>JAWZYU010000028.1:31662400-33074900 GCA_038380435.1 Ryuthela nishihirai
GTGGCTCAACCACGTAACTTACAAGAGTTAAAGGATCTGCTGGTAATGTGTTGGTACCAGATACAAGACACCTTTAGAAATCTTGTAGCATCCATGTCTTGCTGGGTCAGAGCTGTTTTGGTTACACATGGAGGATCAGCTTCATATTAGACAGGTAGTCATAATGTTTTGGCTCTTTGGTGTATGTTTCATATATGTATCTTTGGTGAAATGTTAATTATTTCATGCAATGAACTGCTAAAGCCAGTAGCATAACAGTTTGTGGCATAGGTGGCAAAATGCTAGTGGTCTAGAGCTTCTGAGGGCCCACTCAAAATCAAACTTATACATGTCAAAAAGAGAAATTATCACGATTTTATATGTAATTTTAATAAACTATTATACTTTACTTTTTTTTTCTTTTCCCACGGAAAAATGTATAATCAAATAAAAAAGTTTTAGATTTCCATAGTAACCACAATAGTAAAAGTAGGGGAATCATATGTTTTTTGCCATTTCTTCAGCTCTTAGTTATGTCTGGCTACAGCTTTTCATTTAGTACTTTTTTTTAATTCATGTTTGCTGGATAGCTTCTTGAATGAATCTACAGTTCAAGTGATAAAATAATCGGAGTGGTAATGAAATATTTCTATGCTTGTTGCATAAATAAAAAGTTTTCTGGTAAATATATGCTAATTTTGTTTCACAATATGTGAATGGCCTACAGTGTTTATTCTTGGGGGGGGGGGGATCCATTAGTTGGTTATTTTACTTCTGAGTGGCACTTTTTTTGCATACAAGGGGCTAAATTGCCAAGTTACAAGGATCCAAAGGGGCCCAGAGAAAGTTGGGGGAAACAGCTGTTAGGAGACAAACCTCCCATCAAGGCCATCTAGCATGTTCTTTGACATTCAAGAGTATGACTCTCTTGCACATGAGGCCACAATTTTACATCACATCTGAGAGAGCCTTTCTAAGCCTATCAATGTCCCCTTTCTCATTGAGGACAGGGTGGATCCATGAACTCATGTATATTTTGACATAATGTTGTCCTTCCATCAATGTGAAACAGTAAGAACTGAGATTCATCAAACCATATGATGCTTTTCTAATACTCCAGTGTTTATGTTCTGCAGCTCACTGCAACTAGTTTCTTTTTCACTGGCAGGAGTGGGAACCCAGTTAGGTCGTTGGCTGTCATACCCTCATCTGTGACAAGGTAAAACAAGTTGTACATTTTGATATGCTGTTGTTGTAACTGTTGTACTTGGTTGTTATTTGACTGACTGTAGCCCATTTGTGACTCTGCACAAGGCTGTTAGCATCTATCAGTCTATTTCATCAACATGCTATTTCTGATCACAGGACTGCTTTTGGCTGAATGGTTTTTGAGTGTTGAATCATTCTTGATATTCCTGAGACACTGCCATACATGAAAACTCCACAGGGTTACTGTTTCCAAGATGCTCATATCAGAAGTTCTGGTCTCAACTACATGCCACATTCAAAGTTGTTTAAATCTTTTGTATTGCCCATTTTTGCACTGAAATGTATTCACACAGAATCCCTAGTACCTATCTATCTGCTTTAACTCTTCCAGTGTCCTGCCTGAAAAACTGGTTTGCATCCAGAGGCCCAGCCTTTTTTTTTTTCATTCTGATAAACCAAAAAAAAAACTTTAGAACTTTTTTTGCCAAATAACTAATGAAAGGAATTTTGGCATGTTATCAGGTAACTAAATAAGTTTGTGCAGTTTTTCAATGTTATCATTTCAATGAAAAGTACATAAGCACAATTGCAAGTGGTTCACATGCAATTGATACACACAGTCAAAAGCACATGGCATGCTGAGTTGATGTGTAGCAAGTGTGAAAAGCAATTTGGTGAAATTGGGAAGGGTGATGAAAATATGTCGTGTTGAATATAGTTATTCAGGTGTGCTAACCTTTATGAGTTTAAATTGGGAACTAAAGAGGTGCAAGCAGCTTGCAAGATATGTACAGCATGTAGAGAGAACACAGTGAGTGAACAGATAGCCCAAAAGTTCAGAAAATTTGCATCAGGTGATAAGACACTTGAAGATGCACCCCATGAGGGAAGACTGACTGTCATTGATGACAATGAACTAAAGGTCAGCATCGAGTTGGATTCACATCAAACATGCTAAAAGCCTACAGAAAGGTTCCATTAAGTGACAAAACCATTCGTTTGCATTTACATTGCCTAGGAAAAGTGGAAGCTGAGAAAATGGGTTGACTGAACTGACTGCCAACAACAAACTCCAGTGGCTTATGATCTGCTTGTAACTACTTTCATGTTACAAGAATGAGCATTTTTGGACAGTTTGTTGGTGTGCAATGAAAAAAGGGATTGTCTATAGGAATACTAAAAGTTTGTATTATTGGTTGTCATCCAGTGAACCTGTACCACACACACACACCAAAGCCCAGGATCCACCAACAAAAAATTTTGTTGTGTATCTGGTGGACTACAGCTGGTATTTTCCATTATGAGCTTCTTACCATTGGTCAAACAATTACTACAGATGTCTACTCGGCACAACTACAATGGTTTGCAGATGCACTTGTTCATTGCAAAGGCATTGTAGTCCTTCAGGACAATGCTCACCCTCACACAGTGCAAGTGACCCAAGAGAAGCTCCACAGCTTTGGCTGGGAAATTGTACCCCACCCTCAGTATTCTTCAGACATCATGCCATCTGACTACCATCTTTTCTTGGTGCTGGACAATCATATGTGCAACTGACAATTTTGAAACTAAGGAGCACTGGAAACAGAGTTGGTTGCTTTCTTTGCTTCTAAATGTTGGGAGTTCTACCGGAGAGTGGCATTTACAAACTTGTATATTGTTGGGAAAAGGTTATAGATTGGGCTGGTGCTTATTTTCATGAATAAAATATATTTATTCAATTTTTGCATATGATTTAATTTTATCCTAAAAAAAACACACAAACCTTTTTGGTTACCTCAGTGAGTTTTAGGGTTGGGTTGGGGGGGGGGTATAAAAAAACCCTGAAATTGCCCTCCTACCTCATTTTTAGAAAACAATACAAGAAAAAAGTTTTTTTTACTGGAAAATGAAGAAATTATAAAAGAAAAATAACCTAATGCAATGTTAAATAAAATGTCCACAGCAACAAGTTGTAAGCTGGCCATCTGATGTAGCATATATCTGTAAAATCGATAATTATTAATCAGTGATAGATAGATAATTTATAGAAATAAAGTAAATCCACAGAAATGAAAACCAAGGTTTAATTATAAAAGGGACAAAATACTATCTTGAGGAAGGGAGTGTATATCGTACTTGACTTAAATCATCCATGTTAACAACTTGCAATTCAGTCATTTAGCAGTTGGCTCTCCTCACTGTTGCATGTATGTGTGAGTGAGAAATTAGAGCACCTATGACTTCCTCTTTCTACTATGTGTTGCAGACAGTCCAATAAGCTTCCTATAAAAACTTTTTTTAGTTATAGTTTCAATTTGAAAAGTGCAAAAGGTGCATAGAATGTTGTGATAAATGACAAAAATAATTCTATAGTAATAGTAAAATAGTTTTAAGGCAGGAAAGAGTGTAAAACAGGAAAAAAACAACAACATCAGAGGTACATATTTTGCAAATACTTTTAAAATCTTCCATTTTTAAAAATAGCAGTTTTTTTCTTAATTTTCAGGAGATTTTTGTAACTTTAAGGAAAAATTTGTTGATAATAGTTTGAATCAAACTTGTGAGCTAAATTCAGATGGTTGTTTCAGCATAGAGGAACGTTAAAAAACAAATCGGCATGCTGTGTAGTGCTTCTAAGAAAAATTCAATCAGATGGCTTTAACAAATTATTCATATTGTAGTTTAATAAAATATGCATCAAATGAAAGAAGAAAATATTGTTTTTCAGACTTGAATTATGCATTTTTAAAAAATATATGTAAAAAATTTCCAATTGGCAATTTATGTTTTTTAAAAAATTGAATTTTTTTGTTGTACAAAATACATATAGGCTTGTCTTGGGCCTCTCATTTTGGATTCTGTCAATATCTTTTCATTGGGGACCTTGGAAGAGTTAAATAGTGTGGTATGAACATGTTTATTCTGTGATCAAAAGAGCAGCCTCTTTCATGGAAGGTTGAGGTGTATCTAATAAAATGGGCATTTATTGTGTGTATAATATATATGCCATTAATTGCATAAAGAAATATTTTTGCAAGTAATAACTAAGTTTGCATTATTGAAATTGATACCACTTTAAGACATAAACTGGGGGCAGAGTGTAGCTCAGTCGGTAACGCATCAGGCTTGTAATCTGCAGTTCCCAGGTTTGAGTTCCAACTGGGCCAGTATTGGGATTTATCTCTGCAAAACTCACTATCCTGCCCTCAGTCAGTAGGAGAAATGCTGCCATCTGGGAGATGGTACAGTAAGCCATGGCTCTGACCTGGATTTGAGCCTGGGTAAGGCATAGATGTTTGTGTTATTCTTCTGCTGAGGTCCCCCATCCTCACAGACCTTCTAGTATAGCGTATAAACTGACAAGCTCCTGTCAGACCTCTGTGGGAAGCAGCTGCTTGAGGGGGTATTTATTTTTATTTATTCTGTGAGTGGGAGAGCCATACCTTATACACGTTAAAGAACACACTGGGTGGCCTTCACAGGAGGCTACCATCTGGCTCTTGAAATTTTGTTATGAAACGGTTACTTTAGAAATTATTTTACAGTTAAGTGTTTAAAATACAACAATCATTCTTTACAGAGCATTGCTAAAATAGTATGTAAAAGATTATTTTATGTGTTAAAATAATGTGAAATTTAAAATAAACCAATATTCTTAGTGCAGTTATAAAAATTAGCATAAAATGTTTTATGTAGTGTATATTTATGTTAACCTTTGCTGTTTCAGGATTTGTTAGAAATGTAGTTACTGGAGATCAGTATCGTTTTGTCAATAAAAGTATGACATGGACGTCATATCTTGCTGCAGCTTTCATTATGATGGTGTTTGTGAGTACATATTTTATTATTCTAAATGTTTCATTAAAGAGCACATGGAAGAAACAGATGCACTACTTGAATAAAATCATTTGGCATAAAGAAAACCAGTTGTTTCAAAAGATATATGATAAAACATTAATTCAAAGTTCAAGAGATCAGATTCATATTTTTGTATTAATGAGACACATCATGACAGATCATCCCACTGTTTGAGCTGGTTAGCATTCTTAGTTGCATTTTAAGGAACATGTCTCAAACCCTCGATAAAGCACAAATGTTTCTTATGCTGTTTTCTCACCTGCTGTGTTCCTCACATGACATTTATGGCATTTTATATGAACAGGCTGATATCAGATTTTCTGGCAAACAATGGTTTGAGGGGTAATTTTTTATTTTGTAATAGAACTAATAATGAATATAAATGAACCATAGTTTGTAGTAGTTTTAAAAGTATTTAACTTTCTTATTGTTTGGATATTAAAAGCAGTCAAACTCTTACATAACAGTCTCAGGATAATTATGGAAATCTCATGTAATTAGAATTTTTTCCAGTAAAATATTTTTATTGCAAGTTAAAGAAAAACTTAATCTGTAAATGTAGCTAGGCATACACTGGAATAGAACTGTGTTCATTACTATTTGAACCCACTAGACTGGCTTATGTTTTGAGCTTGATTACAGATCCTGGACTTGCTGCACTGGTAAGCATCTGCAGAGGAAAAATCTACTGCTGTGTTTTCTGTTTGCCTATGGATTGCCAGCCCTAGGTGAACAGATGCACAGGATATATTTTATTGGCTGTGGATAATCCTGATAAAGGCCATTGCAGGCAACCGAACTCTTCTCCAGGCATTCCCAATCTACCCTGGAGCAATGTGTCTCAGGCAGGTCAGTTTCTATCTAAATCTGGTTCTTGAAAAGATCCACTTGAAAAGGTGGTGCCTGAAGTTCCTATCAGCATGGGTGGCTTCATCCTTTAGCAGTGGGAATTTGGATCTTTTCCCCATGCCTGTGATTGGGAGACTGTTTGATATTGTTGGCTCTACCTCTCTCAGTAAACCTAGTTTCTTTAAAAATCCTACTAATCATTTTCTCTCCACACAGGTACATGAAATGTGAAAACATAGCATAGAGATTATTTTCTTGATGTTCTCATGTAGGAATTCTAGCATTATGACCTAGATATTCTGTCAAAGAAAGCATCACACATAGTTCAACATTGATATCAATTTTAGAGGAAAAAATTGTTTGAGCCAGGTGGGATATGAACAACGACCTCCTGATGACACGTCAGGTGTTCTGACCACTGGGCTACTGACTCCCAATCAAAATCTTTAATTGATGTTATGAACTTTCTACCTACAGTCAGTGCCAGACTTGGATGTTCTGAGACACTTAAGTTACAACAAATTTAAGAGACTAAACAACAACAAATTTAAGAGATCCTGAACTATTAAAAATTTAAGTAGCACCAAAAATTCGAAATATATACTTTTTATTGTTATTGAAGGGAACATTAAATATAATCATGAAATTGTGGTGAAAACATTATTCTAACAATCATATACACTGCTGACTGTGTTAAAGCTAAGATGAACAGTATTTACACAATAGATTAAATAAATATTTAAGAACATTTTTGTGACACAGTAAAACTTGAAATGCATATTTTTTAGGCCCCTTATATCATGAGGCCCTAAGCTGTAGCTTAGCTTATGTGCAAGTCCATCCCTCCCAACAGTATACAACTTTCTGTGTCTCATGAAGGCATTTTCCCAGCTGCTTGCAGCCTCAAGAAGCATATGATAATATGTCATGAAGATGGGCAATATATTCTGAGAATACAGTTGAGTAAATCAAGAAATTATTTGATGCTTTTGTTCAACTGTCAAGAAAAGTATCACTTTTAGAGTTCAACATCAACATCAATTTTAGAGGAAAAATTGTCTTGAGTCAGGTGGGATACGAACCTGCCCGTCTCAAGGTTTCTGGGTTTGCAAGAGACTGGATGGATAGGTAAAGGTCAGATACTTGAGAATAATTTTAAATTTATTTTTTCAAGGAGGGAGAATGGAAAGTATCTCCAAGGCATAGGTTTGCTTCTCCCCAGACACTCCAGTTTTCTAGAATATGACTGCATTAATGAAAGGTTTATGCAACTAAATTTAAAACTAAGATGAAAGACTTGAATGCTATCTTTTGTTATGCCCTCACAGAGAACTCTGATGAGGATGAGAAAGATAGGTTTTACAGACAACTTCAGCATATTTTAAAGTCAAGAAAGGTGACATTTCTCTTGCACTTGGTGACTTTAATGCTAAAGTTGGTACTGAATGTGACTTTGGGCAGGGGTAATAGGTCCTTTTGACATTGATGGTTGCAGTGGCAATAGGAAACATTTACAGGTAAGTAAATGGTTATAGAACAGCTAGCATTTACTACAAACACCAGGACATTTATAACTACACATGTATTTTACCTGAGAGCTTGCATAGGAATATGAACAATTATTATATTAAATAGCAGAAAATGGGCTAGTTCTGTTAGGAATACCAGATCATATAGGGTTCTAACCATTACTGATCAAAGTGTCTTACAACTGAAGTTTAAGAAATGTGCTAAGATTACCTTTAATACTGAATCTCTGGAAGATACAAATATAATCAAAGCTTACCATGATGGATTACTTAGTCATAATGACAGTTGTGGTTTGCTTACTATTAAAATTGAGAAAAAATGGGATCAGTTTAAACAGGCTGTTCATGAAACCAACAGTACTCTTTTGGGTAAAAAGGAGCAAAGGAGACAAAACCATTTGAGTGATAAGGCTGTGAAAGCTTATTTCTAAAAGATTGAATTGTAGAAATAATCTGAATCAACATCCTAATATTCTTAACAGACATAATTACAAAGAACTTAATAAGCATGTAAAGGATCAATTAACTGCTGATAATAATCTGCCTTAATAGCTTGGTTGACAAAGCAGAGGAAGCAGCTAGATAGCATAACAGCAGGGAATTGTACCAGATACTTAACCTTTTGTGTGGGAAGAAATGGGCAAGAATACAGGGATTGAAGGATAAACAAGGTAAGATTACTGAAGGTGAGGATTCTGTCATGGCTAGGTGGGCTGAGCATTTCAGAGATGTTCTAAATTATGTGATTATTTATTATACTCCCATTGTTTGTAATGAGGATAGATGCATTGCTGGCTTTAATGATGGCTCCATGTTACATTCTGAAGTTACTTTGGCTATCTCTAAGTTAAAAATGCATAAATCCACAGAGGTAGACAAAATTGCTATTGAAATACTTAGAGCTGAAAACGTTTCTGTTGTCACATGGCTGAATGAAATTTTGAATGCATTTTATGTTAAAGATGTTAAGGATTTTACTAGAACTATTGTCCCAAATTTTATAGAAGGTGATTGCAGTTTTTGTGATAATTATTGGGGAATCAGTTTACTTTCTGTTCCAGTTAAATTTTTGAATTATTGTGCTTAATAGAATTAAGAATGAGGCTTTATAATAGTTTGGTCTCTTTAAAAGATTGTTAAACCTTGCCTGTAAGAGATGTTCTAAACTATGTGATTAGTTTACACATAGATTGCTTTTTTATACATAGACTTACCTGTAGGCAGGAGGCTAATATTCTTGGTGATGTTTGCACAGTATTTTGGTTTAAGGTGGTTTGATTTTTGAAAATATTGATAAGGTTAAGTGAAGGAATCATCACCACCTGTAAGCACAATTTTGTATAAAGGAAATATATTAAGTTGATCATTTTTCTTGCATTGATCCAGGAAGTTGTCTACATAGGTAATGAATTTATTATGCACTTTTCTACAGCTGGACAATGAACCTATGTGCAACTTCTGTGACATTTTAATTACAAACATATCTTTATCAAATGCAAAGTTTTTAAATGTGAACATCTAATTTGTTTTACCTCTCTTCATTTGCTGTCTGAGCCCCTTACACTCATACACCATATATCAGATCACATTTTTGACACCTCTGACTTTTACATTTTACCAACTATTTTAATCTACTTAATGTTTTATCTTTTTCGTATTTTACACACATTGCTTTTTATGTGAATTGTGTAAACCATTTGTTAATTTTGGTTTGGTATACACTTTTTAAAAAATATTTCTGTTGTGGCATTTACTAGTTTTGTTTTTGTGTTTGTTTTTAATTTTAGTTGCGGTTTGAATGAGTCACTGTTTATCTTGTTTGGCACAATGTGGTCCTTGTACCATAAAACTCCAAATAACCAACATTTCAATCTGCATGCATGATATAGTAACTGAGATTATGAATAGTGTTCTTAAAGGTTTGAGGAATAAGAGAACCAACAGTCAGTTGAACATACAAAATTGAATGGGATTTTATTAAAATTGTGTTTCATCTGCCGATTGCAGCAGCTTTGAGATGCATGCATATAAAAATCAATATAATGAATAGAAAAAGTGATACAATCCTTGAAGATTGCTCCAGTTGCAAAAGAATATCACTCAAGATATTTTGTGATTCTCCAAGATATTAAAACTGCAATTCTAGGAAGTCCTCCACCACTCATTCAAAAGCACACTTCTGAACTTAAGTAGCATTTAACTCTTCTAGGGTCCAAATTGGCTGCGTTCTTTGATGAATTCTGAGATTGCTGTCCAGAAATGGATGCAGCATTTTGTGATGATATGCATGTGTTAATTACTATTTTAATGTATAATTTTTTATCACAACATCACCTTAACACACTGCAGAAAACACCTTGTGGCATGATGCAAACATGCTGGTATGCTAAATACACTGGTGGAAATTGAAAAAGAACACCCAGAATTTCTTTAGGAACGTCATATTATAATATGTTAAATAGTTAAGGGCAGCAGAAACGGTGATCCAAGATTGAAAATCATTGGGTGAAATAATGACGTCACTGAGGACAACAATATGCAAATGTACACAGCACGTATTTAAGGACTAGGGCATGAAGAAAGAAGTTCTTCATCTTGTTGTTCAGTGCTCTTTGAAGAAGCTACCATGCCTGACAATGCAGGCATGCAACATTTGTTCAGTTAGTGGAATTTGAGTGAGGTTGTATAGTGGGTCTTTAGGAAGTAGGTTGGTCTTTTCGTCAAATTGCACACCGCATTAGACTAGGTATCGGCAATAGTACGATGATAGCATTGATGGTCAGAAGAGCATTCGTACACTCGCAGACATGGTCTGGGCAACAACAGAGTTACAGACATGAGAGGATCGGCATATCAGGAGGGTGGCAGTGGCAGAGCTGACAGCTATGGTGTCACAAATTTGATCTCTGTCGTACCAAGGGTGTCTACATGAATGATATGCAATTGTCTTTTGGAAGCAGGACTACGGGCACATGTGCCACTGGCATGGTTACCACTGTCACCTCATCACTGTTGAGCACGTTTGCAGTGATGTCAAGAACGAGTTCATTGGAGGGACGAAAGGCAGTCTGTGGTCTTCAGTGATGCAAGCCAATTCTGCCTAGGAGTGTCTGATGGTCGTTTACACATCCGAAGGTGACAAGGTGAGCAGCTTCTTCCATTGTGCATCTGCCAGTGACACACAGGGCTCATGCCGGGCATCATGGTGTGTGGCGCGATTAGCTATCACTCTCGTATGTGTCTGGTGTTTGTACAGGGTACACTGAATAGTAATACATACGTCAGCAACATCGTACAGCCAGTTGTCCTGCCATATTTGAGTGTAATTCCAAATGCGATATTCCAGAAGTATAATACGCACCCACACTCCACCCAGATAACTCAACATGCTCTTTGGGCAGTGCACCAACTCCCTTGGCCAGCACTCTCTCCGGACTAGTCTCCAGTCAAGCATGTCTGAGACAGGATTGGACAAAGACTCATCCACGGACTGCAACTGGTAATGACCATCACTGAATTATGCATCCAAGTTGAAAGCACATGGAATGGTATCCCCCAGCGTGATGTCCAGCATTTATACAACTGATTGCATGCCAGATTGGAAGCTTGTATTGCTCTCAAGGAGGTTCAACACCTTATTAAAATGTGCCTTCTGTAAAATGTAATACTCATTAACCCTTCCAGTGCCCACGTCGTGTGTATACATTTGGAGAATCTGAATTGAGATGCCAAGGATGTATGTATACGTTTTTAGTACAACAAAAAACATCAATTTTTTAAAAATAAAAGTTGCTGTTGTAATTTTTTTATATATAACTTATGAAAATATGATTCAGGCTTCAAAAATAATATTTTGTTTTTTAATTTGATGCACATTTTATTAAACTATGATATAAATAATTTTTATAAAGCCATCTGATTGCCATTTCTTAGAAGCACTAAATGATATTGCCGATTTTTTTTTTTTGCACTCTTTTCACACTCTTTTCTGTCATAAACCTATTTCAGTATTCCCAAGTTATTTTTTATCATTTTTCCCAGCATTCTATGCATCTTTCCCACCTTCAAAAATCGAAACTGGAATTAAACACATTCTTCTTAGAAATTCTGGTTGCAGCTGCATTTAATTGGTTATGCTGCACTGAGGCAAACAAGAGGCAGATGGCTGACACATACAATCTCTGTTGCTTGTGCTATAAGTTTACAGTTTTGGTCCAGCATATTGGATATCCTTTGTAAAGTTAGTATTTTTTTATATTTGTATTTTTTTATATTTAAACCTTAGTTTTCATTTCAGTAGATTTATTTTCGGAAATTAGCGATTTTTTTTTGGCCGATTGATAAGTATTGCTTTTTTTTATAGTTATGCTACATTATATGGCCGGTCTACAACTTGTTGCTGTGGATATTTTAACATTGCATTAGGGTATATGTTAATTTTTATTTTATTATTTGTTACTTTTCCAGTAAAACTTTGATCTAGTATCAGTTTCTGAAAATAAATGAGGTCTTGGATATGGAAGCAAATTAATTTCTGTAGATTTACTTCTGTTAGTTAGCAATCTTTCGATCGGCTGATTTATCAACCTTTCAGAGTTATGCTAGGTCGGAGGCCAGCTTAAAAGTTGTTGCAGATATTTTATTTAACATCCCATTAGGTTATATGTAATTTTTATTTTATTATTTCTTGTCTTTTTAGTAAAAAAACTTTGAGCTTTTACCATTTTCTGAAAATGAATGTCTTGGATAGAGAAACAAAATAATATTCCTTGCTATGGAAATCGGCTGTCATGAGGGAGAGCAGTTTCGGGAAGAGCTGGTGCTTTGGTGCACAAACCTTTCTGCACTTAGCCAAGATCGCCAAACATCAACACCCAAAGAAAAAATTCATTCTATTATCATCATCATCCTCAAGTAGCCGTGGGCTACGGAGGTCCAACCAGACCGCGCAGTTTAATTCTCCAAGCATATCTGTCCAGAGCTACCTCTGCTGCATCCATCCACTGCACACCAATTCTAACAAGGTCCTATTTGACATTGTCTGCCCACCACATCCTAGGTCTCCCCCTCCTTCTGAGGCCTCTAGGCACACTGTTCATAACCCTATTCACCAATCTATAATTATCCATACGGGCAACATGGCCAAACCAGCAGAGTCTCTCTCTGCACAATATGCTGCTTAAAGGAGGTTGCAGACTCCTTTGCCTAACCTCATCATTAGTTACAAAGTTAAACTACCTAATACCCAAGATACTGCGTAAGCATCTGGAATCAAAAGCATCTAGTTTCCTGTTATCTTGTTTACACAGTGTCCAAGTTTCACTGTCATAACTAACCCTAGAAAGATCCAAACTATTATACAGTCTAATTTTAGTCTTTAGGTGTATACGCCTATTTCTCCACAATCTCCATAGATTCTTAAAAGTCCCAGCAGCAATCCCAATTTGTCTGTTAATCTCATGCCGCACATCACCAGTATCTGTTACATAGCTCCCAAGGTAATTAAACTGTGACACTTGCTCAAGACTGCAACCATTCAGATGAACTGAATCACAACCGGCCTGACCAATTTTCATCACTTTAGTTTTCTCTCTGTTTATAACCAAACCTACTCTACTACCAGTCTCATCAACAGCTTGAATGAAAGAATTCATCTCATCAACATCATTTGCCAAAAGAGCTAAATCATCAGCATAATCTAAATCAGAAATTTTCGTATCTCCAGCCCATTTAAGGCCAAAACCTTTCCCTTGAAGTGAATTTCGCATAACATAATCAACAACCAAACTAAAGAGAAAAGGAGACAAAATGTCCCCCTGTCGAACACCAGAAGTAATGCTAAACCAATTGCTACAATACTTACCAACTCTCACACACGACTCAGTGTTATTATAGAGCGCTTTCATTATGTTACCTAACTTGTCTGGTATACCATATGATCTCACAATCAACCACAAATTATGATGATCAACAGAGTCGAAAGCCTTTTTGAAATCAACAAAGCTAGCAACCAAGGTTTCTGAAACTCTAAACATTTCTCAAGAATCTGCCTAAGTGAAAATATCTGATCCACACATCCCCTACCACTTCTGAATCCACATTGCTCATCACGCAATTGCATGTCAACCAGATTCTTAATTCTATTAAGCACAATCATGCAAAGAACTTTCCCTGGAACAGAGAGTAGGCTGATACCCCTATAGTTATCACAAGAACTGCGATCACCTTTTTCGAAAACAGGGATAACAATAGCTCTGGTAAAATCCTTAGGAACCATGCCTTTATCATAAAAGATATTCAAAATTTCAGTCATCCAAGTGGTAACAGAAACATTCCTAGATCTAAGCATTTCAGTAGTAATTTCATCTACCCCTGGGGATTTATGAAGTTTAAGTTTAGAAATAGCCAAAATAGCTTCAGACTGTGTTATAGGGCCAACATTAAAGCCACCAATGCATCTATCATCATTGCAAACAATGGGAGTAGAACTAACCACATTGTTTAGAACATCACTGAAATGCTCAGCCCACCTAGCCATGACAGAATCCTCCCCTTCTATAACCTTACCTTGTTTATCCTTCAATCCTTGTATGCCTGTCCGTTTTCTACCACATCAAACATTAACTATCTGGTACAGCTCTCTGCTGTTGTGCTGCCTAACTGCTTCCTCAGCTTTGTCAGCCAAGCCATCAAGCCAAAGATTCTTATCAGTAGCTAACTGATCCTTTACACGTTTATTAAGCTCTCTGTAATCCTTTCTATTAGGACTAGTAGGGTACTGATTAAGGACATTCCTGCAGTTCCTTCTTTCTGAAATAAGCTCAAGTGCCTTATCACTTAAATTATTCTGCCTCCTCTGCTCCTTTTTTCCTAAAAGAGTACTGTTAGTTTCCAAAAACCTGTTTAAAACGGCCCTATTCTTCCTCAACTTCAGTATTAAGCAAACCACGACTGTCATAATGACTAAGTAACCTATCATGGTAAGCTTTAGCTATAACTGGGTCTTTCAGAGCTTCAGTATCAAAGGTAAATTTTTTAAATTTAGCACAACACTTTTTAAGTTTAAGTTGCAAGACACTTTTAACAAGGTATAATGGTCAGATCCAATTTCAGCTCCCCTAAATGCCCTGGTATTTCTAACAGAACTAGCCCATTTGCTGTTAATTAATATGTAATCAATCATATTCCTATGTAGCCCATCAGGTGAAACCCATGTGTATTTATGTATGTCATGGTGTTTGTAATATGTGTTAGTTATTCTACATCCATTGAGTTTACTCACCTGTAGGAGACGTTACCCATTGCCATTGCAGCTACCAATACCAAAAGGGCCTATCACCCCTCCCCAAAGGTCAGAGTCAGTACCAACTTTGGCATTGAAGTCACCTAGAACAAGGGTAATATCTCCTTTCTTGACAGAATTCAAAATATCCTGAAGTTGTTCATAAAACCTATCCTTCTCATCCTCATCAGCATCCTCAGTGGGGGCATAACAGCAGATAACATTCAAGTCTTTAATGCTTGTCTGAAATTTTGCTGTAAGAAACCTTTCATTAATGCACTCAATGTCCGTCCCGTGGTCGAGTGGTTAGCATGCTTGGCTACTGATTTACAGGACCTGGATTCGAGCCCCGGGTAAGGCATGGATGTATGTGTCGTTTTTCTGCTGAGGTCCTGCCATCCTCTCAGACCTTCTACTATGGCATATAAACTGGCAGGCTCCTGTCAGACCTCTGTGGCAAGCAGCTGCTTGAGGGGGTATTTATTTTATTTTATTTATCCTAGAAGAGCATCACTAGCATGTCTGCTGAGCAGCAGACCCATGCCTTGGTGATGCTTTCCATCCTCCCTCCCTGTAAAGAGAAATTTAAAGTTTTTTTAAGTATCTCACCTTTACCTGTCCATCTGGTCTCTTGCAAGCCTAGAATATCTAGGTTATAGCGCTTGAATTCCTGCATGAGGACATCAAGAGAATAATCTGTATGTAATGTCCTCACGTTCCTGCAGAGAGAAAATGATTAGTAGGATTTTTAAAGAAATTAGGTTTATTGAGATTGGTAGGGCCAATAATATCAAACAGCCCCCTGATCGCAGGCATGGGGCAAAGACCTGTTCCTCCTCTGCTAAAGGCTGAAGTCACCGATACTGGTAGGAACTTCAGGCACCACCTTTTCAAGTGGACTTTTTCAAGAGCCATATGGCCTGCCTGAGACACATTACTTCAGTTTAGGCTTGACAATACCCAACTAGCTAAGTAAGGTTCAGGGTACCTACGATGGCCTCTGATTAGGATTATCCACCAGCTGATATAAGGTATCCCAGCCTCTGTTCACTTAGGGCTGGAAACCCAGAAGCAAACAGAAAACACAGTGGCAGATTCTCCCTCAACAGAGGCCCTCCAGTGCAGCAAGTCCAGGATCCATAATCAAGCTCAAATCCATAAACCAGTCCAGTCTAGTAGGTATAAATGGTCAGCACCAGGACCCTGTGAAGTTGACCACTCCTCAGCAGGTTTAAAAAAAAGAAAAAAGTGGCCATAGATGACCAGATCAGTAGGCCATACTGAACTGGCAGCCCTCCCCTTCTGTTCCCTTCCAAAAGAGAATATCTCTTTTGAAAGATACTAACGGCCTGCACCACGAGAAGGCGGGGTCGGACATTAGGTGCTAGACCTGGCCGGTTCTGTGCATCATCACTAGGAATTGGTACACAGCTCTCTTTCCAGTTTACGCCTAGCTACCATATTATGTTTAGCAAAAAAAGCAACCAAGGAAGTGTTTTTCTATTTCATAACCAGTTCAGAAAATCCTGTGAATGTGAGAAGTCTAAGTCATGTTGCATAACACTGGCCATTTTAAAATATACAATACTGAAAAGAATCATTAAAAGAAATAAAAATTATATTTTAGGTTGAATATTATTTAGGAGGAAATTTCCTTTCGATAAATATATAATTTAACTATTTTTTATTCATCAGGTTTTCCAAAGCGAAGCCTTAATTGTTTAGTGCAATCTTTTTTTTTCACCATATCACATTGAAAAAGGTTTATTAAAATCAATATGCTTGTAAATTTATTTATATTATTTATTTTTTTAATAAAATTCGTAATTAAATTCTGTTTAATTTGAAGTATAACATGACTTATTTATGTTGATTGGTTATTTTTAAAAAAAATTCTAAAGTTGACTTGTTTATTTGACTCAACACAATTGGCTAAAAGCCTGAAATTTTCTCAATGTATGGTACCGAGAAAAAAATTACAAAATGGGAAAAATATTTACTTAAAACCAAAAAATGATTTTTTTTGTTATTCAGAAATATATAGCTATTCTATTCATGTGCATTGTAATCATTTCTGTCTTAGTTTTTTTTTAAATAAATTTTTATTTTCGTTGTCGGATGCATTTTTTTTAGTACATGACTCTAAAAAAAGTCCTATTAAAATAAAACATATCGCTTTTTTGTTAAATTCTTGATTTTCAGAAAATCCAGAATTAAATGCTGATTAATTTGGTATACAACATGCCATAATTTCTTTCATTAGTTATTTAGCAAAAAAAAGTTCTAAAGTTTCTTTTGGCTGAGCATAGTGAGAAAATAGCTTGGCCTCTGGATGGAAACCTGTTTTTCAGCCTGGACACTGGAAAGGTTAAAAGATTAAAATAAACATTGAATCACTTCACAGGTGTGATCACTGCCCATTCTGAACAAGTTGTTTCTACTAAATAAATCTCATAGATTACTCTTCAATTGCTAATGGTGTTCTTTTTTCAATTTCCGCCAGTGTATACTATATTCAAAGTTACATAAGTAAAGTTGTTATTTTTGCCTTTTAACTGAGTAATAATACCTTTCAATGAAGAGACAAATATATGCTAATTTGAGTCTATAATGTAAAACCTATTTCTAATGTATGAATTTATTCTGATGCACTGAACTGAAATTGCATATATGACAATAGTAAATATATCTACATTCAAAATAAGTAAAAAACATTGTTTCTCTTTCAGACTCTCTCTATATCAATGTTATTGAGGTATTCGCATCATCAGATTTTTCTATTTATTGGTAAGTACAAAAGTTTTAAAAATTCTTGTTCATAATTGTGAGAGAATAATGTGATATAAATCTTGTAGAGCTACAAAATAAGTAAGTTAAAAAAAATTACCTATTTATATATGTCCTAAAAAGTAAAAACTAAAAAGAAATGTGGTGATCAAATAACACTGAATTAATATTAACTTCAAAGAAAGGGTAGAAGTTTTTTCTAAATTGTAAGGGAAATCAGTTTTCATTATTCTACCTTTGAAGTTAATATAAATTTAGTAAGTGATTTCATCATTGGATGCATTACTTTTTACTATGCATATAAAAAAAAATTTATTTTTTAAATTAAAAAATTTTTAACTGCAACTTTGCAAGGTACTTTGTTAAAAACACATATTCTGCTCGGAAGGAGAAAATTGTTATATTCCCTATGCTACTCTTCATGTTATAAGCTTTCATTTGGCTTGTAATTCATTAGATATTCTGTTAAATTTCTTTTGCTAATCAATTGTGTAATGGATGAAAAGTGGGTTTACATAATATGAGGTAGTAGATGACACTCCATCACAAAGCTTTCATTTGATGTATAGCTTCATATGGTCATCCTCCTTTGAAATTCCTACCCTGTTTTTTTGCTGGGGAGTGGCGGGGGGGGGGGGGAGATGTCAACTTGAGGTAGCCTATGACACATTCCAAGTCTCAAATTTTATTTGCTACATAGTTCATTATTACCCTTGTTCCTCACATTCAGAATATAGAGATGAAAAATGCTTGCACATTTCTTCCTTTTTTTTTAGTGAGGAAGAAAATATTTGTAATAATTTTTTTTATAAAACTTTAATTTACAAGCTTTAATTTGTGAAAAGTTTTTAGAAAGAAGCTCTCAGCAGCCCTAAGGTCACCTTATAGTGTCACTTCACTGAAGATGGAGCACTGTTCTTGTTCCAAAAAGCTTCTGAGTTTTCTGAAAGCTTTTAATATGCAAATAGTTTGAGGGATAAACTTAAAAATTTTATTGCTCAATGACAGTGAATTTTAATGTTATTTTAATCAATTTTTGAGTAAGGTAATTTTAATTAAGTGTATTGTTAATTTAAGAAACTTTTACAAGTTGAATATGGTAACAGCAGTTAGATAATGGAGTAGTAATTCAAGTATTTTAAATAATCAAGATTGTGAATCTGTGAAGCACTGTATGTTTTCTTGAATTTCTGTCAAAGCCAGTAGTTGACTAATTTTAAAAGGGCATAGCAAGATAATCTAAGTGAGACCCATATATGCAGCTCTTTTCTGCATTTGAATTCAGAAAGTTTTATCTGGAAACTGTACCACAGTTAAATAGTTTATATGTTTTTCAAGAGCTGAACTTGTTAAAGATAATTACTGGATGCTAGAATTAATATATATAAATAATATAATGTTTTTCTTATGAACTGAATGAAAATTTAATGCTAATACATTAACATTAATAAATAAAATTTAATAAATGGATGATATTTTGATGGGTTCTTTGTTTCCTTAGCTTGTTGCTGGTTGTGATGCATATTATATAGAATTGAAAAGTTCATTAGTATGTAATTGCAAATGTGAGGATAAAATTAATCGTAGTGATTATTTTTCTTGCTTCAGTTGAATTATTGCACGTTCTTGAATTCAACCTTAATGCTAGTTTCCCTGCTGCTCCCCTGCTAACTGTGGTCTTAGCATTAGTTGGTAAGTATTATTAAATGGCTATACGTTGATAGAAACTGTATCATTATGGTTTAGATATCTGAAAGTTAATTTCATTTTTTATTGGATATAATGTATAGTGTGTGGTGATATACAGTGTGAAAGCAAAGATATGAGAGTGCAGGAATGGAATGTTGCCACTTTTATTGTGGACCATGATTCCTTTGGTATATGTGACAAAGCAGCAGAGGAGTTATAGAATGCTGTGCAAAGAACAAAGGGGAACATTAGGAGTGTGGATTGTGGAAAATTATTAAGGGGTGTGAAAGTTTCAGAAAGCTTTGAAACTATTGAGCGAGAGTGGATGAGTTGTGAGGAATTTTTTCATCATGAAATTTCCAGTTGAAATATTTTAGAAAGATATTGTAAATTTTATTCTCTGTTGTTAATTTTATTATTTTATGTTATTGTTAACAATTACATATATACATGCAAAATCCTCATGTAGCAATGTAAATATTGAAGTTGGATCACTTGCCAAATAATTCTTTTTAATAATTCATTTAGTAATAAAAAAATACGTGGTAATGTTATATTCTAAACTAGATGTACATTGCATTTATTATGCTTAGCTACAAAATGTTATTGCATTTTTATGCTGGTCACATAATTTCTCTATGAAATTCCTGAAATATTTTAACCCAGTGTCCACGTCGTCTGTTATTACATAACTAATAAATATCCATTCAGAGAATCAATTAAGAAGCCAAGGACCTATGTATCCGTTTTTAGTACAACAACAACAACAACAAAAAAATTGTTTTCATTTTTTAATATATATATTTATCTTATAAAAATATATAATTCAGGCTTCAAAAATAATATTTTGCTTTTAATTTGATGCACATTTTGTTAAACTACAATATAAATAATTTTATAAAGCCATCAGATTACCATTTCTTAGAAGCACTAAACGGTATTGCTGATTTGCTTGTTAACGTTCTTATTTGCTGAGGCAACCTTCTGATTTACACTCACAAGTATGATGATTTACACTCACAAGACTTTTTTTTCCTGTTTCACACTTTTCTGTCATAAACCTATTTCAGTATTCCCAAGTTATTTTTATCATTTTTTCCAGCATTCTGTGCATCTTGCCCACCTTTAAAAATCGAAACTGGAAGTAAACACATCCTTCTTAAAAATTCTGGTTGCAGCTGCATTTAATTAGTTATGCTTCACTGAGGCAAACAAGAGGCAGATGGCTGACACATGCAATCTCCATTGCATGTGCTATAAGTTTACAGTTTTGGTCCAGCATATTGGATATCCTTTGTAAAGTTAGTATAGTTTTATATTTAAAACTTAGTTTTCATTTCAGTAGATTTATTTTCGGAAATTAACAACCTTTTTGGCTGATTGATAAATATTGATTTTTTTTTCATAGTTATGCTATATCATATGGCCGGTCTATAACTTGTTGCTGTGGATATTTTAATATCACATTAGGCTGTATGTTAGTTTTTATTTTATTATTTATTGCTTTTCCAGTAAAACTTTGATCTGCTATCATTTGAAAATGATAGCAGATCTTTCCAAATTATGCTAATCGGAGGTCAGCTTAAAAGTTGTTGCAGATATTTTATTTAACATCCCATTAGGTTATATGTAATTTTTCTTTTATTATTTCTTTTTAGTAAAAAAACTTTGAGCTTGTACTGTTTTCTGAAAATGAATGTCTTGGATACGGAAGCAAAATAGACTTCCTTGCTACGAAAATCAGCCATCATGTGGGAGGGCAATTTCGGGAAGGTGTCCCCTCCACTAAACTCATATAGAAAGTTTCATCTGCCCCCTGTAGAAAAATATAATTTTTTTAAAATTAAGAGTTTTTGAACTGAATTGAAATTATTTTAAAGGCACCTCCCCCTTCAGTAACTTGGCTGTGCCACACAGACGATATAATGCCCTTTTTTTGCTTTGTTGCACAAACCTTTCTGCACTTAGTCAAGATTGCCAAACTTCAACACCCAAAGAAAAAATTCATATTATTTAGCAAAAAAAAGCAGCCAATGAAGTTTTTTTCTATTTCATAACCAGTTCAGAAAATCCTGTGAATGTGAGAAGTCCAAGTCATGTTGTATAACACTAGCTTTGTTTAAAATATATGATATTGAAAAGAATTATTAAAAGAAATAAAAATCATATTTCAGGTTGAATATTATATTATTCGGAAGGAAATTTCTTTTCGATAAATATATAATTTAACTATTTTTATTCATCAGGTTTTCCAAAATGAAGCCTTAATTGTATAGTGCAATCTTTTTTTTCACAATATCACATTTGAAAAAATTAAAATCAATATGCTTGCAAATTTGTTCATATTATTTATTTTCATAAAATTCGTAATTAAATTCTGTTGAATTTGATATGTAACACGAGCTATTTCCATTTATTGATTATTTTTAAAAAAAATTGTAAAGTAGACTTGTTTATTTGACTCAACACAATTAGCTAAATGCCTGGAATTTTCTCCCAAGTATGGTACCAAGAAAAAAATTACAAAACGAGAGAGATATTTACTTAAAACCGAAAAATAATTTTTTTTGTTATTCAAAAATATATAGCCATTCTATTCATGTGCATTGTAATCATTTCTGTCTGTTAATTTTTTTAAAATTTTTATTTGCATTGCCAGATGTATTTTTTTAGTACGACTCTAAAAAAAGTCCTGTTAAAATAAAACGTAAAATCTTTTTTGCTAAATACTTTATTTTCTGAAAATCCAGAATTAAATGGTGATTAATTTGGCATGCAACATGCCATAATTCCTTTCATTAGTTATTTGGCAAAAATGTTCTAAAGTTAGTTTTTTTGGCTGAGTATAGGGAGAAAATAGCTTGGCCTCTGGATGGAAACCTGTTTTTCAGGCTGGACACTGGAAGGGTTAATATTTTATTAGTTTATTTTATTAATACTTAATCAGTAAAGGAAATGCACCTTTATAATTAATTATTCTTTTCAGTAATTAGGAACAGCACCTTTATAATTGGTGTTTTAAGTAAGTAGTAATAGCTCTTTTACATTTAATTGATATTTTATACTAGGGAAACATTTCATTCCTTTTATTACCTTTTTGAATTTTATTTTTGCACCCCACTGATAGAATTCATGAGCCACCACTGATTAATGGACAGATGGTTGGCATTGTTAATGAAAGTGATTTAGCACAAGAATTAAAACCCAATATCTGTAAGCTAATAAAAGTATGAAACAAAAACTAATACAATAAAAATTATTTTATTGAGTTTTAGCTCTGATGTCAAAGATGTTAAAAAAATAAATAAATTGTAAATAATATTTTAAGATAAAGCTTAAAAAATCCATGAAATATTCTTTTTGTTTCTATCGAATTCATATTTTTTGTGTGTCTTGGAGAGCCATACCCTGTGCATGTTAAAGAACACTGGATGGCTTTGACGGGAGGCTACCATCCGTCTCCCAACAGTTGTTCCAGTGGGTTCCCTCCCTCAACCTTCTCCGAGCCTTCAGGGTTCTTGTGACCTGGCCATTTAGCCCATGGTGTGCAAAAAGTGCCGCTCAGAGGTAAAACAACCCAACCCATATTTTTTAATGCCCTATGCATGGTTTAAACATTAAATATGATAGCTATATGTTGTGAATCAATCTTAAGTAAAATTCTGTCCATATAGAAACTACAGGTGATTCTTGGGAAATTTTTTTAGGAACCATTTCACTAAGGAAACTGAAAATTTATGCTTATTTGACTCGACACAATTGGACATTATGCTTTAGAGCATAATGTTTTCCTTAATTGTGTCAACTAAACTGAGAAGTAAGAAGTATCTTGATACAGATTTTGATGGTACAGGTAAAAGATGACCAACTTATGCACTGGTCAGTATTGTAAGTAAAATATGTGAAACTTTCATTGTATTTAATAACTTTCATTGTATTTAATTTAGGATGTTATCAATAGATGGTTTAATTGTATTTTCTCTTTGTTTCTTCTAGGAATGGAGGCAATAATGTCAGAGTTCTTTAATGATACAACCACAGCATTCTACATAATTTTGATTGTGTGGGTTGCTGACCAGTATGACACCATCTGTTGCCATACATCAATAACAAAGAGACATTGGTTAAGGTTAGTAAAAATTAATTTTTCTTATATTTTGATTTGAAAATTCATTATTAATTACTAAAACAATAACTTTTTTTTATTTTGCATATGGGAAAGAACATTTCTTTAAAAATATAGAAGTTAGGGCAAAATGATTGAAACAATAAAACTTATTTCAATGGGCAAAAATCTGAAACCTATTTAAATGGAATTTTCAGTAGAAATTCAAAAGTACTCTAACTTCTAAAAAGTTTTCATGGGAAAATGTACTTGAAAATAAATTAAAGATAATAATTTCATTTTGTTATTGTACAGCAGCAAGAGGTAACATAGGATTGATTAAATGATTACCGAGTTAAAATGCAAATATAAGATGAAAGCAGTGAAACTGGAAACAGCAGTGAGCACTGGGAACAAAAGTCATTTAAATATATGCTTACCACAGAGCTAGAAAAAGGTAATACAATTCGAGCAGCAGCAGTAAACCATATCATTAGTATAAAAATAAACTATTACATAAGTTTGTAAATGTTTACATAGTCATGATAAGCATAGGATGCGTATTCAATAATAAAAATGGATAAAATAAATGCAAAGAATTGGAAAAGTTTGAAGATTGTAAAATATATTTTTCAAATTCAGTTGACTGAAATAGCTGATCTTTTAGACAATGGAAATGTAGCTAAATTATTTTAGCCCATCAAATGAATTTATTGATATAAGTTCTGTCTTCTTAATTTAATTAAAATTCTATAAAAGTGCTCTTGAGCATTAAACTCAGAGTTAGTGGGAAAATTGTCTTGAGCCAGGTGTGATACAAACTCATGACACCCTGATGATACTTCAGGTATGTTTTACCACTGAGTTACTACAGGCCACCAATCAAGATTTTCTCTATTCTGTGTAGAAACGTTCATACTTCAACTGTGTAGATATGGGTTCATATTCCACTTCGCTGAAGACAGTGTTTTTCACTCTTCTATGTTTAAAAGTATTTTCATCATATTTGCATTGATGTAGATTATAATGATACCTCAAATGATGATACTTTATATGTTACTCAAAAGCAAGATTACATATTACCAAAAGAGTTTTGCATAGTATTCTTAAATGAGAAAGAAGTAGTTAAACAATTTCAAAAAGATCTTATTAAAATTGGGCTTATTAGAACAGTAGTGAAATGCAATATGTACATAAGTACTTATTTGCAGATCAATACTTTATCCATCCATTATGTTTCAGTGCACATCTTGGAAAATCTGGCCTACAATCAAAGTTTTGTTTTTTATTTGCAGAAAGATAAAATAGAACTGTTTTTGGTTTATTTCTTTGAAACAGTGATTTTTAGAAAATGAAAAATCATGATTTAAGCAATCTTTCATAATGATTTTTGTAGTTGCTTTTCTGTTCCATAATATGTTGTGGTTGTGACTTATGTATACAGGAATTGTATTGCTTTTCAACATGCAATAGAGTTGCCAACTACTCCAGTTTTTTTGTAATTTTCTGCAAAATTTGGTTTAAAAATCTGAATTTTGGGATTTTTCAGTTTTACTCTTATGAAACTGTGCCCCCAAATTTTGCAGTATTTTTTCTCTTTTCCCAAATGGAAAATGTCAATGAAAGGGAAGAACTGTTTCCAATTTAGCCCTTTTACTGTACTACAGGTGCAACTGTGTCCCTACTCCCTAATCTATGATTGCCTCTGGACTCACCTGCACACCAATCAGAAATGATTTTGATGAAATGAACTCTTTCATTAGAGCTGTTGATGAGGCTGGTAGTAGAGTGGGTTTGGTAATAAACATAAAAAACTAAAGTGATGAAAATTGGTCAGGCAGTTGTGGTTCAGTTAATCTGAATGGTTGCACCCTCAAAGAAGTGTCTCAGTTTAATTTTCTTAGGAGCTATGTAACATACTGGTGATGTGCAGCATGAGATAAGCAGAATAGGGATTGCTGCTGGGACTTTTAAGAATCTATGGAGAGTGTGGCACCTAAGACTAAAACTGTTAAAAATTATTAATATATTATAATATATAATAATTTTTAATAAATTAATAATAATTAATAATTTTTAATAAATTAATTATTATTATTAATTTTAATAATTTAATATAATATATATAATTATATTTATATTAAACATATGCACCTAATGACTAAAACTGTTTGGTTCCTTCTAGGGTTAGTTGTAAAAGTGAAATTAGGACCCTTTGTAAAAACAAGATAACAGGAAACTTGATGTCATTGACTCTAGGTGCTTACACAGTATCTTGGGTATTAGGCGGTTAAAATTTGTGAGTACTGATGAGGTTAAGCAAAGGAGTTGGCAACATCTTTTCGGTAGCATATTGTGCAGAGATAAACTCTATTGATTTACCCATGTTACCTATATGCATAACTATTAAGGCACTGGAATTAGAATGAAAAAAGGCATAGATATAGGCAATTGTTTGTATACACGATACAGTGCAACAAAAATAGCAGAACATATCGTAAAAGAAATTAAAAGGAAGATATTTAAGAATGTTGTAGAAGAAAATGCCAAAATCTATATCATAATTGACGAATCACTACAATTTCGAAAAAAAGCATCCTAGTGAAGTGATTTATCTCTAGTGTGCAATTCAATCCCCTCCCACACCAGTAATGTTATTTATCACTTTAAAAGAATTAGTGTCTACTAAAGCAGAGTGTAATTTGAATGCATTATTATCCACTTTAAATGAATGGCTGTAATAGCGAATATTTCAAAGCGAATTTAATAGCATTTTGTTCTGATAGTGCTAATGTTGGGAAGAAAGTATGGAGTAGCTACTAAGTTGTTACAAAATTTTCCTAAAATCGTCATTTGGCACTGTTTAAATAATTGATTGCAATTACATTAGAAGGTGCAATATCTGAAATAAAACAAGTTAATCATTTTAAAATATTTTTAGATAAAATTTGTATTATTTATCACCAATCTTATAAAAATCAAACCTTTCTAGAGACTGTAGCTAAAGAACTTGAAATTGAGATTATTAAAATTGGTCGAGTACTGGGACCATGATGGGTGGCATGTATTTACGAGTTGTTAATGCTGTATTGACTTGCATATCCTGCATTATATATGCATTTTTCAAGTTCTTATTCTGGTCCAGCAAAATGATTAGTTAACAATAGTTTTTTGCAAGACCTTGCTTTAATGATAGACATTCTTGAAGAATTTTCATTGTTTTCAACTGCACTTCAGTCAAGATCAACTAACATTCAGAAAACTTAAAATTAATTACACACACAACAAGAGCTTTGGAAAATTTAAAGGTTGGTCCTGGAAAACATAAATCTGAAGTTGAATATTTGATTAAATCAGATAAGAGTAAAGATATTTAATGAAAATAATAAATTCAGTGTTCTTCCTAGGAATACATTACTAGAAAATATAATTCAACACCTAAATTTATGTCTTCTATCAAACAGAAATAATGATGAAAGCATTTTAAATTATTTCACTTTATTAGAACCATCTACTTGGACTTATGAAGAATTAACTTCACCATAGATAGCTGGGGCAAAAATTGTGCCATTTAAGTCAAATTTTAAAAATATGAAATTGATTTCAATGATTTTCAGGATTTTGTATATTATAATGTAGGATAAAAAAAGTTTCAGTCCCTTCAAGTATTCAAAAATCTAAATAGATAACACTATTGCAATCAGTAGTGCTAAAGCTGAAAGAGATTTCAGTTTAATGAACAAAATTGCATGAGGGTGAGTAATCGTTTAACAATAGATCACATATCAGATATAATGATGATAAATTTATTGAGGAAAGAGTTAGCAGATTGGGATGCAACTCCATTTGTCGAATCATTGTTGAATCGCAACCACAGAGGTAAGAATGAGAGGAGACGCCCTAATGCGCTTTCCCTGTCCAAGATCATGATGCCTGCCACAATAGGGTAGTGGCCATGTTGATGACTCCAAAACAAACCTACCGCCACAATCAAGCCTCCTTTTCACCACAGATGAGCCTTTTCGCATGCTTTGTTCACTTCTACTATGATATTCACTACTTCTATTGCTAATTCTATACACCAAAGAGCCAAAACATTATGACCAGCGTGTCTTTATGCAAATCGAAGCAACTGCAGGTAAATGATGGCTTGTGTGAACGTCATGAAATGGTATAAATAACATCTGATACTGAGCTCTGTTAATCAGTGTTATTCCTGTTCTTCAGATGGGAAAGCAGCCGACTTAAGTGAGTTTGACAAAGGCCAAATTGTAATGGCCAGATGACTGGGTCAGAGCATTTCCGAGATGGCAAGGCTTGTGGGCTGCTCATGGTCAGCCATGGTTAGTACCTTCAAAAAGTGGTCTGAGGAGAGAAAAACCATTAAATGCTGGCAAGGTGTGGGCTGACACAGCTCATCAATGCTATTGGTGAGCAAAGGCTATCCCGTATGGTACTAGCCAACAGAAGGGATACTGTGGTGAAATATCGCCCATAATTTGAATGCTGGTGATGGGAGTAATGTGTCATGACACACAGTATATCGAACCCTACTGAAAATGGGGCTGTGTAGTTGCAGGCTGCTCCAAGTGCCCATGTTAACCTTAATTCACTGTCAAAAGCACCTATAATGGGCACGCGAGCATCAAAACTGGACCTTGAATGATTGGACGAAGGTCGTCTGGTCTGATGAATCTCATTTCTTGTTGCATCATGTAGACGGTCAGGTATGTGTGCATTGTTTACCTAGGGAAGTGTTGGCACCAGGATGCACTGTGGGACGAAAACTAGCTGGTGGAGGAAGTGTAATACTTTGGGCAATGTTCTGTTTGGAAACTGGGTCCAGTCATTTATGTGCAGGAAACTATGATGTCTACCACCTACCTAAACATCATTGCAGACCAGGTATATCCCTCTAGTAGTGCTTTTTTTTCCGCAACCGATAATGCATCATGCCACACTGCCTGGATTGTTCGAGAATGGTTCACTGAACATGAGGAAGACTTCCAGGTATTGCCTTGGCCTCCAAATTCCCCAGACATCAATTCAATTGAGCATCTGTGGTTTGTGTTGGAACAGCATATCCGATCTGTGGCAGCTCAACTGTGTAACTTACAAGAGTTGAAGGATCTGCTGGTAAAGTGTTGGTACCAGATACCAAAAGACACCTTTAGAAATCTTGTAGTGTCCATGCCTTGCTGGGTAAGAGCTGTTTTGGCAGCACATGGAGGACCAACATCATATTAGGCAGGTGGTCATAATGTTTTGGCTCTTCGGTGTATCTCAGAAAAGTGCATTTGCATTATTTTGGTTTAATATATATTTTTTTTCAGCAATGAATATTCCTGTATTGAATAGCTGTAGAAGAGTATTACATATCTTTTCCATTAATAACTCTTACTTTGATTACCACAAATGTTTGATACAAATAGATAAATTTAATGAATGGAACAATAACAAAAGAAATGATTGCATAATTTTTGAAATTTTATTGATATGTGTTGACAATAAATATTTCAAAACAGTTTCTTCTTTTGAACAACATTAATAAGAGCAGTACTTAGCAAATATGTGTTATAAGGACAGAATCTAGGGAGGAGGCAAGGAGCCCATGCCCCCCTCCCCCCTTTTGATAATTCTACTAAGGGTAATGGAGGCAAAATAATTGTTGTAAATATTTCATGAATTTTTAAAGAATTTTTTCAAACACCTTTTTTAAAGACAAAATTGAGCAGGAAATGTTATACTACAATGGAATCCAGTTTCTTTCCCCCCCTCTTTTTATCATTTTTTGGCTCAATTATGCCAGTTACACTCCCCTCTCCTTATTTTTTTTCATTATGGGCTTGGTAATGTACAATAAAAGAAATTAAATATCAAAATCATGAATGTCAAAATTCTGTTTCCCATGTTAACTAAATATTTTTTCCTATTCTGCAAAAACAATAAAAATAAAGGCATTTAATGAGATTAAAACCAATAATCTACAAATCACAACAGTAGCAATTATAAATTTCTAGGAATTTTTTATAATTTAATATTTGGTAAAATTCATATAATAAAATTTTTTGGTACATGCAACAAAATGTGTTTTCCTCCCATGTTTCCTATTAAAAGGGAAACAAAGTGAAAACATATGTTAATGAACTATAACACTCACTGTTTAAAGCATTTTTTTATCTTTCTGAAATTTTAATTTGTATGTTCCAACTGTGCCAACTTTGAGATTTATCTCCACTAAAACCTCACTTGGCTCTATGTGAGAAAGGTGACACTGATAGCCTAGAAAAGACTACCATTCATTGTATTGCACATTGAGCCATGATCCCATGTGTAGGAGAGCTATTGGGGTGTTTTACTTCTGAACAGTGCCTTTGTTCATAAAATGGACTAAATGGCCAGGTCACAAGAACCCCAATGGCTCAGAGGAGGAAATTTTTTCCGCAAAATATTTATTGATTTATCAATGTCAAAAAGTCAGCAGGTAACGCTGTGATTGTCATCTATGTTTAAATCATTAATAACGCTAAATAGCTTAACGAGACTTTATTATTCATTTCCATCTTACTCAGTGCAATATAAAAAGTAATAGTTCCACCCGAGTTCATAGATGGCACCAAACAGTTGGCCCGAAAATCTTGGTAAAGAGTTTAGTCTTAAATTAGCGGAAAAAAGACAGAGCTGGCATTAGTTCAATGGAAGAATACTCTGGCATGTTTCTGGAGAGATGCGGGTTCAAGTCCCATATGTCGGCAAAATTTTTTCTGCAAAATATTTATTAAGAAACAGATCGCATCCTTTCACCTAGTCCATTCAGTGTGTTCTTTATTGTGAACAGTGTATGGCTCTCCTGTACTGGGATCATGGTTTAATGTCCCAGCTGATGGATGGCAGACTTTCCAAGTCCATTGGTGTTACCTTTGGTGACACCAAAGATGTCACCACACCTCTGTCAAGGTGATACCATTGGTGTCACCTTGACAGAGGGCAGGTTTGGAGTTAGCAGGTATAGATCTCAATGCTTGACATTTGGGACTCATACCAGGGAAATTTTTTTTATGAATTTTTCTGTATATTTTGTATTCACTTGAGGTAGCCAATTACATAAAGATACAAAAGCCAAATTTTTAATTATGGATTTTTTTCAAATTTTAATAAAGTTTGCAAAGGAATTAAATATAATTTTTCTTAGCAGATATTCTTTATCATAAATAACTATTACTAATTTTGTGGTAAAAATAAATGAAACTAAAATCTAGATTCAAATTTCTTGCGGAACAAAATGTAATTAAGTAAGGCATTTCTAAACTAAGCTACAATAAAATTCTTAATAATAATAACTTGGAAAAAAAAAAGCCCAAAAGAGCTGAAGCTAATTTTGTTTAAAGTTTTTTTGTAGAAAATTTGAGCCCATTTTATTTCATCAGTAAATTTTTTCACTGTACTAGAAAGACTGCCATCCATCAGCTGGGACATTAAGCAATAGAAAAATGTTTAAAAAGCTGCTTAAATTCAGGAAGGTTTCTAAATGGAATTAAAACTCAGACTTCATAATGGCATAAATGCAACAGAAAGATGTTTGCATGTTATATAATTACTTCATTTTGATTTTATTTGATAAATTTAGTAGTGAAATGTAATTTCTGATACCTGTTTTGAAGGGCGATTTGTACAGCATAATGCTGAACAGGCAGCCATAATGTAAAAACCCAAATCGTCAAATTTTTACAGAGCAGAAGTCATTCTGTTACTACAGTTAGAGCTAGTGTTTTGAACAGAACAATGTGGTTGCTGTGCAGTCATTCTAGCATCAGATTTAAATGCTTAGGGTGCCTCCTCTTCCTTCTGACCTCCATTATTGCAACCATAGATTGGCTATGGATACAATAGCTCGGCAAAAGTCAACAAAGCATTTTGTGAGGATCAATTTGCTATATATAAATTACAATAAAAAAAATTTATTATTGTTTGCAATTTTTGTATTCCAAATTGTTGTAAAGGAGTAAAATATACAATAAATATATACACATATTCCTGGTCTTGTTTTTTTTAGCGAGCCGGTTGTTAAAAATTTACCAGCACACCACTGGCTGGGTCAGGCATGGCCAACATACGGCCCGCGGGCCGGATCTGGCCCGCGTAATGAATTTATGTGGCCCGCGAACAATTTTTCAATATTAGCATTTAGCTTCTAGTAATTAATCGAATGAATTCTCGATACTTCTATATTGTTTAAAAAACATTCCGTTATAAAGAAAATCTTATTATTATCAAAAATTATTATCAAGATTGAATGATTTACATTTGGAGGCTGTGTTAAGAATAGCTACTACAAGTATAGAACCAGATATTAAAAAAATAATAAGCGATGCAAACCGCCTCACACGTCGCATTAGTTATTATGTTAATTTGTTGTATTGATTTACTTAAAATTATTCATAAACAAATTTCATAATAAAATTTTGTTTACTTAAAGAAATAAGTGTTTTGTTTAACATTTTTCAACTTTAATATTTCGTCCGGCCCGTGAAAATATTTTTTTTTTCCAATCCGGCCCGCGGGCAAAAACAGTTGGCCATGCCTGGGCTGGGTGGAATATGAACCCACGATCTCATGATAACATGTCAAGTGCTCCAACTGATGAGCTACCGGCTGCCAAACAATCATTGCTCTATTAAAGGCTTTAAGCATTATACCATAGAATTAGTCATTGGAAATATAGTTGACTGTAATTCAAGATTCTGGTCCAGAAGGCACTTTCCAGTTTAGCTAGCGTACATGGCCAGCCCACACACATCAAGTGGTATCATATATTTTTTTTAAGCCAAAATGTTGTGTATCGAGCGTAAGCATTATTGTTGAAATGATATTATTTTGCTTATGCTTGATAATAATAATAATATATAATAATAATGCTTATGCTTGATACTTGTCGTGTTGGCTTAAAAAAATACCATGCCACTTGACGCTTGATGTGGACTGGCCATGTGCACTAAACTGGAAAGTGCCTTCTGGGCCAGAATCTTGAATTACAGTCAACTACATTTCCAATGACTAATTCTATGGGTAATGACTATTCTATGATATAATTCTAAAATTTTTTTTTTTTTTTTTTTGGCAGCTGGTAGCTCAGCATCCAGAGTACCTGACATGTCAGCAGGAGGTCATGGGTTCAGATCCCACCTGGCTAATGACAGTTTTTCCTCTATATTTATCTAACATATTACTACCAGGTGTATATCTGTGAGATCCTATTATTTCAAGTATAGGGCAATTTTAAACTTGCTTCTAAAACTGTTCTAAAAGTCACAACAGATAAAAGAGGTCAATTAGGGAAACTGGACCCATAGTTGACAGAAGGATCGATGAGAAAGATTCGATTTTTTCAAAATGATATTGAGAACATCATGTTTCTTTGCCACCATGAAAGTGGTGTTATAAGTAGAGCCCTGGAAGGATGATTAAAGTTCTATCCACATATCTTTATCAGCTCTGTTTATATTGACTACTTAATAACTGTCGAGGTTTTGCAAATGCTTACTGTCCAATATATATTTGATAGTAAAAGAAATCAATCTAATGTTTTACCATTGACAAAAAAAAAACTGGAAAAAATACTATTAAAAAAAGTTTGCGTTTCAGAAAAACAAGCCTTAGCAAGTATTAGACAAAAATTTAGGTAAATGTAATTTTGCAAATTCTTCTGATTTAATTTTACTATAAAATGCAGTTATCCTTGATTATAGGAAGACACTCCTTTTTGTAACTCAGAAAATCCTCTCTACATACTACTCACACATGACTGAAATTTTTGCAGATTTAATTCATCTTTTATTTAACACTGAAACAATTTTTTGAACTTATACTCTGCTTTGTTAGCAAAATGATCACTTCTTTCACACAGGAGAATTTTTTTTTTAATTTGTGGCTTATCTCAAAGCATTTCTTATTAACCCTAGAAGCTGCAGCTGTTGAATATTTAGTACACTTTAGCCTTGAATAAAATAAATATCCCCTCAAGTTGTTGCTTGTCACAGAAGTTTGACAGGAGCCTGTCAGTATATAGGCCACAGCAGAAGGTTTGGCAAGGATGGCTGGCCCTCACCAGAAAAACAACATAACATCCATGCCTTGCCTGGGGCTTGAACCCAGGTCCTTTGATCAGTCTCCAAGCACACTAACCACTCGCACAGGCAAAAATTCGACAGCTGCAGTTTCTAGCGTTAAAGTGAATATTATCATTGAATTTTTAAATGTTTTTTTTATTTTCTCAAGTAGTTTTTTTTACCCATGTCAACCATGAAAAATGCAGCAATGTTTGCTCATATTCTTGTAGATCTTATAAAATCTGACAATTTATTTGCTATCTGCATTGATATTAATCTTTTTTTTTTTTGCTGAGAGCTTTTAAATGTAATATAAGTGACTAGTGCTGCAGAGTCTGCATCTGTGCAGGGCTCTGTACTAAAATCACAAATAGGATTCGTGAGTGATGTAGAAAAAAGATACCCAATTATCATTTGTTTTTTCAATCAATACAAAAGATACCTATAAAACAATACATTATGAGCTGCCAGTGGAAATCTCTGCAACACAACATGTGCATGATAACTAAAATTTTTATTTGTCCTCAGCTTCTAGAGTACACGTCTAGTATTTAGAGAGTACAGAAAGACATTACATATAGTATGTTCTATAATAATGGGATTGGTTCGATTTTTACATGTGCATTTTTAAATATCACTCAGTTACAAATTCACTTGTTCAAAAAAAAAATGAAATCAACTACTATTCTTTGAGGGTACACCAAGCCTATTCTGGTCCCTTAGGATATATGGGACCTAGGCACATGCCTAGTTTGACTTTGCAAAGACATGATTTACGGTATTATCATGGTGAAAAGTCTGATGTTCAGCAAGTGTTGAAGTGCGAGTACAGAAATAGTTATTTCTTGCATCAATCCAACAGTATTGTCAAACTAATCAGATTTGGGACCTAATTTAAAACAAAAAAATTGTGAAATTTATGACCAACTGTTCTATTTTATATAAGCTATAATTATGAATATAACTCTTGAAATAAGAAAAAAAAAATTTAATGTGCTCAAATAGAACTTAAAGAGCTTCCTATTTTCTTTGGAAGTTGATGTACATATGTTGAATAACCTAACATGTTGATAAGTAAAAATTTATTGGAAGTGTTTTGGAAAAATGGCACATATTGTTTGTGATCTTTGTTGTTATTGATTTTATATTAATATCCTTTAGTGACCCAGACAAACCATATTTTTTGGGGGTTCACTCGTGTTTTTCTATATTGTAAATTGTATATGATGAAATATAATTGATAGATAATGACTTTGGAAATATTTATTGAAATATTTACAGTAAATATTTATTAGTAGGATGGGTGATGATAGAATGGTGATTTTGAAGCACAAAGTCATTTGATATCAAGGTCAAATGAGGTTATCTCTGGCCATAAATCTGGTTAAATACACAGTCTGTACTTGTATTTATTTTTCCAAGCAAATGAAAATGCAGATTTATATATTCAGGTAGTCATAAAGGCATTACATATTTTGTGTTTGCAAAGTGCAAAAAATCTATTCACAATCTTTTCTCTGTTTTAACTTTTAATTTTTGCATCTCATATTTTTTTCTCAATCCACCTGCAATATTCTGTGAGCAACAATTTGAGAACTGCTGCAATTGAGGACTCCTGGTAGGTAAGTTCAGTCAATTAAGTGTTGAACTTCATTCAGCTGGCAACCTATTGTAGTGTAGTATTTGTGTTGCTGAATGAACACACACACAAAAAGCACAAATATCGAGGTTGTGCTACATTTAGGTAGCCTCTGTTGTATTTAATTACATAGGTACACAGCTAATTTAAGTATGTATAGTTGCAGAAGTTGGTTTGCCTGTTTTAATAACTTTTCATCAATGTCAATGTCAATGTGTTGTTGTTTATATGTTAGATTGTTTGTTCTACAACTGTGTTTCTCTTGAAATGAGAGTTACGATGTATTGTTTCAGCAGTCTTCTGCAATTGTTGACAAAGTGCAATAAAATTGCTTGGAAGATCTTTGTGAGAGAGATAAAAATTTAAGTAGCTAAAAGCACTGGGTAACACACAAAAAGGCTTTGAAATGAAAATAGCCAATCTTTACTAATTTCGAGGTGCTGAACACAAAAATGACAATAAAATTTATCGATTGGTTAGGAGAGACAGATCGTCATGTATAAATGACTCAGTCTGCATTGAGTACATAGGTAACAATTTTGCAATGCTGTATTTTAAACTCCAGATTGCAACATGTTGTATTGCATCAGCCTGCCATATACACAATCCCTGGAGGTGTTGGATCATTGTCTGATGCAATGCAGTTGACTCATCAGCTTTATGATCGCAGACAAAAGGTGATGCAATCGTTAGTTGATGTTTCGTAAGCGACATCTCATAGGGTGAGCAAGTCTTTTGAGTGACTCCCATTTACCCCAGAGTCATAAGTACAACAGAAGTGATCCTTGCAGTTTCAATCCAGCAGTAGTGATGTCTCATAACTGTGTTAATATTGCAGATACATTTTGTTTCATTTGTGGGGAAGTGACGTTTGCAAGCCAGAAAAGGGTCATCACTCCAATAGTGAAAGTGCATACGAGTTTTATTTTGAATGCAAGATCGGGGACCAAGACAAGGCCTGGGCCCCACACATATGCCACAGTACTTGTGCAAGAAATCTTCCAAAGTGGTTTGAAAGGCAAAAAGTGGCGATGCCATTTGCTGTTCCTATGGTTTGGAGAGAACCAAGCAATCACGCAAATGACTGCTACTTCTGCATGGTTCGACCTGTTTCTGGAGGAATCATCACAAGGAAAAAGAAGTGGACAGTAGCATACCCAAATATACCATCTGCTCTCTGACCAGTTCCGCACGACAAAGACCTTCCCGTTCCTGAATCTCCAAAAGAATTTTCCATCGATTCATACGATGAGGAGGGAGGTGAACCGATGTTGGGTTTTCCACAGCCTTTAATGTCTAATGATGATCCATATGTCTGACCCAGTGCATCGTCTGCACCACACATTCTCACCGAAGAAAAAATGAATGATCTTGTTCATGATCTGGAGCTGTCCAAGGACAAAGCAGAGTTACTTAGATCAAGACTTAAACAATGGAATCTTCTTAAGGAAAGTGTCTGAATTACTTCGTTTCGAACTCGTCATGAGCAGTTTGCACCTTACTTCAAAAAGGAAGATGAACTTGTGTTCTGCTCTGATGTAGATGGCCTGATGAATGCCCTCGGAATCAAACATGACACTCAAGAATGGCTATTATTCATAGACTCCTTGAAATTGAGTCTCAAGGCAGTGTTGCTGCATAATGGAAATCGACTTCCATCCATTCCAGTTGAACACGCTGTCTACATGAAAGAAACCTATGACAAACTAAAACAGCTGTTGAACTGTCTTCAATACACCAAGTATGGCTGGCATCTCTGTTGTGACTTGAAGTTAGTGGCTCTGTTGATGGGTCTGAAGCTGGGATATACAAAGTACTGCTGTTTCTTATGTGAATGGGACAGCTGAGCAAAGACTTTTCACTATGTGAAGAGAAACTGGCCTCAGAGGAAATCTCTGAATGTTGGAGAGAAGAATGTGGAACATCCATCACTGGCAGAAATGCACAAAGTCCTGCTAACGTCACTACACATCAAACTCGGTGTGATGAAAAACTTCGTAAAAGCCATGGACCGGACTGCACCAACTTTCAAGTGCTTGGTTGACAAATTCCTTCGACTCAGCAAAGCAAAAATTAAAGAGGGAATTTTTGTGGGTTCTCAGATCCGCGAGCTGTTTTCGACAACCTGCTTTAGGTTGACGAGAAAAAGGCTTGGGACGCATTTTGTCTGGTGTCAACTAAATTGCTCGGGAATGTCAGGGCAGACAACTACAAGAAACTTATTAAGGACATGTTGTCTCTGTATCACAAACTTGGCTGCATATTTTAAATTAAATTAAACTTGGCTGCAATATTTATATTTAAAGATCCACTTTCTTTGTTCCCACTGAGATTTCTTCCCCGACAACTGCGGCATGGTTAGGGATGAACACGGTGAACGTTTTCACCAGGACATTGCAACGATGGAGAAACAATACCAGGGAACCTGGTCCACTTCAATGTTGGCTGACTACTGTTGGATACTTACCAGAGATGATCCTGAGCAGCTGTACAAGCGATGGACAAAGTGGCATTGGAAGTAGAAGCGGAGTTTTACTGATACATGCCATATGTACATATTACTCTATTATATAAGAAACTATTGCGGATTTCTCAGAAATCATAGCCAATTTTGCATTTTAATTGTCATATTTGTGATTAGTATCTTGAAATATTTAAGAAATGGCAACTTTTATCTCAGAGGCATGACTTTTATGAAAATTTGTTGCCCAGTGAAATCTGCAGTGTGCATCTTAAGTACATCAGCATTTGAAGGAAACACTTTTTCTCAATAGAATTAAGTACTGAAATTAATGATATATAGTGTTGGCTTGCTCATTAGGCAGTCTGGGTCACTACCCCACCAAAAATAATCACAAGCAGTAGTAAGCGAATTTGAAATTTAGTTAATTATTTGTCTTATTTAAAAATCATGATATAATTTTTATATTCATTTTGTAATAATGGTTTACTGTGTTAAGTAGACAAACACAGCATTCCCTTTGTGAATCATTGCTCCATCTTCTGCTTTAGTTTCTTTGATATGAATTTATTCATTGCAGGCACCACTAGAATCTTAACATTATTTATTATGGTTATTGCACACATGCACTGAAATGCAATAGCAATGAACTGGAAGACATAGACAGAGTGACCAATTCAAAGTGACCCTTTATACTCTGAATGTAGTAATTTTTTAAATTTTTAGTAAACTTTTCACTTTATTGGCAGATTTAACCAATAGTCATAGACCATATTACTTAGGGAAAATCTTTATTTGACTGTGCCAGACACAACAGGCCTAATCTTTCCTGGCAGGATGTGTTTGAATTGAGCTGGGTTGTCAGTTTTTTATTTTGCCAAGGAAAGAGATTTAGGTATGAAGAGTTTGAAGGGACATTTAGATATGAAAATATAACATTCTGTTGAACATTTGGTATCCAATTGAGATGCTAATAGTAAAAACAAATATTTCATCAGCAGTGTTTAGCCGTAACCTTCGAGACTCAAGGCCTTTGCAGTCTAAATTGACGTCACATCCGGTGGATCTACAGTGCTTCCTGCGCATGTAGTATTACCATCGCAAATCGACCAACTTTTTTATAAGGTCGGTGGGCATTTTTGTTTGATACTGTGCTCAAAAACTGATTGACATAGTATGATTATATTGTATATATGTACATTAATGTAATATTTCTATGGCAAACTTTAAAATAAGGAAGACGTTCAGACTAAGATAGATCTTAATTTATAGTTGTGCTATTGATGACTGAAAATGCAGAGTAATCATCGTTTAATGTTCTCTGAACATGTATAACGATATATAAATTACCAGGAGCATCATAATCGGTTCTACATATAATTACAATGACACAATATGTTTAAAAATAAGGTAAAATGCGAATAATTATTCGATTATATATTAACAAAAATAAAATCATTTCCTTCACATATTTTTCCTGATAAATGCTGTCAATAATTGATCCAGTTTTTTATACCATTGATAATATAATCATGACATATAAATTGTTATGGAAAACTAGTGTGTTATATTAAAAGGAAAAAAAAACAAAACAAAAATTCTTCATAACAATTTTAGTGACAAATGTGAACTACAAATTAATGATATACTGTAATAGCTTTAACTGTAACAATTGCAGTTATAATTTAATTGAAATACTTTTTCTTAGTGATTAGACTGAATTTATAGGACATGGATACAACCTTTCGATGGAATACATATTCAAAAACTAGCAGGAAAAGTGACCGAAATTAGGGCTGACCATATTTCCTGGTCAAAAGTGTTTTACAACTGAAGTTTAAGAATCGTTGTGCTAAGAGAATTGCCTTTGACACTGAAGCTCTAAAAGAGTCAGATATATGACCAAAGCATACCATGGTAGGCTACTCAGTCATTATGATAATCATGGTTTGCCTACTGTTGAAGTTGAGAAAGAATGGGATCAGTTTAACGAGACTTTTCTCGAAACTAATAGTACTCTTTTCGGTAAAAAGGAACAGAGAAAACAAAGTTATTTGAGTGATAAAGCTATGGAACTTATTTCTTAAACATTAAACAAAAGTGCAGAAATAACAGGAATCAACACCCTACTAGTCCTAATGGGCAGCATTACAAAGAGCTTAATAAGCGTGTAAAGGACCAGCTAACAGCTGATAAGAATCTTTGGCTTGATAGCTTGGCTAACAAATCAGAGAAAGCAGCTAGACAGCACAATAGCAGGAAGTTGTACCAGATAGTTCTTTTGTACTATCTGGTATAACTTCCTGCTTTTAATTATACCAGTTAATCTTTTGTACGAGAAGAATCAGATAGGTACACAGAGATTGAGTGATAAACATGGTAAGGTGGTTGAGGGTGAGGATTCTGTCATCGCTAGGTGCTCTGAGCATTTCAAAGGTATCTAAACAGTATGGTTATTTCTTCTGTCCCATTGTAATAAGGATAGATGCATTATTGGCTTAAATGTTGACCCTATATCACATTCTGAAGTTGCTTTGGCTATCTCTAAAATTGCATAAATTTTCAGGGGTGGATGAAATCACTGAAATGCTTAGAGTTGGGAGCGTTTGTGTTGTCACATGGCTGAGTGAAATTTTGAATAATTTTTATGCTAAAGGTGTTATTCTTAAGGAATTTACTAGAGCTATTATTATTCTTCCTATTTTTTAAAAAGGTGATCGTAGTTCTTGTGATAATTATAGGGGTATTAGTCTATTTTCTGTTCCGGGTAAAATTCTTTGCATGGTTATACTTAATAAAATTTAGTTGATGGACAACTGCGTGATGAAAAGTGTGGATTCAGAAATGATAGGGGATATATATATAGATTAAATATTTTCATTTAGGCAGATTCTTGAGAAGCTAATTTCACCATGAACTTACAACACTTGTACCTTGAGAAATGTTTTAGAGTTTCAGAAACCTGTGGTTATTAACTTTATAGAGTTCAGAAAGCCTTTGACTCCGATGATAGATCATATGGAATACCTGACGGGTTAGCATAACGAAAGCTTTGTAAAGCTTGTCGCAATTGGTTTAGTATTGTTCGTGGAGTTAGACAAGGGTGCATTTAGTCCCATTTCTCTTTGGTTGTTGATTATGTTATGCAGAATTCTTTGCAAGGGGAAGATTTTATCCTGAAATGGTCTAGAGATTTCAAACTATCTGATTTAGATTATGCTAACGATTTGGCCCTGTTGGCTAATAATCATGAAATGAATCCTTTCATTAGGGCTGCTTATGAGACTGGTTAGAGTATGTTTTGTGATAGAGAGAAAACTAAAGTGATGAAAATTGATCAAGCAGTGGTGCTTCAGTGTTTTGAACTGCTGCACTCTTGAGCAAGTGTCTCAGTTTAATTATCTTGGGAGCTATGTAACAGATACTAGTAACGTGCGACATGAGATAAACAGAAAAATAGGGATTGCTGCTAGGAGTTTTAAGAATCTATGGACAGTGAAAAAATAGGCGTATACACCTAAAGACTAAAAAAAGGCTTTTTAGTTGGTTCTTTCTAAGGTTAGTTATGGTAGCGAAACATGGACCCTTTATAAGTAGTGTAACAGGAAACTTGATGCCTTTGATTCTAGATGTTTGCGAAGTATCTTGGGCATTAGGTGTTTTACCTTTGTAAGTAATGAAGAGGATAGAAAGAGTCAGTAACCTACTTTGAGCAGCATATTGTGTAAATAGAGACTGCATTGGTTTGGCCATGTCGCTCGTATGCATAACTGCAGATTGGTGAATAGGATTATGAACAGTATGTCTAAAGGCCTCAGGTAGAGAGAGAGATCTAGGATGTGATGGGCAGACAATGTCAGACAGTCTTGCTAGAATTGGCCTACACTGGCCATTCTAGCAAGGACTTCTGTCTTCTGACCCAGGCAGCTGTTAGCATACACTGAGATGTGCAATTGATTACATTATCAAAAAAAAAATGGAAAACTACCACTTTACCGGGTAGGTAAAGTGGTATATTTAAGTATATAGTATGATGTTGTAACAGTCCTGCACAGCAATGCATTCATGAACACTGTGCGAAAAGCTATTCTACAGCTCTATAATGTCCTCCTGAGGAATAGAATGCCATATTGCTCGAAGTCGCTGTTCCATTTCAGCGACAGTGGTTGGCGCACATCTTGAGTGTTGTTGGAGCTGTCAGCCCATCATGTCCTAGGCGTGTTCAATAGGTGAAAGGTCTGGCGAGCGTGCTGGCTATGGTAGTACCTTAACGTTTTGCTTGCACAGATACTGCAGACTAATGCGAGCTGTGTGGGGACGGGCCTTAATTTGCGGGTAAAAGGTTTCGTGCTGCTGAACAAGTGGGACAGTCACTGGCTGCAAAATGTTGGTAACATATCGTTGGGCAGGTAGAGATCCCCTTATGATGACCAGTTATGACCGAGATGTCCGACTAATGGCATCCCACACCAAGGCACCAGGTGCTGGAACTGTATGACGATGTCGCATTCACTGGGTGGCATTCCTTTCCCCTGGATGACGGCGAACATGTCAACCGTCGTGCTGACCAAGACAAAAACGAGATTGGTTGTTAAACACGGTACTCCACTATTGTTCGTTCCAGTTATGTCTGAGACGACACCACTGAAGACGTGCTTTTGCATGTGGGCAGATGTGAGGGTCAAACGCAGTGCTCTACAATAGGCTCACGATGAAAACTGCAAAAGCCTGTTGTTTACCGTCTGCCTGGTAGGTATTCGATATGTTACCTGTTGCTTGTCCCTTTGCAATTGCGTTGTAGTCGCGAATCTGTCACGCAATACCATGCATAGCAAATGGCGATCCTGTCGCTCCTTTGTCATACGTCGTCTTCCTGATCCTTGTCGGCGTATGCTGGATCCTTCATGAACCCATTGGCTCCATATGTGTACGATTGTGGTGGGATTGCGGCCAACAAGGTTCGCCACAATCCCAGCACCATCGTACACATATGGCGCCAATAACTAGCTTCTCTAAGGCCAATGATTCTTCCACGCTCAAAGTATGTTAACTTGTTGGAACTGCTGTCGACGTCTGCGTAAGGGCATCTTTAGCGGTTTAAAACGATTTCCACAACGTTTTGTCAACCAGGGAGTTTTGGTTGTCTTTATCTGTGTTTGACTGCTCGGTACCTATGACGTCAGCTCTCGCCTGTCCAATCGTTCGATCGTTCTGCAAACTTAATAATTTCCACGCATTTCCATGTACTACTGCCTCCCTAAATTTCGTCACATTTGCATAACTTCTTGCAAGTGTTGCATTTTTTTATTCCCTGTAGTGTATTAGCAAAGGTGTGCGTCCCCTCTGCAGTATAATACAATTAATTATTTATTTGTAGTAAACGGCCTGATTAATAAGTTATTCATTTATAAAATTGTTTGCTACAATATTATGTTTTATGGAAAAAATTTGCAAAGCAAATCCTTGTAGTTTTTTTTTTTATTTCGTTGTAGTGAATGATTTAAGTGAAGTAATATTATAAATGCGACATTGAATTAAAGGCAACATAAATAACAGATTTAACAAGTTTCGAAAATGTCTGGATTTGTAATTTTACTGATTTGGTATATCACTACTTGCATTCTCTTTTTCCCGAATCAGAAATCGTATACTGGAGGGAAAAAATCAGGAATTCTGTTTTTTTTATTTCCTTAGTTTCGTGTAAGCTCTTTGTCTTTTAATCGCTTCGGCTTTTTTAGCTGTAATTGATTGGGTGATCGGAGCAGATCCTAACAAGATTATATACGAAACTGCAGTAGAAATGAGAAAGCGATCTTTACCTTTTCTGTCGTTTTGAGCATCTGACCTTTTATTCCACCACTTCTTTATATTCTTTTTGTTCTGCCGACTGTTTCACATTTCAAGTCTACAAGTTGGAGCTCAATTCCTCGCGGAGTTTCGGATGGTTTAAAGAGACAGTGTGTCGAAGCCCGCATTAAACAGGCGTTTTCAATGAATGGAAAGGATTGACTCTTCTTCCGTCCTCGCAGCCCATTTCGCGGAAGACGGAGAAACGTAAACGTCACAGCGGCGTAACTGGATTAAAGAATTCCTCTGTGTCATGTATCCAAGACGATAGAAAGAGGGGTTAGGTGAATGTAGAGGAGGGAGAGGAAACCTCTTTTCTCATTAAATTAATTTTTGTAACTTGTGGTGGAGCTCAAAAGTGTGCGGGAGTGTTTGTATGTATTTTGTGTCTCCGTCTTTCCTTTATTATTGCAACTTGAATTCCTCTTCAGCCTTTCGTCGTTCAAACGTCTCTATTTTTTTATTCCTACTTTTAAAGACTAGTAACCAAATCGAAGCGAATTCCCAAATGGAGACGGAAGGTGGATTGCTGAGAGTCACCATAAAGAAAGCAGAATAGCTTGTCAAAGACAGCAGTCCTGACTGTAAACACGACTCTCTACCAAGATCCGCTTCTGTGACAGTCTCTGTTGGGATCAGGGAGGCTGACTGTACGGGAGTTTGTTCTTCTTATATGCAGTCGACGTTTAATCAGGACTGCATTCCCGAATAAAACTTCATGGAAGATATTTAACTTTCTTTTCGTTTTTATCTTTATCCCCTGTGTGCTTCTCTATCAAGGGAGAACAGCACGTTACGTTTTAGATGATACAAGGATATTCTGTGTCCGTCGTTTCAGCTTAGTTTTGCTGAAATTTTGATGCAGTAGTTGCATATGTTTAATCATCTGAGGCGTCGAAATTGAAATTTGCTGTGAAATTAGATTTTATTTTAGTTGTTTTTGTAGCTCTTTAAATGTAAACTTTCCGCATTTTTCGTGAAATTAGCATTTTTTGCTTGTATGGGTTATTTATATATATTCCACTGGTTAATCTTGGGTATTAAAAATGTGTATCCTAAGAGGTTTAATTGATAGTACAACTATAGGGTAGACTCTGCAGTAGGTATAGTTTTTTTTTAAATTATAATCTTCGTCTAACCACGAAGAAAAAGCAGTTACACGTTTTGAAAAGCTTATTATACATTCCCGATGAATCCAGAGCATTAAGAACTGTTCGATACACCGCTCTGAAGCGCTCTTAGAAAGGTTGCCATTTGTAGGATGGGACGTTAAACCCTAATTTCCTGATGGATAAGAACATCAGAAGAATAACATTCCATGTAGATTTAGAAAAAAAAAATGGTATTGGGGGAAAAAAATAGTAATTGTGATAGGTAGGGTCAGTAATATCAAACAGCTCCCTAATCTCAGACGTATGCCTTCTAAGTGGGGTGGAGGAAATATATGGATTAGACTTGTTCCTCGTCCACTAAGTGCTTAAGATGACCAATAGACTTTTTTTGGTCTGCAATTTCGGTCTGTTTGAGATATATTACTTCTGTAGTTTACCACATAAAGAGTTTACAATATACAGGGCCGGACTTTGATCTTCTGAGCTCCTAAGCTATGGCAAAAATAAGAGGCCCTAACTACAGCATATTTAAGAGGCCTTTGGCTATGACAAGTTTGAGGCCCTAAAAATTCGAAAGTCGAAATGTATATTATTCTAATTGTAGGGAAGATTAGGAAACAAGCATGAAACTGATGTGGAGAAAATATTACACGGGAATTGGTATACAATGATGACTGTGTAAAGCTTTGATGAACAATGTTTGCACTATAGATTAAATGCGAACAAAAATTTTGCTATGCATTTCTTTGAGGTCCCTTATATCGCGAGCCCTAAGTTGTAACTCAGCTTATATGTAAGTCCGGGTCTGACAATATGCATCATACTAATCAGTCTTCAGTGTGAAATGTCGGCACTTTGTGAAGTTGACCATCGCACAGTAGGATATCTTCTTCAGGGGAGTGAATATTTTCTTTCAAAATTTAACCAATAGCGCAGTGTTGGAATTAAGTCTGTACGTCATCACATGAAAATGAATGGTGCATAGTTCTTTCAGTAATACACAGTGATGTCACCCAGCCGGTTTCCGGAAACCGGTTGTTAAAATTTTCGCCGATTTCCGGAAACTGGAAGAATGTGCGCTGCTCATGACATTTTGCCACTCATTACACAGAATTCTCCGCGCATCATTCTGACAAAATAAATAAACATTAAAACATCTCCCCAAATTTGTCAGAAATAATTATGACACTTCACAAAAAATAAACGAATTGTTTCCAAGAATTTTAAGTACGAGTATCTTGACCTTGGACCATAATAATTGGTACTTACATCACCACCTCTGTGGCAAGCAGCTGATTGAGGGGGTATTTATTTACATCACCATGTGGCATCCGTGTTTGAAAAAGAAGAAAAGTAGTGTCATAGATTATGGACTAGGACGAGTGATACGCCATAGATGAAAGTTTAGCGTCTTGTCAAATTGTATATGGTGTGATGATTTTATTTTACGTTTATTTTATCAAAATTTGGAGTTTGCTTTAATCACTTATGTATTTCATATGTATCCTACAGTTGCATGAAAAATAAAATATATAGCTCTATTTTAGAGAAGGGGTTAGTTTTTAATATTTTTAGATAGGATCTGCATTCTGTGTGATGCTTTAATTGAAATAAGACTTTTGTAGTTAATTATAGTATATTGATACTTTCCTATCATGCAATCTCAAATGTAACATTTTCAAACGTTTTTCTAAGGGGAGGATTCACCTCCCGCAGAATGTGGTACCAGTGTTTAAAAAACTAAATTTCCGATTCGTCCAGATACTCCCCTCCCCCTCAGTATGGAAACCGGTTGTTAATAAATTGGGGTGACACCATTGAGTATACATGCCTAACTACAATTTTGGGCCGTAAGTAAACTAATATTTTTAATGAACTAAAAAGTAGTTTTCAAGGAGACTACTTTTTTATTGTGTAGCTTGGGATGTGTTATGTTCCCAAGATTTATTTGATTCATTATTGGAATTTTTTATTAATCATCTGACTACATTTGTACATTAAGAGAATATATTTAACCTCACTGCGAAAGGTTTACTAGGAAAATGCTTTTATATTGCTTTTATTTTCTTTAAGAAGATGTTGGGTATTTTTCAAAAGAATGTTAGACCACTCTACTAGCACTATCTACTCAAGCTGCAATATATTAAGCCAAGCCACAAGTTGAATATCACTCGTGTTTCCTGCCTTGTTCATCACTGCCGCAGATGACGATAGGAGGCAAGTAGCCATTCTGGCTTCACCGTGCGAACGGAACGGCATCGTAAGGTCAGTCAGCCGTCGACACTCGTACAACGGAGGTGGTGCAGTGGCGCCAGCCGTCTGGAATGGTCGCACAGCTCTACTAAGGCCAGCGATTGATTGGTCCATCCTTTAGGCCGATTGATTGCCCCAATAAATTAGCGCATCCTTGCTTCTACGGCAGGCGGCGGCAGTTGACATTGGGCAGACCGCCTACTATTTCTCTCTCTTTCTATCTCTCTACATCCTTCCTTCGTTCTTCCTCGTTTCCCCCGCCCCACAACCTTACTTATTGAGATAACAGCGGTTAATGGGGTCGCCGGTACATACATTGATTTCTTCCGGTAGGGGAGAAGCTTCCAGCGTCTCTACCTAGGATAGCGTGCTCTGCCTTTGGGGAGGAGGCAAGGAAACGAGTTAGGATTATTGGATTTTTGTACTGGATACGTTAATTGGAGTTCTGCAGCGAGTGATTGATCTGCTGCGGTCTGATTGTATGCGATCTAAAGGAAGAGTGACAGAGGAAGGGGAAGAAAGTTATCTCTCTCCATCGGAAGTCTAAGGATTTCGCTCTCTCTTGTTCGCGTTTCTCGCAACCTTGCTCAGGCAGCAGTCTATTTTACTGATCTTGGAAGCATATGCAGCAGCGGTAATGGAAAATGGATCGCTTAAGCAATGCTACGGGCAACAGAAGACTGCTGGGTACAGTTCTTTGGAAGTTATGGCAGTAATGGTTGATCATTCAAGTTTCAAAGTAGGCACCTTTTTTTAGAGGGGGGGGGTTTAAATAATTTTTTTAGCCAAAAACACTAATTATTTGGTCAGGAAGTGAATTATGCGGAGTAAATATTGAGTTTCTTTTTGATGTTTTTACGCTGTTTTTTTGTTCAATTGAATGTTTTTTCGTAACAGAACAGCTTTAATAGTCTAATTCAGTGATGTCTAACCAGTCACCACCGCTTTTGTAAGTAAAAGTAATCGCAGAGGAAAAAGTAGTTTTATTATTAAAATTATCAGTGTGTATAAAAAAAGTGCCGTTCAGAGATAAAATAACCCAACTTTCATCAAAAATCTGAAGTTATGCCGCTTACTAAAAATTTTTTACATCAAATGTCTAAATAAAATAAATCTTCATTTATTACTTAAAAGACTAAAGTCTCAGTTTGAAGGGGAAATAATATTTCTTTTTGATTTTGTCCAGTTGAACATAATCTGATTTTCTGTGCAAAATTTTATTTCATCCAATGCTGAGAACCACACTTTCACGTTTACTGACTGTATTCTTTGCAGAAGGTGATTGCTTTAAGCGATTTTTTATTCTTGAAGCAGCTGCTTGTCTGAAGATTTCACAAGATGAGAGAACCATTCGGTATAAATCGACATAGATAACACCTAGAGCTGAAGTTCCAACGTAAGCGAAAGTAGGGTGCAGACGTAAGAAATGGGTTCATGATATCTCCTAAGTAAAATAAGTGGCTACAGTAAAGAATAAGGAGTCGTCTTTGCCACTTATTTTACTCAAGTGGCATCGTGAATCCACTTTTTTCCGTGTTTACCCCACTTTTGCTTACGTTGGAAACTTCTACTCTAGGTTTTATCTGTGTCGATAGTAAAAAGTGGGGAGAGAATTTTTCTATTCAATTTAATTTTCTTTCAGTGTTTTTAAGTATCATATAATAATAATATTTATTTTATTCCGCCAGTCAGTACAATATACATTTACATAGCATAATTTTCTAATAACAATTAATACTTGCATGAGAAAAATCGAGAAGTGAAATAGTTGAGAAATGTCAATTGCATTAGAAAAGGGAAATAACAATCATTAAATATTAGTGTTTAATAGGAAAGACGAAACAGAAAAGGAGAGCATAATAAGCTGACGCTTATTTTTGGTTAATGCTCCCTATTTCCTTTGAAGTTCAATTATGACAACAGTAATGTATACAATAATTCAAATAGCATAATAGTTCAATAGTATAAAAGATCAAATGGTTATGAGACGTATTATACTGATACGTAAAAGAAGGTTTCATTGCTTTGTAAGAAGAAACGTTATACATTTGATTTTAAATAATTTTAAAGATTTTGCGTTTTTAACATCATCTGGAAGTTCAGACCAAATTTTTACTGCATTATATTTGATAGATCTCTGCCCAATTGACAATCGACACATAGGTATACTCAGATTCTGTCTATGACGTGTTTCATAATTATGAAAATTCGAAAGACTCTGAAAATAGTCTTTAAATCTATCCAATTTAATCAATCTCATTGTAATCGAATACACAAAATTTCTTGATATCAGTTTGTAATTATTATAGACATTAAGAATTTTAACCTCCGAAAATAAATGTGCCACAGGATCATAATATTTTTTCCCAACAATATATCTAACAATTCTTTTCTGAAGACGATATATAACATTCAGATTATAGTCATAAATATTACCCCAGACCAAAATTCCATATGTTATATAAGAATAAATGAAAGAGTAGTATAAATTTATCAGAAATTGTTTGTTAACCAGCGTTTTCTCTTTTGTGCAGAGCTTTCAAAGTTCTGACCGCACATCTGGTTAATTAGTACACTTTGAACATTAATAAAAGATGATTAAGACAAATGCTTTAGAAGCTAAATGTTCCTACATTATAGGAAAAATATTAATTGTGACTTGTGTAATTCGACGTTTATATTTTAGCCTCGTAATTTATTTTTATCAAGGAACAACTTTTAGAAACTTCTGTTTTACTGCTATTACCGTGATGGGTAAGCAGTGAGACATTTCTCTACGAAGGGATTAAAATTAATGCCCCTTTGGGACTGATGGTACTTAGTGAAACTTTTTTGGACTGAAGTTTTGGGACTGATGGTACTTCACTGCCATATGAAATTATTAAGGAACTATGAAGACATGTTCATATTCTCATGCATTCAGGATGCAGCAATCTCTCTCTGGAAAGATTTTACATTTTTGATCATTCGACCACTGGAAGCGTATTTAAACAATCCTAGCATTTCATTTTATTCTCTATAATCATAAAATATGTGTAAGAATCCATGTAACCCATGCGCCATAAAACCCGAAACAACCAACCAACCATGTAACCCATCTTTGAAAAGACCTGCAGTAACAAATTGAAAGAATGGAGAAATTGGCAGGCCAAGAAAAGTCAAAATTGTCTAAATTGAAAAATTGTCTAGAAAATTTAGAGACTATGGAGCATTAGGGATCTTCAGTTCTCCTTATGTGATTCAAAGAAATTTAATGCGTTCTTCAGTAACGCCAGGTCAAAACTGAATGGCTGTCATCAACCAATGTACTTTGATAAGACAAATGACTCGGTTGTTATCATAGATTTTGAAAAAGACAGTTTTCCTTGCTGGTAGTTTCAATAAATTCCGTGTACTCGATGATATTATTATACCTACCCCACAGATACAACTGATAGTGGGATCGAACACGCCGAAAATTTAGCTAACTTTTCTGGAGCTATCCTATCCTCTCCTTCTATATCTTCCCTAGTGCCAGATGAAATTATTTTCTATAAAAAAACTTTTTTACGAATATAGATAGCATCCACATTTTCGATCCTTTTTCATGCCTCTTACTAAACAAGAGGAAATTTCTTCAGACTGGAATCGTGCGATTGTAACATCTGTGTACAAAAAGAGACGCCTCAGACCGCCTCAACTACCGTCTGATTTCCGTCACTTCAAGCTGTTGAAATTTCTTTTGTTCCACACCTTCATTCCCATTGATCACTGGGACGGGGGGTGACTCAGTCGGTAGCGCGCCAGGCTCGTAATCGGCAGTTCCCAGGTTCGAGTCCCAGCTGGGTCAGCGTTGAGATTTATCTCCGCAAAATTCACCGCCCTGCCACGGTCAGTAGGGAACACCGATGGGCTTGGAAAGGCCGCCGTCCGTCGGATGGGAAGTTAAACCGTGGTCCCAAGTGCGGGAGAGCCATACCCTGTGCACGTTAAAGAACACGCTGGATGGCCTTGACGGGAGGCTACCATCTGTCTCCCAACAGCTGTTCCAGTGGGTCCCCTCCCGCAACCTTCTCTGAGCCTTCGGGATCCATGTGACCTGGCCATTTAGCCCATGGTGTGCAAAAAAAGTGCCGCTCAGAGGTAAAACAACCAACCAGCACGTTCAAAGACACTGTCATTTCTTTCCCATTGTAAGAAAATTGTTATTAAGGCTCTTCGCAGGCATGATCTATCGGAAGCTAGGAGCGGTCAGTTTTTCTTGGCCAAGGTATTGCTAATGCACATGAGGTGTTTTCTGGTGTTGCTATTTCAAATTGTTAACAAAGGATGTTGAATATCTTGGTGAATCGTTTCATAAATAAATCTGATAATATGAGCTTTCAGAGTACAATTTTGCTATGCTCATCAAAGCTTTCAACACATATATTAGACTTATACTTGAATATGAATTGTATTGGATTGTTTTACCTCTGAGCGGCGCTTTTGTGCACACCATGGGCTAAATGGCCAGGCCACAAGGACCCCGAAGGCTCAGAGAAGGTTGGGGGAGGGGACCCACTGGAACAGCTGTTGGGAGACAGATGGTAGCCTCCCGTCAAGGCCATCCAGCGTGTTCTTTAACGTGAACAGGGTATGGCTCTCCCGCACACGGGGCCACGGCTTAACGTCCCATCCGACGGACGGCGGCCTTTTCAAGCCCATCGGTGTCCCCTACTGACCGTGGGCAGGGCGGGGAAGTTTTGCGGAGATAAATCTAAACGCTGACCCAGCTGGGACTCGAACCTGGGAACTACAGATTACGAGCCTGGCGCGCTACCGACTGAGCCACCCCTGCCCCACTTGAATATGCCTCACCAATGTAGAGCCTACACGTAGTCTCTGATATTCTCTTATTGGAAAGGCCACGAAGATGTTCACTGAAGAAACTGCCTGTTTACTTTAACCAGACATACGAACATAGCAAGCCTCAATATCCATTCGTTGGAATAGAAAAAGCTTAATTGGACCTGCAGACTACTACGCCTTGAGCCGCCACTAAATATTATCAGGCTGGTTGCTTTGGAGTTTTAGGGCGCATTAACAACTGAGACTATTATGCACCAAACAAGATAGAAAAAAAAATAAGTCAATGAATCCCACAACCAAAATGCAGACGAAAAGAAGAAATGGTAAATGAAATAGCAATAAAAAGCAGTAAAACCGTATAACAACAATAGGTATTAAAAACAGCAACCAATGAATGTAAAATATAACAGGTAAATAATAGGTGTAAAGGACCGCTTAGAAAGAAGAACTCAAATCGAAATTGCGAAATATGAAGGTAAAATATTAACTACGAATAGATTAAGATAGTCAAGAAATTTTAAAAAACCAAAAATTGGCAAAGATGAATCATTGGATAAATAATGTCCGAGTGTAAGAGATTCGGACAGCAAGTAATAAGAGCTAAGAAACGTTCAAAATTGAAGTCGTTATATTCGATTAAAATGTATTTAATGATTGTAATCAGGAGGTCATGGGTTCGTATCACACCTTAAGACAATATTTCCTCTGTCATTAAACTGGGGCGGGGGGTGGCTCAATCGGTAGCGCGCCAGGCTCGTAATCTGTAGTTCCCAGGTTCGAGTCCCAGCTGGGTCAGCGTTGAGATTTATCTCCGCAAATTTCTCCGCCCCGCCCACGGTCAGTAATGGACACCGATGGGCTTGGAAAGGCCGCCGTCCGTCGGATGGGACGTTAAGCCGTGGTCCCGTGTGCGGGAGAGACATACCTTGTGCACGTTAAAGAACACGCTGGATGGCCTTGACGGGAGGCTACCATCTGTCTCCCAACAGCTGTTCCAGTGGGTCCCCTCCCCCAACTTTCTCTGAGCCTTCGGGGTCCATGTGACCTGGCCATTTAGCCCATTGTGTGCAAAAAAGTGCCGCTCAGAGGTAAAACAACCCAACTGTCATTAAACTCTTAAGGTTTGACTTCATTTCATTTTAAGAAGATGTAAAAGTTCCTGTTTTCAACGAAAAACTAATCATTTCAGTTTAATAAGGGTTTTCATGTAACATCTGATTCGCAAGATGATTTTAAGTGTCGTAAAAACCTTTTAGGCGTTGCAAACATTTATGTGCACATATACCGTCCCTAGGCCGAGTGGTTAGCGCGCTGGCTATTGATCATAGGGAAGTGGGTTCGAGCCCCGGGTAAGGCATGGATATTTGTGCTGTTTTTCTGCTGAGATCTCGCCATCCTCACAAACCTTCCATTAAGGCATATAAACTGACTGACTCCTGTGGCAAACAATCGCTTGAGGAGGGTATTTTTTATTTATTTTTTATGTAAAATACATATTTTTATCCGATTTTGTGGTATCTTTATAAGTCTCCACGAAGTGAAGTTTTTCTTCTTGGGAAGAAGTTATTGAATGCGACTAATATCAAATAGAGCTCCCTGCAAAGCGAATCCCCTCATATAAGGCATTCCTCCATAGCTACTATACTTGTTGACGAATCTCTGGCTTGATCAACACACTCTCCGCACGTAATTTTGTGTCGACTCATAGATGCTAATGATAATTACAGTGCGCCGTTGGCCTGAAAAGTTTCCTCGCAATCGGACAAATTCCGTTGATAAGACGAGCTGTTGCTCGTCGGTGTCCACTTTAGTGGATTGGACGGCTGTTGAAGAGGCATGCCATCAATACCGTGGCCAAGTTATCTGTCAGGATGACCAGAGGAAAGAAGAGATGTAGGAGAAACAAGACGCCACGAATGACTCAGGAAGCCTTTTACTGGGCTTTACGTCTGGTCAGATCCCCAGTGTCTTTTCATCCATCCTTCCATTCCTGTTCTTTTTTCCCCTTTTCTTTGCCTACGTCAGCAGCCTTAGCCAGTATTTAATTGCCATTGTACACATAGTTTCGTCACCTGACTTGCACTGAAGTCGTATGAGATAGAAGATTCTGGAAGACCAGACGGGAAGGACAAATGATCGTTTATGGACGCGCATCCAAATACCAAAGTACGACACTCTGCTAATCACAGAGGCTCCGAAATTGGTATAATAACGGGGTGGAGAAGAGAACGACCCTCTGCGGTGAAGTATTTGTGGAATTCCCGATGGCGAACGCGCGCATGATTGCCCCAGTAGGGACCCCCCGGCTGTGTCGGTGATGGGCTGCTATTCAGTGACTTTCTTGACAGAGAGAGCTGTTCCTGTCAGTTCCTATTGTGGCCATGACGGCACTAGCAGAAACAGCCTTTCCCCTCGGAACTCTTCTTAAAGATGGGGGTCCAGCGGTTCTTCGTCTTTCTTCCTCCTCGCGATTCTTCTGCATCTAGTGATACTTTTTTTTATTCTTTGCGTTCAGTCGGCCTATCTCGTGAACCTAGTCGACAACGTTATGTTTGAAAACGTGGTGGCATGTGACGGACGTCTGAGTGTAAAAGAAAGAAAAAGAGAGAACGTTGAAGACAGGATGTGAGACAGATTGGGTTGGAGCAATTGATTGTGAAGAAAGAAATGGTGAACTCTGTTTATGTGAGTTATTGTCCTCTCATGGGTTCTAGAAGCATTACGGTTCTCCACCCCCCACCCCCTCAGCGTTGAGTATTTTATTTTTATTTCTTTAGGTTTGCTGGCGATGTATCATCTCGATGAAACTTTTTGTAGAATTACCATCGTTACTTCAGCATCTGTGTGGATAACTTATGGGATCAGTATTTGCATACAGTAGAATACAGTGCTCTTAACTAGCTCTAACAGTTCGCACCTGTTCTGTTTAATGGTTGTTGAAAAACTAAAAAAAATGTAAAAATTATTAGCAATGAAACAAATACTTGTTAATAAAAAGAGAACTGTTGCGGTTGATCTTACTTTTTACTGATTCTTAAAAAGGTGATTCCCTTAAATGGATTTCATATCGTTATGCGAAAAATAGCAGTGAAATAAAAATTGCAAATGAAGAGAACCACCAATAAAATGGAATGATACCACTGATTGAATATATGTAGTGTGGTAAATTGTTTTAGACAGGTATCTGTTCCACCTGCCATAGGTTGAGATTTAAAATAGCCCAACCTTTCTGAATTTAAAATATTTTCCTTTTGTCTGCAGCTGTGGCCTCGGCGAGAAAGGGGAATACTTTTGGATTTATAAAGGCTTCTGTCAGATGGATCAAATATGATTATAGAAGGGTCATTAGTCTGTTCACATTAAAAAATAGTGGTCTGGACAAGAGAATCCCACCTGCTTCTAACAGCCGCCCATTGGGTTTAATTCCACTATTATATTATTTACATTCGGTGGCTATATCAAGAATAGACATCCATATTATGCCCAATGAGGAGTCAGATTAAGGGCTCTTTTAAATAATTTTTATGAAAAAATGTGATTGACAATGAATTAAAGATCCCATTTAAATCTTGATTTTCATCGATATTCGTTCTGTATTAAAGAGTGAATTACGGAAGTTGGAATATTTAACAGCAGCAATGACTTTGATTTGAAAAGTTAATTTAAAGGGGTTTAAGCGAAAGCAATGTTATTTCTGAACTTCATTAAACTGTGTGATGTTTTTTTAGCAGTCTGAATAATGGTGATTTAAATTTCGAATGATTTTTGCAGGACGAGCTGTTGGTGAATGTTCTTTTTTCATAACTATTTTAATACACGACGAATAAACGAAATTTGAATCGATTTGATTGAGATCTTTAATTCATCTTTTGTCGCATTTTCGTTACATCTCGTTATCATCGGTCACATTTTCGTATAAAGAAAACTAGGTATTTAAGAAGTTACTGAAGCTGGGTTTCTATTGATATCTGTGCTTAATAAAATTCCTACTGAAAGTATACCACAAAAAATTTCCCGACACTTCCATGTTATGTGAATTGAAAGATTCATTCAGAGCTCCCTAACTTTGAAAATAATCTTTTTGCCAAAAAAAGTCACTAAAAGATAAATTAAAGATTTCATTCGTATCTTTCTAATTCTCGATTTTGAATAATATTCTCTTAATATTTACAGAGTTATTAAGTTGGAAACATTTAACTTCAAACGCTGCTGCTGTTATATTCGTTTCAAACATTTTCAAAATTAATTGAAAGAATATACCATCTTATATATTTGCATTTATTTTAGTAAGCGGTTTGTTGCAACAACTATAAGTTTTTTTTGAGGTAATATGTTATGATCAGTAATATTCAATTCAATTTTTATTCAACATAGATATGTATCAATCCAAAAATTTATGAAATACACCCAGTTAAAGTAACTGAATACATGAGCGCTGGTGTATAATTATGACAAAAATATAAATGCAAAAAATTAACAAGGCAACAATTGATAATTGAAAGAATCAATGATGTAGAAGTCAAAAAATTGGTTTTACATACAGAGATTCATTGTTTAGTATCCATTCAGAAAGAGATTTATTAAATAAATATTTAGAAGTAATTTTCTTCATTGTATCTGGAACACTGTTGTATAATTTAGGCCCAATATAGTTTTTATATTACGGGTATGGCTTGCTTTGATATAAGTGGTATTTGCAATTTAAATGATGAGTCTCTAAGTGGTATATATGTCTGTCGAACCTGAAATAGATGTAAATTGAAATGGGCATATTCAATAACTTTTAAAATGTAAATTTGAGCCAGAGTCAGTAACCCCAATTTCTTAAATATAGGACGAGATTCAGAGAAGCGACCTTTATGGTCAATGATTCTAACTATAAATTTTTGCAAATCAACAGCCTGTTTAAATTTGTTTTTGCAGCGCCTCCCCAGGCTTTTATTGCATATTGTAGCTGACTATATACACAAGCAGATGATTTGGCCCTGTTGGCTAATGATGTTGATGAGATGAGTTCTTTCATTAGGACTGTTCATGAGACTGGTAATAGATTAGGTTTGGTGATAAAGAAAAAACTAAAGTGACGAAAATTAGTCTGGCAGATGGTGCTTCAGTTGCTTTGAATGGCTGCATTGTTGAGCAAGTGTCTCAGTTTAATTATCTTAGGAGCTATGCAACAGATACTGGTGATGTGTGGCATGAGATAAATAGAAGAATAGGGATTTCCGTTGCGACATTAAGAATCAATGGAGAGTGTGGAAAAATAGGAGTGTACATCTAAAGACTGAAATCAGGCTGTATAATATTTTGGTTCTTTCTAAGGTTAGTTATGGTAGCGAAACATGGAACCTTTGTAAGCAGGATATCAAGAAACTTGATGCCTTTGATTCCAGATGCTTACGCAGTATCTTGAGCATCAGATGGTTGAACTTTGTAAGAAATGATGAGGTTAGTCAAAGGAGTCTGCAACTCCCATTGAGCAGCATATTGTTGAGAAAACTCTGTTGATTTTGCCTTGTTACCCATATGTGTAACTATAGTGAATAGGGTTATGAACAGTGGGCCTAAGGATTTCAGAAAAAGGAAACCTAGGAAGCAATGGGCAGACAATGTCAGACGAACCTTGCTAGAATTGGTCTAAAGTGGCAAAATGCAGAATGATTAATCATTAGGACAATCATGGTTTGCTTACTACTGAAGTTGAGGAAGAATGGGACCATTTTAAACATGCTTTTTCTGGACACTAACAGTACTCTTTTAGGAAAAAAGAAGCAGGGGAGGCAGAATTATCTGAGTGAAAAGGCACTTGAGCTTATTTCAGAAAGAAAGAACTGCAGGAATATCCTTAATCAATAACCTACTAGTCATAATAAAAAGCATTACAGAGAACTTAATAAACGTGTAAAGGATCAGTTAACTGCTGATTAGAATCTTTGGCTTGATGGCTTGGCTGACAAAGCCGAGGAAGCAGTTAGACAGCACAACAGTAGAGAGCTGTACGAGATGGTTAATGTTTTGCATGGTAGAAAACGAACATATATACAGGGTGATTCAGAATTCATCATCAATATTTAGTGGGGAGGAAGGGAATAAGAAAAGAAAGAGATTTCACATAGGAAAGTATGGGGGCAGACGAACGCATGGTGGTGTAGAGGGCGCTGTGTGTACATACCTCTCATACAGAAGCACAGCTGTTTGACGCGTGCAGTCAGTTGTCATTCGACAAGGTGAATTTGCAGAAGTAACATGAACCGGTATACATGGAATGAATGTGCAGATATGCATGTAACTTACGGTGCGGCAGGAGAAAGATGTCTTCGAGCCAGGCAATTGTATGCAGCGCGCTTCCCAAACCGCCGTGTGCCACAGCATCAAATGTTTTCACGTATTCATCGCCAACTGCGTGAAACAGGATCGTTTGCTGCTAGTAATTAATGTTGCATGTAAGATAATAAATGTTTTTTCCTTACCACTTCCTTCTGATGTGTTCTTTCCATCATTGAACTGGGGTCATTTTGCCCTACTACATGGCATATGCGCCCATGCTTTCCTATGTGAAATCTCCTTCGTTTCTTATTACCTACCTCCCCACCAAATATTGATGATGAATTCTGAATCACCCTGTATATATACAGGGATTCAAGGATAAACAAGGTAAGGTTATAGAAGGTGAGAATTCTGTCATGGCTAGGTGGGCCGAGCATTTCAGTGATGTTCTGAACAATGTGGTTACTTCTACTCCCATTGTTTGTAATAACGGTAGATGCATTGGTGGCTTTAATGTTGGCCCTATATCACAATCTGAAGTTATTTTGGCTATTTTTAAACTTGAACTTCATAAATTCCCAGCGGTAGATGAAATTACTACGGAAGTGCTTAGAGCTAGGAATGTTTCTGTTACCACTTGGATGACTGAAATTCTGAATATCTTTTATGATAAAGGCATGGTTACTAAGGATTTTACCAAAACTATTATTATCCTTATTTTCAAAAGAGGTGATCGCAGTTCTTGTGGTAACTATAGGGGGATCAGCCTACTCTCTATTCCAGGTAAAGTTCTTTCCATGATTGTGCTTAATAGAATTAAGAATCTGGTTGACACTCAATTGCATGTGAGCAATGTGGATTCAGAAGTGGTACGGGATGTGTAGATCACATATTTTTACTTAAGCAGATCCTTGAGAAATATTTGGAATTTTCAGAAATCTTTGGTTGCTAGCTTTGTTGATTTCAAAAAGGCTTTCGACTCTGTTGATCGTCATAATTTGTGGTTGATTGTGACATCATATGGTATACCAGATAAGTTAGTTAACATAATGAAAGCTCTCTATAATAACACTGAGTTGTGTGTGATAGTTGGTAAGGCTTGTAGCAATTGGTTTAGCATTACTTCTGGTGTTCGACAAGAGTGCATTTTGTCTCCTTTTCTCTTTAGCTTGGTTATTGATTACGTTATGCGAAATTCACTTCAAGGGAAAGATTTTGGCCTTAAATGGGCTGGAGATAGGAAAATTTCTGATTTAGATTATGCTGATGATTTAGCCCTTTTGGCAAATGATGTTGATGAGATGAACTCTTTCATTCGAGCCGTTGATGAGACTGGTAGTAGAGTAGGTTTGGTTATAAACAGAGAGAAAACTAAAGTGATGAAAATTGGTCAGGCAGGCAGTGATTCAGTTAATCTGAATGGTTGCAGTCTTGAGCAGGTGTCACAGTTTAATTATCTTGGGAGCTATGTAACAGATAACGGTGATGTGCGGCATGACATTAACAGACGAATAGGTATTGCTACCGGACCTTTTAAGAACCTATGGAGAGTGTGGAGAAATAGGCGTATACACCTAAAGACTAAAATTAGACTGTATAATAGTTTGGTTCTTTTTAGGGTTAGTTATGGTAGTGAAACTTGGAAGCTGTGTAAACAAGATAAGGGAAAACTAGATGCTTTCGATTCTAGATGCTTTCGATTCTAGATGCTTACGTAGTATCTTAGGTATTAGGTGGTTCAACTTTGTAACTAATGATGAGGTTAGGCAAAGGAGTCTGCAACCTCCTTTAAGCAGCATATTGTTCAAAGAGAGACTCCGTTGGTTTGCCCATGTTGCCTGTATGGATAATTGTAGATTGGCGAATAGGTTATGAACAGTGTGTCTAGAGGCTACAGAAGGAAGGGAGATCTAGGATGCAGTGGGCAGACAATGTCAAACAGGACCTTGTTAGAATTGGTGTGCAGTGGCCAGATGCAGCAGATGTAGCTCAGGACAGACTTACGTGAGGAAATAAATTGCACGGTTTGGTTGGATCTCCGTAGCCCATTACTGCTTGAGGATGATAATGATGATGATGATGAAAGTAAATTAGTGGAATTTTGTAAAATGAAACTGCGGTAGTCTAATAGACTGCTTTCACTCTATTGGACAAAAATAGCGTAGTTTTATAGCAAGGGATTTACGACCAGGTTGGGATGATTTTTGGTTGAAAGGACTCTGAGAGAATATCTTGCAAGGTCTTGGGTTGCTGTAGGTAATTGTAGTTGACGATGCCTACATTTTGCAATTGTTAAACACATATAATAGAAAATTTCGGTGTTCAGTATTGGAAGAGCATGAGAGCAGGAATATTTATCAACAGCATTGTCAGTTTTAAGAAGAGGGTTAGCTCAATTGGTAATGCACCAGGAGCACATCTTTTGGAATAAAACTCGACTGACCAGGCTTGTAGTCTGAGGTTCGATTCTCCACTCTGTATTAAGGTTTTTTACCTGCCAACCCTGGCTGTGTCCTTGGTGACAAGTGGGAACTTAGAGATTTGTTAAAATGTCTGTCTGTGGCATAGCACATACTGTGGCTCTCATATGTAGGAGACATACTTTGTGCATACAAAATAATATGCGGAATCTACTTGGCTGACATGTTTTCTAACATCTATCCAGTGGATCCCCTTGCTACGCTCTCTGCCCTTGTGGTTTTCATGACCTGTCAGTTTAGCAGATTGTGTGCAGAGGGAAAAGTTCCACTCGAGTTAACAAGAAGTCAAGTCATGTGAATTAAATTTCGAAATTAAAACATTAACTAACTAATCTAAACCGGCTTGTGCAGTATAGTGTTTGTGACCGTATAGGCATAAAGAATCAAAACTTAATAGAAATCATTAGAACCTTTCATTTTTTGCGAAACTTCTGTGGGAAATATTTCCCATTATTGCATCACAAAATGCATAATATGAAATTTTAACAGCTTGAACATCCAGGTGCTGCAAGCCCTCAGAGATTAAAAAAAAGAAAAAAAATTTAATTTTGTTTTTCTCTATTCTAATTTGAAAGCAAAAATTTTGATTTCAAAACTCTCGAGTGCGATTCTTTTCACTATCACAAAACTTTTTACTTCTTTGGCTGTTTGTTTTACCTTTGAGAGGCGTTATTTTGCACACAATGGGCCAAATGGCTAGGGCACAAGGTTCAAAGAGGAATAGGAGAAAGGGGCCCACTGGATAGCTGATAGGTGACAGTTGAAAGCCTCTCATCAAGCCATCCAGTGCGTTCTTTAAAGTTCACAGGGCGTGGATCTCCTGAACTATAGGGACCACGGCTTGTCCCCATCCGATGGATAGTGGCCTTTCCAAGCCCATTGGTGCCCCTTTCTCACTGAGGGCAGGGGTGTAGCAAAGAAAACTCTCAAAGCTTACCAAGGTGGGACTCAAATCTAGAGATATATTACAGACATCCAGGACCCAGGGGCCACTGCATAAAGTCACATCTGATGGGTGGCCTTGTTGGTAGGATACAATCTGTCTCCTAACAACTGTCCAAGTCCTGGGGGCTTGGACAGCTCTTAGGACCCAAGCCCCATAAAATGGGGCTTCGACCGCTGCTAGTAGACAGCCACTGACTGAGACACCCCCATATAGGATGTCTCAGTCAGTAGTGCACCAATCTCGTAATTTCCAATTACTAGGTTGGAGTCCCATCTGGGCCAGCTTTGAGAGGGTGTCCGCTTCCCCCCAAATTTCTCTGAGCCCTCGGGTCCTTGTGACCTACCCGTTATGTACAAAAATGTGCCATTCAGGTAAAATAATTCAAACTGAAACATTTGGGCAGCAATAAGACAGACAGATATACTTAATCTGAAAGAAATTTTGTGGATACAAAATGATAGATCGTAAGATGTAGAAGAAAGTGTTTGGAATATTTTACAACAAATATCAAAAAGAACTTAGACTAATGTATGGCTCAACTTTCCAAGCGATTAAAACATACAGGATGATTTTTTCCTCCTAACTTGTAGAATTTATTCTTTACAAATTCAAGCCACAAAATACAGTGAGTCCAACATGTAATGGTGGGGTTTCGGGAAGCACTTTCTCCGAAATACAAAAAGAGCATCACATTGAATGATGCACTTGCACATTCCCTGACTCAAAGAGTTCCACAGGTAGGAAGGATATAAAGTGCAGTAATTGGATTTCCACAATCCCCCGTGTAGTATCGTACGATTGTTCAATATCTATGTGGTCGTCCAATGTTCACCCTAAAGTTAAAGGCAGGGAATATTAGACGTAAAGAATAGGTACAATGCTACACTTCGTTATGGAGAAGCCACATTTTAGGCGTTCAGGCTTTCATCGTGAGACATCAGTACAGAAATCAATCATTGAGTGACTAACGAAGATATCAATCGTTGATCCTGAATCTTGGTGTCATCACTGTTCCACAATCGTTCGTAAGGGAACTGTGGTGGATTTGAATCCTAAGCAAATGAGAAAATTATGTTAGCTGTAACAAATGATTTCTAGCAAAGCTATGTTTAGCAAACGTCAGTTAGGAAGAATCATTGACAATACACACTAGAAGCATTATTACTACTACTTCATATGCCGGCCAGGATCTCAATTCCTTTTCATCTTAGGAGCATTTACGCTAACCTGCAGAGGAGAAGCCTTTTGCAGGTTAGAATTTCCGAGCACTATTCCGCCAATCACGATCTCGTTTGCTACGAGAAGAAGTGATATGTATCGCTAAGAAGTAAATAATACGCCAAGTAATCATTTTGTTATTTCATTAGTCGTCGTGACGCTTCAGGACAATAGGATGGCGTTGCACACATCGATATTAACCTTGGACAATACTTCTTGATTGCTCGTCACGTGACTCGTCTAGTAGTACCCGCAGAATAACTAGTGCAGTACTAGTACCTGCAGAATAACTAGTGCAGAATAACTTCTGCAGAATAACTAGTGCAATACTAGTACCTGCAGCGATCTCAGTCGTAGGCAAGAAGTAGCCTGCCCCCAGGTGAACATGTATTTTCTCAAAAGCTTAGAAGACAGAGAAACTGTTAAATTCCATTATAAAAGATTAGGAATCATGCACAAACGCCCAAGTTAAAATAAAAACAAAATGTGATAGGTTTTCAAAAGGATGGCGTATCCAAAGTATAAAAAAAATTAATACTAATTGAATATCTCTTCAAGTCTTGGTTTATAAATCGATGAAAGGATAACTTGATTACAGGTATGTTTCTGGGATCATTGAATCCTGACTGAGACAATCAGGGGAGAGCTAGCTTTTTTTATTCTTTTCTCGACAATTAAAAGAATTAATTATTGAATCATTGGTTACCTGTAAAAGCCAATTCTAGTGTTTATTGTTTCGTCATATTCTTTAAGACGGAAGTTATTCCAATGCGCAATCGGAAAATATCTATCAGTAGTCATTCAATAACTCGCTCTACTGCAGAACATATCTGTTTAAAGTGCTGCTCTCCGAGTAAATAGGGGCGGGGGTGGCTCAGTCGGTAGCGCGCCAGGCTCGTAATCTGTAGTTCCCAGGTTCGAGTCCCAGCTGGGTCAGCGTTGAGATTTATCTCCGCAAAATTACCCGCCCTGCCCACGGCCAGTAGGGGACACCGATGGGCTTGGAAAGGCCGCCGTCCGTCGGATGGGACGTTAAGCCATCTGTCTCCCAACAGCTGTTCAAGTGAGTCCCCTCCCCCAACCTTCTCTGAGCCTTCGGGGTCCTTGTGACCTGGCCATTTAGCCCATAGTCTGCAAAAAAGTGCCGCTCAGAGGTAAAACAACCAACCAGCACGTTCAAAGACACTCATTTCTTTCCCATTATAAGAAAATTGTTATTAAGACTCTTCGCAGGCATGATCTATCGGAAGCTAGGAGCGGTCAGTTTTTCTTGGCCAAGGTATTGCTAATGCACATGAGGTGTTTTCTGGTGTTGCTATTTCAAATTGTTAACAAAGGATGTTGAATATCTTGGTGAATCGTTTCATAAATAAATCTGATAATATGAGCTTCAGAGTACAATTATGCTATTCTCGTCAAAGCTTTCAACACATATATTAGACTTATACTTGAATATGCCTCACCAATGTAGAGTATAAGTCTAATATATGTGTGAACAACGCTGTCCCACTTGAACAGCTGTTGGGAGACAGATGGTAGCCTCCTGTCAAGCCATCCAGCGTGTTCTTTAACGTGCACAGGGTATGGCTTTCCTGCACACGGGGCCACGGCTTAACGTCCCATCCGACGGACGGCGGCCTTTCCAAGCCCATCGGTGTCCCCTACTGGCCGTGGGCAGGGCGGGTAATTTTGCGGAGATAAATCTCAACGCTGACCCAGCTGGGACTCGAACCTGGGAACTACAGATTACGAGCCTGGCGCGCTACCGACTGAGCCACCCCCGCCCCTATTTACTCGGAGAGCAGCACTTTAAACAGATATGTTCTGCAGTAGAGCGAGTTATTGAATGACTACTGATAGATATTTTCCGATTGTGCATTGGAATAACTTCCGTCTTAAAGAATATGACGAAACAATAAACACTAGAATTGGCTTTTACAGGTAACCAATGATTCAATAATTAATTCTTTTAATTGTCGAGAAAAGAATAAAAAAAGCTAGCTCTCCCCTGATTGTCTCAGTCAGGATTCATTGATCCCAGAAACATACCTGTAATCAAGTTATCCTTTCATCGATTTATAAACCAAGACTTGAAGAGATATTCAATTAGTATTAATTTTTTTTATACTTTGGATACGCCATCCTTTTGAAAACCTATCACATTTTGTTTTTATTTTAACTTGGGCGTTTGTGCATGATTCCTAATCTTTTATAATGGAATTTAACAGTTTCTCTGTCTTCTAAGCTTTTGAGAAAATACATGTTCACCTGGGGGCAGGCTACTTCTTGCCTACGACTGAGATCGCTGCAGGTACTAGTATTGCACTAGTTATTCTGCAGAAGTTATTCTGCACTAGTTATTCTGCAGGTACTAGTACTGCACTAGTTATTCTGCGGGTACTACTAGACGAGTCACGTGACGAGCAATCAAGAAGTATTGTCCAAGGTTAATATCGATGTGTGCAACGCCATCCTATTGTCCTGAAGCGTCACGACGACTAATGAAATAACAAAATGATTACTTGGCGTATTATTTACTTCTTAGCGATACATATCACTTCTTCTCGTAGCAAACGAGATCGTGATTGGCGGAATAGTGCTCGGAAATTCTAACCTGCAAAAGGCTTCTCCTCTGCAGGTTAGCGTAAATGCTCCTAAGATGAAAAGGAATTGAGATCCTGGCCGGCATATGAAGTAGTAGTAATAATGCTTCTAGTGTGTATTGTCAATGATTCTTCCTAACTGACGTTTGCTAAACATAGCTTTGCTAGAAATCATTTGTTACAGCTAACATAATTTTCTCATTTGCTTAGGATTCAAATCCACCACAGTTCCCTTATGAACGATTGTGGAACAGTGATGACACCAAGATTCAGGATCAACGATTGATATCTTCGTTAGTCACTCAATGATTGATTTCTGTACTGATGTCTCACGATGAAAGCCTGAACGCCTAAAATGTGGCTTCTCCATAACGAAGTGTAGCATTGTACCTATTCTTTACGTCTAATATTCCCTGCCTTTAACTTTAGGGTGAACATTGGACGACCACATAGATATTGAACAATCGTACGATACTACACGGGGGATTGTGGAAATCCAATTACTGCACTTTATATCCTTCCTACCTGTGGAACTCTTTGAGTCAGGGAATGTGCAAGTGCATCATTGAATGTGATGCTCTTTTTGTATTTCGGAGAAAGTGTTCCCGAAACCCCACCATTACATGTTGGACTCACTGTATTTTGTGGCTTGAATTTGTAAAGAATAAATTCTACAAGTTAGGAGGAAAAAATCATCCTGTATGTTTTAATCGCTTGGAAAGTTGAGCCATACATTAGTCTAAGTTCTTTTTGATACTTGTTGTAAAATATTCCAAACACTTTCTTCTACATCTTACGATCTATCATTTTGTATCCACAAAATTTCTTTCAGATTAAGTATATCTGTCTGTCTTATTGCTGCCCAAATGTTTCAGTTTGAATTATTTTACCTGAATGGCACATTTTTGTACATAACGGGTAGGTCACAAGGACCCGAGGGCTCAGAGAAATTTGGGGGGAAGCGGACACCCTCTCAAAGCTGGCCCAGATGGGACTCCAACCTAGTAATTGGAAATTACGAGATTGGTGCACTACTGACTGAGACATCCTATATGGGGGTGTCTCAGTCAGTGGCTGTCTACTAGCAGCGGTCGAAGCCCCATTTTATGGGGCTTGGGTCCTAAGAGCTGTCCAAGCCCCCAGGACTTGGACAGTTGTTAGGAGACAGATTGTATCCTACCAACAAGGCCACCCATCAGATGCGACTTTATGCAGTGGCCCCTGGGTCCTGGATGTTGCTACACCCCTGCCCTCAGTGAGAAAGGGGCACCAATGGGCTTGGAAAGGCCACTATCCATCGGATGGGGACAAGCCGTGGTCCCTATAGTTCAGGAGATCCACGCCCTGTGAACTTTAAAGAACACACTGGATGGCTTGATGGGAGGCTTTCTTCTGTCACCTATCAGCTATCCAGTGGGCCCCTTTCTCCTATTCCTCTTTGAACCTTGTGCCCTAGCCATTTGGCCCATTGTGTGCAAAATAACGCCTCTCAAAGGTAAAACAAACAGCCAAAGAAGTAAAAAGTTTTGTGATAGTGAAAAGAAACGCACTCGAGAGTTTTGAAATCAAAATTTTTGCTTTCAAATTAGAATAGAGAAAAACAAAATTAAATTTTTTTTTCTTTTTTTTAATCTCTGAGGGCTTGCAGCACCTGGATGTTCAAGCTGTTAAAATTTCATATTATGCATTTTGTGATGCAATAATGGGAAATATTTCCCACAGAAGTTTCGCAAAAAATGAAAGGTTCTAATGATTTCTATTAAGTTTTGATTCTTTATGCCTATACGGTCACAAACACTATACTGCACAAGCCGGTTTAGATTAGTTAGTTAATGTTTTAATTTCGAAATTTAATTCACATGACTTGACTTCTTGTTAACTCGAGTGGCACTTTTCCCTCTGCACACAATCTGCTAAACTGACAGGTCATGAAAACCACAAGGGCAGAGAGCGTAGCAAGGGGATCCACTGGATAGATGTTAGAAAACATGTCAGCCAAGTAGATTCCGCATATTATTTTGTATGCACAAAGTATGTCTCCTACATATGAGAGCCACAGTATGTGCTATGCCACAGACAGACATTTTAACAAATCTCTAAGTTCCCACTTGTCACCAAGGACACAGCCAGGGTTGGCAGGTAAAAAACCTTAATACAGAGTGGAGAATCGAACCTCAGACTACAAGCCTGGTCAGTCGAGTTTTATTCCAAAAGATGTGCTCCTGGTGCATTACCAATTGAGCTAACCCTCTTCTTAAGACTGACAATGCTGTTGATAAATATTCCTGCTCTCATGCTCTTCCAATACTGAACACCGAAATTTTCCATTATATGTGTTTAACAATTGCAAAATGTAGGCATCGTCAACTACAATTACCTACAGCAACCCAAGACCTTGCAAAATATTCTCTCAGAGTCCTTTCAACCAAAAATCATCCCAACCTGGTCGTAAATCCCTTGCTATAAAACTACGCTATTTTTGTCCAATAGAGTGAAAGCAGTCTATTAGACTACCGCAGTTTCATTTTACAAAATTCCACTAATTTACTTTCATCATCATCATCATTATCATCCTCAAGCAGTAATGGGCTACGGAGATCCAACCAGACCGTGCAATTTATTTCCCCACGTAAGTCTGTCCTGAGCTACATCTGCTGCATCTGGCCACTGCACACCAATTCTAACAAGGTCCTGTTTGACATTGTCTGCCCACTGCATCCTAGGTCTCCCTTCCTTCTGTAGCCTCTAGACACACTGTTCATAACCTATTCGCCAATCTACAATTATCCATACAGGCAACATGGGCAAACCAACGGAGTCTCTCTTTGAACAATATGCTGCTTAAAGGAGGTTGCAGACTCCTTTGCCTAACCTCATCATTAGTTACAAAGTTGAACCACCTAATACCTAAGATACGACGTAAGCATCTAGAATCGAAAGCATCTAGTTTTCCCTTATCTTGTTTACACAGCTTCCAAGTTTCACTACCATAACTAACCCTAAAAAGAACCAAACTATTATACAGTCTAATTTTAGTCTTTAGGTGTATACGCCTATTTCTCCACACTCTCCATAGGTTCTTAAAAGTTCCGGCAGCAATACCTATTCGTCTGTTAATCTCATGCCGCACATCACCGTTATCTGTTACATAGCTCCCAAGATAATTAAACTGTGACACCTGCTCAAGACTGCAACCATTCAGATTAACTGAATCACTGCCTGCCTGACCAATTTTCATCACTTTAGTTTTCTCTCTGTTTGTAGCTAAACCTACTCTACTACCAGTCTCATCAACAGCTCGAATGAAAGAGTTCATCTCATCAACATCATTTGCCAAAAGGGCTAAATCATCAGCATAATCTAAATCAGAAATTTTCGTATCTCCAGCCCATTTAAGGCCCATTAAGGCATTCTGAATCACCCTGTATATATGTTCGTTTTCTACCATGCAAAACATTAACCATCTGGTACAGCTCTCTGCTGTTGTGCTGTCTAACTGCTTCCTCGGATTTGTCAGCGAAGCCATCAAGCCAAAGATTCTAATCAGCAGTTAACTGATCCTTTACACGTTTATTAAGTTCTCTGTAATGCTTTTTATTATGACTAGTAGGTTATTGATTAAGGATATTCCTGCAGTTCTTCCTTTCTGAAATAAGCTCAAGTGCCTTATCACTCAGATAATTCTGCCTCCCCTGCTTCTTTTTTCCTAAAAGAGTACTGTTAGTGTCCAGAAAAAGCATGTTTAAAATGGTCCCATTCTTCCTCAACTTCAGTAGTAAGCAAACCATGATTGTCCTAATGATTAATCATTCTGCATTTTGCCACTTTAGACCAATTCTAGCAAGGTTCGTCTGACATTGTCTGCCCATTACTTCCTAGGTTTCCTTTTTCTGAAATCCTTAGGCCCACTGTTCATAACCCTATTCACTATAGTTACACATATGGGTAACAAGGCAAAATCAACAGAGTTTTCTCAACAATATGCTGCTCAATGGGAGTTGCAGACTCCTTTGCCTAACCTCATCATTACTTACAAAGTTCAACCACCTGATGCTCAAGATACTGCGTAAGCATCTGGAATCAAAGGCATCAAGTTTCTTGATATCCTGCTTACAAAGGTTCCATGTTTCGCTACCATAACTAACCTTAGAAAGAACCAAAATATTATACAGCCTGATTTCAGTCTTTAGATGTACACGCCTATTTTTCCACACTCTCCATTGATTCTTAATGTCGCAACGGAAATCCCTATTCTTCTATTTATCTCATGCCACACATCACCAGTATCTGTTGCATAGCTCCTAAGATAATTAAACTGAGACACTTGCTCAACAATGCAGCCATTCAAAGCAACTGAAGCACCATCTGCCAGACTAATTTTCGTCACTTTAGTTTTTTCTTTATCACCAAACCTAATCTATTACCAGTCTCATGAACAGTCCTAATGAAAGAACTCATCTCATCAACATCATTAGCCAACAGGGCCAAATCATCTGCTTGTGTATATAGTCAGCTACAATATGCAATAAAAGCCTGGGGAGGCGCTGCAAAAACAAATTTAAACAGGCTGTTGATTTGCAAAAATTTATAGTTAGAATCATTGACCATAAAGGTCGCTTCTCTGAATCTCGTCCTATATTTAAGAAATTGGGGTTACTGACTCTGGCTCAAATTTACATTTTAAAAGTTATTGAATATGCCCATTTCAATTTACATCTATTTCAGGTTCGACAGACATATATACCACTTAGAGACTCATCATTTAAATTGCAAATACCACTTATATCAAAGCAAGCCATACCCGTAATATAAAAACTATATTGGGCCTAAATTATACAACAGTGTTCCAGATACAATGAAGAAAATTACTTCTAAATATTTATTTAATAAATCTCTTTCTGAATGGATACTAAACAATGAATCTCTGTATGTAAAACCAATTTTTTGACTTCTACATCATTGATTCTTTCAATTATCAATTGTTGCCTTGTTAATATTTTGCATTTATATTTTTGTCATAATTATACACCAGCGCTCAAGTATTCAGTTACTTTAACTGGGTATATTTCATAAATTTTTGTATTGATACATATCTATGTTGAATAAAAATTGAATTGAATATTACTGATCATAACAAATTACCTCAAAAAAAACTTATAGTTGTTGCAACAAACCGCTTACTAAAATAAATGCAAATATATAAGATGGTATATTCTTTCAATTAATTTTGAAAATGTTTGAAACGAATATAACAGCAGCAGCGTTTGAAGTTAAATGTTTCCAACTTAATAACTCTGTAAATATTAAGAGAATATTATTGAAAATCGAGAATAGAAAGATACGAATGAAATCTTTAATTTATCTTTTAGTGACTTTTTTTGGCAAAAAGATTATTTTCAAAGTTAGGGAGCTCTGAATGAATCTTTCAATTCACATAACATGGAAGTGTCGGGAAATTTTTTGTGGTATACTTTCAGTAGGAATTTTATTAAGCACAGATATCAATAGAAACCCAGCTTCAGTAACTTCTTAAATACCTAGTTTTCTTTATACGAAAATGTGACCGATGATAACGAGATGTAACGAAAATGCGACAAAAGATGAATTAAAGATCTCAATCAAATCGATTGAAATTTCGTTTATTCGTCGTGTATTAAAATAGTTATGAAAAAAGAACATTCACCAACAGCTCGTCCTGCAAAAATCATTCGAAATTTAAATCACCATTATTCAGACTGCTAAAAAAACATCACACAGTTTAATGAAGTTCAGAAATAACATTGCTTTCGCTTAAACCCCTTTAAATTAACTTTTCAAGTCAAAGTCATTGCTGCCGTTAAATATTCCAACTTCCGTAATTCACTGTTTAATACAGAACGAATATCGATGAAAATCAAGATTTAAATGAGATCTTTAATTCATTGTCAATCACATTTTTTCATAAAAATTATTTAAAAGAGCCCTTAATCTGACTCCTCATTGGGCATAACATGGATGTCTATTCTTGATATAGCCAAAGAGTGGGTTGTTTTGGGTTGTTTTACCTCTGAGCGGCACTTTTTTTGCACACCATGGGCTAAATGGCCAGGTCACATGGACCCCAAAGGCTCAGAGAAGGTTGGGGGAGGGGACCCACTGGAACAGCTGTTGGGAGACAGATGGTAACCCCCCGTCAAGGCCATCCAGCGTGTTCTTTAACGTGCACAGGGTATGGCTCTCCCACACACGGGGCCACGGCTTAACGTCCCATCCGAAGGGCGGCGGCCTTTCCAAGCCCATCGGTGTCCCCTACTGACCGTGGGCAGGGTGGGGAATTTTGCGGAGATAAATCTCAACGCAGACCCAGCTGGGACTCGAACCTGGGAACTACAGATTACGAGCCTGGCGCGCTACCGACTGAGCCGACCAGCCACCGAGTGTAAATAATATAATAGTGGAATTAAACCCAATGGGCGGTTGTTAGAAGCAGGTGGGATTCTCTTGTCAAGACCACTATTCTTTAATGTGAACAGACTAATGACTCTTCTATAATCAGGGGCGGGGATGTCTCAGTCGGTAGCGCGCCAGGCTCGTAATCTGTAGTTCCCAGGTTCGAGTTCCAGCTGGGTCTCAGCTGACTCAAAACCACAGGAAACGTTCAGTTTCCTGTGGTTTTGAGTCAGTCTTGTAAAAGAAGGCGAGGTAGCAGGTCTATATATTTTCTAAGTGACTTCTTTCTATTCTGAATATATTTTGTGCTTTTTTCCTTTCAAATTTGTGTCGAGCGTGCTTTACTGAAAGATTTAATAGAAAATGCTTCAAAACTGTCGTATTAGTATTTTTTTGCAGGGGTAGCAATAAAAGCTTGGTTTCAGAACTCGTTAAAATGTCAAAATCTTAAAAAACGAGATTTAAATAATTTTAATTAGCTCTTGTGGGGCAGAAGTTGGCTCAGTTGATAGCGCGCCTGGCTCGTAATCTGCAGTTCCCCAGATTCGAATCCAAAATGGGCCCGTGTTGTGATTTATCTCCGCAAAATCCCCATTCTGCTCTCGGTCAGAAAGGGAACACCAATGACCTTGGAAAGGCTGCCTCCGTCTGATGGGACGAATGCCGTGGCCCTTTGTGCAGGAAAATCGCATCCTGTGCGCGTGAAAGAACACGTTGAATGGTCTTGACCAAAGTCTATCTCGTAACAGCTGTCCAGTGGTCCGCTTCCCCTACTCAGCTCTGAGCCCTTAAAGGTCTTGTGATTTGGACATTTAGCTCACTTTATGCACAAAAGTGCCGCTTAGAAGCTATAACAACCCAATTAAATAAAAAAAATAAATACCCCCTCAAGCAGCTGCTTGCCACAGAGGTCTGACAGGAGCCTGTCAGTTTATATGCCACAGTAGAAGGTCTGTGAGGATGGCAGGACCTCAGCAGAAAAACGACACAAACAGCCATGCCTTACCCGGGGCTCGAACCCAGGTCCCGTAGATCAGTAGCCAAGTGCGCTAACCACTCGGCCACGGGACGGCTGCAAAAAAATACCCCCTCAAGCAGCTGCTTGCCACAATTAGCTATTCTAAAACTTTTATTGAAGGATGAGTTAATTTGCTGTAGTCCATAAAAGGATATTTTGCCATTGGTTATAAAGAGAAAATAACACGAAAAACACCAAAGCAAAAGAAAAAACGCTAACCTGACAAAAGCATTTTTTTTTTTCAATGTAATGCAATTTTCGTGTTTTATCTTCGAAGCAGGATGTTAGGACCAATTTTAACATGTCGCGTAGGAGAATTTTATAAATTCCAGCCTTCTCGTAAATTTTTTTTCCTGTGTTAACGTACGTTGCGCCAGTTTAATTCTATCGTAACATTGTAAAATGATTATAAAGCAAAAAATAAGATGGGGAAAAAATGTTGAAATTGGAGACAACGTGTTAAAAAACAAGCTTGGAAGCAACTCTTGAGACTTGTTAGCTGCAGATTTCCATTTAACAGTATGTTAGAACTTATCCCTAATGAGTTGCTTAATTGACTTGCAGCTCTTACGGGAATAGATTTCCATCTTCCACATGCTTCTCTGATATTCAGCTATTACTTAAAGATAGTGTTAAATTTAGGCATGTTTCAGTAGGCCGAGTGGAGGCCATTCCATATACTTTGAAGTTTTAGGTTTTTATTGTCGGTTTCTCAGGTATTAATCTCCCCTCCAGATATTATTTTGCGCCCTCCATATCTCGAGTTAAGCGTTTTTTATTCAATGCTCCCTGAATGTGAATTAGGCTTTTGCTCCATTCCTTTATATATCTTATCGTTTGCTCAGCTTAATGTGCCAATGGGATATACACTGTATTGCAAAAAAAGTGTACGGACACTTTCATGTTAAGTGAACGAATAGCCACATTCAAATCTACCTGACTTTGAAAATAAGCTTTTTACGGGAAAAAGTCACTAGACATAAATTGAAGATCTCGGTCAGAGCTCTCTAAATATCTATTTTCTATAATATTAATCTAATATTTAAAGAGTTATGGAAGATGAAACATTTAAGTGAAACGTTTGCTAGTTTTGGAAATTTACATCAAAAAGTTAAATCACAACTGTTATAATAAGTTTTTTGCAATGTAATGCGATATTTGAAATTTGTGTAAGGATTTTTCAAGTTTTCATCAATTTGTGGGGGGGGGGGGGGATGTTTTGGAAGGTTGGTGTGTGATAACATCTGTTGTTAAATATTTAGCTTCTATAACTCTTTAAATGTTAGATTAATATTATAGAAAATAGAAATTTAGAGATCTCTGACCGAGATCTTCAATTTATGTCTAGTGACTTTTTTCAGTAAAAAGCTTATTTTCAAAGTTAGGTAGATTTGAGTGTGGCTATTCGTTCTCTTAATATGAAAGTGTCTGGACACTTTTTTTTTGCAATCTAGTGTATATACACTAATGTTTTGTCAATGGGACTCTTCGTAACTCTACAACTGTTAAAATAAGCATTTTATGGGAAAATATGACGAAAAGTAAATTAAAGATCTCAATCAATTCTACCTAAATATCGTTTTTCAACAACATTCTTTAAGTGTTTAAAGAGTTATGTAAGTTTGAACTAACAACAGCAATACTAGACAGAAGAATTTACATTTGAAGTTAATTGAAACTGAACTAAGAAATATTATTTCAAACCATTTCAATAAATAACTACATATTTTAAAAGTGTCTGTAAATAATTCCTTCGATATTCGTTTAATTCTTTGATCAAATTTAGAATGCATTAAAAAGAAACATCCCCTCAAGCAGTTGCTTGCCACCGAGGTCTGACAAATAACTAATACGCCCAGTAGGTCTGTGAGGATGGTAGATACGCAAACACCCATGCCATACCCAGGCTCGAACCCAGGTCTGTTTGATCAATAGCCAAGTGCGCTATAATTGTTTAAACCTACATATCTGTTTAAATACTAAAATAATATTGTTGAAAATCGAAATTTAGATGGATTTTATTGAGTTTTTTAAAATCTCCTCAGTCGCATTTTCTCATAAAACGCTTGTTTTAGAAGATATAGATTTTGGAAATTAATTCATCATTGACAAAACATGGGCTGGAATGGTTATAATTCAAGACCACCGAGTATATCTTCAATGACCTATTGGAGTCATTGTTCGTAATAAAGACAATTGGAAGGTTGGTGTGTGATAACATCTGTTGTTAAATATTATAGCTTCTATAACTCTTTAAATGTTAGATTAATATTATAGAAAATAGAAATTTAGAGATCTCTGACCGAGATCTTCAATTTATGTCTAGTGACTTTTTTCAGTAAAAAGCTTATTTTCAAAGTTAGGTAGATTTGAGTGTGGCTATTCGTTCTCTTAATATGAAAGTGTCTGGACACTTTTTTTTTTGCAATCTAGTGTATATACACTAATGTTTTGTCAATGGGACTCTTCGTAACTCTACAACTGTTAAAATAAGCATTTTATGGGAAAATATGACGAAAAGTAAATTAAAGATCTCAATCAATTCTACCTAAATATCGTTTTTCAACAACATTCTTTAAGTGTTTTAATAGTCTAATTCAGTGATGTCTAACCAGTCACTACCGCTTTTGTAAGTAAAAGTAATCGCAGAGGAAAAAGTAGTTTTATTATTAAAATTATCAGTGTGTATAAAAAAAGTGCCGTTCAGAGATAAAATAACCCAACTTTCATCAAAAATCTGAAGTTATGCCGCTTACAAAATTTTTTTTACATCAAATGTCTAAATAAAATAAATCTTCATTTATTACTTAAAAGACTAAAGTCTCAGTTTGAAGGGGAAATAATATTTCTTTTTGATTTTTGATTATGTCCAGTTGAACATAATCTGATTTTCTGTGCAAAATTTTATTTCATCCAATGCTGAGAACCACACTTTCACGTTTACTGACTGTATTCTTTGCAGAAGGTGATTGCTTTAAGCGATTTTTTATTCTTGAAGCAGCTGCTTGTCTGAAGATTTCACAAGATGAGAGAACCATTCGGTATAAATCGACATAGATAACACCTAGAGCTGAAGTTCCAACGTAAGCGAAAGTAGGGTGCAGACGTAAGAAATGGGTTCATGATATCTCCTAAGTAAAATAAGTGGCTACAGTAAAGAATAAGGAGTCGTCTTTGCCACTTATTTTACTCAAGTGGCATCGTGAATCCACTTTTTTCCGTGTTTACCCCACTTTTGCTTACGTTGGAAACTTCTACTCTAGGTTTTATCTGTGTCGATAGTAAAAAGTGGGGAGAGAATTTTTCTATTCAATTTAATTTTCTTTCAGTGTTTTTAAGTATCATATAATAATAATATTTATTTTATTCCGCCAGTCAGTACAATATACATTTACATAGCATAATTTTCTAATAACAATTAATACTTGCATGAGAAAAATCGAGAAGTGAAATAGTTGAGAAATGTCAATTGCATTAGAAAAGGGAAATAACAATCATTAAATATTAGTGTTTAATAGGAAAGACGAAACAGAAAAGGAGAGCATAATAAGCTGACGCTTATTTTTGGTTAATGCTCCCTATTTCCTTTGAAGTTCAATTATGACAACAGTAATGTATACAATAATTCAAATAGCATAATAGTTCAATAGTATAAAAGATCAAATGGTTATGAGACGTATTATACTGATACGTAAAAGAAGGTTTCATTGCTTTGTAAGAAGAAACGTTATACATTTGATTTTAAATAATTTTAAAGATTTTGCGTTTTTAACATCATCTGGAAGTTCAGACCAAATATTTACTGCATTATATTTGATAGATCTCTGCCCAATTGACAATCGACACATAGGTATACTCAGATTCTGTCTATGACGTGTTTCATAATTATGAAAATTCGAAAGACTCTGAAAATAGTCTTTAAATCTATCCAATTTAATCAATCTCATTGTAATCGAATACACAAAATTTCTTGATATCAGTTTGTAATTATTATAGACATTAAGAATTTTAACCTCAGAAAATAAATGTGCCACAGGATCATAATATTTTTTCCCAACAATATTTCTAACAATTCTTTTCTGAAGACGATATATAACATTCAGATTATAGTCATAAGTATTACCCCAGACCAAAATTCCATATGTTATATAAGAATAAATGAAAGAGTAGTATAAATTTATCAGAAATAGTTTGTTAACCAGCGTTTTCTCTTTTGTGCAGAGCTTTCAAAGTTCTGACCGCATATCTGGTTAATTAGTACACTTTGAACATTAATAAAAGATGATTAAGACAAATGCTTTAGAAGCTAAATGTTCCTACATTATAGGAAAAATATTAATTGTGACTTGTGTAATTCGACGTTTATATTTTAGCCTCGTAATTTATTTTTATCAAGGAACAACTTTTAGAAACTTCTGTTTTACTGCTATTACCGTGATGGGTAAGCAGTGAGACATTTCTCTACGAAGGGATTAAAATTAATGCCCCTTTGGGACTGATGGTACTTAGTGAAACTTTTTTGGACTGAAGTTTTGGGACTGATGGTACTTCACTGCCATATGAAATTATTAAGGAACTATGAAGACATGTTCATATTCTCATGCATTCAGGATGCAGCAATCTCTCTCTGGAAAGATTTTACATTTTTGATCATTCGACCACTGGAAGCGTATTTAAACAATCCTAGCATTTCATTTTATTCTCTATAATCATAAAATATGTGTAAGAATCCATGTAACCCATGCGCCATAAAACCCGAAACAACCAACCAACCATGTAACCCATCTTTGAAAAGACCTGCAGTAACAAATTGAAAGAATGGAGAAATTGGCAGGCCAAGAAAAGTCAAAATTGTCTAAATTGAAAAATTGTCTAGAAAATTTAGAGACTATGGAGCATTAGGGATCTTCAGTTCTCCTTATGTGATTCAAAGAAATTTAATGCGTTCTTCAGTAACGCCAGGTCAAAACTGAATGGCTGTCATCAACCAGTGTACTTTGATAAGACAAATGACTCGGTTGTTATCATAGATTTTGAAAAAGACAGTTTTCCTTGCTGGTAGTTTCAACAAATTCCGTGTACTCGATGATATTATTATACCTACCCCACAGATACAACTGATAGTGGGATCGAACACGCCGAAAATTTAGCTAACTTTTCTGGAGCTATCCTATCCTCTCCTTCTATATCTTCCCTAGTGCCAGATGAAATTATTTTCTATAAAAAAACTTTTTTACGAATATAGATAGCATCCACATTTTCGATCCTTTTTCATGCCTCTTACTAAACAAGAGGAAATTTCTTCAGACTGGAATCGTGCGATTGTAACATCTGTGTACAAAAAGAGACTCCTCAGACCGCCTCAACTACCGTCTGATTTCCGTCACTTCAAGCTGTTGAAATTTCTTTTGTTCCACACCTTCATTCCCATTGATCACTGGGACGGGGGGTGACTCAGTCGGTAGCGCGCCAGGCTCGTAATCGGCAGTTCCCAGGTTCGAGTCCCAGCTGGGTCAGCGTTGAGATTTATCTCCGCAAAATTCACCGCCCTGCCACGGTCAGTAGGGAACACCGATGGGCTTGGAAAGGCCGCCGTCCGTCGGATGGGAAGTTAAACCGTGGTCCCAAGTGCGGGAGAGCCATACCCTGTGCACGTTAAAGAACACGCTGGATGGCCTTGACGGGAGGCTACCATCTGTCTCCCAACAGCTGTTCCAGTGGGTCCCCTCCCGCAACCTTCTCTGAGCCTTCGGGATCCATGTGACCTGGCCATTTAGCCCATGGTGTGCAAAAAAAGTGCCGCTCAGAGGTAAAACAACCAACCAGCACGTTCAAAGACACTGTCATTTCTTTCCCATTGTAAGAAAATTGTTATTAAGGCTCTTCGCAGGCATGATCTATCGGAAGCTAGGAGCGGTCAGTTTTTCTTGGCCAAGGTATTGCTAATGCACATGAGGTGTTTTCTGGTGTTGCTATTTCAAATTGTTAACAAAGGATGTTGAATATCTTGGTGAATCGTTTCATAAATAAATCTGATAATATGAGCTTTCAGAGTACAATTTTGCTATGCTCATCAAAGCTTTCAACACATATATTAGACTTATACTTGAATATGAATTGTATTGGATTGTTTTACCTCTGAGCGGCGCTTTTGTGCACACCATGGGCTAAATGGCCAGGCCACAAGGACCCCGAAGGCTCAGAGAAGGTTAGGGGAGGGGACCCACTGGAACAGCTGTTGGGAGACAGATGGTAGCCTCCCGTCAAGGCCATCCAGCGTGTTCTTTAACGTGAACAGGGTATGGCTCTCCCGCACACGGGGCCACGGCTTAACGTCCCATCCGACGGACGGCGGCCTTTTCAAGCCCATCGGTGTCCCCTACTGACCGTGGGCAGGGCGGGGAAGTTTTGCGGAGATAAATCTCAACGCTGACCCAGCTGGGACTCGAACCTGGGAACTACAGATTACGAGCCTGGCGCGCTACCGACTGAGCCACCCCCGCCCCACTTGAATATGCCTCACCAATGTAGAGCCTACACGTAGTCTCTGATATTCTCTTATTGGAAAGGCCACGAAGATGTTCACTGAAGAAACTGCCTGTTTACTTTAACCAGACATACGAATATAGCAAGCCTCAATATCCATTCGTTGGAATAGAAAAAGCTTAATTGGACCTGCAGACTACTACGCCTTGAGCCGCCACTAAATATTATCAGGCTGGTTGCTTTGGAGTTTTAGGGCGCATTAACAACTGAGACTATTATGCACCAAACAAGATAGAAAAAAAAACAAGTCAATGAATCCCACAACCAAAATGCAGACGAAAAGAAGAAATGGTAAATGAAATAGCAATAAAAAGCAGTAAAATCGTATAACAACAATAGGTATTAAAAACAGCAACCAATGAATGTAAAATATAACAGGTAAATAATAGGTGTAAAGGACCGCTTAGAAAGAAGAACTCAAATCGAAATTGCGAAATATGAAGGTAAAATATTAACTACGATTAGATTAAGATAGTCAAGAAATTTTAAAAAACCAAAAATTGGCAAAGATGAATCATTGGATAAATAATGTCCGAGTGTAAGAGATTCGGACAGCAAGTAATAAGAGCTAAGAAACGTTCAAAATTGAAGTCGTTATATTCGATTAAAATGTATTTAATGATTGTAATCAGGAGGTCATGGGTTCGTATCACACCTTAAGACAATATTTCCTCTGTCATTAAACTGGGGCGGGGGGTGGCTCAATCGGTAGCGCGCCAGGCTCGTAATCTGTACTTCCCAGGTTCGAGTCCCAGCTGGGTCAGCGTTGAGATTTATCTCCGCAAATTTCTCCGCCCCGCCCACGGTCAGTAATGGACACCGATGGGCTTGGAAAGGCCGCCGTCCGTCGGATGGGACGTTAAGCCGTGGTCCCGTGTGCGGGAGAGACATACCTTGTGCACGTTAAAGAACACGCTGGATGGCCTTGACGGGAGGCTACCATCTGTCTCCCAACAGCTGTTCCAGTGGGTCCCCTCCCCCAACTTTCTCTGAGCCTTCGGGGTCCATGTGACCTGGCCATTTAGCCCATTGTGTGCAAAAAAGTGCCGCTCAGAGGTAAAACAACCCAACTGTCATTAAACTCTTAAGGTTTGACTTCATTTCATTTTAAGAAGATGTAAAAGTTCCTGTTTTCAACGAAAAACTAATCATTTCAGTTTAATAAGGGTTTTCATGTAACATCTGATTCGCAAGATGATTTTAAGTGTCGTAAAAACCTTTTAGGCGTTGCAAACATTTATGTGCACATATACCGTCCCTAGGCCGAGTGGTTAGCGCGCTGGCTATTGATCATAGGGAAGTGGGTTCGAGCCCCGGGTAAGGCATGGATATTTGTGCTGTTTTTCTGCTGAGATCTCGCCATCCTCACAAACCTTCCATTAAGGCATATAAACTGACTGACTCCTGTGGCAAACAATCGCTTGAGGAGGGTATTTTTTATTTATTTTTTATGTAAAATACATATTTTTATCCGATTTTGTGGTATCTTTATAAGTCTCCACGAAGTGAAGTTTTTCTTCTTGGGAAGAAGTTATTGAATGCGACTAATATCAAATAGAGCTCCCTGCAAAGCGAATCCCCTCATATAAGGCATTCCTCCATAGCTACTATACTTGTTGACGAATCTCTGGCTTGATCAACACACTCTCCGCACGTAATTTTGTGTCGACTCATAGATGCTAATGATAATTACAGTGCGCCGTTGGCCTGAAAAGTTTCCTCGCAATCGGACAAATTCCGTTGATAAGACGAGCTGTTGCTCGTCGGTGTCCACTTTAGTGGATTGGACGGCTGTTGAAGAGGCATGCCATCAATACCGTGGCCAAGTTATCTGTCAGGATGACCAGAGGAAAGAAGAGATGTAGGAGAAACAAGACGCCACGAATGACTCAGGAAGCCTTTTACTGGGCTTTACGTCTGGTCAGATCCCCAGTGTCTTTTTCTCCATCCTTCCATTCCTGTTCTTTTTTCCCCTTTTCTTTGCCTACGTCAGCAGCCTTAGCCAGTATTTAATTGCCATTGTACACATAGTTTCGTCACCTGACTTGCACTGAAGTCGTATGAGATAGAAGATTCTGGAAGACCAGACGGGAAGGACAAATGATCGTTTATGGACGCGCATCCAAATACCAAAGTACGACACTCTGCTAATCACAGAGGCTCCGAAATTGGTATAATAACGGGGTGGAGAAGAGAACGACCCTCTGCGGTGAAGTATTTGTGGAATTCCCGATGGCGAACGCGCGCATGATTGCCCCAGTAGGGACCCCCCGGCTGTGTCGGTGATGGGCTGCTATTCAGTGACTTTCTTGACAGAGAGAGCTGTTCCTGTCAGTTCCTATTGTGGCCATGACGGCACTAGCAGAAACAGCCTTTCCCCTCGGAACTCTTCTTAAAGATGGGGGTCCAGCGGTTCTTCGTCTTTCTTCCTCCTCGCGATTCTTCTGCATCTAGTGATACTTTTTTTTATTCTTTGCGTTCAGTCGGCCTATCTCGTGAACCTAGTCGACAACGTTATGTTTGAAAACGTGGTGGCATGTGACGGACGTCTGAGTGTAAAAGAAAGAAAAAGAGAGAACGTTGAAGACAGGATGTGAGACAGATTGGGTTGGAGCAATTGATTGTGAAGAAAGAAATGGTGAACTCTGTTTATGTGAGTTATTGTCCTCTCATGGGTTCTAGAAGCATTACGGTTCTCCACCCCCCACCCCCTCAGCGTTGAGTATTTTATTTTTATTTCTTTAGGTTTGCTGGCGATGTATCATCTCGATGAAACTTTTTGTAGAATTACCATCGTTACTTCAGCATCTGTGTGGATAACTTATGGGATCAGTATTTGCATACAGTAGAATACAGTGCTCTTAACTAGCTCTAACAGTTCGCACCTGTTCTGTTTAATGGTTGTTGAAAAACTAAAAAAAATGTAAAAATTATTAGCAATGAAACAAATACTTGTTAATAAAAAGAGAACTGTTGCGGTTGATCTTACTTTTTACTGATTCTTAAAAAGGTGATTCCCTTAAATGGATTTCATATCGTTATGCGAAAAATAGCAGTGAAATAAAAATTGCAAATGAAGAGAACCACCAATAAAATGGAATGATACCACTGATTGAATATATGTAGTGTGGTAAATTGTTTTAGACAGGTATCTGTTCCACCTGCCATAGGTTGAGATTTAAAATAGCCCAACCTTTCTGAATTTAAAATATTTTCCTTTTGTCTGCAGCTGTGGCCTCGGCGAGAAAGGGGAATACTTTTGGATTTATAAAGGCTTCTGTCAGATGGATCAAATATGATTATAGAAGGGTCATTAGTCTGTTCACATTAAAAAATAGTGGTCTGGACAAGAGAATCCCACCTGCTTCTAACAGCCGCCCATTGGGTTTAATTCCACTATTATATTATTTACATTCGGTGGCTATATCAAGAATAGACATCCATGTTATGCCCAATGAGGAGTCAGATTAAGGGCTCTTTTAAATAATTTTTATGAAAAAATGTGATTGACAATGAATTAAAGATCTCATTTAAATCTTGATTTTCATCGATATTCGTTCTGTATTAAAGAGTGAATTACGGAAGTTGGAATATTTAACAGCAGCAATGACTTTGATTTGAAAAGTTAATTTAAAGGGGTTTAAGCGAAAGCAATGTTATTTCTGAACTTCATTAAACTGTGTGATGTTTTTTTAGCAGTCTGAATAATGGTGATTTAAATTTCGAATGATTTTTGCAGGACGAGCTGTTGGTGAATGTTCTTTTTTCATAACTATTTTAATACACGACGAATAAACGAAATTTGAATCGATTTGATTGAGATCTTTAATTCATCTTTTGTCGCATTTTCGTTACATCTCGTTATCATCGGTCACATTTTCGTATAAAGAAAACTAGGTATTTTAGAAGTTACTGAAGCTGGGTTTCTATTGATATCTGTGCTTAATAAAATTACTACTGAAAGTATACCACAAAAAATTTCCCGACACTTCCATGTTATGTGAATTGAAAGATTCATTCAGAGCTCCCTAACTTTGAAAATAATCTTTTTGCCAAAAAAAGTCACTAAAAGATAAATTAAAGATTTCATTCGTATCTTTCTAATTCTCGATTTTCAATAATATTCTCTTAATATTTACAGAGTTATTAAGTTGGAAACATTTAACTTCAAACGCTGCTGCTGTTATATTCGTTTCAAACATTTTCGAAATTAATTGAAAGAATATACCATCTTATATATTTGCATTTATTTTAGTAAGCGGTTTGTTGCAACAACTATAAGTTTTTTTTGAGGTAATATGTTATGATCAGTAATATTCAATTCAATTTTTATTCAACATAGATATGTATCAATCCAAAAATTTATGAAATACACCCAGTTAAAGTAACTGAATACTTGAGCGCTGGTGTATAATTATGACAAAAATATAAATGCAAAAAATTAACAAGGCAACAATTGATAATTGAAAGAATCAATGATGTAGAAGTCAAAAAATTGGTTTTACATACAGAGATTCATTGTTTAGTATCCATTCAGAAAGAGATTTATTAAATAAATATTTAGAAGTAATTTTCTTCATTGTATCTGGAACACTGTTGTATAATTTAGGCCCAATATAGTTTTTATATTACGGGTATGGCTTGCTTTGATATAAGTGGTATTTGCAATTTAAATGATGAGTCTCTAAGTGGTATATATGTCTGTCGAACCTGAAATAGATGTAAATTGAAATGGGCATATTCAATAACTTTTAAAATGTAAATTTGAGCCAGAGTCAGTAACCCCAATTTCTTAAATATAGGACGAGATTCAGAGAAGCGACCTTTATGGTCAATGATTCTAACTATAAATTTTTGCAAATCAACAGCCTGTTTAAATTTGTTTTTGCAGCGCCTCCCCAGGCTTTTATTGCATATTGTAGCTGACTATATACACAAGCAGATGATTTGGCCCTGTTGGCTAATGATGTTGATGAGATGAGTTCTTTCATTAGGACTGTTCATGAGACTGGTAATAGATTAGGTTTGGTGATAAAGAAAAAACTAAAGTGACGAAAATTAGTCTGGCAGATGGTGCTTCAGTTGCTTTGAATGGCTGCATTGTTGAGCAAGTGTCTCAGTTTAATTATCTTAGGAGCTATGCAACAGATACTGGTGATGTGTGGCATGAGATAAATAGAAGAATAGGGATTTCCGTTGCGACATTAAGAATCAATGGAGAGTGTGGAAAAATAGGCGTGTACATCTAAAGACTGAAATCAGGCTGTATAATATTTTGGTTCTTTCTAAGGTTAGTTATGGTAGCGAAACATGGAACCTTTGTAAGCAGGATATCAAGAAACTTGATGCCTTTGATTCCAGATGCTTACGCAGTATCTTGAGCATCAGGTGGTTGAACTTTGTAAGTAATGATGAGGTTAGGCAAAGGAGTCTGCAACTCCCATTGAGCAGCATATTGTTGAGAAAACTCTGTTGATTTTGCCTTGTTACCCATATGTGTAACTATAGTGAATAGGGTTATGAACAGTGGGCCTAAGGATTTCAGAAAAAGGAAACCTAGGAAGCAATGGGCAGACAATGTCAGACGAACCTTGCTAGAATTGGTCTAAAGTGGCAAAATGCAGAATGATTAATCATTAGGACAATCATGGTTTGCTTACTACTGAAGTTGAGGAAGAATGGGACCATTTTAAACATGCTTTTTCTGGACACTAACAGTACTCTTTTAGGAAAAAAGAAGCAGGGGAGGCAGAATTATCTGAGTGAAAAGGCACTTGAGCTTATTTCAGAAAGAAAGAACTGCAGGAATATCCTTAATCAATAACCTACTAGTCATAATAAAAAGCATTACAGAGAACTTAATAAACGTGTAAAGGATCAGTTAACTGCTGATTAGAATCTTTGGCTTGATGGCTTGGCTGACAAAGCCGAGGAAGCAGTTAGACAGCACAACAGCAGAGAGCTGTACCAGATGGTTAATGTTTTGCATGGTAGAAAACGAACATATATACAGGGTGATTCAGAATTCATCATCAATATTTAGTGGGGAGGAAGGGAATAAGAAAAGAAAGAGATTTCACATAGGAAAGTATGGGGGCAGACGAACGCATGGTGGTGTAGAGGGCGCTGTGTGTACATACCTCTCATACAGAAGCACAGCTGTTTGACGCGTGCAGTCAGTTGTCATTCGACAAAGTGAATTTGCAGAAGTAACATGAACCGGTATACATGGAATGAATGTGCAGATATGCATGTAACTTACGGTGCGGCAGGAGAAAGATGTCTTCGAGCCAGGCAATTGTATGCAGCGCGCTTCCCAAACCGCCGTGTGCCACAGCATCAAATGTTTTCACGTATTCATCGCCAACTGCGTGAAACAGGATCGTTTGCTGCTAGTAATTAATGTTGCATGTAAGATAATAAATGTTTTTTCCTTACCACTTCCTTCTGATGTGTTCTTTCCATCATTGAACTGGGGTCATTTTGCCCTACTACATGGCATATGCGCCCATGCTTTCCTATGTGAAATCTCCTTCGTTTCTTATTACCTACCTCCCCACCAAATATTGATGATGAATTCTGAATCACCCTGTATATATACAGGGATTCAAGGATAAACAAGGTAAGGTTATAGAAGGTGAGAATTCTGTCATGGCTAGGTGGGCCGAGCATTTCAGTGATGTTCTGAACAATGTGGTTACTTCTACTCCCATTGTTTGTAATAACGGTAGATGCATTGGTGGCTTTAATGTTGGCCCTATATCACAATCTGAAGTTATTTTGGCTATTTTTAAACTTGAACTTCATAAATTCCCAGCGGTAGATGAAATTACTACGGAAGTGCTTAGAGCTAGGAATGTTTCTGTTACCACTTGGATGACTGAAATTCTGAATATCTTTTATGATAAAGGCATGGTTACTAAGGATTTTACCAAAACTATTATTATCCTTATTTTCAAAAGAGGTGATCGCAGTTCTTGTGGTAACTGTAGGGGGATCAGCCTACTCTCTATTCCAGGTAAAGTTCTTTCCATGATTGTGCTTAATAGAATTAAGAATCTGGTTGACACTCAATTGCATGTGAGCAATGTGGATTCAGAAGTGGTACGGGATGTGTAGATCACATATTTTTACTTAAGCAGATCCTTGAGAAATATTTGGAATTTTCAGAAATCTTTGGTTGCTAGCTTTGTTGATTTCAAAAAGGCTTTCGACTCTGTTGATCGTCATAATTTGTGGTTGATTGTGACATCATATGGTATACCAGATAAGTTAGTTAACATAATGAAAGCTCTCTATAATAACACTGAGTTGTGTGTGATAGTTGGTAAGGCTTGTAGCAATTGGTTTAGCATTACTTCTGGTGTTCGACAAGAGTGCATTTTGTCTCCTTTTCTCTTTAGCTTGGTTATTGATTATGTTATGCGAAATTCACTTCAAGGGAAAGATTTTGGCCTTAAATGGGCTGGAGATAGGAAAATTTCTGATTTAGATTATGCTGATGATTTAGCCCTTTTGGCAAATGATGTTGATGAGATGAACTCTTTCATTCGAGCCGTTGATGAGACTGGTAGTAGAGTAGGTTTGGTTATAAACAGAGAGAAAACTAAAGTGATGAAAATTGGTCAGGCAGGCAGTGATTCAGTTAATCTGAATGGTTGCAGTCTTGAGCAGGTGTCACAGTTTAATTATCTTGGGAGCTATGTAACAGATAACGGTGATGTGCGGCATGAGATTAACAGACGAATAGGTATTGCTACCGGAACTTTTAAGAACCTATGGAGAGTGTGGAGAAATAGGCGTATACACCTAAAGACTAAAATTAGACTGTATAATAGTTTGGTTCTTTTTAGGGTTAGTTATGGTAGTGAAACTTGGAAGCTGTGTAAACAAGATAAGGGAAAACTAGATGCTTTCGATTCTAGATGCTTACGTAGTATCTTAGGTATTAGGTGGTTCAACTTTGTAACTAATGATGAGGTTAGGCAAAGGAGTCTGCAACCTCCTTTAAGCAGCATATTGTTCAAAGAGAGACTCCGTTGGTTTGCCCATGTTGCCTGTATGGATAATTGTAGATTGGCGAATAGGTTATGAACAGTGTGTCTAGAGGCTACAGAAGGAAGGGAGACCTAGGATGCAGTGGGCAGACAATGTCAAACAGGACCTTGTTAGAATTGGTGTGCAGTGGCCAGATGCAGCAGATGTAGCTCAGGACAGACTTACGTGGGGAAATAAATTGCACGGTCTGGTTGGATCTCCGTAGCCCATTACTGCTTGAGGATGATAATGATGATGATGATGAAAGTAAATTAGTGGAATTTTGTAAAATGAAACTGCGGTAGTCTAATAGACTGCTTTCACTCTATTGGACAAAAATAGCGTAGTTTTATAGCAAGGGATTTACGACCAGGTTGGGATGATTTTTGGTTGAAAGGACTCTGAGAGAATATTTTGCAAGGTCTTGGGTTGCTGTAGGTAATTGTAGTTGACGATGCCTACATTTTGCAATTGTTAAACACATATAATAGAAAATTTCGGTGTTCAGTATTGGAAGAGCATGAGAGCAGGAATATTTATCAACAGCATTGTCAGTCTTAAGAAGAGGGTTAGCTCAATTGGTAATGCACCAGGAGCACATCTTTTGGAATAAAACTCGACTGACCAGGCTTGTAGTCTGAGGTTCGATTCTCCACTCTGTATTAAGGTTTTTTACCTGCCAACCCTGGCTGTGTCCTTGGTGACAAGTGGGAACTTAGAGATTTGTTAAAATGTCTGTCTGTGGCATAGCACATACTGTGGCTCTCATATGTAGGAGACATACTTTGTGCATACAAAATAATATGCGGAATCTACTTGGCTGACATGTTTTCTAACATCTATCCAGTGGATCCCCTTGCTACGCTCTCTGCCCTTGTGGTTTTCATGACCTGTCAGTTTAGCAGATTGTGTGCAGAGGGAAAAGTGCCACTCGAGTTAACAAGAAGTCAAGTCATGTGAATTAAATTTCGAAATTAAAACATTAACTAACTAATCTAAACCGGCTTGTGCAGTATAGTGTTTGTGACCGTATAGGCATAAAGAATCAAAACTTAATAGAAATCATTAGAACCTTTCATTTTTTGCGAAACTTCTGTGGGAAATATTTCCCATTATTGCATCACAAAATGCATAATATGAAATTTTAACAGCTTGAACATCCAGGTGCTGCAAGCCCTCAGAGATTAAAAAAAAGAAAAAAAAGTTAATAATTGTTTTTCTCTATTCTAATTTGAAAGCAAAAATTTTGATTTCAAAACTCTCGAGTGCGATTCTTTTCACTATCACAAAACTTTTTACTTCTTTGGCTGTTTGTTTTACCTTTGAGAGGCGTTATTTTGCACACAATGGGCCAAATGGCTAGGGCACAAGGTTCAAAGAGGAATAGGAGAAAGGGGCCCACTGGATAGCTGATAGGTGACAGTTGAAAGCCTCTCATCAAGCCATCCAGTGCGTTCTTTAAAGTTCACAGGGCGTGGATCTCCTGAACTATAGGGACCACGGCTTGTCCCCATCCGATGGATAGTGGCCTTTCCAAGCCCATTGGTGCCCCTTTCTCACTGAGGGCAGGGGTGTAGCAAAGAAAACTCTCAAAGCTTACCAAGGTGGGACTCAAATCTAGAGATATATTACAGACATCCAGGACCCAGGGGCCACTGCATAAAGTCGCATCTGATGGGTGGCCTTGTTGGTAGGATACAATCTGTCTCCTAACAACTGTCCAAGTCCTGGGGGCTTGGACAGCTCTTAGGACCCAAGCCCCATAAAATGGGGCTTCGACCGCTGCTAGTAGACAGCCACTGACTGAGACACCCCCATATAGGATGTCTCAGTCAGTAGTGCACCAATCTCGTAATTTCCAATTACTAGGTTGGAGTCCCATCTGGGCCAGCTTTGAGAGGGTGTCCGCTTCCCCCCAAATTTCTCTGAGCCCTCGGGTCCTTGTGACCTACCCGTTATGTACAAAAATGTGCCATTCAGGTAAAATAATTCAAACTGAAACATTTGGGCAGCAATAAGACAGACAGATATACTTAATCTGAAAGAAATTTTGTGGATACAAAATGATAGATCGTAAGATGTAGAAGAAAGAGTTTGGAATATTTTACAACAAATATCAAAAAGAACTTAGACTAATGTATGGCTCAACTTTCCAAGCGATTAAAACATACAGGATGATTTTTTCCTCCTAACTTGTAGAATTTATTCTTTACAAATTCAAGCCACAAAATACAGTGAGTCCAACATGTAATGGTGGGGTTTCGGGAAGCACTTTCTCCGAAATACAAAAAGAGCATCACATTGAATGATGTACTTGCACATTCCCTGACTCAAAGAGTTCCACAGGTAGGAAGGATATAAAGTGCAGTAATTGGATTTCCACAATCCCCCGTGTAGTATCGTACGATTGTTCAATATCTATGTGGTCGTCCAATGTTCACCCTAAAGTTAAAGGCAGGGAATATTAGACGTAAAGAATAGGTACAATGCTACACTTCGTTATGGAGAAGCCACATTTTAGGCGTTCAGGCTTTCATCGTGAGACATCAGTACAGAAATCAATCATTGAGTGACTAACGAAGATATCAATCGTTGATCCTGAATCTTGGTGTCATCACTGTTCCACAATCGTTCATAAGGGAACTGTGGTGGATTTGAATCCTAAGCAAATGAGAAAATTATGTTAGCTGTAACAAATGATTTCTAGCAAAGCTATGTTTAGCAAACGTCAGTTAGGAAGAATCATTGACAATACACACTAGAAGCATTATTACTACTACTTCATATGCCGGCCAGGATCTCAATTCCTTTTCATCTTAGGAGCATTTACGCTAACCTGCAGAGGAGAAGCCTTTTGCAGGTTAGAATTTCCGAGCACTATTCCGCCAATCACGATCTCGTTTGCTACGAGAAGAAGTGATATGTATCGCTAAGAAGTAAATAATACGCCAAGTAATCATTTTGTTATTTCATTAGTCGTCGTGACGCTTCAGGACAATAGGATGGCGTTGCACACATCGATATTAACCTTGGACAATACTTCTTGATTGCTCGTCACGTGACTCGTCTAGTAGTACCCGCAGAATAACTAGTGCAGTACTAGTACCTGCAGAATAACTAGTGCAGAATAACTTCTGCAGAATAACTAGTGCAATACTAGTACCTGCAGCGATCTCAGTCGTAGGCAAGAAGTAGCCTGCCCCCAGGTGAACATGTATTTTCTCAAAAGCTTAGAAGACAGAGAAACTGTTAAATTCCATTATAAAAGATTAGGAATCATGCACAAACGCCCAAGTTAAAATAAAAACAAAATGTGATAGGTTTTCAAAAGGATGGCGTATCCAAAGTATAAAAAAAATTAATACTAATTGAATATCTCTTCAAGTCTTGGTTTATAAATCGATGAAAGGATAACTTGATTACAGGTATGTTTCTCGGATCAATGAATCCTGACTGAGACAATCAGGGGAGAGCTAGCTTTTTTTATTCTTTTCTCGACAATTAAAAGAATTAATTATTGAATCATTGGTTACCTGTAAAAGCCAATTCTAGTGTTTATTGTTTCGTCATATTCTTTAAGACGGAAGTTATTCCAATGCGCAATCGGAAAATATCTATCAGTAGTCATTCAATAACTCGCTCTACTGCAGAACATATCTGTTTAAAGTGCTGCTCTCCGAGTAAATAGGGGCGGGGGTGGCTCAGTCGGTAGCGCGCCAGGCTCGTAATCTGTAGTTCCCAGGTTCGAGTCCCAGCTGGGTCAGCGTTGAGATTTATCTCCGCAAAATTACCCGCCCTGCCCACGGCCAGTAGGGGACACCGATGGGCTTGGAAAGGCCGCCGTCCGTCGGATGGGACGTTAAGCCATCTGTCTCCCAACAGCTGTTCAAGTGGGTCCCCTCCCCGTACCTTCTCTGAGCCTTCGGGGTCCTTGTGACCTGGCCATTTAGCCCATAGTCTGGAAAAAAGTGCCGCTCAGAGGTAAAACAACCAACCAGCACGTTCAAAGACACTCATTTCTTTCCCATTATAAGAAAATTGTTATTAAGGCTCTTCGCAGGCATGATCTATCGGAAGCTAGGAGCGGTCAGTTTTTCTTGGCCAAGGTATTGCTAATGCACATGAGGTGTTTTCTGGTGTTGCTATTTCAAATTGTTAACAAAGGATGTTGAATATCTTGGTGAATCGTTTCATAAATAAATCTGATAATATGAGCTTCAGAGTACAATTATGCTATTCTCGTCAAAGCTTTCAACACATATATTAGACTTATACTTGAATATGCCTCACCAATGTAGAGTATAAGTCTAATATATGTGTGAACAACGCTGTCCCACTTGAACAGCTGTTGGGAGACAGATGGTAGCCTCCTGTCAAGCCATCCAGCGTGTTCTTTAACGTGCACAGGGTATGGCTTTCCTGCACACGGGGCCACGGCTTAACGTCCCATCCGACGGACGGCGGCCTTTCCAAGCCCATCGGTGTCCCCTACTGGCCGTGGGCAGGGCGGGTAATTTTGCGGAGATAAATCTCAACGCTGACCCAGCTGGGACTCGAACCTGGGAACTACAGATTACGAGCCTGGCGCGCTACCGACTGAGCCACCCCCGCCCCTATTTACTCGGAGAGCAGCACTTTAAACAGATATGTTCTGCAGTAGAGCGAGTTATTGAATGACTACTGATAGATATTTTCCGATTGCGCATTGGAATAACTTCCGTCTTAAAGAATATGACGAAACAATAAACACTAGAATTGGCTTTTACAGGTAACCAATGATTCAATAATTAATTCTTTTAATTGTCGAGAAAAGAATAAAAAAAGCTAGCTCTCCCCTGATTGTCTCAGTCAGGATTCATTGATCCGAGAAACATACCTGTAATCAAGTTATCCTTTCATCGATTTATAAACCAAGACTTGAAGAGATATTCAATTAGTATTAATTTTTTTTATACTTTGGATACGCCATCCTTTTGAAAACCTATCACATTTTGTTTTTATTTTAACTTGGGCGTTTGTGCATGATTCCTAATCTTTTATAATGGAATTTAACAGTTTCTCTGTCTTCTAAGCTTTTGAGAAAATACATGTTCACCTGGGGGCAGGCTACTTCTTGCCTACGACTGAGATCGCTGCAGGTACTAGTATTGCACTAGTTATTCTGCAGAAGTTATTCTGCACTAGTTATTCTGCAGGTACTAGTACTGCACTAGTTATTCTGCGGGTACTACTAGACGAGTCACGTGACGAGCAATCAAGAAGTATTGTCCAAGGTTAATATCGATGTGTGCAACGCCATCCTATTGTCCTGAAGCGTCACGACGACTAATGAAATAACAAAATGATTACTTGGCGTATTATTTACTTCTTAGCGATACATATCACTTCTTCTCGTAGCAAACGAGATCGTGATTGGCGGAATAGTGCTCGGAAATTCTAACCTGCAAAAGGCTTCTCCTCTGCAGGTTAGCGTAAATGCTCCTAAGATGAAAAGGAATTGAGATCCTGGCCGGCATATGAAGTAGTAGTAATAATGCTTCTAGTGTGTATTGTCAATGATTCTTCCTAACTGACGTTTGCTAAACATAGCTTTGCTAGAAATCATTTGTTACAGCTAACATAATTTTCTCATTTGCTTAGGATTCAAATCCACCACAGTTCCCTTATGAACGATTGTGGAACAGTGATGACACCAAGATTCAGGATCAACGATTGATATCTTCGTTAGTCACTCAATGATTGATTTCTGTACTGATGTCTCACGATGAAAGCCTGAACGCCTAAAATGTGGCTTCTCCATAACGAAGTGTAGCATTGTACCTATTCTTTACGTCTAATATTCCCTGCCTTTAACTTTAGGGTGAACATTGGACGACCACATAGATATTGAACAATCGTACGATACTACACGGGGAATTGTGGAAATCCAATTACTGCACTTTATATCCTTCCTACCTGTGGAACTCTTTGAGTCAGGGAATGTGCAAGTACATCATTCAATGTGATGCTCTTTTTGTATTTCGGAGAAAGTGCTTCCCGAAACCCCACCATTACATGTTGGACTCACTGTATTTTGTGGCTTGAATTTGTAAAGAATAAATTCTACAAGTTAGGAGGAAAAAATCATCCTGTATGTTTTAATCGCTTGGAAAGTTGAGCCATACATTAGTCTAAGTTCTTTTTGATACTTGTAAAATATTCCAAACACTTTCTTCTACATCTTACGATCTATCATTTTGTATCCACAAAATTTCTTTCAGATTAAGTATATCTGTCTGTCTTATTGCTGCCCAAATGTTTCAGTTTGAATTATTTTACCTGAATGGCACATTTTTGTACATAACGGGTAGGTCACAAGGACCCGAGGGCTCAGAGAAATTTGGGGGGAAGCGGACACCCTCTCAAAGCTGGCCCAGATGGGACTCCAACCTAGTAATTGGAAATTACGAGATTGGTGCACTACTGACTGAGACATCCTATATGGGGGTGTCTCAGTCAGTGGCTGTCTACTAGCAGCGGTCGAAGCCCCATTTTATGGGGCTTGGGTCCCAAGAGCTGTCCAAGCCCCCAGGACTTGGACAGTTGTTAGGAGACAGATTGTATCCTACCAACAAGGCCACCCATCAGATGCGACTTTATGCAGTGGCCCCTGGGTCCTGGATGTCTGTAATATGATATCTCTAGATTTGAGTCCCACCTTGGTAAGCTTTGAGAGTTTTCTTTGCTACACCCCTGCCCTCAGTGAGAAAGGGGCACCAATGGGCTTGGAAAGGCCACTATCCATCGGATGGGGACAAGCCGTGGTCCCTATAGTTCAGGAGATCCACGCCCTGTGAACTTTAAAGAACACACTGGATGGCTTGATGGGAGGCTTTCATCTGTCACCTATCAGCTATCCAGTGGGCCCCTTTCTCCTATTCCTCTTTGAACCTTGTGCCCTAGCCATTTGGCCCATTGTGTGCAAAATAACGCCTCTCAAAGGTAAAACAAACAGCCAAAGAAGTAAAAAGTTTTGTGATAGTGAAAAGAATCGCACTCGAGAGTTTTGAAATCAAAATTTTTGCTTTCAAATTAGAATAGAGAAAAACAATTATTAAATTTTTTTTTCTTTTTTTTAATCTCTGAGGGCTTGCAGCACCTGGATGTTCAAGCTGTTAAAATTTCATATTATGCATTTTGTGATGCAATAATGGGAAATATTTCCCACAGAAGTTTCGCAAAAAATGAAAGGTTCTAATGATTTCTATTAAGTTTTGATTCTTTATGCCTATACGGTCACAAACACTATACTGCACAAGCCGGTTTAGATTAGTTAGTTAATGTTTTAATTTCGAAATTTAATTCACATGACTTGACTTCTTGTTAACTCGAGTGGCACTTTTCCCTCTGCACACAATCTGCTAAACTGACAGGTCATGAAAACCACAAGGGCAGAGAGCGTAGCAAGGGGATCCACTGGATAGATGTTAGAAAACATGTCAGCCAAGTAGATTCCGCATATTATTTTGTATGCACAAAGTATGTCTCCTACATATGAGAGCCACAGTATGTGCTATGCCACAGACAGACATTTTAACAAATCTCTAAGTTCCCACTTGTCACCAAGGACACAGCCAGGGTTGGCAGGTAAAAAACCTTAATACAGAGTGGAGAATCGAACCTCAGACTACAAGCCTGGTCAGTCGAGTTTTATTCCAAAAGATGTGCTCCTGGTGCATTACCAATTGAGCTAACCCTCTTCTTAAGACTGACAATGCTGTTGATAAATATTCCTGCTCTCATGCTCTTCCAATACTGAACACCGAAATTTTCTATTATATGTGTTTAACAATTGCAAAATGTAGGCATCGTCAACTACAATTACCTACAGCAACCCAAGACCTTGCAAAATATTCTCTCAGAGTCCTTTCAACCAAAAATCATCCCAACCTGGTCGTAAATCCCTTGCTATAAAACTACGCTATTTTTGTCCAATAGAGTGAAAGCAGTCTATTAGACTACCGCAGTTTCATTTTACAAAATTCCACTAATTTACTTTCATCATCATCATCATTATCATCCTCAAGCAGTAATGGGCTACGGAGATCCAACCAGACCGTGCAATTTATTTCCCCACGTAAGTCTGTCCTGAGCTACATCTGCTGCATCTGGCCACTGCACACCAATTCTAACAAGGTCCTGTTTGACATTGTCTGCCCACTGCATCCTAGGTCTCCCTTCCTTCTGTAGCCTCTAGACACACTGTTCATAACCTATTCGCCAATCTACAATTATCCATACAGGCAACATGGGCAAACCAACGGAGTCTCTCTTTGAAAAATATGCTGCTTAAAGGAGGTTGCAGACTCCTTTGCCTAACCTCATCATTAGTTACAAAGTTGAACCACCTAATACCTAAGATACTACGTAAGCATCTAGAATCGAAAGCATCTAGTTTTCCCTTATCTTGTTTACACAGCTTCCAAGTTTCACTACCATAACTAACCCTAAAAAGAACCAAACTATTATACAGTCTAATTTTAGTCTTTAGGTGTATACGCCTATTTCTCCACACTCTCCATAGGTTCTTAAAAGTTCCGGCAGCAATACCTATTCGTCTGTTAATCTCATGCCGCACATCACCGTTATCTGTTACATAGCTCCCAAGATAATTAAACTGTGACACCTGCTCAAGACTGCAACCATTCAGATTAACTGAATCACTGCCTGCCTGACCAATTTTCATCACTTTAGTTTTCTCTCTGTTTGTAGCTAAACCTACTCTACTACCAGTCTCATCAACAGCTCGAATGAAAGAGTTCATCTCATCAACATCATTTGCCAAAAGGGCTAAATCATCAGCATAATCTATATCAGAAATTTTCGTATCTCCAGCCCATTTAAGGCCCATTAAGGCATTCTGAATCACCCTGTATATATGTTCGTTTTCTACCATGCAAAACATTAACCATCTGGTACAGCTCTCTGCTGTTGTGCTGTCTAACTGCTTCCTCGGCTTTGTCAGCGAAGCCATCAAGCCAAAGATTCTAATCAGCAGTTAACTGATCCTTTACACGTTTATTAAGTTCTCTGTAATGCTTTTTATTATGACTAGTAGGTTATTGATTAAGGATATTCCTGCAGTTCTTCCTTTCTGAAATAAGCTCAAGTGCCTTATCACTCAGATAATTCTGCCTCCCCTGCTTCTTTTTTCCTAAAAGAGTACTGTTAGTGTCCAGAAAAAGCATGTTTAAAATGGTCCCATTCTTCCTCAACTTCAGTAGTAAGCAAACCATGATTGTCCTAATGATTAATCATTCTGCATTTTGCCACTTTAGACCAATTCTAGCAAGGTTCGTCTGACATTGTCTGCCCATTGCTTCCTAGGTTTCCTTTTTCTGAAATCCTTAGGCCCACTGTTCATAACCCTATTCACTATAGTTACACATATGGGTAACAAGGCAAAATCAACAGAGTTTTCTCAACAATATGCTGCTCAATGGGAGTTGCAGACTCCTTTGCCTAACCTCATCATTACTTACAAAGTTCAACCACCTGATGCTCAAGATACTGCGTAAGCATCTGGAATCAAAGGCATCAAGTTTCTTGATATCCTGCTTACAAAGGTTCCATGTTTCGCTACCATAACTAACCTTAGAAAGAACCAAAATATTATACAGCCTGATTTCAGTCTTTAGATGTACACGCCTATTTTTCCACACTCTCCATTGATTCTTAATGTCGCAACGGAAATCCCTATTCTTCTATTTTTCTCATGCCACACATCACCAGTATCTGTTGCATAGCTCCTAAGATAATTAAACTGAGACACTTGCTCAACAATGCAGCCATTCAAAGCAACTGAAGCACCATCTGCCAGACTAATTTTCGTCACTTTAGTTTTTTCTTTATCACCAAACCTAATCTATTACCAGTCTCATGAACAGTCCTAATGAAAGAACTCATCTCATCAACATCATTAGCCAACAGGGCCAAATCATCTGCTTGTGTATATAGTCAGCTACAATATGCAATAAAAGCCTGGGGAGGCGCTGCAAAAACAAATTTAAACAGGCTGTTGATTTGCAAAAATTTATAGTTAGAATCATTGACCATAAAGGTCGCTTCTCTGAATCTCGTCCTATATTTAAGAAATTGGGGTTACTGACTCTGGCTCAAATTTACATTTTAAAAGTTATTGAATATGCCCATTTCAATTTACATCTATTTCAGGTTCGACAGACATATATACCACTTAGAGACTCATCATTTAAATTGCAAATACCACTTATATCAAAGCAAGCCATACCCGTAATATAAAAACTATATTGGGCCTAAATTATACAACAGTGTTCCAGATACAATGAAGAAAATTACTTCTAAATATTTATTTAATAAATCTCTTTCTGAATGGATACTAAACAATGAATCTCTGTATGTAAAACCAATTTTTTGACTTCTACATCATTGATTCTTTCAATTATCAATTGTTGCCTTGTTAATATTTTGCATTTATATTTTTGTCATAATTATACACCAGCGCTCAAGTATTCAGTTACTTTAACTGGGTATATTTCATAAATTTTTGTATTGATACATATCTATGTTGAATAAAAATTGAATTGAATATTACTGATCATAACAAATTACCTCAAAAAAAACTTATAGTTGTTGCAACAAACCGCTTACTAAAATAAATGCAAATATATAAGATGGTATATTCTTTCAATTAATTTTGAAAATGTTTGAAACGAATATAACAGCAGCAGCGTTTGAAGTTAAATGTTTCCAACTTAATAACTCTGTAAATATTAAGAGAATATTATTGAAAATCGAGAATTAGAAAGATACGAATGAAATCTTTAATTTATCTTTTAGTGACTTTTTTTGGCAAAAAGATTATTTTCAAAGTTAGGGAGCTCTGAATGAATCTTTCAATTCACATAACATGGAAGTGTCGGGAAATTTTTTGTGGTATACTTTCAGTAGGAATTTTATTAAGCACAGATATCAATAGAAACCCAGCTTCAGTAACTTCTTAAATACCTAGTTTTCTTTATACGAAAATGTGACCGATGATAACGAGATGTAACGAAAATGCGACAAAAGATGAATTAAAGATCTCAATCAAATCGATTGAAATTTCGTTTATTCGTCGTGTATTAAAATAGTTATGAAAAAAGAACATTCACCAACAGCTCGTCCTGCAAAAATCATTCGAAATTTAAATCACCATTATTCAGACTGCTAAAAAAACATCACACAGTTTAATGAAGTTCAGAAATAACATTGCTTTCGCTTAAACCCCTTTAAATTAACTTTTCAAGTCAAAGTCATTGCTGCCGTTAAATATTCCAACTTCCGTAATTCACTGTTTAATACAGAACGAATATCGATGAAAATCAAGATTTAAATGAGATCTTTAATTCATTGTCAATCACATTTTTTCATAAAAATTATTTAAAAGAGCCCTTAATCTGACTCCTCATTGGGCATAACATGGATGTCTATTCTTGATATAGCCAAAGAGTGGGTTGTTTTGGGTTGTTTTACCTCTGAGCGGCACTTTTTTTGCACACCATGGGCTAAATGGCCAGGTCACATGGACCCCGAAGGCTCAGAGAAGGTTGGGGGAGGGGACCTACTGGAACAGCTGTTGGGAGACAGATGGTAGCCCCCGTCAAGGCCATCCAGCGTGTTCTTTAACGTGCACAGGGTATGGCTCTCCCACACACGGGGCCACGGCTTAACGTCCCATCCGAAGGACGGCGGCCTTTCCAAGCCCATCGGTGTCCCCTACTGACCGTGGGCAGGGCGGGGAATTTTGCGGAGATAAATCTCAACGCAGACCCAGCTGGGACTCGAACCTGGGAACTACAGATTACGAGCCTGGCGCGCTACCGACTGAGCCGACCAGCCACCGAGTGTAAATAATATAATAGTGGAATTAAACCCAATGGGCGGTTGTTAGAAGCAGGTGGGATTCTCTTGTCAAGACCACTATTCTTTAATGTGAACAGACTAATGACTCTTCTATAATCAGGGGCGGGGATGTCTCAGTCGGTAGCGCGCCAAGCTCGTAATCTGTAGTTCCCAGGTTCGAGTTCCAGCTGGGTCTCAGCTGACTCAAAACCACAGGAAACGTTCAGTTTCCTGTGGTTTTGAGTCAGTCTTGTAAAAGAAGGCGAGGTAGCAGGTCTATATATTTTCTAAGTGACTTCTTTCTATTCTGAATATATTTTGTGCTTTTTTCCTTTCAAATTTGTGTCGAGCGTGCTTTACTGAAAGATTTAATAGAAAATGCTTCAAAACTGTCGTATTAGTATTTTTTTGCAGGGGTAGCAATAAAAGCTTGGTTTCAGAACTCGTTAAAATGTCAAAATCTTAAAAAACGAGATTTAAATAATTTTAATTAGCTCTTGTGGGGCAGAAGTTGGCTCAGTTGATAGCGCGCCTGGCTCGTAATCTGCAGTTCCCCAGATTCGAATCCAAAATGGGCCCGTGTTGTGATTTATCTCCGCAAAATCCCCATTCTGCTCTCGGTCAGAAAGGGAACACCAATGACCTTGGAAAGGCTGCCTCCGTCTGATGGGACGAATGCCGTGGCCCTTTGTGCAGGAAAATCGCATCCTGTGCGCGTGAAAGAACACGTTGAATGGTCTTGACCAAAGTCTATCTCGTAACAGCTGTCCAGTGGTCCGCTTCCCCTACTCAGCTCTGAGCCCTTAAAGGTCTTGTGATTTGGACATTTAGCTCACTTTATGCACAAAAGTGCCGCTTAGAAGCTATAACAACCCAATTAAATAAAAAAAATAAATACCCCCTCAAGCAGCTGCTTGCCACAGAGGTCTGACAGGAGCCTGTCAGTTTATATGCCACAGTAGAAGGTCTGTGAGGATGGCAGGACCTCAGCAGAAAAACGACACAAACAGCCATGCCTTACCCGGGGCTCGAACCCAGGTCCCGTAGATCAGTAGCCAAGTGCGCTAACCACTCGGCCACGGGACGGCTGCAAAAAAATACCCCCTCAAGCAGCTGCTTGCCACAATTAGCTATTCTAAAACTTTTATTGAAGGATGAGTTAATTTGCTGTAGTCCATAAAAGGATATTTTGCCATTGGTTATAAAGAGAAAATAACACGAAAAACACCAAAGCAAAAGAAAAAACGCTAACCTGACAAAAGCATTTTTTTTTTTCAATGTAATGCAATTTTCGTGTTTTATCTTCGAAGCAGGATGTTAGGACCAATTTTAACATGTCGCGTAGGAGAATTTTATAAATTCCAGCCTTCTCGTAAATTTTTTTTCCTGTGTTAACGTACGTTGCGCCAGTTTAATTCTATCGTAACATTGTAAAATGATTATAAAGCAAAAAATAAGATGGGGAAAAAATGTTGAAATTGGAGACAACGTGTTAAAAAACAAGCTTGGAAGCAACTCTTGAGACTTGTTAGCTGCAGATTTCCATTTAACAGTATGTTAGAACTTATCCCTAATGAGTTGCTTAATTGACTTGCAGCTCTTACGGGAATAGATTTCCATCTTCCACATGCTTCTCTGATATTCAGCTATTACTTAAAGATAGTGTTAAATTTAGGCATGTTTCAGTAGGCCGAGTGGAGGCCATTCCATATACTTTGAAGTTTTAGGTTTTTATTGTCGGTTTCTCAGGTATTAATCTCCCCTCCAGATATTATTTTGCGCCCTCCATATCTCGAGTTAAGCGTTTTTTATTCAATGCTCCCTGAATGTGAATTAGGCTTTTGCTCCATTCCTTTATATATCTTATCGTTTGCTCAGCTTAATGTGCCAATGGGATATACACTGTATTGCAAAAAAAGTGTACGGACACTTTCATGTTAAGTGAACGAATAGCCACATTCAAATCTACCTGACTTTGAAAATAAGCTTTTTACGGGAAAAAGTCACTAGACATAAATTGAAGATCTCGGTCAGAGCTCTCTAAATATCTATTTTCTATAATATTAATCTAATATTTAAAGAGTTATGGAAGATGAAACATTTAAGTGAAACGTTTGCTAGTTTTGGAAATTTACATCAAAAAGTTAAATCACAACTGTTATAATAAGTTTTTTGCAATGTAATGCGATATTTGAAATTTGTGTAAGGATTTTTCAAGTTTTCATCAATTTGTGGGGGGGGGGGATGTTTTGGAAGGTTGGTGTGTGATAACATCTGTTGTTAAATATTTAGCTTCTATAACTCTTTAAATGTTAGATTAATATTATAGAAAATAGAAATTTAGAGATCTCTGACCGAGATCTTCAATTTATGTCTAGTGACTTTTTTCAGTAAAAAGCTTATTTTCAAAGTTAGGTAGATTTGAGTGTGGCTATTCGTTCTCTTAATATGAAAGTGTCTGGACACTTTTTTTTTGCAATCTAGTGTATATACACTAATGTTTTGTCAATGGGACTCTTCATAACTCTACAACTGTTAAAATAAGCATTTTATGGGAAAATATGACGAAAAGTAAATTAAAGATCTCAATCAATTCTACCTAAATATCGTTTTTCAACAACATTCTTTAAGTGTTTAAAGAGTTATGTAAGTTTGAACTAACAACAGCAATACTAGACAGAAGAATTTACATTTGAAGTTAATTGAAACTGAACTAAGAAATATTATTTCAAACCATTTCAATAAATAACTACATATTTTAAAAGTGTCTGTAAATAATTCCTTCGATATTCGTTTAATTCTTTGATCAAATTTAGAATGCATTAAAAAGAAACATCCCCTCAAGCAGTTGCTTGCCACCGAGGTCTGACAAATAACTAATACGCCCAGTAGGTCTGTGAGGATGGTAGATACGCAAACACCCATGCCATACCCAGGCTCGAACCCAGGTCTGTTTGATCAATAGCCAAGTGCGCTATAATTGTTTAAACCTACATATCTGTTTAAATACTAAAATAATATTGTTGAAAATCGAGATTTAGATGGATTTTATTGAGATTTTTAAAATCTCCTCAGTCGCATTTTCTCATAAAACGCTTGTTTTAGAAGATATAGATTTTGGAAATTAATTCATCATTGACAAAACATGGGCTGGAATGGTTATAATTCAAGACCACCGAGTATATCTTCAATGACCTATTGGAGTCATTGTTCGTAATAAAGACAATTGGAAGGTTGGTGTGTGATAACATCTGTTGTTAAATATTATAGCTTCTATAACTCTTTAAATGTTAGATTAATATTATAGAAAATAGAAATTTAGAGATCTCTGACCGAGATCTTCAATTTATGTCTAGTGACTTTTTTCAGTAAAAAGCTTATTTTCAAAGTTAGGTAGATTTGAGTGTGGCTATTCGTTCTCTTAATATGAAAGTGTCTGGACACTTTTTTTTTGCAATCTAGTGTATATACACTAATGTTTTGTCAATGGGACTCTTCGTAACTCTACAACTGTTAAAATAAGCATTTTATGGGAAAATATGACGAAAAGTAAATTAAAGATCTCAATCAATTCTACCTAAATATCGTTTTTCAACAACATTCTTTAAGTGTTTTAATAGTCTAATTCAGTGATGTCTAACCAGTCACTACCGCTTTTGTAAGTAAAAGTAATCGCAGAGGAAAAAGTAGTTTTATTATTAAAATTATCAGTGTGTATAAAAAAAGTGCCGTTCAGAGATAAAATAACCCAACTTTCATCAAAAATCTGAAGTTATGCCGCTTACAAAAATTTTTTTACATCAAATGTCTAAATAAAATAAATCTTCATTTATTACTTAAAAGACTAAAGTCTCAGTTTGAAGGGGAAATAATATTTCTTTTTGATTTTTGATTATGTCCAGTTGAACATAATCTGATTTTCTGTGCAAAATTTTATTTCATCCAATGCTGAGAACCACACTTTCACGTTTACTGACTGTATTCTTTGCAGAAGGTGATTGCTTTAAGCGATTTTTTATTCTTGAAGCAGCTGCTTGTCTGAAGATTTCACAAGATGAGAGAACCATTCGGTATAAATCGACATAGATAACACCTAGAGCTGAAGTTCCAACGTAAGCGAAAGTAGGGTGCAGACGTAAGAAATGGGTTCATGATATCTCCTAAGTAAAATAAGTGGCTACAGTAAAGAATAAGGAGTCGTCTTTGCCACTTATTTTACTCAAGTGGCATCGTGAATCCACTTTTTTCCGTGTTTACCCCACTTTTGCTTACGTTGGAAACTTCTACTCTAGGTTTTATCTGTGTCGATAGTAAAAAGTGGGGAGAGAATTTTTCTATTCAATTTAATTTTCTTTCAGTGTTTTTAAGTATCATATAATAATAATATTTATTTTATTCCGCCAGTCAGTACAATATACATTTACATAGCATAATTTTCTAATAACAATTAATACTTGCATGAGAAAAATCGAGAAGTGAAATAGTTGAGAAATGTCAATTGCATTAGAAAAGGGAAATAACAATCATTAAATATTAGTGTTTAATAGGAAAGACGAAACAGAAAAGGAGAGCATAATAAGCTGACGCTTATTTTTGGTTAATGCTCCCTATTTCCTTTGAAGTTCAATTATGACAACAGTAATGTATACAATAATTCAAATAGCATAATAGTTCAATAGTATAAAAGATCAAATGGTTATGAGACGTATTATACTGATACGTAAAAGAAGGTTTCATTGCTTTGTAAGAAGAAACGTTATACATTTGATTTTAAATAATTTTAAAGATTTTGCGTTTTTAACATCATCTGGAAGTTCAGACCAAATTTTTACTGCATTATATTTGATAGATCTCTGCCCAATTGACAATCGACACATAGGTATACTCAGATTCTGTCTATGACGTGTTTCATAATTATGAAAATTCGAAAGACTCTGAAAATAGTCTTTAAATCTATCCAATTTAATCAATCTCATTGTAATCGAATACACAAAATTTCTTGATATCAGTTTGTAATTATTATAGACATTAAGAATTTTAACCTCAGAAAATAAATGTGCCACAGGATCATAATATTTTTTCCCAACAATATTTCTAACAATTCTTTTCTGAAGACGATATATAACATTCAGATTATAGTCATAAGTATTACCCCAGACCAAAATTCCATATGTTATATAAGAATAAATGAAAGAGTAGTATAAATTTATCAGAAATAGTTTGTTAACCAGCGTTTTCTCTTTTGTGCAGAGCTTTCAAAGTTCTGACCGCACATCTGGTTAATTAGTACACTTTGAACATTAATAAAAGATGATTAAGACAAATGCTTTAGAAGCTAAATGTTCCTACATTATAGGAAAAATATTAATTGTGACTTGTGTAATTCGACGTTTATATTTTAGCCTCGTAATTTATTTTTATCAAGGAACAACTTTTAGAAACTTCTGTTTTACTGCTATTACCGTGATGGGTAAGCAGTGAGACATTTCTCTACGAAGGGATTAAAATTAATGCCCCTTTGGGACTGATGGTACTTAGTGAAACTTTTTTGGACTGAAGTTTTGGGACTGATGGTACTTCACTGCCATATGAAATTATTAAGGAACTATGAAGACATGTTCATATTCTCATGCATTCAGGATGCAGCAATCTCTCTCTGGAAAGATTTTACATTTTTGATCATTCGACCACTGGAAGCGTATTTAAACAATCCTAGCATTTCATTTTATTCTCTATAATCATAAAATATGTGTAAGAATCCATGTAACCCATGCGCCATAAAACCCGAAACAACCAACCAACCATGTAACCCATCTTTGAAAAGACCTGCAGTAACAAATTGAAAGAATGGAGAAATTGGCAGGCCAAGAAAAGTCAAAATTGTCTAAATTGAAAAATTGTCTAGAAAATTTAGAGACTATGGAGCATTAGGGATCTTCAGTTCTCCTTATGTGATTCAAAGAAATTTAATGCGTTCTTCAGTAACGCCAGGTCAAAACTGAATGGCTGTCATCAACCAGTGTACTTTGATAAGACAAATGACTCGGTTGTTATCATAGATTTTGAAAAAGACAGTTTTCCTTGCTGGTAGTTTCAACAAATTCCGTGTACTCGATGATATTATTATACCTACCCCACAGATAAAACTGATAGTGGGATCGAACACGCCGAAAATTTAGCTAACTTTTCTGGAGCTATCCTATCCTCTCCTTCTATATCTTCCCTAGTGCCAGATGAAATTATTTTCTATAAAAAAACTTTCTTACGAATATAGATAGCATCCACATTTTCGATCCTTTTTCATGCCTCTTACTAAACAAGAGGAAATTTCTTCAGACTGGAATCGTGCGATTGTAACATCTGTGTACAAAAAGAGACTCCTCAGACCGCCTCAACTACCGTCTGATTTCCGTCACTTCAAGCTGTTGAAATTTCTTTTGTTCCACACCTTCATTCCCATTGATCACTGGGACGGGGGGTGACTCAGTCGGTAGCGCGCCAGGCTCGTAATCGGCAGTTCCCAGGTTCGAGTCCCCAGCTGGGTCAGCGTTGAGATTTATCTCCGCAAAATTCACCGCCCTGCCACGGTCAGTAGGGAACACCGATGGGCTTGGAAAGGCCGCCGTCCGTCGGATGGGAAGTTAAACCGTGGTCCCAAGTGCGGGAGAGCCATACCCTGTGCACGTTAAAGAACACGCTGGATGGCCTTGACGGGAGGCTACCATCTGTCTCCCAACAGCTGTTCCAGTGGGTCCCCTCCCGCAACCTTCTCTGAGCCTTCGGGATCCATGTGACCTGGCCATTTAGCCCATGGTGTGCAAAAAAAGTGCCGCTCAGAGGTAAAACAACCAACCAGCACGTTCAAAGACACTGTCATTTCTTTCCCATTGTAAGAAAATTGTTATTAAGGCTCTTCGCAGGCATGATCTATCGGAAGCTAGGAGCGGTCAGTTTTTCTTGGCCAAGGTATTGCTAATGCACATGAGGTGTTTTCTGGTGTTGCTATTTCAAATTGTTAACAAAGGATGTTGAATATCTTGGTGAATCGTTTCATAAATAAATCTGATAATATGAGCTTTCAGAGTACAATTTTGCTATGCTCATCAAAGCTTTCAACACATATATTAGACTTATACTTGAATATGAATTGTATTGGATTGTTTTACCTCTGAGCGGCGCTTTTGTGCACACCATGGGCTAAATGGCCAGGCCACAAGGACCCCGAAGGCTCAGAGAAGGTTAGGGGAGGGGACCCACTGGAACAGCTGTTGGGAGACAGATGGTAGCCTCCCGTCAAGGCCATCCAGCGTGTTCTTTAACGTGAACAGGGTATGGCTCTCCCGCACACGGGGCCACGGCTTAACGTCCCATCCGACGGACGGCGGCCTTTTCAAGCCCATCGGTGTCCCCTACTGACCGTGGGCAGGGCGGGGAAGTTTTGCGGAGATAAATCTCAACGCTGACCCAGCTGGGACTCGAACCTGGGAACTACAGATTACGAGCCTGGCGCGCTACCGACTGAGCCACCCCCGCCCCACTTGAATATGCCTCACCAATGTAGAGCCTACACGTAGTCTCTGATATTCTCTTATTGGAAAGGCCACGAAGATGTTCACTGAAGAAACTGCCTGTTTACTTTAACCAGACATACGAATATAGCAAGCCTCAATATCCATTCGTTGGAATAGAAAAAGCTTAATTGGACCTGCAGACTACTACGCCTTGAGCCGCCACTAAATATTATCAGGCTGGTTGCTTTGGAGTTTTAGGGCGCATTAACAACTGAGACTATTATGCACCAAACAAGATAGAAAAAAAAACAAGTCAATGAATCCCACAACCAAAATGCAGACGAAAAGAAGAAATGGTAAATGAAATAGCAATAAAAAGCAGTAAAACCGTATAACAACAATAGGTATTAAAAACAGCAACCAATGAATGTAAAATATAACAGGTAAATAATAGGTGTAAAGGACCGCTTAGAAAGAAGAACTCAAATCGAAATTGCGAAATATGAAGGTAAAATATTAACTACGATTAGATTAAGATAGTCAAGAAATTTTAAAAAACCAAAAATTGGCAAAGATGAATCATTGGATAAATAATGTCCGAGTGTAAGAGATTCGGACAGCAAGTAATAAGAGCTAAGAAACGTTCAAAATTGAAGTCGTTATATTCGATTAAAATGTATTTAATGATTGTAATCAGGAGGTCATGGGTTCGTATCACACCTTAAGACAATATTTCCTCTGTCATTAAACTGGGGCGGGGGGTGGCTCAATCGGTAGCGCGCTAGGCTCGTAATCTGTACTTCCCAGGTTCGAGTCCCAGCTGGGTCAGCGTTGAGATTTATCTCCGCAAATTTCTCCGCCCCGCCCACGGTCAGTAATGGACACCGATGGGCTTGGAAAGGCCGCCGTCCGTCGGATGGGACGTTAAGCCGTGGTCCCGTGTGCGGGAGAGACATACCTTGTGCACGTTAAAGAACACGCTGGATGGCCTTGACGGGAGGCTACCATCTGTCTCCCAACAGCTGTTCCAGTGGGTCCCCTCCCCCAACTTTCTCTGAGCCTTCGGGGTCCATGTGACCTGGCCATTTAGCCCATTGTGTGCAAAAAAGTGCCGCTCAGAGGTAAAACAACCCAACTGTCATTAAACTCTTAAGGTTTGACTTCATTTCATTTTAAGAAGATGTAAAAGTTCCTGTTTTCAACGAAAAACTAATCATTTCAGTTTAATAAGGGTTTTCATGTAACATCTGATTCGCAAGATGATTTTAAGTGTCGTAAAAACCTTTTAGGCGTTGCAAACATTTATGTGCACATATACCGTCCCTAGGCCGAGTGGTTAGCGCGCTGGCTATTGATCATAGGGAAGTGGGTTCGAGCCCCGGGTAAGGCATGGATATTTGTGCTGTTTTTCTGCTGAGATCTCGCCATCCTCACAAACCTTCCATTAAGGCATATAATCCGCATATAAACTGACTGACTCCTGTGGCAAACAATCGCTTGAGGAGGGTATTTTTTATTTATTTTTTATGTAAAATACATATTTTTATCCGATTTTGTGGTATCTTTATAAGTCTCCACGAAGTGAAGTTTTTCTTCTTGGGAAGAAGTTATTGAATGCGACTAATATCAAATAGAGCTCCCTGCAAAGCGAATCCCCTCATATAAGGCATTCCTCCATAGCTACTATACTTGTTGACGAATCTCTGGCTTGATCAACACACTCTCCGCACGTAATTTTGTGTCGACTCATAGATGCTAATGATAATTACAGTGCGCCGTTGGCCTGAAAAGTTTCCTCGCAATCGGACAAATTCCGTTGATAAGACGAGCTGTTGCTCGTCGGTGTCCACTTTAGTGGATTGGACGGCTGTTGAAGAGGCATGCCATCAATTCCGTGGCCAAGTTATCTGTCAGGATGACCAGAGGAAAGAAGAGATGTAGGAGAAACAAGACGCCACGAATGACTCAGGAAGCCTTTTACTGGGCTTTACGTCTGGTCAGATCCCCAGTGTCTTTTTCTCCATCCTTCCATTCCTGTTCTTTTTTCCCCTTTTCTTTGCCTACGTCAGCAGCCTTAGCCAGTATTTAATTGCCATTGTACACATAGTTTCGTCACCTGACTTGCACTGAAGTCGTATGAGATAGAAGATTCTGGAAGACCAGACGGGAAGGACAAATGATCGTTTATGGACGCGCATCCAAATACCAAAGTACGACACTCTGCTAATCACAGAGGCTCCGAAATTGGTATAATAACGGGGTGGAGAAGAGAACGACCCTCTGCGGTGAAGTATTTGTGGAATTCCCGATGGCGAACGCGCGCATGATTGCCCCAGTAGGGACCCCCCGGCTGTGTCGGTGATGGGCTGCTATTCAGTGACTTTCTTGACAGAGAGAGCTGTTCCTGTCAGTTCCTATTGTGGCCATGACGGCACTAGCAGAAACAGCCTTTCCCCTCGGAACTCTTCTTAAAGATGGGGGTCCAGCGGTTCTTCGTCTTTCTTCCTCCTCGCGATTCTTCTGCATCTAGTGATACTTTTTTTTATTCTTTGCGTTCAGTCGGCCTATCTCGTGAACCTAGTCGACAACGTTATGTTTGAAAACGTGGTGGCATGTGACGGATGTCTGAGTGTAAAAGAAAGAAAAAGAGAGAACGTTGAAGACAGGATGTGAGACAGATTGGGTTGGAGCAATTGATTGTGAAGAAAGAAATGGTGAACTCTGTTTATGTGAGTTATTGTCCTCTCATGGGTTCTAGAAGCATTACGGTTCTCCATCCCCCACCCCCTCAGCGTTGACTATTTTATTTTTATTTCTTTAGGTTTGCTGGCGATGTATCATCTCGATGAAACTTTTTGTAGAATTACCATCGTTACTTCAGCATCTGTGTGGATAACTTATGGGATCAGTATTTGCATACAGTAGAATACAGTGCTCTTAACTAGCTCTAACAGTTCGCACCTGTTCTGTTTAATGGTTGTTGAAAAACTAAAAAAAATATAAAAATTATTAGCAATGAAACAAATACTTGTTAATAAAAAGAGAACTGTTGCGGTTGATCTTACTTTTTACTGATTCTTAAAAAGGTGATTCCCTTAAATGGATTTCATATCGTTATGCGAAAAATAGCAGTGAAATAAAAATTGCAAATGAAGAGAACCACCAATAAAATGGAATGATACCACTGATTGAATATATGTAGTGTGGTAAATTGTTTTAGACAGGTATCTGTTCCACCTGCCATAGGTTGAGATTTAAAATAGCCCAACCTTTCTGAATTTAAAATATTTTCCTTTTGTCTGCAGCTGTGGCCTCGGCGAGAAAGGGGAATACTTTTGGATTTATAAAGGCTTCTGTCAGATGGATCAAATATGATTATAGAAGGGTCATTAGTCTGTTCACATTAAAAAATAGTGGTCTGGACAAGAGAATCCCACCTGCTTCTAACAGCCGCCCATTGGGTTTAATTCCACTATTATATTATTTACATTCGGTGGCTATATCAAGAATAGACATCCATGTTATGCCCAATGAGGAGTCAGATTAAGGGCTCTTTTAAATAATTTTTATGAAAAAATGTGATTGACAATGAATTAAAGATCTCATTTAAATCTTGATTTTCATCGATATTCGTTCTGTATTAAAGAGTGAATTACGGAAGTTGGAATATTTAACAGCAGCAATGACTTTGATTTGAAAAGTTAATTTAAAGGGGTTTAAGCGAAAGCAATGTTATTTCTGAACTTCATTAAACTGTGTGATGTTTTTTTAGCAGTCTGAATAATGGTGATTTAAATTTCGAATGATTTTTGCAGGACGAGCTGTTGGTGAATGTTCTTTTTTCATAACTATTTCAATACACGACGAATAAACGAAATTTGAATCGATTTGATTGAGATCTTTAATTCATCTTTTGTCGCATTTTCGTTACATCTCGTTATCATCGGTCACATTTTCGTATAAAGAAAACTAGGTATTTAAGAAGTTACTGAAGCTGGGTTTCTATTGATATCTGTGCTTAATAAAATTCCTACTGAAAGTATACCACAAAAAATTTCCCGACACTTCCATGTTATGTGAATTGAAAGATTCATTCAGAGCTCCCTAACTTTGAAAATAATCTTTTTGCCAAAAAAAGTCACTAAAAGATAAATTAAAGATTTCATTCGTATCTTTCTAATTCTCGATTTTCAATAATATTCTCTTAATATTTACAGAGTTATTAAGTTGGAAACATTTAACTTCAAACGCTGCTGCTGTTATATTCGTTTCAAACATTTTCAAAATTAATTGAAAGAATATACCATCTTATATATTTGCATTTATTTTAGTAAGCGGTTTGTTGCAACAACTATAAGTTTTTTTTGAGGTAATATGTTATGATCAGTAATATTCAATTCAATTTTTATTCAACATAGATATGTATCAATCCAAAAATTTATGAAATATACCCAGTTAAAGTAACTGAATACTTGAGCGCTGGTGTATAATTATGACAAAAATATAAATGCAAAAAATTAACAAGGCAACAATTGATAATTGAAAGAATCAATGATGTAGAAGTCAAAAAATTGGTTTTACATACAGAGATTCATTGTTTAGTATCCATTCAGAAAGAGATTTATTAAATAAATATTTAGAAGTAATTTTCTTCATTGTATCTGGAACACTGTTGTATAATTTAGGCCCAATATAGTTTTTATATTACGGGTATGGCTTGCTTTGATATAAGTGGTATTTGCAAGTTAAATGATGAGTCTCTAAGTGGTATATATGTCTGTCGAACCTGAAATAGATGTAAATTGAAATGGGCATATTCAATAACTTTTAAAATGTAAATTTGAGCCAGAGTCAGTAACCCCAATTTCTTAAATATAGGACGAGATTCAGAGAAGCGACCTTTATGGTCAATGATTCTAACTATAAATTTTTGCAAATCAACAGCCTGTTTAAATTTGTTTTTGCAGCGCCTCCCCAGGCTTTTATTGCATATTGTAGCTGACTATATACACAAGCAGATGATTTGGCCCTGTTGGCTAATGATGTTGATGAGATGAGTTCTTTCATTAGGACTGTTCATGAGACTGGTAATAGATTAGGTTTGGTGATAAAGAAAAAACTAAAGTGACGAAAATTAGTCTGGCAGATGGTGCTTCAGTTGCTTTGAATGGCTGCATTGTTGAGCAAGTGTCTCAGTTTAATTATCTTAGGAGCTATGCAACAGATACTGGTGATGTGTGGCATGAGATAAATAGAAGAATAGGGATTTCCGTTGCGACATTAAGAATCAATGGAGAGTGTGGAAAAATAGGCGTGTACATCTAAAGACTGAAATCAGGCTGTATAATATTTTGGTTCTTTCTAAGGTTAGTTATGGTAGCGAAACATGGAACCTTTGTAAGCAGGATATCAAGAAACTTGATGCCTTTGATTCCAGATGCTTACGCAGTATCTTGAGCATCAGGTGGTTGAACTTTGTAAGTAATGATGAGGTTAGGCAAAGGAGTCTGCAACTCCCATTGAGCAGCATATTGTTGAGAAAACTCTGTTGATTTTGCCTTGTTACCCATATGTGTAACTATAGTGAATAGGGTTATGAACAGTGGGCCTAAGGATTTCAGAAAAAGGAAACCTAGGAAGCAATGGGCAGACAATGTCAGACGAACCTTGCTAGAATTGGTCTAAAGTGGCAAAATGCAGAATGATTAATCATTAGGACAATCATGGTTTGCTTACTACTGAAGTTGAGGAAGAATGGGACCATTTTAAACATGCTTTTTCTGGACACTAACAGTACTCTTTTAGGAAAAAAGAAGCAGGGGAGGCAGAATTATCTGAGTGAAAAGGCACTTGAGCTTATTTCAGAAAGAAAGAACTGCAGGAATATCCTTAATCAATAACCTACTAGTCATAATAAAAAGCATTACAGAGAACTTAATAAACGTGTAAAGGATCAGTTAACTGCTGATTAGAATCTTTGGCTTGATGGCTTGGCTGACAAAGCCGAGGAAGCAGTTAGACAGCACAACAGCAGAGAGCTGTACCAGATGGTTAATGTTTTGCATGGTAGAAAACGAACATATATACAGGGTGATTCAGAATTCATCATCAATATTTAGTGGGGAGGAAGGGAATAAGAAAAGAAAGAGATTTCACATAGGAAAGTATGGGGGCAGACGAACGCATGGTGGTGTAGAGGGCGCTGTGTGTACATACCTCTCATACAGAAGCACAGCTGTTTGACGCGTGCAGTCAGTTGTCATTCGACAAGGTGAATTTGCAGAAGTAACATGAACCGGTATACATGGAATGAATGTGCAGATATGCATGTAACTTACGGTGCGGCAGGAGAAAGATGTCTTCGAGCCAGGCAATTGTATGCAGCGCGCTTCCCAAACCGCCGTGTGCCACAGCATCAAATGTTTTCACGTATTCATCGCCAACTGCGTGAAACAGGATCGTTTGCTGCTAGTAATTAATGTTGCATGTAAGATAATAAATGTTTTTTCCTTACCACTTCCTTCTGATGTGTTCTTTCCATCATTGAACTGGGGTCATTTTGCCCTACTACATGGCATATGCGCCCATGCTTTCCTATGTGAAATCTCCTTCGTTTCTTATTACCTACCTCCCCACCAAATATTGATGATGAATTCTGAATCACCCTGTATATATACAGGGATTCAAGGATAAACAAGGTAAGGTTATAGAAGGTGAGAATTCTGTCATGGCTAGGTGGGCCGAGCATTTCAGTGATGTTCTGAACAATGTGGTTACTTCTACTCCCATTGTTTGTAATAACGGTAGATGCATTGGTGGCTTTAATGTTGGCCCTATATCACAATCTGAAGTTATTTTGGCTATTTTTAAACTTGAACTTCATAAATTCCCAGCGGTAGATGAAATTACTACGGAAGTGCTTAGAGCTAGGAATGTTTCTGTTACCACTTGGATGACTGAAATTCTGAATATCTTTTATGATAAAGGCATGGTTACTAAGGATTTTACCAAAACTATTATTATCCTTATTTTCAAAAGAGGTGATCGCAGTTCTTGTGGTAACTGTAGGGGGATCAGCCTACTCTCTATTCCAGGTAAAGTTCTTTCCATGATTGTGCTTAATAGAATTAAGAATCTGGTTGACACTCAATTGCATGTGAGCAATGTGGATTCAGAAGTGGTACGGGATGTGTAGATCACATATTTTTACTTAAGCAGATCCTTGAGAAATATTTGGAATTTTCAGAAATCTTTGGTTGCTAGCTTTGTTGATTTCAAAAAGGCTTTCGACTCTGTTGATCGTCATAATTTGTGGTTGATTGTGACATCATATGGTATACCAGATAAGTTAGTTAACATAATGAAAGCTCTCTATAATAACACTGAGTTGTGTGTGATAGTTGGTAAGGCTTGTAGCAATTGGTTTAGCATTACTTCTGGTGTTCGACAAGAGTGCATTTTGTCTCCTTTTCTCTTTAGCTTGGTTATTGATTATGTTATGCGAAATTCACTTCAAGGGAAAGATTTTGGCCTTAAATGGGCTGGAGATAGGAAAATTTCTGATTTAGATTATGCTGATGATTTAGCCCTTTTGGCAAATGATGTTGATGAGATGAACTCTTTCATTCGAGCCGTTGATGAGACTGGTAGTAGAGTAGGTTTGGTTATAAACAGAGAGAAAACTAAAGTGATGAAAATTGGTCAGGCAGGCAGTGATTCAGTTAATCTGAATGGTTGCAGTCTTGAGCAGGTGTCACAGTTTAATTATCTTGGGAGCTATGTAACAGATAACGGTGATGTGCGGCATGAGATTAACAGACGAATAGGTATTGCTACCGGAACTTTTAAGAACCTATGGAGAGTGCGGAGAAATAGGCGTATACACCTAAAGACTAAAATTAGACTGTATAATAGTTTGGTTCTTTTTAGGGTTAGTTATGGTAGTGAAACTTGGAAGCTGTGTAAACAAGATAAGGGAAAACTAGATGCTTTCGATTCTAGATGCTTACGTAGTATCTTAGGTATTAGGTGGTTCAACTTTGTAACTAATGATGAGGTTAGGCAAAGGAGTCTGCAACCTCCTTTAAGCAGCATATTGTTCAAAGAGAGACTCCGTTGGTTTGCCCATGTTGCCTGTATGGATAATTGTAGATTGGCGAATAGGTTATGAACAGTGTGTCTAGAGGCTACAGAAGGAAGGGAGACCTAGGATGCAGTGGGCAGACAATGTCAAACAGGACCTTGTTAGAATTGGTGTGCAGTGGCCAGATGCAGCAGATGTAGCTCAGGACAGACTTACGTGAGGAAATAAATTGCACGGTTTGGTTGGATCTCCGTAGCCCATTACTGCTTGAGGATGATAATGATGATGATGATGAAAGTAAATTAGTGGAATTTTGTAAAATGAAACTGCGGTAGTCTAATAGACTGCTTTCACTCTATTGGACAAAAATAGCGTAGTTTTATAGCAAGGGATTTACGACCAGGTTGGGATGATTTTTGGTTGAAAGGACTCTGAGAGAATATTTTGCAAGGTCTTGGGTTGCTGTAGGTAATTGTAGTTGACGATGCCTACATTTTGCAATTGTTAAACACATATAATAGAAAATTTCGGTGTTCAGTATTGGAAGAGCATGAGAGCAGGAATATTTATCAACAGCATTGTCAGTCTTAAGAAGAGGGTTAGCTCAATTGGTAATGCACCAGGAGCACATCTTTTGGAATAAAACTCGACTGACCAGGCTTGTAGTCTGAGGTTCGATTCTCCACTCTGTATTAAGGTTTTTTACCTGCCAACCCTGGCTGTGTCCTTGGTGACAAGTGGGAACTTAGAGATTTGTTAAAATGTCTGTCTGTGGCATAGCACATACTGTGGCTCTCATATGTAGGAGACATACTTTGTGCATACAAAATAATATGCGGAATCTACTTGGCTGACATGTTTTCTAACATCTATCCAGTGGATCCCCTTGCTACGCTCTCTGCCCTTGTGGTTTTCATGACCTGTCAGTTTAGCAGATTGTGTGCAGAGGGAAAAGTTCCACTCGAGTTAACAAGAAGTCAAGTCATGTGAATTAAATTTCGAAATTAAAACATTAACTAACTAATCTAAACCGGCTTGTGCAGTATAGTGTTTGTGACCGTATAGGCATAAAGAATCAAAACTTAATAGAAATCATTAGAACCTTTCATTTTTTGCGAAACTTCTGTGGGAAATATTTCCCATTATTGCATCACAAAATGCATAATATGAAATTTTAACAGCTTGAACATCCAGGTGCTGCAAGCCCTCAGAGATTAAAAAAAAGAAAAAAAATTTAATTTTGTTTTTCTCTATTCTAATTTGAAAGCAAAAATTTTGATTTCAAAACTCTCGAGTGCGATTCTTTTCACTATCACAAAACTTTTTACTTCTTTGGCTGTTTGTTTTACCTTTGAGAGGCGTTATTTTGCACACAATGGGCCAAATGGCTAGGGCACAAGGTTCAAAGAGGAATAGGAGAAAGGGGCCCACTGGATAGCTGATAGGTGACAGTTGAAAGCCTCTCATCAAGCCATCCAGTGCGTTCTTTAAAGTTCACAGGGCGTGGATCTCCTGAACTATAGGGACCACGGCTTGTCCCCATCCGATGGATAGTGGCCTTTCCAAGCCCATTGGTGCCCCTTTCTCACTGAGGGCAGGGGTGTAGCAAAGAAAACTCTCAAAGCTTACCAAGGTGGGACTCAAATCTAGAGATATATTACAGACATCCAGGACCCAGGGGCCACTGCATAAAGTCGCATCTGATGGATGGCCTTGTTGGTAGGATACAATCTGTCTCCTAACAACTGTCCAAGTCCTGGGGGCTTGGACAGCTCTTAGGACCCAAGCCCCATAAAATGGGGCTTCGACCGCTGCTAGTAGACAGCCACTGACTGAGACACCCCCATATAGGATGTCTCAGTCAGTAGTGCACCAATCTCGTAATTTCCAATTACTAGGTTGGAGTCCCATCTGGGCCAGCTTTGAGAGGGTGTCCGCTTCCCCCCAAATTTCTCTGAGCCCTCGGGTCCTTGTGACCTACCCGTTATGTACAAAAATGTGCCATTCAGGTAAAATAATTCAAACTGAAACATTTGGGCAGCAATAAGACAGACAGATATACTTAATCTGAAAGAAATTTTGTGGATACAAAATGATAGATCGTAAGATGTAGAAGAAAGTGTTTGGAATATTTTACAACAAGTATCAAAAAGAACTTAGACTAATGTATGGCTCAACTTTCCAAGCGATTAAAACATACAGGATGATTTTTTCCTCCTAACTTGTAGAATTTATTCTTTACAAATTCAAGCCACAAAATACAGTGAGTCCAACATGTAATGGTGGGGTTTCGGGAAGCACTTTCTCCGAAATACAAAAAGAGCATCACATTGAATGATGCACTTGCACATTCCCTGACTCAAAGAGTTCCACAGGTAGGAAGGATATAAAGTGCAGTAATTGGATTTCCACAATCCCCCGTGTAGTATCGTACGATTGTTCAATATCTATGTGGTCGTCCAATGTTCACCCTAAAGTTAAAGGCAGGGAATATTAGACGTAAAGAATAGGTACAATGCTACACTTCGTTATGGAGAAGCCACATTTTAGGCGTTCAGGCTTTCATCGTGAGACATCAGTACAGAAATCAATCATTGAGTGACTAACGAAGATATCAATCGTTGATCCTGAATCTTGGTGTCATCACTGTTCCACAATCGTTCATAAGGGAACTGTGGTGGATTTGAATCCTAAGCAAATGAGAAAATTATGTTAGCTGTAACAAATGATTTCTAGCAAAGCTATGTTTAGCAAACGTCAGTTAGGAAGAATCATTGACAATACACACTAGAAGCATTATTACTACTACTTCATATGCCGGCCAGGATCTCAATTCCTTTTCATCTTAGGAGCATTTACGCTAACCTGCAGAGGAGAAGCCTTTTGCAGGTTAGAATTTCCGAGCACTATTCCGCCAATCACGATCTCGTTTGCTACGAGAAGAAGTGATATGTATCGCTAAGAAGTAAATAATACGCCAAGTAATCATTTTGTTATTTCATTAGTCGTCGTGACGCTTCAGGACAATAGGATGGCGTTGCACACATCGATATTAACCTTGGACAATACTTCTTGATTGCTCGTCACGTGACTCGTCTAGTAGTACCCGCAGAATAACTAGTGCAGTACTAGTACCTGCAGAATAACTAGTGCAGAATAACTTCTGCAGAATAACTAGTGCAATACTAGTACCTGCAGCGATCTCAGTCGTAGGCAAGAAGTAGCCTGCCCCCAGGTGAACATGTATTTTCTCAAAAGCTTAGAAGACAGAGAAACTGTTAAATTCCATTATAAAAGATTAGGAATCATGCACAAACGCCCAAGTTAAAATAAAAACAAAATGTGATAGGTTTTCAAAAGGATGGCGTATCCAAAGTATAAAAAAAATTAATACTAATTGAATATCTCTTCAAGTCTTGGTTTATAAATCGATGAAAGGATAACTTGATTACAGGTATGTTTCTGGGATCAATGAATCCTGACTGAGACAATCAAGGGAGAGCTAGCTTTTTTTATTCTTTTCTCGACAATTAAAAGAATTAATTATTGAATCATTGGTTACCTGTAAAAGCCAATTCTAGTGTTTATTGTTTCGTCATATTCTTTAAGACGGAAGTTATTCCAATGCGCAATCGGAAAATATCTATCAGTATTCATTCAATAACTCGCTCCACTGCAGAACATATCTGTTTAAAGTGCTGCTCTCCGAGTAAATAGGGGCGGGGGTGGCTCAGTCGGTAGCGCGCCAGGCTCGTAATCTGTAGTTCCCAGGTTCGAGTCCCAGCTGGGTCAGCGTTGAGATTTATCTCCGCAAAATTACCCGCCCTGCCCACGGCCAGTAGGGGACACCGATGGGCTTGGAAAGGCCGCCGTCCGTCGGATGGGACGTTAAGCCATCTGTCTCCCAACAGCTGTTCAAGTGGGTCCCCTCCCCCAACCTTCTCTGAGCCTTCGGGGTCCTTGTGACCTGGCCATTTAGCCCATAGTCTGCAAAAAAGTGCCGCTCAGAGGTAAAACAACCAACCAGCACGTTCAAAGACACTCATTTCTTTCCCATTATAAGAAAATTGTTATTAAGGCTCTTCGCAGGCATGATCTATCGGAAGCTAGGAGCGGTCAGTTTTTCTTGGCCAAGGTATTGCTAATGCACATGAGGTGTTTTCTGGTGTTGCTATTTCAAATTGTTAACAAAGGATGTTGAATATCTTGGTGAATCGTTTCATAAATAAATCTGATAATATGAGCTTCAGAGTACAATTATGCTATTCTCGTCAAAGCTTTCAACACATATATTAGACTTATACTTGAATATGCCTCACCAATGTAGAGTATAAGTCTAATATATGTGTGAACAACGCTGTCCCACTTGAACAGCTGTTGGGAGACAGATGGTAGCCTCCTGTCAAGCCATCCAGCGTGTTCTTTAACGTGCACAGGGTATGGCTTTCCTGCACACGGGGCCACGGCTTAACGTCCCATCCGACGGACGGCGGCCTTTCCAAGCCCATCGGTGTCCCCTACTGGCCGTGGGCAGGGCGGGTAATTTTGCGGAGATAAATCTCAACGCTGACCCAGCTGGGACTCGAACCTGGGAACTACAGATTACGAGCCTGGCGCGCTACCGACTGAGCCACCCCCGCCCCTATTTACTCGGAGAGCAGCACTTTAAACAGATATGTTCTGCAGTAGAGCGAGTTATTGAATGACTACTGATAGATATTTTCCGATTGCGCATTGGAATAACTTCCGTCTTAAAGAATATGACGAAACAATAAACACTAGAATTGGCTTTTACAGGTAACCAATGATTCAATAATTAATTCTTTTAATTGTCGACAAAAGAATAAAAAAAGCTAGCTCTCCCCTGATTGTCTCAGTCAGGATTCATTGATCCCAGAAACATACCTGTAATCAAGTTATCCTTTCATCGATTTATAAACCAAGACTTGAAGAGATATTCAATTAGTATTAATTTTTTTTATACTTTGGATACGCCATCCTTTTGAAAACCTATCACATTTTGTTTTTATTTTAACTTGGGCGTTTGTGCATGATTCCTAATCTTTTATAATGGAATTTAACAGTTTCTCTGTCTTCTAAGCTTTTGAGAAAATACATGTTCACCTGGGGGCAGGCTACTTCTTGCCTACGACTGAGATCGCTGCAGGTACTAGTATTGCACTAGTTATTCTGCAGAAGTTATTCTGCACTAGTTATTCTGCAGGTACTAGTACTGCACTAGTTATTCTGCGGGTACTACTAGACGAGTCACGTGACGAGCAATCAAGAAGTATTGTCCAAGGTTAATATCGATGTGTGCAACGCCATCCTATTGTCCTGAAGCGTCACGACGACTAATGAAATAACAAAATGATTACTTGGCGTATTATTTACTTCTTAGCGATACATATCACTTCTTCTCGTAGCAAATGAGATCGTGATTGGCGGAATAGTGCTCGGAAATTCTAACCTGCAAAAGGCTTCTCCTCTGCAGGTTAGCGTAAATGCTCCTAAGATGAAAAGGAATTGAGATCCTGGCCGGCATATGAAGTAGTAGTAATAATGCTTCTAGTGTGTATTGTCAATGATTCTTCCTAACTGACGTTTGCTAAACATAGTTTTGCTAGAAATCATTTGTTACAGCTAACATAATTTTCTCATTTGCTTAGGATTCAAATCCACCACAGTTCCCTTATGAACGATTGTGGAACAGTGATGACACCAAGATTCAGGTTCAACGATTGATATCTTCGTTAGTCACTCAATGATTGATTTCTGTACTGATGTCTCACGATGAAAGCCTGAACGCCTAAAATGTGGCTTCTCCATAACGAAGTGTAGCATTGTACCTATTCTTTACGTCTAATATTCCCTGCCTTTAACTTTAGGGTGAACATTGGACGACCACATAGATATTGAACAATCGTACGATACTACACGGGGGATTGTGGAAATCCAATTACTGCACTTTATATCCTTCCTACCTGTGGAACTCTTTGAGTCAGGGAATGTGCAAGTGCATCATTCAATGTGATGCTCTTTTTGTATTTCGGAGAAAGTGCTTCCCGAAACCCCACCATTACATGTTGGACTCACTGTATTTTGTGGCTTGAATTTGTAAAGAATAAATTCTACAGTTAGGATGAAAAAATCATCCTGTATGTTTTAATCGCTTGGAAAGTTGAGCCATACATTAGTCTAAGTTCTTTTTGATACTTGTTGTAAAATATTCCAAACACTTTCTTCTACATCTTACGATCTATCATTTTGTATCCACAAAATTTCTTTCAGATTAAGTATATCTGTCTGTCTTATTGCTGCCCAAATGTTTCAGTTTGAATTATTTTACCTGAATGGCACATTTTTGTACATAACGGGTAGGTCACAAGGACCCGAGGGCTCAGAGAAATTTGGGGGGAAGCGGACACCCTCTCAAAGCTGGCCCAGATGGGACTCCAACCTAGTAATTGGAAATTACGAGATTGGTGCACTACTGACTGAGACATCCTATATGGGGGTGTCTCAGTCAGTGGCTGTCTACTAGCAGCGGTCGAAGCCCCATTTTATGGGGCTTGGGTCCTAAGAGCTGTCCAAGCCCCCAGGACTTGGACAGTTGTTAGGAGACAGATTGTATCCTACCAACAAGGCCACCCATCAGATGTGACTTTATGCAGTGGCCCCTGGGTCCTGGATGTCTGTAATATATCTCTAGATTTGAGTCCCACCTTGGTAAGCTTTGAGAGTTTTCTTTGCTACACCCCTGCCCTCAGTGAGAAAGGGGCACCAATGGGCTTGGAAAGGCCACTATCCATCGGATGGGGACAAGCCGTGGTCCCTATAGTTCAGGAGATCCACGCCCTGTGAACTTTAAAGAACGCACTGGATGGCTTGATGAGAGGCTTTCAACTGTCACCTATCAGCTATCCAGTGGGCCCCTTTCTCCTATTCCTCTTTGAACCTTGTGCCCTAGCCATTTGGCCCATTGTGTGCAAAATAACGCCTCTCAAAGGTAAAACAAACAGCCAAAGAAGTAAAAAGTTTTGTGATAGTGAAAAGAATCGCACTCGAGAGTTTTGAAATCAAAATTTTTGCTTTCAAATTAGAATAGAGAAAAACAAAATTAAATTTTTTTTCTTTTTTTTAATCTCTGAGGGCTTGCAGCACCTGGATGTTCAAGCTGTTAAAATTTCATATTATGCATTTTGTGATGCAATAATGGGAAATATTTCCCACAGAAGTTTCGCAAAAAATGAAAGGTTCTAATGATTTCTATTAAGTTTTGATTCTTTATGCCTATACGGTCACAAACACTATACTGCACAAGCCGGTTTAGATTAGTTAGTTAATGTTTTAATTTCGAAATTTAATTCACATGACTTGACTTCTTGTTAACTCGAGTGGCACTTTTCCCTCTGCACACAATCTGCTAAACTGACAGGTCATGAAAACCACAAGGGCAGAGAGCGTAGCAAGGGGATCCACTGGATAGATGTTAGAAAACATGTCAGCCAAGTAGATTCCGCATATTATTTTGTATGCACAAAGTATGTCTCCTACATATGAGAGCCACAGTATGTGCTATGCCACAGACAGACATTTTAACAAATCTCTAAGTTCCCACTTGTCACCAAGGACACAGCCAGGGTTGGCAGGTAAAAAACCTTAATACAGAGTGGAGAATCGAACCTCAGACTACAAGCCTGGTCAGTCGAGTTTTATTCCAAAAGATGTGCTCCTGGTGCATTACCAATTGAGCTAACCCTCTTCTTAAGACTGACAATGCTGTTGATAAATATTCCTGCTCTCATGCTCTTCCAATACTGAACACCGAAATTTTCTATTATATGTGTTTAACAATTGCAAAATGTAGGCATCGTCAACTACAATTACCTACAGCAACCCAAGACCTTGCAAAATATTCTCTCAGAGTCCTTTCAACCAAAAATCATCCCAACCTGGTCGTAAATCCCTTGCTATAAAACTACGCTATTTTTGTCCAATAGAGTGAAAGCAGTCTATTAGACTACCGCAGTTTCATTTTACAAAATTCCACTAATTTACTTTCATCATCATCATCATTATCATCCTCAAGCAGTAATGGGCTACGGAGATCCAACCAGACCGTGCAATTTATTTCCCCACGTAAGTCTGTCCTGAGCTACATCTGCTGCATCTGGCCACTGCACACCAATTCTAACAAGGTCCTGTTTGACATTGTCTGCCCACTGCATCCTAGGTCTCCCTTCCTTCTGTAGCCTCTAGACACACTGTTCATAACCTATTCGCCAATCTACAATTATCCATACAGGCAACATGGGCAAACCAACGGAGTCTCTCTTTGAACAATATGCTGCTTAAAGGAGGTTGCAGACTCCTTTGCCTAACCTCATCATTAGTTACAAAGTTGAACCACCTAATACCTAAGATACTACGTAAGCATCTAGAATCGAAAGCATCTAGTTTTCCCTTATCTTGTTTACACAGCTTCCAAGTTTCACTACCATAACTAACCCTAAAAAGAACCAAACTATTATACAGTCTAATTTTAGTCTTTAGGTGTATACGCCTATTTCTCCACACTCTCCATAGGTTCTTAAAAGTTCCGGCAGCAATACCTGTTCGTCTGTTAATCTCATGCCGCACATCACCGTTATCTGTTACATAGCTCCCAAGATAATTAAACTGTGACACCTGCTCAAGACTGCAACCATTCAGATTAACTGAATCACTGCCTGCCTGACCAATTTTCATCACTTTAGTTTTCTCTCTGTTTGTAGCTAAACCTACTCTACTACTACCAGTCTCATCAACAGCTCGAATGAAAGAGTTCATCTCATCAACATCATTTGCCAAAAGGGCTAAATCATCAGCATAATCTAAATCAGAAATTTTCGTATCTCCAGCCCATTTAAGGCCCATTAAGGCATTCTGAATCACCCTGTATATATGTTCGTTTTCTACCATGCAAAACATTAACCATCTGGTACAGCTCTCTGCTGTTGTGCTGTCTAACTGCTTCCTCGGCTTTGTCAGCGAAGCCATCAAGCCAAAGATTCTAATCAGCAGTTAACTGATCCTTTACACGTTTATTAAGTTCTCTGTAATGCTTTTTATTATGACTAGTAGGTTATTGATTAAGGATATTCCTGCATTTCTTCCTTTCTGAAATAAGCTCAAGTGCCTTATCACTCAGATAATTCTGCCTCCCCTGCTTCTTTTTTCCTAAAAGAGTACTGTTAGTGTCCAGAAAAAGCATGTTTAAAATGGTCCCATTCTTCCTCAACTTCAGTAGTAAGTAAACCATGATTGTCCTAATGATTAATCATTCTGCATTTTGCCACTTTAGACCAATTCTAGCAAGGTTCGTCTGACATTGTCTGCCCATTGCTTCCTAGGTTTCCTTTTTCTGAAATCCTTAGGCCCACTGTTCATAACCCTATTCACTATAGTTACACATATGGGTAACAAGGCAAAATCAACAGAGTTTTCTCAACATTATGCTGCTCAATGGGAGTTGCAGACTCCTTTGCCTAACCTCATCATTACTTACAAAGTTCAACCACCTGATGCTCAAGATACTGCGTAAGCATCTGGAATCAAAGGCATCAAGTTTCTTGATATCCTGCTTACAAAGGTTCCATGTTTCGCTACCATAACTAACCTTAGAAAGAACCAAAATATTATACAGCCTGATTTCAGTCTTTAGATGTACACGCCTATTTTTCCACACTCTCCATTGATTCTTAATGTCGCAACGGAAATCCCTATTCTTCTATTTTTCTCATGCCACACATCACCAGTATCTGTTGCATAGCTCCTAAGATAATTAAACTGAGACACTTGCTCAACAATGCAGCCATTCAAAGCAACTGAAGCACCATCTGCCAGACTAATTTTCGTCACTTTAGTTTTTTCTTTATCACCAAACCTAATCTATTACCAGTCTCATGAACAGTCCTAATGAAAGAACTCATCTCATCAACATCATTAGCCAACAGGGCCAAATCATCTGCTTGTGTATATAGTCAGCTACAATATGCAATAAAAGCCTGGGGAGGCGCTGCAAAAACAAATTTAAACAGGCTGTTGATTTGCAAAAATTTATAGTTAGAATCATTGACCATAAAGGTCGCTTCTCTGAATCTCGTCCTATATTTAAGAAATTGGGGTTACTGACTCTGGCTCAAATTTACATTTTAAAAGTTATTGAATATGCCCATTTCAATTTACATCTATTTCAGGTTCGACAGACATATATACCACTTAGAGACTCATCATTTAAATTGCAAATACCACTTATATCAAAGCAAGCCATACCCGTAATATAAAAACTATATTGGGCCTAAATTATACAACAGTGTTCCAGATACAATGAAGAAAATTACTTCTAAATATTTATTTAATAAATCTCTTTCTGAATGGATACTAAACAATGAATCTCTGTATGTAAAACCAATTTTTTGACTTCTACATCATTGATTCTTTCAATTATCAATTGTTGCCTTGTTAATATTTTGCATTTATATTTTTGTCATAATTATACACCAGCGCTCAAGTATTCAGTTACTTTAACTGGGTATATTTCATAAATTTTTGTATTGATACATATCTATGTTGAATAAAAATTGAATTGAATATTACTGATCATAACAAATTACCTCAAAAAAAACTTATAGTTGTTGCAACAAACCGCTTACTAAAATAAATGCAAATATATAAGATGGTATATTCTTTCAATTAATTTTGAAAATGTTTGAAACGAATATAACAGCAGCAGCGTTTGAAGTTAAATGTTTCCAACTTAATAACTCTGTAAATATTAAGAGAATATTATTGAAAATCGAGAATTAGAAAGATACGAATGAAATCTTTAATTTATCTTTTAGTGACTTTTTTTGGCAAAAAGATTATTTTCAAAGTTAGGGAGCTCTGAATGAATCTTTCAATTCACATAACATGGAAGTGTCGGGAAATTTTTTGTGGTATACTTTCAGTAGGAATTTTATTAAGCACAGATATCAATAGAAACCCAGCTTCAGTAACTTCTTAAATACCTAGTTTTCTTTATACGAAAATGTGACCGATGATAACGAGATGTAACGAAAATGCGACAAAAGATGAATTAAAGATCTCAATCAAATCGATTGAAATTTCGTTTATTCGTCGTGTATTAAAATAGTTATGAAAAAAGAACATTCACCAACAGCTCGTCCTGCAAAAATCATTCGAAATTTAAATCACCATTATTCAGACTGCTAAAAAAACATCACACAGTTTAATGAAGTTCAGAAATAACATTGCTTTCGCTTAAACCCCTTTAAATTAACTTTTCAAGTCAAAGTCATTGCTGCCGTTAAATATTCCAACTTCCGTAATTCACTGTTTAATACAGAATGAATATCGATGAAAATCAAGATTTAAATGAGATCTTTAATTCATTGTCAATCACATTTTTTCATAAAAATTATTTAAAAGAGCCCTTAATCTGACTCCTCATTGGGCATAACATGGATGTCTATTCTTGATATAGCCAAAGAGTGGGTTGTTTTGGGTTGTTTTACCTCTGAGCGGCACTTTTTTTGCACACCATGGGCTAAATGGCCAGGTCACATGGACCCCGAAGGCTCAGAGAAGGTTGGGGGAGGGGACCCACTGGAACAGCTGTTGGGAGACAGATGGTAACCCCCCGTCAAGGCCATCCAGCGTGTTCTTTAACGTGCACAGGGTATGGCTCTCCCACACACGGGGCCACGGCTTAACGTCCCATCCGAAGGGCGGCGGCCTTTCCAAGCCCATCGGTGTCCCCTACTGACCGTGGGCAGGGCGGGGAATTTTGCGGAGATAAATCTCAACGCAGACCCAGCTGGGACTCGAACCTGGGAACTACAGATTACGAGCCTGGCGCGCTACCGACTGAGCCGACCAGCCACCGAGTGTAAATAATATAATAGTGGAATTAAACCCAATGGGCGGTTGTTAGAAGCAGGTGGGATTCTCTTGTCAAGACCACTATTCTTTAATGTGAACAGACTAATGACTCTTCTATAATCAGGGGCGGGGATGTCTCAGTCGGTAGCGCGCCAGGCTCGTAATCTGTAGTTCCCAGGTTCGAGTTCCAGCTGGGTCTCAGCTGACTCAAAACCACAGGAAACGTTCAGTTTCCTGTGGTTTTGAGTCAGTCTTGTAAAAGAAGGCGAGGTAGCAGGTCTATATATTTTCTAAGTGACTTCTTTCTATTCTGAATATATTTTGTGCTTTTTTCCTTTCAAATTTGTGTCGAGCGTGCTTTACTGAAAGATTTAATAGAAAATGCTTCAAAACTGTCGTATTAGTATTTTTTTGCAGGGGTAGCAATAAAAGCTTGGTTTCAGAACTCGTTAAAATGTCAAAATCTTAAAAAACGAGATTTAAATAATTTTAATTAGCTCTTGTGGGGCAGAAGTTGGCTCAGTTGATAGCGCGCCTGGCTCGTAATCTGCAGTTCCCCAGATTCGAATCCAAAATGGGCCCGTGTTGTGATTTATCTCCGCAAAATCCCCATTCTGCTCTCGGTCAGAAAGGGAACACCAATGACCTTGGAAAGGCTGCCTCCGTCTGATGGGACGAATGCCGTGGCCCTTTGTGCAGGAAAATCGCATCCTGTGCGCGTGAAAGAACACGTTGAATGGTCTTGACCAAAGTCTATCTCGTAACAGCTGTCCAGTGGTCCGCTTCCCCTACTCAGCTCTGAGCCCTTAAAGGTCTTGTGATTTGGACATTTAGCTCACTTTATGCACAAAAGTGCCGCTTAGAAGCTATAACAACCCAATTAAATAAAAAAAATAAATACCCCCTCAAGCAGCTGCTTGCCACAGAGGTCTGACAGGAGCCTGTCAGTTTATATGCCACAGTAGAAGGTCTGTGAGGATGGCAGGACCTCAGCAGAAAAACGACACAAACAGCCATGCCTTACCCGGGGCTCGAACCCAGGTCCCGTAGATCAGTAGCCAAGTGCGCTAACCACTCGGCCACGGGACGGCTGCAAAAAAATACCCCCTCAAGCAGCTGCTTGCCACAATTAGCTATTCTAAAACTTTTATTGAAGGATGAGTTAATTTGCTGTAGTCCATAAAAGGATATTTTGCCATTGGTTATAAAGAGAAAATAACACGAAAAACACCAAAGCAAAAGAAAAAACGCTAACCTGACAAAAGCATTTTTTTTTTTTTCAATGTAATGCAATTTTCGTGTTTTATCTTCGAAGCAGGATGTTAGGACCAATTTTAACATGTCGCGTAGGAGAATTTTATAAATTCCAGCCTTCTCGTAAATTTTTTTTCCTGTGTTAACGTACGTTGCGCCAGTTTAATTCTATCGTAACATTGTAAAATGATTATAAAGCAAAAAATAAGATGGGGAAAAAATGTTGAAATTGGAGACAACGTGTTAAAAAACAAGCTTGGAAGCAACTCTTGAGACTTGTTAGCTGCAGATTTCCATTTAACAGTATGTTAGAACTTATCCCTAATGAGTTGCTTAATTGACTTGCAGCTCTTACGGGAATAGATTTCCATCTTCCACATGCTTCTCTGATATTCAGCTATTACTTAAAGATAGTGTTAAATTTAGGCATGTTTCAGTAGGCCGAGTGGAGGCCATTCCATATACTTTGAAGTTTTAGGTTTTTATTGTCGGTTTCTCAGGTATTAATCTCCCCTCCAGATATTATTTTGCGCCCTCCATATCTCGAGTTAAGCGTTTTTTATTCAATGCTCCCTGAATGTGAATTAGGCTTTTGCTCCATTCCTTTATATATCTTATCGTTTGCTCAGCTTAATGTGCCAATGGGATATACACTGTATTGCAAAAAAAGTGTACGGACACTTTCATGTTAAGTGAACGAATAGCCACATTCAAATCTACCTGACTTTGAAAATAAGCTTTTTACGGGAAAAAGTCACTAGACATAAATTGAAGATCTCGGTCAGAGCTCTCTAAATATCTATTTTCTATAATATTAATCTAATATTTAAAGAGTTATGGAAGATGAAACATTTAAGTGAAACGTTTGCTAGTTTTGGAAATTTACATCAAAAAGTTTAATCACAACTGTTATAATAAGTTTTTTGCAATGTAATGCGATATTTGAAATTTGTGTAAGGATTTTTCAAGTTTTCATCAATTTGTGGGGGGGGGGGGATGTTTTGGAAGGTTGGTGTGTGATAACATCTGTTGTTAAATATTTAGCTTCTATAACTCTTTAAATGTTAGATTAATATTATAGAAAATAGAAATTTAGAGATCTCTGACCGAGATCTTCAATTTATGTCTAGTGACTTTTTTCAGTAAAAAGCTTATTTTCAAAGTTAGGTAGATTTGAGTGTGGCTATTCGTTCTCTTAATGTGAAAGTGTCTGGACACTTTTTTTTTGCAATCTAGTGTATATACACTAATGTTTTGTCAATGGGACTCTTCGTAACTCTACAACTGTTAAAATAAGCATTTTATGGGAAAATATGACGAAAAGTAAATTAAAGATCTCAATCAATTCTACCTAAATATCGTTTTTCAACAACATTCTTTAAGTGTTTAAAGAGTTATGTAAGTTTGAACTAACAACAGCAATACTAGACAGAAGAATTTACATTTGAAGTTAATTGAAACTGAACTAAGAAATATTATTTCAAACCATTTCAATAAATAACTACATATTTTAAAAGTGTCTGTAAATAATTCCTTCGATATTCGTTTAATTCTTTGATCAAATTTAGAATGCATTAAAAAGAAACATCCCCTCAAGCAGTTGCTTGCCACCGAGGTCTGACAAATAACTAATACGCCCAGTAGGTCTGTGAGGATGGTAGATACGCAAACACCCATGCCATACCCAGGCTCGAACCCAGGTCTGTTTGATCAATAGCCAAGTGCGCTATAATTGTTTAAACCTACATATCTGTTTAAATACTAAAATAATATTGTTGAAAATCGAGATTTAGATGGATTTTATTGAGATTTTTAAAATCTCCTCAGTCGCATTTTCTCATAAAACGCTTGTTTTAGAAGATATAGATTTTGGAAATTAATTCATCATTGACAAAACACTAATGTTTTGTCAATGGGACTCTTCGTAACTCTACAACTGTTAAAATAAGCATTTTATGGGAAAATATGAGGAAAAGTAAATTAAAGATCTCAATCAATTCTACCTAAATATCGTTTTTCAACAACATTCTTTAAGTGTTTAAAGAGTTATGTAAGTTTGAACTAACAACAGCAATACTAGACAGAAGAATTTACATTTGAAGTTAATTGAAACTGAACTAAGAAATATTATTTCAAACCATTTCAATAAATAACTACATATTTTAAAAGTGTCTGTAAATAATTCCTTCGATATTCGTTTAATTCTTTGATCAAATTTAGAATGCATTAAAAAGAAACATCCCCTCAAGCAGTTGCTTGCCACCGAGGTCTGACAAATAACTAATACGCCCAGTAGGTCTGTGAGGATGGTAGATACGCAAACACCCATGCCATACCCAGGCTCGAACCCAGGTCTGTTTGATCAATAGCCAAGTGCGCTATAATTGTTTAAACCTACATATCTGTTTAAATACTAAAATAATATTGTTGAAAATCGAGATTTAGATGGATTTTATTGAGATTTTTAAAATCTCCTCAGTCGCATTTTCTCATAAAACGCTTGTTTTAGAAGATATAGATTTTGGAAATTAATTCATCATTGACAAAACATGGGCTGGAATGGTTATAATTCAAGACCACCGAGTATATCTTCAATGACCTATTGGAGTCATTGTTCGTAATAAAGACAATTGGAAGGTTGGTGTGTGATAACATCTGTTGTTAAATATTATAGCTTCTATAACTCTTTAAATGTTAGATTAATATTATAGAAAATAGAAATTTAGAGATCTCTGACCGAGATCTTCAATTTATGTCTAGTGACTTTTTTCAGTAAAAAGCTTATTTTCAAAGTTAGGTAGATTTGAGTGTGGCTATTCGTTCTCTTAATATGAAAGTGTCTGGACACTTTTTTTTTGCAATCTAGTGTATATACACTAATGTTTTGTCAATGGGACTCTTCGTAACTCTACAACTGTTAAAATAAGCATTTTATGGGAAAATATGACGAAAAGTAAATTAAAGATCTCAATCAATTCTACCTAAATATCGTTTTTCAACAACATTCTTTAAGTGTTTAAAGAGTTATGTAAGTTTGAACTAACAACAGCAATACTAGACAGAAGAATTTACATTTGAAGTTAATTGAAACTGAACTAAGAAATATTATTTCAAACCATTTCAATAAATAACTACATATTTTAAAAGTGTCTGTAAATAATTCCTTCGATATTCGTTTAATTCTTTGATCAAATTTAGAATGCATTAAAAAGAAACATCCCCTCAAGCAGTTGCTTGCCACCGAGGTCTGACAAATAACTAATACGCCCAGTAGGTCTGTGAGGATGGTAGATACGCAAACACCCATGCCATACCCAGGCTCGAACCCAGGTCTGTTTGATCAATTGCCAAGTGCGCTATAATTGTTTAAACCTACATATCTGTTTAAATACTAAAATAATATTGTTGAAAATCGAGATTTAGATGGATTTTATTGAGATTTTTAAAATCTCCTCAGTCGCATTTTCTCATAAAACGCTTGTTTTAGAAGATATAGATTTTGGAAATTAATTCATCATTGACAAAACATGGGCTGGAATGGTTATAATTCAAGACCACCGAGTATATCTTCAATGACCTATTGGAGTCATTGTTCGTAATAAAGACAATTGGAAGGTTGGTGTGTGATAACATCTGTTGTTAAATATTATAGCTTCTATAACTCTTTAAATGTTAGATTAATATTATAGAAAATAGAAATTTAGAGATCTCTGACCGAGATCTTCAATTTATGTCTAGTGACTTTTTTCAGTAAAAAGCTTATTTTCAAAGTTAGGTAGATTTGAGTGTGGCTATTCGTTCTCTTAATATGAAAGTGTCTGGACACTTTTTTTTTGCAATCTAGTGTATATACACTAATGTTTTGTCAATGGGACTCTTCGTAACTCTACAACTGTTAAAATAAGCATTTTATGGGAAAATATGACGAAAAGTAAATTAAAGATCTCAATCAATTCTACCTAAATATCGTTTTTCAACAACATTCTTTAAGTGTTTAAAGAGTTATGTAAGTTTGAACTAACAACAGCAATACTAGACAGAAGAATTTACATTTGAAGTTAATTGAAACTGAACTAAGAAATATTATTTCAAACCATTTCAATAAATAACTACATATTTTAAAAGTGTCTGTAAATAATTCCTTCGATATTCGTTTAATTCTTTGATCAAATTTAGAATGCATTAAAAAGAAACATCCCCTCAAGCAGTTGCTTGCCACCGAGGTCTGACAAATAACTAATACGCCCAGTAGGTCTGTGAGGATGGTAGATACGCAAACACCCATGCCATACCCAGGCTCGAACCCAGGTCTGTTTGATCAATAGCCAAGTGCGCTATAATTGTTTAAACCTACATATCTGTTTAAATACTAAAATAATATTGTTGAAAATCGAGATTTAGATGGATTTTATTGAGATTTTTAAAATCTCCTCAGTCGCATTTTCTCATAAAACGCTTGTTTTAGAAGATATAGATTTTGGAAATTAATTCATCATTGACAAAACATGGGCTGGAATGGTTATAATTCAAGACCACCGAGTATATCTTCAATGACCTATTGGAGTCATTGTTCGTAATAAAGACAATTGGAAGGTTGGTGTGTGATAACATCTGTTGTTAAATATTATAGCTTCTATAACTCTTTAAATGTTAGATTAATATTATAGAAAATAGAAATTTAGAGATCTCTGACCGAGATCTTCAATTTATGTCTAGTGACTTTTTTCAGTAAAAAGCTTATTTTCAAAGTTAGGTAGATTTGAGTGTGGCTATTCGTTCTCTTAATATGAAAGTGTCTGGACACTTTTTTTTTGCAATCTAGTGTATATACACTAATGTTTTGTCAATGGGACTCTTCGTAACTCTACAACTGTTAAAATAAGCATTTTATGGGAAAATATGACGAAAAGTAAATTAAAGATCTCAATCAATTCTACCTAAATATCGTTTTTCAACAACATTCTTTAAGTGTTTTAATAGTCTAATTCAGTGATGTCTAACCAGTCACTACCGCTTTTGTAAGTAAAAGTAATCGCAGAGGAAAAAGTAGTTTTATTATTAAAATTATCAGTGTGTATAAAAAAAGTGCCGTTCAGAGATAAAATAACCCAACTTTCATCAAAAATCTGAAGTTATGCCGCTTACAAAAATTTTTTTACATCAAATGTCTAAATAAAATAAATCTTCATTTATTACTTAAAAGACTAAAGTCTCAGTTTGAAGGGGAAATAATATTTCTTTTTGATTTTTGATTATGTCCAGTTGAACATAATCTGATTTTCTGTGCAAAATTTTATTTCATCCAATGCTGAGAACCACACTTTCACGTTTACTGACTGTATTCTTTGCAGAAGGTGATTGCTTTAAGCGATTTTTTATTCTTGAAGCAGCTGCTTGTCTGAAGATTTCACAAGATGAGAGAACCATTCGGTATAAATCGACATAGATAACACCTAGAGCTGAAGTTCCAACGTAAGCGAAAGTAGGGTGCAGACGTAAGAAATGGGTTCATGATATCTCCTAAGTAAAATAAGTGGCTACAGTAAAGAATAAGGAGTCGTCTTTGCCACTTATTTTACTCAAGTGGCATCGTGAATCCACTTTTTTCCGTGTTTACCCCACTTTTGCTTACGTTGGAAACTTCTACTCTAGGTTTTATCTGTGTCGATAGTAAAAAGTGGGGAGAGAATTTTTCTATTCAATTTAATTTTCTTTCAGTGTTTTTAAGTATCATATAATAATAATATTTATTTTATTCCGCCAGTCAGTACAATATACATTTACATAGCATAATTTTCTAATAACAATTAATACTTGCATGAGAAAAATCGAGAAGTGAAATAGTTGAGAAATGTCAATTGCATTAGAAAAGGGAAATAACAATCATTAAATATTAGTGTTTAATAGGAAAGACGAAACAGAAAAGGAGAGCATAATAAGCTGACGCTTATTTTTGGTTAATGCTCCCTATTTCCTTTGAAGTTCAATTATGACAACAGTAATGTATACAATAATTCAAATAGCATAATAGTTCAATAGTATAAAAGATCAAATGGTTATGAGACGTATTATACTGATACGTAAAAGAAGGTTTCATTGCTTTGTAAGAAGAAACGTTATACATTTGATTTTAAATAATTTTAAAGATTTTGCGTTTTTAACATCATCTGGAAGTTCAGACCAAATTTTTACTGCATTATATTTGATAGATCTCTGCCCAATTGACAATCGACACATAGGTATACTCAGATTCTGTCTATGACGTGTTTCATAATTATGAAAATTCGAAAGACTCTGAAAATAGTCTTTAAATCTATCCAATTTAATCAATCTCATTGTAATCGAATACACAAAATTTCTTGATATCAGTTTGTAATTATTATAGACATTAAGAATTTTAACCTCAGAAAATAAATGTGCCACAGGATCATAATATTTTTTCCCAACAATATTTCTAACAATTCTTTTCTGAAGACGATATATAACATTCAGATTATAGTCATAAGTATTACCCCAGACCAAAATTCCATATGTTATATAAGAATAAATGAAAGAGTAGTATAAATTTATCAGAAATAGTTTGTTAACCAGCGTTTTCTCTTTTGTGCAGAGCTTTCAAAGTTCTGACCGCACATCTGGTTAATTAGTACACTTTGAACATTAATAAAAGATGATTAAGACAAATGCTTTAGAAGCTAAATGTTCCTACATTATAGGAAAAATATTAATTGTGACTTGTGTAATTCGACGTTTATATTTTAGCCTCGTAATTTATTTTTATCAAGGAACAACTTTTAGAAACTTCTGTTTTACTGCTATTACCGTGATGGGTAAGCAGTGAGACATTTCTCTACGAAGGGATTAAAATTAATGCCCCTTTGGGACTGATGGTACTTAGTGAAACTTTTTTGGACTGAAGTTTTGGGACTGATGGTACTTCACTGCCATATGAAATTATTAAGGAACTATGAAGACATGTTCATATTCTCATGCATTCAGGATGCAGCAATCTCTCTCTGGAAAGATTTTACATTTTTGATCATTCGACCACTGGAAGCGTATTTAAACAATCCTAGCATTTCATTTTATTCTCTATAATCATAAAATATGTGTAAGAATCCATGTAACCCATGCGCCATAAAACCCGAAACAACCAACCAACCATGTAACCCATCTTTGAAAAGACCTGCAGTAACAAGTTGAAAGAATGGAGAAATTGGAAGGCCAAGAAAAGTCAAAATTGTCTAAATTGAAAAATTGTCTAGAAAATTTAGAGACTATGGAGCATTAGGGATCTTCAGTTCTCCTTATGTGATTCAAAGAAATTTAATGCGTTCTTCAGTAACGCCAGGTCAAAACTGAATGGCTGTCATCAACCAGTGTACTTTGATAAGACAAATGACTCGGTTGTTATCATAGATTTTGAAAAAGACAGTTTTCCTTGCTGGTAGTTTCAACAAATTCCGTGTACTCGATGATATTATTATACCTACCCCACAGATACAACTGATAGTGGGATCGAACACGCCGAAAATTTAGCTAACTTTTCTGGAGCTATCCTATCCTCTCCTTCTATATCTTCCCTAGTGCCAGATGAAATTATTTTCTATAAAAAAACTTTTTTACGAATATAGATAGCATCCACATTTTCGATCCTTTTTCATGCCTCTTACTAAACAAGAGGAAATTTCTTCAGACTGGAATCGTGCGATTGTAACATCTGTGTACAAAAAGAGACTCCTCAGACCGCCTCAACTACCGTCTGATTTCCGTCACTTCAAGCTGTTGAAATTTCTTTTGTTCCACACCTTCATTCCCATTGATCACTGGGACGGGGGGTGACTCAGTCGGTAGCGCGCCAGGCTCGTAATCGGCAGTTCCCAGGTTCGAGTCCCAGCTGGGTCAGCGTTGAGATTTATCTCCGCAAAATTCACCGCCCTGCCACGGTCAGTAGGGAACACCGATGGGCTTGGAAAGGCCGCCGTCCGTCGGATGGGAAGTTAAACCGTGGTCCCAAGTGCGGGAGAGCCATACCCTGTGCACGTTAAAGAACACGCTGGATGGCCTTGACGGGAGGCTACCATCTGTCTCCCAACAGCTGTTCCAGTGGGTCCCCTCCCGCAACCTTCTCTGAGCCTTCGGGATCCATGTGACCTGGCCATTTAGCCCATGGTGTGCAAAAAAAGTGCCGCTCAGAGGTAAAACAACCAACCAGCACGTTCAAAGACACTGTCATTTCTTTCCCATTGTAAGAAAATTGTTATTAAGGCTCTTCGCAGGCATGATCTATCGGAAGCTAGGAGCGGTCAGTTTTTCTTGGCCAAGGTATTGCTAATGCACATGAGGTGTTTTCTGGTGTTGCTATTTCAAATTGTTAACAAAGGATGTTGAATATCTTGGTGAATCGTTTCATAAATAAATCTGATAATATGAGCTTTCAGAGTACAATTTTGCTATGCTCATCAAAGCTTTCAACACATATATTAGACTTATACTTGAATATGAATTGTATTGGATTGTTTTACCTCTGAGCGGCGCTTTTGTGCACACCATGGGCTAAATGGCCAGGCCACAAGGACCCCGAAGGCTCAGAGAAGGTTAGGGGAGGGGACCCACTGGAACAGCTGTTGGGAGACAGATGGTAGCCTCCCGTCAAGGCCATCCAGCGTGTTCTTTAACGTGAACAGGGTATGGCTCTCCCGCACACGGGGCCACGGCTTAACGTCCCATCCGACGGACGGCGGCCTTTTCAAGCCCATCGGTGTCCCCTACTGACCGTGGGCAGGGCGGGGAAGTTTTGCGGAGATAAATCTCAACGCTGACCCAGCTGGGACTCGAACCTGGGAACTACAGATTACGAGCCTGGCGCGCTACCGACTGAGCCACCCCCGCCCCACTTGAATATGCCTCACCAATGTAGAGCCTACACGTAGTCTCTGATATTCTCTTATTGGAAAGGCCACGAAGATGTTCACTGAAGAAACTGCCTGTTTACTTTAACCAGACATACGAATATAGCAAGCCCCAATATCCATTCGTTGGAATAGAAAAAGCTTAATTGGACCTGCAGACTACTACGCCTTGAGCCGCCACTAAATATTATCAGGCTGGTTGCTTTGGAGTTTTAGGGCGCATTAACAACTGAGACTATTATGCACCAAACAAGATAGAAAAAAAAACAAGTCAATGAATCCCACAACCAAAATGCAGACGAAAAGAAGAAATGGTAAATGAAATAGCAATAAAAAGCAGTAAAACCGTATAACAACAATAGGTATTAAAAACAGCAACCAATGAATGTAAAATATAACAGGTAAATAATAGGTGTAAAGGACCGCTTAGAAAGAAGAACTCAAATCGAAATTGCGAAATATGAAGGTAAAATATTAACTACGATTAGATTAAGATAGTCAAGAAATTTTAAAAAACCAAAAATTGGCAAAGATGAATCATTGGATAAATAATGTCCGAGTGTAAGAGATTCGGACAGCAAGTAATAAGAGCTAAGAAACGTTCAAAATTGAAGTCGTTATATTCGATTAAAATGTATTTAATGATTGTAATCAGGAGGTCATGGGTTCGTATCACACCTTAAGACAATATTTCCTCTGTCATTAAACTGGGGCGGGGGGTGGCTCAATCGGTAGCGCGCCAGGCTCGTAATCTGTACTTCCCAGGTTCGAGTCCCAGCTGGGTCAGCGTTGAGATTTATCTCCGCAAATTTCTCCGCCCCGCCCACGGTCAGTAATGGACACCGATGGGCTTGGAAAGGCCGCCGTCCGTCGGATGGGACGTTAAGCCGTGGTCCCGTGTGCGGGAGAGACATACCTTGTGCACGTTAAAGAACACGCTGGATGGCCTTGACGGGAGGCTACCATCTGTCTCCCAACAGCTGTTCCAGTGGGTCCCCTCCCCCAACTTTCTCTGAGCCTTCGGGGTCCATGTGACCTGGCCATTTAGCCCATTGTGTGCAAAAAAGTGCCGCTCAGAGGTAAAACAACCCAACTGTCATTAAACTCTTAAGGTTTGACTTCATTTCATTTTAAGAAGATGTAAAAGTTCCTGTTTTCAACGAAAAACTAATCATTTCAGTTTAATAAGGGTTTTCATGTAACATCTGATTCGCAAGATGATTTTAAGTGTCGTAAAAACCTTTTAGGCGTTGCAAACATTTATGTGCACATATACCGTCCCTAGGCCGAGTGGTTAGCGCGCTGGCTATTGATCATAGGGAAGTGGGTTCGAGCCCCGGGTAAGGCATGGATATTTGTGCTGTTTTTCTGCTGAGATCTCGCCATCCTCACAAACCTTCCATTAAGGCATATAAACTGACTGACTCCTGTGGCAAACAATCGCTTGAGGAGGGTATTTTTTATTTATTTTTTATGTAAAATACATATTTTTATCCGATTTTGTGGTATCTTTATAAGTCTCCACGAAGTGAAGTTTTTCTTCTTGGGAAGAAGTTATTGAATGCGACTAATATCAAATAGAGCTCCCTGCAAAGCGAATCCCCTCATATAAGGCATTCCTCCATAGCTACTATACTTGTTGACGAATCTCTGGCTTGATCAACACACTCTCCGCACGTAATTTTGTGTCGACTCATAGATGCTAATGATAATTACAGTGCGCCGTTGGCCTGAAAAGTTTCCTCGCAATCGGACAAATTCCGTTGATAAGACGAGCTGTTGCTCGTCGGTGTCCACTTTAGTGGATTGGACGGCTGTTGAAGAGGCATGCCATCAATTCCGTGGCCAAGTTATCTGTCAGGATGACCAGAGGAAAGAAGAGATGTAGGAGAAACAAGACGCCACGAATGACTCAGGAAGCCTTTTACTGGGCTTTACGTCTGGTCAGATCCCCAGTGTCTTTTTCTCCATCCTTCCATTCCTGTTCTTTTTTCCCCTTTTCTTTGCCTACGTCAGCAGCCTTAGCCAGTATTTAATTGCCATTGTACACATAGTTTCGTCACCTGACTTGCACTGAAGTCGTATGAGATAGAAGATTCTGGAAGACCAGACGGGAAAGACAAATGATCGTTTATGGACGCGCATCCAAATACCAAAGTACGACACTCTGCTAATCACAGAGGCTCCGAAATTGGTATAATAACGGGGTGGAGAAGAGAACGACCCTCTGCGGTGAAGTATTTGTGGAATTCCCGATGGCGAACGCGCGCATGATTGCCCCAGTAGGGACCCCCCGGCTGTGTCGGTGATGGGCTGCTATTCAGTGACTTTCTTGACAGAGAGAGCTGTTCCTGTCAGTTCCTATTGTGGCCATGACGGCACTAGCAGAAACAGCCTTTCCCCTCGGAACTCTTCTTAAAGATGGGGGTCCAGCGGTTCTTCGTCTTTCTTCCTCCTCGCGATTCTCTGCATCTAGTGATACTTTTTTTTATTCTTTGCGTTCAGTCGGCCTATCTCGTGAACCTAGTCGACAACGTTATGTTTGAAAACGTGGTGGCATGTGACGGACGTCTGAGTGTAAAAGAAAGAAAAAGAGAGAACGTTGAAGACAGGATGTGAGACAGATTGGGTTGGAGCAATTGATTGTGAAGAAAGAAATGGTGAACTCTGTTTATGTGAGTTATTGTCCTCTCATGGGTTCTAGAGACATTACGGTTCTCCACCCCCCACCCCCTCAGCGTTGAGTATTTTATTTTTATTTCTTTAGGTTTGCTGGCGATGTATCATCTCGATGAAACTTTTTGTAGAATTACCATCGTTACTTCAGCATCTGTGTGGATAACTTATGGGATCAGTATTTGCATACAGTAGAATACAGTGCTCTTAACTAGCTCTAACAGTTCGCACCTGTTCTGTTTAATGGTTGTTGAAAAACTAAAAAAAATGTAAAAATTATTAGCAATGAAACAAATACTTGTTAATAAAAAGAGAACTGTTGCGGTTGATCTTACTTTTTACTGATTCTTAAAAAGGTGATTCCCTTAAATGGATTTCATATCGTTATGCGAAAAATAGCAGTGAAATAAAAATTGCAAATGAAGAGAACCACCAATAAAATGGAATGATACCACTGATTGAATATATGTAGTGTGGTAAATTGTTTTAGACAGGTATCTGTTCCACCTGCCATAGGTTGAGATTTAAAATAGCCCAACCTTTCTGAATTTAAAATATTTTCCTTTTGTCTGCAGCTGTGGCCTCGGCGAGAAAGGTGAATACTTTTGGATTTATAAAGGCTTCTGTCAGATGGATCAAATATGATTATAGAAGGGTCATTAGTCTGTTCACATTAAAAAATAGTGGTCTTGACAAGAGAATCCCACCTGCTTCTAACAGCCGCCCATTGGGTTTAATTTCACTATTATATTATTTACATTCGGTGGCTATATCAAGAATAGACATCCATGTTATGCCCAATGAGGAGTCAGATTAAGGGCTCTTTTAAATAATTTTTATGAAAAAATGTGATTGACAATGAATTAAAGATCTCATTTAAATCTTGATTTTCATCGATATTCGTTCTGTATTAAAGAGTGAATTACGGAAGTTGGAATATTTAACGGCAGCAATGACTTTGACTTGAAAAGTTAATTTAAAGGGGTTTAAGCGAAAGCAATGTTATTTCTGAACTTCATTAAACTGTGTGATGTTTTTTTAGCAGTCTGAATAATGGTGATTTAAATTTTGAATGATTTTTGCAGGGCGAGCTGTTGGTGAATGTTCTTTTTTCATAACTATTTTAATACACGACGAATAAACGAAATTTGAATCGATTTGATTGAGATCTTTAATTCATCTTTTGTCGCATTTTCGTTACATCTCGTTATCATCGGTCACATTTTCGTATAAAGAAAACTAGGTATTTAAGAAGTTACTGAAGCTGGGTTTCTATTGATATCTGTGCTTAATAAAATTCCTACTGAAAGTATACCACAAAAAATTTCCCGACACTTCCATGTTATGTGAATTGAAAGATTCATTCAGAGCTCCCTAACTTTGAAAATAATCTTTTTGCCAAAAAAAGTCACTAAAAGATAAATTAAAGATTTCATTCGTATGTATCTTTCTAATTCTCGATTTTCAATAATATTCTCTTAATATTTACAGAGTTATTAAGTTGGAAACATTTAACTTCAAACGCTGCTGCTGTTATATTCGTTTCAAACATTTTCAAAATTAATTGAAAGAATATACCATCTTATATATTTGCATTTATTTTAGTAAGCGGTTTGTTGCAACAACTATAAGTTTTTTTTGAGGTAATATGTTATGATCAGTAATATTCAATTCAATTTTTATTCAACATAGATATGTATCAATACAAAAATTTATGAAATATACCCAGTTAAAGTAACTGAATACTTGAGCGCTGGTGTATAATTATGACAAAAATATAAATGCAAAAAATTAACAAGGCAACAATTGATAATTGAAAGAATCAATGATGTAGAAGTCAAAAAATTGGTTTTACATACAGAGATTCATTGTTTAGTATCCATTCAGAAAGAGATTTATTAAATAAATATTTAGAAGTAATTTTCTTCATTGTATCTGGAACACTGTTGTATAATTTAGGCCCAATATAGTTTTTATATTACGGGTATGGCTTGCTTTGATATAAGTGGTATTTGCAATTTAAATGATGAGTCTCTAAGTGGTATATATGTCTGTCGAACCTGAAATAGATGTAAATTGAAATGGGCATATTCAATAACTTTTAAAATGTAAATTTGAGCCAGAGTCAGTAACCCCAATTTCTTAAATATAGGACGAGATTCAGAGAAGCGACCTTTATGGTCAATGATTCTAACTATAAATTTTTGCAGAATCAACAGCCTGTTTAAATTTGTTTTTGCAGCGCCTCCCCAGGCTTTTATTGCATATTGTAGCTGACTATATACACAAGCAGATGATTTGGCCCTGTTGGCTAATGATGTTGATGAGATGAGTTCTTTCATTAGGACTGTTCATGAGACTGGTAATAGATTAGGTTTGGTGATAAAGAAAAAACTAAAGTGACGAAAATTAGTCTGGCAGATGGTGCTTCAGTTGCTTTGAATGGCTGCATTGTTGAGCAAGTGTCTCAGTTTAATTATCTTAGGAGCTATGCAACAGATACTGGTGATGTGTCGCATGAGATAAATAGAAGAATAGGGATTTCCGTTGCGACATTAAGAATCAATGGAGAGTGTGGAAAAATAGGCGTGTACATCTAAAGACTGAAATCAGGCTGTATAATATTTTGGTTCTTTCTAAGGTTAGTTATGGTAGCGAAACATGGAACCTTTGTAAGCAGGATATCAAGAAACTTGATGCCTTTGATTCCAGATGCTTACGCAGTATCTTGAGCATCAGGTGGTTGAACTTTGTAAGTAATGATGAGGTTAGGCAAAGGAGTCTGCAACTCCCATTGAGCAGCATATTGTTGAGAAAACTCTGTTGATTTTGCCTTGTTACCCATATGTGTAACTATAGTGAATAGGGTTATGAACAGTGGGCCTAAGGATTTCAGAAAAAGGAAACCTAGGAAGCAATGGGCAGACAATGTCAGACGAACCTTGCTAGAATTGGTCTAAAGTGGCAAAATGCAGAATGATTAATCATTAGGACAATCATGGTTTGCTTACTACTGAAGTTGAGGAAGAATGGGACCATTTTAAACATGCTTTTTCTGGACACTAACAGTACTCTTTTAGGAAAAAAGAAGCAGGGGAGGCAGAATTATCTGAGTGATAAGGCATTTGAGCTTATTTCAGAAAGGAAGAACTGCAGGAATATCCTTAATCAATAACCTACTAGTCATAATAAAAAGCATTACAGAGAACTTAATAAACGTGTAAAGGATCAGTTAACTGCTGATTAGAATCTTTGGCTTGATGGCTTGGCTGACAAAGCCGAGGAAGCAGTTAGACAGCACAACAGCAGAGAGCTGTACCAGATGGTTAATGTTTTGCATGGTAGAAAACGAACATATATACAGGGTGATTCAGAATTCATCATCAATATTTAGTGGGGAGGAAGGGAATAAGAAAAGAAAGAGATTTCACATAGGAAAGTATGGGGGCAGACGAACGCATGGTGGTGTAGAGGGCGCTGTGTGTACACACCTCTCATACAGAAGCACAGCTGTTTGACGCGTGCAGTCAGTTGTCATTCGACAAGGTGAATTTGCAGAAGTAACATGAACCGGTATACGTGGAATGAATGTGCAGATATGCATGTAACTTACGGGGTGCGGCAGAAGAAAGATGTCTTCGAGCCAGGCAATTGTATGCAGCGCGCTTCCCAAACCGCCGTGTGCCACAGCATCAAATGTTTTCACGTATTCATCGCCAACTGCGTGAAACAGGATCGTTTGCTGCTAGTAATTAATGTTGCATGTAAGATAATAAATGTTTTTTCCTTACCACTTCCTTCTGATGTGTTCTTTCCATCATTGAACTGGGGTCATTTTGCCCTACTACATGGCATATGCGCCCATGCTTTCCTATGTGAAATCTCCTTCGTTTCTTATTACCTACCTCCCCACCAAATATTGGTGATGAATTCTGAATCACCCTGTATATATACAGGGATTCAAGGATAAACAAGGTAAGGTTATAGAAGGTGAGAATTCTGTCATGGCTAGGTGGGCCGAGCATTTCAGTGATGTTCTGAACAATGTGGTTACTTCTACTCCCATTGTTTGTAATAACGGTAGATGCATTGGTGGCTTTAATGTTGGCCCTATATCACAATCTGAAGTTATTTTGGCTATTTTTAAACTTGAACTTCATAAATTCCCAGCGGTAGATGAAATTACTACGGAAGTGCTTAGAGCTAGGAATGTTTCTGTTACCACTTGGATGACTGAAATTCTGAATATCTTTTATGATAAAGGCATGGTTACTAAGGATTTTACCAAAACTATTATTATCCTTATTTTCAAAAGAGGTGATCGCAGTTCTTGTGGTAACTGTAGGGGGATCAGCCTACTCTCTATTCCAGGTAAAGTTCTTTCCATGATTGTGCTTAATAGAATTAAGAATCTGGTTGACACTCAATTGCATGTGAGCAATGTGGATTCAGAAGTGGTACGGGATGTGTAGATCACATATTTTTACTTAAGCAGATCCTTGAGAAATATTTGGAATTTTCAGAAATCTTTGGTTGCTAGCTTTATTGATTTCAAAAAGGCTTTCGACTCTGTTGATCGTCATAATTTGTGGTTGATTGTGACATCATATGGTATACCAGATAAGTTAGTTAACATAATGAAAGCTCTCTATAATAACCCTGAGTCGTGTGTGAGAGTTGGTTAGTCTTGTAACAATTGGTTTAGCATTACTTCTGATGTTCGACAAGGGTGCATTTTGTCTCCTTTTCTCTTTAGTTTGCTTATTAATTATGTTACGCGAAATTCACTTCAAGGGAAAGATTTTGGCCTTAAATGGACTGGAGATAAGAAAATTTCTGATTTAGATTATGCTGATGATTTAGCCCTTTTGGCAAATGATGTTGATGAGATGAACTCTTTCATTCAAGCTGTTGATGAGACTGGTAGTAGAGTAGGTTTGGTTATAAACAGAGAGAAAACTAAAGTGATGAAAATTGGTCAGGCAGGCTGTGATTCAGTTAATCTAAATGGTTGCAGTCTTGAGCAGGTGTCACAGTTTAATTATCTCGGGAGCTATGTAACAGATAACGGTGATGTGCGGCATGAGATTAACAGACGAATAGGTATTGCTGCCGGAACTTTTAAGAATCTATGGAGAGTGTGGAGAAATAAATAATAATAAAAAATAAATAACCCCTCAAGCAGCTGCTTGCCACAGAGGTCTGACAGGAGCCTGTCAGTTTATATGCCATAGTAGGAGATCTGAGAGGATGGCAGGACCTCAGCAGAAAAACGACACACACATCCATGCCTAATCCGGGGAGGCACACCTAAAAGACTAAAATTAGACTGTATAATAGTTTGGTTCTTTTTAGGGTTAGTTATGGTAGTGAAACTTGGAAGCTGTGTAAACAAGATAAGGGAAAACTAGATGCTTTCGATTCTAGATGCTTACGTAGTATTTAGGTATTAGGTGGTTCAACTTTGTAACTAATGATGAGGTTAGGCAAAGGAGTCTGCAACCTCCTTTAAGCAGCATATTGTTCAAAGAGAGACTCCGTTGGTTTGCCCATGTTGCCTGTATGGATAATTGTAGATTGGCGAATAGGTTATGAACAGTGTGTCTAGAGGCTACAGAAGGAAGGGAGACCTAGGATGCAGTGGGCAGACAATGTCAAACAGGACCTTGTTAGAATTGGTGTGCAGTGGCCAGATGCAGCAGATGTAGCTCAGGACAGACTTACGTGGGGAAATAAATTGCACGGTCTGGTTGGATCTCCGTAGCTCATTACTGCTTGAGGATGATAATGATGATGATGATGAAAGTAAATTAGTGGAATTTTGTAAAATGAAACTGCGGTAGTCTAATAGACTGCTTTCACTCTATTGGACAAAAATAGCGTAGTTTTATAGCAAGGGATTTACGACCAGGTTGGGATGATTTTTGGTTGAAAGGACTCTGAGAGAATATTTTGCAAGGTCTTGGGTTGCTGTAGGTAATTGTTGACGATGCCTACATTTTGCAATTGTTAAACACATATAATAGAAAATTTCGGTGTTCAGTATTGGAAGAGCATGAGAGCAGGAATATTTATCAACAGCATTGTCAGTCTTAAGAAGAGGGTTAACTCAATTGGTAATGCACCAGGAGCACATCTTTTGGAATAAAACTCGACTGACCAGGCTTGTAGTCTGAGGTTCGATTCTCCACTCTGTATTAAGGTTTTTTACCTGCCAACCCTGGCTGTGTCCTTGGTGACAAGTGGGAACTTAGAGATTTGTTAAAATGTCTGCCTGTGGCATAGCACATACTGTGGCTCTCATATGTAGGAGACATACTTTGTGCATACAAAATAATATGCGGAATCTACTTGGCTGACATGTTTTCTAACATCTATCCAGTGGATCCCCTTGCTACGCTCTCTGCCCTTGTGGTTTTCATGACCTGTCAGTTTAGCAGATTGTGTGCAGAGGGAAAAGTGCCACTCGAGTTAACAAGAAGTCAAGTCATGTGAATTAAATTTCGAAATTAAAACATAAACTAACTAATCTAAACCGGCTTGTGCAGTATAGTGTTTGTGACCGTATAGGCATAAAGAATCAAAACTTAATAGAAATCACTAGAACCTTTCATTTTCTGCGAAACTTCTGTGGGAAATATTTCCCATTATTGCATCACAAAATGCATAATATGAAATTTTAACAGCTTGAACATCCAGGTGCTGCAAGCCCTCAGAGATTAAAAAAAAGAAAAAAAATTTAATTTTGTTTTTCTCTATTCTAATTTGAAAGCAAAAATTTTGATTTCAAAACTCTCGAGTGCGATTCTTTTCACTATCACAAAACTTTTTACTTCTTTGGCTGTTTGTTTTACCTTTGAGAGGCGTTATTTTGCACACAATGGGCCAAATGGCTAGGGCACAAGGTTCAAAGAGGAATAGGAGAAAGGGGCCCACTGGATAGCTGATAGGTGATAGTTGAAAGCCTCTCATCAAGCCATCCAGTGTGTTCTTTAAAATTCACAGGGCGTGGATCTCCTGAACTATAGGGACCACGGCTTGTCCCCATCCGATGGATAGTGGCCTTTCCAAGCCCATTGGTGCCCCTTTCTCACTGAGGGCAGGGGTGTAGCAAAGAAAACTCTCAAAGCTTACCAAGGTGGGACTCAAATCTAGAGATATATTACAGACATCCAGGACCCAGGGGCCACTGCATAAAGTCGCATCTGATGGATGGCCTTGTTGGTAGGATACAATCTGTCTCCTAACAACTGTCCAAGTCCTGGGGGCTTGGACAGCTCTTAGGACCCAAGCCCCATAAAATGGGGCTTCGACCGCTGCTAGTAGACAGCCACTGACTGAGACACCCCCATATAGGATGTCTCAGTCAGTAGTGCACCAATCTCGTAATTTCCAATTACTAGGTTGGAGTCCCATCTGGGCCAGCTTTGAGAAGGTGTCCGCTTCCCCCCAAATTTCTCTGAGCCCTCGGGTCCTTGTGACCTACCCGTTATGTACAAAAATGTGCCATTCAGGTAAAATAATTCAAACTTCAACATTTGGGCAGCAATAAGACAGACAGATATACTTAATCTGAAAGAAATTTTGTGGATACAAAATGATAGATCGTAAGATGTAGAAGAAAGTGTTTGGAATATTTTACAACAAGTATCAAAAAGAACTTAGACTAATGTATGGCTCAACTTTCCAAGCGATTAAAACATACAGGATGATTTTTTCCTCCTAACTTGTAGAATTTATTCTTTACAAATTCAAGCCACAAAATACAGTGAGTCCAACATGTAATGGTGGGGTTTCGGGAAGCACTTTCTCCGAAATACAAAAAGAGCATCACATTGAATGATGCACTTGCACATTCCCTGACTCAAAGAGTTCCACAGGTAGGAAGGATATAAAGTGCAGTAATTGGATTTCCACAATCCCCCGTGTAGTATATTACGATTGTTTAATATCTATGTGGTCGTCCAATGTTCACCCTAAAGTTAAAGGCAGGGAATATTAGACGTAAAGAATAGGTACAATGCTACACTTCGTTATGGAGAAGCCACATTTTAGGCGTTCAGGCTTTCATCGTGAGACATCAGTACAGAAATCAATCATTGAGTGACTAACGAAGATATCAATCGTTGATCCTGAATCTTGGTGTCATCACTGTTCCACAATCGTTCATAAGGGAACTGTGGTGGATTTGAATCCTAAGCAAATGAGAAAATTATGTTAGCTGTAACAAATGATTTCTAGCAAAGCTATGTTTAGCAAACGTCAGTTAGGAAGAATCATTGACAATACACACTAGAAGCATTATTACTAATACGTCAGTTAGGAAGAATCATTGACAATACACACTAGAAGCATTATTACTAATACGTCAGTTAGGAAGAATCATTGACAATACACACTAGAAGCATTATTACTAATACGTCAGTTAGGAAGAATCATTGACAATACACACTAGAAGCATTATTACTAATACGTCAGTTAGGAAGAATCATTGACAATACACACTAGAAGCATTATTACTAATATGTCAGTTAGGAAGAATCATTGACAATACACACTAGAAGCATTATTACTACTACTTCATATGCCGGCCAGGATCTCAATTCCTTTTCATCTTAGGAGCATTTACGCTAAAGTGCAAAGGTTAGAATTTAATTTAAATTAAAATTTTAATTTAAATTGCCTTTGCAGTTTAGAATTTCCGAGCACTATTCCGCCAATCACGGTCTCGTTTGCTACGAGAAGAAGTGATATGTATCGCTAAGAAGTAAATAATACGCCAAGTAATCATTTTGTTATTTCATTAGTCGTCGTGACGCTTCAGGACAATAGGATGGCGTTGCACACATCGATATTAACCTTGGACAATACTTCTTGATTGCTCGTCACGTGACTCGTCTAGTAGTACCCGCAGAATAACTAGTGCAGTACTAGTACCTGCAGAATAACTAGTGCAGAATAACTTCTGCAGAATAACTAGTGCAATACTAGTACCTGCAGCGATCTCAGTCGTAGGCAAGAAGTAGCCTGCCCCCAGGTGAACATGTATTTTCTCAAAAGCTTAGAAGACAGAGAAACTGTTCAATTCCATTATAAAAGATTAGGAATCATGCACAAACGCCCAAGTTAAAATAAAAACAAAATGTGATAGGTTTTCAAAAGAATGGCTTATCCAAAGTATAAAAAAATTAATACTAATTGAATATCTCTTCAAGTCTTGGTTTATAAATCGATGAAAGGATAACTTGATTACAGGTATGTTTCTGGGATCAATGAATCCTGACTGAGACAATCAGGGGAGAGCTAGCTTTTTTTATTCTTTTCTCGACAATTAAAAGAATTAATTATTGAATCATTGGTTACCTGTAAAAGCCAATTCTAGTGTTTATTGTTTCGTCATATTCTTTAAGACGGAAGTTATTCCAATGCGCAATCGGAAAATATCTATCAGTAGTCATTCAATAACTCGCTCTACTGCAGAACATATCTGTTTAAAGTGCTGCTCTCCGAGTAAATAGGGGCGGGGGTGGCTCAGTCGGTAGCGCGCCAGGCTCGTAATCTGTAGTTCCCAGGTTCGAGTCCCAGCTGGGTCAGCGTTGAGATTTATCTCCGCAAAATTACCCGCCCTGCCCACGGCCAGTAGGGGACACCGATGGGCTTGGAAAGGCCGCCGTCCGTCGGATGGGACGTTAAGCCGTGGCCCCGTGTGCAGGAAAGCCATACCCTGTGCACGTTAAAGAACACGCTGGATGGCTTGACAGGAGGCTACCATCTGTCTCCCAACAGCTGTTCAAGTGGGTCCCCTCCCCCAACCTTCTCTGAGCCTTCGGGGTCCTTGTGACCTGGCCATTTAGCCCATAGTCTGCAAAAAAGTGCCGCTCAGAGGTAAAACAACCAACCAGCACGTTCAAAGACACTCATTTCTTTCCCATTATAAGAAAATTGTTATTAAGGCTCTTCGCAGGCATGATCTATCGGAAGCTAGGAGCGGTCAGTTTTTCTTGGCCAAGGTATTGCTAATGCACATGAGGTGTTTTCTGGTGTTGCTATTTCAAATTGTTAACAAAGGATGTTGAATATCTTGGTGAATCGTTTCATAAATAAATCTGATAATATGAGCTTCAGAGTACAATTATGCTATTCTCGTCAAAGCTTTCAACACATATATTAGACTTATACTTGAATATGCCTCACCAATGTAGAGTATAAGTCTAATATATGTGTGAACAACGCTGTCCCACTTGAACAGCTGTTGGGAGACAGATGGTAGCCTCCTGTCAAGCCATCCAGCGTGTTCTTTAACGTGCACAGGGTATGGCTTTCCTGCACACGGGGCCACGGCTTAACGTCCCATCCGACGGACGGCGGCCTTTCCAAGCCCATCGGTGTCCATTACTAACCGTGGGCGGGGCGGAGAAATTTGCGGAGATAAATCTCAACGCTGACCCAGCTGGGACTCGAACCTGGGAACTACAGATTACGAGCCTGGCGCGCTACCGACTGAGCCACCCCCGCCCCTATTTACTCGGAGAGCAGCACTTTAAACAGATATGTTCTGCAGTAGAGCGAGTTATTGAATGACTACTGATAGATATTTTCCGATTGCGCATTGGAATAACTTCCGTCTTAAAGAATATGACGAAACAATAAACACTAGAATTGGCTTTTACAGGTAACCAATGATTCAATAATTAATTCTTTTAATTGTCGAGAAAAGAATAAAAAAAGCTAGCTCTCCCCTGATTGTCTCAGTCAGGATTCATTGATCCCAGAAACATACCTGTAATCAAGTTATCCTTTCATCGATTTATAAACCAAGACTTGAAGAGATATTCAATTAGTATTAATTTTTTTTATACTTTGGATACTCCATCCTTTTGAAAACCTATCACATTTTGTTTTTATTTTAACTTGGGCGTTTGTGCATGATTCCTAATCTTTTATAATGGAATTGAACAGTTTCTCTGTCTTCTAAGCTTTTGAGAAAATACATGTTCACCTGGGGGCAGGCTACTTCTTGCCTACGACTGAGATCGCTGCAGGTACTAGTATTGCACTAGTTATTCTGCAGAAGTTATTCTGCACTAGTTATTCTGCAGGTACTAGTACTGCACTAGTTATTCTGCGGGTACTACTAGACGAGTCACGTGACGAGCAATCAAGAAGTATTGTCCAAGGTTAATATCGATGTGTGCAACGCCATCCTATTGTCCTGAAGCGTCACGACGACTAATGAAATAACAAAATGATTACTTGGCGTATTATTTACTTCTTAGCGATACATATCACTTCTTCTCGTAGCAAACGAGATCGTGATTGGCGGAATAGTGCTCGGAAATTCTAACCTGCAAAGGCTTCTCCTTTGCAGGTTAGCGTAAATGCTCCTAAGATGAAAAGGAATTGAGATCCTGGCCGGCATATGAAGTAGTAGTAATAATGCTTCTAGTGTGTATTGTCAATGATTCTTCCTAACTGACGTTTTCTAAACATAGCTTTGCTAGAAATCATTTGTTACAGCTAACATAATTTTCTCATTTGCTTAGGATTCAAATCCACCACAGTTCCCTTATGAACGATTGTGGAACAGTGATGACACCAAGATTCAGGATCAACGATTGATATCTTCGTTAGTCACTCAATGATTGATTTCTGTACTGATGTCTCACGATGAAAGCTTGAACGCCTAAAATGTGGCTTCTCCATAACGAAGTGTAGCATTGTACCTATTCTTTACGTCTAATATTCCCTGCCTTTAACTTTAGGGTGAACATTGGACGACCACATAGATATTGAACAATCGTACGATACTACACGGGGGATTGTGGAAATCCAATTACTGCACTTTATATCCTTCCTACCTGTGGAACTCTTTGAGTCAGGGAATGTGCAAGTGCATCATTCAATGTGATGCTCTTTTTGTATTTCGGAGAAAGTGCTTCCCGAAACCCCACCATTACATGTTGGACTCACTGTATTTTGTGGCTTGAATTTGTAAAGAATAAATTCTACAAGTTAGGAGGAAAAAATCATCCTGTATGTTTTAATCGCTTGGAAAGTTGAGCCATACATTAGTCTAAGTTCTTTTTGATACTTGTTGTAAAATATTCCAAACACTTTCTTCTACATCTTACGATCTATCATTTTGTATCCACAAAATTTCTTTCAGATTAAGTATATCTGTCTGTCTTATTGCTGCCCAAATGTTGAAGTTTGAATTATTTTACCTGAATGGCACATTTTTGTACATAACGGGTAGGTCACAAGGACCCGAGGGCTCAGAGAAATTTGGGGGGAACGGACACCTTCTCAAAGCTGGCCCAGATGGGACTCCAACCTAGTAATTGGAAATTCGAGATTGGTGCACTACTGACTGAGACATCCTATATGGGGGTGTCTCAGTCAGTGGCTGTCTACTAGCAGCGGTCGAAGCCCCATTTTATGGGGCTTGGGTCCTAAGAGCTGTCCAAGCCCCCAGGACTTGGACAGTTGTTAGGAGACAGATTGTATCCTACCAACAAGGCCATCCATCAGATGCGACTTTATGCAGTGGCCCCTGGGTCCTGGATGTCTGTAATATGATATCTCTAGATTTGAGTCCCACCTTGGTAAGCTTTGAGAGTTTTCTTTGCTACACCCCTGCCCTCAGTGAGAAAGGGGCACCAATGGGCTTGGAAAGGCCACTATCCATCGGATGGGGACAAGCCGTGGTCCCTATAGTTCAGGAGATCCACTCCCTGTGAACTTTAAAGAACACACTGGATGGCTTGATGGGAGGCTTTCATCTGTCACCTATCAGCTATCCAGTGGGCCCCTTTCTCCTATTCCTCTTTGAACCTTGTGCCCTAGCCATTTGGCCCATTGTGTGCAAAATAACGCCTCTCAAAGGTAAAACAAACAGCCAAAGAAGTAAAAAGTTTTGTGATAGTGAAAAGAATCGCACTCGAGAGTTTTGAAATCAAAATTTTTGCTTTCAAATTAGAATAGAGAAAAAAAAATTAAATTTTTTTTCTTTTTTTTAATCTCTGAGGGCTTGCAGCACCTGGATGTTCAAGCTGTTAAAATTTCATATTATGCATTTTGTGATGCAATAATGGGAAATATTTCCCACAGAAGTTTCGCAAAAAATGAAAGGTTCTAATGATTTCTATTAAGTTTTGATTCTTTATGCCTATACGGTCACAAACACTATACTGCACAAGCCGGTTTAGATTAGTTAGTTAATGTTTTAATTTCGAAATTTAATTCACATGACTTGACTTCTTGTTAACTCGAGTGGCACTTTTCCCTCTGCACACAATCTGCTAAACTGACAGGTCATGAAAACCACAAGGGCAGAGAGCGTCGCAAGGGGATCCACTGGATAGATGTTAGAAAACATGTCAGCCAAGTAGATTCCGCATATTATTTTGTATGCACAAAGTATGTCTCCTACATATGAGAGCCACAGTATGTGCTATGCCACAGGCAGACATTTTAACAAATCTCTAAGTTCCCACTTGTCACCAAGGACACAGCCAGGGTTGGCAGGTAAAAAACCTTAATACAGAGTGGAGAATCGAACCTCAGACTACAAGCCTGGTCAGTCGAGTTTTATTCCAAAAGATGTGCTCCTGGTGCATTACCAATTGAGTTAACCCTCTTCTTAAGACTGACAATGCTGTTGATAAATATTCCTGCTCTCATGCTCTTCCAATACTGAACACCGAAATTTTCTATTATATGTGTTTAACAATTGCAAAATGTAGGCATCGTCAACTACAATTACCTACAGCAACCCAAGACCTTGCAAAATATTCTCTCAGAGTCCTTTCAACCAAAAATCATCCCAACCTGGTCGTAAATCCCTTGCTATAAAACTACGCTATTTTTGTCCAATAGAGTGAAAACAGTCTATTAGACTACCGCAGTTTCATTTTACAAAATTCCACTAATTTACTTTCATCATCATCATCATTATCATCCTCAAGCAGTAATGGGCTACGGAGATCCAACCAGACCGTGCAATTTATTTCCCCAAGTAAGTCTGTCCTGAGCTACATCTGCTGCATCTGGCCACTGCACACCAATTCTAACAAGGTCCTGTTTGACATTGTCTGCCCACTGCATCCTAGGTCTCCCCTTCCTTCTGTAGCCTCTAGACACACTGTTCATAACCTATTCGCCAATCTACAATTATCCATACAGGCAACATGGGCAAACCAACGGAGTCTGTCTTTGAACAATATGCTGCTTAAAGGAGGTTGCAGACTCCTTTGCCTAACCTCATCATTAGTTACAAAGTTGAACCACCTAATACCTAAATACTACGTAAGCATCTAGAATCGAAAGCATCTAGTTTTCCCTTATCTTGTTTACACAGCTTCCAAGTTTCACTACCATAACTAACCCTAAAAAGAACCAAACTATTATACAGTCTAATTTTAGTCTTTTAGGTGTGCCTATTTCTCCACACTCTCCATAGATTCTTAAAAGTTCCGGCAGCAATACCTATTCGTCTGTTAATCTCATGCCGCACATCACCGTTATCTGTTACATAGCTCCCGAGATAATTAAACTGTGACACTTGCTCAAGACTGCAACCATTCAGATTAACTGAATCACAGCCTGCCTGACCAATTTTCATCACTTCAGTTTTTTCTCTGTTTATAGCCAAACCTACTCTACTACCAGTCTCATCAACAGCTCGAATGAAAGAGTTCATCTCATCAACATCATTTGCCAAAAGGGCTAAATCATCAGCATAATCTAAATCAGAAATTTTCGTATCTCCAGCCCATTTAAGGCCCATTAAGGCATTCTGAATCACCCTGTATATATGTTCGTTTTCTACCATGCAAAACATTAACCATCTGGTACAGCTCTCTGCTGTTGTGCTGTCTAACTGCTTCCTCGGCTTTGTCAGCCAAGCCATCAAGCCAAAGATTCTAATCAGCAGTTAACTGATCCTTTACACGTTTATTAAGTTCTCTGTAATGCTTTTTATTATGACTAGTAGGTTATTGATTAAGGATATTCCTGCAGTTCTTCCTTTCTGAAATAAGCTCAAGTGCCTTTTCACTCAGATAATTCTGCCTCCCCTGCTTCTTTTTTCCTAAAAGAGTACTGTTAGTGTCCAGAAAAAGCATGTTTAAAATGGTCCCATTCTTCCTCAACTTCAGTAGTAAGCAAACCATGATTGTCCTAATGATTAATCATTCTGCATTTTGCCACTTTAGACCAATTCTAGCAAGGTTCGTCTGACATTGTCTGCCCATTGCTTCCTAGGTTTCCTTTTTCTGAAATCCTTAGGCCCACTGTTCATAACCCTATTCACTATAGTTACACATATGGGTAACAAGGCAAAATCAACAGAGTTTTCTCAACAATATGCTGCTCAATGGGAGTTGCAGACTCCTTTGCCTAACCTCATCATTACTTACAAAGTTCAACCACCTGATGCTCAAGATACTGCGTAAGCATCTGGAATCAAAGGCATCAAGTTTCTTGATATCCTGCTTACAAAGGTTCCATGTTTCGCTACCATAACTAACCTTAGAAAGAACCAAAATATTATACAGCCTGATTTCAGTCTTTAGATGTACACGCCTATTTTTCCACACTCTCCATTGATTCTTAATGTCGCAACGGAAATCCCTATTCTTCTATTTATCTCATGCGACACATCACCAGTATCTGTTGCATAGCTCCTAAGATAATTAAACTGAGACACTTGCTCAACAATGCAGCCATTCAAAGCAACTGAAGCACCATCTGCCAGACTAATTTTCGTCACTTTAGTTTTTTCTTTATCACCAAACCTAATCTATTACCAGTCTCATGAACAGTCCTAATGAAAGAACTCATCTCATCAACATCATTAGCCAACAGGGCCAAATCATCTGCTTGTGTATATAGTCAGCTACAATATGCAATAAAAGCCTGGGGAGGCGCTGCAAAAACAAATTTAAACAGGCTGTTGATTCTGCAAAAATTTATAGTTAGAATCATTGACCATAAAGGTCGCTTCTCTGAATCTCGTCCTATATTTAAGAAATTGGGGTTACTGACTCTGGCTCAAATTTACATTTTAAAAGTTATTGAATATGCCCATTTCAATTTACATCTATTTCAGGTTCGACAGACATATATACCACTTAGAGACTCATCATTTAAATTGCAAATACCACTTATATCAAAGCAAGCCATACCCGTAATATAAAAACTATATTGGGCCTAAATTATACAACAGTGTTCCAGATACAATGAAGAAAATTACTTCTAAATATTTATTTAATAAATCTCTTTCTGAATGGATACTAAACAATGAATCTCTGTATGTAAAACCAATTTTTTGACTTCTACATCATTGATTCTTTCAATTATCAATTGTTGCCTTGTTAATTTTTTGCATTTATATTTTTGTCATAATTATACACCAGCGCTCAAGTATTCAGTTACTTTAACTGGGTATATTTCATAAACTTTTGTATTGATACATATCTATGTTGAATAAAAATTGAATTGCTTTTAAAATAACATTTACTTTAGTGAATGATTTGTTATAACAATTATTATTTGGGTTTCAATTAACTCTCAAGGTGAATTCTTATGTCTAGCAGTACTGCTGTAAAATATTTCGACTTCAATAACTCTTTAAATATGAACTGAATATTTAATTGTTGAAAGTCAATTTAAAATGATGTGACTGAGGTCTCTGATTTATCTCAAGTGACATTTTCCCATAGCAATTTAAATTAAAAATTAGGGACTTGAATGTGCTCTCCATTCACATAATTTGGAAATATAGTGTGCATTGTATTCAACACTTCACTTACAGAAATTTGTTAAATACATAAACAACATACTTACTCATATGTATGTTTTTTGCTCAGCATTCCCACACAACTAGCATGCCTTGTTTTTACAGTAAAGACAGATGGTTCCCCTGCAAAAGAATTTTTGCAGGGGTAGCAATAAAAGCTTGGTTTCAGAACTCGTTAAAATGTCAAAATCTTAAAAAACGAGATTTAAATAATTTTAATTAGCTCTTGTGGGGCAGAAGTTGGCTCAGTTGATAGCGCGCCTGGCTCGTAATCTGCAGTTCCCCAGATTCGAATCCAAAATGGGCCCGTGTTGTGATTTATCTCCGCAAAATCCCCATTCTGCTCTCGGTCAGAAAGGGAACACCAATGACCTTGGAAAGGCTGCCTCCGTCTGATGGGACGAATGCCGTGGCCCTTTGTGCAGGAAAATCGCATCCTGTGCGCGTGAAAGAACACGTTGAATGGTCTTGACCAAAGTCTATCTCGTAACAGCTGTCCAGTGGTCCGCTTCCCCTACTCAGCTCTGAGCCCTTAAAGGTCTTGTGATTTGGACATTTAGCTCACTTTATGCACAAAAGTGCCGCTTAGAAGCTATAACAACCCAATTAAATAAAAAAATAAATACCCCCTCAAGCAGCTGCTTGCCACAGAGGTCTGACAGGAGCCTGTCAGTTTATATGCCACAGTAGAAGGTCTGTGAGGATGGCAGGACCTCAGCAGAAAAACGACACAAACAGCCATGCCTTACCCGGGGCTCGAACCCAGGTCCCGTAGATCAGTAGCCAAGTGCGCTAACCACTCGGCCACGGGACGGCTGCAAAAAAATACCCCCTCAAGCAGCTGCTTGCCACAATTAGCTATTCTAAAACTTTTATTGAAGGATGAGTTAATTTGCTGTAATCCATAAAAGGATATTTTGCCATTGGTTATAAAGAGAAAATAACACGAAAAACACCAAAGCAAAAGAAAAAACGCTAACCTGACAAAAGCATTTTTTTTTTCAATGTAATGCAATTTTCGTGTTTTATCTTCGAAGCAGGATGTTAGGACCAATTTTACCATGTCGCGTAGGAGAATTTTATAAATTCCAGCCTTCTCGTAAATTTTTTTTTCCTGTGTTAACGTACGTTGCGCCAGTTTAATTCTATCGTAACATTGTAAAATGATTATAAAGCAAAAAATAAGATGGGGAAAAAATGTTGAAATTGGAGACAACGTGTTAAAAAACAAGCTTGGAAGCAACTCTTGAGACTTGTTAGCTGCAGATTTCCATTTAACAGTATGTTAGAACTTATCCCTAATGAGTTGCTTAATTGACTTGCAGCTCTTACGGGAATAGATTTCCATCTTCCACATGCTTCTCTGATATTCAGCTATTACTTAAAGATAGTGTTAAATTTAGGCATGTTTCAGTAGGCCGAGTGGAGGCCATTCCATATACTTTGAAGTTTTAGGTTTTTATTGTCGGTTTCTCAGGTATTAATCTCCCCTCCAGATATTATTTTGCGCCCTCCATATCTCGAGTTAAGCGTTTTTTATTCAATGCTCCCTGAATGTGAATTAGGCTTTTGCTCCATTCCTTTATATATCTTATCGTTTGCTCAGCTTAATGTGCCAATGGGATATACACTATATTGCAAAAAAAGTGTCCGGACACTTTCATGTTAAGTGAACGAATAGCCACATTCAAATCTACCTGACTTTGAAAATAAGCTTTTTACGGGAAAAAGTCACTAGACATAAATTGAAGATCTAGGTCAGAGCTCTCTAAATATCTATTTTCTATAATATTAATCTAATATTTAAAGAGTTATGGAAGATGAAACATTTAAGTGAAACGTTTGCTAGTTTTGGAAATTTACATCAAAAAGTTAAATCACAACTGTTATAATAAGTTTTTTGCAATGTAATGCGATATTTGAAATTTGTGTAAGGATTTTTCAAGTTTTCATCAATTTGTGTGGGGGGGGGGGGATGTTTTGGAAGGTTGGTGTGTGATAACATCTGTTGTTAAATATTATAGCTTCTATAACTCTCTAAATGTTAGATTAATATTATAGAAAATAGAAATTTAGAGATCTCTGACCGAGATCTTCAATTTATGTCTAGTGACTTTTTTCAGTAAAAAGCTTATTTTCAAAGTTAGGTAGATTTGAGTGTGGCTATTCGTTCTCTTAATATGAAAGTGTCTGGACACTTTTTTTTTGCAATCTAGTGTATATACACTAATGTTTTGTCAATGGGACTCTTCGTAACTCTACAACTGTTAAAATAAGCATTTTATGGGAAAATATGACGAAAAGTAAATTAAAGATCTCAATCAATTCTACCTAAATATCGTTTTTCAACAACATTCTTTGTGTTTAAAGAGTTATGTAAGTTTGAACTAACAACAGCAATACTAGACAGAAGAATTTACATTTGAAGTTAATTGAAACTGAACTAAGAAATATTATTTCAAACCATTTCAATAAATAACTACATATTTTAAAAGTGTATGTAAATAATTCCTTCGATATTCGTTTAATTCTTTGATCAAATTTAGAATGCATTAAAAAGAAACATCCCCTCAAGCAGTTGCTTGCCACCGAGGTCTGACAAATAACTAATACGCCCAGTAGGGCTGTGAGGATGGTAGATACGCAAACACCCATGCCATACCCAGGCTCGAACCCAGGTCTGTTTGATCAGTAGCCAAGTGCGCTATAATTGTTTAAACCTACATATCTGTTTAAATACTAAAATAATATTGTTGAAAATCGAGATTTAGATAGATTTTATTGAGATTTTTAAAATCTCCTCAGTCGCATTTTCTCATAAAACGCTTGTTTTAGAAGATATAGATTTTGGAAATTAATTCTTCATTGACAAAACATGGGCTGGAATGGTTATAATTCAAGACCACCGAGTATATCTTCAATGACCTATTGGAGTCATTGTTCGTAATAAAGACAATTCAATTATCAAATATCATAAAGACAGACACAAAATCGTCACACAAAGAGTTTGGTGTAAAACAATAAGTAAATATGTTGCTAATAAAAAAAATAAATACCCCCTCAAGCAGCTGCTTGCCACAGAGGTCTGACAGGAGCCTGTCAGTTTATATGCCACAGTAGAAGAACTGAGAGGATGGCAGGACCTCAGCAGAAAAACGACACATACATCCATGCCTTACCCGGGGCTCGAACCCAGGTCCCTTAGGTCAGTAGCCAAGCGCGCTAACCACTCGGCCATGGGACGGCTATGAAATGTATTTTAACATTTTGCTAGACTGGCTTACCTCTGAGCTACATTTTTTTTGTTGCGTAGTGAAATAAAATATAGTCAGATTATATTTTAGATCACTCTGCAATGCCTCTAGAATTTCCCTTTAAAGACCTTTCTGGAAAAACGACGACGGTTTAACGTTTCTTTTGGCGGATGGCAGTCTTTCCAAGTCAATAAGTGCTTTCTTTCTCACCAAAGACGGGCGTTAACAAGCAGTGGTCTCAGCGTTGCAAAGCAGTTCTATCCCGATTCTCAGAAAAGGCTGGGCGACTGTAATTTATATAATTATGTAATTTCGATCTGTAAGTCTATAAATAAGATTTATAACTTCTGCCATTGTTATTTAAAATTTGCTCAAAATTATTAGTTTATGCAGTCAACTTGCAAATGCTTGATATTAGTTTTGTTAATACACTTAAGCTAAATGTGTCGACTGATAGATTCACCTGTTGACTGATAGACAAATGCGGAAAGTTTCTCATGTTTTTAGTAAGTTTCAATCTTCTATTTGCGTGGATAGCAAAGGATTATGGGTCTCAAATGTCTCTATTCTCTAGTTGCCATTTTTGACTTCCTAATTAATTTGTGAAATATCAATTCATTTTGCCAATTATGTATTGTTTATTCCTCTCAAATTAATGTCAGAGGAAGGTTTCTCTTACGCATGGAAAAAATTGGTGCCTTATTCATCTTCGAAATTAATTTCATATCTGTAGATATCAGTGACAATTTTCTTCATTTTTAACTACGTAGAACGCCTATAAAACGTTTTTTAATCTTTTTCATTTTATTAACTATCCATTAGTTTGAGTTGGCTGTCGATTTAAACTAGGCGTTCATATCTGTGATTCAGTTCTTAGTTCTTGTTGGGAATCTATGCTTGATTAAAATTTTGTTTGTTTCAAAATTTACTGTTTGAATTAGCTAAGCTATTCAATATTTTACATTACCTGTCGACTGATAGATTTCATTTTTCTAGGAGCAGACACGATAATTAAGTTCATTACGAAAATACAAAGATCGATTTTTTTTTTACATGCAACATATACGTTTCAGTTGCATCTTTAAGGCTTCCCATAAAGTGATTTAGAAAATATGACTTATTAGCAGTGACGAAGCGTGAATGGCAACTGAAGAGACTATGAGCTTGCACAATTAACGCTACAATAATTCTCACAGATTATACGATGTGACAAATGATTGAAAGACTACTGACTTATGATCTACGAGAACCGTCGAATTTTCATCTGCAGAGTTCCCTATTTTCCAAATACGCTATTGCCACTGTTTATTCGTGCTTTCCGATATTCTTGCCTATTCCTGCTTGTTGACGAAAACCTTTTCCAGCAATAATGGTAAGCTTGACAGAAAGCAAGCGTGTTCATCACGAGTCAAGATTCATAAACTTTAGCGTGACAAGAACAAATAAGTTTGTTTTCCAAACGCTGGCCGATGCACCGACAACACGTGTGTTCGAGGAATCGATAAGTGAAGCATAAAAGACACCAGCTACTTGGGATTCCAGTCATATTTCCCACAAGAACTGGTATATAGTTTGGAGGAACTTGTGGGAAGAAATTGCAGTGGAAATGGACAGTAATGCAAGTGCTAGAAAACGTGGTTTACCAAACGGCTGAAGTCTGTTTGGTTGAGTGTAGTTTGAGATAAACGGTTCGGCCGAAACTTTGTCATTTAAATTTATTAAAATATTTTGGAAAGTAGTGTGTTCTGATATTTATTTTCGTGTGTAAAACGAATAGTTGGCTTTAAAAAAATTAAGAACCACAATAATAGTGATGTATGAATGCAACTTTGATAAGTTTTTGTTTTCGCAAAAGAAATGGGGTGACCATACAATCAAGGGTTGATTTGTTTTACATCTGGGTGGCACTATTTTTTCACACAATGGGTTACGTTGTCACGCCACAAGGACCTCTAGGCTGGGTTCCTTAACATGCCACGGTACCACGGCTTAACGTCTCATCAGATGGACGGCAGCATTTCCAAGCCCATCGGTGTTCCCTTTCTGACCCAGAGCAGGATTGGAGTTAGCGGAGATGAATCTCAATCCTGACAACAAGCAATCAACGAGTAAAATGTACTGTATAAATTTAGTTGTATGATATTTTTTTTGTCTACGTCAATGTAAACCTCTTGACCATCATACTCCATCTCCAAAATATCAAATTTCTAACCCAAATATATTGTTTGCAATATTCGTTAGAAGTATTTCAATTTCGATTCTTTCCACCTTTATAGGGCACAGTTGAAACTTTTGAAAGATTCGGAAAGTGCAAATTGTAATATTTCATCAATACCTATATAATCCAAAAAGAATTTTTAATTTCATCGTCATTATTAGTCACATAGACGTCACATAGTCATCAGTTTATTAAAATAATGTTATATGCATTATATATTAATAATGTTCTTATTAACCTAAGAGCACACCCTGTGCACGTTAAAGAACACGCTGGATGGCCTTGACGGGAGGCTACCATCTATCACCCAACAACTGTTCCAGTGGGTCCTCTCCCCCAACCTTCTCTGAGCCTTCGGGGACCATGTGACCTGGCCATTTAGCCCATGGTGTGCAAAAAAGTGCCGCTCAGCGGTAAAACAACCCAACCCAAAACTGTAAAGCCTTAGGTCCAAAGCTCGCCTGATAAGAGGCCTACTACTTGCAGTAAGTACTATTGCGTGTTTAGATTTCACACTATATTAGTACTACCACTTACTTTTCGGCGAAACAAGACTTTTTTTACTAATACCAACATCAAATCATTTCCGATTATAGTATGAAATAGGCCTAGAGCTATGTTCACATTGCGTCAACTAGAACTGATTTAAAATCTGTTTTGCAGATGAAATCCAGCCTAAATTGGAAAACCTTGCATCCATTGTTCACAAGCCATCGAATTATATCCGACGCATCCCCAAACCTGAAGTAAAGTTAACATAACAGGGGTTTAGTACAGTTGGCGCCTATTTAAAGTTTCTCCATTATCGTAAGGTTTCGTATATTGTTTCTTCTCTTCCTGTATGGATATTTGTGTATAAACTACTTCGTTTGATTTGCTTTCAGAGCAGGAGCGACAGTATTGATGGTAACAACTCTATAGCACACGTACTCCACCCCTTCCCCCATCTTCCAACATTCTCCATCCTAACCCCACATCCCCATGGAATCAGACCAAGCAATAGATGATACTTCTTTACCTCGTCGATTTCTTGGAGGTCGAGAGCTATTTATAGCCGATGGTAGACGGTAGAGATCTTGAGCGCAGAGTGGCCCTGATGTAGGTAATAATCCTCTTAAAAGAAAGGAGTGGACTCCAAAAGCAAACCAAGCCATCCCAAGAAAATTGTACCTTTACTTCTGCCCTTCCAGGTCTTTATCTCTGTCCTTTTTTGCCCTCCCTCATCCCTTTCCACTATACTTCCAACTTCTTCGGTTCCTTTTTTATTTTCTTTGAGCAGAAGGAATGAAATACCTTACAGAATGTTTCGTTTTCGGAAGAAAGTTAAAGAGGAGGAGTAGCGCGACACAACAGAAACAGCAGAACTTTAATCGCACAGTGTTGGTTCACTGACGGCAGGATACGAACGCTGACTTGATGAAAAAATCGGTGTCAGGAAAGTGTTTGGAGTAGAGGAATCACTTTGTTATCTCTAAAACTGTAAGCGGCTGTCGTTTTTTCCATTAAGTATTTTTTTTTCCTTTACACGTAACAGGATTAGTGAACTTCCAACCATTTAGTGAAAGGAAAGACGGTTACCATGGAACTTCTTTCGAACCATGTCGCTATTGTTTTGAGATAGATTCCCCCCCCCCCCCCCTAACCACCACCAAAAGAAAACTATATAACAGTGCGTAGGTGTTTTTAAATGATGTAGGATTAAAATTTTTACTTTAAAATACAGAATTAAGATGATTACAGACATTTTCTATTGCAGGAGTGAATATTTTTTTGTATACTTAATATGTAATTTTTAAACTTGCTTGAATTTCGATAGAAAAAAAAGTTGCAAATCTGCCAGCACATTAGCTCATAATTGGCAGTCATCGAAAAAACCGTGAAGTTATGTTTAAAATATCTATTGAACAGGGAGCATATATTTTTCGAAGCTTAATCAACATTTTGCTGAAGTGTCTACTCCATTTTTTTTTTGTAAATAAACGAGAAAGCTCTATCGATCGGTATTTGATGGGTTATTTTATTTATTCAACAAGGCTTATCCCTTACTACTGCATGAAATAGCGGTTTCCTGCCATCGCTGTGGCGCTGAAGCATTATTAACTAACGATGATTAATTGCTATTAATCATCTGATATCCGTTTCGAAATTTTAATAAGGAATGAGCTGTTCTAATGGGGAGTTTAGCATAAATTTACTTGTGACTGTAAACATTACACTATTATTTTTTTGGGAAGGGAAAATTATAGTAAAAAACTTCATTTTTTTTTGGAAATTCTGTTTTTGTTTCGAGAAAAAATAGGTCGGTTTCCCACTCTCCTGCTCATTAATTAAGTGACGGTTTAGATGAATTATCAAAAACGTTTCAAGGAACGATCTTGGATAGATTTTTCTGTCAAAGTTACATATAATATTTCATATACTTGAGATGTGTAAATTTGTTAAGTCATAGTCAATATGTTTATTATTGCCATGGGTTAAATGATCCTCTTCCCCCTTCCCAGAAATAATAATTTTTTGCTCTTTTCCATCGAAACTTCTAGGAGAAATATATATATATGCCAAAATCTAATTGTTTTAAAAATTTTGTTGTTCAAACCGCATCCCAAAAGTTGGATCTGGATCCGCCTCTGTCTGTTATTGAGCATTAGCGCGTAGAGCCTTTTTATTGCACAATTAATTAATGAGGATAATATATAATTATTTTGCCATCTTGCTCAATAGTTACTTTCGGGAAAAAAAAGAGAGACTTAAACGGATATTTAAAATAATTATATTCTTTGGAAAACTAAACTTTAATAAAAACTAAATAATACGCAAATCCGTCATTTACACAATACTCAGTTTACATGGTACAGAGATTTACATGGTCAAGAAAATGCAACTAGTTTCGTTTTACACGATTATAGACTAGACAGTTGTTGGTTTACATGGAACGGATCAAGATTTTTTTTTTTATATTTGTAGATACAATACATATTATGAAATGGCAGTGGTATAGCGTCAAGAGCTAATAGTGGACTGTCATCCCAAAGAAAAAATCAGCTAAATAGTTTTATTGATATTTATTTTCAATAATAAATAGATAATAGTAAATTCCTATATTATTAAAATCGTCATCGGTAACAAGTTATATTCTTTTGCTAAAATTGTATTCTTGTCATGCTAATGCAATCAGTTGGGTTGTTTTACCTCTGAGCCACACTGTTTTGCACACAATGGGCTAAATGGCCAAGTTGCAAAGACTCCGAAAAGGTTGAGGGAAGGGATCTACTGGACAGCTGTTAGGAGACAGATGGTAGCCTCCTGTCAAGGCTCTCCAGCGTGTTCATTAACATGTACAGTCGCTCAAAAAAGTATCCGAACGCTATGGTTGATTACAGAATTCAGAAAAAATATCTGGCAGCGATTTTTTTTCTGAATTCTGTAATCAACCATAGCGTTCGGATACTTTTTTGAGAGACTGTACAAGGTATAGCTCTCCCGCACACAAGGCCATGGCTTTATGTTCCATCCAATGAGTGGCAGCCTTTCCAACCCATTGGTGTCCCCTACTGACTGAGGGCAGGTGGGGAGCTTTACGGAGATAAATCTTAATGCTGGCCCAGCTGGGACTCGGACCTGGGAACTGCAGATTATGAGCCTGGTGCACTACTGAGTGAGCCATCCATGTCCCAATGCAACCAGTCTCATGATATCTTAAAGAAATAAAATCTGTTTTGAATCAGCAGCGAGATCTGACTTTTTTAGACTAAATTGTTCAGACTTATAAAAACCACGTTTTACCTCGTTTTTTAGTAGCAAATTTAATTTTGTAGACTGATTCATAAGTCTATAAAGTACATTGTTTATAAGCTCACCGGACAAAAAATTAGTCACCCCTGGCTGAATGTCAGCTAATAGCATGTAACGTCTCTGTGAGACCGAAGAACAGCCGAAATCCTGTCTGGCATGGATGCCACCAGTGTGCGGATATAGTGCACATCAATATTCATCCAATTTTGCAGCAGCAAATGCCGCAGTTCAACTAGATTGGCCAGATGGCTGGGATGGGGCTTCACTCGTTGCCCCAAATAGTCCCACAAGTTTTCTATGGGATTCAAATCTGGGGATTTGGCAGGCCAGTTGAGATGTTTAAAGGCTTTTGAATGCTCTTCGTGCCAATTTGACACACTTCAAGCCCTGTGCATGTGAAAATTGTCATCTTGGAACACTCGGATATCTTTCTGGTGTTCACTGTGATGCTGCACAAAAGGAAACGTGGTCATCCACTAACTCCATATAGTCCTTCTGGTTCAAGTGTGACATCACTGCAACCAAAGGACCCATTTCCTCGCATGTGAAACACCCCCAGAACATCACAGAGCCTCCTCCAGCTTGAACAGAACCTTGCACGCAGTCTGTATGGAAGGCTTCATGTGGCTTATGATGTACCTGTCGCTTCGTATCATTCGAGTACAAACAAAAATGTGACTCATCCGACCAGATCACATGCTTTGAAAAGTCAGCAGTCCAGTCTTTGTGACACTGGACGACGTACCTAAGTGCGAGTTTTGTGACACCGTTTTAACAATCGAACATATTTTAATCTCATGCTCCGCTTTTAACTTTGAACGACGTCTGATTTTTAATTTCCATAATTTTATGTCCAAGCCTCTTACACTCGGACATCTTTTATCTGATCATTGCATTTTATCTTCAGTTTTTACCTTTTTGAAATATTGTGGATATTTTAACCGAATTTGATTTTACCTTAACTTTATGCATTATTTACCCCAGGTCTCTTACACCTGGGATTATTTTATTTCATATTTCTACAGTTGTTTTACTCTGTTCATATACACTTGTTTTTTGTTATTTTACCACTTTACAATGTTGAAAATGTATTTTAACTTTTGGTTACGGGGTTCTATGTCTTTTATCTTTTATATTGTCTTTTGTTTGGCGCATTATGGCCTTGTTGCCGATGCGCCATTAAACCCCAAACAACCAACCAACCAACTTTGTGGCACTGCTCCCATTGTAGCTGTGCAGCCTTGTGCAGAGCTGTTAACATGGGTCTCTTCTGTGGTACTCTGATCCAGATATTCATGGAATGCAGTTCTCTTCAGAGTGTTCGTTCGGGAACAGCTTGTTGTAGGCCTGCATTGACTGACTGACGAGCAATTCCTGCCTCATTGCAGAGTGGTTTGCCCTAACAGTTGCACACTGCAGCAGTCCCTTTTGGTTACGGGGTTCTATGTCTTTTATCTTTTATATTGTCTTTTGTTTGGCGCATTATGGCCTTGTTGCCAATGCGCCATTAAACCCCAAACAACCAACCAACCAACTTTGTGGCACTGCTCCCATTGTAGCTGTGCAGCCTTGTGCAGAGCTGTTAACATGGGTCTCTTCTGTGGTACTCTGATCCAGATATCCATGGAATGCAGTTCTCTTCAGAGTGTTCATTCGGGAACAGCTTGTTGTAGGCCTGCATTGACTGACTGACGAGTAATTCCTGCCTCATTGCAGAGTGGTTTGCCCTAACAGTTGCACACTGCAGCAGTCCCTATTGGTGAACAGTCTTTCTGCCGCAGTTTTGGCAATGATTAACAGTGGACTGCGATGTATGCCACTGCTTGAAGACTTTGGACAATATGTTTTGACATACCTGCAAAGTCAGCAACTTCTTGTTCACTATGTCCTTTGGCTCGGCCAAATGCAATAACACCTTTTTGCCACTCATTCACATCTTTGGTGTGACCCATGTTTCACCGAGTGACTTCTTCTTGTCCTGTAGTGCATGGCACAGCTATTTGTAGGATCGTTTATTACTGGTGCACCCTCAGTTGCTGTTGAATGGACGTAACCCTCTTATGATGGGAGATGACTAATTTTTTGTCCAGTGAGCTTAAAATACATAGGTACATTGTTCCATAAAATATCACATAAGTGCTAATTTTACAAAATAAGTATTAAATGTTGGTGTATAAATGCTTAATTTCTAATTTATATTCAGTTCATACACGTTTTCAAATTCGCTAGTGGACGTCTACATTAACAATGAGTATTTTTCATGACCAAAGAAAAAAATATAAGAAATTAATTTTAACATATCTGAATTAGTGCAAATAAAGAACAAAATAATGTTGCATTAATGCTTATTATTGACTAAACTGAAATTTGAAATAAATGTACATTGAAAGTTTAATTTATACAGGGTGATTCAGAATTCATCATCAATATTTGGTGGGGAGGTAGGTAATAAGAAACGAAGGAGATTTCACATAGGAAAGCATGGGCGCATATGCCATGTAGTAGGGCAAAATGACCCCAGTTCAATGATGGAAAGAACACATAAGAAGGAAGTGGTAAGGAAAAAACATTTATTATCTTACATGTAACATTTCTTTGCATTGGTTGTACAGACTTACAAGAGGTGCTCGAACTGCTGACCATGTGCTAGAATGCATGACTCACAACGGCGTTGCATGGACAGCCGGACCCTGTGGAAGATGCCTGGCATTTCCCGGATGTTTGAGGCAGCAACTGATATGCGTGCTACAAGATCCATAGCACTATCAACAGGGGTCTCGTACACCATGTTTTTCATAGCACCCCATGCAAAGAAATCGATTGGAGATAAATCTGGTGAACGTGGTGGCCAAGAAACCGGTCCACCGCGGCCAATCCATTGACCACCAAACTGTCTGCGCAAGTAAGCACGCACAGCATTTGCGAAATGTGCAGGAGCGCCGTCATGCTGGAACCACATTCGCCAGAGACTACCATCAGGAACCTCGTTCAGAAGATCTGGTAACACAGTCTGAAGAAATGTTAGGTACTTGGCACCGTCCAAACGGGATGGTAGTAAATACGGGCCCAACAAACAGTCACTGACAATCCCAGTCCACACATTGACAGCAAAACGTTGTTGCGCAGCTCCAGGTCTTGTACCGTGTGGGTTCTGATGAACCCACACATGCCAATTGTGTGTGTTGAAGACACCCTCTCGAGTGAACAACACCTCATCGGTGAAAAGAACATACGTTGGGAAATTGGGATCAACGGCTGTTCTCTGCATGAACCACTGACAAAAAATAACACGCTTGGGATGGTCGTCTGCTGCCAATAATTGCACTCTTTGCAGATGAAACGGATGTAACCCTTCATCGTGTAATATCCGCCACGCTGTTGCTTGCGAAATTCCAAACTGCCTAGCCATACCTCGTGTGCTAGCACCAGGTTGTTCCTCGATTTCCTGTAGGACAGCTTCCTCTACTGCTACTGTCCGTGCCGATCTGCGCCTCCCTCGATTAACATTACTAGCAGCAAACGATCCTGTTTCACGTAGTTGGCGATGAATACGTGAAAACATTTGATGCTGTGGCACACGGCGGTTTGGGAAGCGCGCTGCATACAATTGCCTGGCTCGAAGACATCTTTCTCCTGCCGCACCGTAAGTTACATGCATATCTGCACATTCATTCCATGTATACCGGTTCATGTTACTTCTGCAAATTCACCTTGTCGAATGACAACTGACTGCACGCGTCAAACAGCTGTGCTTCTGTATGAGAGGTGTGTACACACAGCGCCCTCTACACCACCATGCGTTCGTCTGCCCCCATACTTTCCTATGTGAAATCTCTTTCTTTTCTTATTCCCTTCCTCCCCACTAAATATTGATGATGAATTCTGAATCACCCTGTATACACAGTCGTATCAGAATAATACGACCACCTGACTAATAATGGGAATAACCACCTTTGGTCTGGATGACAGTGGCGAGACGGCGTGGCATGGATGCAATGATTCCCTGGAAGGTTGCCAGAGGCATACGTGCCCATTCAGACTACAGCAGAGCAAGGAGGTTCTGGAGATAATGTGGTTGTGGGTCCGCACACAGAACCTGTCAATCCAAATGGCCCCACAAGTGCTCTATGGGATTGAGGTCGGGCGATTTTGCCAGCCAAAGGAGAATGGAGACATCGCTGTCAGGTTCCTCGAACCAGTCATGCACCACCTTAGTGACATGGCAGTGCTCATTGTCCTGTTGGTAGACACCATCACCACCAGTAAACGTCCAACATGAAGGGATGCATGTGGTCAGTGAGAATGGACAGGTAGCCATTGGCATTCAAGGACCCATCCAGTGGTACCAGCTGTCCCAGGTCATATCAGGAAAACATCCCCCAGACATGCACACTGCTAGCCTGTACTTGACCCATAAGCATGTCCGGGTGTTGGTTCTCATGTGTCTGATGCCGTATCCAGCACCGCCCATCACTTCTGTGGAGTAGAAACCTTGATTCATCGGAGAAGGCAACCTTTTTCCACTGTCCAATGACAGAAGTCCTGTGCAAACTGCAGGCGTCATTGCCAATGGACCTTGGCTAACATGGGCGCCTTTATGCAGCATCGACTCCGGAGACCCATGCATAACAGAGTTCACTCTACTGTTATCGGGGACACGTACCTGGGTGCCCCAGTATTCATTTCAGTGGCCAATAGCTGCACTGTTGCCTGTCGATTTCCCTTTACCAATCAACAGAGGTGACATTCTCTTCTAGTGTTGATGGCTTTTGGGGCTCCACAGTTATGATGTCTGGAGGTACTCGGTCTGCCAGCGGTCCATTCTTGGTACACCCTTACTGCAGCACCTCATGAACAGCCCAAGAAGTCTGCTGTTTCCGAGATGCTTCCACCCTTGGCGTGGTAGCTGATGATCATTCCTTTTTCAATGTCTGTCAAATCAATACCTCTGCCCATTGTGCTCGTGTTACGCACTATGGCTCATCTGGCCTGGCTGGTAACTCCGCTTATATCTCTCGTCTCTTGATCTTGTCATGTGCACTCCGTGACATGCCTGGGCGGGTACACTGTGATTCCATGGGTGGTCATATTATTATTTTGATACGACTGTGTATATATGTTTTATTCATAATAAGGATTTTTTTAGGAATCTATCCCTTTTTCCCCTCCATAAGTTGTTGTTTTCGATTTGCATGGTTTCGATTTACATCCCAATTTCCCAGAACCTATCTACCGTGTATATCAAGAAATGGGCATAATAGATTTAAAAAATTTGAAAATTTTTTCAGGTTTTTCAACTTATTTTTTTTGCTTTTAGCAGGTCTCGTATACTCACATCATCTCTCTTTCTCTGTTATCAATTCTGAGGGAAGGGGGTGGCCCAGTCAATAGTGTGTTGGGCTCATAAACTGCAGTTCCCAGTATGAGTCCCACCTGGACCAGTATTGGGATTTACTCAATCAAAATTTATTGCCCTGCCTTGATCAGTAAGGAACACTGATGGGCTTGGTAAAGACCACCTCTGTCGGATGGGACATTAAGTCATGGCCTTGTGTTCAGGAGAGCTATACCCTGGGCATGTTAAAGAACACCATGGATGGCCTTGATAGGAGGCTACCATCTATCTACTAACAACTGGTCAATGGGTCTCATACCTCCACTCTTCTTTCTCAGGGTCTTGACCTGACCATTTAACCCATTGTGTGCAAATAAGTGCTGTTCAGAGGTAAAACAAACCACCCCAAATTTTTTTCAAGATAAAATAAAAATTGGGTTAAAATAGTAAAATTGGAACATGAGGATGTTTCTGCTATAATTCTGCAGAGAAATTACAGTATATTTGATTTTGAAAATGCAATTCTCATTTTCTCACATTCTCGTTTTTGAAAGTGCAATTCATAACATATCAGTTCTTCATTACTACTTGTACTTCTTGCACTGTTTTGCCAAATGGGTATCGAAATGTGATATTCAGGTAAGAAAATTCAAATCATTTTGCAAAAAATACCTTTCAGAATGCAGAAAATGGCATGGATGAAAAAAATTGAAGAAATCCAACCTGACTTGAATATAATAGTAGTACAATTAATATTAATGGATATTTATATGCTATATATCTCAACTTTGAAATATTTGGATATTCCAAAGTTGGAATATTTTTATATTTATAATATTCGAATATTTTCACTTAACAAATTATCTTGTATATGTTTCTGTTTGACTCACAAAAATTACTTATGATGTCATGCTATCACCAATTTCAGCTAATGAGAATGCTTCACAGTTGCCTCAGCCAATTAATGACGCCCATTTATGGTGTTTAGAGCATGCTTAATGGTAGATGATTGCTTCATTTAGGACTTGGTTCAGTTGCTTGCTGTTTATGTGGCTGGGAAAAAAGTTCTATTGAAGACTTATTGGTTTTATTCATTTTCTTTATTTAAAGGTGAATCAATTTTGATCACATTGACCCTAAAGATAATTAGCAAATAGATAAGGGCAGAAAAGGCATAACTCTTGAGAATTGTTATGAATATCGCTTGTCTCGCCGATTTCTACCCTCCTTCTAAATAAGGACAAAATGAAAACTCCGTATTGATTGATGCCTTTATTATAACATTTTTATGTTTTATTTTTTGATTCTTTTACAGTGTTTATATTAATTTTCGTCTTTTACTTTTTTTTCTATTAATTTTCCGAAAATTAATAGAAACACAGTAAAAGAAACAAAAAATAAAACGTAAAAATGTTATAATAAAGGCATCAATCAATACAGAGTTTTCATTTTGTCCTTATTTAGAAGGAGGGTAGAAATAATATAATGTTTTTGAATTAATATTTAAATTTTAAAAACTACTTTCTTTAACACGTATTTCTCAAATTCATATGACAAATTTATCACACAAGGAAAGTTTTTGTGGAATGAATTAAATTCCTTATACAGGGGGGGAGGGAAGAGAACCGTACTATAATTATATCAGTTCATAAATGATATATATCCATGATTGGATGCTTTTCATAGTTGCTGATTTGCCATAAAATCCCAACCAATCAACCAACTGGATGCTTTCCCAATAGCAGAAATCTATACCATAGTTGTTCATTGATTAAACCCCAGCAATTAACATACGCAAAGATGAAGCCAAGGTTATTAGAACTGATAAAATGTTTATAAGCAAATATCTGCAAATAGTATTTGAATGGATGGATTAATATCCATTTCAGATTCATTTCTTAATCCATGCAATCAACTTTCAGTCAAGTCCATCCAATTAACTAAAATAGCATCATAGAATATGTCTACACATTTTTAATTTAATACTTAAAATAACTTGCATGTTATTGTTTCAATGTTGATATGGATGACTTCTTAACGTAAGAGCATTTTATCTTATAATAATGAAATTTGGTATAATACAGGTTATCCAAAAACTAATGGTGGGGGATTCGAGGACAATGTATAAGAAAATAATATGCGTATTCAACAAAGTAATATTTTAATTGAAAGTGTACCTCAAATAGTTTTGAACCTAATTAGTAAATTTCCACATGCACACCATTTATGACTATGCATATGTTCAACTGTTATTTCCTGACATATGGATTGACAGGAGTGATTCAATTCTATGGCCACCACGGAGCCTTGATTTGACAGCCCTTGATTTGTTTCTTGGTGGGGGGGGGGGGAGTTCTGTAAAGAATTATATTTACATGGACAAATTTGGAGTTCCATTTGAGATACACTTTCAATTAAAGTATTATTTACATATTGGTTCTCAAAACCCCACCATTATTTTTTGGGAACTCTGTATATATATATAAGAAAGGCTTCATAAAATGTTTCATTTGTAATGGTATTGATGTGATTTAAGTCAATGGAATGTAAAGTGACTTCTTTTATTTTTTTCACCAGGTTCTTTTACTTATATCATTTTGCATTTTATGCCTATGACTATCGTTTCAATGGGCAGTACAGTGGATTGGCACTTTTCACATCCTGGTTGTTTGTTCAGGTGAGAAAATTTAAATTCTGCACTGTTTAATTATTTCAGAATGTATATGCTAAATAGCTAAAACACTTCTTATAGTAATGATTTTCTTTGATGATACGAACATTTTAACCAATAAGAGAGGGACAGGTCACTGAGTAGTGTGCCAGGCTCTAATCTGCAGTTTCCAGGTTCAAGTCCCAGCAGGGCCAGCATTGAGATTTATCTCCACAAACCCTCCTGCCCTATGTCAGTAGGGGACCCCGATATGCTTGGAAAGGCTGTTGGATGGGATGTTAAGCCGTGGTCCCATGTACAGGAGAACCATACCCTGTGCACATTAAAGAACACACTGGATGGCTTTGACGGGAGCCTACGATCTGTATCCCAACATCAGTCCAGTGGGTCCCCTCCCCACAACCTTCTCTGAGTCCTCAGAGTCCTTATGCCCTGGCCATTTAGACCATTGTGTGCAAAAAAACTGCTGCTCTGGGGTAAAACAACCCAACCCAATAAAAGGATTTTGCCTAAATTTCTCTTTCTAGAATCAGAGGTTCTTAACCTGTGCACCTTGCAGTAACATTTGGAAGCTTTGCACTCCCAAATAAATGGTGGTGTAGGAAATCTCCTCACACCACTATTTAGGGATATCTTTGCTTGGTTTATTTGTTTTAAAAATAAATAAATAAATAAAATGAAAAAAAAATCAAATATCCATATGTTCCTCTTTTATCCTTTGGAGGTGTGGGCACTCCAGGTTAAAAACCCCTATTCTAGATCATAAATGAAATGTCAACATTGAAAGAAATTTTTTTTCAATGTTGACATTTTCAAAATATTGTTACTAGAAATATATTTCAAAATATTGTTACTAGAATTTATTTTTGTAGATTTAAAGAATTTTCACTTATTATTCAGTGCATTGCAGATGTTATGCTTGATTTACATTCATATAATGGATATTTGGCTACATTGTGGCACTTCTATGTAACGTTAATAATAATTGGACAGTTTGGTCTTATTTGTTCTTGGAAGATGTGCTCTGTTGACTAGGTAGGTTCTAAATCTATGTGCAGAGAGCATCATGAGTTAATCAATTAGCTGTAATTGCCTAGAAGAATAGGGGTGGGGGTTGACTCGGTTGGTAGTGTGCCAAACTCATAATATGAAATTCCCAGGTTCCAGTCTCAATTGTACCAGCATTGAGATTTATCTCTGCTAACTTCCACCATGCCCTCAGTGAGAAAGGAGACACAAATTGACTTGAAATGACCACTGTCCATCGGATGGAACATTAAGGCAATGCCCTGTGTGCAGGAGAGCGATACCCTGTGCACCTTAAATAACACACTGGATGGCTTTGACAGGAGGATATCATCTGTCTTGTAATTGTCCAGTGGGTTCCTTTCCTGCAACCTTCTCCGAGTCCTTGTGACCTGGTCAATTTAGTCCATTATGTGCAAAAAAAGTGCTGTTCAGAGGTAAAACAACAACCAACGAACTTAGAAGAATAGTAAGATATTATATCTTATAATTGATGTATGCTTTTGATATCTGCTTGTGAACATTTTGGTAATTTTGTAAGCTGGTAATTCCAATTTTTTTGTTTTTGTGCTTTAACTGCTATTCAGGGCATGTTACAGTGGGGGCATGTCACATCCCTTTCATAGGAGTTGAATTGAGCTCATAGTTAAAATCGGAAATTATTTTGTTTGATTAAAAAATATTTAATATTCATAAAATGTTAAGCTTATTAATATTATTTATTTAAAACTAAAATTATGGAAAATATGTAATATAAGTAATGTATTCTCAGTTGACCCAATAAAACTTGCTATATGAGTTTATTTTTTCCCTACCTATTTTTGCTTACACATAGCAAAAACACTTTGTTAATTGACCACATCATATTGGTATTATGGATGATGTTCATTTTCTAAATCTCCCAGAAAATTTATGGGGTGTGACTTATATGTTATTTTGGTCCAAGGTTAAAAAAACTTTTAACTTGCAAATAGTTTGAAGGATAAACTTAAAATTTTATTGCTCAACGACAGGGAATTTTAGGTTATTTTTAGCTCTCTCTCTCTCTCTGTTACTTTTAGATGTGACATGAGGCCTCTAATGTATTTTATCACTCTGGGAGAATTTTAATAAGATATTTATTTTAAATCTAAGAATGTAGAATTGATTTTAAACAGACCTGAATATCCGTGGCATCATCTAGAGCACTGTTTCTCAAACTGTAGTCTGTGGCATTCCACCTGATGGTTTGTAAGTAGTTTCAGGGAAAAAATCAATGCAGCAATTTTTACCATATACATGTGGAATTTTGAAATGTATAACTATGATTTTTCAGAAATTCATGCAAAACTAATGCATGTTCTCTGGTTACAATCTTAATAATCACATTTGCATACTTTTTATAAGAAAGGGGAGTGCTCTGCATGTATGCCAACTTCCTATGTTGTGATCCATGACTGCCAAAAGTTCAAGAAACTCCGATTTTTGGCACTTTATTTAGCCAACACATCATTGTCTACTGCAGTGGGTTCTAATCTTTCAGATTGATTTATGGAATCTATTATATTTTCTTGTGTTTTTGCCATTACATGTTATTTAGTGTGGTTTGTAATGTACAGAAAAATGATTTAATCAGTTTACTATTTAAATGCCTTTTGTATCATGTTTTAAGTAGTTTTGCTTTAACTGTGAATTTGGGTTATTAGTAACCACCTTCATTTCTATTACCCCAGTTTAACAAGAGTTGACTATTTTTTGTATGTGTTGCATACCTACTGTGGATACTTGAATATGGGATTTTTTTTGTTTTTGTGGTATTCGTTCATAATAGATATAAAATGCTCACTCATGTGTAGCACAGGAGTACTTTAAATAAAATGTGTTTTTATATTTTAGATCACTTGCCACAGTTATCAAATTTGAAAATTTGGGCAAAAATATGAATAGATTATTACATGTATAGTTATGATATTATTATGCAATATATGTTTTATTGTCTTTTTATACATTTCATAATTTGAATGTGAATAAAATGTGAAAGGCTCTCTGATTTTCATATATAAGAAAATATAAGCAAATTTATTAGTTTTAATTCTTTTTTATTTCACTAATTTTTTTATGCTTTGCAGCATTCGATGATATATTTTTTTCATCATTATGAATTGCCAGCAATGCAGCATCATAGTGAGAACCCTGATATAGCTCAAGATCTTCATGCTGAAAATGAGTTGATGCCATCAACTAATAATTCCGCTCAGGTAGCTTCCATTCAGGAATTTCCACATGGTGAGGAATACAGCCTCATGAATGGTCCTTCAGGAACAGCTTCAATCCAGAATCCTTCACCATCATCTGAAACTAGAAGCATTCAGTTTAATAACAGAGATTCTCCAAATACCTGTGGGGAAGAAATCAATCATGATATAAACAATGCTATTAATGTAGAGAATTCATCCATCATCTCACTACAAAGTGAGCAAGATGGTTCCATGTGTCAAGCCCTGGATGTTGGGAAACCAACTGGAAGTCCAGATATGATTAAAAGCAGTCCACTTTCTGTAGTAAGCAATGAGAGTGGTTGCAACAACATCTCACTATGTTTACAGCAGAAATGCCCAGCAAAGCAGAGTGCCACATCAGATACTATAAAGAATTCTGATTTAAGCCAACAAAATACCGTTAGCCATCAGAGAAAACAGGCTAAGTGTAAGGATCATTCACAGGAGTCTAATTGTATGTTTCTGGATGATGGGAATAATCGGTTATCATGAATATCATGAGCCTTTGTGCTTATTAATTGTGGAAAATAATGATTTATTTACTTGTTCTTTTAAGTTATTTCATATTTTATAAAGATCTGATATAATTATACATTATGCTATATACATGCAGCTTTTAAGGTCAATGCAGAGCATTCCACTATAAAGCGGGTCTTTTTAGTACTCTAATTTATATTGTATGTGACAAAACATTTTTTTAATTAAGAGCAAAAATTGTTTTTTGTTTGTAGGGCTGTTTATTGTTAAATTTTACTGCAGGTATAAAAAGTAGATGAGTTTTCCCAAAGCTTTTGTGTGTGAGAGACATGGATTAGAAAATCATTTTTAGTGAAATGCAACTGTTATATGTAAGAAGGTTACTGAAATCAATGTATGAGTTGTTAATGTGGTGTATGCAAGTCTATCCATTCTTGAAAATGGGTAAAATATTATGCTTAATTCTCAGCTCATTCAAATAGATTTAATTATATCAATATATATTTTACTATGTTTGGAGCTGAAGGAAATTGATTTCCTTGAGTGTTAATTCTGAGAGTAGGGGTTGGTATTAATGATATTGAATTAGTTGTATGTAAGAGAATATACTAAATAATTTAATTGATTATACCTATGGACTTCTTTTATCACCAAATATGTATTTCGCATGGGTATCAAAAAAAAAAGTCCTACTAGAATAAATTTATTTCAAAAGTGTAAATAGAATTACTGGTGAAATACATTTTCTGAAACTTTTATTTCACAGTAAAAGTCCTATGTAGATAAAAAAGTTATTTAAGAAATAATACTTTATACTTATATTCAGAAGTGAAAAGAATTCAGAAAGCTAAATTCTTAGTGCAGATTGGACTTTATAATGCATTTGAGCTTTGAAGTAACTTGATTGGTTTAGAAAATAAAGCCATGTTGATAGGTTCCTGTCAGCTCTCTGTGGCAAAGCAGCTGCTTGAGGGGTATTTATTTTATTATTTTTATTAGCAGTGTAACAAATATTAAAATTCATATTGTGCCAATAATATGCAACAAATATTTAAAATGGCTTCATAACTATTAAAGATTACTGAATTTTTTAAATTGTTCAAAGCAGTTATTGCCTATATATTTGGAAAAGGATCAAATTGACAATAGATCACTGATTTTCAAAAATTATGACTAATCCTGGCTCTCTTACAGGATGAGAGTAAGCTTGATATAAATAGCAAATGTAGTGGGGTTGTGGATATAGTATATTAATATTTAATACAAGTATTTGTTTTACCAAGCTCCTGGGTCTTGTCTATTGCAAAAATGCGGCAATCAGATCATCAGTCAAACGATTTATTTGAATTAAATGCTGTGTTAAAAGGCAGTTAAATTTGCTTTGAACATTTGTTGAATGCTACAGCTAAATTTTGCCTGGCTAAGAAGTATGATTATTCAGCTATACTGTTGAGAAATATTCATGACCTAAAGTGGACAAGATGATTTCTTTAAAAGACATGAAGACATTTTAATCTCTCAATTACTATTATTGTGTTTGCATCGGATTATTTGCACACTAGTTACTAGATTTAATTTATTTTGGGTATATGTTGGAATGGAGAACTATACTGCAGTAAAAAGTGTAGAAAACAGCTTTCTGATGTAATTTTACTTTATTGTGAAATGGGATAAAAACAATCGGTGCAAACTAGTGTAAAGTGGCTTTTTTTTTTATTAAGTCCTTGTTTCATTAGACATTTTTGGAAGTTATTGGTTTTATGGAAAAAAATTAGTTCACTGTTACTAAGGCAATCCATCCAGTTGTCAATGGCTCATTAATAAGAATAACTTTAATGTAATGCATTCCATTTTTTGTGCTGCCCTTGTTACATGTCAAAATGAGAATTTTTCACTGTTTCAGCAATTGCAAGTCACCAATTGAAATTTAGAAATTCAGTGTTCTGTAGTAAACATCAAGTGATGTTGTGCCAATCTTTATAGTCTTTCATGTTTCTACCCGAGTTGCTGCTCTCTTTGAATTAGGGTTAAATAAAAAAAAAAGCAAGAATGCTCACTTGCTATTGTGAAGTTTGAATTTCACTTTAATTTTTTGTTCAGTATTTGGTGTTCTGCACTCTTTTCGTGCTTAATATAGTACTACAAGACAAAACTTACAACGAACTTTGTGAACAATGCTAAATTCTGAGAACTTGCTTGATTTGTGATTATAGTAGATTAGATTTAAGCACAGTAAACAATTAGTTGTTTATATTGAATCTGAGATTCATGAAGAAATAAAAACTGTTTATCTAGATAAGTAATTTAATTACTGAGCCTTTCAAAGCATAAAAATGTTAAAGTATGTCATTTTAATAGAGACAAATCTGATATCTATAATTACTACTATAACACTTGTGTTATCTTTTCATGGAAAATAATTAAAGCTGTTTGGATATGATACTATGAATTATATAAATATTTTAATAATTGAAGCTAATATACCTGTTATTGAATGTAGGCAATGTATATATGGCTTTATTAGGCCTGAAAAAAAAATCGTACTTTCATACACTTGAGTGAAAAAGTAGTACTTGATGCTTAAAATAAATTGCAGAGATTCTTTGACTTTTAGTGACCAAAGTTGCATATTTCTGAGTGTACACATCATGATAACATGTTCATTAAATTCATTTTTGAAACAAAATAATGCTTAAGTTAAATTTTAATTTTGTGAAAAAATTTATCATTAAATGCTTTTTCTTGATAAATATAGGTTATAAGTGGTTTAATAGTTCTTTTTTTTTGCCAGAACTCTTTATATTTACCATCTACACTAAAATGTTTTTATTATTTGCTTTTAAATTGCTTAATATTTAGCCGTCCCATGGTCAAGTGGTTAGCGCGCTTGGCTACTGATCAAGGGACCTGGGTTTGAGCCCCGGGTACGGCATGGCTGTTTGTGTCGTTTTTCTGCTGAGGGCCTGCCATCCTCTCAGACCTTCTATGGCATATAAACTGGCAAGACAGCTGCTTGAGGGGATTTTTTTTTATTTTTAAAACAACCTACCAGGTTGGGAGATTTAAAAAAACTTAGGATTATCTGCTTTTAAAAAATGTACTAAAGGATTTAAAATTTATTGAATGTGCAGAGCCAACCCTTTTCCTTTTAAAAAAATTCTTAATATGTTTTGTGATAATTTTAAATAGGTTTTGTATCAGTCAATAAGTACAAAACCTATTTTGCATGTTCAGTTTTCTGCCATCTTAAGATTTTGAAATTACATATTTAGATTTTAAGTGTGTCACAATTTTAGACCAGCATATGCTTTATGTATTCATTGGGTTGTCTATCATTCATATTTTAATTATCCACCAATTTTTCATAATTTTTAATGCAAATTAAAATCATTAATGAAATCCAAATGCAATGGTGACTGTGGCCTTGGTAGGTTGAATGTTTTATAAAGAAATATTTTATCTGCTACCTTGATATATAAAAGATAGGCAGGTATACTCGTTTATTGCATTTCAATTATATGCTTTTCCTTCTGAAATGATGCATTGTACTGAAATTTGTTTTATGTGATTCATTACCTCACAAGGTGTTGACGAATAGAGATGCAAAGAAACTCTTTAGGCATTTGTATTAGTGACATTTATATATGTATATATAGGCCATGCATATTAGGTTTAATAAATGGTGAGTATGAATAATATCAAATAAGCTTATTTATTTATATATAATACATTTAGAATAGAGCCAAATTTATCTATGTAAAATAAAATGGCGCTTATCCAAGACAGTGGTTCCCAATATTTGGTTCTAACAATTGATTGCATTAGTTTTAACAATCCAAAGTCGTGTGGTACTTTGATTTCAAAAAACAAAAAGGAAGATAATAAAATGGAAACTGATGTGTTGAATTCACATTATATCAGATTGGAAGTTTCAAAAGGCATTAATTTGTAGATTGGAGAACGGTTTTGTGATTATAGGAAAAATTGCTTTGAGCCAGGTAGGATAAGATCCATTAGCTTCTGACAACACATTAGGGGCTGCCATGAGCTTTATGCCTCTTTGAGCTGCATTCAATCTGTTTGAATCAGATACCACTAACAAGGTTTATAGACCAACTCTGTTTATAGAAACAAGGTTTATACCTTGTGTTCAGTCTATTCAGCTAATTTGATTGATGGGAGCACCAGTTGGCGTTTTGCACATTGATTGGGAATACAATTTTGGGTTGAGTTTTAAATAATGTACTAAGCTAAACAAAAATAGGTGGTGACCAACAGCTGAAGAAATGCAAGAAAGATCGATCCACTGATATTTGGCCCAAAATTTTCGGTTACTGGACTCGCCAGGCTGTTAATATGCAGTTTCCAGGTTTGAATCTCACCTGGGCCAGCGTTGAGATTTATCTCCACTAAACACCCACTCTGTCCTCGGTCAGTAGGGGACACCAATGGGCATGGAAAGGTCGATGTCTCTCAGATGAGATGTTAGCCATAGCTCCGTCAACAGGAGAGCCATACTCTGTACGTGTTAAGGAATATGCAGTATGGCCTTCAATAGAGGATACCATCTGTCTCCGAACAGATGCCCAGTGGGTCCCCTTCCCCCAAAATCCTCTGAGTCCTTAGGATCCTTGTGATCTGGCCATTTAGCCCATTGTGTACAAAAAAGTGCCACTGAGAGATAAAACAGCATAACCTAACAGTAAGTTCAAAATCTGTCACTGAATGAACTGCAAATTTCAGAGTTCTGCTGAATTAAGTGTTAATAGCCGAAAATTGTTATTCATGGTAGTAATAACCAACTGTGTATAACAAGCCAGTAATTATTTAAGTTAAACTTATTGATTGTTAACTATTTCACCTCTGTTGTACTTATTTGTCTAATTCTCTGATGGAAGGTGTAGTAATTTTAATAGCGGAATAGTTGCATGATGGAAGATAGTTTAATCCTCAGTAATCGATAGGCATTTTTCTTTTCACTACTTAAGAGGTGCTGACCATTCATTCCATATTGTATCAGATTCGTGATATTCATCGATTTGACCACGATCATTCTAATGTTCATATTTTTATTCTTGCCTGTTTTTCCTCGTTGAGAAATGTGATAACGAAGGACTGTAAAAATTGTGCTCCATCAAGCTATGGTTTCGCTCACAAAAGGGAGAACTCGGACGTTTATCTCTCTACTTGAGCAAATTAAAAGTCTTGATAAACTAATCTTTGCCCCACATACTTTTACCATAGGCACCGTTGTTACTCTTTTAACTGTCCTTATTTTCCACTTTCAGATGGGAAGCTAACTTTCTCACTTTATTGCTATTTACTCCTTTATTCCTAACAATTATTACACTCGCAAATGAGAAGCAAAATGTTTTTATCTTTTAGTATTCTCTTTAACTTATCCCCTATTCTGTTTTCGACCTTATTGTTACACTTCAGGCCCGGAACGAAAAAAAAGGTGGAGGCAGGCAAGTAATCAGAATAAAACTTTACGAGGTCAAGATCGAGTCGAAATGCTATTCCGGTATCAATTTTTTCCCTCCGATGTAGTGTTCTTTAAAAGATTCCTTGAAAAATATGGGTAATGTATATATACACTGAGAGGCCAAAAGTCATGGGATACGTGCCTGATAACGGGTTGGTCCTCCTTGAGCCCTTAGCAGTGCAGCCACACGTCGAGGCATGGAGTCAAAGTTGGCTGTACCGTTCTGCAGGGATGGCAGCCCATTATAAAGTTAAAACCGTGAGAAATGCAATCGGACCTCTGAGAAACACAAAAAGACAAAATCGGTGAAAAAGAAACTCTCAGTGCCTAGAGGAATCAGAATTATAAAAAAAAAAGTCCCAAAATTTTTTAAGCCCAGTGAGAACGTATTAGTAAAGACTGTCATGTTAAACCTATATTAAGTGATGCCTACAAGAGTCAGAAAAAGGTGTGAATTTCAAAAATTCACCAAAAATCAGGAAATCCACTTAGAGGGGAAACAAAAACACCCACGGAAAGATAGAGAGCCAGGCTAGACGATGATCTAAAAATATTCAAATAAAGTCACATGGAAGGTGAGTAACAGAGAGACAAAAAGAGTGAAATTTCAAAGTCCTTGATATCAGGGGCCTGTGGGGTCAATTCATGGTGATAAAGTCCGTGGAGTGTTCCTCGATCCACCTCCTATCAACCAAAGACTGGTGACATGTTGCATCATCTTGTTGGAATACCCCTTCACCATCAGGGTGCTTGAGAGTCATGAAGAGGTACATGTTTCAGGATTTTTCTGAACATTCGCAGATCACCTGAACAGGTGATCTGCGAGAATGTCCACATATCTTATACTTGTCAGCAATCGCTGACAGGTATGAGATACGTGGTAATTCTCGGACGAGAGAGCCTAATGTAGATCACCTGAACACGCCCCACACCATCACAGAGCCGCCTCCAGCCTGAACAGAACCATGCAGACAGGGAGGGTCCACGGCTTCACAGGGTCTACGCCACACTCTAATGCGCCCATCAGCGCGAAACAACTGGAACCTTGATTCATCAGACCATGCTACTTGATGCCATTGTTCTACTGTGAAATTTCGATGTCTTCGTGCCCATTCCAGTTGTTGAGCTCTTTGACCATGTGCAAGCAATGGGACACGGTGAGGTGAGTCTTCGGCTACCAAATTCGATGGAGTGCAGGTGGCGACGGACAGTCCTTTCAGAAACGTTTGTGTTTGGCACACATTCAAATTGGCAGTGATTCCATGCACTGTATCCCGTCTGTTGGTCGTTACCATTCATGACAGCCAACGCGAGTTCCGTTTGTCAATTGCACGTGGGCGTCCCATTCGCTGGTTTACATGTGTGGAAATGCCATCAATAGAATACTGACGATAAACTCTTGACACCATAGACCTGAGAAAACAAATTCCTGCACGATCTCCGATATTTCATGACCCATCCTTCTGGCACTGACAATCAAGTTCAAAGTCAGACAACTCATGACGTGCCGCCATGCTGAATTAACTACTCCGAAATGAATGTTGGGTTTGTAGGCTACTGCAGCGCCATTCTGCGGTTGACGTCCAAAGCATCGGTTACGAGTACAGCACGCTAACTAACTGCTATTCCCATGATGGCCTGTCAGTTGATATGCTTAATATATTTTTCGTCTCCGTTCTGGTTACAAGTATCATCAAGGGTGGAGGATGGTCACCCCTCCTTAATTCGACCCATTTACACTCTTATCCAACCTATTCCACTCTCAGATGGAAAACACTTCCCACTTAATTTTTTTTAATCTGTCCCTTATTCCAGTTGGGATAGGAAGCTAAGCTTTCCCAACATTCTGCTACTCTTATGCTTCTTATCTTTTTCTCACACGGGTAACATCTTTCCTGTCGCATTGCTGTCCTTTATCCCACTACTTCGTACTTTATGAGGCCTTTTGTGGCTGACGATTTTTCTCATTATGCAGCAAAATGTGTCACTCAGGAATCTGTTTTAGTCCCTCTACACGCAATATTAAAGAGTACCATCTAATAGATAAATATCTATTAGATGTGATTAATAAAAACATTTTCATGAAAAGAAAGAAAAAAATTCCAACGAAAGTTCGTATTTACTGCTGTTGACTGTAAAATCTATTTTTGTGCTTTTCGAATTTTTCTATTAAAATTCTCTGAAACAACCATACAACCTTTGGAACACCTGCATTGCAAGTATTGTAGCTAAGCTACACTATTATAGCTGTAGCGTTTTTTTTTCTGTGTCTGCTGAGAAAATTTGCTCGTGCACTTCAGGTTCATTTTTCTAAATGCTAATTTAGTCCCCCATCTGAAGACTATTATGATCGTATTATGATCACACCCATCTGAAGACCGTTAGACTAGCCTTTGGGAACCATTGTTTCACAAGCGTTTTACCATCTAGTTATCTGTGTTTTCCTGTACATTCTTAAGAACATATTCTTCTGTTGCTTATAAAGAGATGTGCTGGTAATTTCTATTCATTTTTTTACCTTGTAAATCTTTTTAAAAAAGATACTTTTATTTGTGTTGCACATACATTAGAAGTTCATGTCAAATTGTTTTCTTCATTAAAGAGAAATTTATCCAATGAAAATTTTGAACTTTTTGTACTCAATAGTTACTATTCAAATCATTTGAATTACTTTAAAATACTATAGGTAGCAACTACACTGAGGTGCCAGCTTATTAGATACACCACTCCTCGTCACATAAATGGTTGATTCCAATATAATGCGTCACATGATCGCGGCGTGCGGTATAAATCAGGCAAGACCAGCTCTTCGAACATCAGTTAGAGTTGAATTGAGCGTCAGAATGGGCAAAACGAGCGATCTGAGCGACTTTGAATGTGGTATGATAGTTGGTACCACAAAATAAGGGTCTGTGGTTGGTACTAGGCGTGCCGGTTCTAGCATCTCCCAAACGGCCGTTCTCTGGGCTTTTTATGCACAATCGTTTCAAGGGTTTACCAAGAACGGTGCGTTAAGCAAGAAACTAACTACTAATAAGAAGAACTACTTAAAGAAACTAATTACTAATTAGAACTGTTCTGTTACTCCTTAAGAATACAGTTTTCACAGTGGCTCTTTAGAAAGTGTGGATTGGATGGACCAGTTATAGATGTTTGCACTGAGATTTTCTTTGCTATCCTCTACTCTATCCTCTCCCTTTGGTAAGAAGCCACTGAAAAGCTCATCTTTTCGATGAGATAATAAGTCGTAAACTGTGTGCAAACGATCTGGACCTTGTGTACGATGAAGGATACGTCTAATGGTTCTACATCTGCCCTATAGCTGTTCATGGATTCTCATCCTCTACCCCGACTTTGATCAGGTCTCTAGACCACCTTTTTAACTTGGAGCACTTTGAGTTCTTGTGAACTGCCGTTTAGCTCATTGCGTGAGAAAAAAGAGAATGCACAGCTCAGAGTTAAAAACCTAGCTCGACACTCTGTAGAGGTTTGCATTGAAAGTGTTGCGACGATTCCCATAGCTCTTTAAAGAGAAAATTTCATTACCTTTAATATAGCTAGGACACGATATATTTTTCCCTAAATTAAAAAATAAATATATAAAAATTGGTCAATGGGAGGGGTATGGGAGCTCTTAAATACAAAGATCATTCTATGACTTTTTTTGAATGCATGGAGACGGTAGTTTTGAATTGATTGGAATTGTTACTGAAATATATTTTTAAACCATGCATTTTAGAGTTAAGTAATTTAACCTTTCTGGTATAATATTGTTATGGTTAAAGCAGTCACTTTAAAACTCCTTTAGGTTAACCAGTTGGAGAACCATAATCTAATCACTCAAGTGCTTTAGGGTAGTGTAGTATGAATGTTCTTTTTTATTATTTAAGAAAGTTATGATTTGAAGATTCACTGAGATAAGCTCGTTCTGTTTATTTCTCACGAAATCCTGTTTTTATTTCAAACTGAAAAAGGTCCGTTTTCGTTTAAGCCCATCTTACTACCCAAATGCTCGGAAGATAAGAAACGCAGCCAACAATTCGTTGTCTACGTTTTTACTTTTCCAACTTGACGGATGAAAGGACAACTAAATCTCCGAGCATTAAAACTCTTGTTTTTTCCCCCTGAGCTCTAGAAGTAACTGTTGTCAACAGCGCTAAAGAATTATTCTCTATCCTCGAAGTTTGTGCTTTTGCTAAGCTTGTTAGACAGAGCTTACACTTAACACGCACTTAAATCACCTAGGTATATGAAGGAGAGAAAAGAAAGTCGATGTTTCGTCAGGAAACTAGATAATACACCGACTTCGCAGACTGCTTTCTGCTTCTCTCGTCCTTATCAACTTCGCTGAAATAAAATACTTCACTAGCTGTGCTGAGAGATAAAAAAAAACCAGACTCTCTTGAGTGCGCAATTACTGCACGAAATAGGAAACTCAACAAGGATACCTAAGATTTAATGGTCGTGATTGCTTTGGAGGTTCAGATATATCTTGTGCTTATTACTGAGCGTGGAAGAGATTGGGTTATGCTAGTGTATGATTTCTCTGATCACCAATAATGCTATGAATAGAAGACGGTAGCTATTTAAATATTTTGAGTCGTATGATTGTTAGGATTTTTGCATGTCGGTATATTAATTTTCTATATTAGGGAGGTTGCATCATTATCCAAAGTGCAAAAACCAATGAGATTTGAGTGAAGATGTGGAAATGCATATAGATTGGATAGAGGCCAAATTTCAGTCTAGAACTATACAGTGGCCAGAGTTATTGGAAACCATGATTGTTTCAAAGAACGGAAATTACGATAGCGGCCGAAGTTATATTTTCTAAAGAAGTGCAAACGCTTATTTCTTATAAATGGGCGTTAGTGGGAGGGGGGGGGGAATAGAGAGACAGTCCCCACCGTAAAAAAGATTAAATTTGTGGTGAATAATACAGGTATACCAAAAAAAAATGTTTTTTCCTTAACAAAATGTAATCTTGATTTTTCCTTTATGTTTTGTTTTTGGAAGCATCTTTCACTTTGTTTTCAGCCATTTTTAATTTGTTCTATGATATGACGCAAGCCCGGATCTAGAAAAGAAAATTAAACGGAGGGAACAAGAGACTGGATTTCTATTGCAGCATAACATTTTCTGTTATAAAGGTCATGAAAATGCGTGAAATATGCACAAGTTTAATATGTTTTGCCTCCATTATCCTTATTAGCATTCTCAAAAAAAAAAATCCGAAAAATTCAAAGAGCTGGCCGAGTGGTTAGCGCGCTTGGCTACTGATCTAAGGGACCTGGGTTCGAGCCACGGATAAGGCATGGCTGTTTGTGTCGTTTTTCTGCTGAGGGCCTGCCATCCTCTCAGACCTTCTACTATGGCATATAAACTGACAGGCTCCTGTCAGACCTCTGTGGCAAGCAGCTGCTTGAGGGGGTATTTTTTTTATTTTTTTATGCCTACCTTGCCTCCTCCCCTCTAGATTTGACCCAGGTATGATGAATGAATGGTTGCTATATTTGCAACTTCACTCATTGAAAGGCTCAACCAAATATGTCGACACCTATATTCATATATATTCTTTATAGGCAAAGATATGCTAATGGAGGTATTTTGAATCTCCATTTCTTAGACATGGGATAAGGTAATAACTTCGACCTTTTCCTTCGCGTAGTGTCCCACGTGGTCAATATGTTTGCTTCAACTTTCACGTGTGTTGAATTTTAGCTCAGCCGCACTTTTGTTGTCACATTGAGCTCAAGCTGGATAGGAGGAGAAGATCCATTGTATTATGCGACATGAAAATCTCTGTCAAGTTTACCCAATATATTCTTTATTATGCAGAGGGTAATGGCTTCTTCAGCACAGGATCATGGCTGAACGTCTCAGACAGTAGCATTTACGGAGGGCCTTTAAAACGTTCTTGACACGTGTTTGTAGATTTGCACTCGTTCCTCCGAAGCTAATGAGCTACGACTTGTTTGAGAGCTTGTCTAAGTTTGCCATTATATGTTAGAAACAAGCGTATCATCATTTTTCTCTTCGCTGGCAGCCCGTCAAGTTTGGTCTGCGAAATCTGTCTGTTGTTGCTATGGAGCCTACTAAAGACGGAGGAGGGGGGCGGGCGGGTAGGGAAGAAGATTTTACATTTTCACAAGGATTCAGCTTAGGGACGATATGAAAAAATCGCCGATTTATTACAAGTTTAATTATCTTGGGAGCTATGTAACTGATACTGGTGATGTGCGGCATGAGATTAACAGACGAATAGGTATTGCTGCCGGGACTTTTAAGAATCTATGGAGATTGTGGAGAAATAGGCGTATACACCTAAAGACTAAAATTAGACTGTATAATAGTTTGGTTCTTTCTAGGGTTAGTTATGGTAGTGAAACTTGGACGCTGTGTAAACAAGATAACAGGAAACTAGATGCTTTTGATTCTAGATGCTTACGCAGTATCTTGGGTATTAGGTGGTTTAACTTTGTAACTAATGATGAGGTTAGGCAAAGGAGTCTGCAACCTCCTTTAAGCAGCATATTGTGCAGAGAGAGACTCCGCTGGTTTGGCCATGTTGCCCATATGGATAATTATAGATTGGCGAATAGGGTTATGAACAGTGTGCCTAGAGGCTTCAGAAGGAGGGGGAGACCTAGGATGCGGTGGTCAGACAATGTCAAACAGGACCTTGGTAGAATTGGTGTGCAGTGGCCGGATGCAGCAGATGTAGCTCAGGACAGATATGCTTGGAGAATTAAACTGCGTGGTCTGGTTGGACCTCCGTAGCCCATGGCTGCTTGAGGATGATGATGATGATGATGGGGATCATGCCTGTTCATATGGCGCTGTTATGGGATGGATGCGTAAACTCAGGAAAGGATGGCAGAGTTTTGCAGATCTCCCTAGTGTAGGAAGACCGAAGGAGGTCGTGAACTCGTTAAGAAAACACACATCTCCGTTTTCAGGTATTAAATTTTGATGTCAGTGTATCGATTGGCAGCGTGAAAACAAATTAATCAACATTTAAAGTCCCGAAAAATCTGTGCCAAATGGGTACGCCACAAACTGATAGAACAACAAAAAAGAGCTAAGTCGACCCGTGGAAGGAGATGCTGGCAATGTTTGAACCACTAGGTTCAAACACAGGGATCACATATGGTTTTAGTACTATACAACTCCCAGAGAGATCAATAGCTGTGATTGGTTTGCGGAAGATGAACCACATCCCCAAATCCTCTGACAAGACTTTCATTCTAGGAAGATGTTCACAATTTTCTTCAATTCCCAAGGCGTGGTAGCCGTGGGCACCTTACCTGAAAAAATGAATAAATGGCCAATACTACAACGATATTTTGCCTAACATAGTTAAGGAGATGAAGGAGTAGCGTCCAACGACAGGTGTGTCAAGAGTTTTCCTTCTTCACGACAATATCAGTGCTCACAAACAGGGGCGTAGCAAAGAACTATGGTTGGGGGGGGGGAGAGAAATCAAAAATTTTACAACTCGAAATTCATATTTTGCCAACTGAGCAAACTTACTTATATTTTCGCTCCGTGGGTGGGGGTTGAGGCAGTTTTCACAACTCACCCTGCATTTTGCCATTTGACTTCCAATTTTGCCAACTGACTGTAATATGCCATTTAACTTCCAATTTTGCCAACTAGCCATAGTTTCACAGAAATAATTCCTATATTTACATCTCGTCTGAATTGTAGCAAGTCAGTGTGAATTTTCACTTGGTTTGGCCAACTGTCCTTAATTTCACGAAACTAATCCCAATCTTTACATCTCTCCTAAATTTGCCAAATCACTTCAAACATTTCAAACTCCCCAAGATTTAGCCAAGTGTTCTCGATTTTAGTCAACTATCCTCAATTTCACAAACCCAATCCCAATTAGCACAACTCGCCCGTATTTTCCAAGTGGATTCGAATTTTGCCAACTGCCCTACATTTTGTTGTTTTCTCAATTTGTCCAACACTCCTTAATTTCACAAAACAAATCTCAATTTTCGCAACTAGCCTATATTTTACCAAGTGGATTCGAATTTTACCAACTATAGATTTTGCCAATTCGCCGTAATTTTATAGAAAAAAATCGCAAATTTTACATCTTCCCTGAATTTGCCAAGTCACTTCAAATTTTATTTAACTCTCCTTAATTGCACAAGAAAGGCACAATTTTCACAACTCCCCTATATTTTACCAAGTGGCTTCGAATTTTGCCAACTCCCCTAGATTTTGCCGAGTTCTTGGTTTTTCCAACTCTCTTTAATTTCACAAAACCAATTTTTACAACTCGCCTGTACTTTACCAAGTGGTTTCCAGTTTTGGCAACCTCCCTAGATTTTGCCAAGTTTTCTCGATTTTGTCAACTCTCCTTAATTTTACAAAAACAATCCCAATTTTCACAAATTGCCATATTTTACCAAGTGGATTCGAATTTTGCCAAGTTTCCTCGATTTTGCCATCTCGCCACAATTTTACAGAAAAAAAAAATCCAAATTTTACATCGCACCTGATTTTTGCAAAGCCACTCTGAATTTTGCCAACTCCCCCAAGATTTGCCAACTCTCCTAGATATTGCGAAGTTGCCTCGATTTTGCCAACACGCGATAATTGTGTGAGAGAAAAGATTGCAATTTTTACATCTCACCTGAATTTTGTCAACACGATTTTGCCAAGTCCCTTCGAATTTTGCCAACTGCCCCTAGATTTTGCCAACTCGCCATAATTTTACAGAAAAAAAATCCAAATTTTCACATTTCCCCTGAATTTTGCCAACTCCCCATGATTTTGCCATGTTACTCCGAATTTTGCCAACTGTCCCTAGATTTTGCCAACGCCCTAAGTTTTGCCAACTCGCCATAATTTTACATCTCACCTGAATTTTGCCAACTCCCCCCGATTTTGCCAAGTCACTCCGAATTTTGTCAGCTCCCCAAGATTTTGTCCAGTCACTCCGAATTTTGCCAACTCCCCAAGATTTTGCCAAGTTGTCCCGATTTTGTCAAATCACCTGTATTTTACTAAGTGACTTCAAATTTTGCCGACTGCTTTAAATTTTGCCGTCTCTCCATTTTCCAAACTGCCTTAGATTTGCCAAGTTGCCTCGATTTTGACAACTCCCCTTAATTTTCCAAAAAAAAAAAATTACAAATTTTCAGAACTCACCTAGATTTTACGAAGTCGCTTTGAATTTTGCCAACTCCGAGTTACTTTGGGGAGGGGGGGGGGGGGAGTCTCCCACCCCATGGCTACGCCCCTGCTCACAAAACCCGGCAAGTTACAGCGTATCTGGAGCAGGAAAAAAAATCAAAGGCTATCCCATCCTGCATATTCACCTGATCTTGCACCATGCCATTTTTGGTTATTTACAAAAATTAAGAAGGAACTTGCTGGGAATCCTTTTTCAAGAGTAGAAGACCATCAAAAATGCATTCATTCATATTTGCAGAGTATTTCCCAACCACCAAGAGTTCCAGAATTGTTAAGAATTTTTTGAACGCCCCTCGTACAAGTTCATTGTATTTCAAGGCCTGTATTGGCTAGTTGGTAGCATGCTAGGCTCATAATCTGCAGTTTCCAGGTTCGAGTCCTACCTGTGCCAGTGTTGAGATTTATCTTCACTAAACCCCCATCCTAATCTTGGTCAGTAGGACACCTATGAGCTGGAAAAGGCCACCATCCATTGGATAGGATGTAAAGCCATGGCTCCATGTGCCAAAATTTCGATTCTTAATCTATAATAGAATGATCTAAATCTCGGACCATTTTTTTATTTTTATAATTTAGCATTTCAAATTTTAATACTCAGTTGTTGTTTTCGGGTTATTTTACTTCTGAGCGGCATTTTCTTTGTACACGATGGGTAAAATGGCCAAGTTAAAAGGACTCGGAGAAGGTTATGGAATGTATTCATAGCCAGCTGTTAGGAGGCAGATGGAATCCTTCCATAATGCCATCCAGCGTGTTCTTTAACGTGCACAGGTATGCTCTCCTGCACATGGCTTAACATTCTATCCAAAGACGGCGGACTTTCTAAGCATCTAGCGGAGATAAATCAACGATGGCACAGGTGGAACTCAAATCTGAGAACTGTAGATTATGAGCTTGGCTCGCTATCAACTGAGCTACCCCTGCTCCGAAATTCTGTCGTGGCATCTGCATGATAGGAACCCAAGATATCATTATTATATCTCTCATGTATAATTAATTCAACTGAAGGCTGGCCGGGCCCCCAAGGAAGGTTTTTAGTGGACCCCTTTTGACTGGAATTCTTTTCGCTCTTTTGGACTAAGCATATTAATCAAAAACCGTTCTTTTCATTAGCAACGACTGAAGTAGAGAAATAGATTCACTGGCGTCAGAAACAGCTACACATCGACATAAAATGAATGCTTGGGTGTGGCTGTGGCGTTAATAGGGGCGTTACCTTCTGTTTTAATACGTCCTATTGTCATGTATGCCCAATTCTTTCTTTTTATCATAGTGAAGAACGGCTTCTATAGAGCAAATATAACGAGAGGCAGCTTAATTGCTATATTACGAGGCAGTAATTGGTTCTTCCGTACAACCGCTCTACGGACATAAGGGGAATTCTCGTTGATGGCCTTTAATTCCATTAAAGCATCTCCCTCATACCCGAGATTAGAACTCTTACACGGTTAAGCTATTATTATCCATTATAACAAATTAGGTCGTGCCATTCGTACGAGTTTGTTGGATTCGTTTGGATACCTGCGCAGTAATAAATGCATCTGCTTTCGATTGCCGAGCTTCAGCAACTCGTTAACGGCAGACAAATGAGCTGGAGCTTCAGTGACGCCTTCCGGATGCGATGTCAAAACGCAGAAGGTGACGTCATTCGTCGCACAATGAATGCTCGAATATAGTTATTCTGTAGGGAAATGTTTTTTATTTTTGCGTGATAAATAGGGAAGATTTTAATCGTTTATCTGAATTAAATTTTGTTTTCTTATCAATTTAACAATTATACATTTTATGCCAGTACAGACTGCAAGGAATTTTTTACAACCAGATCGGGGGTGGGGGATAAAAGATACAGCGGTATTTTAATTTATATAATCTATTCCTTATTTACATTAAAGCATTAAAATTCAACACATGTATTTCATGACTCTAAAGTTCGTCATTTTTGTTTGCATACATTAGTCTAAATGAACTGGTAACAAGGATTCAGACTTCGTAGAGGATCCACTGAGCAACTGTTAGGAGACAGAGTTATGCTATCTTTAACATGCAAAGGATCTGGCTTTTTTGTAATAGGGGAGGCGGAGTTAGCTCAGTCGGTAGCGCGCTAGGTTCGTAATCTTCAGTTCCCAGGTTCGAATTCCATTTGTGCCAGGTTCAGATTTATCACTAAAACCCCTTCCCTCGATCAGAAAGGTGACATCGCAAGTCTTCGAAAGGTCGCCGTCGGATGAGACATTAAACTGTGGCCCCGTGTACAGGAGAGCCATACCCTGCACACGTTAAAGAACATGCTGGATGATCTTGAGAGATTCTCATCTGTCTTCTAACAACTGTCCAGTGGGTCTCCATATCCAACCTTCTCTGAGCCCATGGTGTCTTCGTAATCTGACCATTTATCCCACTGTGTGCAAAAAAAGTGCCCAGAGGTAAAACAACTCAACCCAACACTGCACACGGAACAACAGCTTAACTTCCTTTCCGATGGACATCAAGCTTTCGAACTCGATCAATGTTCCCTTTCTAACCAAGGGAGAGTGAGGATTAGCTGAGAAAATCTCATTTCTGAGAGACAGCAAGAAATCGAATCTGGTAACATCAGTTTGCGAGCTTTGTGCGTTACCGATTGAGCTCTAGTCAGCCTAAGAGATCCTCAGGTGATCTTATCAGTGTTACCATACCAGTCGATATTATTCTTTTCTTACACTATAGTTTATTTTTTCTCTGTACTTTAGATTGAAAAACTATGTAAATCATAAGCATTTAATAGAAATTTTAAATTAATATGAATAAAGCTGAATTCGAAAAAAGAAATACAATCTTTGAGAGTTTCTTAATTTGCTAAAAAAAGTTTTAGAGCTTGAAAAGCGTGCAAAACCATTTGAAAGATCACAATTAGGTTTACAGTATTTTTAAACTGATATAAATTTAGGGTAAGACCAATCAATCAGCACGTGCTGGATTAATCATTGGGCGAAGGCTGGCCGGGCCCCCAAGGTTTTTAGTGGGGCCCTTGTGACTGGAATTCTCTTCGCTCTTTTTTTTTTTAAATACTGTTAAATTTGTTACTAATCATATTATATATTATAGACGTAATTCCGGGGGCGAAAGAACGAACGGGCAGGCGGACACGTATGACGTGATCGGTGTCAGAAACTGTTGGTTTCCTTGTGGCTCCGCGGCTACTTAAGCTATCTTTCCCAAATTTGGTGCTGTGGTCCCACTTAGTTCTGGCTCTGTTGAGGTAACAGATCGGGGCTCCTTGCTACAGTGGGTCGCGAGTGATTCCTCGAAAAGTCCCAATTTTCTGGGGTATCGCTCACCTTCTGAATAATGTGAAAGAAGTTATCAATGAACATACGTTTCTCGCCAAACGTTTGGCGTGGGTTTAACTATTTATATGCATATAGTTTATATGTGTTATTTCCTATTATGCAGGGGCGGTTCGTCCATTACGCCAGCCGTCATTCTGGTTGGTGGTTTTCGCTATTCAGTTTTCTTTTGCGCTCGTAATCTGCAGTTCCCAGGTTGGAGTCCCAGCTGGGTCAGCGTTGAGACTTATCTCCGCAAAATTCTCCGCCCTGCCCACGGTCAGTAGGGGACACAGATGGGCTTGGAAAGGCCGCCGTCCGTCGGATGGGACGTTAAGCCGTGGCTCCGTGTGCTGGAGAGCCATACCCTGTGCACGTTAAAGAACACGCTGGATGGCCTTGACGGAGGCTACCATCTGTCTCCCCACAGCTGTTCCAGTGGGTCCCCTCCCCAACCTTCTCTGAGCCTTCGGGGTCCTTGTGACCTGGCCATTTAGCCCATGGTGTGCAAAAAAGTGCCGCTCAGAAGTAAAACAACCCAACCCAATCCATTACGCCACGTGGGGCACTGCCCCACCAAAAATAATCACAAAAAATAATAAACCAATTTCCATTGTAGTATTTATTTTTTGCCATAGCGAAATCAATATTTTATAATCGTTTTGTAATAATTTTTTGTCATGTTATGAGAGACAGTGGTGGCTCAGTCGGCAGCGTGCCAGGCTCATAATCTGCAGTTCCCAGGTTCGAGTCCCAGCTGGACCAGCGTTGAGATTATCTCTGAAAAACTCCCCGTCTTGCTCTTAGTCAGTAAGAAATATCAGTGGGCTTGGAAAGGCCGCCGTTTATTGGATGGGACATTAAGCTGTGGCCCCGTGCGCGGGAGAGCCATACCCTGTTCACGTTAAGGAACATACTGGATGGCCTTGATGGGAGGATATCATCTGTCTCCCAATAGCTGTCCAGTGGCTCTCCTATCCCCGACCTTCTCTGAGCCCTCAGAGTCATTGTGACCTGACCATTTAGTTCGTGTGGAAAAAAGTGCTGCTGAAGGTAAAACAATTCAACCCTCCCTAACCTTCTCTGAATCCTCGGGGTCATTGTGACCTTGCCATTTAGCCCATTGCGTGAGAAAAAGTGCCGCTCAGAGGTAAAACCCAATTTTTTTCGTGTTACGTAAACAATCATAATATTCACTTTGCGAATCAGGCTGCATCATCTACTTCAGTTTATACAGGGTGTTTCAAAAAAGACGCAACCCTCTATTATATTTTTCTATGTAAACTTGACAAAAGATACAAATTTCAAAAAATGCAAATTAAGACATATATCTACCTTTACAACAGATGTTGAAAGTGATTTCATGTAGCCTGGATGCAGGTTCGTACCCGTTTCATGACATTTGCAGTCACCTTTCGTAATGTTTGTTTTCTTATGTTTAAAAACTCTGAATGTTAACCTTCAAGTCTATGAGGATTGTTTTGAAACACTACACCAGTGTCTCGCAAACTTTTTTACTCTGCGGCACACTGAATCTAATTTTTTTTCCGCGGCACACTCAATCTAATTTTTTTTCCGCGGCACACCTAAAGAAGAATAAAAGCAAACTCTATATAATCGTCATTATATTTGCGCTTTGTTGAAGTCATCAGCCTGGTTTTACTTGAAGATTTGCTCTCGTTCTTTAATTCATAACTCGGTGTTTGTTTTAAATATTTGTCCATTCTATGGCTTGAAATAATCAAAAATTAATACCAAAATTTGGAAAAAGCTTGATAAATACTTACAAGATCTCAGTTGATAAAATCTGAAAGATTTTTATTAAAGCACGTCGATAACACAAGTCAAGTCAAAATGAAATCTTTGGAATATCTAGTGTCAATTTGAAAATCTCTCGCGGCACACAGTTTGCGAGACACTGCACTACACATTTGAAATATTCCAAAAGAAAAAAATCTGGAGGAGTAAGATCTGGGGATCTTGGGGGCACAACTTTTTTGAAATCAAATGATCACCAAAAAATTCCTGCAACATGACTATTGTGTCATTTGCAGCATGGGCGGTCGCGCCATCTTGTTGAAACCAACACTCTCGTTCATTCACATCCAATAGTGCAATAATCTGTTGGATGAGGTCATGATAAACTTCACCAGTTACAGATGAGTCAAAAAATAAAGGCCCTATCATACAACGACGGAAAATTGCACACCAAACACCAATTTTCCATGCGTGTAATGGCCATTCGTGAAAAGTGTGAGGATTTCGACTGCTTTGACTGGTTAATCCAGCACGTGCATATTCGACTGCTTTGACTGTTCACATACCCATTCAAGTGAAACCAAGCCTCGTCACTGAAATAAACACGTCACTGAAATAAACACGGTCCAAAACTTAAATTCCATTTTCGTCAACAAAAGAGCGAAACCAACCGTAAACGTTTTTCATGGTCTGGTTCTTTCAGTTCATGAACGACACCATTGCAGTAGGAATGAAATTTTAAGTTCTTTGTAGCCCTGAAAACAGTAGCTGGTGACAGTCCAACCTGTGAAGATAACTTTCTAAGAGATTTTCTGGATGAGCGAGTTAAATACTGAGACACATCATTAAGAACTTCGGCAGTTAACAGTGATGGCCGACCTGGGCTTTTTTCGATCCTGTACAGACCCAGTATCACGAAATTTATCAATCAAACGAGATATTGTGGATTTATTGGGAACTGCAGACTGAGAAAACTTCAACTCAAACTCCTTTCTCACACGTTTGTAAGATTGGTACCACAATAGGTTTCAACAATAAATACACGTTCGTTTTTGGAAAACGACATAGTTGACACAACACAAAGGACTGAATGCTTGATTGAGACTAGCGCGTGATAAGGTCATTTCAACTGCTAAAGGCTATTAACTTGAGTACAGTAATGGCAACTGACTAATATTATGACATAAAATATACATGCGTGTAGGTTCTACTCTCTTATATTTAGGTTGCGTCCTTTTTGAAACACCCTGTACAATACGAATATTTCCATTACGGACACAGCCCGGAATCCAACATCTATTATAGTGGTGACACAATGCGCATGCTCTGAACTGTTTTATGAACATTTTATAGTGGCCCGTGACACTTGATTGGCTGATTCTTACAGATTCGAAGAGCTTATTCATTTGAGTCTGCCAGGCTCAACATCCCTGAACTTTCCAGGGAAGATGTGTTTGAACTGGATTGTCATATTTTTTTATTTTGTTAAGGAAGGATATTTAAATGAATATTTTAACATAACAATTTGTTAGTAATGCTTGACTCAGTTGGTATCCATAAATAAATAACAACCTATGTTATATCAAGAGAAGCTAACGTCGAAGCTCTTTAACTTCTAAAATAATTTTTTTGTGTTTTGAAAAATGTGATAGCAGATAAAGATCTCAATAAAATATATCAATATTTCGATTTTCAAAAATATTCATTCGATATCAATGAGTTACGGAAGTTTTGAATATTTAACTTCCATAACTTATTAAATACTGAATGTTGTGTAATCAGCAATGCCAGTCTTAAAAACTTATACAAGACTGACGAATAGTGAAAGAGTTCTTTACATAAACTTAAGTACGCACTTATTAAACATTTTGATACAATATTTAATAAGTTTTAATTAACGTCTGAAGTCATTTTTTGTGAATGGCATTGTTATTGTTAAATATTCAAACTTCCATAACTCAGTAAATACTGAACCGATATTGTTGAAAATCGAGATACAGGCGTATCTCGATCATACGATACGTTAGGTCCCAGAATACCGTCGTATAGCGGATCATTGTTTTTTTAACTTGTAGAAGACATTTTTAAGCAGTCATATATGTACCTAACTGATGTAAATAAAGCATTTACAATACAAATAAACACTGTACTTTAATTACCCCGATCTATTGTTCTTTTGCTTATAGAGACTGACGAATGTAAAACTAAAAAATTAAAAATTATTGAAGGAAGTATGAAGGGAATGGCACAACTTCTGGATCAGCTTTCTTGTTGGACATTTGGACGAACTTCTTGTTTAGTAGTAGTTGATGATCGAGTAGGCCTTGAGTGGATGTTGAAGGTTGAGATGGGATTTGAGAGAATGCTGGTCTTTTATGGAACATGTATCTAACGAAATTTGAATGGTAGATCGTCTTTTCTCTGTACATTTCTCTATAACAGGCATGCTGATCTAAAATGTCAGAATTTACTTTGAAGGTTCTTTCAGAATTGGGATCCCTTTTCAAAAATGGATATGACAATTTCTAAATGACTGAAATCTTTTGAAAGTTCTGTGCCAGTTACTTCTTTAGTCATAGGGCTCAATATATCTTTAGGATGGGATTCCTCTTCATCCTAAAGCTCTTCAAGTTCAAGATCTTCGTTAGTTCGGGGCTGGAAATGAGTTTCAAGTAGGTCAGTAATATCTTCAGGCTCCACTTCTAGTTCTAACTGCCTTGCCATGTCCACAATATTAGCATTAACATCTTCAACAGGATTTTCAAATCCTTCAAAATCATCAGTAAATTAGGGACATAATTGTTTCCAGACACCTTTAAGTGTAGACTCTTTTACTTCATTCCATGTAGATGTCCGAGAGTTTTGATGCCATCTAAGATTGTGAAGCCTTTCCAGAAATTTGTTTCCCTACCCTGCCCACGGTCAGTAGGGAATACCGATGGACTTGGAAAGGTCGCCGTCCGTCGAATGGGACGTTAAGCCGTGGCCCCGTGTACGGGAGAGCCATACCCTGTGCATGTTAAAGAACACGCTGGATGGCATTGATGGGAGGTTACCATCTGTCTCCCAACAGCCGTTCCAGTGGGTCCCCTCCACCAACCTTCTCTGAGCCTTCGGGGTCCTTGTGACCTGGCCCTTTATCACATGGTGTGCAAAAAAGTGCTGCTCAGAGGTAAAACAACCCAACCTAGAATTCTTTAATTCTGTTTGGCCCACTTCCAGAAGCTTTGGTTGATTCAATGTAGCGTCATGTCGCTAAAACCCTCGTATTAGCGAATGAGGCGTCGTATAAATGGACATTGCTCATAATTGAAAATCACATATGTATGAGCGAATCGTCGAAAAACGAAAAGCCGTAAAGCGGGGAATTACTCTCTTGATATATTTGATTGAGATCTTTATCAGCTTCATATTTTTAAAGGCACAAAAAAAAAACTTATTATGGAAGTTATAGAGTATCGACGTTAGCTTCCCATTGACATATTATAGGGTTTTTCCCTTATGGAAAACACTTAAATAACTCATGTAACTCAAAACACTCAGTGTAATTTAAAACACTCAAATATACAATAACACGTATAAATCAAATTGTTGATTTTTAAATTTATTTTCCTATCTTGTTTTTTCTCCGAATGAACGAATTTTATTTTCACAATCTGTAACTGTTAAAAGTTCACTTCGATTGCCAAGAGCGAAAAATTCATTAAAGAGCAATTGACACTGGATATTTGCTCTCCTTAAAGTTGGATGTAATTTTTATCACTTCGATAAATAAGATGTAAAACTTAGAATTCTAGCGCTCCTATGAAGGCTCCTATGAATGGCCCCCTAAATGAATAAGTATATAGCATAAAATTAAAAAATATGTAAAGACAAGTATGACGTGGCCCCCCAGGGGGTCATGCCATACTTCTAGGGTGCTATTGAACAGTTTTTTTCCAACTAACAGCGGCTATGAGGGTGGTCACAGTGGTAAATGAAGAAGCTCAGAAAGGGACCAATAAGAAAAAGAATTGAGAAGCACTGCTATAAATGATCGGCGCAAATACCGACATACCTAGATACATAATAATAAAAGATACCTGTGTGTCTGTAGCAGCCATAACTCATCAGGACATCATAGAGACGTTTCAAATTTTTACAGTGTTTCTGGTTGTTGTCCAAGTTTCAAGCCGAAATTCTTCCAAAGAGGATCTTGCCAGAAGCAAAAAACATTTACCATACTATTCCTACGGGATATTGAAGTCGCTGCGAAATACGTTGTTGCCATTTACTGCTCTCTAACTGCGAACGTAAGTCATAAAATGTAAATCTGCTGCCGATGCCAGATTCCCACATTCCCAAAGACATTATTGTTATATTAAGGAGTCCATTATTGCAGGTAGGAACCTGATTTTATTAACTCAAAATGGGGTCACAGAAGAGGAGCCAGCGTACGAAATTTGAGACCATTTGGCTGACCACAGGGTACCAAAAATCTTTCGAAAAAAATTTCAATAGTTTGCGACGAAGCCAGGGGTCATGAGAGCGCGCGCTGACGTTAGCAACGCCGGGCAATTCATCGTGTTGAATCCGCTAGATGGGTGCAGAACTCACAAAACTAACCTTTAGTACAGTGAAAAACAGAATATACAGATTGAAAATGAGACCCAGGCAGCGCAGGGTGCCGTTCGGCTAGTATATTAATACAATAGATTCTTCATTATCATGCTGCTGCCCGTCAGACGGGTTAAGCCGTGGCCTCATGCAGGGTGATTCAGAATTCATCATCAATATTTAGTGGGGAGGAAGGGAATAAGAAAAGAAAGAGATTTCACATAGGAAAGTATGGGGGCAGACGAACGCATGGTGGTGTAGAGGGCGCTGTGTGTACACACCTCTCATACAGAAGCACAGCTGTTTGACGCGTGCAATCAGTTGTCATTCGACAAGGTGAATTTGCAGAAGTAACATGAACCGGTATACGTGGAATGAATGTGCAGATATGCATGTAACTTACGGTGCGGCAGCAAAAAGATGTCTTCGAGCCAGGCAATTGTATGCAGCGTGCTTCCCAAACCGCCGTGTGCCACAGCATCAAATGTTTTCACGTATTCATCGCCAACTGCGTGAAACAGGATCGTTTGCTGCTAGTAATATTAATCGAGGGAGGCGCAGATCGGCACGGACAGTAGCAGTAGAGGAAGCTGTCCTACAGGAAATCGAGGAACAACCTGGTGCTAGCACACGAGGTATGGCTAGGCAGTTTGGAATTTTTGCAAGCAACAGCGTGGTGGATATTACACGATGAAGGGTTACATCCGTTTCATCTGCAAAGAGTGCAATTATTGGCAGCAGACGACCATCCCAAGCGTGTTATTTTTTGTCAGTGGTTCATGCAGAGAACAGCCGTTGATCCCAATTTCCCAACGTATGTTCTTTTCACCGATAAGGCGTTGTTCACTCGAGAGGGTGTCTTCAACACACACAATTGGCATGTGTGGGCTCATCAGAACCCACACGGTACAAGACCTGGAGCTGCGCAACAACGTTTTGCTGTCAATGTGTGGACTGGGATTGTCGGTGACTGTTTGTTGGGCCCGTATTTACTACCATCCCGTTTGGACGGTGCCAAGTACCTAACATTTCTTCAGACTGTGTTACCGGATCTTCTGAACGAGGTTCCTGATGGTAGTCTCCGGCGAATGTGGTTCCAGCATGACGGCGCTCCTGCACATTTCGCAAATGCTGTGCGTGCTTACCTACGCAGACAGTTTGGTGGTCAATGGATTGGCCGCGGTGGACTGGTTTCTTGGCCACCACGTTCACCGGATTTATCTCCAATTGATTTCTTTGTATGGGGTGCTATGAAAAACATGGTGTACGAGACCCCTGTTGATAGTACTATGGATCTTGTAGCACGCATATCAGTTGCTGCCTCAAACATCCGGGAAATGCCAGGCATCTTCCACAGGGTCCGGCTGTCCATGCAACGCCGTTGTGAGTCATGCATTCTAGCACATGGTCGGCAGTTCGAGCACCTCTTGTAAGTCTGTACAACCAATGCAAAGAAATGTTACATGTAAGATAATAAATGTTTTTTCCTTACCACTTCCTTCTTATGTGTTCTTTCCATCATTGAACTGGGGTCATTTTGCCCTACTACATGGCATATGCGCCCATGCTTTCCTATGTGAAATCTCCTTCGTTTCTTATTACCTACCTCCCCACCAAATATTGATGATGAATTCTGAATCACCCTGTATATGGAAGAGAGCCATACTCCGTGCAAGTTAAAACACACTGGATGGCCTTGACGGGAGTCTTCCATCTGTTTCCTTATAGCTGCCCAGTGGGTCCTCTTCCCCAAACCTTAGCTGAGCCATCGCTTAGGGTTGAGAGTCCATTGCGTGCAAAAAAGTACCTCAGAGGTTAAGCAACCCAACTTCATTATCCGGATACATTTCAACCAGGGTGTTGAAAAAAATAATGTACGACCGAAAATAATATAAGATACGAGAACGTGCAACAGTGAAAGGTTTCAGGCAGCAGAATGCAGCACAATTCGCCAAAAGGCGTTTGAAGGGAAAAAACAAACTTCCTTCGTATCCTATTTTAAGAGAATAAGATAAATCCCTGCTACGATATTTTCTAAAAAAAACTTTTAAGTTTTTGTACGTTTTATATGGATAGCTGATTAACTGGGAATTCGATTATTCATGATTTTTCCCCCCGTCATTTTTCCCCCCATTCAAAAATTAAGAATTTTTATTTGCAGTTCCATATTTTAAAATTATTTAAGCCTTCAAGCTGAAAGATGAACTTAATGTGCATTTCTATTAAGCGCAAGATTAACAAAAAAATAAATTTTAGTGCGCATATGTAGTTATTTTTAGAAATATACGACCTGTACCATAATGTTTGAGACTTTATTCGCTATAAAGAGGCAAATAGTGCGAATCTTTAGAGTACCTTAACTTATTTCGCCATAACTTCTATTCTAGCAGGACAACTGAACCAGATAGGTTGGGTTGTTTTACCTCTGAGCGGCACTTTTATTTGCACATAATGGCCAGGCCAGAAAAACCCCAAGGGGTAAGAGAAGGTTGGGAGAAGGGAACCCATTGGTCCGATGTTAGGACCTCCTCATCTACTACAGTTATTACCTCCTATTAGTATTATTTTCATCTATCTCCTAACAGCTGTCCATCAAGCCATTCAGCATTGCTAACGAGCACAAAATGGGAATATCCTGAACACCACGATGTAAGATCCCATCAGACCAACGGTAGGGATATCCTGAACACCACGATGTAAGATCCCATTAGATGAGCGGTAGGAATATCCTAAACACCACGGTGTAACATTCCATCAGATGAGCGGTAGTGATATCTTGAACACCACGATGTAACATCCCATCAGACGAACTGTAGGGATATCCTGCACACCACGATGTAAGATCCCATTAGACGAGCGGTAGGGATATCCTAAACACCACGGTGTAACATTCCAACATTACACCGAGGCAGCAGGGATATCCTGCACGCCTCGGTGTAACATTCCATCAGACGAGTGATAGGGATATCCTCGCCACGGTGTAACATCCCATCAGACGAGCGGTAGAGATATCCTGCACACCTCTATGTAAAATCCTATTAGACCAACGGTAACATTTCAAAGACCATAAGTTATCCCTTTAACACCGACGACAAGGAGGGGGTTTAGCGGTGATAAATCTCAACGCTGGCGCAGGTGGTACTGAAACCTGGCTCGCTAACGACTGAACCAACCCCTGCCTCCATAACAACAGAGAAGTGAGATTAAAGCATTCCATTCTCAAAACTAACGAAGCATCAACTACACAGTCTCAGTCTCGTGAGCTGCAACTTAGCTATCGCTATTGCTAAATATATAAATTTCATCTCACAATCTTATCTCTTTCAGGCACTAGAGACAAGCACATGCAGATGGTACTGCATAAACTTTTCGAGTGTAGAAGAGCCAAAACGTTTTCGTAATCAAAAAACCCTATGAGATCTGATATTTTTTCCAGGATCGGATACTCCCATATTTAGTACGGGAAAGCGATGTCAGAGACAAATTGTCCTTGTTGTAATGAAATCAAAACCGATGTGTCCTCTTCCAACTACAAGCAAAGCAGAGTTATGCATGAATCCAACACTGACACTGCAGAATCCTGCGCTGCTAAATTTGCGTGACATCAACCAATGTTTGGTGTTGGCTGCTGTTGCTGCTTGCTGCCGGAGCGCAGCTTTTCCCCTTCTACGTGAGAGACCGAGAGCTACGAGGATTACGGAGAAACTAGGAGCAAGGTAATTAGTGACTGGCAATATTTACCGAGATTTACGAAGGGAGCATCTTGTTACCGTATGTGTGCCTCTTAAGGGCTTAGAATAAGCAAATTTCGCAGCATTTACGAGTGCTGAGTGATCCTCTCGCCCAAACGGGGAATTGCCACTGAGTTGGGCTGTTAATTTTCTCTTTCCCATGACTAGGAGATGCTTTTAACAAACATATTGCGCGAGTCTTAACCGGGATGACAATTTATATTAAAAATATGCTGTTTCTGTTCTTTTTTCTTTGGTAAAGTTACCATTTTAATCTAGTACGGCATTAAAAGTGCATCAAAGTTTAAATATTTTCTGAATAATAGAAAAGAACTTGAATTTTGCATTGAAAAGCAGGAAAAAGTCTTCGAGTTTGACCTGGTTTCTCATGGGATTGAAGCAGCATTTGAAAAGCAATTGTGCCGTTCATATTTTATGCGATTAGCATATTCTCACGACAGTGTGCTAATCAGCAGAGACGGTTCTAGGGTCTTGTGAGTAGGGTGCATCAAGTGGGTCTTGAGCGATAAAATAATTTCTATACAAGAACAACTGAATTCCAATCAAATACTTCCAAAACTAAAAAAAAATAGCAAAAGCAATCAAATTAGAAAGTGTGAAAAATTGATCCATTCGTCTTTTGAACTCGAAATATCGGATTTGAATCCGTTTGTGCTAAGAATTAGGTTAGGTTGTTTAACTTTGAGCAGCGCTTTTTTTTTTGCATGCAGTGGGCTAAAAGGCCAGGTCACAAGGACCTCGAGGGCTCAGAGAAGGTTAGAGGAATGGGACCCATTGGACAGCTGTTTAGGAAACAGATGCCGTTAAGGCCAACCAGCCTGCTCTTTAACGTGCATAGGGTATGAAATATATAAAATTGACAAATTCTGAAGAATTAATTTGCAGAAACTTCTAAAATATACACTTACTTAAAATAATTAAATAGTTTAAAATAAGTCTTAGGTCTGAGATAAATTACTATGACTGGCATTATTATTACTAAATATTCAAAATATATTCAAATTTTCATAACTGATTAAATACTGAACGTACATTGTTGAAAATCGAGACATTAATTATTTGATTAAGATCTTTATCTGCTATCACATTTAAAAAAAAGTATTTTAGAAGTTATTAGCTTACCATTGACATAACATACGGCTATAACTTAACTTTTGTCCACCAATATACACAGTCGTATCAGAATAATATGACCACCTACCATAGTATATGTATGGTAGGTGGTCATATTATTCTGATACGACTGTGTATATTAGGACACCTCGGATGCTTTTCCGTGTCTCACTATCTGACCTATCGTTGTTCATAATTTCAGCACTTTCAAAACCATTTTTCACATTTGCTTGCGTAAATTAGAATGTTTCAATATGTATAACACATAATAAATTTGTAAACAATAAATAACATTTTAATTATTACTGATCGATGGCAATGTATGAATATACAAATTCATCCTGATTTGTTAAAGATTGTAACTTGTAACGTGTAGAGTAGAAACGCTTCTAAACATAAAGATAGTCATTTTAATTATTTGAAAACATTCAATTTCTCATTTTTAGTTTTCATTCGACAATCATCTATAATTGCATACATCAAACTAAAGCTTCATTAAACCGTTAATAAGTATGAGGAAAAAATTATCAATTGAATTCTTCATCTATAGGTAATCTGTGTTATGGATTGATTATTTTCATTTTTCCGTTTTTTGTTTCTCCCTTAATCATTGTTTCTTTTCTGTAAAAATCGGTTACATCTATGAATTATACATAAACAAATAAAGGAACAGAAAACATTAATCAAAGCCATAATAAAGGAAAAAAAGAATAAAATTAAAAATATACCAGTCAGGTTAGGATTTTAGAGCACATCTTTCCTACTCATATTACATTATTTCTTATGAGAAATTCGTATCCGAGTAACACGATTTCATATGGCACGAATTTTTCGAAGAATGCATCTATCGCTTAGTAATGAATTGGGTGTATTGAAAAAAATAATGGAAGTTTCAGCAGAATCCGCCAATCTTTTCGTCAACTAAGAACTAACCAATCCAATCTCCTCTTTCATTAATTGAGCATATTGGCTTAGGCTACCTTGATATGATCATCATATAAAACATCTTCTGTAAACGCACTTAACGTATTAATAATAATAATTACTGTTTAAACATTTTTTCCCCTGTTAAAAAAACAAGACCACTAACGAGCATGGGAACCCGCTACTTACAGGATATCTAAAATTGCCAGCCGAAGCAGTTAAAACGTCGTTCATTCGCTGTTACTAAAACAATTTTTGTCAGTTTTATACAAAGTAATTACGAGAACTGTCGGCTTACGATGAAAAGAAAAAAAATAATAATAATGTGAGCTCTCACAAGCTAATAATGAGTGGTTTCGTCTTTCTGATCGATAAGGGAGACCTGTACGGGTACATTTCATTAACAAATCCTCCCTGATGTGCCTTGCGACTGCACCGAAAACATTCATTACTTTAATGATTTCTCTGTGGTTGGTAATAACTTATGCATGGATGCAGGTACCACAGTGTAAAGGAAAGACCCTTTCAGGCTCAGTGTCTTTACAAAGCGAGGCAAACCGAAAGTAAGGTTTCGAAGTCAAGACCTGTTTGTTTTTCAAGTTTGTCGTTAAAGTGTCGATACGTTCAGGAAAGGATTGAAATGATCGATATATATATATTTTTACTCATTATTTTAAAGCTCATTGGTGGAATTAGAAAGGGAAACTGTTCACAGAGACTAAAAGGTTGCCTTTCCTGGTTTGTTGGTGGATAAATGATACATATTTCAGCGGGCGAAAGAAAGCATTGCACGGAATTATGAGTGCTGTGCTTATTTTAAAACGCAAGTGTCAAAGTAACCTTCCCGTTATAAAGTTGCCGTTGAGAAACATTTGTTGGTTTTTAAGAACACTGTGAGAACGAAGTTGAGATTAATAATCTTAGTTGAGATTGTGATCTATTAATCATTAAGAGAAGCAGTGGAGCTGGGGAGGCTTAGTCAGTAGTGAGCCAGGTTGAAGTCCCACCTGTGCCAGCGTTTAGATTTATCTCCTCTAGACCTCTACTTTGCCCTCTATCAGAATGGGGACACCGATGAGTTTGGAAAGTCTGTCGGATGGGAAGCCGTGACTCCGTGTTTGTTGGTTCGGTTGTTTTATCTCTGAACGACACTTTTTTGCACACAATGGACTAAATGGCCAGGTCACAAGGACCCCGAAGGTTCGGAGAAGGTTAGGGCAGGGACTCACTGGACAGGTGTTAGGAGACAGATGGTAATCTCTCGCCAAGGTCATCCAGCGTGTTCTTTAACGTGCAGGGTATGGCTCTTCCGCACACGACGGCTTAACGTCCCATCCGACGGACGGCGGCCTTTCCAAGACCATCATTGTCCCTTTTGACTGTGTTTTTTCTCCAAGTTTTTCGGCGATAAATCTCAAAGCTCGCCCAGCTGGGACTCGAACCTGGGAACTGTAGATTACTAGCCTAACGACCTACCTGCTGAGTCCTCCCCCTCTCTCTGTGTACAGTAGTGTTATATCCTGTGCACGTTAAATTATACGTTTGACGGGATGCTATCTTATTTCCACTAATAGTTTTTCTCCAATCTTCTTTGGGGTGTTTGTGACCTGACTATTTAGCCCATTGTATGCAAAAATGTGCCTCTCAGAGGTAAAACAACCCAACCCCAGTGGGGAAGACTATGAAACTGCGCATTTGTAACATCAATAGTTCTTCTAAACCACACCTGGGCAAATTGCGGCCCGCCACTTTGTTTTGTGCGGTCAGCGAGCTACTGATGACAAATTTGTAAAAGAGAAAAAGAACGTATAGAGGACAAGAAGTCGAATTTCCTGGATTTGGGTTGGGTTGTTTTACCTCTTAGCGGCACTTTTTGGAATATCATTTGCTAAATGGCCAGGTCACATGGACCCCGATGGTTCAGAGAAGATTTGGGGAGGAGACCCACTGGAACAACTGTTGGGAGACAGATGGTAGCCTCCCGTCAAGGCCATCCAGCGTGTTCTTTAACGTGCACAGGGTATGGCTCTCCCGCACTCGGAGCCACGGCGTAACGTCTCATTCGACGGACGGCGGCCTTCCCAAGCCCATCTGTGTCTACTACTGACCATAGGCAGGGCGGGGAGTTTTACGGAGATAAATCTCAACGCTGACCCAACTGGGACTCGAACGAATTTCCTGGAAACATTCTCATTAGAATAATTAATTTCAATAAAACTATATTGTTTATGTTTCACTTTAGACTTTTTTGCGTTGGCTATACATAATATTATTGATTATATATTTCTTTGGCGGCGCGCCATTCTATTTCAGTTTTTATGTGGCCTTTCAGCTAAAACGTTTGCCCAAGGCTTGTTGTAGATCACAGATCAACCAAGTGCTATTGTGAAATATTCAGATTCCATAACTGTTTAGATACCAAATAAATATTTTGGAAAATAGGGATTTCAATGGATTTAATTGAGTTTTTTACCTTCAGCAGTGGTGAAGCGTGCATGGAAGTTTTTGAAACAGTGACTGTGCTGTTGAAAGCAGTGATGATTATCATAGATCACTGATTAGTTGAGCTAACATTAACTTGCCTATCAACCAGTGCTATTTGATCTGTAAAACCTATGGGAATCGTCGATGCTTTAACAACGCAATCTCATTCTCTCATGCCGGCTTTGTCAATGATCTTCAGTCATTTTTTCTACAAAAAAATTTATTTTAGATTTAGGAAGCTTCTAATTTGACTTGGAAATGCTTCAATATTTTTGACCCGTATCTGTATATATATTGCTTTACAAGTGAGCGGTACTTTTTTGTGCACAATGGACTAAATGACCGTCATGAGGACCCCGAAAACTCAGAGAATGCTAGGGAAGGCGATTCATTGGACAGCTGTTAGGAAACAGGTGGAAGCCAACAGATGGATATGCAGCATGGTCTTTAACATACACAAAGAATGGCCTTCCTGCACACGGAGCCACGGCTTAATGCATCATGTGATGGATGACGTCCCATTGGTGTCCTTTTTCTCACCTAAGGCAGGGTAGGGATTACCAGAGGTAAAATCTCGAAGCTGGTATTGTTGGAACTCGAACCTGGGCAATGCAGATTACGAGCCTAGAGCGCTACCGACTAGGCCATCCTCGCTCTTCTCTCTCTTTCTATATATATACATATATGCTGTATATATAAAACAGCTTCTGATGAGGTCCTGCCATCCTCTCAGACCTTCTACTATGGCATATAAACTGACAGGCTCCTGTCAGACCTCTGTGGCAAGCAGCTGCTTGAGGGGGTATTTATTATTTTTATTTTATTTAAAATTTCTGATTTTGGAACAATCCAATGTAAATAATAGTCTCATTTCCTTCTGAGAGAGCTGACGTGGGGCACATTGGAGGCTATTCCCATAATACATGCTGACATAACATTTTGCAGTTTCCACGCCACAAACGCCCAATAGAAGCACGCGCTGTTGATTGATTGAATACTGAAATATTTTCTGTCCTTTTCTTTTTGACAGGTTTGGAATCTCGTTGTAATTTACCAAATATTTGGTCGCCTGGTTCAAAATTCCACACACTGGTATCCTCCACCACATACCGCACCTTGTTTGAAATTCAAGAAGTCCTTTTCCTATAAAAGAACTTGATTTTGAAAAATTTAAAAAAAATAAAATGTCTATCATTAACCAAAACCGAGTTCGAGTTAAAGCACACTTTTAATTCTCCACTTGATTTTGGAGATGGAGTGATGTTCAAAGGCAATCTCTTGAATTTTAAAAGTAAAATTTGGTGATATTTAAATCTTTTTCAATGAAGTGACATTTATTTATCAATGGAGATTAGCGAAATGTATGCAGAAAGCTTCCTTTTATGCTCTTCATCTTTTTCTACTCTATCGTGTATATGGAAAGCATTCTGTTACTCTTTATTATCTTCTATTATATCATGCATACAGAATGAATCCTTTTATTCGTCAGAGAAACCATCCTTTTACCCTCTTCATCACCTTCTGTTATATCGTTCATGCAGAAAACATCCTTTTACTTTCTTTATCTTCCTATTCCATCATGCATATATTAAGTATCCTTCATCATCTTCCTTATAAAGAAAGCATCCTTTTACAATCTTCATCATTTTACTATTTTTTATTCATACAGAAAGCATCCTTTTAGACTCTTCATCATCCGAATGACTCATACACACTTCACCTTTCGCATGCAGAAAGCCTCCTATACTCTACATCATCATCCTCATAGAGAAAGCACCATATTATACTCTCAGAGGAAAATCCTCTTACACTTTTCATCATCTTCCACATACAGAAAAAATCTTATAACATTTTATATAATTTTCCTAATCATCTTCCTCATATAGAAAGAATTTTCCAAATCATCTGCATACAGAGAGCATCTTTTTACACTCTTCCTCATCTACTTCATACAGGAAGCATTCTCCTACGCTCTCCCTCTTGAAAAATTATCGTCTTTCAATCTTCATCATCTTCCTCAGAGACAGCACCATCTTACACACTTCATCATCTTCTTCATACAGTAAACATTTTCCTCCTCATCTTTCGCATGCAGAAAACATCCGCTTACACTCTTAATTGTCTTCCTCTTCATCTTCTTCATACAGAAAATCCCCTTTATCATCTTCCTCATAGAGAAAACACCTTTATCTTCCTTATACGAAAAGCATCCTCTTACATTCTTCATCATCTACCTATTCCATCATGCATTATACATAAACAAACACATACTCATATAACTCCACTGAATACAGGTTTTGGGCTAGGAGAACCGACATGGACAACGAAAGAGTCATTACTCGGCTCCTATGTGCTCGGCGTGCGGAGTCCTCCAGCGATGATGACGCCGGGGGGCGTCGCCTCGCCGCCGCTCCGTAAATCCCCTGACCCATGCCCACGAGCCAGGATCGTCCGTGTTTGGCATTCATGACAGCGACGGAGAGCTATGTAAATTTAGCTCGCAGTAATTACGGGTACGTGTTGGGCCGAAGGCGAAAAACATAGCATCGATGGCTGGATGAAATTAACGGCATGGGGGCGTAAGATAGGGAGGAGTCCGCCGTGGCTAGGATGTGTGACAGTCGGGGCAGACAGAGCCCAGAGATGACTGGTTGGGTGCATGGTCCTCGTCCGATTATACGCCGGCTTAGAGAATAGGGATAGAGTAATAGACGTGGGCTTTCTTATCTCTCACTCTCGCTAAGGGGTGAACAAAGAGATGTGATGGGAACTGGAAGACATAATGACGAAAAGGATTTATCTTTGCTCCTACAGAGAAATGGAAACTGCGCTTTCGGATGCAAAGCGTTGAACTTCATTCGGAGAACGCTGAGGAGGAATTGCAACATGACGAAGGATGCTATTATCAGCATCTTTATGCAAATGTATACATGGACAGTGGTCTGTCTAGAGTTTAAAACATTTCTTTTTTCTCTACCGGTACTTAGTGAAATATTTAAATTTTCCACAGAAAAGTATTTAAATGCCACGAATACTTTATAAAATAATAAAGCTTATTTAAAATACCTTATATCGCTTGCAATATTAGAAAAACTATTGTTGATTACATTATATAGCTCTTCTTGTTTTAGTCTTTTAGTCTTCATTGTGTTGTAATTGTAATTCTAAGATAAAATAAGTTAATGGCTAATATAAATAGATAATATGAGAATAAAATCTATTTTAGAGGATTTGTATCTCTATCTGTTCGACATTTTAGAGACGGTCTGAGCTAGGACCACCAAAGTTCATCTACAGCTTCATCTGAGTGTTACTTAGTGCACTGTACCCCAGAAAGTTAGGCCCTCCCCCAAAAGTTGGCTATGAAACTTCTGTTTATTGATGATTATGCGCATCATTCGTAACTTTTAACTCTTCATTCATTCATATTCTTCATCTCTGAAGGCGAGTGCAGCGCCCCCAGAGATTTCAAACACTTGCAGCTGTTTAATCCCAATCCACTGCAGAGAGGAATCCGATCTTTAAACTCTAAACAGAGAGACGCAAGTGGGACCATCACACCAAATTCGGAATCGATCGGTAGAGTACTTGTGGAATTACGGTGAGCCGAAAATTTCTGCCATGACGTCACCTCTGATGTGACGCTGACCACGCGACGTAACCGCGCATATGTTCGGAATACATCTGGAAGCATGCTACTCTGAGTGACTATATTAAGGCTCAAGCAACGCAGAGTAATTTTGCTAGTATTATATATTAAAAAGTATTTTTCGTTTTTATGTGTATAGCAAAAGTAAGTCCACATTACTTTTCAACTAAATATTTAGCTCGTTTAAAAAAAAAGGCAGGCAGACAGATCTACAAATAGACAGCCTCTTTATCGTCTGTCTGTCTTTCTGTAGATATTCGACTATTTTTTTTTGAGATAAATGAAAAAATTCTTTTTGGGTTTGATACGTATTGATGAAATATTATTACTGCTGAATCTCCCAATAGCTTTTATATTAATTATTATATTAAATTTGTAACATGGGAACAGCTAATCCATCGTTGCGCTTAGCAATTATTAATAATATTTTCCAAATTTCGATTAAAATTGGTACTTTTCCAATCAAACTAAAATTAGAAATTGACAGAATTTTTCAACGAATATTTCAGACGAATTTTTATGCTAGAAAGGTGAAATTTTCGTTGTGGAATGTGAAGGTTAAGAGATTTGAATTGACAGCAATGATTTGCCTTTTAACCTCAGGGGTGAATGGGAAAATACAATCTTTTCGTTTTAAGGGATAAATATAAATATTTTGTGCTTTTTTTTTTATAGGCGGCAATTATCGTCTATAAAAAACGTATATCTTCCTGTCGCGCTTGCAGTTCCAAATTATCCGTTAGTTCGAATTTCGACTGTTAGAGGACGTTAAAGGACCCAACCAAAATAATAGATAACTTCCATGTTATGTTAATGGAAATCTAACTTCGAAGCTCTATAACTTCTAAAATATGTATTTAATGGAAGAAATGCGATTGAAGATAAATGAATAATTCTAATCAAATCTATTTAAATCTCGATTTTCAACAATATTCGTTCAGTATTTAGAGAGTTATGGAAGTTGGAATACTTAATAAATTATCTTGTTTTATAAAAATCATTTATAATTATCACTATGCAAATATGGAATAATCACTATGCAAACCTCTAAAATGTATATTTATTTTATTAAATGGTTTGAAACAATACTATTAAGTTTAAATTAGTTTTGAGGTCAATTCATATGACTCATTACTGTTCTGAAGTATTCCAACTTCCAAAACTCACAATATTGAAAGCATATTATTGAAAATCGGGATTTAAGTAAGTTTGATTATGATCTTCACTTTATCTTGAGCCATGTTTTTCCATTAACTGCATCTTTTAGAAGTTATAGAGCTCCGAGTTATATTCCCATTGACATAAGATGGAAATTCTCTAGCATTTGGATAGGGCAGTGTACAACAAAACATTTCGAAAATCCGCTTCTTCAATCTTTAATTCGTAAAAACAAAATCACAAGTGACAAGGGAAAAAAGAATAGTTTGTAGTTTCATAAAGTTCTCCACGGTGTGTGTGAGTGTAAAAAAAAAAAAAAAAAAATAAAGCGACTCTGTATCATTTCTTTCACTTGCTTGTCTGTCACATAATCATGCTCTTCGACAATCGTTGAAAAACATCTGTGGATTTGAAAAGTATCGAAAAAATTACTTTCTCTTTTTTACAAGTTCGACTGGGGGTGAGGGAAATTGTTTGCCAAAGAATAACAAAAATAAAAACATTTTAACAATTCTAAATGTTGCAGGAAAGCCCTTTTCCCAATTTATCCCCCAATCGATGATCCAGAGAGGAGAGCCCGAGATTCCGGTCGTACGTAAGGGGCTTTTTCTCGCGCACGGTGCGTGACCTCCAAATCATGAGCGCTCACGTAAGAAAGCGTCCGTTATTTAGCTTTTCTTTTCTCTCATGTACAGCATCTTTCCTCTCTAGCATCGTTTTCTCCCTCATCCTCTTTTTTGCCTTCTTTCTGAAGGCTTAATAGAATAAATATATTTCGTTTTCTCTCTTGTTCTCACTCGACGTTTCTATTCCCGTTGTACTTCGTTTTCCTGTTTCTCTTTTTCGTTTTATTTATCTGTCCTATTGTTCTTTTTTTTTTTTCAACGCCTCGGCACTTCTTGTATCCTTTATCATTTTTAAACGGTTCGTGGTAGTGGTGGATGTTTTTTCCTCTTTTTTCTTCTACTTATAGCGTGCGATTCTCTGCAAAGAGGAAAAGATATTTCTCTCTGTCGATATATTTATGTATCTACACACTTTCTCAAAAGGCATCAAGCAGCATGTAAACATCAGAAGACGGAAGCAGCAGAGGAGAAGGAGGAAGAGAAAAGAGGAAGAGGATGGAAGATGAGTAGGACGGGGGAGAGGAGAAGGAAAAAAATGAAGAGGAAGAGGAGGGGAAAGAGGACGGAGAAGAGATGGAGGGAGGAGAGGAGGGAGGGAAAGAGAAATTCTACACCATTCATAATCGGTCGGAGTTTGTTTCCTTCTTTTTATCTTTTGGCAAAGATGCGCAAAATATTAAATAAATCTTCAGTGTCAGACAAACGAAAAAAAGAAACGACTCGGTGTGAGGATTTTTGTGCATTGGCTGTTGTTTATCGCCGACATGTGACGTGTTCTTTTTGTTTACTTTCTTATTTTTTGTTTTGATCGCTCGGAGAGTAAAGATTGTTTTTCACCCCTTTATACCTCTTCCCTTTTTTATTTTTTCTTAACATTAGAGTGTCTTAAAATATATTTAAAATTTCAGTCGATATTCGGATGAAATGAAACTTTGATCTATTGTTTTTGAAAGGATAGCGAAAAAAATATCACACTGGACGTTGTTTATATAAAGCTGGAGTATGATTTGCGGTTGAGCGGCACATTTTTGCAAAGACTAAGTGGCCAGGTCTCAAAGACCCCAAGGGTTCAAAGAATGTTGGGGGAAGGGGGACTCGCTGAACAGCTGCTAAGAGCCTCCTGTCAAGAGCATCCAGCGTGTTCATTAACGTGCGTAGAATATGGCTCTCCAGCTCATAGGGTCACAGCTTTAGGCCCCATCCGACGGAAGACAGACGTTTCAATCCATCGATATCCTCGAGACAGGGTGGGGGGGGGGGGGGGGGGGTTAGCGGAGATAAATCTCAACACTGTCACAGCTGGGACTCGAACTGGGAACTGCAGATTACGAGCCTAGCGCTCTACCGATTGAGCTAACCTCTGTCTCTTTTACTAGCAACTTTGCAAATTAAAGGATGCATCAGGGAGTGATATACACTGTCTGGCCAAATTGTTATGAACACTGCATATGCGGGAAGTATGAAACATGCCAATGTATGCAATATTTCTTACTGAGGTAAAGTATTCTATGTCACTACCAAGTCCATAAAATCCGTAAATGCATGGTAAAAAACAAAGTCAATTGCGACATAGGTATAAAAGCTGATATGACTGACTTCGAAAGGGGGTTCATCTTTTGAATGCAATGGGCAGGAGCATACCTAACAGACCGATCCTATTACCGGGAGATTGCGGATGAGCGAGTGTCCGGATACTTTTGATCATATAGTGTATATACACGTAGCACAGTGAACCCTCGATTTAACAGACTAATAGGGGGGGGGGGAAGGGATGTCCGTTATTGCCGAAGTCCCGTTAAATCCAAAGCATGTAAGACGATACACAGATTACATGGCCATATCTTATAATAAATAATAAATGCAGTGCATTAGGAACTGGAGATGAGTTCTGGCTTTGTCAGGCTCGGACTCAAACTAGCACAGACACCTGATGGCTCGGGATCACAATAATTTAAATTTCAAATATTTCTTCTAATTGTGAAAAAAATAAGCAAAAATATAAAACATTTTTGACTATAATTTCATCCTTTTAATCCGTATTTTAAATTAAAAATAAGAAACATACACTTTCGAATTTATTTACGTATTCTCTAGCTTTAATAAATCAGTTGCTCTATGCGTTTATAGTCATGTTACCCACGAAATTTCAGTTTCTACTAGTCATGTTACATAATAGCCGTATTACGAACGGGCGGACACTGTGACGTCATCGGTGCCAGAAATTCTCGGTTTCCATGTGGTTCCGCGAGTACTTGAGTCCCAAATTTGGTGGAGTGGTTCCAATTAGTTCTAGTACTGTTGGGGTATAACAGATCGAGTTCCTATCTGCCGTGGGTCGGGAGTGATTCCTCGAAAAGTATCCGTAATTTCTGGGGGCGTTGCTATCGACTACTTGGGAATGGAGTTGTGAGTAGTACTTTTGGAAAGCTGCGAATGAAGTCGCCAATGGACATACGTTTCCCGCCAAATGTTTGGCGTGGGCTTAACTACTAGTTCCAATTTTTTTTCGTTCCAAATGGCAATAACATTTTAATTTTTTTCATAAAATGATTATAATTGGTAATATGAGAATAAAATGAATGATAGCGACATGCATTAGTGTATGCAAGTCTTACGATGATTCGGAGAAATTGTTTCTCCAAATCGGGCGGGCCAGGAGGGCTAGAAATATTGAACCCGGACTGATCTCTCATAGGAACGCCATTAAATGGACCAATACATGTATCTAATACCTGAAAAATCAATAAAAATACTAAAATAAATAATGCTGTACAGCAAAAAGAATAACTTTTATTCTGAGTCTGAGGAGATATTATGTTCTACTGGTTATTTTATAGTAGAGGGTTGTGGTGAGGGGATGGACTCCTCTTGTTCTTTCCTTCTACTAGAGGGTTGTGATGAGAAACTAGAATCCATATTTTAGGTACTTTTGTGATTTTGCTATGAGCAACAAATTTATAGAAAGCCAAATAAAAATTAAAGATGAAATTGTGACTTTTACTCATTAAAAACAAATCAAACTAGTTTGATGGGGAGCGGATGGATGCTGTCCGTAAAATCGGAGTCCTTGGAATCGAGGTTTTGATGTATTTCGTAAACGTTTCTACCAATTAAAGCAATATATATATATTTATATTATTTCTTTTTAATTGCTTTATTTATCTTTAAATTAAAGAGTGTCGTGCTGGTATGAAACAGTAGGTCCTAGGAAGTCCCCTCCACTAAGTATTCAACTCTATATTTCCTTGTTTAGCCATTGATGAGTTAATCTATTCATGTATGAAAACCATTTCAAATACCGACTGTTTCATCCTGATTCCACATTTTCCCTAATATTTCCTCTGTCTACATGATCTTGCAGCTTTTTAACTTCATCATTAACCAATGAATTCATTCACAGCTTTGGTCTGAATAGAATTCACAGCTTTACATTCCATTATTTACTCACCAAAATACAACATTTTTCATTCTATCATCACCTCATTTCAAACAATCTGGATTTATTTGCCAACATCCCATTGTTTTACTCTCACATCTTCCTCTTCATTCGCTCCATCCACTTCACGTTGACATAAAGCATTCCTCCCCCTCCTCAGCTTCCCTCTAACATCGATCGAATCCAAATTTCAACTCCCACATTCACACACACACACACACAGAGATAGCCAGCAGAGTAAATGAATAGCCTCACCATGGGCGTGTGTACCGACTGCAAGTTATGGCACATGCCCTATATATCCTCATCAGCGAAATGAGCCATCCCCAACTCCCAATGCCGTTGCCATCATCAACAGATAACTTCATTAATTCTCATTTCCCATCATTCACCGCTTCAGCGTCGACGGCTTAGCCAGATCCCGTTAACAGATGACCCGGCTGCCCTCTTTTGTTTTACCAACCGCATCAAGGGCCATCTCTACCGCTAATTGGCAGTAACACGTATCGCCCTCGAGTCTCCCCCCCCGCTCCCACTGACTACTTCCCACCCCCCTACCCTCGGTCACACAAGGGGGCTGTAATAAGCACGCTTACCACGCCTGGTGACCCCACTTAGCCGATTGGGTCGATTCCGGTTCTGTTCTGTTTCGCTCGTTCTTCTACCACGCATCCCCCCACCCTCCCCCCTCTCTCTTTCTCTTGTGGGGATGCAGTACTTGGTGTCTGTATGCGTGCTTTATCACGCAACTAAAAAGACTAATAGGTAACTCTTAAACTCTCTTTTACGAAGTTGTAGCTTTAGTTGTTGAGGTCAAACGACTAGGACTTGGGAGCGGAGTTGGATCAGTCTGCAGAACGCTATGCTCATAATCTGCAGTTCCCAGGTTCGAGTCTCAACTGTGTCAACGTTGAGATTTGTCTCCACTAAACTCCCACCTTGCCCTGGGTCAGAAAGGGGACACCTCTGAGCTTGAAAAGGCAGCCGTCCGTCGAATGGGACATGAAGCCGTGGCTCCGTGTGAGGGAGAGTTATATCTTGTGCACGTTAAAGATCACGCTGGATGGCCTTGACGGGAGGCTTTTATCTGTCTCCTAAAGGCTGTCCAGTGTGTCTTTTTCCTCAACTTCCTCGGAGTCCTTGTAACCTGGCCATTTATCCTTTTGTGTGCAAAAAATTACTGCCCGTTTCAACGAGTTTAATCTGCAAGTATTATTATGATTAAATTTGCGTTAGACGTTCAAATTGCGGAAAATTGAATTTGGTTTTATATTTTTTATATTAAAGAAACATGGAAATTACAGAAAAAATTAGACTAATCATATTGGGCCAATGAAAAGACAAATTCGACCCTCAATAACTTCTAAAATTAGCTCTTTATGGAATTAAGTGACTGAAAATTAATTCAAGATTTACTGTCTATACCATGTTTCAATGTCAGATGGAATTTCATAAATGTTTAATTAGTATTTAAAGAGTTAAGGAAAAAACTTAAAAAAATTATTTTTATTGTAGTAAGTGGCTTGAAATAATACTCATTACTTAAGTTTTAATTAACTTTTGAATAAATTCTTGTCACTGGCATTGTTGCGATGCAATATTCAAACTTTCAAAGTTTTTTACAAAAAATGAAATAAACCTAAATTTATTAAAACTATATATATATATAAAATTAATTTTTTCTTATGCAGCTGATTGCCACAGAGGTTCTGACAAGAGCCGGTCAATATAATAAGCCATAGAAAAGAACCGTAAGATTGATCTGTCTTCTGAGACGCACATTTTTTGTACACAGTGGGCCAGGTCACAAGGACCCAAAGGGCTCAGAGAAAGTTGGGGGAAGGAAACCATTAGACAGCTGTTAGGAGAGAGATGGAAGTCTCCGGTCAAGTCCATCCAGAGTCTTTAACGCACACAGGGCACGATTATTCTGCATACAGACACACACGGATTAACGTCCCATCCAACGGATGGCAACCCACCGCTGTCTCCCTTTCTCACCGTGAGCAGGGAGGGGGGGAGCGATGACGTGTATAAATATCAACACTGGAACGGTTTCAGACTGGGACCTGATGCATTTCCAACTGAGCTAACCTCTCAGTTGGAGTATTAAATCCTTAAACCATTAACTAATTTAATCAGTTAATTACTTCAACCATTACTAATTTAAACAGATAACTACTTCAATAGATCCCTTTAAGCGAATGTAGGATTCGTTGAAAGTATAATCGATTCAAAATTGCAATTAATCTGAAATTTTCATTTCTTCAGTCAGCGGAAAATCTGATTTGTGTAAAGATTCCGCGGAGAGTTCAAATAGCGATTAAAAATCGAATTATTTTCAGTTCAAATGTTTATAATTCTTTTAATGTTGCACTTAAGATTTCATTCTTACTACACTATGAAACTAAATCATTTGAAAGTATTAGATATTTGTCTATTATTAAGACGCTAATAAGTCATTTTAGAGCTTTATAGGAACACAAAATTTGGTTTCCAACACCTAAAAAATATGAATACTCGAGATATATCCACAGGGCGTACTAATGCAACGAAGGAGCAAATCTTCTTCGAGGGTAGTATGCTGAACGCACCACACATCACAAACTGTGGTAGTGGGGATGGATCCTTTCTATTTATATTTCACGCAAAGTATGGTATGTGCAGAAAAATATCCGTTTTCCTGGGTTGGGTTGTTTTATCTCTGAGCAGCATTATTTTGCACACCATGGGCTGAATGACCAGGTCACATGGACCCCGAAGGCTCAGGGGAGGGGACCCACTGGAACAGGTGTTGAGAGACAGATGGTAGCCTCCCTCAAGGCCATCCACGTGTTCTTTAACGTGCACAGGGTATGGCTCTTCTGCACACAGGCAAAAGGGCTTAACGTCCCATCCGACGGACGGCGGCCTTTCCAAGCCCATCGGTGTCCCCTGTTGACCGTAGGCAGGGCGGGGAGTTTTGCGGAGATAAATCTCAACGCTGACCCAGCTGGTACTCGAACCTGGGAACTGCAGATTATGGGCCTGGCGCGTTACCGACTGAGCCACCCCCGCCCCTCCGTTTTCTTGAATACTATTAGTACATCTAATACTTTTTTATTCAAAGGGACTTCAGAAATTAACTGAGTATTGGTCCACTGCTACTCCTGTATCAGGGCCCGATCTAGGGGGGGGGGAGAAAACAAGGGAGCCAAGCCCGCAAAAATTATTAGACAATTATTAGACTTCTGCATATGTCACGAATGTTTAAAGAATTCTTTTTAAAAACCTCCAAAACGAAGCCAAAAAATTTGAAAAAAATTTGGTCCTGTGTTCGAATCTCAGTCAGGACGACTGAGATTCGAACACAGGTCTCCCAGAAGCATGCCGGGAGTCTTAACTGCTAGACCACCGAGGAGTTGACCAACTCTCCAATTTTTTCTGTGATAATTTATTACTGAATACAAGTGTCTTGAGAATGGTGGAATCAAACCCTGACCTCCTGATGACATGTCAGGTGCTCTGACCACCAAGTAACTGTAGGTATTAATAATATATGCCGTGTGTTTATAATACATCTCAACAGTGCATGTTATAATCAGACTTGTTAAGAAAAAAAAGCTTCTCATTTGGGTCTCCCGTGGAGTGTGGCTCATCTTGTGAATGTACTTAGGAAGTAGCCTGAAAAATATAGCCTTTAAGTGCAGAAAAAAGTCTTCAGCTGACTCTATATCCAGAGTCAGATATAGGCTAACCCTAGTGAAGGAAATAGTATTAAAAATAGAAGAAATCGTGATCAGCGGCAGGTAGCTGCGGTGAGAGCACCTGTGGCTCAAGACAATTTATCATCCCACCAGGCTCAAGACAATTTATCATCTATATTCATAATGCTTATATAGCGTAATTGTGATCCAATATTTAGTCAACATGTTTTAAAACCACAATCAAAGAAAACCTCCCAAATAGTTGCAGAATTAATAAAACAAATCATCTTTGATAGGGTACGATTCGTGGTTAGAGAACAATGGAGATGAATTTATGGAAAAGAGGAGATGTAACATTTAAAGTTCTCTTTGCTTCTGACAAACAAGCTTGCGCCGTTTTCTTATCCATGAATTATCGATCCTTGCAAATGGATGGAGTATTTTGTCTTTAACACATTTTTATTCGGTCAATTCTGTCGATGGAGCATAAAAGTACTACAACAACTTTTTTTCTCTCTCGTACACATGATCGATAATAGCATCGTGCATACATTACAAAAGCTTTTAGAACAAAGGGGATAGGAAAAAAGGGGATATCTGTTTTAGAAAAAAAAATCTTGCTCTAATGCTTTTCATTTTTTTCCCCTCCCCCCCAATTGGTAGGTAGCGAGCAATCGATCTCTGATACTGCAGAAGGTAAAAGATGCTGCAAAAAGAGAATTATAATAAAAATGCAAAAATATACTTCAGGGAGCTTTTTAAAAACGTTGACTAAATGACGGATAATAGGAAGAAAACTATAATACAGTTACGGTTCCTTGTTGTGTGTGTGTGTCCCAAACGCAAACGATTAGCACAACGGAAATCGCTTGGGAGAGGGATGAAAATAAAAACTTGTATACTAATCTGTGACAATGGGAAAGAGAGAGAAAAAAATAGTTCTTGGTGGGTGAAAAAAATTCCTTTACATAACCACTGAAAAAAAAAGCGACGCCTATCGAAAATATGAAAAACAAAAGATAAAATATTAAATAAGCTGTAAATGATGAGCAACAGTCTCCAAAATGCTTAGCAGTTGTAGCTGTTTAACAGATATTAATAGAAAAAAGAACACACGCGTTTGTGAATACCTCTCTCCAAGAGCTGGTTTAATAATACAATTATTCTTATTTAACTCTGGCTCTGCTGTTGCTTTTGTATTGTAGTTTTTTTCAACAACGAAAATGTGGAAGAGGATATATAAAAACAAGTGAAAAAAAGAAAAAAGGCATTGGAATGTATAGATTTATTCAGAGTATACTTTTGAGTTTTTATAGCTCGAGGAATTGCTCAATATTTATCTGAAATTTTGAATGCTCCATTAAGCATACAGAAAGAGGTACAGAGAGAGAAAGAAGGAGTTTTATCCCACCTCCCTTGCCTTCGGTTTCGATTACATCCTGATATCAGAAAGGTAAACAACAAAAGGATCTTTCAACATCGACTATTTTGTTCCTTTTCTGGTCTAGTGGAAAGGAGCAGGTTCTGAAGATGATGTTCCATATGCATTAAGATGAAGATGATGCTTCACATGCATAAATGCGTAAGTATTAGGATGAAGATGATATTCCATAAACATTAGGATGAAGATGATATTACATAAACATTAGGATGAAGATGATATTCCATAAGCATTAGGATGGTACTGTTGATCCATGGGCATTAGAAGATGATGTTCCATATGCATTAGGATGATGTTGCTCCATATGCATTTAGTGTTTAACTTAATCGTAGAAAGTAAATGCACAAATATGTGAAACAAAAGAACTATAAGCAAATCTGTGTATTTGTAGGTAACATTCGGGTTTCGCTCTGAGCGGCACTTTTGTGCATATAAAGGTCTAAAAGCAAGGTCACAAGGACTCCAGTGGTGCAGAGAAAGTTGGGGCGCACGGAAGGGAACCTAATGGATAGCTGTTATGATAACAGATGGTAACCTTCCGTCAAGGCCATCCAGCACGTTCTTTAAAGGCGCAGGGTATGGCTCTACTGCACACGGAGCAACAGTTTTACGTCCCATTTTACGGACCGCGGTCTTTCCAAGCTTTTTCAACGAAGGGAGGGTGGGGGGTTTAACGGGGATAAACCTCAACGGTGGCCCAGGTAGGTCCCGAACCTGCCAATTGATGATAACGAGCATGGCTCGCTATCATCAATTGGTAGGTCCCGAACCTGCCAATTGATGATAACGAGCCTGGCTCGCTATTCACTATCCCCCCTCCCATCCATCTTCGAATCTGGGAATATCAGAAGTGGTTACTGATCACAAGTACCCGAAGTCTCAGAGTGGAATAGAGAAATGGTAGCTATTACGAAACAGGTGACAGTCTCCTGTCAAGACCATCCAGACTGTTATTTAACATGCATGGGATATCTCTCCTGAGCAGAGCGTGATAACTTAACGTCCGATTTGAAGGACGGAGTCTTTCTAAAGACCATTTATGTCCCCTTTCTCGTCGAGGGATTAGGGTAGAAAATCTCAGTTTGAACACAGTGGTAAATCGAACTTGGCCTGTTACCTGCTGAGGTAATCTCACTCCCCCCCCAAAAAAATCGTGATTTAGAATAAGTTTAGCGATAATGCATTATTAAAGCTGTCGGGCAGTTTGAAGGTAAACACGTGCATTGGCTAAATACATGTTTATAAATACCTTTAGACACTGTTTTAAAATATTGCCAAAATTAGTTTTTCAGAGCAGAGGTTCAGATGTGCAGCTGAAGGCTCCTTGTTTTAAGGTTTACCACACCACTTTTTAGTTCTTGATTCATTCTAGTATAGGTTCACTACTCCACAGAGAGTCCGGTTGTGTGAGGGGACGGGGATGGCTTAGGCGGCAGCGCGCCAGGCTCGAAATCTGCAGTTCCCAGGTTCGAGTTCTAGCTGGGTCAGAGAGATTTATTTCCGCAAAACTCCCCGCCCTGCCCACGTCAGTAGGAGACACCTATGGGCTTGGAAAGGCCGTCGTCCGTCGGATGGGACGTTAAGCCGTGGCCCCATGTTCGGCAGAGCCATACCCTGTGCACGCAAAAGAACACGCTGGAAGGCCTTGACGAGAGGCTACCATCTGTTTCCCAACAGCTGTTCCAGTGGGTCCCCTCCCCTAAACTTCTCTGAGCCTCCGGAGTCCTTGTGACCTAGCCAATTTGCCCATTGTGTGCAAAAAAGTGCCACTCAGAGGTAAAACAACGCAACCCGGTTGTGTGATTAGAGCTTCCTTCTGTATTTGTTATTAAATATCTGCGGACTATAATGTTTTGTTGTGCACCGTACAGTTTTTTGAAAGCACACACCAGTTTTTTATTTTTATTACTATATAAAATTTTAGGTAGCTTAAAGTATTGCTATTAGGGTTCGCACTAACTCTTTTTAACTGGGTTTCTTTTTTATTTACAATATTCCTTAGTGTGCTGACCGGTTTCGACCATCTGCGTAAACTTCGACTTTTTCTTCAATTATATAACTCCCATAAAAAGCTTATTTAATAAGTTTCTGAGCTTTTAATGAGATTCCCTAAAGCAATCTGTCTGTTACTAATAAAGTAACCACTGAATATATCTGGAGGCAGTAGGTAGCTCAGTCGGTAGCGCGCTAGTCTCGTAATCTATAGCGCTCAGGTTCGAGTCCAAACGGGCCAGCGTTGAGAAGGGTCACCGATGGGCTTGGACAGGCCACTTTACATTTCAGGCTGTGAAAAGTATTTGGGAACCGGGGGTTAAATCTCCAACTGAGCCTCTATCCATTTTTTTTGTTTAAAAAATGTTACTAAATTAAAATTATCTGTACTTCTAAATTCTTATCTCCATCTTATGTTTATACAAAATTTTTCTATTTTATACCAATATGACTAGTATCTTAATCTTCCTTAAATTCCTACCCCATATACTGGTATGAACAGTTCAAAGGAGCCCGTCCATTTGTGGGGCCCCGGGGTAACACTCCCGATGCACCCCTCGCCACTTTTGCATGGCCCTGGTCCGTCGGATGGGGCGTTAAGCCGTGACATCGTGTGTAGGAGAACTATACTCTTGTACGTAAAAAAACACGCTGGATGGTCTTCCGTTTCCTAACAGCTGTTAAGTGAGTCCCTTTTCCCCCACGTTCCCTCAGTCATGGGGGTCTTTGTGAGCTGACTGTTTAGCCCATTGTGGGCAAAAAATGCTGCTCAGAGGCAAAACATAAAACAACTGAGTATCTTTACTGATGAAAAGCGGGGCAGAAAATTGAAGAGATTGATTGTCTACCCTCGTGTAGATGGCGCTTTGTTCGCCATGCATGCTCAGCATCCACCCCTCATCACTCTCACTCGCTGCTCTTCAAGTCCATTTTCTCTTAACGCAGAAAGTGGACACAAGATACTTCCTCTTATTATACTCAATAATGGTGTTTGCTCTGGTTTCAGTACTAGATGAGGCGAGTGCCTCTCCAAACTGATTTACCTGTACTTCCACCCCCCATCCCTCTACTACCCCCGATCCCAGCTTCAGCTTTCGTCCCTCCCCGTAGCGTCTCGAACTACTTTCGATACTTGTGGGGAAAGGGATTCTTATTTCCCAACATGCAATGCGGTCTGTCAGGAATGATGCTTCGCGAAATTCTGTCAAACAATCAAGGTACGACCCCACAATAAACAATTCAGGAAACGGAGTGTTTCCTCAACTGGTCGTGTGGTGGACAAATAGTGGTTGGAGAAAATAGGACGTGGAGATCAGACATTTTGTTGCTAGTTCGTTTTAAAATAAAAAGCAATAGCTAATGTTTTCTTCTTCTTCTTTCTTTCGTTACCATTCATCTTTTATTTTCGGAGATATATGAAAATTACTTCTTTTTTTTTTGGTTGGATATATACGAATAAAATATAACGACCCGTTTTTTCCTAATATTCCAAAAGTTTAAATTTGCATCGATAGAAGGCATTGTAATTGGACATTGACAAAACTTTAAACTTACGTGATAAACAATTTGAGTTAAAAGTTTGATAACTAGCAACATGAGGTGGTCTAAGGGTATATACACTAGCAGGAGAGACGAAAAAATCTAGTTTTTTTTGTTCTGTTAATTTATCAATTTATTTGTTCTAGGCGATAAATTAAAACTTTTTTGTTGGAGAGGTGTTAAAAAAATATTACAATATGCGTCGGCAAATCGGGCCTACTCGGGATGGGGCGGGAACTCATTTCTAATTCCAATATAAGAATAAACAATAACTAATATAGTACTGTATGAGCATTTCAAATAACTCATTACTCTATTTTTCTGCATCAGTAATAAAATTTTTTTATTAAAATATTTAAACTTATAATAATTCTTAATTGATGACATACTATCTAGAATTTCGTCGTTCCACAGTCTGGAACCTACATATTTTACTGGTCATTGACCAATAGTTTTTCTATAAAAGGTACTTTAATTTTATATTGTCTGATGTCATACTCATGTACCTGATCTTAAAAAAATACCCGACATAAAAAAATTTATTTAAGAATTCAACAATTTCTTAAGCCGACTCCCTATTCACACAACAACAGGGATCTGTTACTACATTTCTGCCAAGTACCTGCACGTACTGATTCAATATTCATTTATTCACTGCGCTAAAAGTGCACAGTTTTTCAACTCCATTTCCTGCGATATATATATATGTATTATCGTTCTCAGATTCCTGTATAAGATAAAAAAAGCCCAGCAGAGATATATTCCCAGTTTTTCTCTATCGAATATTTCTTTTCCTACATGTCCCCCTTTCCCCCCACTCCCGTTAGCCCCATCATTCCCCTGTTCCACACAACGAGTTAAACTAATGCCTCTGCTGGTCTCTCTCCTCCTCCTCCTTCCAGCCTCTCTCGATCCTTACCATCCAATCATACATGCGTCTGTCTGTCACTGCGGCTCCGCCGGGTCAAGTACGGATGGCCCCACGACGACTCGGCCCATTGGCGAGAGGAGTTGCCTCCATCCAATGTCCTCGTCTAGTGATCGATATCTATATGCGGCTCTATGCTGTGGCGTCATGAGGTAGAAGGGGAGAGGATGTGTTAGGGAGGGATGCGAGATGGAAGGAGGCAAGAGATGGCGGACAACGGCCCTTTCCCATACTGGCCTGCTTGACACTGTCGCAAGGGATTCGGGGATGCACGCATTCACACACCACATGCTCTCCTACACCCATATATGTCTCTAGAAATACATATATATGCACACACTCACACGTAGCGTGAGATATAACAAAAGAGATTTGATCTTTCAAACCCCTGGTGAAAAGAAATCCTCCTTATGCCTATCATTGGAACTGGATTTGCGTGATTTCTTCTAGATTTTCCCACTAAAGTCAGTTTGGCCTTCCTTCCCTCTCATATCCCCATTTTTGGTTTCTGAGCATGTCCCCCCCCCCCTTCCCCTAGCTTCGAAGTACAAACGTTCGTGGTTCTTATTTACCATTTCTGCTTCTTAATGTTTTGTTCAATGTTTCTGTTAATACTTTTGGTCATATCTCAGTTTTTGCATTTATTTATTCAACTGTTCACAACTGAATTCATTTTTTTCCTGCTCGTATTAATTTTTTGTCTTAATAGATATTTTTTTCACATCACATGAAATCAAACTTGCAATCACATTTCAAGATCAATAACTAGTTGCTTTTTTAAAATTATTTTAAAGTTATTAATCTGTAGATAGTTCCAAATGTTTTTGCCCTTTCTATATTCCAGACGTTTATCGTTTTATTTCCAGCAGAAAAGTTTGCATATCAAAAAAGGCAATTATTCATTGAAATATATTACGATTGGGTGAAAATGAAAGAATCAAGTGCACATGGCTGAAGAGATTTTCATTAACAAGAGACATAAAGAGAAACAAAGACACTGACATGGCAATAACATGACATTAGTGAATGTGGATGGATATGTAGTAAAACACTCATCCAAACAAAAACCAGATGATTGTCTAGGATGATATTGATAAAAGAAAGGTTGAGTTATTAAGGATGTTTAAAAGAAATGTTGACTTACAAAAGATGGATAAAAGAAAGGCTGGTTTACAAAGTGATGAATAAAATAAAGGTTGATTTACAAAGGATGGATAGAAGAAAGGTAGACGCTAGAAGAAAGTTGATATACTCAGGATGCAGAACAGAAAGATTAAATTAAAAAGGACGGATACAAGAAAGGTTGACTTACAAAGAATGGATAAAAGAAAAGTTGATTTACAAAGGATGGATAGAAGAAAGCCTGGTTTACAAAGTGATGGATAAAATAAAGGTTGATTTACAAGGGATGGATAGAAGAAAAGTAGATGCTAGAAGAAAGTTGATATACTCAGGATGCAGAACAGAAAGATTAAATTAAAAAGGACGGATACAAGAAAGGTTGACTTACAAAGGATGTATAAAAGAAAGGTTGATTTACAAAGGATGGATAGAAGAAAGGTAGATTCTAGAAGAAAGTTGATATACTCAGGATGCAGAACAGAAAGATTAAATTAAAAAGGACGGATACAAGAAAAGTTGACTTACAAAGAATGGATAAAAGAAAGGTTGATTTACAAAGGATGGATAGAAGAAAGGTAGATTCTAGAAGAAAGTTGATATACTCAGGATGCAGAACAGAAAGATTAAATTAAAAAGGACGGATACAAAAAAGTTGACTTACAAAGAATGGATAAAAGAAAGGTTGATTTACAAAGGATGGATAGAAGAAAGGTAGATGCTAGAAGAAAGATGATATACTCAGGATGCAGAACAGAAAGATTAAATTAAAAAGGACGGATACAAGAAAGGTTGACTTACAAAGGATGTATAAAAGAAAGGTTGATTTACAAAGGATGGATAGAAGAAAGGTAGATTCTGGAAGAAAGTTGATATACTCAGGATGCAGAACAGAAAGATTAAATTAAAAAGGACGGATACAAGAAAAGTTGACTTACAAAGAATGGATAAAAGAAAGGTTGATTTACAAAGGATGGATAGAAGAAAGGTAGATGCTAGAAGAAAGTTGATATACTCAGGATGCAGAACAGAAATATTAAATTAAAAAGGACGGATACAAGAAAGGTTGACTTACAAAGAATGGGTAAAAGAAAGGTTGATTTACAAAGGATGGATAGAAGAAAGGTAGATGCTAGAAGAAAGTTGATATACTCAGGATGCAGAACAGAAAGATTAAATTAAAAAGGACGGACACAAGAAAGGTTGACTTACAAAGAATGGATAAAAGAAAGGTTGATTTACAAAGGATGGATAGAAGAAAGGTAGATGCTAGAAGAAAGTTGATATACTCAGGATGCAGAACAGAAAGATTAAATTAAAAAGGACGGATACAAGAAAGGTTGACTTACAAAGAATGGGTAAAAGAAAGGTTGATTTACAAAGGATGGATAGAAGAAAGGTAGATTCTAGAAGAAAGTTGATATACTCAGGATGCAGAACAGAAAGATTAAATTAAAAAGGACGGATACAAGAAAGGTTGACTTACAAAGAATGGATAAAAGAAAGGTTGATTTACAAAGGATGGATAGAAGAAAGGTAGATGCTAGAAGAAAGTTGATATACTCAGGATGCAGAACAGAAAGATTAAATTAAAAAGGACGGACACAAGAAAGGTTGACTTACAAAGAATGGATAAAAGAAAGGTTGATTTACAAAGGATGGATAGAAGAAAGGTAGATGCTAGAAGAAAGTTGATATACTCAGGATGCAGAACAGAAAGATTAAATTAAAAAGGACGGACACAAGAAAGGTTGACTTACAAAGGATGTATAAAAGAAAGGTTAATTTACAAAGAATGGATAGAAGAAAAGTTGACTTACAAAGGATTATATCAATGCATTATAACATTTCTCCTTCCGTTTTACAGATATTTAAAAAATTTCTTGAAAAATGCATGAAACTTAAATAAGTTTAATAATTTTTTGCCTCTATTGCCCTTACTAGCATTTTGAAAAGGGAAGGGGCTGGGCCCCCTTTGCTCATCCCCTAGATCCGTCCCTGAATGCATGCATATACAGAGAGTAAAGAGACATACACATGCACATACGGATAGATAGAAATGCAAACACACGTACATAAAGATTGATAGAAAGGCAGGTACACGCGCACACAAATGGACTGATATGATGAGATGGATAGAAAGACAAACAGACGCACCTACATAGGGGATGAAAATACAGATAGAAGCACCTTCAGATGAATAGAAATATATACACTGAAGTAAAGATAGACAAAGGTGCATAGAGACATAGAGAAATACAGAGAAATACAGAGGTATGCATACAAGTGCACTTTGGAGAGACAGGTTTATGCACGTAAATATAGATACAGAGATATGTACACACAGACGAATAGAAACGTTACACACGAGCATATAGATGGATAGAATAAGATAGATAGATTAAATGAGAGATACACACAGATATGTATCGTTGGAAAGACCAGCAGGTGTACATAAAGATTGATAGAAAACCAAACATGCGCAGATATGCATGGACCAAAAGACACTTGCATATCTGGAAGGACAGATTTGGAGAAGGATGAATGTAGAATGGCGGATGCGGACGGAAGGAAGATAATGGAGAGAGAGAGAGAGATGATGGAGAGGCAGCGACTGTGGTCTGCGAAATGTGTGGGCAATAGGAGACGAGCTGTGGTTCATTACGATAATGTTAAGCGCGTCTCGGGCAATTACCTTAGGACAACAGCCATAATTCAGTTGAGCGTTGGAAACGAGGTTAGTGGTGGGCGGAGGGAGGAAAGTGATGGGGGAGGGAGACAGGAGGAGCGAGAGAGGGAGAGAGAGAGGGAGAGAGAGAGAGAATTGGGATGAAACTACCGTAGATGAATGAGTCTCCTATGAACGAGTTGGAAAATGCCTTTCATTACTATGCTATCTCTGGCTGGTCCCCCATATAAACGCACTCCCTCTCCACGTGCTTGAGTGCTCAGCGCACTACGTTATAAAAGGTACTGCGCAACACGTGTTGGGGTTCCTATCATCCTCTCTGTTTGCTACCACATCCACGACGCCTGCGCATTGTGTGTTTGCGGCCACCAATGTATCCCACCCGACACCAAAAGACCAAAGTTAACACTATTATGTCTGATTATAATAATGCGCCTGTGTATCTTCGGGTTTTGGTGGTCAACGTGGTCTGCTCCGTGTGGCAGGCTGGACCTATACGATAAGGAGCTTAACGTTTTCCTCTCATTTCTCCAGTGATCGCAGTGTTGATCACTACACTTGTCTTCTCCACTCCCTTGCTCTCTCGCTTCTTGGCCGTCTCTCTCTGCTCTCTAAATGGACCGCTTTCTCTGTCTCTCTAGCTCTCTTCTCCCGATTCTTATGATCCCCCAATCTCTTTACTGTGTAGAACGCCTACGTCTAATGTTAGCAGCAGTAGAACTGAAAGGTGTTTACCCATACGCGTATAAACATCGGCCACTAAGCTAAGAAGGGAGGAAAGGTGTTTGTGGTGGGAGGTCAGATCTTGCTTTGTGGGTGGCATTAACATGTCATTGCGCACTTCCGAGTTTTGCTGAGGAGGACAGCGAGGAGGAGAGCTGTAGGAAGGAGAGAGGCCGAGTTACTGAAAGAGAGAAATATCAGAGAAAATCGTAGGCAAATGGGGGAAGGAAAGGAACGAGTCAAGAGAGAAGAGTTAAAAGCATTTTGACAGCGTTTCTACTTTCTGCTGTAGGTTGGGAGAAGTGACAGCGACCGACTTAGAGACAGAAAAGCGAGATATTCGAAGGAAGAAAGCTTCGAAGACTTAGTCTTTCTCTCTCTCTCTCGGTTGAGTAATCTTTCGGGTACGGAAAAGGCAAATACGATGCACACACTACTGGAGATTTTCCAGTTAAGTCCGGATTTAGGAGAGAGTGTAAGAGCACTCCGCACGTTTATGACTTTGAGAGCGTTACGTCCGCCATTTCGCAATTGTCTGCGTTAATCGAGGTATTACCGGATTTAGGAGACGTCGGGCAATTGAGGATGAAACTTTATGGACAAGCAAAACTCACTCCCCCCTTTGACTTCTCGCTGCAGTTGTTTCCATATGGGGAGGGTACCGGGGAAGGGAGGAGACGAAAGCTTCCACTAATAGCGCCGGAGGAGAGGTTAAGTCCACTAATAAGTTGACGGCAAAACTTTGTTTACATAGAAAGTGTGTGTATTTTAGTTCAGATTCAAAATCCGCGAATGTGGGAACTTCACCGGGCTACAAGAGTTTGTCAATGATTTAATATTGATGCGTGGTAGCTATCTACCAATAGTCTGATATTGATGCCTGGTAGGTATCTATCGATGATCTGATCTTGATGACTGGTGGTTATCTGTCAATGGTCTGATATTGATGCCTGATACATATCTTCCAATAGTCTGATATTAATGCTCCGTATTATTAAATTGGTAATAATTAATAATATAATTAACACCAATAATATCATTAGTTGAATAAGTAGACAATAAATAAAACTATTTGCACGGGCATGGTCTGTTGTCGAATTATACGGATAATTAAATAAATAAGCAGAAAATATGTAGGATAATTTGTAAAGGTAGAATCAGATATTAATTAAGTAAGCAAACAAAGGTGCAGGTAAAATTAAGACGTGGCCTCGTGTGCTGGAGAGTCATCTAACACGTTAAAGAATACGCTAGATGGCTTTGACGGTAGACTACAATCTGTCTCCTAACAGCTTTCCAATGGATTCTTTTCTTAGCCTTCTCTGAGCCCTCGAGGTCTTGTGGCCTGGCCATTTAGCCCATTGTGTGCAAAGAAATGCCGCTCAGAGGTAAAACAATCCAACGTAAGCCTAAAAACAATAACTGATTTTTTTTGCCAGATAATTACCCACCGAATGCATCTTTTTGCACCGAAAAAGTCATACCTTACTTATAATACAATATGTAGTAATAATATATTTGTAAGAATAATAGTAATGGTATAAAAACGCATTTTTCCCGTAACAAATCTGCATGCGCAGGTAGTTATGATTAAAGAAAAAAAGAAAAGCCATGAATGCTAGAAGAAGCATAGTTTATTTCATTACTGGTTAAGAAATATAACTGATCGTCCAAAATCTTTGCATCTTAACAATAGCACGTTTGGCCGATACAAATTCTTTACGTTTTGAATAAATGACGGCTACAAAATGAACAAAAGAATACAAGGATAAGATTATTTAAATGCACGGATTACCAGATATTTGAAATCGGTCACGTGTTATAAGAGATCGACACAAAACATCCGCGGAAAACTTAATTGATCAGATAGACTAGTCCATACTGAATCACAAATATATTGAACAACCTTCCGTTGTTGCGAAAAACTTTAAAAACCCTGATCGTAGGAAACAGTCAGTTATCTCATAATATTAATATTGATAATTTAAGACTTTTTTCATTTGAGAATTTTTTTTTTCTTTTAAATCTCCGTATATTCATTTCGACCTGCGATTTATCCTTCTTCTTCAGGCGCGGGCAGGAAAGGTGACGACCAAAACGCCGCCTGTCATGCAAAGGCCCCCTAGCTTCATTACTGCTTTCTGCACGCTGCTATGATGAACTAATACCCTGGACCGGAGCGTCAGAACAAGCTTACAGAGATTTAAATTTAATTACCGAGAGATTAGCAATGCCAATTTTGGGGGAAGGTCCGGAAATCAGCCAGCGATTTCTCTCTGTATTCCTCGAACAAAGCCCAGCAGCAGCAGCGCTGTAGATAGTGAACGAGAAATTGGGAGTCGCACAAGTCGGGTTAATTAAGAAGTCCGTCTCTGATCAGTGCTGGGAAGCAGCAGACAGCAGTCAGCAACAAGCAGTTGATGAGCTTCGTCTGCTGGTGTTGGACTTTGAATGATGATGACTGCTGGTAGAACGATGCGTTTAGAATTTATGCTGTGAAGGTGTGCGCTTTTTTTAGGTGGGGAAGGGATGAAATTAGAAACAGGGGTGCACAAATAAAGTTATTATTTGTTTTACCTCCGAGGGACACTTTTTTTATGGGGCTGGAGGGTTGTATCAGGTGGTAGCGAGCTAGGGTGTAATGTGATGTTCCCAGGTTCGAGTCCCAACTGTGCCAGCGTTGAGATTTATCTCCGTTAAATCCTCGCGCTGCCCTTTGCGAGAAAGACAACACCGATGGATTTGGAAAAGCCACCGTCCATCGGATGGGAAGTTAAGCAGTGGCTCCGTATTCAGGAGAGAGACTATCCCGTGCATATTAAAAAACACGCTGGATGGCCTTGATGACAGGTTTCCATCTGTCTCTAAACAGAAAGTCCAGTGGGTCACCTTCCCCAACCTGCTCTGAACCCTTGGAGTCCTTGTGACCTGCCCATGTAAAAAAGTGCAGCTCAAAGGTAATCCAAACCCATCCTGCGTCACATCGGTTTTGAAGCTAAGAGCAGGAAAATACATCAGTAGAAAAGAAACGATGGCTTTTTGCTCGCATAGTTGTATTGAAACAGGTTTGTTATTCTATAGCGCCAACAAATGAAAATATCTTTGGGTGAAACACTTCGTTAACATTAGAAACATTTTCAGCTTCTGTCGATCTACTTCGTTGGGTTTAAATTCGATTGTTTGTTTAAATGATAAAGTTAGAGCTACGATTGGACGCCACTTGTAGATTGATTACAAGAGGATAGATAAATTTTCTTCTTTAAGGATGGTGAAAATAATAAAGGATCTCTTTCGGTCACAGTGAATAACATGGTTTCTCTGCTGACCATATTAACGAAACTCAGAATCTCTACTAGCCACATTCAGGAAAATAGAATCTCTACGGCTACATTTACTGAACATGGACTCTCCAATCGCGCTGTCCCAATTCATGGACCATGGACTTTTTTCCAGATTACATGCACGGAACATGGATTATCTACTGAACACATTCACAAAATCTTAGTTAGCCACATTCAAAGAACATAAGACTTTTTCTAGTCACATTAAAGGAATATGGAAGCTCTGCTGATCATATTCACGGAGTGTAGATTATCTGCTGAACACAGTAGCGAAACATGATCATCCGCTGAATACATTCCCGGAACATGGACCCTCTGCTAGTCAGTTTGCGGAACTGAACTCTGCAAGCTCTGAGCATCGCATTCACGGAACATGAATTCTCAGTTTTCGACATTCAAGGACCATAAACTTTCTATCATATTCATGGAAAATAGGTATCAAACATAGATATCTGTTAATTATATTCACGGAACACAGACGCTCTTGCAGTCAATTCTCAGAACATGAACTATATTCTGGTCACATCCACGAAATGTAGACAATCTGCTGGTCAGATTCCTGCAATACGGATTATCTGCTGGTAACATTCACGGAACAAATAAAGAGAGACAGACACATTTCTTAAGCAGCAAAAGGTTACTGAGGTACAACCTGACTGGGTACTTTAGTTCTCCAAACAGGTCTGTTCTGAATCCTTGGATTCTTGTGACCTGATTATTTAGCCAATTGTGTGAAAAAAAAATTGCCGTTCGAAGATAAAACAACCCAAATTAATCCCTCTCCCTCCATATCCGATTGAGTACATAATAAATAAGTAAATTATTCTGCAGTAATCATTATTGTTCTACAATGAAAAAAAAATCAGAAATTCGAAAGAGTTGGATTGAAATACCTCTGAGCACACAGTGAGCGCTCTTTTTGCACACAGTGAGCTAAATGGCCAGGTCAAAAGGACCCCAAAGGCTCAGAGAAGTTTGGGGACCTACTGGAGAGCTATTAGGGACAGATGGTAGCCTCCCGTCACTGCCATCCAGAGTGTTCTTTAACGTGCACTCGTCCTGCACACGGAACCAAGGCTTAATGTCTCGTCCAATAGACGGCTTTTCCAAGACCATAGTTGTCCCCTTGATCACCTAGGGCACGGTGGTGGTGGTGGTGGTAATAGCGGTGGGGTTAGCAGAGATAAATCTCAACGCTTGCACAGGTTGGACTCGAACCTGGGAAGTACAAATTGCAATTTACGATCCGACCGCACCCCCAAAATGAAAGAAGTATACAAACACTCATTTATGCGTTCGTCCTTCAGTTTAGGCATTATGCATCAATAATTAACATAGTCAACTTGAAATCGAATTTTCTAAGGATGATATCCGATGCGGACGCAATATTCGAAACAAAACAACAAACAAACAAATATCTAAAAGATGAGAGAAAAATCACAATCTGTCGAAAGAAAAAGACAAATCCAGTAAGAACAAACAACAGAACACACATAATATTATTGCCGATAAATGAAACTTTCTGCAATTATTAGTTTTCGTTAGCAATTAACTTAGGAAAATATTAATCATAAAACAAGCTCTGATAAAAAAAAAGAAAGAGGGAGGGGGAGGAAAATAAAGGTGGAAAAAAAGAATATAATTAAATTTGTGTCGTTTCCTTTGCATAGTTTAACAAAAAAAATAAAAAATAAAATCTGTTTGAGGTAGCGAAATTCTCGACTTCGTCGTCTCTAAAATATAATAAAGTGTATCTGAGTAACAAACCAATTAATTAAGGAAACAATTACCGCAGAAATCAATGCACGCTTCTGCATAACAAGGTGGAAGATAAAATAACAAGGATGAAAATTAGGAACCGTCACCTTTGGCAGAATCGTTTGCATATCTATAGCTAAATAAATAAACAATACTCTATTTTGACATAACGAAAGCGTTTTTTTCTTCTTCTTTTTCCTTCCATTAGTTAAAACGTCATTTTCGAGAGGTAAACAGATACTTAATAATGAAAGGTAGCTGTTAAAAAACATACTACGAGAAATGTTGACTCATTAATTATGAACCTTTTTCTTCATTTCATTCTAGGTGTTCGGTTACTTATGCAGTTGAATGACTTTTATCTTGTTATTAGGACCAGTGTCAAAGATATGAAGTTCGATGGCAGCTTTTATGACTCTGAAGTGTGACTATTTTAATTTTTATATTTATATATATATAAGGCTACTCCCCTTTCTTCGAATTATAGCTGTGCTTGCTTTTAGATTTTCTCCTCAAAACTCCCCTCCCTGCCCTCGGTCAGTATGGGACAACGATGGGATTGGAAAGGCCACCATCTGTCGGATGGGACGTTAAGCCGTGGCTCCATGTGCATGAGAAACACATCCTGTACGCGTTAAAGAACATGCTGGATTGCTTTGACGGGAGGCTTCAATCTGTCTACTAACAATTATCCTGTGGATCTCTTTCCCCCAACTTTCTCTTGGGGTCCTTGTGACTTTAGTCATTTAGCCCGTTGCATCTAAAAACGTGCCGCTCAGATTTCGAAGAACCTAACACAAATTCCTATCTTTACTAGAGTAGTAATTCCTTATCATTATTTGAATAAAATATTTTTAGATCTTACTTGAGTGAGCTCTGCAAAGAGAAATATTTGTGCGGAAGAGCATGATCATTAACAACAAAACAAAACACCCGAAATAAGCCAATTAGGTTTGAAACCTATCGTTTTGATCATAAGGCACCTTTCACATCACCAAGAGTTAAAATAAAGTTTTATAAATGTTTACAAAATTAAGTGACAGTTGGTCATATTTCTGTTGCTGTTTGGGATGAAGTCGAGAAATTTTGGAGCAAATATGAACAACTACAGATTCATTCGCTGTTGCCCAGATTCTTAATTCAATGGGATTAAAATCTGTAAAATATATATTTGATTACCCACCCCAACTCGGAAATTTTTATTGGACATGCAACACGTTAACCATTGACCCACGTAAAATTTCCCTCTTTCTATATGTTTTTTTTTTTTTTCATTTCGTGGGGAGAGAAATCTTATATTTAGTTCAAAAAATACATTGATATTTGAAAGAAAGGAGAAACCTGGTGAAGAAAAGGTCAACGTGAGTATTTTAGTGCGCTCAAGGTGCGTCGATAGATCGTCGATAGCGTGATAATTTAATGGTTAAAGAAACAAACGAAAATATACATTTTCATGCAGTATTATGAATTGGCGAATTGTTTAGTTATGAATCCAAAAACGTTTGGTTCAGAAACTTAAATAAATGAGTCAGATTCAGTATATTAATGATTTATTTTGCCAGCCGCAAGTGTTTTTTTTACAGTGAGTCGCGGAATGGACAACTCTACTTTAGACTTTGGCGAGTTTTTATCAAATAGGCATTTTTTCCCTTATTAACAAGGTTAAAGAGCACTTTTTGGATTGGGTTGTTTTACCTCTGAGCGGCACTTTTTTGCACACAATGGGCTAAATGGCCAGGTCACATGGACCCCGAAGGCTCAGAGAGGGTTGGGGGAGGGGAGCTAGTGCAGATTTCTTAGGACACCGATGGTAGCCTCCCGTCAATGTCATCCAGCGTGTTCTTTAATATGCACAGGGTATGGCTCTCCCGCACATGGGGCCACAGCTTAACGTCCCATCCAACGGACAGTGGCCTTTCCAAGCCCATCGGTGTCTCCTACTGACCGTGGGCAGGGGGGGGGGGGGGAATTTTGCGGAGATAAATCTCAACGATGACCCAGCTGAGACTCGAACCTGGGAACTGCAGATTACGAGCCTGGCGCGCTACTGACTGAGACACCCCGTTAAAGAGTACACTTAAGACAAACCCAAATATGTGTGATATCTGTTAAAGAAAGGTATGTCGATACAGCGCCCAAGCAAATCGTATTTAAATGGATGGCCACTTGGCCACATTAACTGGCCATTGTTATCAATTAACAAGCCATTGTCCACTAATATTCCTTGGTATCAATTAACAAGTCATTGTTGTCCGAATTTCATCATTATTAATTAACAAGTCAGGTTGCCTACTAATTGGCAATTGCTATTAAATAATAATCCATTATTATCCCCTAATTAGCCATTTCATTAAAGAATAAGCCATTGTTGTCCACTAATTGGCCATTATTATGAATTAACAAGCCTTCTTTGTACGCAACTAGGCCATTGTTAAAAATAATATGATGCCTCTTTTTCAATTAAAACAATATTGTTGCAATGCAAAACTGATTGTTTCCCCTTTAAAACAGCCATTTTCAAAACTGGTAACCATGGTCACTTTGGTCTGAATTAATTTAATTTTGTTCATATCAATTAATTTCATTTTGAATCTAAAGCTATCAATTATTTCGAATTAATTCTAAACAGTTAATTAAATTCTATCGAACATTAAAGGTGAATAAATTATTTACTGAAAATTAACGAATAAAAAAATAAAACCCAAGTGATGAAAAAAATCGAATCATTCTTAAATGTTCTCATTAATACGTATCCTAAATCTGATAACAAATAGTTTTCTTTCTTTTTCGGTTTACATTGTTCACCAATAAACACATTGCTCACCAAGGATCGAAAAAAATCGAATAAAGGACAGCAAAAATTAAAGACAAGAATTAGGAATAATATCTATTGCTTAGAAAATCAAATGTCGATGTTAAGTAATTCTCGTAAACATTTATGGTTTTTACATATTTATTATATATGTACTCGTATTTAATTTTAGTTTATTTTCTTTTTGCACTAGTTACTTCTAAAAAAATGGTTCTCAACATTTTCGGTGCTACGAATCCTCTTATGAATTATCATTTCTTCTGCACCCCCCTCCTCTACGAAGTCTAATTCTTTCTACAGACCTTATCTCCATCATTACGTGATACCTTTTAACTAAAATATAGATCCTCGCAAAGTGGACTCCTTAAAAAACCCTAAGAATGGGTTATAACTGTAGTTCTTTATATGTTTTTTATTTATTGGCTATTTCGCAATCTGAATCTAAATATCTGAGTGAAGAAATTCGATGCCCGAGAAATTCTTACGTCATCAGTAACTAATTACATCTTGTGATCAACATGAAATAGCCAGTGCTGCCATACTCAATTGACATTAATTCTATTTCAAAAGCAATGAAATTTAATTCAGTTCTGTAATCGTGGTAAATATAAGCTTCCCATTTAGAGCTTTCTGAATAGTTACAAATAGCTCGTGGATCATAACTTGTTTTTCAAGGAATCTAAAATAGAGTTGAGCGTAATTAAAAGATTACTAAGCATAGACATCAAACATTTGATTAAGCTCTTTGTCACTGTATCGATTCGATAAAACTAGATTAATTATCGATAAAACTGGTAAAGAAATGAAGGAATGAGAGAGAAATTTTGTCTTCGAGAAGGGCAAAGTGGCAGGAAAAAGTTACAATTTCTATCAACAGATGGCAGTGTGGCTACAGTTACGGGTAGTAATAAATCTCCAGCGGTTTGTTATTGATAAACCGATCAGTGAAGTCGGTTTGTGGCCCAGGCGGATCAACAGATATTGAACGTGCAAGACAGCTTGGATAGAAGTGAAGCGAATGAATGGCTCAGTGAATTAGAAAGATAACAGGGGAGGGGGTTCTGTTGAATGGTGGGTGAATTTGCGTTCACTTTGATTCCGTCCCCTGTGACTTCAGCGTGATACATTTCCAAGTGAACACAAATGCTATAAATGCTGAATCTAAATATATAGTTGTAATATATTGACGATTTTAACGACGTTTTATATAAATGATGGCTGCGAACTTTGACTGTTCTGAACTCACGCGCTGTTCTCAGATTTTAATCCAGTATTTCACGAGCAGTTAATCTAACGAAAGAGAATCGTTAATTCGTAGTAATTCGTGATTTAATCAGAATATAGAAATAGAGATGAAGTTAAAATAATTGATGCTTTGACTAGAGTTTAACTACGGCGTTTGTAGATTCGTTTTGGTGCGGATATCATGTCTTGTGTATTGGTTTCTGAAGGACTAATATTTAATAATAATTAGAAGCAATGAAAGTTTGAACAGTAAAAAAAAAACTAAGAATTTTCGATAATAATCAAAATCTTTTCAAAAGGTTAGATAAAAAGGCAATAAATTTCGATAATAATTAGAAACAAGAGTTATGTTATTTTATCCGTGAGAGATACCTTTTTGTGCAAAATGGACTAAATGGCAAGGTTGTTGGGTTGTTTTACCTCTCAGCGACACTTTTTTTTGCATACGATGGATTAAATGGTCAGGTTGTTGACCATTTCGTCCATTGAAATGGTTTTTTTTTACCTCTGAGCGGTTTTTTTGTACACAGTAGACTAAATGGCAAAGTCTACCGAACCCCAAGGGCTAAGAGAAGGTTGAACGATATTGATCAATATAATCTGAACCTGGAGCGCTACCTATTGAGTCATCCTCATCTTTTTATCCTTCGCATCGTCATTAAGCGCCCAGCCCCCCTCAGGTGGTGTGGGGTTTTGACAGAGGCGCATCGTGCGGCCGTAGAAAGAACTACAGAGAAGTGTGATAAAAAGGCCCTGATGGATTCGAGATTCGAATATGACGAACATATTTGCATGAGTAAAGAAAATGTGGGTATATTATCACACTTCTTTTGTTTATTTGGTTTCTTACGAAATTGATAAAAATTTATCTTGTCTCATGCCAGAAAAGGAAATTTCGGCAGCAAACTTTACTAACTTTTAAAAGCAAATTTTCGCTTTTCAAAAACTCCCGCAAATGGGCTTTCAAAAGTGTTTTTTATATTTACTTACCTCTTTTTTTTCCCTCTCTTTAGTTGTTTATATTTTATTGTTTAGAATGAAAAGCTCTTCTTTTGGTATGTAATAGGACTGATATTTGTTGGACAATCACTTCAGAATGAGGTTCGAAAGAGGACTTATTTTGTTTAAAAATTTTTTTTTGCTTAGCAGTGGTGCCTAAATTTTTCGGTCGAAACGCTCTCTTTCATTTTTCTATGAAATATGAAATTCGATATTCTATTTGATTTATTTCCAAAGAAAAACACAAGAAAACGACCCCACAAATTTATTATAATTATACTGTATGCGATAATTTATGTACACAGAGATTTAAAAAATTTCAAAAACTAAAATGATCTCCGCGAAAGTAAATAGTTCAGATTCCAACTAAGAATGATCACACTCTAGCAAGGACCAAAACTCCTGACTTGATTCCTTCTGCATGTGACGTCACGGCCGTGGACAGCAAAGACCGCGTGATCGACCCAAACAATGAGCACGAGCCAACAATCGAAGATCGATTCTTGTCATCAAAAGGTATATAAGTCAGAGAACGTATAGCGAATCTCCTCCGGTGAAGACATGGAAGACAGAATCCTTTCCCCTCCACGTGCTTTATCTCCCTCCCTCCTTCCTTTGCTCGTTGGGAGCGTGCAGTAGAGTGTACAAAGCAGGTCGTCCCGTTATGAAGTTATCCGAGGAGGCAGGAAGTATATCTAGGTAGAGGCGAAGGAGTAGCATTGCGTACTCTTTCAATCTGAGGCTCATTGTTTGCAGGCATTGTAGCAGGACCTCCCCCTGTAATGCTGGTTTTTCTGCACTATGCAGTACATTGCAGGGAAGACCTCACTACAGGCGGTCGCGGTCGATACTGGACGCGGCAGTAGCAACTCAACAGGCTTTAGCTAATGGATTCGACTGGATGTGGAGCTGACTGCGTTATTTTTGTCCACATAGGTTGGGCGTGTCTTGATGATAAGATTTAATTTCTTAATTGTCGAAAATCTACTTCCTTCGAGGGACTGGGAAAGGATTCCAGGAGTTCGGAACTAATTAGTTCGACGAACGACGTCTGGCGTTGTTACTACAGATACATTTTTTTCCCTACTTCTTCTATTTCATTTTTCTTGTCCAGTTCTTTTTTTCCCAAACTTATTGGATTGAAAAAATGTATTTTAATTATCAAATATCCTCATGAGCATCAATCAATATCTTATTAAATTGAAAATAATAATAGCAATGATGATGAGGATGATGATGAAAAGTAAATTTTTTATTGAATAGCAAAATTGTATTACAGTTATCAAATGTTTCAAAAAATATTAATCCGCATCTTACTAAATTTCAAAATAATTATTTAAAATTTTATTAAATTGAAAGAAATTATATTTAATATTTTTATTAATTAATATATAATTAATATATAATTAAACTGAAAACTTATCAAAAATATTAATGAGTATTAACCAATATTTCATCAACTCAAATGTTATCTTAAAAAAGTAACTAAAAATGCATATTAGTTATCAAAATTCATCACTATATTTTCAAATTAAAAATAAGTATACATCTGAGTTATAAAATACTTTTTGAATATAATTCAATAACTTATTACCTTGAAAAAAATGTATCTTAGTTATTAATTATTTTATGACCTTTAATCAATACTTATAAATTGAAAAACGTGTATTAGTTTTCTGATATTTTAATAAATATTAAGCATATCTTATTAAATAAAAATAATTAAATATTTTTATTACTCAATATATTTTATTAAATCCAAAATATGCACCTTAGTTATCAAATATCATACTGATTATTATTCATCATCTTTCAATGGTGTAGTTTGCTTTTTAAAGTCATTATACATTCCAGTTACCTTAGAGTGTCTGAATAATGAATTTTTTAGAACAATAGCTCATAATTTGTTTTTTATTTCAAGCAATTATTTCACAAACATTAGTTTATTACATCATCATCATCTTTAAACATCCATAGGCTACGGAAGTCCAACCAGATAGTGCAATTTAGTTCTCTAAACACATCTTTCCTGAGCTACATCTGCTGTATCTGGCCACTGTAGACCAATTCTAACAATGTCCTGTTTGACATTGTCTGCCCACCGCATCCTAGGTCTCTTCCTCTTTTTGAGACTTTAGGCGCACTCTTCGTTAGTGGGTAAATAAATACATAAATTACTCGCAAGCAGCTTCCTGTCATAGAGGTTTGATAGGAGCCTATCAGTTTAATATGCCATGTTTTACCTCTGAGTGTCCCTTTTCTTTTGCCCAAATAGGCTAAATAGCCAGGTCACAAGAACTCCAAACACTCAGATGAGGTTGAGATAAGGGAGTCCACTGGATAGTTGTTAGGAGACAGATGGTAGCTTTCCGTCAAGGCCATCCAGCATGTTCATTAACGTGCACAGGGTATGTCTTTCTCCTGCACACGGAACCACAGCTTTATTCTGGTCTTTCTAAGCTCTTTGGTGTCGCTCCTTCTGACTGACTGAGCCCCCCCCCCCCCCGCGCCATAGAGGAGATCTGTGAGAAAGGCGAGATCTCAGAAGACGGATAATGTAAGATAAGAAACATCCATACTTTATCCGGAACTTTACTCGAGTCCCTTTGATCTTTCAACAAACCCTTATTTCCCGTAAAAACGAAGCTAAGCCTTTATAAGATCATAACCCTTTCTAAGGTTTGTTAATAGTGGTTAAACCTGCCCTCTTATGAACCAAGGAAACCTTATAGGCCTACTCAGAAAATGTTCTTGGAGATAGCTTACATATTAAGCATACTCGTATATACACAATAAAAGTACAAAAATATTTATATATGTTTTGGATTTATTGAGACCGGGTCTTTCGGGGAAAATATTTATATATGTTTTGGATTTATTGAGACCGGGTCTTTCGGGAGGCTTGGACTATGCGCCCTCCCCCAACTTCCTTACGTCATCGGGAAGCTTGATCCTTTTGACTCCTCGAGATATTTACGGAGCATCTTGGGTTTCATTAGGTGAACTGATTTTGTGAATAATGATGAATTTAGACGAAGGCATCATCAATCACCTTTAAGTAACGTCTTCCTCTGCTTAAGTTGATTCTCCTGTTTACCTCGACTCTTGGAACTCCCAAGGTAATTAAAATGAGAATTACCAAGAGATTCTGTTAGTTTGGTTATGTTGTTCCAGCACGGGGGAAGCGACAAATTTATGAACAGGGTTTACAGTTGCTTGCAGAGAATCAACCCAATATATGAATAGACATGTTTTGAAGATTATCGAGAATTTTTGAAGAGGGGTGAGGAGGATTATTTCGCCTTCTTATTATCTTATTACAGTTAAATATGTTGCTCAGGGTAGGTTCGGATTGCTTTATTTCAGAGAGCTACTTTTTGCACACAATGGGCTAAATGACCAGGTGACAAGGAAACCAAGGGCTTAGAGTTTTAGGTTGGAGAAGGAGGCCCACTGGGCAGCTGTTAGGAGACAAATGAAAACATGCTGTCAAGGTCATCAAACGTTTTCGTTAATGGGCATAGGGCAGGGTTAACGGCTTAACGTCCCATCCCACGGACGGCGGCCTTTCCAAGCCCTCGATGTCCCCTACTGACCGAGGACAGGGTGGGAAGTTTTGAGGAGAATGTGGAGGAAGGGGATCCATTGGACAGCTGTTATAGATCACGTCAAGGCCATCTTTCCAGGTTAAAGGGCGTTCTTTAACATTCACAGGATTGGCTCTCCCACACACGAGTCTACGGCTTAACGTCCTATCCCAAGGAAGGCGGCCTTTCCAAGTGTTTCGGTGTCCCCTTTCTCACCAAAGGAAGGGCGAGGGTTTAGCGTAGATAATTCTCAATGCTGGCCCAGGCCTAGGAAGCACTTCTGTAGAGTAACGTCACCTTGTGCATCCCATAGTTACTGGATCCAAAGTCTGATTGGTTGCCTAGCATCCTGCGTAACAATGTTTCCATATGACGCAATAAGCGAAAAAAAAAAAAAAAAAACTGCGCAAGCGAATAAACACAATCCGCAAATAGTGGTCGATGTGTTGGTAAATATGATAATGGCACTCTTTTGATTTCTTACGAATTTGCCCTAATGGCTGTTTCCTTATTCCCTGTAAATAAAAATCACTGAACAGAATTCTGGAACGGGAAGAATTTAACGAAGAGCTCGGGAGGTAAACGAATATTAGTCCTGTAATCATCTTTATGCTTTCAGAAACAAAATTTTATTCTTAATAAAATAATTACACTTTTGGTTTGCGCGAATGGAGAATGCGTTCTTTAAAGCATTAGCTACTTTAAGAATTAATCCGATTGTCCTTCAACTAATGGAAAGTAAGTCTTTGGCGAAGGCGGACTTATAAAATCCGAACAAAGTTCTTTTTTGCTTTAATTTGTGGTCCCAAAGGTGGGAAAAATTCATGAAAGAGAAATGTTTAACGTGAATGTGATGTGCAGAAAAGGCTTTGCTTAATATTTAAAGCACTTTTTTTGGTCATTGTAGTTGGAACTTTTGGTTTTGGGAAATGAAAGAATGTGTTAGAGAAGAATGCTTTATGGGTTGTGGATTTGTAATGTTTATTAAACAAAAAATCTTTAAGAGCGACCACAATAATCAAACAATGCTCGTTTATTGTTTTTAAGTAGTTTGGCCTAATTGTTCGAAAGTAAGGTGTTCTGATGGCTGATGGTGCTGAAATTTGTTGGATTATAACGCATACTACCTAAAGATTGAACTTAGTTTAATCGTCATTTAATGCATGTCACATTAAAGAAAAAAGAAAACTTGGCATCAGAAAAATTTTTCAATTTTTATCAGATTATTATTATTTTGATGCTGGTTTCCAGCTATTTTAAGAGTACGTTGATAAAGCCACGAGAACAGTGGTTGTTGTTTTAACTCTGAGCCATGGGACATTTTTGTACATACATTGGGCTAAAAGTCGCAAATACCCCAAGGTCTCAGAGAAGGTTAGGCAACACACTGGACAGCTGTTAGGAGACAGATAGTAATCTGCCATCTAGGTCTTATAGCGTTTCTTTAACGTGCACAGAGTATGGCTCTCATGCACATGGGACCGAATTCCCTCCCATCTGACAGATGGCGGCCTTTCCAAAACCATCGGTGTCTCTTTGTCACCAAAGGCAGGGGTTTAGCAGAGATAAATGTTAATTCTTGCACAATTGGGACTCGAACCTGGGAACCGCAAATGACGAGCGTGGCGCGCTTTTAACTTAACCGGGCCGTACCTTTTCTAATAAGGGGACAGCATCTTTCTTGAAAGTCAGTCACACAAAATACTCTCAATCAGATTAGGATCTAGAAAAAAATTATGGTAGCCGAAAAAATTTAAGGGCGGAGGGGGGAGAAGAGACTCGATTTCCATTGCAGTGTAAAATGAAATAATTACCTCCTCAAGCAGCTGCTTGCTACATATTGCTGACAGCAGCTTGTCAGTTTACACGCCATAGTGGAAAATCTGCGAGGAAAGCGAAACCTCCGCAGATAGACTCGAATTCAGATCCATTTGATCAGTAGCCACTCACACTAACCACTAGGCCACGGGACGGTATATGCATAAGTTTAATTAATTGTGGTCACCATTATCTTACTAGCATTCTCAAAGGGTGTTGAGGGGCATGGATTAGCCAGGAATTTTAAGCATTCTAAGTTATGATTCGCATGGGCATCCATTACCCCCCTCCCCAGATATGGTCTTGCTCTCAATCAACGGTGTCCTCATTGATAAACAAACAAATCATTTCTACGTTTCTCCCTTAAGTAAACAAATTTTTTTCTGCCATTGCGTGAAATCACCTCGACAAGTCTTTGGCTTTATCTTCCACAGTAGCGTGGCTGTGATGACGTTGCCGGGATCTCCCCCACAGCGGTTTCTTAAGCGGAGGATTACGCGGGAAGCAAGTCTCTGTGATGAAATGTTGACGGACAGCATTATGAAACACGTTACTGAATAATTCAAAACGTTTTATCTGCAAGGAAAGCAAAAGACTACTGTGTGCGCCGGAAAGGGAAGCGAAAGCCCCACTGTGGGATTGCAGTTGCCAGAGTCTATAGTGAAATAGATCTCCCTCTGGTGGTAACAGATGGAGTTAACGTGGTGCAGTTCTCATGTCATAATGTCAGAGTGGAGACTATTAATCTAAATGTTTTGGATTTCTGGAAAGATTGACAACGAAAATATTACCAAAAATATTTTTGGGCCCTATGGGCTAAATCGCCAGATCAAAAGGAATTTAAGGGATCAGAGAAGATTTCGGAAGTAGATCTACTGGACTGATGTTAAAAGATACATGGAAGATCCAATATATTGTTTAACATGCACAGGGTATATTTCTCCTGTATACGAGACCATGGATTAACATCGCATCCGACGGACGGCGGATAAACTGTTTCAAGTTCAATCTCAGTTCTGAACCACGGGAAAATATTAATTTCCATTTCTGATCAACTGGCGGGCTGGATAAAAGATCTTCGCTGGCCAAAGGCTAAACATTCCCGCTCTAGGGAGCAGAATTTTGCCAAGTCGGTTAGCATGCCAGGTTCGTAATTTGCAGTTCCCAGGTTTGAGTCCCAACTGTGCCTGCGTTGAGATTTATTTCTGCTAACCCCACACCATACCCTCTGTCAGAAAGGGGACATCGATGGGCTTGGAAAGTCCATCAACCATCGGATGGAAAGTTAAGCCGTGTCTCCGCATGGAAAAGAGTCATATTCTGTGCACGTTATAGAATAACTGGATAGCCTTTACGAGAAATCCATCTCTCCTAACAGCTGTTCATTGGGTACAATTTTTCAAATCTACACTGAGCCTATGAGGTCCTTTTAAACTGGTAATTTTGCCCATTGTGTGCAAAAAATGACACTCAGAGATAAAATAATCTAACCGAGGTTCCAATCCCAATTGCTCCTGCGTTGAGATTTATCTCCACAAACCTCGTTTTGCCTTCGGAAAGAAAGGGGTCTGTCATGTCCCTCGAATTTTATATTTTATTTATTTATTGTATATTTTTGTTGTATTATATTGTTGTATATATTTTTATGTGTTCTTTGAAATGTTTGTGCTGGGATGACTCACTCTTGTTGTTTTCGGGTCTGAAGCTTGCTGCTTGTGGAAAGAATCAATGCCAGAAGTTGTTTGTGCCATATATGACTAACTAGCCTGCGGCGTGAAGTCCGCGCATGAGGCTAGGGGAAGGAGTTGGAAGTATCAGTCTGTGCGTTAGCTGTCAAGCGAGGAGTTGACACGCGTCAAAAGGACGCCGTCTTTCTCAAATTAACCCTTGAAGTCAGGGTGCGATTCCAAGAGGGAATCTAGATTCTTGGAGAATCTGTCTTTAATTCTTGTGGTTCAGGAGGAGCCACAGTGTATGCGAAGGTTGGTTATCCTTTCGCCAAGTTTTCAGGTCTGTAAAGTGAGAAATTGCAGAGTGTGCAATTCTCCACCTCATTATAGTAATATTTACAGTAGCAAAGCAGCAAAGGCTCACGGAGTTGAGCGGTGAATTTGATAGTAGTTTTGTGGATTCAGAAGGAACCACAGTGTGAAGCAGCAAAGGCCCACGGAGTGGAGTTCATTCCCAGCACATAGCTGTATATATTGTTAATAAATTGTGTCGTCCCTATATAACTTCCTATATAACTCTCGTGCAGTTAATTGATGGACAGTTCCTATTCTTCATTCAACACAGTAAAGCTGAGGCATACAATGGCACGGGCATAAAAACCCGCGAATTTGTGAGTTTCACCGAAGTGAATTAAGAAGCAAATTCATCGTCGTCTCTCTCTCCTGTTCGGATTGGGTCATCACATCTGGTCCAGTTGGAAAGGATCCGAACAACGAGTCATCACATTTGTCACAGTCGGACAGGATCCGAACACCCGGTCACGACAGGGTCACCAGTAGGTTTGTAAAGACCGCGTCCCCCAGATGGGACATTAATCCGTGAATCAGGTGCAGGAGAGCTATACTCTGTGATCGTTTAATAAACAGCTGGATTGGCTTCCATCTACCACTGAGCTCTTGAAGTCCTTGTTACCTGGCTATTGAAACCATTTTCTACCTAAAACGGCCACCCAAAATTAAAAATATCCAATCCAACCCTGCTCTCGGGAACATATTGGGAAGAAAGCATTCTTGGGGCAGTTTTAATTCAAATGTCTTATTTAACGTTCTGCCTCTATATTGTTCATAACGTCAATTTGAAAGCTAAAGCATATTCATCAAACATTATTTCATGAGAATCTATATATACCTTTAGTTAGTATCATTCGTTCGTTATTAACAGCATTCATTCATCCTGCGGTAGCAGAGGGGTTAGCGCGCTTTTCAACCGCTCAAAGAAATCATCAGGGCTCGAGCCACCGATAAGGTATGAACTTTCTTTTCTGTGTTGCCTTTCTGCTGAGATTTTGTCTTCCTCACAGATCTTTTCCATGTCATATTATACTGAAAGGGCGATAATATGGTGCAGTTCTCGCGGTATGACGTCAGAGCGACGACTATTAATCTAAATGTTTTGGATTTCTGGAAAGATTAATAATAAAAGAGAAAGTAAACACATTATATTACCAAAAGTCAGTTCTATGTGGCAGGTAGCTGCTTGAGGGATAATTTTTTTATTATACTTCCGAAAGTTTCAGTTAATTATTCATTTTTTTCAGATTTATTAATCATCTCCACTTTTTGTATCTCCAAGAACACATAAATATGCATTATTATCACCGAAAGTGATGGAATACTTGTTACCGTTCTATGGGAATTAGGGTGACCAGACATCTCCGTTTTCCAGGGACAGTCCGAGGATGAAAAATTCTGTCCCCGATGAATAAATGTCCTCAGAATGTATTTTTAGATATTATTTTAAACATTAAATTAACTGTACAGCATGAGCAGATATTTTAGTAATAGAGTAATAGTGGTAACACTGTTGTGAAAAAAAATCTGTGAATAATGCATTCTGCTGTTCATTTCTCTTGTGCAGTTCTCTCAATATGACGTCAGAGCGACGAAATTGAGAGTAGAATTTTAAAATGGAAGTCGTTAATTGCGAGCCGTCGAACTAGGGTGACGTCCCCGGAAAAGGGGAACATCTGTTCATGGTAGTTGACAGCTGGCAATTGAATTCAAATTGAATTTTAAAAAGTTCACGGATATCCTTCTGTAAACTTGGTCATCCTAATGTGAATTGATAGCCACTTTCCATGATCCTTAACTTTTAATAGAATTTTTTTACGAAAAACATTTCTGTGGAGATAAACTAAAAAATCTTTTAAATTTCCTAAATCTCGATTATTTTTAACAATATTAATTTAATATTTCAAAAAAGTTGTTAATCAAAAATTACTGAAACTTCTAAAATTGCGTTTATTCAATTAAACAATTTTAAATAATTCGCCTTGAGATTAAAAAAAATAAAACTTTTTAAAAACGAATATATTTCTGTAACTTGGTTACAGAATATATGCGTTAAAAAGATTGCGTTTATTCAATTAAACAATTTTAAATAATTCGCCTTGAGATTAAAAAAAATAAAACTTTTTAAAAACGTTTTTAACAACAGTTTCTGCTTTTAAATGTTCCAGATTGAATAACTCTTTAAATTGCAAAAGAATATTTCTGAAAGTCGGGATCTAGAGGAATTTGTTGAAGTTTTACCTCCAGCAACATATTTTCTGTCGAAAATTCATTTATTTTCGAAGTCAGGAAACTTTTCAAGTGGCTTTCTATTCACAAAACATGAAAGTATCTCAACATTCTTAGAAATGTAGTGTGCACACTTATCCTGCATTTCACGCTCTTTTTGTGTCACAAATATCCATCTATTCTGCCGAATCCTCTTAAAACCCAGACAGTAAAGTAACAACCACCGAAAAATGCACATTCATATCTTACATATGTATATATACATATACCTCCTTTAAATCAAAACAAATCACTACGACTGAATATATATTCTTTTAAAGTCTCCTCAACAGGAAAGTATTCCTCTTTAAATTGCTAAGAAAACCCGCCGCGGATTCCCGAACCAAAAGTCAGAAATATTCACCACCTCCACAACTGTTGTTAAGCTTCACAAGAAGAAGAGAGAGCAGGCGAGTGAACAATTCACCTCATGTTGGTTGGTGGCGAATGTATCCCACTGTTCTTGCACTAACAATCAGCGCTAGGGCAAACACCTCTTCGTGTATTTGCCAAAGGAAGGAGATGTAGTCGTGAAAGTGTCTCTCTCTCTCTATCCATCCTTGGTACCGCTGAAGACTTGTATAGCATGTCAACATTGTACGTGGTTGAGCCTCAGGGTTACTTAACCACACACTTTCCGTAGCAGCACTTCAGGACAGTTGGCGATCCAGATTTCATTGCTTCTTTGCTCTGTTGTGTACCTTGTTACGAGATATCGAAAAGTTAGAACTGAAATCTCAAAAAGAAAGATCAAAAAACGAAAGAAAATGATGATCTTACTTTCTCGATGTCGACAACTCTCTACGGTTAATAATGAAAAGAAATGTTTTGAGTTTGGAAGAGAGCAACATTTGATTTTAGAGGTTTTAAACCCAGAGTCTGGCTGATGGAAGATGGTGTTTTTAAAACCTTTGAAATGTTTTAAGGAGCGTTAGTTTTAGGTCTTTTTCGAAAAAACAAAGAGAGTAATAAAGATCAATTGTCTCATTCAGTCATCTGTCTGTCTGTTTGATATTAAACCGTTTTTGCTTTGAGAGAAAAATGGAAAATTCTCTGGGTTGCACAATCTGCGAATAGTTTCAAAATTTTACATTTCATTAAACGATGAAAATGGCAATATTTTAGAGTAACGTAGAGTTTGGTAGTCAAGGGTTTTTTTTCTTTGAAACGTCAAGGGCAAAGGGTTAAGTTTGAAGTTAAAGGTTAACGCATCCCTATGAAGTCGGAAAATATAGTTTTTGATTTGATTTTTTATTTTAAGAGGATAAATGAAAATTTATTCCTGGGTTCTATAGAATTAATGAAATATTACTGTTCGTATTTCTCTAATCTTCCGTTAATTTCACCTGTAGAGAGCAATAAATTTTAAAAATCGCAGTTTTCGTTCTTGAAAACGAGAATTCCATATTTACCGGAGAGAGCGCTGACTCGGTCCGTAGCGCCCACATTATATGCATGTTTCTTTGGAAATCTAGATTTAAATAGATTTGATTGAGATCTATAAATTATCTTCAGTCAGTTACTGAATTCTGTATCTGAGTTATTATTGACAAGATAAGGAAATGTACCTAATAAAGTGGCCACTGAGTATATATATATGAGACTAGTAGATTTACCCGGCGTTGCTCGGATCTGAAACTTTCTAAAGTGTAGAGTAGATGGTACTTCCCACGTCACAAGCTTTCAGTTGGCATAAATATCGCTGCAATCGATATCCTTCCCCTCGGAGGGCGGGGGTGGATCAGTCGGTATTGCGCCAGGATCGTATTCTGTAGTTCCCAGGTTCGAGTCTCAGCTGGGTCAGCGTTGAGATTTATCTCAGCGAAACTCCCCAACCTGTCCATGGTCAGTAAGGGACAACGATGGTCTTGGATAGGACGTGGTCTATCGGATGGGACGTTAAGCTGTGGCCCCGTGTGTGGAAGAGATATACTCTAAAGAACACACTGGATGGCCTTGAGGAGAGGCTACCATCTGTCTCCCAACAGCTATTCCAATGGGACCTCCCCCAACCTTCTCCGAGCCTTCGGGGTTCTTCTGACCTGGCCATTTAGCCCATTGTGTGCAAAAATGTGCCACTCAGAGGTAAAACAACCCAACCCCCCCTCCGGTTAAAATTTTCTCCCTCTCTTTTAGGGGAGGAAAGAAATGGACATAGTTCGAGGTACCCATAATCCTCCCCACGACAGAAGTTTCTAAACCGAAACCCGGAATTTCCTCGCTCAGATAATCGAACTTTTCAAATCACTTCGTACCCACCAGAGTTCCTCGGATACAATTTGCCAGGCATATGTAACTTCATAGCAAAGGAAAATTAATTATGGTCTGAGGTGCATAAAAAATGTAAAGGTGCAAAAAATTATTATTATTAAACAAAATTATTTATTGCTTAACATAATATTAAAAACATTTATTGATCATTTATAGATACTTTTATTAGCTTTTGCATATTTTTCAAATTAAGCTACTGGTATTAACTTCCGATACGAATTCAGTTTTTGAAGCTTTCACTTCTACAAAGAATCTCATGTTCCGTTCGTGCTTAATTAGAACGACTTCAATATCCACGGACGCTCGCGCTCGTGACCCAAAAAACGGAACAATGAGTTTATCACGCGAAATCAGAAATATAGATGCATTCATTATTTCAACCATATTGGTAGCAACAGTTATTTTGAATAACTTCCAACTGTTAATGTTTAATCACGGGAAATCCGATATTAGTTTGATGTATTCCTTTTTACAAATTTATTGATGGCAACAGTTATTTGAATAACTTTCAACCATTAATGTTAAGTCTATGGGGATTTTGAGAAATTCAAACCGGCCTACCCCAATTTTGGTTAACCCCAGCGGGTTCGCAAATAGCCAATATTCTTCCCCTGGGTGAAGGGAACGTTCATGCAAAGTTTGGAGTTTCTAGCTCTTCTGGGGACCGAGTGCTTAAGCGGACAGATACACAAACAAACAAACAAACAAACTTTCTTCTTTATATATTAGATATTCATTTTCACTTCTTTAATATAGACTGAGTGCTCATTGAATTTTGATCACCCCACCGATGTTGTCAAGGAGACGCTAACTAAAGATAATTTAAAGATCTCAATGAAATCTAAATCTCGATTTTCAACAATATTCTGTCAGTATTTAAACAGGTATGAAGGTTTAAACAATCCAACCCAAAAACGTGTTTTAAGAAATTGACCAAAAATTTAAACCAATATTGGAAGAATTATTTACTCACATTTTAAAAAATATGTAGTTATTTATGAAATGGTTTCAACTAATACATCTCACTTCAGTTTCAATTAGCTTGAAAGGAAAAATTCCTTTGCCTAGTATTGCTGTTGGTGAATGAATGTTTAGACTTCCATAACTCTTTAAATAGTGAAGGAATGCTATTAAGAACATATATTTAGAGAGAATTGATTGAGATCTTTACTTTGAGTCACTTTTTTTCTCTATAAAGCGCTTATTTTAGAAATTATAGAGCTTCAAATTAGCATCTCATCACAATCGACCCGAAAAAATGTAAAATGGGTGAGTGGGGGGAGAGGCATGAAACTGAAATTCTAATGCAGTATGACATTTCCTCTCCGTTTTGCTAGTCTTTAAAAATTATAATAGAGGAAAAGATATTAAAGTTATTTATGAAATATAAATAACTTTAATATTTTTTCCTCCATTAACATTCTGAAAAGGAGGAGCTATCCCTATATCTAGCCCTGATGACTAGTGTCTGTCGTTTCATATTTGTCAGTACAAACTACATCCATTGACATGTCTTCCACTAAGAATAAGTCACTTTCTATCAAAACTAGATGTTTAAAGTCCAAGTCCTTTAAATGTTCCAGCATTAATTGCTGAATCTGTTACTCGTTCCATTTTCGTTAGGTGTTCATGTACCTTTACTAGAAGCCAGAAGATTTATTAAAGATGCTGGGCCAGACTAATCATTCAAAGCTGCCCTTGATTCCATTTCTTACTAAGTACAAACGAAGATTAAACTCGACAGTGAGTTTTAAAGGCCTCGGAAAGGATTTCGAGCGCCGAACGAAGATTTATTCGGATTAATGTAAGTTTGAATTAGAATTTTGGGCGTAATTTTACTCAGAATATGGACATTGTTCATTGAAGATTTCGCTCGGAGAAGTTTTAAATTGAAATAATCTTATGCAACAGAAATGGGATACTGGGGAAACTTTTCTGCAGCTTCTGAGGATAACGTTGTCATTGGAATCTCTATCACCAACAACTTTGCAATGCTTACAATTACCAAATATATAATACTTGTTAGCATACAATGAATGAAACTAGTACTAAAACAATGTTCACATTCAACTGCTGCGCAGTGGACGGATTATTACAATTTATTGCTGATAGTCACAATGCTGTATTCTCGTCACAGTTCACTGTTGTACTACCATTAACATTGCATACATCTACTGTTGCGCTATCGCTAACCTTCTGTACAGTCCTCTGTTGTGCTATCGTTAACATTCTACACTGTTGTATTATTACTAACATTATAATACTGTCTACTGTTATACTATAGCTGACATGGTATGCAGTGAACTGTTGTGCTATCATTTTCAAATAGTCTACTTAGATTTGGCGATGCAATCATTAATACTGTATACAGTTCATAGTTGCACTACCCTTCTGAAACTACGTATCAAATGTTCTGAGGCAATTTTGCGTGCGAGGTTAGGTAGCGGATAAACGACCAGAAAGGGTGTGGGAGGCTTCCAGCTTTCGACAAGATCATCCCTAATATCTGTCCAGTGATCCCTTTATCCTATTAAACTTTGATCCCTTATTGTCCTTGTGACGTCGCCATATAACCCGTTGTATAGGAAAAAGTATGACTCAGAAGTAAAACAATCTAACATTTGCTCTCCTGGCTTTGAGCCTTTGGGGTTCTGGTAACCTGGTTTTTTTATCCATTGTGTAAGCAGAGTAGCACTCAGAAGTAAAAGAACGTAAAATTACATTCTTTGGGGTCCTATGTCTAACACGCTTAGAGCACTTGGTGTTTTTGGGAAATGGCCATTTTAACCCATTGGGTACGCAGAAGTATCACTCAAAAATGAAAACATCCCAAAGCTCCGTACCCATCTTTTGAGTGCGCTCAGAAATAAAACGCCCTAAACCATCCTATACATAAATCAACCATTGGAGACCTTGGAATCTGGCCTTTTAATCCATTGTATGATCAGAAGTAAAACCTTTAACATTTTCTGTTTTCCGACACCTTGGGGTCCTTGTGACATGGTTTTTTAAACCATTGTATGCGCAGAAGTGCCGCTCAGAAATAAAACACCCTTCCTCTACCCAAATCCTAACCATTGGGGTCCTTTGACTGTTCTTTTAATTCGGCTTCCCGTAACTTGCTCTGACACCTTGGGCTCCTTGTGACCTGGGCATCTGACCGATTTTGTGCGCAGACGCGTCACTCAGAAATAAAATACCCAAACTCTTCTTGTACTTAACTGTGAATCCTTGGGGTCATGGTGAACTGACCTTTTAAACCATTGTGTATGCAAAAAATGCCATGTAGAAGTAAAAACAAACTAACTCTACCCTTATCAAATTCTGAACCCTAGAGATTCTGGTAAATTGGCCATTTATTCCATTGTAAGAGCAAAAGTATATCTCAGAGGTAAAACAACCCAACCCATAAAAAGATAGCTAAATTATCTCTCCTTTACCTAAATTCTAACCCTGCCATGTATTAGTAGAGTTAACTGCAACAGAAAAGGTGATCTAAAACGAAGTCAGTTAAACAATACCGCACTTATGTTTGCATCCTTATTATGCATTTGAACCCTTTGACATTTAATGACGCATACGTGCTTCTCCACTACCATTGGCTAAGCATAAATAATAATAATAAAAAAAGCATCATTAAAAAACTCTTTTCTAAATCTATTTCTGTACAAAACAACACCGGTGGAGGATATTTCCAGAATTTTCATGTCAGGTGAGAATGAAAAAGAAAAGAAAAAAGGCAATGCAGACACATAACAATTCTGACTTATTTTAGCCGAACTCCCAAGCGTGTACGTGCGTCGCGTACGTTGCTGCACGCGTCGCACACACCCGAAGAAATCTTCTTTTGCGTCATAGTCGGCTCATTCCGAAATCCGACGCCAGGCAGCAAGGGCAAGCGGACAGGCGGCGGGAGAGCTCAGCATGACGTCCGCATCGTGCGGAAGTGACGTGGGAAGAGAGAGGCGACGCTCTGCCGGCTCTTCCATCTCTTGCTCCCTGTCTCTCTCCCCCGGTGGTCGATAACACAGTTCGCGGCGACAACCCAGCGGCTGAGAGAGCGCGGCGGCGCAACAGTGACATGTTGCTTCGCCATCCAACAAGTGGAGACCTGTTGATGGAGGATGCGAGAGAAAGGAGGAAAAGGAGGCTGGATGCAAGAGGAGGAAGAGGAGGAGATGGTGATTCTGCTGCTGCTGCTTTGGAGGTGATAACAGTTGCGTTCTGATGGAAGTTCCCGTGAATTTAATGTTCTCCCCCTCCCTTTATTTTGCGTGTGCGAGGTGGTTTAGATGTAGGTGGTTTTCTTCCGCGTTTATTATTTCCGTGTCCAGTTCTTTATTTATTTTTTTCTTTCCAGTGCAAAATGGCTGCTGCCGCGATTGGCGACAAAATATTGTCAACAGTGCGTTTATCAGACATAGGAGGAATAAATAAATAAAAACACCCTCAAACAGCTGCTTGCCACAGAGGTCTGACAGGAGCCTGTCAGTTTATATGCCATAGTAGAAGGTCTGAGAGGATGGCAGGCCCTCAGCAGAAAAACGACACAAACAGCCATGTCTTACCCGGGGCTCGAACCCAGGTCCCTTAGATCAGTAGCCAAGCGCGCTAACCACTCGGCCATGGGATATTGTGCGAAAATAATTTTCGGGTTTTTCCCCCCCTAAGAATCCAAATTTGACATTCTTCAAAGGTTGAATGCGTCTTTTGTTTTCTTTAAGTAAATTTGCACGTGTATAGCTTATTATGCATGGACAGGGAAATTGAAATAACCAAAGAATACGAAATTCAAACCAGGCTATGGAATTGTCAAAAAAAAGTCTATCTTGATCAATATCCGTTGCATTGGAAGCCAATTCTAATAAAGGTCCTGTTAACATTTACTGCCCACATCATTGTTGTCTAATTCCGTTTTTCACAATCGTTTAGAAACATTTCTTTTTAATTTCTTTCTGCACGAGGGCTACATGGTAAACAAAATTCACTCTCTCTTCACACAAGATGTGGATTAAAGGGAAGATGGCAGCTTCATCCAACCGCATCACTATTCTAGGTATCCGAAATATACACTGCTTGAATAAATTATTATGAACACCTACCAAATACTTCGTCGTAAGGTACAGTTACCAAATTTCAAAGTTTCCAATTCTCTGCATAAAATTCTCGATGAAAGTTTTGAAGTACTTTTAGGGGTCATATCTCTCAGCTGATGAAACAGCTCTGCTTTTGCTGTACAGTTCGTGCCAACTAACGCCATTCACTGTCTGAGCTTTTTTCTTCCCGCATTTGACGTTGTAGGCGGACGTTTTTGTTTTTGAGGCCTTTGTCATTTTACGTACAATTGGGAGATTTTACCCAGTGATTTTCCTCTGAGTTCCATCATCTCATCTTGCTCCAATGATGAGCCCCCTTTAGAAGCCAGTCACAACAACGTTTTTACCCATTTCGCACTTGACTTTGCCTTCCACCATCTTTTACGGCTTTTAGAGGACTTTGTAGTGACCGTAGAATACTTAGATCAGTAAGAAATATTGCATAGAATGGCATGTCTTAATGGTACTTGTGCAAGTATTCGTAATTATGACCATGTAATGAAGACTGGCAGGATGCAGTATTCGTAATTATTTGACCATGCAATGTAGAGTAGCAAGCATCTGGATTTAAGAACTTCAAGCTTCATTAAAGCACCAGCTTTCAGAGAAATCGCTTTTCACCAGAAAGCAAACTTTAGAAAGAATTACTCTGTTACGAAGCCTAACGTTTTGCTCTATGATTCACAGGTACTAATAAATTTTACGAGCTACAACAACATGTAACTAGGACATCTTAATCCAATCCTAGTAATGCACTACAGAGACAATCTCTACAATGGCTATCCAGCATGGACAAAACGCTTCAAACTGCCCAAACTGGAGGACAGAACATTAAATAGGAGCATAAACACTTGACAAAAACATTTTCTAGCAGGAATCACGGCCACATCTAATTGATATCTTCTATGACATCATGTAACAGACTCTACAAATGATAGTGCTTACCCTCTATGGTGGATACAGTCTTGTGTTGCGAGATATGAATTTAGTTTTTCGGAAGAGTCAATGGTTCAGGGTTAGTTCTGACGTGAATGAAGACTGGCTTCTCACGAGATTAAAACAATCATGTTTGATACTTTCAAACACTAGAGAATAAGGTAGTAATTCCATTTGCTCAAGTTCACTTAATAAATTTCTCCTTTCTTCAGTTGAATCCATTAAATCACTCTTGATATAGATATCAAATTTAGCAGAAAAATTATCTTGAGCTGGGCAGGATAAGAATCCAAGAGACAATTTTTCGCCTAAATTTGATACCGATGTTAAGAGTGACGTCATGACTTTTATCCATTCTCTCAATGTCATTGCAGGTACTTCTAAAAGTTCTTGAAAATTTTGGTCTAGCATTAGATGAAGTATTTAGATGGAATATTGCTGACGTATGTGATTTTCAAGAAAGATCATCCAGCGTCTCAAAGTATTCATGAAACATCTATCCAAGTTCTGTTTAAAAGCAGAATTAATTAAAATATCACCTCAATCGCGACTGCAGTAAATCGAAGAGCGAATCTTTTACGGATATATATTGTTCAACAAAGCGATTACAACTTATCTCTTTAGGGAGCGTTCTCCAAACTGAACCTAAGCTCATTTGGCTAAGGATCGTATTTCATCAGCTGCCATACTTCTTTAAAAATAAATGTTATCAGTTATTTTTGCTATTCAACATATAGGACAGAGAAATCCAGAATTTATTCATAACTTGTGTAATCAGCTTTGCGAATGGAAGTACAGTACAATTGTAAGAAAATTCCAAAGAATTCGTAGAAAATGGCAAAAAAATTCGTCAATATAAATATTTATAGGGAACTGCAAGAATACATTAGTTCAAAAGAATCCTTAATCACATGGAATTGAAAAGAATCCAACAATGCAAAGATTCACAGTAATTACAAAAGAATCCAGTGGCGGGAAGATTCGTGGGAAATTGCAAAAAAAAATAAATCCAACGATGCAAAGATTCATAGGGAATTACAAAAAGAATCAGTGCAAAGATTCATCCACAAAAAGAAACCATCAATGCAATGATTCGTAGGGCATTGTAGAGAATCCATCAACGTAAACATTAATATGGAATTTCAAAGATTCCATTAGTCTAAAGTAGAGGTTCTCAACGTGGGGTACGCGATAAAATCTTTTGGGGTACGCCGTGAGAGCTCAAAAGTCGCTAGATATATGTTATATATATATATATGTTTTATTTTATTCCCATTGTTATACTATAACTATAGTTATATCGATCTATATAGGGGGTACGCCAGTTTCCAGAGGGTACGTGAAGCATAAAAGGTTGAGAACCACTGGTCTAAAGATTCATATGGAATCAAAAATAATCCACCGGTACGACTATTCACAAGGAATTGCAAAGAATCATCAGACCAAAGATTCGTAGGAAATTGGAAACAATACACATATGTAAAGATTAATAGAGATTAAAACCCCATTTCATCGCAAAATGAGATTAAATTTCAGATCTCTACTACGGACCGAGGCTTCGACTATGTAGAACAAGTCTTCCTATCTTCTCTAGCTCCGAGAAATACTCTTCCTTCGTCAAGAGCTCCCAATATTTCTGAGCCGACACCACAGATCCAAACAGTCAGTTTGGTAGACACAAATCGATGCGTCCTGTCATAATTCAACTCAGATCGTTCAGAAATCTTATTACGAACTTAAATTATTACCGGTTATCTGATCTGCGTTGAGGGGGATATATATTGTGTGTCCTCCCCTTTTAGAAACGCTCCTGTTTCATCTAGGACTGTATGGAATCTGATTTAGCTTATATCTGCTGTTGTTGCACCCACCCTTTCAGGGCAAATGAAGGACACAGTTGAACTTATCAGACATTTCTAGCAAATGTATTGTCATCGGTGTATACGTTGGGCAGCTGGAGTAAATACCAACTTTTCCCGATAAACCTTCAACTCTTCGCTACTTGGGTGTGTTCGCTTCACCACAAAATCCTGCCTCAGATGGTGGCTACTTCGGCTCAACATTTACTACATCTGCTCCTCAGAGAAATATATTAATTAATTAATACACCCTCAAGCAGCTGCTTGCCACAGAGGTCTGACAGGAGCCTGTCAATTAATATGCCAAAGTAGATCTGAGAGGATGGCAGGACCTCAGCAGAAAACAACACGAACATCCATGCCTTACCCGGGGCTTGAACCCAGGTCCCGTAGATCAGTAGCCAAGCGCGCTAACCACTCGGCCACGGGACGGCTAGAAATATATATATACTAGGAAAAATCAGAAAGAGCGATTTCCTATTTCATTTCTGCGAAGGGGCAGATAATTTCACCGAAGACAATACAAGAAGTGTCCCTACATAGGGGTATTATTTTTCCACGTAATCACCAGACTTGTTAACCACTTGTAACCATCGATCAGTATATCGAAGCCGTGACGATAGAAGAACGCATCCTGCTCCCGAGCAACTTTGTGACTTTCTTTTTGATGGCATCATCAGATGAAAGCGTCTCCTAGGAAATGGCTGTATGGTAGGTGATGAACAGACCTCCATTGCCAGGTGCGGAGAACATTTAAATTAATATCCTAAATTACCTGTACCTCGTCTTTACTTTAACCCCCTGTGTGGAATAATTTATTATTAAATTAACTTAATCACTAGACCATTTCCTCACCTTGCACTCATAGAACATCTGAGCCTTACACAGCCCACATGCTGTCAATGGATTTCCTTTAGTTGGATCTTCTGTGCCCACAGAAACAGAATTATTTCTTTAATCTGTAGCTTCATATTCACATACATCACCTTCACCATGTTCACTCGGACTCTACGCCTCACACGACAGGTGTGTAGCAGTGACATTATTTTTTACTAATATGAGGTAGTGGCACAGTCCAAGATATTTGTTTGGCGGGAAACAAACTGGGAACCTCACTTTCTGATTTACCCTCGTACATTTGTCTACACTTTACAAAGGATTTCCCTAGAAACAACGGTATCCTCAAATCGGACATGTCACGAAGCATGGTAAAATAAGCATAGACTGTTCAACAATTTAAAAAATTATAAATCATCACTATTTATGTGCATATTCTACAATCAGTATTTGCGATGCAAATATTATTGATATAAAACCTCTGAGATACAAATATTTGCACACAATGGGTTAAATGGCCAGGTCACAAGGACCCTCGAAGGCTCAAAGAAGGTTGGGGAAGGGAATACACTTGAACAACTGTTGGGAGACAGTTGGTAGCCTCCTGTTAAGGCCATCCAGCGTGTTTTTAAATGTACACAGGGTATGGTTTCCCATACACAGGGTCACGGCTTAACGTCCCATTCGATGGACATTGGTCTTTCCAAGCTTATCGGTATCCCCTACTGACTATGGGCAGGGTGGGTAGTTTTGAAGAGAGGGGATAGCCAAATGCGTTGGAAAAGTTTCAAATGCTCTTAATGAGTTGGTTTATGTGCAGTAACAGAATATAAAATATTAACAATATCATTATTTATGTCAATAAAATAAGATGCCTTAGCCTTTACTTACTAAACAGCATTGCTCCATGTTTTCTACGAAGTACTGTATTAGCAAACACTTTTTTTCTGAAAAAAAAATATAAGAAAAGAAAGTTTATTAAAAAATTAAAAATAAGAAAAATATTTATAAATTAATAACAATGCTTGTAAATTTTAGAAATATCTTTTAGTTGCTTTGGAACACAAAAATGTTTGTTAATAATATTATTGCTTTCAATTATAATAAACAAATAAATAATTAAGTTGTCAGGCAATCACACGCCTGTAAATGTAGGTAGAAAAATTACAAAGAATCCATTGGTGTAAAGATTTATAGACAATTTCAAAGAATACATCGCTATGAATATTAATTGGGAATTAGCAAAAAACAAGTAGTGTAAAGGTTTGTGGAGAATTATCCAAAATTCAGTAACGTAAGAATACACTAATAATTTTGTAATCTCATAAAGATTTACAAAGAATCCAACCATGTTATCATTTAAAAAGAAATCATCTGTGTAAACTTTCGTAGAGAATTAAAAAGAATTAGTGTAAATATTCACAAAGAAATAATTACAAGAAATCTATTAGCATGTAAAAATTCATATCGAATAACAAAGAATCTATTGGTATAAATATTTTTACACAAAGAATTATACATTATATTACATTAAAAACATTAAGACAAAGGATATATTGCTGCAAATATTAAGAGGATTTACAACAAGAATCCAACAATGTAAAAATTCAAAGAGAATAATCCAAAAACATCAGTTTAAAGATCAACAGATCATTAGAAGGAATGCATCAATGTAAATATTCACTCAGAATTGCAAAGATTCCACCAATATAAAGATTCATAGAGAACTATAAAGAGCTCAATAAAGTGATCCGTGGGAGATTAAAAAAGAATCAAAGCATCCATCAATGTTAATATTATTGCGCAATCTATTTATGTAAACTCGTACTGAACTATAAATATTTTCTCTATATACACAGTCCTCGATTAATGGGATAGAAGAGTTCTTTAAAAAAATCGTGTATAGGGGAATCTTACTAGTCTGACATGAATTTCTTATAATAATGTAAATAGGGAACCTGAATGATATATTTTTGATTTTATTCCTTTATTACGACTATACTTTAGTTAATGTTTTGTATTTTATGTTTGTTTTTGTATATTTCATAAGTGTAATTAATTTTTAGGGGAAAAAAACCAATGATAAAGGTAATTGAAACAAAAAAAATGGCTAAATACAGTACATGAGATTTATAGGTGAATGTCGAGTAATAAAAATTGAAAATAAGAAATAGATTGTTGAAAAATTGTTGTCTAATAACGAAGATGACTAATTGTATGAAATGCTATAATATTTTGAGAGGACGATGTATAAAAATAACGAACAACAAAATGAGATGAAAATGAAAGGAATGGTCAGGTGCAGCTTCTGTGTAAAGTTGTAATCTTTTCGTTCTTGAAGTAAAAAAATAATATCTAAGTTTTGAGAATTTAGACTACGAATAAAAGAATGAAAACGATAAAAAAAGTGAAGAGGAATCATATAATGATTTAGGAAGATTACAGCAAACACTTGGAGAATAGAAACAAGAAATTGAAAAATGTAGATGAAGTAGAAGGTCAGGAAGAGCTTTCAAGTGAAGAGTGATCTCTTCTGCTCCTGCTGTCCGCTCCCATTAGAAGGATATCCTCTCTCTGATCATCTGCCAGGACCGATGACCCAATCATTCATCTCAGGAAGGAGGCGACTCGTTGTTGCCTTATGCGATCGCTACTTAAGCTTAATGAGTCATCTCCGTTATGGCTTTCAGGCAATCGTCTCTGGAGCACATAACAGACAGGCAGCAGGACGGCCAGCACCGGTAGTTAAGTTGTTGATGTATTTATAACGGCTCACGTAAGTGCATAGAAGATGAGAAAGGGAGGGTGGGAGGGTGATACGTAAAGGACGGCGACGAGGTTCCGTGGAGGTGGGTTTCTGCAGGATTTTCTTGATGGTAATGAGGTGCTGTAATGAGGTTCAATGGCTCGCTTAGGTTGTGTTTTCTGCAGTTGAAACTCGGGGGCAGTTTTATGCGAGTTGTAAAAGTCATTAGCAGCCCGTGACGTTATACCGAAGCTGATGCGGGAGAAGATGAAGTTTGAGATCAGTGAATGAGAAGAATACAAAGATCTCTTCTGCATTGGTGAGAGCACCTCCCATGTAGCTGATGGAGGTTTTACGTTTAAGGAAACTGTTTATCTTTTGGAGATGCCAGATAAAATTTTAATAAATATTCATGTAACTGTAGATGTTTTTGGATTGTTTTACCTCTGAGGGGTACTTTTGTGCACAATGGATTTAATGGTAAGGTTAAAAGGACCCCAGGTTTCAAAGAAGGTTGAGTAAGTGGACCCACAGGGGAGATTTTAGGAGATAGATGGAAGCTTAGCCTCGTGTCAAGGCCATCTAGCATGTTCTAAAAGTGTACAATTATGGTTCTCCTGCACACGGGGATACGGCTTTCATCCCATCAGACAGACGGCGACATTTCCAAAATCATCGGTGCGGAGTGGGGGCACAATTGAACTCGAATCGAACCTGGGAACTGTAAATTGCGAGCCTAGTGTGCTACTGACTGAGCCGCCCCCGCCCTTTTGCAGCGAGGTGAAACAACCCAACAATAAAAAAAAAATCCTGTTCGGGCCTTGCCACTACTTATCGAGTCCCCTTTAAGACGACCAAATCACTTAACTGTACGGTCTAGAGCAGGACTACTCAAATGTCAGCTTGCGAAAAAATTTTATCTGCAGCACCAAATTTGCGAATAATAATAATTTATTTTCTGTATGACTGAATACACAGAAAGATCAGATGGTGCATAGATTCTTACTCCTTCCTTGTTAACTTGAAAACAAGAAATGAAAAGTTAAAGACTGTACAAAAAATAACATTTGTAATAACAGAGTTCACTATGAGGTTTAAAATCTAAAACATCGAAGAAACTGTGACAAGTCCACATCTTTCAATTTTCTGTTGAAACTTTTTAATGTTGGCGAAAGTATCACATACGCCAAAAGTTGACTTCACACCCACTCTTTTTTGCGCATAGTGGGTTAAATGGCTAGATTTTAGGACTTAAGAGCTATAATAAATAAAAATAAATAATGCCTTTATTCAATTAGAATAAAGTAGGAAAAAAATGCACCAAAAAAGTGATGTTTGAAATAATTAATCTATCTATCTTTGAGGACGGGCAGCAAAAAATTTAATCCGGCCCCCAAAAAATTTTAGTTCTGTACATAAACACCAATACATTTGGCTATATGATACTTATTTATATTTTGTTCAATTGCAAGCAAATCTACTCAACGGTATTAATACTAGTGAAATATTTAAATGATTATGCAAAATAAATTGTATACAGATAATTTAAATACAAAAAAAGTACTAACATAATATCTTTTCACTACTGACTTAAATTTATTAATTATATTCGTTACCTCCTTAACGCCACATAATATCTATTAATTATGCTTATGAATTTGACAAATTCCTACACCATCATCAAACCAGTGATGATTCACAGCTTTAACTGGATCTAAGTCATCCGATGGGCACTTCATTTAAATTTATTTCCCTAATCTTGTTTCAGTGTTTCTTGTATCGTGTAAGTGAGGATTAAAGTCAGCGGAGGGAAAATATCCCTTTCACGAGGGGTAAATATATAAATGGATCCCACCCAGATGTTTTCCAAAGAGATTACCTTTCACATAGGTTTTGAAAAAATAGAAAATGAATGATTGTAATGAAAAAAAAATATTGATGTCTGCTGGGACGTCAATCTTTAATTTCCAGTAATCTTCCAGTAAAATGCAGTTGTTGCTCACGGGCAATTTTTCATGCTGTCAAAATTATTCAAAAAGTTCAGTTGCGTTCTGATTTTCTGTAGTCAATTCCTTCGGTCAGAAAGGCCACTGACTCGTCGAATGGGACGTTAAGCTGGGGCTTCGTGTGCAGGAGAGCCATACCCTTTGCATGTTAGAAAACACGTGGATAACTTGACGGGAGACTACCATCTGTCCCCTAACAGCTGTCTAGTGGGTCTCCTTCTCCCACAAAATTCTCTGTGCCCATGGTAGGCCTTGTGAGCTAGCCATTTTTGTTCATTATGCGCAAAAAATTGTATCCGTTAGAGGTAAAACAATCAACTCTGTTGTTAATTCACGTTTTTCATTATGCACAATTTTGAGCCATTTTTGTTTTATGAAGCCATTTTTGTTTATTATGCGCAAAAAATAGTATCCGTTAGAGGTAAAACAATCAACTGTGTTGTTAATTCACGTTTTTTACTTTCACTTCTGGATACAAAAAAGTGGAAGTATCAAAGAAAAAAATTCTACCCACCCTGAAAAAGTAATAGCCGTGGTCCGTAAATAACGCTGTGTTGTACTCTGAAATCTTTTTATTTTTGTTGAGGAGGGGATTGCCCAGATGTTTTTTTTATCGATACAAACACTCCAACTAACAACTTTAACTCATAGTTCATCACTGCCTGACCTGTAATTGCAGTTCTAGTGTTATTGTGTAAAATACTGCGCATTTTTTTACACAATAACACTGAAATAACTGATTAGAAGCATTCCATTCAGGAGGTAATTAAAAGCTGTTTCGGAAACAGAACTTTATTGGGAAGGAAAAACTCGTTTTCGAGAAGAGAAAAATCCAACGCACAACAACTGTTTTAAGAAGGCGCCTCTTTTAGAGTCAAAGTCTCAAACGATTTTAGTTATAATTTTCTTTTTGTATTTCAAACGGTATGCTAAGTAGGATTAAGTACGTGTTCTTAATTAAAGCAAATTCATTCTTATTTTCTCTGGAAACTGCTGCATATGGATGACACTAAATTGTTTCTGTCTTTCTAAAGCTACTTTTACATCACTTGAAAGCATTATAGAAATGTTATGGTTGACTTTAAAATGTACACTGTTTTTTTTTAATCTCCTACCTAGAATAAATATTCAGTTATTTTACTTTGACTACGTTATTCAACAGTTAGAAAAAAACCAGCTCGCTATTTGGTAACTCAACGAAAGCTTTAATGTTACCTTTTAACAGTCTGAGAAATACGAATGTTAAAAGGAACGCCATCGAAGTGCTTGCAAACGCAAATGCTTCAATAATGCAAATAAGTTTAAGTACTGCAAGCATTACTAGACATTAATAAACTTAAAATCCAAATTGAGTACGTTAAAAACAGAATACTACACCTTTTTCTTTTCTTTCACAAGGAGCCACTTTCAAATCATCGGAGCTAATTACTTTGTATAATGTAATCCACCGAGATAAGTTTTTACATAGCCAAAACTTATAACATCAATAATTAGGAATATTTATACTTAAAATTCAATAAAGAGAATGTTATTACTTCTTTATTTTTAAGTTATGTCATTTATATTAATGTTCGCTAATGAAATATTAAACTATTTACGCCCAAGTTTCTGTACTTACTGTAAACGGCAGACGATAATATCGATTGTCGTACGTAAATATTGATGCCAGATTGCTTACATTAATGAATGAAGTGGAAAGATGGCCTAATGGTTTATGATTAAAGCTACACGTTTGTGATCTGTGTCTTTAGTTAAAATTATGTTAAATTAAAATGATACCTTCTGTGAAGATCAGACCTTAGAAGTTCACATATAGAAACATTAGTTTCATGCTTTAGAGTGGTGTTTCGCATTTAATTTGACCAGGATCCCTAAAGGGATCCTGGTCAAAGTTTTTGCGGAACCCTTATATATGAAGCTTAAAAACTAGACCACGAATAATATTAAAAGTAACAATAATAAATAAATGTTAAACAAGGATATGAGATCAAAATATTATTTCGCTGTCGAATAAGGGATAAGGCTGTTTTAGTTCTGATATCTGCTTAACAAAATGGGCTAAATGATAAGATCATGAAGATCCCAGCCAAATGAGGGAAGAGGATTGGATTGTTTATTTCTGAGAGGCACGTTTTTCGCAAAATGTAGTAAATGACCAATTCAGAAAAACCCCATCGGATCCAAATGTCAAGGTTACAAAGACACCAAGTCAGATAGAGGAAAAGGAGTTGTTTTATTTCCGATCGGCACTTTTTTTTCACACAATGGCCAGGTCAAATGACTCAATGGTTTGAGTCAGGTAGGGGGAAAGAAACCCACTGGAGAACTATTCGAAGACAGCTGGAATTCTCCTGTTAATGACAGTCAGCGTGTTTTTTAGAGTACCCAGGGGCATGATTCTAGTTCGCACGGGACCACGGATACTCTCGCCCACAAAAAAACGGCATTATGGTAAAACCTTTTTCCGTAGTTCACGGATTTGAAATCGACTTTTTTTTTCTCTCCCTTTTAATAACAAACCATGCTTCTTAAGAGAAAATAAAAGCACTATTAACCACCCAGCAGCTGTAATGCACTTGTTCAAAGCTTCAAGAATATTTTTGTCGTTATGCCATTCAAACGGAATAAAAAAAAAAGACAAACATACCATCAACTATTATTTATTTGAAGTATGGGCAAGCGCTTTCTTCCCCCAGGTGAGTCACATAGACTGACTGGGTTTCATCACTTGAGTAAACATACGACTCAAATCACCAGGATAATTCCGATTTCTTTCTTTACAGCCTCTTAAAAAAAGAAAAAAAAAACGCAGACTGCAATTGTTCGGCTTGGAAGAAAACGTCACAGGCCCGTGACGTCACTTCCCTCCTTGCCCATCTTTTACAGAACCATCAGCCAATAGATGGGATAGCGGAAGAGGCTGATGCCCAAATGTAGGGTGGGGTGAGATGGGGAAGAAGAGGAAAATGAAAAGGACGAAAAGGAAAGACCCCAAATTGCTCGTGTTCTGCAATCCATCATGGACCCTCAGGAGCTTACAATCAAAGACCGCGTTTAATTTTTCAGCTGCAAACAACCGCCATGGGAAATTACTGCAGAGAAATAACAACTCGGTTTTATGTGAAGACAATGTTGCTCGCAATTTTGTTTCTCGTTGGGATTGCCGTACTTTAGCGAAATGATATTAATTCTCTCTCGAAGGGCAACCTGGCTCTTAGGTAGGGAGGGGAAATGTCTGGCAGATTGTCAAGCAGAGACCACGGGAAGATGTTGCACATTGACCCGTTTCGAGCAATCTGGTATAAAATGCTACTCAATCTTTGGTTCTCTCTCCGTTTAAAAGCCTTCCTGAGGTCGGTTTACAGTTCCCTCCTTACGGAGACATGCTGATGGATTTTTTGACACGTGAATGTTCTGTTATTGACTAAAATGAAGATATAAAAAAGTATAAGAGAATGCATTACGAAAATTGTAAGTTTCTGAGAATATAAATTTAGGGTAGTAGAAAGATTTTCTTTCGGATTTTGAGACTCAGATTACGATAAGAATTTTTTCAGCGAGTTATAAACTAGAGAGATTAGTAGTTTTTTTTTAACTTCAGTAGGAAGAGATTTGTTTTAGATTTTAAGAGTTTTTCTTATTGTTTTGATATTTTAGATTCATCAATATGGATGAGAAACATTTTTTTTGCGCTAAATGGTAAATGACTAGGTTACCAAGATCCCAAAGGCTTTGGGATGTTTTACCACTGAGCGGCATTTTTTGCGCACAATAAGTTGAATGGTCAAATCACAAGGACTCCAAGGGCTCAGAGAGGTTCGGGGAAAGTGACCCACTGGACAATTGTTGCGAGATAGATGTCAAGGTCATCCACCGTGTTCTTTAACGTGTGTAGGGTATGACTCTCATGCATATGGTGTCGGAACTTAAAGACCTATCCACGGAGACTCTTTTCCACACCGGGGAGGGGTTGGTTCAGTCGGTAGCGGGCCAGGCTCGTAATCTGCAGTTCCCAGGTTCGAGTCCCAGCTGGGTCAGCGTTGAGATTTATCTCGGCAAAATTCCCCGCCCTGCCCACGGTGAGTAGGGGTCACCGATGGGCTTGGAAAGGCCGCCGTCCGTTGGATGTGACGTTAAGCCGTGGCCCCATGTGCGGGAGAGCCATACCCTGTGTACGTTAAAGAACACACTGAATGGCCTTGACGAGAGGCTACCATCTGTCTCCCAACAGATGTTCCAGTGGGTCCCCTTCCCCAACCTTCTCTGAGCTTTCGGGGTCCTTGTGACCTGGCCATTTAGCCCATGGAGTGCAAAAAAGTGCCGTACAGAGGTAAAACAACCCAACCCAACTCTTTTCCACATCCAAGTTGCCCTCTTTCTCTCTGAGGTCAGTATAGGTGTTAGCGGAGGTAAATCACACAATCGGGATGGGAGGCGTGTGATCCAGTGTGTTCTTTAGCGTGCAGAGGGTGTGGTTTTCCTGCACACAAAGCCACGGCTTTATGTCCCATAGGACATATGGCAGCTTTTACAATCATCGGTGTCCCCAGTTCTAACTTAGGTCAAGGTGGGGATTTATATGAGATAAATCTCAATACTAACACCGTTGCGACTCGAACGTAGGAACTGCAGATTACGAGCATGAAGCGCTACCGACTGAGCAACCTCCCTTCCCCCCGCAAAGGGTCTGGAATGGGTAGGAGATGGGGATCCAGTGAACAACTGTTAAGAAATTGATGTAACGTCAATAGCCATAGTCTTTGAATGTTGAAGAACACGCTGGATGGCCTTGACGAGAGGCAGCCATCTATCTCCTAATAACTTGTCCTGTGGGTCACCTCTTTGCGGGGGACGGGGGTGGCTCAGTCGGTAGCGCGCCAGGCTAGTAATCTGTATTTCCCAGGTTCGAGTCCCAGCTGGGTCAGCGTTGAGATTTATCTCCGCAAAAATTCCCCGCCATGCCCATGGTCAGTAGGGGACACTGATGGGCTTGGAAAGACCGCTGTCCGTCGGATGGGATGTTAAGCCGTGGCACCGTGTGCTGGAGAGCCATACTCTTTGCACGTTAAAGAACACGCTGGATGGCCTTGACGGGAAGCTCCCATCTGTCTCCCAACAGCTGTTCCAGTGGGTCCCCTCCCCAACCTTCTCTGAGCCTTCGGGGTCCTTTTGACCTGGCCATTTAGCCCATGGTGTGCAAAAAAGTGCCGCTCAGAGTAAAACAACCCACAACCCAACCCGCCTCTTTGCGTACAATAACCATTTAGTTGGGTTTAAATACAGTGGCCATTTCGTCCATTGTAAGTAAAAACTGTCTATCAGCGCAACACTGTTACTGTGTCTGCGTTCAGATTTATCTCCCCTAAATCCAACGAATATCAAATCATCAGCACTGATGATTTGTGGTGTTCGTAACTTTGCCAATTTACACCACTGCATACATAAAGGCCGTATTCAGACTCATAACAATCCAACTCATCCCTGTTCAACTAAATGCAACATATCAAGGCCGAGCTCAGACATTTTTCTTTCTCGTCTAGCTCTGGGTGCTCAGAAGCAAATCTCATCTCTGTCCCATTTACGACTCGAACCTCAGAAACCTTTAGGGCGGGAGGTTTCTTCTTCTAGGGAGCGCCAGGTTCGTTGGAAAGGCTGCCGTCCATCAGATGGAACGTTAAGCTGTCGCGCATTGTGCGGAAAAGCCATATCCTGTGCATGTTAAATAACACACTGAATGGCCTTGATGGGAGACTACCATCTGTCTCCCAACAGCCCTTGGGACCCTTAGGACCTCTCAATGTAGCCCATTGTGTGCAAAAAGTGCATCTCAAAGGTAAAACAACCCAAACCCTTTCAATGAAGCTTTTTTTTTTTACTTTTTTGCACTCAGCACCACCTAACAGTGGAATTTTACACTACACTGAAGTGCCATTGAATTAAGGATAGGTGATGTTATCCAAATTCAGTACCCCTAGTCCCGCATTTGCGCACATGCGTGGCTGAAACTCTGGTCATATATAGCTATCAGCTATGGCTTCCTCAAGCATTCGTTGCGAGAAGCGTAATGGGAAAGGCATGAGATTTAGATGCATTTGACAGAGGGCAGATCGTAGATACCCGACGGATGGGTCACTCGATCTCAGAAATTGTGAACAAACTTGGATTTTCTCGTACGACAGTTTCAAGAGTGTTCCGTGAATATGAATATTCCCGCAAAAAAACAAGCATCCGGACAAACTGCAAAGGACAACCAGCTTTGAATAATCGTGGGCTTTGCTGTCTGACCCGCATCGTACGGACCGATAGGGACCAGACATTATCTGAAATCACACCCATCTGAACATGGGTTCCAGCCGGGAAGTCAGTGCACGGATCGTGGAATGCTTACTTCATCGTCTCGGCTTCCGGGAGCCACCAACCTGCGAGAGTCCCGCTTCTAACGGCACGACACCGGGCTCAACGCCTTACCTGGGATAAAGAACATTGAAACTGGACCATCGAAAATTGGTAACGAATAGCCTGGAGTGATGAATACCGATTTAAACTTCATCATGCCGATGGGATATTGAGGATACGACGCCAACCCCATGAAGCCATGGATCCTGCATGTCAGGTCGGAACAGTACAAGCTGGTGGTGGCTCAGTGATGGCCTGGGGTGTCTTTCATTGGACGTCTGTGGGACCTGTGGTACGTGTACCGACGACTCTCAATGCATCCTGGTACTTAGAACTCGTGGCTGACCATTTACATCCATTTATGGCGATCATGCATCCCAATGGAGATGACGTCTACTAGCAAGACAACTGTTCATCTCACAGGTTGGCTACTGCATGGTTGCAGGAGCATTCTGCTGACTTTGAAATAATGAATTGGCCACCTAGAAGCGCAGATTTAAATTGCATCGAAAATATTTGGGATACTGTCGAGCAGAGTGTTCAGGCCCGTGTCTCATCAGCGACGATCTTGAGAGAATTGTGGACAGCTCTGGAGGATGCATGGGTGGCCATACCTGTGGAACATTTACGCAAACTTGTGGAGTCCTTGCCTCGTCGTGTGGCGGCCGTTATCAGGGGGCCAAAGGCGTTCCAACACGTTATTAGGTTTCTATCCCTAATTCAATTGCACTTCAGTGTAAAGAATCATGGGAAAGTGGAAATATTTTATTAATATACAACACAAAACAACTTTCATTTAACTCTTAAAATCAAAATGTTGCATTTTCCCACCCACCAATGGTGATAAGAAGGGGGGGGGGGAATCATTGCTGCCACTCGACCATCACACTCTACCACAAAATTTCGAAATTTCTACCATAAACAGATCTTTTGGAATATTCGTTCGAAAGTTCTAAAACTTTTCCACCGTTAGAGGGCGCTATGAAATTCATTTGAGAGATTCGAAAAATGCGAATCGTAATATTTCAATACCCATGCAAATCAAGAAAAATTCTTTAAATTTTTATTTATCTAAAAAAAAGTTGAATGCTTTACAAATGGAAAAACAGACGAAAGCGTACAAATTTGGTCATCTTTTTTTTTTCGGTAGCCCGCCAGACTCGTAATCTGCAGTTTACAGGTTCAAGTTCCAGCTGGTCCCGCATTGAGATTTATCTCCGAAAAATTACCCACTCTGCCCTCGGTCAGTAGGGAACATCGATGGGCTTGGAAATGCCGCCGTCTGTCGGATGGGACATTAAACCGTGATTCCATGTGAGGGAGAGCCTTTCCCTGAGCACTTTAAAGAACACGCTGGATTGCTTTGGCGAGTTGCCACATCTCTCTCCTAACAGCTGTCAATTGGTCCCCCTTCCCCCAACCTTCTCTGAGCCCTCGGGGTCCTTGTGACTTGCCCATTTAGCCTATTGTTTGCAAAAACGCCGCTCAGAGGTAAAACAACTCAAGCCATACCTTGAGCTTTATTTTTTTTTAAGAAATAATAAAAGAATAAAAACATTAATATTAAAATAATTTTAAGTAAAAATGTTTCTTCAATTTCGGTTCCATCCCTCAACTCATCTTCTTCTAACCTAACCTCCCCAAAATCATACCAGTTGACTCGAGCCAAAAGAAAATCCTCTTTCTTCCAGTACAAAAATAACACACTCAGTTCATTCTTAACCCTTGCGAAAAAGGCGTTTGATAATTTTTTCAGAGAGCCCAACATCTCCTTCTCAAAGAATAGTTTAAAGAGAGGCTGAAAACAAAAACAATTTCAGGTGAATATATATATAAATAAAGTTCTCTGGAAGAGCATGGACTAGGGCAACAGACGACAGTACCTGGAGCAGGATTATTGTTTCTCAATTGTTGTTTCGATCGTTACAGTTGAGCGGATGTCCTGTGTGGCTCAGATCCTGAGGAAAAACATCCCAGTTTCTCTTTCTCTTCCATCGCCTTTTATTTTCTTCATTTCTGCTCTCGCTGATGCCTCGGAGCGGGTGGATGCTGCGGTGATTGGCAGCACCAGGAAGAGAAAGAGTTTCCCCTCGTTTTATTTCTTTCTTTCCCATTCCTCCTTGGACCTTTTCCTTAACATGATGGATGACGCTCCGCGCGAGACACGCCACAAGTAACTGTCACGGTATCTGGCAACAGTGGCGGACGCCTGCAAATAGTGACGTCACCGGCACCATCCATTGTTGATGTCCCGATGCTCTCTGATCGGATCGTTTGGTGCGATGGGTGAGTGTGGGTTTCAGGTTTGGGGTTTTATTGAACTGATTTAGAGGGTTTTTTTGTTTACCTTAGGAAAATAATAATTAGTGATGGAATAAAAAGTCAGAAGATTGTAGGGGAAGGTTTGATTGGTTGTTTTACCTCTTAGCCGCAGTTTTTGCACACAATGGGCTAAATAAGGTCATAAGGGTTGGGTTGTTTTACCTCTGAGCGGCACTTTTTTTCACACCATGGGCTAAATTGCTAGGTCACATGGACCCCGAAGGCTCAGAGAAGGTTGGGGGAGGGGAGTCACTGGAACAGCTGTTGGGAGACAGATGGTAGCTTCCCGTCAAGGCCATTCAGCGTGTTCTTTAACGTGCACAGGGTATGTCTCTCCCGCACACGGGGCCACGGCTTAACGTCCCATCCGACGGACGGCTGCCTTTCCAAGCCCATCGGTTCCCCTACTGACCTTGGGCGGGGCGGGGAATTTTTGCAGAGATAAATCTCAACGCTGACCCAGCTGGGACTCGAACCTGGAAACTACAGATTACGAGCCTGGCACGCTACCGACTTAGCCACCCTCGCCCCGGGTCATAAGGACCCCAGAGTCTTAGAGTTGGGTAAAGGAAACAGGTGGAAGTTTCCTGTCAAGGCCATCGAGCGTGTTCTTTAACATGCGCACAACGTATTATTGTTTTACATCTAAAAAAACAATTTTTTGTACAAAATGGGCTAAATAGTCAGGTCACAAGGACCTCGAGGGCCCAGAGAAGGTTTAGGGGAGAAGACCCACTGAACAGCTGTTGGAAGACAGATGGTAATGTCCCGTCAAGGACATCCAGCGTGTTCTTTAATGGGCACAGGGTATGGCTCATTGTTTTGCACATGGGCTCACGGTTCAATGTTCCATCCGACGGACGATGGCCTTTCCAAGCCCATCGGTGTCCCATATTGACCTAGAGTAGGGCGGGAAGTTTTTCGAAGATAAATATCAACGCTTGTCTAGGCGGGACTAGAATCTGGGAACTGCAGATCGACTCAGCCACCTCTATCTCAAGTCTCAAAGTTGGCCATCCAGAGTGTTCTTTAACACACCTCTAAAACTTGCCTCTAAAAACACTTTTGTGTACACTGCAATGGGCTAAATGGCCAGGTCACAAGGATACCAGAGGCTCAGAATTAGGTAGGAGAAAAGGATCCAAGGAATAGGGGTTAAGACGAAGATGGAATCCTCTCGATAAGCCCATCCAGCGTGTTCTTTAACGGGCACAGGATGGAAAGGGGATTGGCTTAATACACAACCTGTTTATTCGAGGCTTAGCACACAACCTGCTCATTCGAGGTTCAGTTTCTCGTTGTGCCTGAGTTGAATTTTTCTCCCCAAACAACCACCCTGTTCTCGGTGAGAATGGGCAAACTAAAGGGTTTAGAAAGGCTGCCGTCCATTGAATGATATGCTAAGCGTGAACCCTCGTGCAGAAGAGTCATACACTGTATGCGTTACAAAGTACGATGGATGGATGACCTTGAAGGGAGTGCACCATCTATCTCCTAACAGATGTCCAGTGCAGGGACGGATCTAGGGAGTTAAGGGGGCCATGGACCCTCCTTTAAAAATGCTAGTAACGAGAAATGGGCGAAAGAATGAACGTGTGGCAAAATTATCTGTTACACTTTGGTTCCGCGGCTACTTGAGCGATCGGTCCCAAATTTGGTATTGTGGTCCCACTTAGTTCTAACCCTGTTGGGGTAACAGATCGGGTTCCTAGTTGCCGTGGGTCGGAAGTGATCCCTCGGAAAGTTTCCGAAATTCTTGCGGCGCTTCCGTCGCCTACCTTGTGAATGGGGTAGTGAGTCCTACTCGCTACTCCATTACTACTGCTCACTACTCCATACCTTGTGAATGGGGTAGTGAGTACTACTCGCTACTCCATTACCACTGCTCACTACTCCATACCTTGTGAATGGGGTAGTGAGTATTACTCGCTACTCCATTACCACTGCTCACTACTCCATACCCTGTGAATGGGGTAGTGAGTACTACTCGCTACTCCATTATCACTGCTCACTACTCCATACCTTGTGAATGGGGTAGTGACTTCTACTCGCTACTCCATTACTACTGCTCACTACTCCATACCTTGTGAATGGTGTAGTGAGTACTACTCGCTACTCCAATACCACTGCTCACTACTCCATACCTTGTGAATGGGGTAGTGAGTACTACTCGCTACTCCATTACCACTGCTCACTACTCCATACCTTGTGAATGGGGTAGTGAGCAGCTTGTAAAAACACTTTTGTGTACACTGCAAAGTGTACACAAATGTGCAAATACTGCAAAATGTCCAAGTATCATATGGAGTAGTGACGACTTTGTAACACACACATCGTACTTTGTAACGCATACATCGTAACGCAAACTGGTTTAACCTGTATATATATATTCCAATACAATTTCTAAGGCCACTGAAACGGGGAAAAGATTTTTATACTGAAATTCTTATGACTAGCATTGCTGTTGTTAAATACCCTAACTTCCATTCCTCTTTTAGGGAAGGAGCTGGCAAAATTGATAAGCTTGTAATCTGCAGTTTCCGGGTTCGAATTCCAATTCTGCCTGTGTTCAGAATTTTCTCCGCTGACCTTATGACTGTAATGGACTCTCTCTGGATGTAATGGGCTGCACCAAATGTCGTGACCGCCGGAGGATGATGAATTTGTCCCCTTAATTACCTTCACCCTTATTTCGGTGAAATGACAGGTTCGCGGGGGTTACTCTCGTACCGACGTATGCCTCAGATTTGCTGCGCCAAGTATTGTATGAAAATATGTCGAACAATTCAAAAATGAGAGTTGCGTAAGGACGACACAGTTTATTTACACTTATATACAGTCATGTGCTAGGGATGCTCTCGACTCCGCAGGCCTTTGTTGCTGCAAACAATTACGCAAATGAGGTGGAGAATTGCACTTTGTCGCTTTACCGACCTCAAACTCGTCGAAAGGATACTTAACTTTTGCCTACAATATGGTTCACACAGAATCCACTTCAGTTGCACAGAACTACTTGATTCACCAAGAACCGAACCCTGATTCTCACATAGAATCGAACCCTCTCCTTACGGATTTTGTTCGAGCAAGAGCGGCGTCCCTTGAAGCGTGTCCAAATGTCCTCCATTGTTTGACAGCTACGCTCAAGACTGTTCTTTCCTTATTCGCGGCTCGCCTCCCGCGATCACACTCATCCCCAAGCTAGTTGTAAAAAGGCCCTAAAAGGCTTCTCTGACACGCCGCCCAATGCAGGCAGCCAGCTCAGACCCGAAAACAACATCATCTATGAGTCACATCCCCAAATAGCACTTCCAAGAACACATTTAATACATAGAAATATTTACAATAACAAAAATAGAATAAAGTGCAACATTAAATGAAAATAAATAAATTAGAGGGACATGACAATAACCTCTGTGAGAAGAAAAATACCGATGTGTTTGGAAAAGACACCTTCCATTCGCTGGGACGTTTAACCACGAGCCTATGTGCAGGAAAGAGAAATATCATATGCACATTAAGAATCCATCTGTCTCTTAACAGCTTTCCATTGGATCCCCTTCCCCAACCTTCTCTGGGCGGGGGTGGCTCAGTCGGTAGTGCGCCAGGCTCGTAATCTGTAGTTCCCAGGTTCGAGTCCCAGCTGGGTCAGCGTTGAGATTTATCTCCGCAAAAATTCCCGGCCCTGCCCACGGTCAGTAGGGGACACCGATGGGCTTGGAAAGGCCGCCGTCCGTCGGATGGGACGTTAAGCCGTGGCCCCCGTGTGCGGGAGAGCCATACCCTGTGCACGTTAAAGAACACGCTGGATGGCCTTGACGGGAGGCTACCATCTGTCTCCCAACAGCTGTTCCAGTGAGTCCCCTCCCCCAACCTTCTCTGAGCCTTCGGGGTCCATGTGACCTGGCCATTTAGCCCATGATGTGCAAAAAAGTGCCGCTCAGAGGTGAAACAACCCAACCCAATCTTCTCTAAACTTATCGCGATTTTAACAGGGGTGGGTAAAGAAAACAAAAAAACCCATCCAACACATTAGTTACTGTTACTTCTAAACGACCTAGGTGATGTTTTTGATCAAATCAATGTAAAGAAAAGATTTCCTGTAATCATCCTAAGATGACAGAAAAATGGAAGCGATACATACATCAGTTCATAGAGTCCCCTCCCCACAACACAAAGATGCTGGAAAAAAAAAGCATCAATTTACATAAGACAGGTAAGGAAACCCGTTAGCAATTAAGAAAACATGAAAGGGGCGACGCAAAGAAGACTTGGATAACGTGGCAACGACTCACACTCGTTCTAGTCCCCATAGCAAAGAACTAAACCCGTTCAAAAAGCATTGCCATTTGCATCCATAGGCCGTCTCCATGAATAATTTATCAGCAAAGGCGAAAAACAAAGTAAAGGTACTTCTTACCTTTTTCCCCAACCTTCTCCTAAATGCATCTTGGTTAATACATTATGTAAACTTGTTCTTAGCTCACCTTCTTTAGAGCAGTTTAGTCATTTTATTATATATATATTTCTTTCTGCGCTTGAAGTTTTTTTTCTCTCCTCCACGATGCTTTCTTTCTTTCCTGTGTTCTCTTTGTGCGTGTGTGTTTGAGAGGGAGAGCGGGCGAACGCGCCACTCTGAAGAGTTAGAGCGCGCGCTCACGAGAGACAGATGCACCCCACTTGTTTAAGCACATCTTAATTATAGCGATTAACACTGCCGGGAAGGTGAAGGGAACGCGACGCGCAATATTACTTCTTGCGAATCATTATTATAATGACGGCAATGCCAAGTTACCAAAGTGCACTTAACCGAGTTGACAATGGTGGACTTTGGTGTAGCAGAGGTAGCTATGGGAGTGTAATTGAATTTTGACTAAAGAGAAGAATCATAGGGAGAAAGAGAAGGACTATATTTTTTTTCAAGCGCGGGCTCTTTGTTTTTGTGCCTTGTCTACGCGCTCTTTTCTTCAACGCAATGGAGAAAAAGATAGGGGTGAAGTTGGGGGAGGGAAGGAAAGGGGATTGTTGACGAGCGAACGAATATGTGTTCCTTCTATTTACACCGTTTCAACGACGCGCTGTCACTACATTTGAGTTAAAAAAAAACGTGGTTTATTGTATTTGTATAACAAAAAGACCACGTCACGATGTTGGCTGGATATTACGCATTGATGAAAGAGCTCAAAAAAGTATAGAGAAGGAGAAAAAAAAACTAATGATAGATGTGAAAATAATGCACACTCACGTAACAACGGGAAAAAACACTAAAAAAAAATAAGAAAAAAATTACAAAAAAAAAATGTAAAGAGAACAAGAATCAGAGAGCTAACAGTCGAAAGAGATTCACGCATCGAGTCTTAAATGGCTGCAAAAATCACTCTTCGTTTGCCTCGTTAAATAATGTTAATATTTAACAGCAAATAGATGTTACAATTACACGGCATTTTGTCTTGGCTCAAAGACAGGAGAACGAAGGCGGAATCGCGAGGCATTGGAAAACCGTTTTGCAGCTCATAAATATTTAAAGTGGCTCGCGCTACCGACACGACGCGACAAAAGGGGGAGCTGTAACGCGCGTATTATTTTTGCTTCAATTTTTGTCAACGCTCCAATAAGGCGGAAAACATCCGGTGTTACTTAATTCAATTCGATTTTCTGTTGATGTCATAAATAATGCAGATTCTGCAGAAGCTTGTACTTCGCGTTGTTACTTGTTCTTATTGTTTGCCTTCGTTCATTTATTTATTTGTTTTTTTTTTTTATCAAATGATAGAAAACGGGTTTGCCTCTTGAGAATTCAAAAGCCTATAATCTGTTCGAGTCGAAGATAGCTTTATCTGTATTTTTATCTTTTTAAAAATCTCGCATTTTTTTTTTTAGTTCTGTTCTTTGCTAGACGTGAAAGACGACCTCTACAAGATGACATCAGAGCCAAGTTTACAAAAAAAAAGTGTTTGGCCTGTTTAAAAAATGTTGGCGCCATTTGCTTTCACTTCTCTCCCCCCCCCCCCGCTTCGTTTTATATAATGATCTGCAGTTTACCTCCAGTAAAAGAAACAACAGATCGTACTTTGCGTTAGCGTGGATAGCAATTGTACAGGGAATTTATCAACATATACTCGCGATTACATTTTCATTGTTCTTCACAAACAACTCCAGGCTTTTATTTTTTGGCATTCCTGCGCTAGTAATTGCTCTTTGGCATTGCGCGATAAGAATCACGACCGAAAGAAAACTGTATAAATAAGGGTAGGTGAGTGACTCTGCTTTAGCAAAAGATTTGGGTTGGGTTGTTTTACCTCTAAGCGGCACTTTTTTGCACACCATGGGCTAAATGGCCAGGTCACATGGACCCCGAAGGCTCAGAGAAGGTTCGGGGAGGGGACCCACTGGAATAGCTGTTGGGAGACAGATGGTAGCCTCCCGTCAAGGCCATCCAGCGTGTTCTTTAACGTGCACAGGGTATGGCTCTCCCGCACACGGGGCCACGGCTTAACGTCCCATCCGACGGACGGCGGCCTTTCCAAGCCCATCGGTGTCCCCTACTGACCGTGGGCAGGGCGGGGAATTTTGCGGAGATTAAATCTCAACGCTGACCCAGCTGGGACTCGAACCTGGGAACTACAGATTACTAGCCTGGCGCGCTACCGACTGAGCTATCCCCGCCCCCCTTTTGCAAAAGAGTATGAAATTTCCAGTGGTCAGAGAAAATGAATGAAGGATGATCATTTTGTAAGAAGCTGAAAATACATTCGGTTGTTTATGCTCCCTAGGCAATGCCAAGGAAAAGGGCATATCGACTAATGATTGGAGGGAAATAAATGTGGTAAGATAAAGAATGAAATAGCGAGGATTTTGAGAAAGAATTTTTGGGGATTTCTGGAAAATGCGAAGAGGGTGAAATGAAGGATATATAAGGTCGCGTGGTCACCAGGTGTTTACAGAGAAGCCCCTTTATTCGTCGAATTTATCTCCAGCACATGCAGACTTTACCACAGCGTTGCTCGAGGTCTTAAATACCTTTTCGATAGAACTGAGTAGTTTTAATGGGTGAAAAAATGTCTTGCAGCCCCCTCTCTAGTTACAAAACCTTGTCTGCCGCATAGGATCGCCCAGTGAATGGAATAGGTGGTAGTCCGTTGGTGAAATATCGGAGAAATATTGCGGATGTGGCAGAACCTCCCATCCGAGTTCGGCAATCGTGTTACGGGTCACGACAGATGTGTGTTGCCTTGCTTTGTTATACTGTAACAGCAGTGGCCCATGATGATTCGCCAGAGCAAGCTGTAACTCCTTTAGTTTAACATCCGTAGATCGCAGCATCCCCTGATCAGTGATTCCTGATCAGATTTGATGAGTGATCTGAATAGTGATTCCTGATCAGCATCCACTGACAGCAGTGATTGTTTCCCCATGCAGCAACAGCTCATAATACATAATACCACCAGCTGTCCAAAACACAGTCAACAGCATCTTGCGGGGATGCAGGTTGGGCCTTAGGACCCTTTTCGGGGTTTCATCGGCGATAACCACTGATACGACCGTCCGATGTTGTCGTACAGGATCCTATTTTCGTCAGACGTTCAGGATCTTGTGGAATAGTCTCACACTTAAGACGGGAGGGGAGGTAATTAAAGATGCTCAGTCGTTGCACTTTGTCCTGTTCAGTAAGAGCTTGGAAAACCCCCTTGTCCAATTTGTTGGTCTTTTCCGACTGATGTAGGTTGTTCCACACAGTCTTTGCACAGGTATGAGGTTTTGCCTCGAGCACTGCCTGTAAGGCCTCGTTGTCCGGATCTTGGGGCATCCTCCAGGGTCTCATCCGCTTCACGAAACCTTTTGAACCACATCTGTGCCGTACGAACCGCTACAATATCTTCTCTATATGCTTTACATATGCTACGGGCCGCCTGGGCCGAGAAAATCTTTGGAAAGGCCGCCGTCCGTCGGATGGGACGTTAAGCCGTGGCCCCGTATGTGGGAGAGCCATACCCTGTGCACGTTAAAGAACACGCTGGATGGCCTTGACGGGAGGCTACCATCTGTCTCCCAACAGCTGTTGCAGTGGGTCCCCTCCTCCAACGTTCTCTGAGCCTTCGGGGTCCATGTGACCTGGCCATTTAGCCCATGGTGTGCAAAAAAGTGCCGCTCAGAGGTAAAACAACCCAACCTAACCCGAGAAAATCTCAAGTTCAAACTCATACAGTAGTGCGCCACGAATTTTGATCTGCAAATTCACTATGATTTCATCCACACTTTAACAACATCTGAAGAGCAACTCACACTGCCCGATAGGTGATCCGGCCCCTAACGGACCGGTTTCACGACACAAATGGACTGCATCCTGACTGGAATGCGCAAATCGCTGAAACTTTTTAAGTGATCTAATACTAACTATATTGGTAATCCATTTCTGTGGAAGGCTATCAGCAATAGGGATAAAAGGAGAGAAATTGGTGATCTATTTCTGATGAAGGATATCGGCAAAGGGATAAAAAAGATAGAAATCGGTGATAGAAATTGATAACTTTCACTGAGATCATCAGCTTATTTCCAGTGACATCTTTAGGTTAAAAACTTATTTTCAGAGGAAACGTTGAATGTAGTGTTACGTTGGACTTCGCGACACCGTCCGTCGGATGGGATGTTAAGCGGTGGCCCTGTGTGCAGGAGAGCCATATGCTGTGCACGTTAAGGAACACGCCGGATGGCTTTGACTGGAGGCTACCATCTGTCTCCCAACAGCTGTCATTTAGCTCATTGTGTGCAAAAGAAAGTGCCGACCACAACCCAACAACGGTACACATTATTGAGTTGCGTTTTAAATGGCACACATTGTATTTTCGTAACAACTGGAGTTTTTTACTTCGGTTTTAATTTTGATGATACATGGAAAAAATTACCACACAGAAAATGATAAATATTTCACTTTTTTGCCAAGCGGCACGTGCCGCTTGGCAAAAAAGCGAAATAAAAGAAACTTCTCTTTCACGCCTAAAAAGAAAAGAAAAACTTCTCTTTCACGTCTCGTGAAAGAGAAACTTCTCTTTCACGAGATGTGAAACGAATCTAAAACGAGACTTTTTCACGAGACTTTCACGAGTATAAAAAGAAAAGTGAAAAAAAAAAACTAAACTAAAAAAATAAACTTTTTAAAAACTAAAAAGAAAAGAGAAAATTGAAAGAGAAAAAAAGAAAAGACGTGAAAGAGAAGTTTCTCTTTAACGTCTAAAAAAAAGCGTCCTGTCCTTTGTTCTTTAACGTGCACATGGTTCATGGCCCACGGTTTAACATCCCATCCGACGGACGGCGACCTTTCCACGTCCATTGGTGTCCCCTACTGAACGAGACCAGTGTAGGGGCGCCAACGTTGGCACAGCTGGAACTCAAATTTAAGAACTGTAGATTATGAGCCTGGCGCGATATCACCTACCCAATCTCCGCCCCACGTGAGCTGTGCCGGTTAATTTGGGTTTTTTTTTTACCTCTGAGCGGTACTTTTTGAAATATTTATCATTATCTGTGTGGTAATTTTTTCCATGTATCATCAAAATTAAAACCGAAGTAAAAAAACTCCAGTTGTTACGAAATTTGTTACAAATTTCTAGGTAAAGACAGCGGAGTAAAATTGGAGGCCAAAAAAGCTTTTGGAATTACTTCGAAATCAGTCCGATGTTTCTTAACACACGGTCGTTTTAGCAACCAAGGCAACAGCCAACACTTAATGTAATAGCTTAGTCGAGTATAACAAAAGTAGTTCGGTTTTTTCCTTTCTTTTTTAATCTCGCCTCCGTTGTAAATAGCATTTGCTTGGATCAGTTTTTTCAGAGGACATCCTTGTTTTCCTATTCGCTCTCTTGCAACCGATAAGAGAATGTTTACTTTCAATATCAGCAGCTGAAGTGGTGTTGGTCGCCATTTTCATTCGTGGAATTTTGCGTTTCTGCATTAACACTAATAAAAGTGTAAATAGCAGGAGTATAATTACAAGAGGTGATCCTGGTAAGTCAGCTCACCCCCTACACAAGAGGAAAACAATTCTACGTATTTTTTTGGTATACAATGGTTAAATGGCAACGTCACAAGGACCCCAAAGGCTTTGAGAAGGTTGTGTAAGGGGACCGTTGTTAGGAGATAGATGGTAGTCTCTCGTTCAAGATCATCTCTCTTTCACACGGTTAGGATGGGTTGTTTTACCTCTGAGTGGCACTTGTTTTGAACATAATAGGCTAAATGACCAGGTCACATGGACCCCGAGGGTTCAGAGAAGGTTGGAGGGGGATCCATTAAACAACTATTAGAAGACAGGATGCTAGCATCCCGTCCTGTCCTAAGTTCTTTAACGTGCACAGGGTTCACGGCCCACGGTTTAACATCCCATCCGACGGACGGCGACCTTTCCATGCCCATTGGTGTCCCCTACTGAACGAGACCAGGGTAGGGGAGCCAACGTTGGCACAGCTGGAACTCAAATTTAGGAACTGTAGATTACGAGCCTGGCGCGATATCACCTACACAATCTCCGCCCCACGTGAGCTGTGCCGGTTAATTTGGTTTTTTTTTTTACCTCTGAGCGGTACTTTTTTTTGCATACAATGGGGTAAATGTCAGGTCACAAGGATGTTCCAAGTGTTCTGAACTGAATAGTGAAATAGTATACATTGTAAAATAAATTTATATTATCATGCCGAATGGGACGTTAAGCCTCAGTGCACACTAAACAATACGCTGAATGATCTTGGCGGAAAACTATCATCTCTATCCTAATAGGTATCCAGTGGGATCCTTTCATCAACCGTTTGCACATTGTACAGCTGTTAGGAGCCTTCGTCTCATCACACACAGCTTATGGACTTTTGTCGTATAATGAACTATAGCTTAATATCCCATTCGATTGACGGTGGGTTTTACAAGACTATCGGTATATCACCGATCACCAGATTCCATCCACTGGAATACCGATGATATATCAATTTCAATAAGTTCATAATGGCGTTAGAGGAGATAAATCTCAACGCTAAGTTGGGTTGTTTTATCTCTGAGCGGCAGCGTTTTGCACACAATGGGCTAAATGGCCAGGCCACAAGAATCCCAAAGGCTCAGAGAAGGCTAGGGAGAGGGGTTGTTGGGTTGTTTTACCTCTGAGCGGCACTTTTTTTGCACATCATGGGCTAAATGGCCAGGTCACATGGACCCCGAAGGCTCAGAGAAGGTTGGGGGAGGAGACCCACTGGAACAGCTGTTGGGAGACAGATGGTAGCCTCCCGTCAAGGCCATCCAGAGTGTTCTTTAACGTGCACAGGGTATGGCTCTCCCGCACTCGGGGCCACGGCTTAACGTCCCATCCGACGGACGGACGGCCTTTCCAAGCCCATCGGTGTCCCCTACTGACCGTGGACAGGGCGGGAAGTTTTGCGGAGATAAATCTCAACGCTGACCCAGCTGGGACTCGAACCTGGGAACTACAGATTACGAGCCTGGCGCGCTACCGACTGAGCCATCCCCGCCCCTAAGGAGACGGAACCCACTGGACAGTTGTTAAGAGATACAAGGTAGCTTCACGTCAAGGCTATCCAGCATGTTCTTTAACGTGCACAGAGTTTGGCTCTCTTGCACACGGCACCCAGTCTTCACGTCCCATCCGACGGACGACGGCTTTCCAAGCCCACCGGTGTCTTCTACTGACTGAGGGCAGAGTAAGGATTTTGTGGAGATAAACGTAACGCTCTCCTAGATGGGATTCGAACCGGGGAGGGAGCGGGGTGGCTCAGTCGGTAGCGGGTCAGGCTTGTAATCTGTAGTTCCCATCTTCGAGTCCCAGCTGGGTCGGCATTGAGATTTATCTCCGCAAAATTCCCCGCCCTGCCCACGGTCAGTAGGGGACACCGATGGGCTTGGAAAGGCCGCCGTCCGTCGGATGGGACGTTAAGCCGTGGCCCCGTGTGCGGGAGAGCCATACCCTGTGCACGTTAAAGAACACGCTGGATGGCCTTGACGGGAGGTTACCATCTGTCTCCCAACAGCTGTTCCAGTGGGTCCCCTCCCCCAACCTCTCTGAGCTTTCGGGGTCCATGTGACTTGGCCATTTAGCCCATGGTGTGCAAAAAAGTGCCGCTCAGAGGTAAAACAACCCAACCCAACAACGAACCGGGGAACTGCTGATTACGAGCTTGGCGCGCTACCGACAGAACCCCCACCCCCATCTTCATCCCACTGCGAGTGGGCCACCCCCATTCTCAGCCACCCCCATCTTCATACCACTACGAGTAAGTGGTGGGGGCGAGGGAGAGAGTTATTCAATTAATAAAGAGCAAGTCAGAACTCCTTTGGTTTTAATTTTTTTTGCAGAAAATTCTTCCTTAAACTTCTGCCTTTGGCCTTGTCCTCTGCTGAATGCGACCTTTGCCTTGACCCTATGCTCGTTACATTAGTTATCCTAAAAGTTTTAATGGCATTAAAGTCAATGAAATTCAGTTCATTAAATTAATTTAATGGACTGAGCCCTGGAGTTGTAGAATGCCATTCCTGTTCAACTCCCTCTTTTTATCACTGTTCTTTTAGGGATTATTGGATTGGATTGTTTTACCTCTGAGCGGCACTTTCTTGCACACCATGGGCTAAATGGCCAGGTCACGTGGACCCGAAGGCTCAGAGAAGGGTGGGGGAGGGGACCCACTGGAACAGCTGTTGGGAGACAGATGGTAGCCTCCCGTCAAGGCCATCCAGCGTGTTCTTTAACGTGCACAGGGTATGGCTCTCCTGCACACGGGGCCACGGCTTAACGTCCCATCCGACGGACGGCGGCCTTTTGAAGCCCATCGGTGTCCCCTACTGACCGTGGTCAGGGCGGGGAAATTTTGCGGAGATAAATCTCAACCCTGACCCAGCTGGGACTCGAATTTGGGAACTACAGATTACGAACCTGGCGCGTTACCGACTGAGCCACCCCCGCCCCCTTTTAGGGATTAGTTCTGCAGATTAGTATAATATATGCATATTTACACCTCCGTTTTAGTGGTCTTTAAAAAATATTCTTGCCAAATACTGGACGGAAAAATGGAGTTCGATATTATCTCAATAGAAAATCACATTCAGAGCTGAATAATTTCTTCAATATGATTTTTATGAAAACTATTTCCCAAGGTAGATTAAAGACCTCAATCAAACCTATCTAAATCTGGATTTTAAACAATATTTGTTCAATATTCAAAGAGTTGTGAATGATGTAATATTTACAAAAAACTGAACCAAAAATGTAAATAAAACAAAAAATCATAGTTGACTCTAGTAGAGTACAGAGTGCATTTCACCCGCTACTGATCCTTCAACCAGGTTAAATTTTGTGGTCAATTTTTGTAGCCTATTAAATATTCCAACATTCATAATCTTTGAATACTGACTAAATAGATTTGATAAAGATCTTTAATTTATCTTTAGACACGTATTTCATTAAAAGTCATATTGAAGAAGTTATTGAGCTCTGAATGTGATTATATATTGAGATAAACATGGAACTCTTTCTATTTTTCTGTCCAGTAGCTAGGATGCGAAATTTTAATTTGGTTTAATATATTTTGGCATAGATTTGTAATTTTATTTCTATTGAATGTAGAAAATAAAGTTTTTGTATAATGATATATGAATTTGTCTAGGAGGGTTCCGCTAATTTTTTTTATTACATTACAAACTGTTCCGCCACCCAAGAAAAGTTGAATTAATGTAAGAATCAGTCTCATCTCATTGATGATGATAATCATTGGATGATCACTCTCATCTCATTGATGATGATAATCACCGGAGGATCACTCTCATCTCATTGATGATGATAATCACTGGAGGATCAGTCTCGTCTCATTGATGATGATAATCACAGGAGGATCAGTCTCGTCTCATTGATGATGATAATCACAGGAGGATCACTCTCATCTTATTGATGATGATAATCACCGGAGGATCACTCTCATCTCATTGATGATGATAATCACTGGAGGATCAGTCTCGTCTCATTGATGATGATAATCACAGGAGGATCACTCTCATCTCATTGATGATGATAATCACAGGAGGATCACTCTCATCTCATTGATGATGATAATCACAGGAGGATCACTCTCATCTCATTGATGATGATAATCACTGGAGGATCAGTCTCGTCTCATTGATGATGATAATCACAGGAGGATCAGTCTCGTCTCATTGATGATGATAATCACAGGAGGATCACTCTCATCTCATTGATGATGATAATCACCGGAGGATCACTCTCATCTCATTGATGATGATAATCACTGGAGGATCAGTCTCGTCTCATTGATGACGATAATCACAGAGGATCACTCTCGTCTTACTGATGATGATAATCACAGGAAAATCACTCTAATTTCATTGATGATGATAATCACTGGGGGATCAGTCTCATCCCATTGACGATGATAATAACTGAGTGAAAAAAGGAATCGTAGGGTGCATCTGTACCTTCCCTCTTTCTAGACAACGTAAATAAATAATTTCAAAAGTTTTCAGAATCCCAGCTCATTTAATTTATCTCTCTTTCAAAATACGGGTTTTACGATTTTACGCACTGGATTATCTATTCATTGCTATCTCGATATGACAAAATCTCATTGAAAGATAAAAAAAAAATGGTACAGAAATTAGGAATCTATTTAGTGAAACTGGAAGCGAAATCGTAGTGAAACTGCGTCTGGGAAAAACAAATTACGTGGCAATCTTCACTGATTAAAAGTTGAATTATTATGATGATCTTCATCATTTTTGTATTTCTGTTCCGTTGTTTCTTAGTCGATTCATTTGCTCACCCGCATAGAGATAGAAATTGTTTCTCGGTTTTCCCAGTTAAAAAAGGGAAGCTGCGTTTGAAGAAGATAGCGTTGACTCGCAGAACGAGAATTAAATTTGAGCAAGAGCAATAAATAGTTGGAACTTTTGCGAGCCCAGGCGCCCCAGGGTGCGCATTAGAGAAGGTTAAGGCATTGCGTAATGAGAAATGATAATAATATAATGATGTTTTTTTTTCTTCTCCAAGGTGGATGACGAAGAAGATGCGGGCTTCTTTCTTCATCACTATGGAGACAGCGAAGATTATCTTTAAGCTGCGATTAAAAATTAAACATCATTCTTCCCGAGAGGAAAAGGAAGAAAGAGAATCTTCTGAAGGAAAAAACACTTCTTAACTTTTGTCTGTTTTTTATTTCGGATAAAGAGAGCTTTTTATTTTTTACTGTTTTGGTGTAAATACGAGAGATTGTATATAATACCGTATCTGTGACGATTAAAGTCGGGTTTAATTCTGAGAGACTTTTGCACACTCGGATTAAATGATCAAGACTCAAGGACCCCAAGGGTTCAGAGAAGGTTGGGGAAGCGGACCCACTAGACAGCTGTTAGGATGGTAGCATTCCGTTAAGGCCATCTGGCACGTTATTTAAAATGCACGAGGTATAGCTCTCCGGCACACAGGGCCACGGTTTATAGACCCATTCGATGTACAGCACACCTTTTCTCATTGGGGAAGAGAGTAAGCTCAGCCAGTAGCAAGCTAGGCTAGTAACCTTCAATTTAAAGATTCGAGTCGCTGAGATTTATTTCCGATAAACCCCACTGTGACTTCGGTCAGAAAGATGACACCTGGAGCTTGGAAAGACCACCGTCTATCGGATGGGACGTTAAATCGTGGACCGGTGTGCAGGAGAGCCATACACTGTATACGTTAAAGAACACGCTGGCTTCCCGTCAAGCTTCTCGTGAAAGCCATCCAGCGTGTTCTTTAATATTCGTAGGATATGGCTCTCCTGCACACGGAGCAAAGATAATTATGGTCTTTTCAAGTTCCATAAATGTCTACTGCCTCACCGTCGAACAGGATAGAAGTTAACAGACCTATATTATCCCAGCAACTGAGACGTTTGAGATTCGAACCTGGAAACTGTAGATTACCAGCCTGACGTGCTTCCGATTGAAGCAACTCCCACCCCCACCCCCACCCCGAGAATGTTATTCCCTGACTAAGCGTACAGATGATAAGATCTATATCTCTCTATCCTACTACAGAATTTCCTACATCTCCATCTCCATATAGAGATCCATTTCTCCATCTCCTATAGAGCACTGAGTCTTTGGGGTGTTTGTGATCAGATCATTTCGCCAATCGTGTGCACAGAATTTAACATTCAGAAGTAAAACAACCAACTCCCTAGTAAAATATTAACATCGTCTTAGGAAAATCAAGCCATAGCTGTATGAAGCTCGAAATAATCATTAACGTGATAGTCCTCAGCTACGATGTTTTAGTTCTAACGCTTCCCCCATCTCTTCTCTGAGGAAGATGCTGCAGTGATCGCAGGATAGAGCCGTTGAAAGAGAGGAGAGATTCAGAGACGCCAGCGTCTTACTTTAACTCCAAGCTTTCTCTGCTCCTACTTTACTGATTGACCCTCTCCCGAAATGAGCGCATTCACTTGCCTCTATGCGTCCTCTTCCATGATCAGTGATGAAGATGCGGGAGAGCATTTTAGCACCATCAGCCTTTTCTCTTGCATCGGGGTTCTTCTGCGGTCTAAGGAATGGCGATTTCTCCAAATGGACCGAGTTACGTAAAAGTTTCATACAAATTGAAATCCTTACTTGATTTCTTTCTTACTACGGTTTTTTTTTTAAAGTTTCTTTACATTGATGTTGTGCGAAAATTTGTACTGTACCTGGAATGGCAATGCTATTTGAATGTATTGCTGTAAGAGATAAAAAGCTTTTATTATACTAATAAAAAAATATTCATTTCCCCTATAAATTATGACTATGTCAAAAGTATCCCAAAGGATTAGAGCTCATTAAGAGATTATTCAATGGATAGCTATTTGGGAACAGATGAGAAAGACTTCTGTTAAAGCCATTAAGTGTGTTCTTTAATATTTAAAGGATATCTAAGTGCCTCAAAGCGGTACTTTTTTGAATACAGTATGCTAAATGGCAGGTCACAAGAACCCCAGAGATTCATAGAAGGTTAGATTGGACAGCTGTTACGAGACAGATGGAGGCCTTCCGTCAAGGTCATGCAGCGTGTTCTTTAACATTCAAAGGGTATAGATCTATCCTGCATTGAGTTGGTTGTCCTCTACGCGACACCTTTTGCACACAATGGGCTAAATGGCTAGGTCATAACGACCCCAAAGACTCAGGGAAATTTGGGGAAAGGGATCCACTGGAAAGCTATAAAGAGAAAGGCCTCTGGCAAAGGTCATTCAACTTGTTCTTTAATGTGTGTAAGACAAGGCTCTTCTGCACACGGACCACTGCGTAATGGCTAGGTCATAACGACCCCAAAGACTCAGGGAAATTTGGGGAAAGGGATCCACTGGAAAGCTATAAAGAGAAAGGCCTCTGGCAAAGGTCATTCAACTTGTTCTTTAATGTGTGTAAGACAAGGCTCTTCTGCACACGGACCACTGCGTAATGGCTAGGTCATAACGACCCCAAAGACTCAGGGAAATTTGGGGAAAGGGATCCACTGGAAAGCTATAAAGAGAAAGGTCTCTGGCAAAGGTCATTCAACGTGTTCTTTAATGTGCGTAAGACAAGGCTCTTCTGCACACGGACCACTGCGTAATATCACATACGACGAACGGCGGCGTTTTCAAGCCGATCTGTGTCCCCTTTCACACAAAGGGCAGGTGGAAGTTAGTGGAGATAAATCTCAACGCTGGTACAGTTGGGACTCGAACCTGGGAACTGCAGATTGCAAATCTGGCGCACTACAAACTGAATAACCCTCCGCGCCAACATCTGATGCACCAGGGGTCAAAGGTTAACGTCCCATCTGATGCGACGTTATCATCTACTTACGATGAAAATTCGAACTGTGATAGAAAATGCGAATAACATATTCTTGTTGTTTCTTTTAAAAAAAGGATCGTAAATTTTTGATGTAAACATTGAATATGAGAATGAAATACTAATTATTATTAGTTAATATTTGATGTACAGTCGCTCAAAATAGTATCCGAACGCTATGGTTGATTATAGAATTCAGAAAAAATATCTGGCAACGATTTTTTTAGAAATTAGTGATCTAACAGGAACACAAAGGTTGCCAGATCACTAATTTCTAAAAAAGATCGTTGCCAGATATTTTTTCTGAATTCTGTAATCAACCATAGCGTTCGGATACTTTTTTGAGCGACTGTACCTTGTGGCCGAGTGGTTAGAACGCTTATATGATTTTCCAAGGAACAAGAGGCGTCAGCAGGAGGAGGGGGGGGGGGTGGCACTTACTTTAATTTTAAAATTCTATCATGAATTGTCTATTTACTTTTGTTGTTTTTACCTCTGAGCGGCACTTTTCTGCACACAGTGGACTAAATGGCCAGGTCACAAGGATCTGAAGGATCCACTGGAACAGCCGTTGGGAGACAGATGGTAGCCTCCCGTCAAGGCCATCCAGCGTGTTCTTTAACGTGCACAGGGTATGGCTCTCCCGCACACGGGGCCACGACTTAATGTCCCATCAGATGGACGGCGGCCTTCCCAAGCCCATCGGTGTCCCCTACTGATCGTGAGCAGGACGTGGAGTTTTGCGGAGAAAGTTTCAACGCTGACACAGCTGGGACTCTAACCTGGAAACTGCACATTACGAGGCTGAGGGCTACCAACTGAGCCACCCTGCCCACAGTCTGTTTACAATATTCGTGTAAAGTTTATTTTGTAAATTAATTTAAAAAATTTTGTAAATTAAACAATTTCTAACGGTAGGAATTATGGATGAGTTCCGACTCAGGTTCTGTCGGTCGCGCCGGGACCTCGAGCGTGTTCTTTAACGTGCACAGGGTATGGCTCTCCCGCACACGGGGCCACGGCTTAACGTCTCATCCGACGGACGGCGGCCTTTCCAAGCCCATCGGTGTCCCCTACTGACCGTGGGTTGGGTTGTTTTACTTCTGAGCGGCACTTTTTTGCACACAATGAGCAAAATGGCCAGATCACAAGGACCCCGAAGTCTCAGAGAAGGTTGGGGGAGGGGGCCCACTGGAACAGCTGTTGGGAGACAGATGGTAGCTTCCCGTCAAGGCCATCCAGCGTGTTCTTTAACGTGCACAGGGTATGACTCTCCCGCACACGGGGCCACGGCTTAACGTCCCATCCGACGGACAGCGGCCTTTCCAAGCCCATCGGTGTCCCCTACTGACCGTGGGCATCGCGGGGACCTATATGCGGAGCATCTGAAATGGTTGAATTCCTTCTAGAGATGAGTCTGGACTCAATATTTCTGAGCTAAGCCCGAATTGGATCGCTTGAAACAATTCAAATAACATACAGCTTCGGACTCTGACTCAGAATAATGTATGTTTCAAATAACTCTTGCAATTTCAAAATAAAAAAAAGTAAAAACGTATTTTTTTTATTTTAATTTCGATCTTTTAATCAGTCTTTGGTAATTAATAATATTGAACAACACGTGGCTTTTTTTTAAACTATTTTCTGTCTTTAATAAATGAATAGCTTTTTACGTCTGTAATCACGTGACTTACGGGTTTCTACTTTCTACTAGTATTTCTAATATTTTTCTTTCCAAATAGCATTAGCATTTTAATTTTGTCATAAAATGATTATAGTAAATAATAAAGAATAAAATAAATGATTATCGAAATGCATTTCTGTATATATTTTCTTATAATTCGTCGGAGAAATTTTTACCCTAATTCGGGTTTAACTCGAAAAAAATTAAGTCCAGTCCAATTAAAGTCATCTATAGAAGGAATTTCCCCATTTCAGATGTTGCACAGATAAGTCCCCACCCTGCCCACGGTCAGTATGGGACACCGATGGGCTTGGAAAGGCCGCCGTCCGTCGGATGGGACGTTAAGCCGTGGCCCCGTGTGCGGGTGAGCCATAGCCTGTGCACGTTAAAGAACACGCTGGATGGCCTTGACGGGAGGCTACCATCTGTCTACCAACAGCTGTTCCATTGGGTCTCCTCCCCCAACCTTTTTTGAGCCTTCGGGGTCCATGTGACCTGGCCATTTAGCCCATGGTGTGCAAAAAAGTGCCGCTCAGAGGTAAAAAACAACCCAACCCAAAATCCACAGATATGAATCGTAATATCCTATCTATCCAACACAAAGAAGTTTTTTCTCTTTAAAAAGAAACTATTGAATATAAAGAGACAAAGAGACAGTTTCAAAAAGAATAACTCTTTCTTTACTTCTTCTAAAGAAGACTGTTATCCCCAGGCTATTAACTATGGTAAAAGTAACACACTCGTCAATAACACTCTTAACACTAAACCATAATTTATGGCATGGGGCGAATTTATGGTATAAACACCAAGTTACATTTGCTACTAGCAAAGGCTTAGCTTTCCAATTGTAGAAACTCAAGCTGTTGAATAATTTTGTGCTGCTTTTAACGAGAGTGATGATATCTTACGGAACGGCCACTGCCTGTTCACTGGTGTCACCTTTCTGCACACGAGAAATCGTCGCCATGTTCCCGGGTGATGCCTCGTTAACATCATCGGAAAGCACATCACCCAGCCTCATCTTTTTGGCGCGGGGTTGATTTTCGTCTTCATCGTCGAGATGGTCAGATGTCCGCTTACGTGTTGGTGCAATATTCTGTGCCGAGAAGTTGTTCTGCTTAGGTGTGGTTGCGATGTTCAGCGCCGACAAATTGATCTGCTGATGTTTGTTGTGTGACGCACTTACTGGAGGAGTATTTGGTGACGGAGTCTCGACCTTTTGGGATAACAGCTGCGAAGATGCTTTGGCTATTGGGGATGCACTTAGCTCATATCCGGGGATCATCTGAATCTTCATGTAAGAATTGTTGTCATGCGATTGATCACTGAATTCGGATGCGGTCGGTTCTATCGATCCGACTAACTTACGAGGATCATATTCAATAGCTTTCAGCTGCTGCTTGAACCAATCATTCGACTCGCGAAATTCTGGTGTAAGTTGTTTTTTTCCAGTTGTTAGATCTTCTAATACAGGATTTGGGATTTCCACCTGAGGGCCATCTTCCCGTGGCATGTCACTCTCTTCGCCTTGGCGCCATTCAACCAATTCATCCGTCTTATCCTCAAGCATCTCCGTTGAATCTAACGAATGGCTCTCCACTCTCCCGAAATCCCATTTCTGAGCATGATGCTCGCTTGATTCAATCGATGGAAGTGAGGAGGGGACTCCTGGGATTCGCATGCAATTAAGATCTCTTAAGAAGAGACTTACAGTTTCGCGCAACTTAACCCGTGTCAGAAAATCCTGAACGACTTCAGTTTCTTGTAATTGCATCGTGTTTGGATCTAATGCATTCGCCAAACAGCTCATCCATCCCAAGCCTCCATGCTGATACAACTTGTGTACATCTGGATCAATAAATACAGTGCCCACTCTATTTTCACACACTGCGTTTGGTGTCGTAAGCATATGACTCCCGTCTCTCGATGCAGGACTTAGCATCTCGTTCACATTCAGTCGTCGGCTATTCAGTTCTACCATTTCTCCAGATTCTTCTCTTGGCAGACTTTGCGAATTGAGAGCAACAGGTAGGGCAACTGAATCCAATTTCACTGTAACTTGTTTCACTTTAATTACGGATTCACAAAAGAGGGTTTGGGTAGGGACTTCTTCCCTCGACTCTGCCCTCCAGTTCTTTTCGTCCACTTTTTCCGACTCGTTTGATTCGTCTATTTGCATAATTTCTGAACCTTGAGCATTTGGTAAATGAATTGTCGAACTGGTGGACATCATAAGACTCTCATTGGGTTCAATCAAAGAAACACTTATTGGATGATCTGGGGTTTCTCTAACGTCCATTTGATTTTCTGCTTTCAAAACCTGGCGTCGTGCCACGGTTTCCTGCATTCCTTCAGATTCTTCCGCTTCCTGCATTTCTGAATCTCTCATTCCATCTGGCAAACGACTCACCAAGTCGTTGTTCATCATCTGAAGCTCGTTTGATTCAATTAACAGGTTTCCAAAAATGCTTTTCCCGACCATTTTGGATATCGTGATTTCACCCGAATTGCCCAAGAAGTCAGCACTTAGTTTTTCATGCTTCCTTTCATTTCCTTCTATGGTAATCATCCCTTTTCCCCATTCCCTCCAACCCTTATGATACTGGGCAGTATCTTCCACTTCGAACTGCACCTGAGAGTCTTTCATCACGGAATAAATCCTATTGTCTGCGCTTCTTATTTCCATGCGAATAAGACATTCTTTTGATTTCACAAACTCACGACGAACTTGTTTCCCTACGTCGAACTCAATTCTCTCCTCACAACTTTCGCCTCGAAACTGCGTCAGCGACCTGTTGCAGTCCACTCTAACAGACTGTCCCAATGCTCTTTTCTCAGCGGTCACTTGAGCTTTAAGTTCCCCAGAAAAGCCTATGTCGAGGCGTGAGAATATTTCGCTAAGATCTTCGATATTTTCACCCAGATCATGGACATTTAATTTTATCCTCTTAGCCGGTATCACGCGCAAATATTTGTCGCCAAAATCAAAAGCGTGTCGCTTTCCTAAGCACACAACATGTAAAATAGTTTCCCCGGACCCATCAGTGCTCGTTTGATTTAGATCGTAGCAACCATCATTATCTGCCAACTCCTCATCACAAGCAACCATGGCATCGTCTTGTTCATCGTATTCGACGATTGTTTCGAGGGGGGTAGAACTCCTGGCACACTGTGTCTTGTGACATGAAGAATTTGGCTCACCTTTCGCTGATTCGAGGAGATCGGCAGCTGTCTGCATCTCCTTGACGATGTTGGTCTGCACGAAAGATGACAACTTAGTTTTGGAAATGGTGATCGATCTCTGCACGATGGCCCACCGGAATGCACGCATGATGTTTCCCATCGTGATCGACACGTGGCCACCAATTTTGCGATCGCAATACAAGCTTAATGTTAACGGTGCTAGCTAATCAATTGGCATCTTTAAAATTCAAACAATTCCAGTGGATTATCTGTTGTAGCCTTATTGTTTAGCGGCATTGTTGCTTTTCGTAACGAAATCATACGTAACAGTTCGGTTCAATCCTCTTATTCTTTGATGCCACTGAGTTAAATTATGGTTTTTAAATTATTGGAAAAAGTATGACCCACGAAATTTCTTTGGAAACCACAGAAGGGAATTTTGTTTCCTGATTCTATTTTCTTGCTCTTGATTAAAAAAAGGAACACCGATGGCCATTTACTATTTGAACGTCATGCCCGAGTATACTCGTGGTGTCGGAATTTTCTCAAAGTGGCATGCCGAGTATATTCTGGGTGTCGGAAATTTCTCAGAGTATGTTTCCAGAGTAATCGGGAGTGTCGGAATTTCATCAGAGCTTCATCCCGAGTATACTCGGGTTGTCGAATTTTTCTGAGCGTCAGTCCGAGTATACTCGGGATGTCGGAATTTTCTCAGAGCATCATGCCTAGGTGTATTCGGTGTCGTATTTTTTTCCAAAGCACCATGCCTCGGTTTATTCGGGCTGTTGGAATGCTCTCGAAGCGTCATGGTCGGGTATACTCGGGCCATCGGAATCTTCTCAAAGAGTCATGCACGTGTTTACTCGGTGTGGCGTGTTACTGACCTTCTCGAAAATTAACTGCTGCTTTTGCCAAGAAATAATAGATAAAGGTGGTTTTTCCATTTGTTAGAACTGGTTCTGTTCAATTTTTACGTGGACTTAAAAAAAAGAATATTAAAAAACTCGACCCAGGGAAAAAAAAAACAAAAAACATAATGCTCAAAAGGTTAGGCCGTGGTTTCAAACTTCTTTCCAAAGTATTATCTATACAATTATTTTACACAAAATATTCCACTAATCTAAAGCTTATGAGCGGAAATGCATATAATTTTAAGAAATTATGAGCTAGATGATACCAATAATAAAAAAATAAATACCCCTCAAGCAGTTTTTTTTAAAATCATTTCTTTATTGAGACAAATTCAAATAAATCATTCTTTCTTTACAGATGTCCCGCAAAGCTAACAGCCTATCTGCAGGAGAGAAACATTCATCGACATAAAACATAATACCTTCTTTCTGCCTTAATCTGCTAATATTAATACATTTATCTCACATTGCATTAATTATGTGCTATCCTACTATTTCAGTTTAGAATTTCGACATTCAATAATAGGGGCGGGATGGCTCAGTCGGTAGCGCGCCAGGCTCGTAATCTGTAGTTCCCAGGTTCGAGTCCCAGCTGGGTCAGCGTTGAGATTTATCTCCGCAAAATTCCCCGCCCTGCCCACGGTCAGTAGGGGACACCGATGGGCTTGGAAAGGCCGCCGTCCGTCGGATGGGACGTTAAGCCGTGGCCCCGTGTGCGGGAGAGCCATACCCTGTGCACGTTAAAGAACACGCTGGATGGCCTTGACGGGAGGCTACCATCTGTCTCCCAACATCTGTTCCAGTGGGTCCCCTCCCCCAACCTTCTCTGAGCCTTCGGGGTCCATGTGGCCTGGCCATTTAGCCCATGGTGTGCAAAAAAGTGCCGCTCAGAGGGTAAAACAACCCAACATTCAATAATATGCTCTCTTTACAAATTTTTTTACCTTTTTTCATTTAGAATATTTCAAAATAACAATCGGATTTTTCTGTTTACATTCAGCACCACATAATTCGTCAGTAGGAATTAATATTAATTATCTAATTTTTTAATAAAAATCTGTTTAATTCGTGTTTTATTTCTCTGAACGAATTTACGGCTAGCAGTTCCCTTGGTAATTGATTGAAAATGTATGGAATTTTGTAGCCGCTTGTGCATTTCCCATAGTTATTTGTAAAATTCGGTAGTTGAAAATAATTTTCTTTCTTTAAATCTTGTGTTTTTATCATGCTGGCCTTTATTTTTATGTGTGTTGTCGAAAAAATTACGTATAACTATGCTATATTTATATAGGCTCTGGTAAGGTAAGATGTCCAAGTAAATAAGTCTATCTTGGGCTGTAATTAGATGTGTGCGGTCTTTAATTGGTATAATATTTTTAGCTATTGAGGATTGAATGCGTTCTATTTTTCTAATATTTGTTAAGTTGGTTGTACCATGTATCGTTATGGCATAATTTAAGAGGGACTCACAGATTGCTTTATAAAACATAATACATGTGTTGGTATACATAATATATCGTAATTTATTTAATTTCAAAGCACAAAGCCTTAATGTGCTGCAGATTTTCTCAGTATGAACGTTCCCATCGGAAGGTACTGTCGAGATATAATCCTAGATATTTTATTGTATGTACTCTGTCAATTTTTATGCAGCCACAGTTATCTAGCTCAGAAATGGTTCCCTTTTTTCTGCAGTTTAATTTGTGTGTTTTAATAATTAAGTTATTGTTAATTTTGAAACCAGGTGAATGAAAAGTCATCCATTTGGTTTTATTGCTATTTAGATACAGTTTATTAGAGTTTAACCATCGTTTAATAATATTAAAGTCTCTTTGCAAGTGTTTAGCAGCATCTTCTTCCAATTTGTTTATATTAAATAAAACTATATCATCGGCATATAAAAACATGGTACTATTTAGTTTCATTTTGTTAAGTCGTTTATGTAAATCAGAAATAAAAGGGGGCCGAAAATGGATCCTTGAGGAACACCGAATTTAACTTCACACTTTTCGCTGTAGGTGTTGTTAATTTTAGTTACCGTAAATCTATTTGATAAGTAGCTTTGAAACCAGTGTAATGCGGTTCCTCTAATTCCATACTTTTCTAATTTCTGTAGAAGAATATCATGATCCAAAGTGTCAAAGGCTTTCTGTAAATTTAAAAACACTGCAACCGCCCTGTCACCTCTATTTAGTGCCATGTAGGCTAAACCAGTAAATTTCGTTAGGAAGTTCACGGTACTTTTCCCCTTTTGAAACCCATATTGATTTTCACTGAGAATGTTATGTTTATTAAGAAATTTATATAAAGTATTGTAAACATATTTTTCCAATATTTTATGTACAGAAGATAAAATAGCAATGGGTCTGTAATTAGTTGTAATTGACTTTGTTCCTCCTTTGCATATTGGTCGCAGAATTGCCGTTTTAAGCTCAGTTGGTATTGTTCCAGTTGAAATACTTTCGTTAACTATTTCTTTTATGACATCAGCAAATAGCTCGACACAGTTTTTAATGTGTTTAATTTGTATATTGTCATATCCAGGGGATTTGTCCACATTTAAAGTTTTGATTATATTCACAATATCTGTCCTGTTTGCAGGAGGTATATAAATTGAATTTTTGTTTGTAATGTTATTGATTGTTTCAAATTCAACATCATGTTGAATTTGAAACAATCAATCATTTTTTATGCATAAAATTAACGAGCAATATTCACTATTAAATTTATTTGCAATTTGTAAAGGTGTTTAACTTTTAGGCATGTTCTTAATGATAGTTTCGTCAATAGATCTTATTTTTTTAGTCTCTAGTGCTTGATGGATTAATTCCCATGTTTTTCTCATATCATTTCTTTTTTATCTTTATAAAAATTTTGTTTTTGATTTTCACTGTAACAGAGGTCTGTCAGTTTATATGCCATAGTAGAACGATCTGAGAGGATGGCAAGGACCTCATCAGAAAAACGACATATAATCCATGCCTTACCCCAGGCTCGAACCCAGCGTCCCTTAGATCAGTAGCCAAGCGCGCTAACCATGCGGCCACGGGACGACTACACAAAGATATAAAAAAAATATATATATAAGGAAAACTTTTTTTTTTCATCAACCAATCAAGTAATTTTTCTTTAATATCAGGCATTTTTCTTAAGCTTATAATTTTTCTAGGAAGAAAGTTAAACAGGAACGGAATTTGATGTCCTTGGAATTTCGTCCATAATTATTATAGAATTGTGGCTGTTTTAAAACAAACAAACATAGCCTTTCTTCTTGTAAAATCGTGGTGGCAGATGATAACAGAAAACAAACAGTAATAAAATTTCAATAGATAAAATCTTAGGGAAATCAAAAATATCCTTTGTTGTAGAAAGTACTAGTTAAACTCCCGCCAAAAGTTTGGCGCGAAACGTCAGTTCGTTCGTAAGTTTTCCCATAGACAACATACTAGTCTATTCACAACTCTCCGTCGAAAACATACCACTTCATTCATAAGGTAGGCGACGGCAGCGCCCCCAGAAATTTCGGACTCTTGCAGAAGGATTACTCTCGATCCACGGCAGCTAGGAACCTGATCTCTGAACCCAACTTGGTCAGACCTAAGTGGGACAATAACACAAAATTTGGAACCGATAGATTAAGTATCCGAGGAACCACAGGCAACCGAAAATTTCTTCCGCCAATGACGTCACATCGTGAACATACAGTACTGCGCGAAATAGTTGAGACAAGCGAAGCCTGGAGAACCTCTTCGATCAGGCCACATCCAGCAATTCCCCAAACACCCACCCAAGGTCATGTTTTGGGATGTTTCACAGCTTCCGGGCCACAGACGCTTCACCCCATTGAAGGAATGATGGACAGCAAAAAGTACACAGGCGTTCTGGAGGCGAAAATGGTCCCAACACTGCAGAAACTGTTTCCTAACGGCGATGGGGTATTTCAACAGGATCTGGCTCCATGCTACAATTCTAAGCTTGCTAAGAGCTTCTTTACCCAACAACATTTGAAGGTATTGTAGTGGCCAGGAAATTCACCCGATCTAAACCCCATTGAAAATTTGTGGGCCATTATTAAAGCGCGCATATCTAAGATGGATTGCACGACGAAAACCAAAATGATAGAAAGTGTCATGAAAGTGTGGTACCACGACCCTGAAGTGAAGGAGATGTGTGGAAAGATAGTGGCATCAATGGTTGAGAGGGTGAAAGAAGTAAATAAACCTAAGGGGGGGGGGGTCACATTCATTATTAACTACACTATTAAACAAATAAATATTTTAGTTGTGTCTTTGTTACTGCATTTTCCTATTGTCCCAACTGATTTGCACAGTACTGTACGTACAAGAAACACGTGTCCTCCCGTTCATTTCATTTGTCCTCCCGGAATTACGGCTATTGTATTAAATAATATTATGATCGTTTTTTAATTCCTGGCTTACACAATCCTCTCAGTAGACTGATTTGTATTCTTTTAATTCCATTTAATTCCGACTTACATGCGGTTATCCAATACGTAATTGTAGATACAAAGAAGGCTTTATATACTAAAACAGTTATTTGCATATCAACAAACAAATTAAGACATCTGGGTTGAAAGAGAATATACAGAGAAAATGAAATAATTTATAAAGTAACATATGAATGCAAAAAAAAACATACATTGGAGAAACAGGGAACTTACTAGAAACAAGAATAAAAAAAACAAAGCTACAATAAAAAACAAAAAGGACTGGACAGACACGTAGAAAAAAACTAATCATAAAATAGGCTGGAATAAATAAAATATCCCCTCAAGCAGCTGCTTGCCACAGAGGTCTGACAGGAGCCTGTCAGTTTATATGCCATAGTAGGAGATCTGAGAGGATGGCAGGACCTCAGCAGAAAAAGGACACACACATCCATGCCTAATCCGGGGCTCGAACCCAGGTCCCTTAGATCAGTAGCCAAGCGTGCTAACCACTCGGCTACGGGAATACAACAACAATAATTGAAAAAGAAAAAAAAATACATTCATAAGAGAAGCAGAAGAAGGATTACTAATACAGTCAACAGATGGCGCCATGAACGATGTGCAAGGAAATGTTTTACCCAAAATCTGGCAACCACTACTACATAAGGAAGAAAGTTCCAATAAAGGTGCAACCTACTCGGATGACGACCCCAGTGAAATATTAAGATATTTACTCAATAATTAATTGAATCTATTTCTCTTAATTTCGACATATATTAATCTAAAAACTAATTGTTATTTTAAGTGTTTTAAATACCTCTTCAAGCAGCTGCTTGCTGCAGAGGTCTGATAGGAGCTTGTGAATCGCCATAGAAGAAGGTTTGTGAGATGGGACCTCAGTAGAGAAACAACACAGACATCCATGTCTTACTCAGAGCTCAAACCCAGGTCCCTTAGATCAGTAGCCAAGCACGCTATCCACTCGGTCACTGGACGGCATAATTTTAGGTGTTACAAAAAGTAATCTTGAACACATCCAGCTAGTGTGCAGGTTGTTGGATTGTTGGGTTGTTTTACCTCTGAGCGGCACTTTTTTGCACACCATGGGCTAAATGGCCAGGTCACAAAGACCCCGAAGGCTCAGAGAAGGTTGGGGGAGGGGACCCACTGGAACAGCTGTTGGGAGACAGATGGTAACCTCCCGTCAAGGCCATTCAGTGTGTTCTTTAACGTGCACAGGGTATGACTCTCCCATACACGGGCCACGGCTTAACGTCCCATCCGACGGACGGCGGCTTTTCCAAGCCCATCGGTGTCCCCTACTGACCGTGGGCAGGGCGGGGAATTTTGCGGAGATAAATCTCAATACTGGCTCAGGAGGGACTCTAACATGCAACTGCAGATTACGAGTCTAGCGTGCTACAGACTGAGCCACCCCCGCCCAATCAAGATTAAGAATTATGTGTTTTAAGATTCAAAGCTCTTAGCAGTAATTTTATGCACACAGTAGGCTAAATTGGCAAAGTCACAAGTACCCCAAGGGCTATGAGCTGAGTAAGAGAATGATATCTACTATACAGCCTTTAAAAGATAAATGGAAACCAGTAAGGCCATCCAGAGTCATTTTTAACTGGAGTCATTTTTAACACGTGCAGTGTATGTCTCTCCTACACACTGGGGCGGGGGTGGCTCAGTCGGTGTCAATAGGGAACACCGATGGGCTTGGAAAGGCCACCGTCCGTCGGATGGGATGTTAAGCTATGGCGCCACGTGCGGGAGAGCCATACCCTGTGCTAGTTAAAGAACATACTGTATGGTCCTGATGGGAGACTACCATCTGTCCCCTAACTGCCGTCCAGTGGGTCCTCCACTTTCCAAAACTTTCTCTAAGCCCTCGTGATCCTTATGACCTGGCCATTGAGCCCATTGTGGGCAAAAAAGTGCCGCTCAGAGATAAAACAATCTTAATCTTGAAACACAATGCACCTGAAAAGTCATGAGACAAAATTTTTAAAACAAAAGCATAATGTTCAAAAAAAAAATTATTTCGAAACTCATTCAAAGTAGTCACCATGGGATTTTCTATACACTTGTTATAAATCTCTTTTAATCCTTAAAAACATTCTTGAAATTCCTCCAAAGTTATCCCCTTGAGATGGTCGGTGACATTTTTTTTTTGTCTTTTGGATGGATGAATCCTTTCCCTTTAGGTTCTACTGTGTAGGGATAATAAAGTTCCACTCTATACGGACTACATGGTTCTACTGTATATGGTTAATAAGGATCAACTGCATATGGCTATTAAGTTTCTATTACATATGACTCTACTATATAGGGATAATAAAGTTGAACTCTATACGGATTATATGGTTCTACTGTATATGGTTAATAAGGTTATCTGATAATAAAATATTACTGCATAGGGTTGGGTTGTTTTACCTGTGAGCGACACTTTTTTGCACACCATGGGCTAAATGGCCAGGTCACATGGACCCTGAAGGCTCAGAGAAGGTTGGGGACCCACTGGGACATCGGTTGGGAGACAGATGGTAGCCTCCCGTCAAGGCCATCCAGCGTGTTCTTTAACGTGCACATGATATGGCTCTTCCACACACGGGGCCACGGCTTAACGTCCCATCCGACGGACGGCGGCCTTTCCAAGCCCATCGGTGTCCCCTACATACCGTGGGCAGGGCGGGGGAATTTTGCAGAGATAAATCTCAACGCTGACCCAGCTGGGACTCGAACCTGGGAACTACAGATTACGAGCCTGGCGCGCTACCGACTGAGCCACTCCCGCCCCTACTGCATAGGGGAAATAAGGTTCTACTCTATATAGTTAATAAGGTTTTATTGTAAATGGATAATAAAATATTAGTGTCTAGGGATAATAAGATTCTACTCTGTACAGATAATAAGGTTCTTCATGAGGAATATTGAGCTATCTGCTACATATCGAATATCTACACTAGGGGAATTTCTAATTATCTTATTGAGACTGATCTTATTACTTCAAAAACCGGGCATAAAGGTGTAAGACGATTCGTTTGATGAATATATATAAGAAAATGTTTCATGAATTACAGGGGAAAAAAGTAACCTTAGCTTCCTTGAAAGCGTTTTCTCTTTTTTTTTGAAACGAGAAATATTTTTTTATCTGTATACGACATCTAGGTTGAAAGAGAATAATAAACCATGTTGATGAAAAGATAAGAGGATACAAAGAATATGAAAAGACTATTTTTGAAATGATGAAAGCCAAAAAAAAAATAGATTTCGTATGAAGAAAGAATTTTTTCTGTTGTTTCTTTTCGAACATCGTCTTTCACTTTTTTTTTTATCAAGATCTATTCTTAGGAATCTTTGTCTTCTCAGAATCCTGTCTAGGAACTTATCATTCAGAAAATTAGTTTTATACTGAAAATGAGGTTTGGCTGTATAAGGATAATAAGGTTCTTCTACTGTGTGCAGCTAATAATATTTTCGCTATCAGGTGATAATAGTTTTTCGTTACGTGATTTCATTAACCTTTCTGCACAGCTCTCAGAATGAAAAAAAAAAGAACAGTTATTAGAAGAAAAAATTTAATAAACGCTGTTTTTTTTATCAGCGAAAAAAATATTTTCTTCCTTCGTATCGCGATTAGATCTGCATCAAACATCAAACCGAAAGAATTGAAAAAAATACAACTGGGTGTGTTTTTCATTTAAAAAAGTTGATCCAGCTATTGAAGACAAAAATGGAAGTTCATGAAAAACCTGTTAGGGCAGTGGTGGTGGAATGTTTTTATTTGGGGGTCAATAGTGATGTGCTTTAATATTGTTAAAAACTGTTAGTTAAAAGTTGTTACTGCAAAAAATTAATAAATAATTTTTTTAATGCTTTATTATTCCTTGCCGTCCCGTGGCCGAGTGGTTAGCGCGCTTGGCTACTGATCTAACGGACCTGGGTTCAAACCCCGGATAAGTCATGGATGTATGTGTCGTTTTCTGCTGAGGTCCTGCCATCCTCTCAGACCTTTTACTTTGGCATATAAACTGACAGGCTCCTGTCAGACCTCTGTGGCAAGCAGCTGCTTGAGGTTTTTTTTCCACTTATGCTAGGGTTACAATGACTTAAAATTAATAGAGACTAAATATAAAAATAAAAATATCTTCCTCACTTCTAATAAACCCAACTTCTAAATAAACCCATCTTTTTTCCTTTCTGAACCGGATCGATATTTATTATCGTCCTTTTCGTAGCACGTGTTTGAATGCTTGTCTTAATGGGTGATTTAGTCTTAATGGTGGATTGTGTCTTAATGGGTGATTGTCCAGTGGGTAGCATTCTCTGAGTCCTTCAGATCCTTGTGACCTGCACACTCTTGACTTCTATCTCCCAATAATTGTCCAGTGGGTCGCCTTCTCTCAACCTGCCCCGAGTCCTTGTGATCTGCACACTCTGGACTTCTGTCTCCCAACAGCTGTCCAATGGGTCGCCTTCTCTGAACTTTCTCCGAGTCCTTGAGGTCCTTGTTACCTGAACACGCTGGACGTCTGTCCCCCAACAGATATCCAACTGCTTCTGTGAACCCTTGAGGTCTTTGTGACCTGGCTATTTAGCCCGATATGTGCCAAAAAGAGCATCTCAGAGATAAAACAAACCAAACACGAAAATCCTCAGCGTGCATTGCACGACCTAGACAACTCTTTCTAGCACAGAGGCTGAACCGATAACCACAATGCCACGCCCGACCAAGGCATATTTCTCTATGTCGTGTGTAACTCGCATGCGAGCTCAACGTTACCAAACACAACACGAAATATTTTTCCAGAATGAGGAACGTGTCCACCCTAGTCTAGATTCGAGCACTCCCCTCTCTTTAGGACGAAATTAATGACAGCTTCTCTGTCAGGGCCGAGCTGTTTGACGGACCTTCTCCCTTGCGAGGTCCAGTGACAATGGATACAATACCGATACGGGAGGTGAAGTTCTCTTCTCTAGATGTTTGCCTTTGCGGAGTCTGTCAAACAGACAGTTAATAGATTCTTGTCGTGAGTGGAAGACTGTGTACTCTTCCTATTCTGTGTGGATTCTGTTATGGAACAAATCGACAATGAAGTGTAGGTAGGAAGGCTCAACGAAGGCTGCAATAGAGTCAGGTGGACACGCAAGTTATGTAGCAAGTGGTATCAATGTCGTAGTCTGACACTTCTTGTAGTTCTAGGTAATAGGACAACTAACCTTTTACCCATATACCCAACTTCTTTTTTCCTTTCTGAACCGGATCGATATTTATTATCGTCCTTTTCGTAGCACGTGTTTGAATGCTTGTCTTAATGGGTGATTTCGTTGGCTCACGCGATATACGTCAGCGCGGAAATGACATGCGGGACGACATTGGCTGTGACGTGGTGTGTGCTTTGTTCTTGCATTTCCGGTTGGTTCTTGCAATCCTTCATCCTGCTGATTTTTTTTTTAATCACTTCTGGCTTTTTGGCGTTCAGAGGGGGAAGACTTTTGTTATTTTTGTTATTGATTCCTAAATTCGAGGAAAATAGAGCACATGTTACCTTGCGTGTAAGAAGTCGTTTTGAGTAGTTGTGTTTGGTTATCAGTAACATTTATTTTCCACCCACTGAATGGGGCGGGGGTGGCTCAGTCGGTAGCGCGCCAGGCTCGTAATCTGTAGTTCCCAGGTTCGAGTCCCAGCTGGGTCAGCGTTGAGAGTTATCTCCGCAAAATTCCCCGCCCCGCCCACGGTCAGTAGGAGACACCGATGGGCTTGGAAAGGCCGCCGTCCGTCGGATGGAACGTTAAGCCGTGGTCCCGTGTGCGGGAGACACATACCCTGTGCACGTTAAAGAACACGCTGGATGGCGTTGACGGGGGGCTACCATCTGTCTCCCAACAGCTGTTCGAGTGGGTCCCCTCCCCCAACCTTCTCTGAGCCTTCGGGGTTCATGTGACCTGGCCATTTAGCCCATGGTGTGCAAAAAAGTGCCGCTCAGAGGTAAAACAACCCAACCCACCCACTGAAAAATAGTTTGGGCTTTCTTTTCCTGTTCGTAATCCTCTCTGAGGCAGCGTGGGTAGTGTATCTGGCTACTAATGAAAGAGACCCAGGGTCGGGGGTTGGTTCAGTCGGTAGTGCGCCAGACTTGTAATCTGCAGTTCCTGATTCGAGTCTCAATTCTGTCAGCGTTGATATTTATCTCCGCAATACTCCCGGCCTTGACCCCTGTCAGAAAGGGGACACTGATGGGCTTTGAAAGGACGCCATCTGCCGGATGAGTAGTAAAGCTGTGTCCTCGTGTGCAGGATACAGACGTACCATATTCGCACTAAAGAATATGTTAAATAGTCTTGACGGGAGGTTTGGATCTGTCTCGTAACAGCTGTCCATTGGGTTTCTCCCCCTAACCTTCTCTGAGCGCTTGGTGCCTTTGTGAGTTGGTCCTTTAATCCCTTTTGTGCAAAAAAAAAAGTCATTCAGAAGTCAAACAACTCATCCCAAAGTAACCCGAGTTCGAGTCTCTAAAAAGGAACGTATGTCCCTTTTTGTAATTCTGCCAAGGCCACCCCTTTCTCACTTTTGTTTTCTATGGCATACTAAACTTACACACTCATCAGATCTCTATGGCAAGCAGCTGCTTGAGGGAAATTTTTTTCTTGTGCTGCACACTAGTGATTTTCCATAATAATATTGTGACCAGTAGACCCCAACGGCGAGGTGCAAAGCCCCCTTCTCGCTCACCCACCCTTCCTCACCTGTCCAGGGGCGGGGGAGACTCAGTCGGTAGCGCACCAGGCTCGTAATCTGTAGTTCCCAGGTTCGAGTCCCAGCTGGGTCAGCGTTGAGATTTATCTCCGCAAAATTCCCCGCCCTGCCCACGGTCAGTAGGGGACACCGATGGGCTTGGAAAGGCCGTCGTCCGTCGGATGGGACATTAAGCCGTGGCCCCGTGTGCGGGAGAGCCATACCCTGTGCACGTTATAGAACACGCTGGATGGCCTTGACAGGAGGCTACCATCTGTCTCCCAACAGCTGTTCCAGTAAGTCCCCTCTCCCAACCTTCTCTGAGCCTTCGGGGTCCATGTGACCTGGCCATTTAGCCCATGGTGTGCAAAAAAGTGCCGCTCAGAGGTAAAACAAAACAACCCTCCCCTGTCCAATTCAAAGCATAATAATAACCGCTGGCATAGCGTGAATGGCAATCGGGGAGACTACGAGGATGCGCAGTTGAAACATCGAGGTTCTGAGAGATATTAGATCAATGACACATTAACATCCCATTAAAGCAATCTATATCTATGGAAGTTATCAAAGAATCAACTGCGCAGTCTCCCCATAGACTCTCCGCTGTCGTTCACACTTTGCCACCAAAAATAATAACGTAATTAGTAACAAGAACGATTATCAACATCAGTAAAGAAAATAATTTTAATAACATCATCGTCTTGAGTTATCTCCTAACAACGCCCAGCGTGCCCCCTTTTCTCAGTCCTTGCGGTCTTTGTGACCTAGTCATTTAGCCCATTTTTTGAACAAAAGTGCCGATCAAAGTTGAAACAACCCCACACCGCCTCTCCAAATTTTTACGAACACTGCATTGTGAGGGAAACCACGAAACATTCCAATATATGCAAAATGTCTTACTAACGTAAATATTCTACATCACTACGAAATCCTACGAAAGCCAAAAAGGCATGGAGGAAAGCAAATTCAATTGTGACATGTGTGAAAAGGATGATCTGACTTACTTCGAAAGGGGGTTCGTTGTTGGAATGAGATGGGTTGGGTTGTTGTTTTACCTCCGAGCGGCACTTTTTTTGCACACCATGGGCTAAATGGCCAGGTCACATGGACCCCGAAGACTCAGAGAAGGTTGGGGGAGGGGACCCACTGGAACAGCTGTTGGGAGACAGTGCTAGCCTCCCGTCAAGGCCATCCAGCGTGTTCTTTAACGTGCACAGGGTATGGCTCTCCCGCACACGGGGCCACGGCTTAACGTCCCATCCGACGGACGGCGGCCTTTCCAAGCCCATCGGTGTCCCCTACTGACCGTGGGCAGAGCGGGGAATTTTGCGGAGATAAATCTCAATGCTGACCCAGCTGGGACTCGGACCTGGGAACTACAGATTACGAGCCTGGCGCGCTACCGACTGAGCCACCCCCGCCCCAGGAATGAGATGAGCAGGAGCATCAGTAACGGAGGTGATGGAACTCGGAAGAAAATCACTGGGGGGGGGGGATATGTCGATTGCATGGAGAATGGCAATGGTCTTAAAAAATGTTTGACAATCATGGCAAACGAGAGAGGAAAAAAGCTCTGACAGATAGGGTTGGGTTGTTTTACCTCTGAGCGGCACTTTTTTTTACACACCATGGGCTAAATGACCAGATCACAAGGACCCCGAAGGCTCAGAGAAGGTTGGGGGAGGGGATCCACTTGAACAGCTGTTGGTAGACAGATGGTAGCCTCCCGTCAAGGCGATCCAGTGTGTTCTTTAACGTCCGCAGGTATGCATCTCCCGCACACGGAACCACTGCTTAACGTCCCATCCGACAGACGGCGGCCTTTTCAAGCCCATCTGACAGATAGGGACGAGCATTTGTTGGTACGACTGCACGGCAAAACAGAGCTGAAACAGTTCATCAGCTGAGAGAAATGATCGTTAACAGTACTTCAAATCCCATTTCAACGAGAACTGACGAAGTATTAGGTAAGTGTTCATAATAGTTTGGCCAGGCAGTGTATAACATGACTAATGAATGAAATCAATATTCAAGCTTTTCGACTTCCGAATAAATTTGAATTTCCACCGTTGGAAGAGGGGTGCAGTTGGTCAGTGGGTAACGCGCTTGTCGGTTCGAGTGCCACGTGGGCCAATGTTGAGATTTACCTGCGTAAAGACCCTATACTTCCCTCGGTCAGTAAGTGACAATGATGGATTTGAAAAGGCTGCCATCAGTCGTATAGGACGTTAACCCGTAGTCCAGCGTTGGTTGAGAGAGTTGGGTTGTTTTACCTCTGAGCGGCATTTTTTCCACACAATTAGCTAAATGGCCAGGTCACATGGACCCCGAAGGCTCAGAGAAGGTTGGTACACCGATGGACTTGGAAAGACCGCCGTCCGTCGGATGGGAGGTTAAGCCGTGGCCCGGTGTGCGGGAGAGCCATACCCTGTGCACGTTAAAGAACACGCTGAATGGCCTTGATGGGAGGCTACCATCTGTCTCCCAACAGCTGTTCCAGTGGGTCCCCTCCCCCATTTTCTGAGCCTTCGGGGTCCTTGTGGCCTGGCCATTTCTGGGGCGGGGGTGGCTCAGTCGGTAGCGCGGCAGGCTCGTAATCTTGAGTTCCCAGGTTCGAGTCCCAGCTGGGTCAGCGTTGAGATTTATCTCCGCAAAATTCCCCGCCCTGCCCACGGTCAGTAGGGGACACCGATGGGCTTGGAAAGGCCGCCGTCCGTCGGATGGGACGTTAAGCCGTGGCCCTGTGTGCGGGAGAGCCATACCCTGTGCACGTTAAAGAACACGCTGGATGGCCTTGGCGGGAGGCTACCATCTGTCTCCCAACAGCTGTTCCAGTGGGTCCCCTACCCCAACCTTCTCTGAGCCTTCGGGGTCCATGTGACCTGGCCATTTAGCCCATGGTGTGCAAAAAAGTGCCGCTCAGAGGTAAAACAATCCAATCCAATCTCTGAGCTGTCGGGGTCGTTGTGATCCGGCCATTTAGCCATTTGTGCGGAAAAAAGTGTCGCTCATAAGTAACCCAACCCAACCCAAATTGGAGAATACTAAAGCTATAAAAATGATAAAACTTTATTCTTTTTGAAAAGGGAGCATTCGATATTCTCCCGTAGGGGAATGGAAATTTTCGGTTGTTATTCCTTTCTTCCCTGAACAGCATTTCAAAGTATGAAAGGTCTAGTCAAGTATGACGATCACGTCTTTCTGAACAGCAGTCATAGAGGGAAGCTGAAAAGATGAACAACAATACTGGAGGACTCCAGACATTTCGGTTACTCTAGAAAAGCTTTTTTGGTTTGCTCGAAAGAGGCTGCTTGAAGAACAAATATTTCTGTTACAATCGCTCCTGAAATAAGGTTCTAAACCAATGGTAGGGCTAGATTAAGTAATCTTGAGACCCGGGGCAAAGTTTTTGATGGGCCCCCAACACTTTATAGGAAATGAAATGTAAAAAAAGCGAGTTAATAAATTAGAGCACCGATCTTATAAGTATAATATTAATTTTAAGTAAAATATTGTTACCAACTTAAATTTCACAAGTTGGAAAACGTGTTTTGTTTAAAATAATGCTACGTATTAATAGTAAAATGGATCCCTCTGCCGTCTTGGGTCGGGGCCCAAAAAATGTGAGGCTCTTTTGTTACTAATAGTTCTGCTTCCTCCCTCCCCTCTCCTAGGGCGGAAATGGATCAGCCGGTAGCGCGCCAGGCTGATCTGTGTAATCTGCTGTTTCTAGACTGGAGTCTCAGCTGGGCCAGCGTCGAGATTTATCTATACAAAACTCCCTTGGTCAGTAGGGGATACCGAAGCGTTTGAGAAGGCCTACGTCCGTCGGATGGTATGCTAAGCCGTGGTCCCATGTGCGCGAGAGCCATATCCTGTGCACGTTAAAGAACACGCTCATGGCGTTGACGCGAAGCTACTATCTGTCTCTAACAACTGTCCAGTGGGCTCCATTCTCATAACCTTCTCTGAGTCTTCGGTGTTCTTGTGACCTGGCAATTTAGCCCATTGTGTGGAAAAAAGTGCCGCTCAGAGGTAAAATAACCCAACCTCCTAATTCGCTCTTGTGGCCTAGTGTTGTTGGGTTCGGATACTTTACCTCTGCGCGGCACTTTTCTGCATACAATGGCCTAAATCCGGGATGCTTTACCTATGAGCGGCACTTTTCTGCATACAGTGGTCTAAATCCGGGATGCTTTACCTCTGAGCGGCACTTTTCTGCATACAGTGGTCTAAATCCAGGATGCTTTACCTCTGAGCGGCACTTTTCTGCATAGAGTGATCTAAATCCGGGATGCTTTACCTCTGAGCGGCACTTTTCTGCATACAGTGGTCTAAATCCGGGATGCTTTACCTCTGAGCGGCACTTTTCTGCATACAGTGATCTAAATCCGGGATGTTCAAACGTTTTCACATTAGTAGCTATTTTTAATTTAAGATTTCTTTTGAGGGTTACTAAATTTTTCTTTACGTTTGAATATAAATCAATAAAGTAGGTACTATCATTAAAAGAAAATTAAAAATCTCCTCAAGCAGCTGCTTGCCACAGTGGTCTGACAGCAGCCTGTTAGTTTATACGCCAGAGTAGAAAGTCTGTGAAGAAGGCGAGACCTCAGCAGAAAAGCCAATTGGAGACTGAGGGTATGGCGCCAACCCCATGAAACCATGGATCCTGCATGTCAGATTGGAACAGTATAAACTGGTGGTGGCTCTGTGATGGCTTGGAGTGTCTTCATTTGGACGTCTGTGGGACCTTTGGTACGTGTAACGACGACTCTCAATGCGTCCTGGTACGTAGAACTCATGACTGATCATTTACACCCATTTACGGCCATTATGCATCCCAATGGAGATGGCGTCTACCATTAACTCTGCGGTCAAATATTCCAGTTCTAATAACTTTAAATACGGAACCAATATTTCTGAAATTCGAGATATAGATCTTTTAGTTGGGTTGGGTTGTTTTACCTCTGAGCGGCACTTTTTTGCACACCATGGGCTAAATGGCCAGGTCACATGGACCCCGAAGGCTCAGAGAAGGTTGGGGGAGGGGACCCACTGGAACAGCTGTTGGGAGACAGATGGTAGCCTCCCGCCAAGGCCATCCAGCGTGTTCTTTAACGTGCACAGGGTATGGCTCTCCCGCACACGGGGTAACGGCTTAACGTCCCATCTGACGGACGGCGGCCTTTCCAAGCCCATCGGTGTCCCCTACTGACCGTGGGCAGGGCGGGGAATTTTGCGGAGATAAATCTCAACGCTGACCCAGCTGGGACTCGAACCTGGGAACTACAGATTACGAACCTGGCGCGCTACCGACTGAGCCACCCCCGCCCCAGATCTTTAAGGTAGCTACAGTATAATTCCCTTAAGATGTTTTTTTTTTCAAGTTTTTTTTTTTTTTTTTTTTTTTTTTAAATTATCTTTCCATTGGCATAAGAGAGAAAGTCTCCTTTTTTTGTCTAGGCATGTAACTCTAATTTATTTGTTTTTACTTATTGTTGCATTTTATTGTATTTGTGTTATTGTAAATATTTTTATAGTTTTTAAGTGTGTTCTTGGAAGTGCTATTGTGGGGATGTGACTCACAAGATGTTATTTTCGGTCTGAGCTGGCTGCCTGTACATGTCGATGTCTGAAAAGCCCTTTTATGGCCTTTTACAACTGGCCGGGGGGCGCGAGTGAGAGCGCGGGAGAGGCGCCGAGTAATAATTAAACAACAATCTTGAGCGGAGCCTTCAACCAGGAAGGACGTTTGAACACGCATGAAAAGGACACGCTCTTACTCGACCGAAATCCTTAAAGAGAGGGTTCGATTCTAAGTGAGAATCAAGATTCTTGGTGAATCAGATACAGTTCTGTGGATTCTGTGTGAACCACATCGTAGGCAAAGGCTAATTATCCTTTCGCCGAGTTTGAGGTCTGTAAAGCGAGAATCTGCAAAGTGTGGTTCTCCACCTCATTGCGTAGTTGTTTGCAGCAACAAAGGCCTACGGAGTCGAGAGCATCCCCAGCACGTAATTGTATATAGTGAGAATAAACTGTGTCGTCTCTATATAACTCCTGCTGGGTTAGCGTTCAGATTTATCTCCGCAAAATTCCCCGCCCTGCCCACCGTCAGTAGGGGACACCGATGGACTTTGGAAAGGCCGTCGTCCGTCGGATGGGACGTTAAGCCGTGGCCCCCTGTGCGGGAGAGCCATACCATGTGCACGTTAAAGAACACGCTGAATGGCCTTGACGGGAGGCTATCATCTGTTTCCCAACAGCTGTTCCAGTGGGTCCCCTCCCCCAGCCTTCTCTGAGCCTTCGGGGTTCATGTAACCTGGCCATTTAGCCCATGGTGTGCGAAAAAGTGCCGCTCAGAGGTAAAACAACCCAACTTCCTAACGTAGCAATCAGTTGTTTAAAATGGATGTAGCATTCAGTTGTTAAAAATCGAAGTGGTATTCAGTTGTTAAATATTGAAGTTGCATTACGTGTTTAATAAAACATGGATTTAGTTGTTAAATATTAATGCTGAATTTTTTCCACATTGGGGCGGCGTTTTCATTTGAACCATTATTTCCAAATAATGATACAATGATACGACATTCAGTCTTTGAATTGAACGATGCGAGATTAAAATTATCACACTGAATTTACAAGTACTTTAGTAAATAATCTAAAAAAAATTATGAAAAATTTCCTTCATCATGCAAATGGTTAAATACTAATCAAAAAAAAAAAATCTGGCGAAATACCTGATCTAACAAATATTTCATGAAATGCAATGATACTGGGATTCCAAATATGTGTCATTGTCAGAAGAAAATTACTATTATCGGAAGAAACTTAATAAATGCAATTTTTTTTCTACAGCATTTTACTGCCACCTGGGAAAACTATAGAGAGACTATGAGGCTGCGCAGTAGAAGCTTCCAAAATTCTCACAGGTCAGTGATCTATCAATCACCTCTCAATCAGCCAATGAGCTACGAGAACGGTGGAAACATCAACTGCGCAGGCTTATAGTCTCACGCTAGGACAATGATATTTAGTCACATAATGATCACCATCAGCGTCAAGCTCGAAAAACCTTTTCAATAATTCTCATTTCTAAAAAAAAATCATATCTGAAATTGGGATTAAGCCATGTACGACACTACTTCACAATTTGGTTGGGTTGTTTTATCTCTGAGCGGCTCTTTTTTGCATACCATGGACTAAATGGCCAGGTCACACGGACCCCGAAGGCTCAGAGAAGGTGAAGGATGGGGAAGGGGACCCATTGGAACAACTGTTGGGAGACAGATGGTAGCTTCCCGTCAAGGCCATCCAGTGTGTTCTTTAACGTGCACAGGGTATGGTTCTCCCGCACACAGGACCAGGGCTTAACGTCCCATCCGACGGACGGCGGTCTTTCCAAGCCCATCGGTGTCCCCCTACTGACCATGGGCAGGATGGGGGAATGTTGTGGAGATAAATCTCAACGCTGACCCAGCTGGGACTCGAACCTGGGAATTACAGATTACGAGCCTGGCGCACTACCGACTGAGCCCTCCCCGCCCCCAATTTGGTTGGTTTTTGGTTGTTGTCACTGGTTTGTTTGGGTTATCTCTGACACTTATGAACGTTATGGGGTAAATGTCCAGGTGACAAGGACCCCGACGGCTCGAGGAAACTGACCCACTGGAAAGCTGTTAGGAGACAGATAGTAACCTCCCGTCAACGCCATCTAATGGGATCTTTAACGTGCACAGGGTATGGCTCTCCTGGCCATGCCTTTACGTCCCATCTGTCTGATAGGGACCTTTCAAAGCCATAGGAGTCTCCTTTCTTACCAGTTGTAGGGGAGGGTTAGCGGAAATAAATCTTCAAGCTGATGCAAGTGGGAACTGGAGATTTCAAGTCTGACGCGCTACCAATTGAGCCAATGTCTGCCGCCTCACGATTTAATATGCGATACGTTAAGAACTTTAAATTCTGTTTATTGTCCTATAATATCATTTTTATTGTTATTTAATGCTTTAAAATACGATTTTAGGAAGGGAAAAAAAGCGCTGTTTCCATCTGAATCCCATACTCTTCGTGTAATGATCTTCGCAAACATGTTTCTTCCAGAGTGTAAACTTGGATTAAAAATTGCCAGCGTTACTCGAGTAAATATGCCATCTTTTTTTTTTTTTTTTTTTTTTTGGGGGGGGGGGGGAGGTGGATGGGGGGGATGGCTTAGTCAGTAGCGCGCCAGGCTCGTAATCTGTAGTTCCCAGGTTCGAGTCCCAGCTGGCTCAGCATTGAGATTTATCTCCGCAAAAATCCCCGCCCTGCCCACGGTCAGTAGGGGACACCGATGTTCTTGGAAAGGCCGCCGTCCGTCGGATGGGACTTTAAGCCGTGTCCCCGTGTGCGGGAGAGCCATACCCTGTGCACGTTAAAGAACACGCTGGATGGCCTTGACGGGAGGCTACCATCTGTCTCCCAACAGCTGTTCCAGTGGGTCCCCTCCCCCAACCTTCTCTGAGCCTTCGGGGTCCATGTGACCTGGCCATTTAGCCCATGGTGTGCAAAAAAGTGCCGCTCAGAGATAAAACAACCCAACCCAAGCCATCTTTTTATTTACTTTCCAAGGTCATCATTAACTGGAATGAATGCCATTTTATTGGTTTAACGAATATTTTCTAGAATGAAATACGTTCAATGTTTTTGCTGTGGAATCAGGTTATAAAGATTCTGCTGATGCAATTCCAGCATTTTTTCCCAGCGTTGGAAAAAATAAAAAATCAAGCAAATGACATGAAACACATAAAGAAATAGTCAAACAATTCATGAATATATAAAAACATTTTATTTAAAACAATAAATATTAGACATATTAAGTTGCGAAACTGCATTCAAAACATAGTTGAAATACATCGAATATCATTGAAAACACATTTGATTCGATATACACACAGCACAAAAAAACTGTATTTTTACCTTACCTTAGTACAATTCTAAATTCGGCTCCGTTGCACCATAAATAATTGGGGGAGGACAATTTTCAACACAGTAATTTTACTTCTGTAAACATACCAAGCCATCCCGTGGCCGAGTGGTTAGCGCGCTTGGCTACTGATCTACGGGACCTGGGTTCGACCCCCGGGTAAGGCATGGATGTTCGTGTTGTTTTCTGCTGAGGTCCTGCCATCCTCTCAGATCTTCTACTGTGGCATATAAACTGATAGGCTCCTGTCAGACCTCTGTGGCAAGCAGCTGCTTGAGGGGGTATTTTTTTTATTTATTTTTTTTTGAAACCTGCCAAAATAGGGTCTGCCGATCACAACAGATGTCAATTACTGTGTAGTATGTTAACCCGCCAATATTATTCTACAGCTGAGATGTTTCTAAATTGAGAATTGTAGAAAAGTAATAATTAAATACAATTTTATAGTGTGCTTTTTTATGAATATAAATATACTGAACTGAACGATAAAAACTTATCCAACATTATTGAATATATTGTAGATTGCGTTCAATTCATTATATAAATTATAAAGTTTTTTAATACTTTAAAAAACATCCTATATAATGACTTGATAGCACGGAAACATATGGTAACGTATCACATAAAAAAATCGAATGCATATAAACAAACGCACCAGGCAAAACGAAGCAGTTTTGCTCTCTGACTGGACAGCTGATTGGACAGATAACTTTTTTTAAATAATTAGGTCGTCCACTGGTCAAGAGTAAAATTGGAATGAAGCGCTCCATACTTGTAAAGAAAACAAAATGTATTTCTTAATTCAATATTTGCTTTTATTAGAATTCCAAATCTCGGGAGATGCTTTGATGACTACAATGATGAAATAATTTCCTTACGTTGCTGCTGCTGTAATGGGGGAAGTAATAACAACCTAGGTTGGGTTGGGTTGTTTTACCTCTGAGCGGCACTTTTTTGCACACCATGGGCTAAATGGCCAGGTCACATAGACCCCGAAGGCTCAGAGAAGGTTGGGGGAGGGGACCCACTGGAACAGCTGTTGGGAGACAGATGGTACCCTCCCGTCAAGGCCATCCAGCATGTTCTTTAACGTGCACAGGGTATGTCTCTCCCACACACGGGGGCCACGGCTTAACGTCCCATCCGACGGACGGCGGCCTTTCCAAGCCCATCGGTGTCCCCTACTGACCGTGGGCAGGGCGGGGAATTTTGCGGAGATAAATCTCAACGCTGACCCAGCTGGGACTCGAACCTGGGAACTACAGATTACGAGCCTGGAGCGCTACCGACTGAGCCACCCCCGCCCCAATATCAACCTAGGTATGTGAGCTTGCACACATCACAAAACATTAGATCACAAAATGGGTTGTAGAATACAAGCGATTTGAAGTCTGCAGGTTAGCATCAATTCTTGATGATGTTATACTCAATGTAAATTCGTATTGGGTTCTCTAAGCGGCACTTTTGTCCACACAATGGGCTAAATGACCAAGCACAAAGACCCCAAAGGTTCAGAAAAGGGTGGGGAGGGATATCCATTTGGCAGGTATTAGTAGACAGATAGAAGCCAGTCAAGGCCACGCAGTGTATTACTTTAGCAGGCAGAGGGGCCCGGATTAACGTCCTATTCATGAACCATACTCTGTGCATGTTAAAGAACACTGAGGAGGGGGTTGATGGGAGGATAATACCCCTGCTCTGATTCTTTGGAATCCTTGTGACCTGGACATTTATTGTGTGAAAAAAAGTGCCTCTCAGAGTTAAAATTACCCAATAATCTATCACTCTTAGAAATAAATTAATAAATTAAACTACCTCTTCATAATAGAAAAAAACTTCAGAAATTAAAAATTCGAAACTTTAGCAGAATAATGAAATAGCATGGAGCTGTCCCGTGGCCCTGATCTAAGGGACCTGGGTTCGAGCCCCGGGTAAAACAGGGATGCATGTGTCGTTTTTCTGCTGAGGTCCTGCTATCCTTTCAGACATTTTACTATGGCATTTAAATTGATAGGCTCCTGTCAGACCTGTGAGGCAAGCAGCTGCTTGAGGGGGTTAACTGCAAACTGGAGCGTGTACAGTTGCTGTACACGTTCCTGAGGTCCTGCCATCATGTCAGACCTTCTACTATGGCATATAAATTGACAGGCTCCTGTCAGACCTCTGTGGCAAGCAGATGCTTGAGGAGTATTTATTTTTATTTTATTTACATTGGATCGTGTGAGCTCACAAAAACCTGGATCGTGTGGGCCCACTCACAGAAATATTGAGCGTGTGCAGTTACCGTTCACAGCAAACTGGAGCGTGTGCAGTAACTGCACACGCTCCAGTTTGCTGTGAACCGTAACTGGAGCGTGTACAGTTGCTGTACACGTTCCTGAGGTCCTGCCATCCTCTCAGACCTTCTACTATGGCATATAAACTGACAGGCTCCTGTCAGACCTCTGTGGCAAGCAGCTGCTTGAGGGGGTATTTTTTTTATAGTCAAATACAGACTGTAGGTCATCTTGGCCGAATTTTGCAGTTGTTAAAATATGGGAATTTTTAAATTTTATCCGATTGCTCAGATATTCTGCATCATCCCATTTGAGCGTCATTAAAAATGAAAAAATAAATTACCTCTAAAGTAGCTATTTGCCACAGCATGCTTACAGGATGTGCCAGTGTGATACGTGATAAGAGAAGATCTGCGAGTTGGGTTTGGTTGTTTTACCTCTGAGCGGCACTTTTTTGCACACCATGGGCTAAATGGCCAGGTAACATGGACCCCGAAGGCTCAGAGAAGGTTGGGGGAGGGGACCCACTGGAACAGCTGTTGGAAGACAGATGGTAGCCTCCCGTCAAGGCCATCCAGCGTGTTCTTTAACGTGCACAGGGTATGGCTCTCTCCCATACACGGGGCCACGGCTTAACGTCCCATCCGACGGACGGCGGCCTTTCCAAGCCCATCGGTGTCCCCTACTGACCGTGGGCAGGGCAGGGAATTTTGCGGAGATAAATCTCAACGCTGACCCAGCTGGGACTCGAACCTGGGAACTACAGATTACGAGCTTGGCGCGCTACCCGTCTGCAAACGGTATGCTATATGACATAATCCAGTGTGCAGGAGAATTATTAATCCCTCCCTAAACTCTAAGCATTGGAGCCCTTGTGACATGGGTGGGGATGGGGTGACTCACCGATAGCGTGCCAAGCTCATAATCTGCGTTTCCTAGGTTCGAGTCTCAGCTGGTCCAGCGTTGAGATTTATCTCCACAAAAACTCTCTGCCCTATCCTCTGTCAGTAGAGGACACACCGATGGGCTTGGAAAGGTCAGACACCCTGTACTTATTAAACCCGGGCTGCACTCAGCCCCCCCTTTAACACCACCCATACTACAAGTCCCTACTGGTCTCCTCTGAGACAAACTTCATCTTCTACTTCTAGGCTTCTCTTTTGCCAAGCACGTGTAGTGTCGTAAGACGGAGCACGTGCTTTCCCCATGGGGAGTGGGTCCCGAAGGACCCACTCCCCACCCCGAATTAAAGAGAGGTGTACTGATTTAAGAATACGCTATATGACCTTGACGGGATCTATCTATCCCCTAATAGCTATCTAGTGTGTCTCCTTCTCTAATCTTCACTGAGCCCTTGGAGTCCTTGTGAACTGGATATTTAGCCCATTGTGTGCAAAAAAGTGCCGCTCAGAGGTGAAACAATCCAACAACTCTCGATTATGGGAATGAATGCTAGTTAGATTCGCCGGCAAGTCCACATTTCGTAAGGGATTTTCAGGAAGATACACAACCGTCCACGGCGTTTTCCCTAATTAATCCCAGCTGGGTCAGCATTGAGATTTATCTCCGCAAAATTCCCCGCCCTGCCCACGGTCAGTAGGGGACACCGATGGGCTTGGAAAGGCCGCCATCCATCGGATGGGATGTTAAGCAGTGGTCCCGTGTGCGGGAGAGCCATACCCTGTGCACGTTAAAGAACACGCAGGATGGCCTTGACGGGAGGCTACCATCTGTCTCCCAACAGCTGTTCCAGTGGGTCCCCTCCCCCAACCATCTCTGAGCCTACGGGGTCCATGTGACCTGGTCATTTAACCCATGGTGTGCAGAAAAGTGCCGCTCAGAGGTAAAACAACCCAACCCTAATTAATCTAAGGGGAAAATAGGCAAGGTCGTTCCACCCTGAAGTATATCAGTGGTTCTAATTTAATAAAGACCATTAATAAGGAATGAAAATCTCACAAAACCAACACAGAAACTTTATTACAAGGTTTGCAAGGTTAATGAAACCTGCCATTAAACGTGACCTACTGTAAACATTTTAACGATGCCGAGGATATTTGGGATGATACTCTGACCGTTCTGGGTTCTATCTAGTAATTGTTTGCACTTGGAGAGAGGAGGTGTAGGATAATACAAATATATTATCCAGAAGGAAGCTTCAGGTCGGGGAAAGATAACATAAACAAATTAGGAGCGCAAATTTTATGTTTAAAGATAATAGAAGCTATTAATAACAGGGGGTTTGGAAGAGTGTTAATTTACAGAGGTGGACGGAATAGGCTACCAAAGGAGCTGGTATCATTTTATAAACAGGTATTTGTATGTAGATTATTTGTATTGGACATTTTTAAAATCAATGGTGTTTAAAGCATTTTTGTGTTGGAATAGTTGCTAAGTTAATCCCGATTTAGGAATGAAGGTATTTCTCTGATATTAATCGTGATTTGAATTTTTCTTTCGGTGATCTGTTCTGCATTTTTGAGAAAAATTTCTGAGAATAGAGGAAATTGAAAGAATATTATTATAATGAGTTTCTTAAATAAAAAAGCCAAATTTCCCCCTAACTAAAGTAGCTTTTTGCCACAGAGGTCCAACAATAATATGTCATAGAGGAGATCTGAGAGGAAGCGGATCGGGGTGGCTCAGTCGGTAGCACGCCAGGCTCGTAATCTATAGTTCCCAGATTCGAGTTCCAGCTGGGTCATTATTTAGATTTATCTCCGAAAAACTCTCCGCCCTGCTCGCGGTCAGTACGGGGCATCGATGGGCTTGGAGAAGCAGCCATCTGTCAGATGGGACGTTGAACCGTGGTCCCGTGTGCGGGAGAGCCTATACCCTGTGCAAGTTAACGAAAACGCTGGATGGCCTTGATGGCAAGCTCTCATCTGTCTCCCAACAGCTGTTCCAATGGGTCCCCTCCCCCAACCTTCTCTGAGCCTTCGGGGTCCATGTGACCTAATCATTTAGCCCATGGTGTGCAAAAAAGGACGCTCACAGGTAAAACAAACCAACCCAAAACCCAAATTTGAGAGGAAAGCGAGACCTCAGCAGAAAACAATAGAGAAGGGAAACATCCATAGCTTATCGATGGCTCGAAACCGGGTTCATTTAATCAATAGTCAAGCGTCGTGCTAATCCCTGTGCCACAGAGATGGTAATGAGTTGTTTTTTTTACAGCTATGTGAATTAATTTATTCGTTGTAGCTTTAGTTGTGGAATTCGCTGTGTCTTTTATAGTCGTAAAAATATTTAGATTTTAAATAAAATTCTTATAATAAAAAGCGACAAACAAGGTTCCTTATTTATACTCCAATCCTGTGATACCAACGTTATTTCGTGCTGGAGTTATCAGTTGTTGGGTTGTTTTACCTCTGAGCGGCACTTTTTTGCACACCATGGGCTAAATGGCCAGGTCACATGGACCCCGAAGGCTCAGAGAAGGTTGGGGGAGGGTACCCATTGGAACAGCTGTTGGGAGACAGATGGTAGCCTCCCGTCAAGGCCACCCAGCGTGTTCTTTAACGTACACAGGGCCACGGCTTAACGTCCCATCCGACGGACGGCGGCCTTTCCAAGCCCATCAGTTCCCCTACTGACCGTGGGCAGGGTGGGGAATTTTGCGGAGATATATCTCAACGCTGACCCAGCTGCGACTCGAATCTGGGAACTACAGATTACGAGCCTGGCGTGCTACCGACTGAGCCACCCCCGCCCACGGAGTTATCAGTAAGCATAATCTAGAATTTACAGCATGTAAGCATAATAAATGCTTAATTTTATTTTTTAATAAGAGGTATAATACTAAGATTTAATGTGGTATAAATCCTCCTAAAGTAATTTATCATATTTTAACTACTGCTTAAGTTTACATATAATCACTATTATTATATTATATATATTACGTTTTATGCATATTAAAAGCTTTATACCTTCACTTCTTAAAAAAATTTGATTTTTAAGTATTTTAAGTATACGATATTTTATTTTAACTATAAAGTGCACACGTATAATAAATGACTTATTGATGAATATAGTTATATTCGTTTTCTTTTTTCGTTTTCTTTTGTATGGGTTTATTTTTTTTTAGATAGCAAGAAAAGGTACTGGAAAAAACTGGCCCCAGCTATCATAAAAGTTTCGAAAACCATGACCTAGGTGGCTATGAAAAAAAAAATGGACAACACATGTACCGTTGAATACGAAGCAGTTGAGTTTGAATTTCAAGCTCTGTTGATGTCGTTAGGGACTGAATTGTTATGCTCCAATTAGAGAAATTTCAGATTTATCTGCGCAAAATCCCCACCCTGCTGCCCTCGGTCAATAGGAGGCACCGATGGGTTTAGAAAGGCCACCGTCCGTCAGATGTTACATTAAGCCGTAGTTCGGTGTGCGAGAGAGCCTCACTTTGTGGACTTTAAAGGACACGCTCGATGGCCTTGAAGGGGAGCTTTGACGGGGGACTGCCTCCCAACAGCTGTTCAGTGGGTACCCTTCCCTCAACCTTCTCTGAGCTCTCGGGGTCCTTGTGACCTGACTATTTAACCCACCGTGTGCAAAAAGGGTCACTTAGAGCTAAAACAACCCAACCCATTTTCTGGGATGTCTGACTCAGATGAAAAGAATTACCTGATATAGAAGTAATCAATAAACAGGTACAGAAGAAACGGGGGGCGGGGGTGGCTCAGTCGGTAGCGCGCCAGGCTTGTAATCTGTAGTTCCCAGGTTCGAGTTCCAGCTGGGTCAGCGTTGAGATTTATCTCCGCAAAATTCCCCATCCTGCCCACGGTCAGTAGGGGACACCGATGGGCTTGGAAAGGCCGTCGTCCGTCGGATGGGACGTTAAGCCATACCCTGTTCACGTTAAAGAACACGCTGGATGACCTTGACGGGAGGCTACCATCTGTCTCCCAACAGCTGTTCCAGTGGGTCCCCTCCCCCAACCTTCTCTGAGCCTTCGGGGTCCATGTGACCTGCCCATTTAGCCCATGGTGTGCAAAAAGTGCCGCTCAGAGGTAAAACAACCCAACCCAACTTGTCCAGGTGGAGTTCGAACCTGGAAACTGTAGATTACCAACCTGGTGCGCTACCAATTGAGCTAATCCCACCCCTGTCTGTTCGTGCATGTGTTTGTAGGTTGTATGAGAAACCGGGACAAATCTGATAGAGCATCTAGGTTATATCCGTTCTTTGTATAAGGGAATACCTTCTTAATAAAAAGGTGAACAGGCAAAGATTCTACTGTTTCCGGTAGAACTCAGTCCGGTCAAGCACGATGGCCAACCATCACTCTCTATGCTACAATTGGAGGAAATCTGTCTCCAAACAGGTTCTTCACAATGAAACAAATCCCCACAAAAAGACATGCAGTAAGGTGATGCTACATGAGGAAGATGATACGCTAGGATTGCTATGACAACTACAGTACAGCGGTTTGGAGAGGCAGAACGACTCCTTGGCAAATAATTTAATAGGCGTTTCCTATTTTTGGACATTTCGGATTCAGACATTCAGAAATTTTTAAAACGAAATCGTAGTAAGTAATTATTAAATACATAAATAATGAATAATAATATGTTATGAAATATAATATTTTTATAACGATAGTGCAATAAAAGAACTACTCTCCAATACCCACTGTAAATTTGGTCATTTTACAGTGGATATTGAAGATTAGGGTATTGGGTCAGTCTACTCTGGGCGGGGATGGCTCAGTCGGTAGCGCGCCAGGCTCGTAATCTGCAGTTCCCAGGTTCGAGTCCCAGCTGGGTCAGCGTTGAGATTTATCTCCGTAAAACGCCCTGCTCACGGTCAGTAGGGGACACCGATGGGCTTGGAAAGGCCGCCGTCCGTCGGATGGACGTTAAGCCGTGGCCCCATGTGCGGAAGAGTTGGGTTGGGTTGTTTTACCTCTGAGCGGCACTTTTTTGCACACCATGGGCTAAATGGCCAGGTCACATAGACCCCGAAGGCTCAGAGAAGGTTGGGGGAGGGGACCCACTGGAACAGCTGTTGGGAGACAGATGTGCGGAAGAGCCATACCATGTGCACGTTAAAGAACACGCTGAATGACCTTGACGTTAGACTACCATCTGTCTCCCAACAGCTGTTCCAGTGAGTCTCCTCCCCCAACCTTCTCTGAGCCTTCTGGGTCCTTGTGAACTGGCCATTTAGCCCATTGTGTGCAAAAAAAGTGCCGCTCAGAGGTAACCCAGCCTACTCTCCTGCAATACCCACTGTCGACATTCTTCCGATTTCACTACCTTTGTGTATTGGCGACTGAAAGACAACTAGAGGCATAAAAAACATACATACACAGAATCCTCAAGCAGCCTTAGGTTACTAAGGTTCAACCAGACTGTGCAAATTAGTTCTCCAAACACATCTGTCCCGAGCTACAGCTCTGATGGCCGGTGTAGACCAATTCAAACATTATCTTGTTTGATATTGTCTGCCCACCTCATCCTAAGTCTCCACCTTTTTCTGACACTTTTATGACTTTATTCATAAAAAAATTAAAAAAAATTAAATACCCCCTCAAGCAGCTGCTTGCCACAGAGCTCTGACAGGAGCCTGCCAGTTTATATGCCACAGTAGAAGGTCTGAGAGGATGGCAGGAATCTATCGTTTTATTTGTTGAGGCTTCTACCTTCTAAGAGTTGTTCAGTTGATCTTCTTACCCTTGTCAGTTGTGAGCAGTAGGGGTCTTTGTAACCTGGCCATTTATATATATAAAAGTGCTTCTCAGAAGTAAATTTGCCGTAATAAACATAGTGAATGACCTTGACAGGAGGCTTCTATCTATATCCTAACAACTATCCAGTGCTTCCCTTTCCACACCGGGGCGGGGGTGGCTCAGTCGGTAGTGCGCCAGGCTCGTAATCTGTAGTTCCCAGGTTCGAGTCCCAGCTGGGTCAGCGTTGAGATTTATCTCCGCAAAATTCCCCGCCTTGCCCACGGTCAGTAGGGGGACACCAATGGGCTTGAAAAGGCCGCCGTCCGTCGGATGGGACGTTAAGCCTTGGCCCTGTGTGCGGGAGAGCCATACCTTGTGCACGTTAAAGAACACGCTGGATGGCCTTGACGGGAGGCTACCATCTGTCTCCCAACAGCTGTTCCAGCGGGTCCCCTCACCCAGCCTTCTCTGAGCCTTCGGGGTCCATGTGACCTGGCCATTTAGCCCATGGTGTGCAAAAAAGTGCCGCTCAGAGGTAAAACAACCCAACCCTTTCCACACCGAGTCTTGGGGCTTTGGAGTCCTTGTGACCTGGCAATTTAGTCCATTGTGGCATAAAAATGATCAACCCATACCGTCCCGTTTCTATCCTTAATCAATTTAAGATTTCATACTAAAACGGCGTAAAGAAACATAAAAAAAAAGATACATTTGAAAAAAATGGCTTTTGCAGTATAATTACGTTGGTGATTAATGCACTTTTCAGGTCTTTGCTTCTTCAATATGTTCATCAATAAACATTTTTTTTCCTTTCTGCTTCCACGAAACCGCATTCACAGTGCTTATGGACTTTTTAATAAGAGTTTAACAAGGTTGCATTTGGAGGTACCACGAAGGCAAAAAGCCAAGTAATTTAAATTTGATTGCGATATAATGTCTATCAATATTAAAAGGTTTTTTTTTTCTTCTCCTTTTCCTTCAATGTAATAAAAACATAAGCTTTTCTTTTTTTGCTAAATGCGAAAGCTATGAAGCCTTACACGATACCGAAAATTTCAAAAACGAATGTGTGTAGTACATGAAGCAACTGATATTTCTTTAATGCAGTTTTCTCAAAGAAATTTAACATCCTTGTGAATTTTAATGAACAATCTGGATTTATGTGAAGTGGCAAGTATGAATAAAGGAGTTATTTCGAATATTTAAAACTAATGCGAAGGCATGATCATGTAAATGTAGGCCTTAAGTGCCAAATAACAATAATTTCGGAATATCTTTTAATTTATTAGTGTACGAAAGTAACGTGTTAGATGGATGTCTTGCAAGTGGTTGGGGTAGATTGTTTTGCCTCTAAGCGGTGCTTTCGTAAACGAAATGGGCTAAATGATCAGGTCGCAAGAATCCCAAGGATCAAAGCTCAGCAGAGGATGTTGTCTCCTAAACTTGATAGGATTGGGTTTTTTACCTCTGAGAGGCATTTTTTTCATACAAAGGGCTAAATGGCCAGCTGGACAGCTTTTAGGAGACAGATGGAAGCCTCCAGTCAAGGCCATCCAGTGTGTTTTTCAAAGTGAATGTGAACTGACTCAATGTTCCATACGACGCCTCCCGTCAAGGCCATCCAGCGTGTTCTTTAACGTGTACAGAATATTGCTTTCAGGTAGAGATAGCGTAAGTTCAGATAGTTAAATAGGGTGAATACTGGAGCCAGTAATGAATACAGTTATCATTCTTACAAACAATCGGAGTAGAACTAAATGGAAATGGCTAGCTCTGTTAGAACAACAGGTCATGTAGGGCAGTGGTTCTCAACCTTTTATGCTTCACGTACCCCCTGGAAATGTGTATGTAACTGGTGTACCCCTTGTATAGATAGATAAAACTATAGTTATAGTACAACAATGGGAATAAAATAAAACATATATATCAGTGGTTCCCAACCTTTTATGCTTCACGTACCCCCTGGAAATGTGTATGTAACTGGCATAGATAGATAAAACTAACCCTTGTATAGATAGATAAAACTATAGTTATAGTATAACAATGGGAATAAAATAAAACATATATATCAATGGTTCTCAACCTTTTATGCTTCACGTACCCCCTGGAAATGTGTATGTAACTGGCATAGATAGATAAAACTAACCCTTGTATAGATAGATAAAACTATAGTTATAGTATAACAATGGGAATAAAATAAAACATATATATCAGTGGTTCTCAACCTTTTATGCTCCACGTACCCCCTGGAAATGTGTATGTAACTGGCGTACCCCTTGTATAGATAGATAAAACTATAGTTATATTATAACAATGGGAATAAAATAAAACATATGGAAATATAAAACATATGGACGTACCCTCTGGAAATGTGTATGTAACTGGCGTACCCCTTGTATAGACAGATAAAACTATAGTTATAGTATAACAATGGGAATAAAATAAAACATACATATCAGTGGTTCTCAATTTTTTATGCTCCACATACCCTCTGGAAATGTGTATGTAACTGGCGTACCCCTTGTATAGATAGATAAAACTAGTTATAGTATAACAATGGGAATAAAATGAAACATATCGATCAGTGGTTCTCAACCTTTTTTGCTTCACGTACTCCCTGGAAATGTGTATGTAACTGGCGTAACTGTGTATGTAACTGGCGTATGTAACTGGCCCTTGTATAGATAGATAAAACTATAGTTATAGTATAACAATGGGAATAAAATAAAACATATATATCAGTGGTTCTCAACCTTTTATGCTTCACGTACCCTCTGGAATTGTGTATGTAACTGGCGTAACTGTGTATGTAACTGGCGTATGTAACTGGCCCTTGTATAGATAGATAAAACTATAGTTATAGTATAACAATGGGAATAAAATAAAACATATATATCAGTGGTTCTCAACCTTTTATGCTTCACGTACCCTCTGGAATTGTGTATGTAACTGGCGTACCCCTTGTATAGATAGATAAAACTATAATTATAGTATAACAATGGGAATAAAATAAAACATATATATCAGTGGTTCTCAACCTTTTATGCTTCACGTACCCTCTGGAATTGTGTATGTAACTGGCGTACCCCTTGTATAGATAGATAAAACTATAATTATAGTATAACAATGGGAATAAAATAAAACATATATATCAGTGGTTCTCAACCTTTTATGCTTCACGTACCCTCTGGAATTGTGTATGTAACTGGCGTACCCCTTGTATAGATAGATAAAACTATAGTTATAGTATAACAATGGGAATAAAATAAAACATATATATCAGTGGTTCTCAACCTTTTATGCTTCACGTACCCTCTGGAATTGTGTATGTAACTGGCGTAACTGTGTATGTAACTGGCGTATGTAACTGGCCCTTGTATAGATAGATAAAACTATAGTTATAGTATAACAATGGGAATAAAATAAAACATATATATCAGTGGTTCTCAACCTTTTATGCTTCACGTACCCTCTGGAATTGTGTATGTAACTGGCGTAACTGTGTATGTAACTGGCGTATGTAACTGGCCCTTGTATAGATAGATAAAACTATAGTTATAGTATAACAATGGGAATAAAATAAAACATATATATCAGTGGTTCTCAACCTTTTATGCTTCACGTACCCTCTGGAATTGTGTATGTAACTGGCGTACCCCTTGTATAGATAGATAAAACTATAATTATAGTATAACAATGGGAATAAAATAAAACACACACATATATATATAACATATATCTAGCGACGTTTGAGCTCTCACGGCGTACCCGAAAAAATTTTACCACGTACCCCACGTTGAGAATCCCTAATGTAGGGAATCTTTCCATTACCTTGTTAAAAGTGTCTTACAAGTGAGGTTAAGAAATGTGTGAGGTTAAGAGAATTTAACAGTGAAGTTCTAAGAACGATCAGATAGCAAAAGCTTACTTTGATAGGTTTACTCAGTTATAATGATAATCGTGGTTGGTTTACTAATGAGGTTGATAATACATAGGACCATTTTAAACAGGCTATCATAGAAACCTTGTGTTCTTTTGGGTAAATGTAGCATGCGAAGCAAAGTCATTTGAGATATAGGGCTATGCAGCAGGGCTCAATTGAATCAACACCTTGCTGATATTAACAAAACTGCCTGAAAACTTGTTGATATTACAAAAGGCTTAATAATCGTATAAAGTATTGGTTTAAGGTTGATAAAACTCTTCGGTTTGATAGCCTGACTGATAGAAGAGAGAAAGGTTCTAGAGAACACAACAACAGAGTTGTATTAGTAAATATTTTGTGTAAGAAAAAGCAGAATGGCATAGAAGGATTGAGTAATAAGGATAACAAGGTTATTGACGAGGCGAGAGTTCTGTCATTAATAGAACAGTTGAGCACTTCTGAGATGTCCTGCTAATTAAAGCATAATCATATTCTTATGCAACCCATTAGGTGAAACCTAAGTGTATTCGTAAATATCCCAATATTTGAAGTGTTAGTTATTCTCACAACATCTACTTATTTGTAGTTGATATTGCCATCGCAAATACCATTGTCAAAAGGACTATTACTCTGTCCAAAGGTCAGAGTCAGCACCAGCTTTGGATCGGAATCGCCGAACGCAAGAGTTATATCTCTTTGTTTCCCCACAGAATCCCTCCGCAAAATTCCCCGCCCTGCCCACGGTCAGTAGGGGACACCGATGGGCTTGGAAAGGCCGCCGTCCGTCGGATGGGACGTTAAGCCGTGGCCCCGTGTGAGGGAGAGCCATACGCTGTGCCGTTAAAGAACACGCTGGATGGCCTTGACGGGAGGCTACCCATCTGTCTCCCAATAGTTGTTCCAGTGGGTCCCCTCCCCCAACCTTCTCTGAGCCTTTGGGGTCCATGTGACCTGGCCATTTAGCCCATGGTGTGCAAAAAAGTGCCGCTCAGAGGTAAAACAACCCAACCCAACCTAGGTTGTTATTACTTCCCCCATTACAGCAGCAGCAACGTAAGGAAATTATTTCATCATTGTAGTCATCAAAGCATCTCCCGAGATTTGGAATTCTAATAAAAGCAAATATTGAATTAAGAAATACATTTTGTTTTCTTTACAAGTATGGAGCGCTTCATTCCAATTTTACTCTTGACCAGTGGACGACCTAATTATTTAAAAAAAGTTATCTGTCCAATCAGCTGTCCAGTCAGAGAGCAAAACTGCTTCGTTTTGCCTGGTGCGTTTGTTTATATGCATTCGAATTTTTTATGTGATACGTTACCATACGTTTCCGTGCTATCAAGTCATTATATAGGATGTTTTTTAAAGTATTAAAAAACTTTATAATTTATATAATGAACATCATATAATGATATACCCTGTGCACGTTAAAGAACACGCTGGATGGCCTTGACGGGAGGCTACCATCTGTCTCCCAATAGCTGTTCCAGTGAGTCCCCTCTCCCAACCTTCTCTGAGCCTTCGGGGTCCATGTGACCTGGCCATTTAGCCCATGGTGTGCAAAAAAGTACGCTCAGAGGTAAAACAACCCAACGTTAAAGAACACGCTGGATGGCCTTGACGGGAGGCTACCATCTGTCTCCCAACAGCTATTCCAGTGGGTCCACTCCCCCAACCTTCTCTGAGCCTTCGGGGTCCATGTGACCTGGCCATTTAGCCCATTGTGTGCAAAAAAGTGCCACTCAGAGGTAAAACAACCCAACCCAACAACCCCCACAGAATCCAAAATGTCTTGTAGTTGTTCGTAAAAACTTTTTCACATTTTCATCTGAATCATGAGGTACAGCAATAGGTAACATTCATGTATTTCTAATCCCTGTTTTAAATTTAATTGCAATAAATGGCTAGCTACCATTTACAGCCCAGTTGGTTATTGCAAGATTTCTTAACGCTTATTATGCTTGGTCGTTAGTCTGGTAAAAAAGCAATTGGTTTAATATTGGTTCGAGTAATTTCGCAGAAATTCAAGAGGTTACCTAATCTTTAATAGTCGGAAAATGTCTGCTAAATTTTAAATAAATGAATTGACTGTAATCGTGGGAGGGGGGGCATACAAATATACGATCAGTTATCGATGCTTTCTTTTCTGCGTCTATAATTAAATCAATTTAAATCTCGATTTTCTGGCACAATTGGGATTCGAACCTGAAAACTTCAGATAACGAGCCCGTCTTGCTAACGACTGAGCCAACTCCAATCTCTAGAATATTAGTCTTTCGAAATTTATTAGTCTTAAATAAATGTTTACTTCCGTTCAGTAGACATTGGGTAATTGATGTGATTAGTGAACAAAATAATGTAAAACTTGCACAAAACTTTGTATGCACGTTATATGTTTTTTAAATATATTGCTCACAAAAATTAGCGGATATTTTTATCGTTTCATATTCATTTTGAAATATCCCCTAATTTTTTTGAGCAGTATATTTGTATTAAGTTAGAAAATATGAAATCACCTTAGAAGATAGTTGAATACAAAAACGATAACCTATATTTTTTGGCGAAGGATTATCATGGCCATCAACTCCATCAGTTTTAATCGTGTTGTTGCGTTGTTTTACCTCTCAGCGGCACTTTTTTGCACACCATGGGCTAAATGGCCAGGTCACAAGGACCCCGAAGGCTCAGAGAAGGTTGGGGGAGGGGACCCACTTTAACAGCTGTTGGGAGACAGATGGTAGCCTCCCGTCAAGGCCATCCAGCGTGTTCTTTAACGTGTACAGGGTATGGCTCCCCCGCACACGGGGCCACGGCTTAACATCCCATCCGACGGACGGCGGCCTTTCCAAGCCCATCGGTGTCCCCTACTGACCGTGGGCAGGGCGGGGAATTTTGCGGAGATAAATCTCAACGCTGACCCAGCTGGGACTCGAACCTGGGAAATACAGATTACGAGCCTGCGCGCTACCGACTGAGCCATCCCCGCCCCCGTGTTTCTAGGGAGCACTGTAACCTCTGTGATAGTGCCAGATGTTAATTAATCGTTAATAATTAATTATAAACCATAATTAACGTTATTTACAACTATTCCATATTTCTTTAGATATTTACTCAGCAAAGTAGACGAATCACTATCAACTGAAAACGATTTTATTTTTATTATTTATTATTTACGATCTCATTGAGAAAAATATTATTTTTCGTTTCCTTTAAGACAATTTATAATTTTGCTCCATCAACTAGTTGATCGTAGAATCTGAGTAATCCTACTTACATAAAATCCCTACTTTTGAGTCCTTTGAAGTTCTCTTAATATTTTCTAATGCAGGAAAACGTATAGACTAACAGAATAATACCATAATAATATTCAAACACTTACGTTAGAACATGAAAGTCTATTAACACATTTGGTGAAACCCACGTGTATGCTCGTAATCTGTAGTTCCCAGGTTCGAGTCCCAGCTGGGTCAGCGTTGAGATTTATCTCCGCAAAATTCCCCGCCCTGCCCACGGTCAGTAGGGGACACCGATAGGCTTGGAAAGGCCGCCGTCCGTCGGATGAGAGGTTAAGCCTTGGCTCCGTGTGCGGGAGAGCCATACCCTGTGCACGTTAAAGAACACGCTGGATGGCCTTGACGGGAGGCTACCATCTGTTTCCCAACAGCTGTTCCAGTGGGTCCCCTCCCCCAACCTTCTCTGAGCCTTTGGGGTCCTTGTGACCTGGCCTTTTAGCCCATGGTGTGCAAAAAAGTGCCGCTCAGAGGTAAAACAACCGAAACAACCGAAGTGTAATTGTATATGTCGCGGTGTTCATAATAAGTGCTAGTTATTCTCGAACCATTAAGTTTACTTACTTGTAAGAGGCGTTCCCCATTGCAACTACCAACACCAAAAGCACCTATCACCCCTCTCCAAAGGTCAGAGTTAGTGCCAACTTTAACACTGTAATGTCTTCTTAAAGAATTCAAAATATTCTGAAGTTATCCGTAAAGTTTATCTTTCTCAACCTCATCGGAGTCTTCAGTGGGGGTATAACAATAGACAACATCTAGGTCTTTAATGTTTATTTTAAATTTAGTGTAAGAAACCTTTTATTAATTCACTCATATTCTAGAAGAGCATTACTAGCGTCGCTGCTTAGAAGCAAACTACGCCTTGAAGATGCTTTCCATCTTCCCTCCTTGAGAAGAGAAAGGTAAGATTATTTTTAAGTATCTGACTTTTATTTGCCCATCTGGTCTCTTGCAAGCGGAGAATATCGGTTATAACGATGCAATTCTTGGGTGAAAACATCAAGAGAAAATTTTTGTACAGAGCACTCACATTTCAACTACTTATGGAGAGAAAATGGTTAGTGGGATGTTTATTGAAACTATGTTTACTGAGAGAGGAAATGCCGACAATATCAAACAGCCCTCTAATCGCAAGCATGAGGCAGAGATCTCTGTCCCCAACTACTAAAGACTGAAGCCAAATACACTGAAAGACTTCCTCCAATGTAGGTTTGACGATGCATGTAGAAGCAAGAGTTCAGGTACCTGCGATAACCTCAGATCAGGATTATCCGTCAGCTGATAAAACATATCCTGTGAATCTATTTACTTGGGGCTGTCAACCCACAAACAAACAGAAAACCAAGCCCAGAGCCATTAATCTATTCAGGTTGGGGGCGGGGGTGGCTCAGTCGGTAGCGCGCCAGGCTCGTAATCTGTAGTTCCCAGGTTCGAGTCCCAGCTGGGTCAGCGTTGAGATTTATCTCCGCAAAAATTCCCCGCCCTGCCCACGGTCAGTAGGGGACACCGATGGGCTTGGAAAGGCCGCCGTCCGTCGGATGGGACGTTAAGCCGTGGCCCCGTGTGCGGGAGAGCCATACCCTGTGCACGTTAAAGAACACGCTGGATGGCCTTGACGGGAGGCTACCATCTGTCCCCCAACAGCTGCTCCAGTGAGTCCCCAACCTTCTCTGAGCCTTCGGGGTTCATGTGACCTGGCCATTTAGTCCATGGTGTGCAAAAAAGTGCGCTCAGAGGTAAAACAACCCAACCCTTATCAGGTTGGAATAGTATACGGTCAACACCAGGTATGGTTTACCACTCCTAAGAACGGTAGAAAAAAAAGCAGCCATAGTATCCAGATAGTAGAAAAAAAAAGAGAGTAGCTATAGTAGTCCAGATCAATAGGACAAACTGATCTGGCAGCCCTCCCCCTTCCATTTCCTTCCAGAAGAGATCTCTTTCGGAAAGTACTAACGGTCTCCACCATGAGATGGCGGGGTCGGACTTTAGCTGCTAGCCTAGCTGGTTCTATGTATCATCACAAGAGGATTGATGCGCAGCTCTCCTTCCAGTGACCCTTTATATACTCAAAGCAGACTGCAAAGTTTTCCCCCGAAAATTAGCTGAGTTTTCAAAGAGAGAGAGAGCAACTCTTGTAAGAACCAGTTTGATTACCTTTGCTTCTTTAACCACCATTGTCGGCGCGACCACCCAGTGGTGGTCGCGCCGACAAAGGTGGTTAAAGAAGCAAAAAAATGTACGTAGCCTTTTAGCAAAGCCCGTAGCCTTTTAAAAAAGCACGTAGCCTTTTAGACAAAGGTGGTTAAAGAAGCAAAAAAAAATTGTACGTAGCCTTTTAGACAAAGGTGGTTAAAGAAGCAAAAAAAAATTGTACGTAGCCTTTTAGCGTGTGTTTTAAGCAAAATCCAGTGGTTTTGCTCAAAACACACGCTAAAAGGCTACGTACAATTTCCAAAAAATCTATACAATCAGGCCCCTTAGAGAGTAATTCGCACCAATCAGTTTGAAGACTTAAAAGTACCCCTGAATAATCACAAAAGGACGAAATGCTCTCATTGGTCACTGTATTAAAACCAGATGTAGGTTATGCCATTACGTTGGGTTGGGTTGTTTTACCTCTGAGCGGCACTTTTTTTGCACACCATGGGCTACATGGCCAGATCACAAGGAATCCGAAGGCTCAGAGAAGGTTGGGGGAGGGGACCCACTGGAACAGCTGTTGGGAGACAGATGGTAGCCTCCCGTCAAGGCCATCCAGCGTGTTCTTTAACGTTGGGTTCTTTTACCTCTGAGCAGCATTTTTTGCACACCATGGGCTAAATGGCCAGGTCACATTGACCCCGAAGGCTCAGAGAAGGTTGGGGGAGGGGACCCACTGGAACAGCTGTTGGGAGACAGATGGTAGCCTCCCGTCAAGGCCATCCAGCGTGTTCTTTAACGTTGGGTTCTTTTACCTCTGAGCAGCATTTTTTGCACACCATGGGCTAAATGGCCAGGTCACATTGACCCCGAAGGCTCAGAGAAGGTTGGGGGAGGGGACCCACTGGAACAGCTGTTGGGAGACAGATGGTAGCCTCCCGTCAAGGCCATCCAGCGTGTTCTTTAACGTTGGGTTCTTTTACCTCTGAGCAGCATTTTTTGCACACGATGGGCTAAATGGCCAGGTCACATTGACCCCGAAGGCTCAGAGAAGGTTGGGGGAGGGGACCCACTGGAACAGCTGTTGGGAGACAGATGGTAGCCTCCCGTCAAGGCCATCCAGCGTGTTCTTTAACGTGCACAGGGTATGGCTCTCCCGCACACGGGGCCACGGCTTAACGTCCCATCCGACGGACGGCGGCCTTTCCAAGCCCATCGGTGTCTCCTATTGACCGTGGGCAGGACGGGGAGTTTTGCGGAGATAAATCTCAACGCTGATCCAGCTGGGACTCGAACCTGGGAACTACAGATTACAAGCCTGGCGCGCTACCGACTGAGCCACCCCCGCCCCTATATGCCATTATGAGATCAAATTCAGAGCTCGGTCACTTTTTTATGGCAAAATATTCCCCAAATAGAGATAAAATATCCAAATCTTCATTTTCAAGAATATTCGTTCAGTATTTAAATAATTATCGAAGTTTTAACGTTTAAGTATAACAATACCAGTCAGAAGAATTAAGAAATGATTTTAGAATGCAATTGAAATTTTAAACATCAGTACGTATTATTTTTAAACCATTTAATGAAATATATGCACATTTTAAAAGTTTGTATAAATGAATCTTACAATAATCGTTTAATTCTGTATAAATTTCTTAGAACTAGAACTATTAAATATTCCAATTTCTGCAATTCTTTAAATATTGAATAATTTTGAAAAATCGATATTTAAATAGATTTGGGTTTGAATTCATCATTAGCCACACTTGTTCTAAAAAATCAAGAGCTTATTCAAGTAGTTATCTATCCAACATGCTCTATCGAATGAAAAGAGCGAACTCAAGAAGTATTCGACACCATATTTAATTAACGTGGTCAGGTTTTAATAAAGTGGGTATATAATATCGAAAACCGTTTCCAAATATATCTGCTGGTTTAGGATCGAGAATTAAACAAATTTTATCATAATTAAATTTATTTAAATTTCGAATCTTCAACAAATATTAGTTCCCTATTGAAAGAGTTATGGGTTGGGTTGGGTTGTTTTACCTCTGAGCGGCACTTTTTTGCACACCATGGGCTAAATGGCCAGGTCACATGGACCCCGAAGGCTCAGAGAAGGTTGAGGGAGGGGACCCACTGGAACAGCTGTTGGGAGACAGATGGTAGCCTCCCGTCAAGGCCATCCAGAGTGTTCTTTAACGTGCAGAGGGTATGGCTCTCCCGCACACGGGGCCACGGCTTAACGTCCCATCCGAAGGACGGCGGCCTTTCAAAGTCCATCGGTGTCCCCTACTGAGGACACCGATGGCTTGATGGCATTTTTGCGGAAAAGAGTTATGGAAGCCGGAATATTTCACAAAAGTAATGTGCCATAATAATTTATCACAGAAATGAATCAAAACTTAACTAATAAGCATTGTTTCAAATCGTTTAATAAAATATACATTTTTAGTAGTTACCGTAATGGCTTATTTCAATATTATACAATTATGAATTTTTTAATAGAACAAGATAATTTATTGTCAAATATTCCAGATTCCATGGTACAGTCGCTCAAAAAATTATCCGAACTCTGCGGTTGATTACAGAATTCAGAAAAAATATCTGGCAACGATTTTTTAGAAATTAAAAAAATCGTTGCCAGATATTTTTTCTGAATTCTGTAATCGACCATGGTGTTCGGATACTTTTTAATATATATAATGCGTATGAATATATAATGCAATTAATATGGAGCTTGTGCAATTAATATGGAGCAAACTGGAGCGGTTGCGGTTAATGTTCACAGCACATTGGATCGTGTGAGCTCACAAAGACCTGGATCGTGTGGGCTCACTGAAGGAATTATTGAGCGGGTGCAGTTACCGTTCACAGCAAACTGGAGCGGTTGCGGTTAATGTTCACAGCACATTGGATCGTGTGAGCTCACAAAGACCTGGATCGTGTGGGCTCACTGAAGGAATTATTGAGCGGGTGCAGTTACCGTTCACAGCAAACTGGAGCGGTTGAGGTTAATGTTCACAGCACATTGGATCGTGTGAGCTCACAAAGACCTGGATCGTGTGGGCTCACTCACGGAAATATTGAGCGTGTGCAGTTACCGTTCACAACAAACTGGAGCGTGTGCAGTAACTGCACACGCTCCAGTTTGCTGTGAACGGTAACTGGAGCGTGTACCGTTGCTGTACACGCTCCAGATATTTTTCCTGAATTCTGTAATCATGTGACACGAAGGTTGCCAGATCACTAATTTCAAAAAAATCTGTGCCAGATATTTTTTCTGAATTTTGTAATCAACCGCAGTGTTCGGATACTTTTTTGAGCGACTGTACTTTAATTACCGAATGAATATTGTTCAAAATCGAGATTTAAATAGATTTGATTATGATCTTTAATTTATATTCAGTCACATTTTTCCACTAAATGAATCTTTTAGAAGTTATAAATCTTTAAAATTAGATTCCCATTCCGATAACATGAATACTTATTTTGTAAGGACAGTGAATAACGAAATATATAATAAGAATCCACGTATTTAACAGCGTAAGTATTATAACACAATAGGCACCAAAAATAGCTATCAATGGATTTATGTTACACACAATAATAAAAAAACAAAGAAACCAGATGATCTATAAGTGAACATATTACAGCACACAAAAAACTGGGATCGACCAATGAGAGAACGTAATACAACACACAATAAAGATTTGTGTCATTGAGTGCTGCAAACACGTTCCCTTATACATCTTCTGATGCCCATAATGGACTAAATGGTACCTAAGGTACCAGAGGGGTAGAGTAAAAGGAAAAGAGAAAAGGAAACCGTTAGAAGGAAGCTTCCGGTCAAGGCTATTCAACGTGCTTTTTAATGCTCTATAGATATGGCTTGCCTGCGCACTGAGGCTTAAAATTTTCTTAACCCATCAGTTTCTCTTTTCTTAAAGATTGTATTGTCTTACCTCTGGGGCGGGGGTGGCTCAGTCGGTAGCGCGCCAGGCTCGTAATCTGTAGTTCCCAGGTTCTAGTCCCAGCTGGGTCAGCGTTGAGATTTATCTTCGCAAAATTCCCCGCCCAGCCCACGGTCAGTAGGGGACACCGATGGGCTTGGAAAGGCAGCCGTCCGTCGGATGGGACGTTAAGCCGTGACCCCGTGTGCGGGAGAGCCATACCCTGTGCATGTTAAAGAACGCGCTGGATGGCCTTGACGGGAGGCTACCATCTGTCTCCCAACAGCTGTTCCAGTGGGTCCCCTCCCCCAACCTTCTCTGACCCTTCGGAGTCCATGTGACCTGGCCATTTAGCCCATTGTGTGCAAAAAAGTGCCGCTCAGAGGTAAAACAACCCAACCCAACTCACTTTTACATAAAAAACAATAAAGGTATAAACAAAAAGAGTAAATGCAATTTTATTTCAATATATGGCACATATAGATAATTGTAAGGTAATAAAGATTGAAAGGAGATATCGATTGTCGTAAAAATTATTGGCGAGTAATGAGTTGTGTTGTTTTACCTCTGAGCGACACTTTTTTGCACACCATGGGCTAAATGGCCAGGTCACATGGACCCCGAAGGCTCAGAGGTTGAAGGAGGAGACCCACTGGAATAGCTGTTGGGAGACATGATCGCCTCCCGTCAAGGGAGACGCCATCCAGTGTGTTCTTTAACGTGCACAGGGTATGGCTCTCCCGCACACGGGGCCATTGCTTAACGTCCCAACCGAAGGACGGCGGCCTTTCCAAGCCCATCGGTGTCCCCTACTGACCGTGGGCAGGGCGGGGAGTTTTGCGGAGATAAATCTCAACGCTGACCCGGCTGGGTCATCGTTGAAATTTATCTCCGCAAAAGTCAGCGTTTTTTTTTATCCCCGCCCTGGGCGAGTAATGAAGACGACTACCCATGTTTACGAAAGGTTCTACTCTACACCTGAAAACTAATTAGTAACACTCTTTAATTCTTCACTAATTTCTACACTCTTTAACTAATTAGGATGAATTTGTATATTATCATCGGTCAGAGACAACTAAAATATTCTATACTGTTTACGAATATATCAAGTGTTATAGATATTTAAACATATTAATTTCCGTAGGCATATGTGAAACATCTTTCTGGAAGTTCTGAAATTATTAGGGACAATAAATAGATGAGGCAAGGAAACCATATTAGATGTCATATTATGTGGCAAATATAATAACGTAAACAATTATAGAGTCGTAGTGGGGCGGGGGTGGCTCAGTCGGTAGCACGCCAGGCTCGTAATCTGTAGTTCCCAGGTTCGAGTCCCACCTGGGTCAGCGTTGAGATTTATCTCCGCAAAATTCCCCGCTTTGCCCACGGTCAGTAGGGGACACCGATGGGCTTGGAAAGGCCGCCGTCCGTCAGATGGGACGTTAAACCGTGGCCCCGTGTGCGGGAGAGCCATACCCTGTGCACGTTAAAGAACACGCTGGATGGCTTTGACGGGAGGCTACCATCTGTCTCCCAATAGTTGTTCCAGTGGGTCCCCTCCCCCAACCTTCTCTGAGCCTTCAGGGTCCATGTGACCTGGCCATTTACCCCATAGTGTGCAAAAAAAGTGCCGCTCAGAGGTAAAACAACCCAACCCAAATAGAGACGTAGTGGAGAAATAATGTTAAGCCTAACCATCTGTTGTATCAAAAAACTGCCCTTTTTTAAACTACGTGCTAAAACAAAATCGTGTTCGACTGGGCGTGTGTTGCACGTAAGAAGAAATCAGATGATCTGTCCAAAAACCTATTGTAGTCATAATAAGAATTAGAGATTTAGAAGTAGGACATAGTGTATTGTGATAAAATATGCAAAAAGGAAATTAATTATTATAATAATAACTTAAAAGGAGAATCAATCATTGTTAGAGTTAAAAGCAATTAAATAGGAAGATTTGTTTATATCGAAGAGGCGAATTGCTGCCTCTTATCGATACTGGGTTGTTTTACCTATGAGCGGCACTTTTTTGCACACCATGGGCTAAATGGCCAGGTCACATGGACCCCAAAGGCTCAGAGAAGGTTGGGGGAGGGGACCCACTGGAACAGCTGTTGGGAGACAGATGGTAGCCTCCCGTCAAGGCCATCCAGCGTGTTCTTTAACGTGCACAGGGTATGGCTCTCCCGCACACGGGGCCACGGCTTAACGTCTCATCCGACGGATGGTGGCCTTTCCAAGCCCATCGGTGTCCCCTACTGACCGTGGGCAGGGCGGGGAATTTTGCGGAGATAAATCTCAACGCTGACCCAGCTGGGACTCGAACCTGGGAACTACAGATTGCGAGCCCGGCGCGCTACCGACTGAGCCACCCCCGCCCGCCATTATAAGAAAGAGGCCCAGAGCAACAACAGTTGAAGTTGATCGTTTCCTGTCCCTAACTGCAAGTCGAAATCAGCTGCCACAGAAAGGACAGTATCCAGAGTGTGTCGAGACGACTTCACCAAATAGGGTTATATGCTTGAAGACATCTCAGTATCAACACTGCCCTCAGTCCAGGTTCTCTTTTCGATATATCACGATATAGCATCAGTAGCGATTCTCGGCGCTAATGCATCTGGAGAAACGTGAGACACTATATCACTCCCTGAATATCGTGGAAAGGGACCGTGTTGGTGAGAGTGGTTTGTTGGTATGGGGAGATATCATTATCTGTGGCTGCACTGACCTGCATGTCTTCTCAGAAGGGACTCGAACTGGCCTAAGGTACAGAAACGAAATACTAGAGCCTTATGGGGGCGGGGGTGGCTCAGTCGGTAGCGCGCCAGGCTCGTAATCTGTAGTTCCCAGGTTCGAGTCCCAGCTGGGTTAGCGTTGAGATTTATCTCCGCAAAATTCCCCGCCCTGCCCACGGTCAGTAGGGGACATCGATGGGCTTGGAAAGGCCACCGTCCGTCGGTTGGGACGTTAAGCCATGGCTCCGTGTGCGGGAGAGCCATACTCTGTGCACGTTAAAGAACACGCTGGTTGGCCTTTACGGGAGGCTACCATCTGTCTCCCAACAGCTGTTCCATTGGGTCCCCTCCCCCAACCTTCTCTGAGCCTTCGGGGTCCTTGTGACCTGGCCATTTAGCCCATGGTGTGCAAAAAAGTGCCGCTCAGAGGTAAAACAACCCAAAACAACCTAGAGCCTTATGTTAGATTTTTTAAAGGTGCCATTGGATCAGAATTCATTTTTATGGATGATAACGCTCGTCCACATAGAGTTCAGATAGTGAAGGAATACCTTAAGACTGAAGATATCCTGAGAATGGATTGGCCAACCAGGTCCCCACAACCTAAATCCCATTGAACATGCATGAGATGTTTTGGGAAGACGAGTTGCAAGTCGTCAACCCCCTCCAACAATCCCTCATAAGATGAGAAATGCTCTTATAGGAAGAGTGGGATTTGTTGCCATCTGCATTATTTGATAAACTTTATCAGAAGCATTAGAGCTCTCTGCTGTATTGCTGTTAGAGGTGATCATAGTCCTTACTAAATAACGTTAATTTAAGTAACTGAGGTTATCTATAATTTTTCGTAATTGGAAACATTTTCCAATATATTCTTTGATTGGAAATGTAACCTTATAATTGGACAAGTATTCCTATGTATTCTTTATTTCAGATGTAAATTTAATGTAGTTACCGCTAAAGTGCAGAAATTAGTTATTCTACAGATTATCTAGGTATTGTGCAGATTAACTAGGGTGATCCGTTAACGTGCGGAAAATTGTTTCATTTCTCAAATTACCTAAGTAATCTGCAAATTACCTGGATAATCTGCACATTACCTACTAGGCACTCGTTAAAGTGAAAATAAGATCTTTACTGGAACAACAGGAACGTTTCTGTACGCTTAAATTAACATAATGTTATTTATCTAGTGTCCGAGAGTAGAGTTGAAACCAGGGTCATCCCTCTGTCAACATGAATCAGTCGTCCGAATTATAAAAAACGCCCCCAAAATGAGCAGGCCAAGTGAGAACGAATCATTTTAGTGATTCGTTATCAAGAATGAATCACTTTACCGATTCGTTCTCACTTGGCCTCCGCTCATCCGGGGCGTTTTTTATAATGCGGACGAGTGAATCACGTGACACGAAGATTCATATTCAAGAGATTCACACTATGAGAGAAACAAACTTTTGAACTTTAACGAGACGGAAGCCGTTAATGTGCACATTACCTAGGTAAAATGCGGAAAACTCTTGATTCCGCACGTTAACGGAGCAAATCAGTTAATCTGCAGATTAGCTAGGTAATGTGCACATTAATGGCTTTCGAGCTTTAGCGGTAATATATGTAATATTAAATATCATCTGAATCTTTCTGTACATTCAAAAAAGGATTTCTCGAAATATTTGGATTTATATTCAATTTCCTTAACTTCTGAACAGCACTGTAATTACTATTGATACTGGATGTTGATTTCGCACTGGTAGTATTTAAGCACACTATATAGAATAAGAGTATCTACCAGAGGATGTGAATAGCAACAAAATAAGGCACTCATTGCATGTTGTTATAAAAGGAAAATATGAAAACTACGATAACAAAAATCGAAATGATTTTCTTCTAGAGGGGTAAAAATTATGCAAATCAACACCTTCATTTCTTGTTCATTCAACTTCATAGGTTCTTTTACAGTCTTAGGAATGTGAAAGGAGGAAGTCAAATGAACATTTATTATCTAGGAATGTGAAATAGAGTTAAATGAACATCTTAAGAATGTTAAAGAAGTAAATCAAATGAACTTTTAAAACCGAGGAATGTGACCGAAAGGAGAAAGTGAACATCATTTTTAACGCATGTTAAAGAAGTAAGTGAAATGAACGTCTTTTACGAACGAATGTAAAGGAAAAAGTGAAATCTTTTATCTAAGAACGTCAAAGAAGAGATTGAAATGAACAACTTTTTAGCGTTTAAAGTTATGCAATACTGACGTCAATTTCGTGTAAATGGACACCCAGCTTAAGATTTCGCAATAAACTAATTTGCGAAAGTAATAGGGAATGCAGAAGAGGGTGGCAAGAGCAGACGAAAAGGAAATGATCGCGATGCCCTCAGCTTTAAAGCAAGATTATTAGAATCCCTGTTGCAGATTTCTCATTTTCTTGTGATAAAAAATTACGTTTAGAATTTGAAAGTGGTAAAGATCAAAATCTAGCTGTTTTGCATCCTTAATGAGGATTTTGCAAAGAGAAACAGTTTTTTTGTGTGTGTGTGTGCGTGCGGAGGGTTGAGAAGGGAGGGGAGGGGAGGGGAGGGGGGATGAACGACTACTTGATAATATACATTTGAAATGGAGATTAAGCTTTTGTCGGGAGAAAGATTCTGAAATGATTATTATTTTTTTTACTGGATGAAGAGAAACAAAAACTGGGAAGATTACCTCTTTCACCCCCTTTTTTTTCGATAGGAAAAAAGACATCCATCCTGATTATGATAAGTGAATGAGAAAAAAAGTTTTTGGAAGAAAAGACTAATTCTAAAGAGAAGAAGAATAGATTTTGAATCAAAAACGTGAAGAACAAATGGTTCGCATTAAAACTTTAAAGCGAGTTTAGTAGAATGCCGAAATAACGAAAAAACCATTTAGAACATGTAAGATTCGTGTACCTGAGATTCAAAAATCTTATTGAATTTAAACTAAAGTACCTTGACCATGTCGGAAAGGGACCTAATTCGTACTTGGGTGCTTTTATATCTGAGTGGCACTTTTTGTGTACCCCCTCAAGCAGCTGCTTGCCACAGAGGTCTGACAGGAGCCCATCAGTTTATATGCCATAGTAGAAGGTCTGTGAGGCTGGCAGGACCTCAGCAGAAAAACAACACGAACATCCATGCCTTACCCGAGGCTCGAACCCAGGTCCCTTAGATCAGTAGCCAAGCGCGCTAACCACTCGGCCATGGGACGGCTCTTTTTGTGTACACAATTAGCTAAATGGCCAAGTTACAAGGATCCCAAAGGCTCATAGTTGAGTATAGGGAGGGGGGGGGATCCACTAGGAAGCGTCTATTTAAAACTATTCATCTTGTTCGTAAATGGGCAGAGAGTTGGTTGTTTCGTCTCTGAGAAACACTTTTGTGTGCACAATGGTCTAAATAACCAGGTCGCAAAGACCCCAAAGGCTCAAAAAATGTTGAGAAAGGGTATCTATTGGACAGCTGTTAGGAGACAGAGGGTAGCCTCCCGTCAAGGCCATACAGTGGGTTCTTTAACATGCACAGGGTATGGCTCTCTTGTACACGGGGTTGGCTCAGTTGGTAGCACGCCAGGCTCGTAATCTGTAGTTCCCAGGTTCGAGTCCCAGCTGGGTCAGCATTGAGATTTATCTCCGCAAAACTCCGCGCCCAGCCCACGGTCAGTAGGGAACACTGATGGGCTTGGAAAGGCAGCCATCCGTCCGATTGAACGTTAACCCGTGGCTCCGTGTATAGGAGAGAATACCCTCTGCGCATTAACGAACATGCTGGATGGCCTTGACGAGAGGCTACCATCTGTCTCCTAACAGCGGTCCAGTGGGTTCTCTCCCCCAACCTTCTCTCAGCCCTCGCGGTTCTTGTGACCTGGCCATTTAGCCTATTGTGTGCAAAAAAAAAAATGCCGCTCAGAGGTAAAACATCCGAATTCTGTACACGGGGTATTGGCTTAACGTCTCATCCAAGCGAGGGTGGAATGTGCACATTATACTATTGTGTTGCATATGGTGTGTCGAATGGTGGCTTTCCCAAGTCCATCGATATTCCCCTTTCTCATGAGCAGAAGGGAGGGGAGGGAGAGAGGGAGGGGCGTTTAAGAAAGAAAATCTAAACTCTTAACGATGGTATGGCGGGAACTCGAAACTTCGAACATCAGACTGGCGTGTAAGTTTGCTAACCTTGGAGAAATTTTTTTGGTGGACAAAAACGGACATATTGTTTGCTTCAAGATGAAAAAGGAAAGCTTAATAGGAGAAAATTGAAGTTATTTTTTATATGTCAGATAATTGTATTCTTTTGCAAGACTGTAGCTCTAAAAATAACATTTGAATTTATATCGAAATCATTTCTTATAAAAATTATAAAATCAAAGTTTTACAAAATTAGTTTTTTTACTTTTTGCTATTTAAAATATATAAAACTGTTTATATATTAAAGGGTTATTCCCAATTTTAATCACGTTTCTTAGTTGTATTGAGTCATGACTCTAGTTCAATTGTTCTTTCATTTATCAAAATTATTGATTTGTATTGGTCAAAAGTTCTTTAAGCTGAGAGAATTGGTCAAGGTCTTTGACTTATTAGAATTGGTCAAGGTCTTTGACTTATTAGAATTGGTCAAGGTCTTTGACTTATTAGAATTGGTCAAGGTCTTTGACTTATTAGAATTGGTCAAGGTCTTTGACTTATTGCCATAACTGGTCACAACACTTTAAATTTTTATTATAATTAATATTTGCAGCTCCATAGCTGGTTATAACGGGTCAAAACGTTTTGAAATGTGGTCATAATGGGCCGCAATATTTTGCCTAGAGTAGGTCCACAGCTCTTTGAATTGTTGTGATAATGGGTTCCAGCCCTTTGAATTGGTGTTAAAATTTGTAGCACCCTTTGATTTGTTGTTACAGTAGACCACAACTCTTTGAATTGTTGTTAAAATGAGTCAAAATTTTGAATTCTGATTATTACGAATTTAATTTAAATGGTTGCTAAAATGGGTCTCGACTTATTTGAAAAAATCTGTTAAAATGGGTCGTTACAAACTGATCCCTTCATTGCTTTGCTCTTCGCAAAATAACTAAACACACACTGATAAGGAAACTGAACAAAAATCGAAAGTTGGGAAGAAAAGCAGCAACAAAGAACATTAAATAAATGTTCAAGATTCCAATTTGAGAATAAGCCCTGTGCCTAACTCACGGCGCTAATAAATTCATCCACATTTAAAATACAAAAAAAAAATGAAGACCAGTTCAGTGAAAGTGAACCATTTTGCGATCGTCTTTTGACGACATAAACGCCAGAACGGAAGATCTTTGTAGGAAATTATCGGAAAGATTTTGTGCCCTCGAGGCATCATTATATACCGCTAATTAGTGGAGAGGGCTTTTCAAGACGCCAGAAAAGAGAGCTGCAAATTAATTAAGAAAATTTTAATTTCCCAGACCCTTATGTTGCTGCTCTCGTAGTGCAGTGGATTTTACAATGCTTGAGTGATCCAGCTCTGACGAGTTTTGTCCACTTCTGTGGGAAAAGCAGCAGTTTTTTCTTTGTGAGCAAGAGGATTGCGCTGAGTCAGAGGAAGGAAGCACACAGTGATCAAGGAGGGTGAAAGAACCCATTTAAAAAGCGACGTAAAGTTTAATATGTAATAATCAGAACTTTTATGGCTAGAAAAGCTCTTGAAGCTTTGTGTACACATGCCTAATTCCGGACGATTTTGCGTGAAATCAGAAATGGAAATTTCTCTTTACGAACGTTCAGTGACGATACAGTTTTTAAATTAATTAGGCAAATTCTGTGGGGTTGAGAGAGAGAGAGACACTTACAACATCCTGACATCATGATGGAGATCTGTAGCAGTGGTTCTCAAACTCTAGGTCGCGACGGTATTTGGGTCATAAGAGTTTTACAAAGGATCTCCACCTAAAGTTGGGTCATGAGAGTCTTCTGATGGGTCGTTTCACGAGAAGTTTCTGGTGGATCGCGATTTAAACTTGGGTTTTGAGAGTATTCTGATAGGTCACTATCCAAACTTGGATCATGGGAGTTTTAGAGTTGAGACTTTAAATTGAGTCATGAAAGTTTTCTGATGGGCCGTGAATCTAAATTTGGTCCATGAGATTTTCCTGGTAGATCACTATCTAATCATGATCCATGAGAGTTTTCGAATGGGTCTCCACCTAAATTTGGTCCATGAGATTTTCCTGGTAGATCACTATCTAATCATGATCCATGAGAGTTTTCGAATGGGTCTCCACCTAAATTTGGTCCATGAGATTTTCCTGGTAGATCACTATCTAATCATGATCCATGAGAGTTTTCGAATGGGTCTCCACCTAAATTTGGTCCATGAGATTTTCCTGGTAGATCACTATCTAATCATGATCCATGAGAGTTTTCGAATGGGTCTCCACCTAAATTTGGTCCATGAGATTTTCCTGGTAGATCACTATCTAATCATGATCCATGAGAGTTTTCGAATGGGTCTCCACCTAAATTTGGTCCATGAGATTTTCCTGGTAGATCACTATCTAATCATGATCCATGAGAGTTTTCGAATGGGTCTCCACCTAAATTTGGTCCATGAGATTTTCCTGGTAGATCACTATCTAATCATGATCCATGAGAGTTTTCGAATGGGTCTCCACCTAAATTTGGTCCATGAGATTTTCCTGGTAGATCACTATCTAATCATGATCCATGAGAGTTTTCGAATGGGTCTCCACCTAAATTTGGTCCATGAGATTTTCCTGGTAGATCACTATCTAATCATGATCCATGAGAGTTTTCGAATGGGTCTCCACCTAAATTTGGTCCATGAGATTTTCCTGGTAGATCACTATCTAATCATGATCCATGAGAGTTTTCGAATGGGTCTCCACCTAAATTTGGTCCATGAGATTTTCCTGGTAGATCACTATCTAATCATGATCCATGAGAGTTTTCGAATGGGTCTCCACCTAAATTTGGTCCATGAGATTTTCCTGGTAGATCACTATCTAATCATGATCCATGAGAGTTTTCGAATGGGTCTCCACCTAAATTTGGTCCATGAGATTTTCCTGGTAGATCACTATCTAATCATGATCCATGAGAGTTTTCGAATGGGTCTCCACCTAAATTTGGTCCATGAGATTTTCCTGGTAGATCACTATCTAATCATAATCCATGAGAGTTTTCGAATGGGTCTCCACCTAAATTTGGTCCATGAGATTTTCCTGGTAGATCACTATCTAATCATGATCCATGAGAGTTTTCGAATGGGTCTCCACCTAAATTTGGTCCATGAGATTTTCCTGGTAGATCACTATCTAATCATGATCCATGAGAGTTTTCGAATGGGTCTCCACCTAAATTTGGTCCATGAGATTTTCCTGGTAGATCACTATCTAATCATGATCCATGAGAGTTTTCGAATGGGTCTCCACCTAAATTTGGTCCATGAGATTTTCCTGGTAGATCACTATCTAATCATGATCCATGAGAGTTTTCGAATGGGTCTCCACCTAAATTTGGTCCATGAGATTTTCCTGGTAGATCACTATCTAATCATGATCCATGAGAGTTTTCGAATGGGTCTCCACCTAAATTTGGTCCATGAGATTTTCCTGGTAGATCACTATCTAATCATGATCCATGAGAGTTTTCGAATGGGTCTCGACCTAAATTTGGGCCATGAGAGTTTTGCTGATGGGTTGCGACCTAAAGTTAGGCGATGTGTTTTTTGATAGGCCACAAATGAAAATTGGTCCCTGATTGGTCGCGACCTAAATCTGAGTCATAGATTTATGATGGTCCAGAAAGACTTTTAGTTCAAAGCAAAAAATTGATCCAGAGATAAATTGAGTGGTGACCTTGCGACACCAATAGTAGCTCTATAATTAGGTACAACTTCATTTGAGTTGTGAGAAGAATACGAATTTGAATTTTTGGTCACCAGGTGAATAATTTCCTTGCAGAACTTTTCATAACAGATCACCAAACCGAAAATGAAATGTGGTAAAACGAAACATTGCTGCAAACCAAACTTCAACTACAATGCTAAATCAATTTTAGCATTGTAGTTGAACTACTTTTTCATACTTTTCATAACAGATCACCAAACCGAAAATGAAATGTGGTAAAACGAAACATTGCTACAAACTAAACTTCAACTACAATGCTAAACCAATCACTGTAATGCATGCCAAATCTCACCCATAGCTCCAAGTTATTACTCAGTCATTACTATGTTAACTAACTCTTAAACTATTAACGTTAGAAATCTTAAACAACCAATAACATAAGATCTTATGATCAATCATTAACTGTGTCAATTAACAACGTATTTGGACTTTAGAAAGCTAGTAATTGCAGGTTATTGGCATTTTAAACATTTTTCAAGAATCTAGCTGAATGTAATCATTTGGTATATGTACAGTCGCTCAAAAAAGTATCCGAACATTACGGTTGATCACAGAATTCAGAAAAAATATCTGGCAACTTTTTTTAGAAATTAGTGATCTGGCAACCTTCGTGCACGTGACACGAAGGTTGCCAGATCACTAATCTCTAAAAAGAATCGTTGCCAGATATTTTTCCTGAATTCTGTGATCAACCGTAGTGTTCGGATACTTTTTTGAGCGACTGTAGGTGGTCATATTATTTTGATACTAGATCGTGTAGGCTCACTCACGGAAATATTTAGCGTGTGCAGTTACCGTTCACAGCAAACCGGAGCATGTGCAGTAACTGCACACGCTCCAGTTTGCTGTGAACGGCAACTGGAGCGTGTACAGTTGCTGTACACGCACCAGATATTTTTCCCGAATTCTGTAATCACGTGACACGAAGGTTGCCAGATCACTAATTTCTAAAAAAAATCGTTGCCAGATATTTTTTCTGAATTCTGTAATCAACCATGGTGTTCGGATACTTTTTGGAGCGACTGTAGTCCCTATACCTTCTGAACCAAAGCTGTAAAACCAGTAGTTGTCGGTCGACCAAATGTTGAATTCTGTTAAACGCAGCTGAAATGTTCAGATGCAATTACGAGCTTTCTAAATTCCAAGAACGCTGTTAATTGACACAGTTAGTGGTCAATCATAAGATCTTATGTTAACAGTTTGAGTTAGTTAACATAGTAATGATTCCAAGCAATAACTAGCTGTATGCAAGAACTGTGATCACCTTTCTTGACAATAGGAATAATAATACCTCTTGTAAAATCCTTAGAAAAAACCCTTAATCATGGAAAATATTTAACAAAATTACACTCAGTAATATATCAAATTAATCATACCCTTCTGAGCATTTCAGCTGCAATATCATCTTCTGGTGAATTCTGTGTAGTTTTAATTTCGGGGGAGCGAAATTATGTCAGACAATGATTTGGGACCAGTATTAAAGCCACTAATGAATTTAACTTCATTATACATAAATAGGAATAAAACTAGCTATAATGTTCAGAATATTTTTGAAATGCTCAATCGAATTTGTCATGACAGAATGCTTACTTTCCATAACCTTACCATGTTGATCCCTTAATTTCTGTGCTCATCTGTTTTTCGCAAAATAAAACGTTTATTATCTGGTAACACTCTTTTGTTATGCTGTCAAGCTGCTTCCTCTGCTTTTTTAGCAAAGCTATCAAGTCAAATAGTCTTATCAGCGTGGGGCGGGGGTGGCTCAGTCGGTAGCGCGCTAGGCTCGTAATCTGTAGTTCCCAAGTTCGAGTCCCAGCTGGGTCAGCGTTGAGATTTATCTCCGCAAAAATTCCCCGCCTTGTCCACGGTCATTAGGGGACACCGATGCGCTTGGAAAGGCCGCCGTCCGTCGGATGGGACGTTAAGCCGTGGCCCCGTGTGCGGGAGAGCCATACCCTGTGCACGTTAAAGAACACGCTGGATGGTCTTGACGGGAGACTACCATCTGTCTCCTAACAGCTGTTCCAGTGGGTCCCCTCCCCCAACCTTCTCTGAGCCTTCGGGGTCCATGTGGCCTGGCCATTTAGCCCATGGTTTGCAAAAAAAGTGCCGCTCAGAGGTAAAACAACCCAACTGAAATTTTTGGGAACAACGATTTTCTTATACAAAATATTCCATACTTTAATCGGCCTTGTGGCAACAATACCATTCCCAGCTCTCAGCAATTCAATAGTGATATAACTCACCTATTGAATTTGTGTAGTTTTAATTAGATATTTTCAAAATAACTTCTAATTGCGATATAGAGCCAACACTAAAGCTAGTAATACACCTAACGTCATTACGAACAACAATAATAGAACTAAACACACTGTGCTGAACAATTATGAAATGCTCAACTCAACTTGACATAATGAAATCTTTGGGTTATTAATGATGATAATTGGATGAGCTTAGAGACAAGAAAGAACAGCAAGACTATTCTAATAACTTTTGGGTGCACCTAGAGACAACCGAGAACAGGAAGACTGTGGAAACAACGATTGGGTAAGCCTAAGAAAAACAGACGATTAAGACTATCGAAACAACGATTGGGTAAGTCTATTCAGAAACGAGAACAGCAAAATTATGGAACAATGGGCAAGTCTACTGACAAACGAAAACAGCAAGACTATGGGAAAAAACGACTGGGAAAGCCTGGAGACATGAGATAACAATCTCCTCCTGGAGACATGAGATAATAAACATCTCCTACCACGATTGGGTAAGCTTACGTAATGACAAGGGAGAAAAGTAAGATTATGCAAACAATTTGGTAAGCCTAGAGACAAAAGAGAGCAGTAAGACTATCGAAAAAAAGATTGGGTGAGCTTAGAGACAAAAAAGAGAGCAACAAGACTATCGAAAAAAGATTGGATGAGCTTAGAGACAAAAGAGAGCAGCAAGACTATCGAAAAACGATTGGGTAAGCATAGAGACAAAAGATAGGCAGCAAGACTATCGGAAAAAAGATTGGGTAAGCCTAGATACAAAAGAGAACAGCAAGACTATCGAAAAAGATTGGGTAAACACAGAGACAAAAAGAGAGCTGCAAGACTATCGAAAAAAATATTGGTTAAGCCTAGAGACAAAAGAGAGCAGTAAGACTATCGAAAAAAAGATTGGGTGAGCTTAGAGACAAAAGAGAGCAACAAGACTATCGAAAAAAGATTGGGTGAGCCTAGAGACAAAAGAGAGGCAGCAAGACTATCGAAAAAAAATGGTTAAGCCTAGAGACAAAAGAGAGCAGCAAGACTATCGAAAAAAAATGGTTAAGCCTAGAGACAAAAGAGAGCAGCAAGACTGTCGAAAAAGATTGGGTGAGCTTAGAGACAAAAGAGAGGCAGCAACACTATCGAAAAAAAGATTGGTTAAGCCTAGAGACAAAAGAGAGCAGTAAGACTATCGAAAAAAAGATTGGGTGAGCTTAGAGACAAAAGAGAGCAACAAGACTACCGAAAAAGATTGGGTGAGCTTAGAGACAAAAGAGAGGCAGCAACACTATCGAAAAAAAGATTGGGTAAACCTAGATACAAAAGAGAACAGCAAGACTATCGAAAAAGATTGGGTAAACACAGAGACAAAAAGAGAGCTGCAAGACTATCGAAAAAAATATTGGTTAAGCCTAGAGACAAAAGAGAGCAGTAAGACTATCGAAAAAAAGATTGGGTGAGCTTAGAGACAAAAGAGAGCAACAAGACTATCGAAAAACATTGGGTGAGCTTAGAGACAAAAGAGAGGCAGCAAGACTATCGAAAAAAAGATTGGGTGAGCCTAGAGACAAAAGAGAGGCAGCAACACTATCGAAAAAAAGATTGGGTAAACCTAGATACAAAAGAGAACAGCAAGACTATCGAAAAAGATTGGGTAAACACAGAGACAAAAAGAGAGCTGCAAGACTATCGAAAAAAATATTGGTTAAGCCTAGAGACAAAAGAGAGCAGTAAGACTATCGAAAAAAAGATTGGGTGAGCTTAGAGACAAAAGAGAGCAACAAGACTATCGAAAAAAGATTGGGTGAGCCTAGAGACAAAAGAGAGGCAGCAAGACTATCGAAAAAAAATGGTTAAGCCTAGAGACAAAAGAGAGCAGCAAGACTGTCGAAAAAGATTGGGTGAGCTTAGAGACAAAAGAGAGGCAGCAACACTATCGAAAAAAAGATTGGTTAAGCCTAGAGACAAAAGAGAGCAGTAAGACTATCGAAAAAAAGATTGGGTGAGCTTAGAGACAAAAGAGAGCAACAAGACTACCGAAAAAGATTGGGTGAGCTTAGAGACAAAAGAGAGGCAGCAACACTATCGAAAAAAAGATTGGGTAAACCTAGATACAAAAGAGAACAGCAAGACTATCGAAAAAGATTGGGTAAACACAGAGACAAAAAGAGAGCTGCAAGACTATCGAAAAAAATATTGGTTAAGCCTAGAGACAAAAGAGAGCAGTAAGACTATCGAAAAAAAGATTGGGTGAGCTTAGAGACAAAAGAGAACAACAAGACTATCGAAAAAAGATTGGTTGAGCCTAGAGACAAAAGAGAGGCAGCAAGACTATCGAAAAAAAATGGTTAAGCCTAGAGACAAAAGAGAGCAGCAAGACTGTCGAAAAAGATTGGGTGAGCTTAGAGACAAAAGAGAGCAGCAAGACTATCGAAAAAGATTGGGTGAGCTTAGAGACAAAAGAGAGCAACAAGACTATCGAAAAACATTGGGTGAGCTTAGAGACAAAAGAGAGGCAGCAAGACTATCGAAAAAAAGATTGGGTGAGCCTAGAGACAAAAGAGAGGCAGCAACACTATCGAAAAAAAGATTGGGTAAACCTAGATACAAAAGAGAACAGCAAGACTATCGAAAAAGATTGGGTAAACACAGAGACAAAAAGAGAGCTGCAAGACTATCGAAAAAAATATTGGTTAAGCCTAGAGACAAAAGAGAGCAGTAAGACTATCGAAAAAAAGATTGGGTGAGCTTAGAGACAAAAGAGAGCAACAAGACTATCGAAAAAAGATTGGTTGAGCCTAGAGACAAAAGAGAGGCAGCAAGACTATCGAAAAAAAGATTGGGTAAACCTAGATACAAAAGAGAACAGCAAGACTATCGAAAATGATTGGGTAAACACAGAGACAAAAAGAGAGCTGCAAGACTATCGAAAAAAATATTGGTTAAGCCTAGAGACAAAAGAGAGCAGTAAGACTATCGAAAAAAAGATTGGGTGAGCTTAGAGACAAAAGAGAGCAACAAGACTACCGAAAAAAGATTGGGTGAGCCTAGAGACAAAAGAGAGGCAGCAACACTATCTAAAAAAAGATTGGGTAAACCTAGATACAAAAGAGAACAGCAAGACTATCGAAAATGATTGGGTAAACACAGAGACAAAAAGAGAGCTGCAAGACTATCGAAAAAAATATTGGTTAAGCCTAGAGACAAAAGAGAGCAGTAAGACTATCGAAAAAAAGATTGGGTGAGCTTAGAGACAAAAGAGAGCAACAAGACTACCGAAAAAAGATTGGGTGAGCCTAGAGACAAAAGAGAGGCAGCAACACTATCTAAAAAAAGATTGGGTAAACCTAGATACAAAAGAGAACAGCAAGACTATCGAAAATGATTGGGTAAACACAGAGACAAAAAGAGAGCTGCAAGACTATCGAAAAAAATATTGGTTAAGCCTAGAGACAAAAGAGAGCAGTAAGACTATCGAAAAAAAGATTGGGTGAGCTTAGAGACAAAAGAGAGCAACAAGACTACCGAAAAAAGATTGGGTGAGCTTAGAGACAAAAGAGAGGCAGCAACACTATCGAAAAAAAGATTGGGTAAACCTAGATACAAAAGAGAACAGCAAGACTATCGAAAAAGATTGGGTAAACACAGAGACAAAAAGAGAGCTGCAAGACTATCGAAAAAAATATTGATTAAGCCTAGAGACAAAAGAGAGCAGTAAGACTATCGAAAAAAAGATTGGGTGAGCTTAGAGACAAAAGAGAGCAACAAGACTACCGAAAAAAGATTGGGTGAGCCTAGAGACAAAAGAGAGGCAGCAACACTATCGAAAAAAACATTGGGTAAACCTAGATACAAAAGAGAACAGCAAGACTATCGAAAAAGATTGGGTAAACACAGAGACAAAAAGAGAGCTGCAAGACTATCGAAAAAAATATTGGTTAAGCCTAGAGACAAAAGAGAGCAGTAAGACTATCGAAAAAAAGATTGGGTGAGCTTAGAGACAAAAGAGAACAACAAGACTATCGAAAAAAGATTGGGTGAGCTTAGAGACAAAAGAGAGCAGCAAGACTATCGAAAAAGGATTGGGTAAGCATAGAGACAAAAGAGAGGCAGCAAGACTATCGAAAAAAAGATTGGGTAAGCCTAGATACAAAAGAGAACAGCAAGACTATCGAAAAAGATTGGGTAAACACAGAGACAAAAAGAGAGCTGCAAGACTATCGAAAAAAATATTGGTTAAGCCTAGAGACAAAAGAGAGCAGTAAGACTATCGAAAAAAAGATTGGGTGAGCTTAGAGACAAAAGAGAGCAACAAGACTATCGAAAAAAGATTGGGTGAGCCTAGAGACAAAAGAGAGGCAGCAAGACTATCGAAAAAAAAATGGTTAAGCCTAGAGACAAAAGAGAGCAGCAAGACTGTCGAAAAAGATTGGGTGAGCTTAGAGACAAAAGAGAGCAACAAGACTATCGAAAAACATTGGGTGAGCTTAGAGACAAAAGAGAGCAACAAGACTATCGAAAAAAATGATTAAACCTAGAGACAAAAGAGAGCAGCAAAGACTATCGAAAAAAGATTGGGTAAACCTAGAGACAAAAGAGAACAGCAAGACTATCGAAGAAAGATTGAGTGAGCCTAGAGACAAAAGAGAACAGCAAGACTATCGAAGAAAGATCGGGTGAACCTAGAGACAAAAGAGAACAGCAAGACTGTCGAAACAGCGATTGGGTAAGCCTGGAGAGAAGAGTAGGACTATCAAAACAATATTGGGTAATTTAGAAGACTATCAGAGGGGGGGGGGGGGTATCCATCACAAAGGTAATGAAACGGCCACAGTAAATTTACAGAGAACATCGTCGAAATGATGAGGAAACATTTGGAGAAAGTGTATTTTAAAAAACGTTTTTTAAACTGCAGATAATATTTTTCATAACTAAATGATCAATAAACACTTCGTGAAATCACCCAAAGGGCAACATAATATTAATAAACTGATAGCTGTGTGTGTGTGCCAAGAGATAGAATAGCAGGGCCATTGGATACATTTACAGATAGAAAAGTACAGTTGAAACGATGACTGGTATAAGCCTAGAAGAGACAGAATACAATTTACGCAACCATTGCAAGATCATTAGAATCTGAAATTGATATTAGAATAACAGATTTGCAGGATGAAATCGTGGTTACTGATCAAAGGGACCTGGAGTCAATAGCGTTGCTTTACCTCTGAGCAGCACTTTTTTGCACACCATGGGCTAAATGGCCAGGTCACATGGACCCCGAAGGCTCAGAGAAGGTTGGGGGAGGGGACCCACTGGAACAGCTGTTGGGAGACAGATGGTAGCCTCCCGTCAAGGCCATCCAGCGTGTTCTTTAACGTGCACAAGGCTTGGCTCTCCCGCACACGGGGCCACGGCTTAACATCCCATCCAACGGACGGCGGCCTTTCCAAGCCCATCGGTGTCCCCTACTGACCGTGGGCAGGGCGGGGAATTTTGCGAAGATAAATCTCAACGCTGACCCAGCTGGGACTCGAACCTGGGAACTACAGATTACGAGCGTGGCGCGCTACCGACTGAGCCACCCCCGCTCCGGAGTCAATAGCAGAGCTAGTAATATTCAATGGCACTACATTTCTATCTTTAGACTTATCAGCTACTATTATCAACTCTTTAAAGAACTAACTCTTTAGCTCTAATGAAAGAGTTCATCTCATTTGACAAAAGGGAAAAATCCTCAGCATAATATAAATCCGAAATTTTCAGTCTCTAGGCCATTTAAAGTCCCAGTCTCTCTACTGAAGCGAATTCCGCAAAAAAATAACCAAACTAGCTCTCTCTCTGGTCTAGTTGTCAGCGTACCTGACTATTAAACCGTAGTGAATGTCCTTATGTCTGAGTTTGTATGTTGTAAGAGAAACGAGGGCAAACCTGGTAGAACTTCTAGATTGTTTCCGCCCTTTGTATCGGGGAATGCTAGAGAGAAAGAAGATAAAATACATCCTTATCTAACACCACTAAATGATAAACCAATCGCTCAAGTCTTACTAACATACGACTCCGGTTATTATACAGAGCCATCATTATATTGACGAACTTCAGCTATCACGATTAACAGAGTCAAAAGCCTTTTTGAAATTTACCAAGGTAGTAGCCGTAGTTTTTTTATATCTAAACATTTTTGAAGAACTTTCCTAAGTGAAAATATTTTATTTATACATCCCCTTCCACTTCTGCATCCACACTGTTCATCACGAAGTTGTCCATCAACAAAATGCTTAATTCTATTAAGCACAATAATGCAAAGAACTTCACCTGGAGCAGAAAGTAGACTGATTCCTCTATAAATATCAAAAGAACTGCGATCGCCTTTGTTTCAAAAACGAATAATAAAAGTATAATCCTTAGGAACAACACCTTTATATATAAAATAAATACCCCCTCAAGCAGCTGCTTGCCACAGAGGTCTGACAGGAGCCTCTCAGTTTATATGCCATAGTTGAAGGTCTGAGAGGATGGCAGGACCTCAGCAGAAAAACGACACATACATCCATGCCTTACCCGGGGCTCGAACCCAGGTCCCTTAGATCAGTAGCCAATCATAAAAATATTCAATCTTTCAGTACGCTATGGGACAATATAGACGTTCCCAGTTCTAAGCCTTTCAGTAGTAATTTCAGCTAGCCTTGGAGATTTATGAAGTTTTAACTTAGAGATAGGCAAAGCTATGTCATAATGTGATATAGGGCCGTCATTAAAGCCAGTAATGTATCTCTCCTTATTATAAATAATGGGAATAGAACTACCTACATGGTTTAAAACACCTCTTGAATTTTTTGAATGCTCAGCCCACCTAACTATGACAGAATTCTCGCCTTCAGAAACCTTACTCTGTTTCTCTATCCCTGTATGTCAGTCTATTTCTTCCCACACAAAACGGGCCGGGGGTGGCTCAGTCGGTAGCGCACCAGGCTCGTAATCTGTAGTTCCCAGGTTCGAGTCCCAGCTGAGTCAGCGTTTGAGATTTATCTCCGCAGAATTCCCCGCCCTGCCCACGGTCAGTAGGGGACACCAATGGGCTTGAAAAAGCCACCGTCCGTCGGATGGGACGTTAAGCAGTGGTCCCGTGTGCGGGAGAGCCATACCCTGTGCACGTTAAAGAACACGCTGGATGGCCTTGACGGGAGGCTACCATCTGTCTCCCAACAGCTGTTCCAGTGGGTCCCCTCCCCCAACCTTCTCTGAGCCTTCGGGGTCAATGTGACCTGGCCATTTAGCCCATGGTGTGCGAAAAAACTGCCGCTCAGAGGTAAAACAACCCAACCCACACAAAACATTAACTATCTGGTACATTTATTTGCTGTTGTGATGTCTAACAGCTTTCTTTGCTATCAAACCAAAGATTCATGTAAACGTTCGCCTGATCCTTCACACGTTTATTTCTCTCAGTAATACTGTCTGTTAGGACTAGAAGGGTGTTGATTCAGATAATTCCTGCAGTTCTTTCTTTGAAAAAGTTGCTCCATGGTCTTAGCACTCAAATAAAGTTGGCTCCTGTGCTCCTTTTTTTTACCAAAAACAGTACTGTTAGTTTCAAGAAAAGCTTGTTTAAACTGATCCCATTTTTACTCAACTTCAGTAGTAAGCAAACTTCTACAATCGTTGGGGCGAGGTGGCTCAGTCGGTAGCGCGCCAGGCTCGTAATCTGTAGTTCCCAGGTTCGAGTCCCAGCTGGGTCAGCATTGAGATTTATCTCCGCAAAACTCCGCACCCAGCCCACGGTCAGTAGGGGACACCGATGGGCTTGAAAAGGCAGCCGTCCGTCGGATGGGACGTTAAGCCGTGTGCGGGAGAGCTGTGCACGTTAAAGAACACGCTGGATGGCCTTGATGGGAGGCTACCATCTGTCTCCCAACAGCTGTTCCAATGGATCCCCTCCCCCAACCTTCTCTGAGCCTTCGGGGTCCATGTGACCTGGCCATTTAGCCCATGGTGTGCAAAAAAGTGCCGCTCAGAGGTAAAACAACCCAACTACAATCGTCATAATAACTAAGTTGCCTATCATGATAATTTCTGGCTATATCTGTATCTTTAAGAGTTTTAATGTTAAAGGTAATTTCTCTTAACCCAAGTTCTCAATTAATGTAAATCTTTTTAATAACATCAGTTTCGATTTTTTTTAACCTAATTCAAAATTGTTTCTTATAGTAATATTTTCAGATTTATTCACTTGACAAATTCCTTGTCTAATAATAACAGCAAATTTTAGAATTTTTCCATTCGATGTAAACATGTTTCTTATAATATCTTCGAGATTTTTTCGTATAATGGAAATTTAAATTTTATTATAACATTGACGAAAAATATTCTCTCTTAACGTTACTGTTTCTCGAAATGACATAAATTTAAGATTTTTCCACAATGCAGATTATTTTTGTTGTAAAACACACCATTGTAAGATTTCTTAGTATAAATTTGCATATTAAAATACGCATCAGCTTCAGATATTTTAACATAATACAAATCCATAGTCTGCACTTTTCCGCACACAATGAGCTAAATGACCAAGTCACAAGCACCCCAAAGGTTAAGAGAAGGTTGGGGGATGGACTGTTGAAGATATTTAGATTGGGTTGTTTTACCTCTGAGCGGCACTTTTTTGCACACAATGGGCTAAACAGCCAAGTGACATAGGCTCCTAAGGCTCAGAGAAGGTTGGGGAAAGGGCTGTTAGGAGACAGATGGTAGTCTTCCGTCAAGGGCATCCAGCGTGTTCTTTAAGGTTCACTGGGTATGGCTCTCTCGCACATCGCCTGGGCCGGGGGTGGCTCAGTCGGTAGCGCGCCAGGCTCGTAATCTGTAGTTCCCAGGTTCGAGTCCCAGCTGGGTCAGCGTTGAGATTTATCTCCGCAAAATTCCCCGCCCTGCCCGCGGTCAGTAGGGGACACCGATGGACTTGGAAAGGCCGCCGTCCGTCGGATGGGACGTTAAGCCGTGGCCCCGTGTGCGGGAGAGCCATACCCTATGCAAGTTAAAGAACACGCTGGATGGCCTTGACGGGAGGCTACCATCTGTCTCCCAACAGCTGTTCCAGTGGGTCCCCTCCCCCAACCTTCTCTGAGCCTTCGGGGTCCATGTGACCTGGCCATTTAGCCCATGGTGTGCAAAAAAGTGCCGCTCAGTAGTAAAACAACCTAAAACAACTGGGTATGGCTCTCCCGCACATCGCTGTTGGCTTTAAGTCTTATCCGACGGACGGCAGCCTTTCCCAGTGTCTCATTTCTCAGCGAGGGCACGTTGTGGGTTAGCGCAGATAAATATCGAAACTAGCACAATTAGGATTCGAACCTGGGAACTACAGATTACAAGGCTGGCGCTCTACCGACTGAGCCTCCCTCCCCACACATACGCACGGGAAATCTGTTTCTTATAAGAAACCGAGAGTTTAAGGAAATTAATATTACCATTATATTAAATATGGCGAGTTGCAGGAGCTTCGAACAGATAACAGCAACAGCAAATGAACTAATTGAAGTTATCAGCATAATTTAAACATTTGAAATGTCGAACTGCATAGCATGCACGATTGTTTAAATAGTAGAGAGACAATTTAAATGTGTCGAAAATGTTAAATAATTTATCTTGTTTCAAATTCAACTATGGGAATTCATAGACAAATCTATAGAACTCGAAACAAGCTAAGAGTTAAATGGGTTGGGTTGTTTTACCTCTGAGAGGCACTTTTTGCCACACAATGGGCTAAAGGTCACAAAGACTTCGAAGGCTCAGAGAATGTTGGGGGTTGGGTTGGGTTGTTTTACCTCTGAGAGGCGCTTTTTTGCACACCATTGGCTAAATGGCCAGGTCATATGGACCCCGAAGGCTCAGAGAAGGTTGGGGGAGGGGACCCACTGGAACAACTGTTGGCAGACAGATGGTAGTCTCCCGTCAAGGCCATCCAGCGTGTTCTTTAACGTGCACAGGGTATGGCTCTTCCGCACACGGGGCCACGGCTTAACGTCCCATTCGACGGACGGCGGCCTTTCCAAGCCCATCTGTGTCCCCTACTGACCGTGAGCAGGGTGGGGAATTTTGCGGAGATAAATCTCAACGCTGACCCAGCTGGGACTCGAACCTGGGAACTGCAGATTACGAGCCTGGCGCGCTACCGACTGAGGCACCCCCGCCCCCAAGAGTTAAATGAAAGACTTTTTTATCGAGCTGAGGGTTTGATAATGGGATAGGAAAATAGCTCAGCTAGAAGATCATCTAAAATGTTTTCAGAAGATTGGAGATTAGCTCACACTGCACCAAAAACTTGGCTGAATTTTCAACATTTCAATATTTAGGTTTTAACGATTCTTTACAGCTGAATGGCAAGGAATATCCCAACTTTAATTTTGAACCCTAAAGTTGTTTTAATTTCCGGTTAAAAACATCCTCAGGAGAAAATTTTATTCCAAAGTTAACACCAAAATTGCAAAATAATAACAAAAAATATGATTCAAATTTCTTTGTCGAGAGAGGGGGGAATAAAAAAATTAAACAAAATTACGTGGACAGTCATTTCACAAAGGAAGACCAAGTCATAGTTAGCAGTAAGAGTTGATTACACATTTAAATGTGGAAAGATTTTTCTGTGTATATGAGAGCAAAACATTCGCCAGAAGATGAAGAAATTGAACTAGAAATTGAAAGGCTTCAAAGTATATTAATTAAAATGTGAACGTTCATTTCTAACCAGCGTTAAAGAATTCTTAAAAATCTAACTTGATAATTAGATTATTAAATCTCTATTGATAAACAAAGACCAGGTCACAAGAACCTCAATGGCACAAGGAAGGTTGGGGCAGACATTCCTTTGGATATCTGTTAGGAGACAGATGGAAGCCTCCAGTCAAGATATCCAGTGTTCTTTAACATACGCAGGGTATGGTTCTCGTGAACCACGGCTTTACGTCCCATTAGATGGATGTCGGCCTTTTTCAAACCCATCGGTGGCTCCTTTCTCAAAGAGGGCAGAGTGGGGATTTAGCAGAGATAATAAATCTCAAGCTGGCACAGCTGGGACTTGAATCTGGGTACTGCAAATTGCGCGCCTGGTGCGCTACCAAAAGAGCCATCTGCCCCCCCTCCCTTTAACGGATGATTACTTTTCAGACTCTATGATATAAAGTTCCAAGACCATAACAGTTAATTTTATTAGAATATGGTATATATATATATATAGGCCGTCCCATGGCCGAGTGGTTAGCGCGCTTGGCTACTGACCTAAGGGTCCTGGGTTCGAACCCCGGGAAAGGCATGGATGTATGTGTCGTTTTTCTGCTGAGGTCCTGCCATCCTCTCAGATCTTCTACTGTGTCATATAAACTGACAGGTTCCTGTCAGACCTCTGTGGCAAGCAGCTGCTTGAGGGGGTATTTATTATACATATAGATCATCATCATCATCCTCAAGCAGCCATTGGCTACAGAGGTCCAACCAGACCATGCAGTTTAATATTCCAAGCATATCTGTACTGAGCTACATCTGCTGCATCCAGCCACTGCACACCAATTCTAACAAAGTCCTGTTTTACATTGTCTGCCCACCGCATCCTAGGTCTCCCCCTCCTTCTGAGGCCTCTAGGCACACTGTTCATAACCCTATTCGCCAATCTATAATTATCCATACGGACAACATGGCCAAACCAGCGGAGTCTCTCTCTGCACAATATGCTGCTTAAAGGAGGTTGCAGACTCCTTTGCCTAACTTCATCATTAGTTACAAAGTTAAACCACCAAATACCCAAGATACTACAGCATCTAGTAATTATATTCTAACTTGGAAGACTTGTTTAGGTACATATTTCATAGGAAAAGAGTCAAGTCAATACATGAAAATAAGATCAGTCTTCATAATGACTTCCTATAATAATTCATCTGATGTTATTAGACCATAATATCTAATAAATTATTACGAGGACTGAAATCATCAATTACAGACATAACCTTTCTGATACAACTGTGATTCTTTGTAACAAATCAGAAAAGCGAAATAAATAATAATGTTTAATAATGCTGTAGTCCCTAAAGTATTACGTGAATTAATCTAACAAACCTTACTCAACCAATTCACCCATTATCATCATGTACTATCGCAACGATATCGTGGAAACATCGAACAAAGCAATCATCAAATCATCACCCAGTAACTCATATATTATTCTGTTAATACACTCATTATTATTTTGTTCTGTACCCGAAATAGTAATTTCCCTATATTCTTATATCAGGGAATTCCTTTAGCAAAACGATCACGTAGTCATCACTGAGTCAATTTATGGTATCCTTCTGCTAATCTATCCGACATTACCACTTACTATCTTAAAGAAATTTCCAATCATCATTGTCATAATCACCAAAACATCATTGAATAAATCCAACAGACTTTTTGCTAAACCAGTCATTATCACGTGCTCTTCTAACAACACCGAGGAAGCGTTTGATGTAATCATTAAAAGGATCATGATATAATTCTAACAAACATTTTCCAACTAATCGTCTAGTCATTATCATTCACTGCCCTAAGAATACCGAAGATGTTTCTGACAAAGTAATCACCAAAATATTGTTTAAAGCTATCATTATCATGCACTATTCTAACAAGATCTGGGAATATATAAATATAACCTAACGCCATTCTTATCCACGGTTGTAACAGCCATAAACCTCATTACCATAAAACGAAATTTCCCATCAATCTTAATCCTTTTAACATAGACATTTAATACGAAGATCACTGGAAAATAAAACAATTAACAAACACGTTACCTGATTTTTCAAAACATCACGTGAAATTATTTTACAGCGGTTTCCTTTTTTTGCACGATCATTAGTTTCCATTAACATTCCGCTTCCATACCAATTTAAACATTCCCACACTCACACCTTCTGATAGACAGTCTTTGAAGGGAGGTAAAAGGAAAGGAAAAAGCCAGTGGATTGCGATTAAAAGTGAACTTCTTCTTCTTCAGGAGTTCGCCGAAGAACGTTCTCATGATCAACAGGTGCTCTTAGTGGAAGCCGAAACAACAGGTTGCATGGAGAAGTTACTTTTGTATCAATAACCGTTGCAGCGATAACACCGATGAGCTTTACAGTGAAGAGTTGTTCTGATGACTGTTTCGCATTGCGTTCGAATGATGAAAATTTAATTCTTCTCTCCTTCTCGTAACGATGATCGATTTTCGTCATGGTGATGATCGATCATCTCCTCTCTTTTTATTTATTTATTTTTTTGTCACGATGCAGATGATCGATTCTTCGTCTTCTCGCTTTTCATCTTCTTTATTTCTTCAAGCGCTTCACAATAGATCGTCCTAAATTTGATTACGATCTTGAAGATAATCCTTTCGGGATTTATTCATCAGTATTATTCTATTGGGATTCAAAATATTCACATGTTGGGTTTTCGACGTTTCTAAAAAAAACGTTTTCTTATTCATGCCTCGTTTTTTTGGATTTGAAGATATACAGAGTTTTCCGTTTTTTCGTTTTTCATCATTTTTTGCCATCAGTTTGAAAGTATTTTTCTTAAAATCCATAGGCTTTATTTTCTCCTTTTTAAGCATTTTATACCAAGCAGATTTTAACGATTTAGTCTAGAAAATCCTTTTATTTCAATAATCATCTTTATATTTTTCTTTTTGCTTATAACATTTTACTTTTCTTTTGTATATTGATTAAGTTATGTTTTTTTTTTCTTCAGTGTTTTTGTTTAAGCTCTTCGTGTTTTTCATATTTTTTTAGGAATCATCAAATTTCCCTTTACAGTGTTTTTCCCACATCGTTTTCCTTGCCTTCTTGATTTTTTTTGCTACAGATCGTTTTACTTTTCCTAATTTCAGTATCGATATTTTCATCTTCACTTTTATCGTTTCATTATCAACTACAGTCGCAATTTTGTTCATCACAAAATCCTATCTACCATTTTAACACCCCACTTTTCAAGTTTATACTACACCTCGCCATCATTAAAAGACTCCACAATTCTTCCTCATATTCATAATACACATATATATATATATTGATTTTCCATTCAACTTTGCACATATGATCACTCTCCTTAAAATCGTAAATTCTACCATTTCATGATCCAGGTTTAACTTCCTATTCTTCATTTCTTTTACTCGAGATCATCATCCTAGTCTTTCACTCTTCATACTGATCTAATAGTTTTAACCTCTCTTTATTAATATATTATTTTCTTTCTTTGAACATCATCATCTTCTTTATCATAGTAGAAGCTTTCATCTCTTACTAAATATTTTTTATTTTCTTCATCATCATCTTCATCAGCGTAGTTTTCTTATAATTTTTCTATACCATCAAAAACTTTCCTTTGATCCACATGATCCTCATCTCTTCATTATTTTCCTCATATTATCATCTTCCTTCATTCTTCTTTGGATATCATCTAATTCTCCTCACATCCTTTATAGTATAATTTCTTTATTACTCACCTTTCTGTATAGGTCATCATTCCTATCTTTCCTCATATAATTATGCACTCATATTATCGATCGAAACATTCCAATTTCTTCCTTCCACAAAACCTTTCGCTTTATTTAGACATTCCCAAAGCGTATTTTCCTTTTTTATTACGTATCCCACGCTACATCACCAGATTCTGATTTTTCATATTGTCAAAAAACTCTTTTTCCCCCATTGGCTAGCTCGACGCAACATACTCAAAGATCACGTGTATTCTCAAGCAATAACATCAGATTCAGATAGTGTTATTCACCCAAGAACACACACGATCCATGAAGTCATCTGATGAAGAATCTGATGCATTTAACGGGCAAAACCTATTACAACAGAATCCTTCTTTGCAGCTGGATCAAGAAACAAGAGACAACATCTGCATGCATTATTTGTTTCCAGCGATTCTTTCTGCAGTTGTAGTCGATTCTTAAAAAAAGACATCTTCCTCTTCAAGGAGTAATCTTGCAGTTGAGGCGAGGAGTTAATCTTTACCATTTAGATGCTAAAACCAACACATTCTGACATCTCCTCAACTAACGCGTCAGATGCAATGAAGCTTTGCAGTCATCTAAAAGCAAATCTCCTTGTGGTCAGAGAATCACTGGTTTACCACAACGCCATCTAGAGTGAGAAGTTTGAGAGGGGTCAAGTAGTCACGAGGAGGAAGTAGAAAATCAATGAGAGAAAAAAAATAATCGTATTAAGAGACCAATCTCCAAGAACGTTGAGAAGAGTGAGATTGAGAGTGTCAGCATTGAAAGGACATAAATGAGAACCAAGGAAGAAGAATCAGATGAAATTGAAGAGAAAACGGCCAGTGGATGATAGATGGCTTTATCATCAAAGGATGATTTTCAAATGACAAGTAAAAACAGATTCGAAACGAAGTCATTGAAAACAAAAATCGATGCAGCTAAAAGAAATATTCAGATGAAAGAGTAGAAGAGATGTAAGAAAGGTTTCTTAATGGGAATCATTGAAAAAAAGAGTAAAGTTGAGTCCTTACAGAAATTTCACTGCACACTGTGCAAACGAAAAAAGACAAGATATTTATACATGCAAGACAACACAAGAGGATAGAAACAGAGAAGAGAGATCAAAGAACAACGTTAAGTCTTTACACTCATGATGGATGGCGACCAGAAGATGTTGTGAAAATCGCACGTTGGATTATTTTACTACAGCTACAACTTCATGACTGGTGGCCACACGGTCTGAAAGATATTTCAGAGGATGCACAAAAGTCCAAAAAAAATAATAAAACAGCAAACACGCACGATAAACCAGGTGATGAATGAAGCAACAGTTCTACAGCACACAATACGAGGTTTTGTAGAGTACCTCGGCATTTTCCACAGAAAAGGCAGGACAGCAGCACGGGGAAGCAACAGCAGAGCAGCCACGGCAGGCATGAGGCAGTTTCACGGCGTTGCGGCAGTCCGGATCGTCTTTCCGCGGAGCACTGCAAGGAGGAGACTGCTGCCTGTTGCACATCCCCGACTGACGAGAGAGAGCGTGCGCACTTACACACATGCACACATACAGCACGTTCACTCACTGCCGCGAGCAGACGCCTGTTGCACGGCTCCTGGACTCTTTCTCTCTCTCTCTCTTCCCTCCCCCAATCCCTTCTAAATCCCCCCTCCCTCCCCCCCCCGCTTCTCCTCCTCTTCCTCCCTGTAACGTCGGGCGTTGGCGCCGGCATAGCCGTCGGTGCTTTTCCCATCCCGGCGAAACGCCAGATCGACTACTTCTCCCATTCCTTCGTTTATTTTTAATATTTCTGCGCGAGCCAATGGCGCATGCTGTGATTCACACCAGCCACGACTGCAGTGACTAGAAGTTCTCTCTCTCTCTTCTTTTTATTCTTTATTTCCCCTTTTTTCTTTTCCTCTTTTTTCTCTCCTTCTCTCCCTCAGTGCTCCTTGCCACCAGCCAAAGCTCTTTCCTGTCTACGAGCAAAAGAAGAACTAATATATCCTCCGCTTCCTAAAGGCAAAATTCAGCCTCCAACATGGAGGCAATCAGAGGGCATAAGTGCTAAGTCTAGCCACGGCGTATAACCCCTATTGAACCTGCGTGAGTTCGGCTTTCCGCCGCAGTTTCGAAGCACTTGCCTGTTCACACTATCCACTTTTCAGCTCACATGTTGAACTCCACCTTCCTCGCCGGTGCTCCTCTTCCTCCTCCTCCTCTTCCTTCTCGTTGAACTTCTCCTCCCCCATTCTCCTACACCCGTGGCCGCCACCACTTCCCCTCCATTTCCCTCCCCACTGCGCCGGTAACGTATCCCGTCATGCTCCTGTGTTTCATTTACAGACTTGGGGAGAGAACGTAAAGAGATCAGAGAGGAGAGCAATGAAGCCGAGGAGCAGCAGAGAGGAAGAGGAGAACCCAGTATGAGGAAAAGCGTATATAAACATGAACTCGTGGGCTTTTCACACACCAGAGTAAAATTTATGTTATGTACTACTGCGAATACACCGAATTAGGGCTGAGAAAAAACGAGGAATTGAAAATATAAGATCATAAGTGATTTTCCTGATAATAGACGTTAGATTTATACGATGAAATAGTTAATCAACGTTTGATATAAGGTATAATAGTTTATATTAATGTCTGTCGAAAAACTAGATCTTTCTTAGTTTAATTAGGTAGATACTCTAACTTTGAGTACTTAAAGATCGATTGGGGTGTTTTACCTCTGAGCGGCACTTTTTTTTTGAACATAATGGAGTAAATGGCTAGGTAATTACAAGTATTGCCTAGCCATTTATTTCATTATGTTTTTCTCTTTATTTCTGTTTATTTCTGTTATTGTTTTTATTTCATTAAATTTTTCTCAGCAATATACATTTTTACTTATTTAACTGACAGGCATTAATAATTATAATAATAAAGACCTTAATTGACAGGCATTTCCTTTGCAATACTTGTTATTATATCATAAATACCGCATTATGAAGCTGATAAACAAAGATAATTATAAGGGAAAAATGATAGAATGCTATTATTGTTATGCTGACAAGTTAAAAGAAGATATAATAAGCATAGATCTAAGAACAAAGGGCAGATTTACAATTGTAAAGGAAAAAATATAAATATCGAGAAATAATATAAAGGGAAAAAATGAATATATAACTTCATGGAATGGAATTCATAATGTTATGAAAAGGAAATAAAAGAGACGACGACAATTAATTTGAATCAAGAATGCAAAAATAATTAAAAGGATCAATTGGGCAAAAAAAAAAGAAACGGGATGAAATCTCATATAATAACAAGTATTGGAATCTCATATAATAACAAGTATTGGAATCTCATATAACAACAAGTATTGGAATCTCATATAACAACAAGTATTGGAATCTCATATAATAACAAGTATTGGAATCTCATATAATAACAAGTATTGGAATCTCATATAATAACAAGTATTGCAAAGGAAATGCCTATCCATTAAGGTCTTTATTATTATAATTATTAATGCCGATCAGTTAAATAAGTAAAAAATGTATATTGCTGAGAAAAATTTAAGTGAAAAAGGAAGGCTGTATAACTAAAAAAGATTATTATAACTAGGAATAATCTAAGGCAGGAATGACAAACTCATATTCAGCAAAAAAGTACCAAAAAATTTAAAATAAAAGAAGACTGTATTCTTAAAGAGCTGCAAAAAATATTATCTCTTAAAAACCTAAATATACTTTCTAATGAGCAATGAAGTGATAAAAATGTTTTTAAAGAATAAAGAAAATGTCTTGGTTAAAAAACTAGAATATATATTTTTAATGAGTACTATGAATTAGCAAAATTATTCAGTTATTGATCTAAAATGTTTAGTCAAAAAAATGGAAAAAAATGATCCAGATTCAGCATATTGATTAACGAGCCGCAAATGTTTTACATAACGAGCGCGGATTGGCTAATCCTCCTCTAAGAGAAAATACGTAAACACCTCATTATGAAGCTGATAAACAAAGATAATTATAAGGGAAAAAAATGATAGAATGCTATTATTGTTATGCTGACAAGTCTGCTGGCATTAAACTGTAACCCTGTAAAAATGGGGCGGGAGTGGCTCAGTCGGTAGCGCGCCAGGCTCGTAAATCTGTAGTTCCCAGGTTCGAGTCCCAGCTGGGTCAGCGTTGAGATTTATCTCCGCAAAATTCCACGCCCTGCCCACGGTCAGTAGGGGATACCGATGGGCTTGGAAAGGCCGCCGTCCGTCGTATGGGACGTTAAGCTGTGGTCCCGTGTGCGGGAGAGACATACCCTGTGCACGTTAAAGAACACGCTGGATGGCCTTGACGGGAGGCTACCATCTGTATCCCAACAGCTGTTGCAGTGGGTCCCCTCCCCCAACCTTCTCTGAGCCTTCGGGGTCCATGTGACCTGGCCATTTAGCCCTTGGTGTGCAAAAAAGTGCCGCTCAGAGGTAAAACAAGCCAACCAAACGAATAAAATAAAAGGATATTAAGTTGTTTTTACCTCTGAGCAACACTTTTTTTGCACACAGTGGGCTAAATGGACAGGTAACAAGGACCCTAAGGGCTCAGAGTAGGTGGGGGGAGGCGATTATTGAAACAGCTATTGGGAGACAGATGGTAGCCTCCCGTCAAGGTCATCCAGCATGTTCTTTAACGTGAACACGGTATGGCTCTCCCGCACACGGTGCCACGTTTTAACGTCCCATCCGACGGACGGCGTCCTTTCCAAGCCCTTCGGTTCCTCTACTGACCGTGGGCAGGGCGGGGAATTTTGAGGCGGAGATAAATCTCAATGGTGGCCTAGGCGGGACACGAACCTGGGAAATGCAGATTACGAGTCTGGTGCGCTACCGATTGAGCCGTCCTTAAAGTAAAAGATGTTCGGAGAATGCTGGCAAAGCAATGTCGTAGAAATACAGCTACTTGGCACGTTAAGAAAACGACTAAATAAAAATGGCGCAGAGAGATGGAAAAACCCAAAAAAAGTTGAAAAATACATGGTAACTAAAAAGCGGGGGATACGTAAACGAAATGGTATAGGTAAATAAATTAAAAAAATAAAAAATACCTATCTTCGTCTATGCGCCCTAAAAAGTAGAAAATAAACTTAAAACATATCGATGGTGCAATCAATTGCTGAATTCGTATTCACTTCAAAGGAAGAGAGGGCCCCGGCAATCTTGTTGAGGAGGTAAATCGGCGCCTTATCGTCCTTTGAAGTGAAAACGAATTCAACTGCTGTTCGCCTAGCTGAGTGTCTCGCAAACGTTTTTACTCTGCGGCACACTGAATCTAAATTTTTTTCCGCGGCACACTGAATCTAATTTTTTTCCGCGGCACACCTAAAAAATTTTTTTGGATGGTTACGTAAAAAGAGAAAAATTGAAGTTTCGTTAAATGCATTTTATTTAAAATTTTCGTATGAACATATTTCAATGGGATGTATGAGCTTGCTTCTGCGAACAAATTTGCATTATTCTTGGCTCAAAGTTAGATAAACACACTCGCATCTCTTCATCAATCATCTGAAGCCGCTCACGCTTTTTAGATTTAATTTCAGTCAACGATGAGAATTCAAGTTCACAAAGATAAGACGAGCCGAAAGGTAACAAGGCTCGAATAGCTTTTGTGCTCAATTCAGGATGTTGAGGTTATCAGGATATTGAATTCAGGATATCTAGGGTCAATCTGAAAATCTCTCGCGGCACACTTGGAATCTCTCGCGGCACACAGTTTGCGAGACACTGGCCTAGCTAATATGAATAGAGAAAGTTAAAATAATTAGATGGCACTGATACCTCAAGAGTAACTGAGCCGATTGTAAGGTTATGGTAGACATAGATTAAATTTAATGTTGAACACGAGATAAAACTAAATGGTAAGAATAAAATATAACCAAAGATGGATATCATAAGGATAACTTTAAGGGAAAAAAATGGTTCTGTAACTGAGAAAGATGAATAAAATGGGAAAAACTCTAACGGAATAGGCATGAATACATAGTTATAAATTTATAAACGAGGATATTTATAAGGGGAAAATGATGGATATGTAACTGAAAGAAATGGATGAAATGGAAAATAATTAAACAGCAAAATAATTGGATATGCATAATTAAAATGATGGATACATCTATAATTATAAAGAAAAAGGATGTCTCTATAAGTACAATTAAGGAATAATAATTATAAGGAAAGGATGGACATGAAGCTAAAGTATAAAAGAAAAATAATGGGAAATAATATATACATACATAAAGGAGGCGATCAAGACAGGTGGGAGGCTGAGATAACAGAAAATTAACCAAGAGTTGGAAAATATAAAGCTAACTAAAAATTTCAGAGAAAAATAATTCAAAAGAATATTGAATATGTGCTGTTGTTATATATTTGAATAGGATAATCATAAAGGTAGAAGAAATGGATATAAAACGGATAATTACAGGGGGGAGAGAATGGATATAAAATGGCGCTTACAGAGGGAGGGAATAGGGGATTTATAAATAAAAGCGATTATAGTTATCCTTATTATAATATAATAAGGATAACTTTAAGGAAAAATGATAGCTACATAATTAAAAGACTGGGATATAAATGATAAATGGATAAAGATAACTGCAATGAAAAAAGGATAGATATATATACATATATCTTAAAGAAATGAATATAGCAAAATAATCATGAGGAAAAAAAATATGTAAAATTCGAAACAACAGAAAAAAGATTGCAATGAGAGATATAATAGAGACAACTATAGGTAGAATAAAAGATAGATTGTAATAAAAGAGTACGATGTAACAAAGATGGTAATGTGAAGAAAAAAAAAACGTAATGAAAGAGAAAGATATAACAGAGCTATTTATAGAGAGGAAAAAAGATAGATCTTAGTAAAAGAGAAGGTAAAATAAAGATAATTATAAGGAAGAAGAAAATAGATGGTAATAGAGGAATGAAACAGAGATAATTATAAGGAAGAAAAAGATAGGTTGTAATGAATGAGAGGGTATCTAATAAAAGAAATAATTAGGAGGAAAAGGATAGATTGTAATAAAAGAGTAGGAGAGAGAGAGAGAGCTGTAAAGGATTAAGAGTGGAAAATTAATTAAAAGAAATGGTCTTGGAAAGAGGTATAAATGCCATATTAAGTAGACAATAAAGGAAAAAGAAAAAGGGTGTAAAAGAAGCTATAATAAGCATAGATCTAAGAAAAAAGGACAGATTTACAATTGTAAGGGGGAAAATATAAATATCGAGAAATAATATAAAGGAAAAAAATGAATATGTATCTTCATGGGATGGAATTCATAATGGTTATGAAAAGGAAATAAAAGAGACGACGACAATTAATTAGAATCAAGAATGCAAAAATAACTGAAAGGATCAATTGGGCAAAAAAAAAGAAACGGGGATGAAATCTCATATAAACTGAAAGAGATGGATAATATGACTGATAAATAAATAGAGGAATATAAAGCTGACTGGGAAATGTGGAAATAATAATTAGGAGGTAAAGGCGGATAAATAGGCAAAGATTGTGCAGAATGCAAGATTACCTAAAAATGATGGCAGTCAAACTTAAATAAATAGGACGGGGAACAGAGGTAAACAAAAGAAATTAGAGAATAGGAGAAAAGCCGTGATAGATGTTAAACGTAGAGAAAATTTAGAGAAATGAAAAGCCATTACTAAAGAATACTAGCTCAGTAAATGAAAAGAGACATTGGCAAAGATTGGTTTGAAAGAGAATAAAGGAAAAAGCTTTATGAAGAATGAAAATCAGTCATATAGAGAAAGAGATAATTAAAAACCGACTTGAGAAAGTTGAAAGCAGCGACAGAAAATAATTTTTAAGGAATTAAGGAAAAGATCACAAAGTTTTTTTAAAAAAAAGTTTGAATCATGTTATATGAAAGGTAGAAAAGCACTAAAAATAATCAGCAAAAAAATTAAAAGATCGATATAAAAATATGTATCGGAAGAGTAAAAGTTGAAATAATTAAAACCAGGAAGGGAGATTTTAAAAGGATATTTATTGAATGTGAAGGAAGGAAACAGAAAATAATAATACCAGTAAAACTGTTCAAAGTTTAGAAAAGCAGTGAAAGAACAAAGGAACTTAGTCTAATAACTACACGAAAGAAAAAAAATCTCCGAGATTGATTGAGGTAAAGAAAGAGGTGGAATAATGCAAGAGAAAAACAAACCCTGATGTTGAAAATGTTACAACGAACTTGGAATATATTTACGATAGAAAGCAATATCATCTTCCTCATGAAGCCATGAGCTACGTAGTACCAGACTGCGTAAGTTGTCCAGACATATCTGTCCTGATCTACATCTGCCACACCTGACCACTTGTGGGCCAATTCTAGCAAGGTCTTGTTTCACATTGTCTATCCATGAAATCCTAGGTCTATCCCTTTTCCTGAGACTTTTAGGCTTTGTTGGGTTGGGTTGTTTTACCTGTGAGCGGCACTTTTTTTCACACCATGGGCTAAATGGCCAGGTCACATGGACCCCGAAGGCTCAGAGAAGGTTGGGGGAGGGGACCCACTGGAACAGCTGTTGGGAGACAGATGGTATCCTCCCGTCAAGGCCATCCAGCGTGTTCTTTAACGTGCACAGGGTATGGCTCTCCCGCACACGGGGCCACGGCCTAACGTCCCATCCGACGGACGGCGGCCTTTCCAAGCCCATCGGTGTCCCCTACTGACCGTGGGGCGGGCGGAGAATTTTGCGGAGATAAATCTCAACGCTGACCCAGCTGGGACTCGAACCTGGGAACTACAGATTACGAGCCTGCCCCTTGCAGTGAATTCCACATAACATAATCAATAGTCAAACTAAAGGGGACAAGATGCATCCTTGTCGAACACCAGAAGCAAAGCTAAACCAATTGCAACAAGCCTTGCCAACTCTCACACGTGACTCATTGTTACTATACAGAGCTTTCATTATGTAACTAACTTGTCTGGTATGCAGTACGATCTCATAATCAACCACAAATTATGACGGTCAACATAGTCAAGCCTTTTCGAAGTCTACAAAGCTAGTAACCATAGGTTCATGACACTTTAAACATTTCTCAAGAATCTGCCTATATGGAAAAAAACTGAACAATCAATCAATGTGGCTTTTAGGAATCTATGGAGAATGTGGAGAAATAGGCGTACACACCTAAAGATTAAAATTAGGCTGTATAATGCTTTGGTTCTTTCTAAGGTTAGTTATGTTAGCGAAACTTGGACCCTTTGCAAATAAGATAACAGGAAACTTGATGCCAGATGTTTACGCTGTATCTTGAGCAATTCATCCCCTACGACTTCTGAATCCACAGTGCTGATCACGCAGTAGTTATCCATCAACCAGGTATTTAATTATATTAACCATAATCATGCACATAACTTTATCTAGAACAAGAGTAGGCTGGTGCCTCTGTAGTTATCAAAAGAACCGCGATCACCTTTTCTAAAAATAGGGAAAATAATGGTGTCTGGTAAAATCTTAGGAACCACGCCTTTATAATAAAAGATATTTAAAATTTCAGTCATCCATGAGGTAACATAAACATTCCCAGCTCTAAGCGTTTCAGTAGTAATTTCATCTACCCCTGGGGATTTGTGTAATTTAAGTTTAGGAACACCCAAAATAACTCCAGACTGTGATTTAGATATATTTATTAAGGCCAGTAATGTATCTATCATTATTACAATGAGAGTAGAACTAACTACATTGCTTAGATCACTAAAATGCTCAGCCCATCTAGCCATGACAGAATCCTCACCTTCTATAACCTTACCTTGTTTATCCTTCAATCCCTATATACTTGTCCGTTTCTTCTCACACGAAACATTAACTATATGGTACAACTCTCTGCTGTTCCGCTGCCTAGCTGCTTCGTCTGCTTTGTCAGCCAAGCTTTCAAACCAAAGATTCTTATCAGCTGTTAACTGATTCTTTACACCTCTTTGTAGGTAGTATTAAGCTCTTTGTAGAGCTTTCTGTTAGGAATAGTAGGGTGTTGATTAAGGATTTGAGTTGGTTGTTTTACCTCTGAGCGGCGTTGATTAATGATATTCCTGCAGTTCTTTCTTTCAAAAATAAGCTCCAATGCCTTATCACTCAAATAAATTTGTCTCATATGCTCCTTTTTACCCAAAAGAGTAAAAAAAAAGTTTTTTTTTTCCAAAACTGTCAGTTTCAGGAAAAGCCTATTTAAAATGGCCCCATTCTTCCTCAACTTCAGTAGTAAGCAGACCATGACTGTCATAATGACTAGGTAACCTTTCATGATAAGGTTTGGGTTATCACTGGGTCTTTTAAACTTCAGCCTCAAAGGTAATTTTATTATCTTTAGCACACTTCTTAAGTTGAGAGTTTTTTTAACAAGATAATAGTCAGTACCAATTTCAGCACCCTTATATGACATGGTATTCCTCACAGAACCAGCCCATTTGCTGTTAACTAATGTATATAACCAATCATATTCTTATGCTGCCATCTGGTGAAACCCACGTGTAATTGTATATGTCGCGGTGTTTGCAATAAGTGTTAGTTATTCTCAAACCATCAAGTTTACTTGCCCGTAGGAGATGTGCTCATTGCCATTGCAGTTATCAATATTAAAAGGGCCTATCACCTCTCCCCAAAGGTCAGAGTCAGTCCCAACTTTGGCATTGAAGTACAAGGATAACATCTCCTTTCTTTGCAAAATTTAAAATATCCTGAAGTTGTCAGTAAACCTATCTTTCTCATGCTAATCGGCGTCCTAAGTGGCGATATAACAACAAATAACATTAAGGTCTATAATGCTAAAAATGAGTAAGAAACCTTTTATTAATTTACTCATATCCTAGAAGAGCATCACTAGCATGTCTGTTGAGAAGCAAACCTACGCCTAGAAGAGGCTTTCCATCTTCCTTCCCTGAAAAGAGGAAGATTATTTTTAATATCTGACCCTTATCTGTCAGTCAAGTTTCTTGCAAGCAGAGAATATCTAATTATAAGAAGTCCTGAGTGAGGACATCAAGAGAATGACCTCTGTTTAGAGTCCTCACGTTCCAAGAACGTGTGGAGACAAAATGGTTAGTGGGATGTTTAAAGATGTTTATTGAGAGAGGAAATACCAACAATATCAAACTGCCCCCTAACTTGTTCCCCCCACTACTAAAGGCTGAAGTCATCTGCACTTGTAGGACGTCTTCCAATGTAGGTTTGACTTTGCCCATAGAAGCAAGGGTTCAGGTACAGTCGCTCAAAAAAGTATCCGAACACTATGGTTTGTTACAGAATTCAGAAAAACTATCTGGCAACGATTTTTTTTTAGAAATTAGTGATCTGGCAACTTTCGTGTCATGTGATTACAGAATTCAGGAAAAATATCTGGAGCGTGTACAGCAATTGTACACGCTCCAGTTACCGTTCACAGCAAACTGGAGCGTGTGCAGTTACTGCACACGCTCCAGTTTGCTGTGAATGGTAACTGCACACGCTCAATATTTCCGTGAGTGAGCCCACACGATCTAGTATCAAAATAATATGACCACCTACAGTCGCTCAAAACCTTCGTGTCACGTGACACGAAGGTTGCCAAATCACTAATTTCTAAAAAAATCGTTGACAGATATTTTTCTGAATTCTGTAACAAACCACAGTGTTCGAATACTTTTTTGAGCGACTCTACCTGCAATGGTCTCTAATCAGTATTATCCACCAGCTGACAAAACGTATCCTGTGAATCTATTCGCTTGGGGCTGTCAACCCACAAACAAATAGAAAACACAGCGGAAGATTTTCCCCCAGCAGAAGATTTTCCCCCAGCAGAAGCCCACCAGTGCAGCAAATTCAGGATCCATAATCAAGCTCAGAGCCATTATTCCATTCCGGTTGGTGTATGTGGTCAGCACCAAGACCCAGAATGGTTGACCACTCCTCAGAAGGGTAGAAAAAAAAACGAAAAACAGCCATAGTAGTCCAGATCAAGAGGTTATACTGATCTGGCAGCCCTCCCGTTCCGTTCCCTTCCACAAGAGAATATCTCTTTTGAAATGTACTAAAAACAATTTCGCTTAATTAATATATAAAGGAAATAATAGTTCACTTTACAGCTTTCAAATACTAGAAATATGAAGTTGTATCCTTTCAAAACTTGCCCACGTTACAATCATAAGAATGAGCTTGACATCGTAATACTAAAACATGACAAACAAATGAAAATAATAAATCGTAGATTCCCACACCATAAAAGATGCTAAGAGAACTCAGCAGAAAACTGCAAAAATTCTTAAAGTAATATCAACTTCACTATTTTGGTTTATATGCCAATAGAAAGCCAAAATAGATGCTCATTTGGCATAATAATTCAATATGAGTATATATGTAGGTAATGAATGGGTACTAATGTAGATAATGATTTAGTTTGAGATATTTATGTAGGTTATGAATTGTGGTATAAGTACTTGCATAGGTAATGATTCGGCATGAATATTTAAGTAGGTAATGAATGAGTACGAGTACTTATGCAGAAAATGAATGAGTATGATTAAGTGCCTTAGGTAAAGAATGGTATGAGTACTAATGAAGATAATGATTTAGTTTGAGATATTTATGTAGGTTATGAATTGTGGTATAAGTACTAGCATAGGTAATGATTCGGCATGAATATTTAAGTAGGTAATGAATGAGTACGAGTACTTATGCAGAAAATGAATGAGTATGATTAAGTGCCTTAGGTAAAGAATGGTATGAGTACTAATGAAGATAATGATTTAGTTTGAGATATTTATGTAGGTTATGAATTGTGGTATAAGTACTTGCATAGGTAATGATTCGGCATGAATATTTAAGTAGGTAATGAATGAGTACGAGTACTTATGCAGAAAATGAATGAGTATGATTAAGTGCCTTAGGTAAAGAATGGTATGAGTACTAATGAAGATAATGATTTAGTTTGAGATATTTATGTAGGTTATGAATTGTGGTATAAGTACTTGCATAGGTAATGATTCGGCATGAATATTTAAGTAGGTAATGAATGAGTACGAGTACTTATGCAGAAAATGAATGAGTATGATTAAGTGCCTTAGGTAAAGAATGGTATGAGTACTAATGAAGATAATGATTTAGTTTGAGATATTTATGTAGGTTATGAATTGTGGTATAAGTACTAGCATAGGTAATGATTCGGCATGAATATTTAAGTAAGTAATGAATGAGTACGAGTACTTATGCAGAAAATGAATGAGTATGATTAAGTGCCTTAGGTAAAGAATGGTATGAGTACTAATGAAGATAATGATTTAGTTTGAGATATTTATGTAGGTTATGAATTTTGGTATAAGTACTTGCATAGGTAATGATTCGGCATGAATATTTAAGTAGGTAATGAATGAGTACGAGTACTTATGCAGAAAATGAATGAGTATGATTAAGTGCCTTAGGTAAAGAATGGTATGAGTACTAATGAAGATAATGATTTAGTTTGAGATATTTATGTAGGTTATGAATTGTGGTATAAGTACTAGCATAGGTAATGATTCGGCATGAATATTTAAGTAGGTAATGAATGAGTACGAGTACTTATGCAGATAATGAATGAGTATTGGTACTTATATAGGTAATGATTTGGTATCAGCATTTATGTACTTAATGAATGGGATGGATTAATTCTGTAGGTAATGATTTGATATGAATCTTCCAATTTTTTTACCAAACATTCCTAATTGGATAACTAAACGTTTTTGCAATTCATAGCAATCATTAAAATTGTATATTTTTACTTTTAAATGCAGATATTTACTTGATTTTTAAAAAATATATAATTCCCCTCCCCATTTTATTGCTCGTTAGATAAATATTGAAATGTTCATCCCATGAGTAATGTAGTAATAATTTAGTATGAGTACCTACGAAGATAATGAATAGTATCAGCACATTGCTAGGGAAAAGACAAGGATATATTTGTACTCTGATTTCCAAAATTAAAGTCTGATCTCATTTATGCCAAAGGAAATAAAATTTCCTCCTAAAATCTGAACATTAACTTTTTTTATCGAAACAAATATTTTTACAGAACAAATAAAGGCCTCAATTAAATCATTGTTGTTTTGTGTCTGGGAAATTCAGAAATCTTAAAATGCCTCTTTGTCTTCTAACATGAGCTTGTTATGAAAAACTAATTATGAAAATCAGTCAGAGGCCTGATTTAAAACTTGATTATTATGTTACGAAAATTGTTAAAATTTCAGCCTTAAATAGTTTTGATTGAGATCATAAAAAAAATCATCAACATACTGAATTGTGGTTCACTTTTTTCATATTTGTTTTCCCCAGCTTTAGATAGATTTGATTCTGATCATAAAAAAGTCATCAACAGACTGAATTGTGGCTCACGTTTTCCATTTTTTCCCAGCTTTAGATAGCTTTGACTAAGATCATAAAAAAGTCATCCACAGACTGAATTGTGGCTCACTTTTTTTCGTATTTCCCCCCATTTTTAGATAGATTTGATTGATATCATAAAAAAAGTCATCAATAGACTGAATTGTGGCTCACATTTTCCATTTTTTCCCTAGTTTAGATAGCTTTGACTAAGATCATAAAAAAGTCATTAACAGACTGAATTGTGGCTCACTTTTTCCATTTTCCCCCCCATCTTTAGATATCTTTGATTGAGATCATAAAAAAAGTCATCAACATACTGAATTGTGGCTCACTTTTCCATTTTTTTTTTCAGCTTCAGATAGCTGTGATTGAGATCATAAAAAGTCATTAATAGACTGAATTGTGGCTCACTTTTTTCGTATTTCCCCCCTCTTTTTAAATGGATTTGATTGAGATCATAAAAAAGTCATCAATAGACTGAATTGTAGCTCACATTTTCCATTTTTTCGCTAGCTTTGGATAGCTTTGACTAAGATCATAAAAAAGTCATCAACACACTGAATTGTGGCTCACTTTTTCCATTTTTTTCCCAGCTTTAGATAGCTTTGATTGAGATCATAAAAAAGTCATCAACAGACTGAATTGTGGCTCACTTTTTCCATTTTTTTTCAGCTTTAGATAGCTGTGATTGAAATCATAAAAAAAGTCATTAATGGACTGAATTGTGGCTCACTTTTTTCATTTTTTCCCCACCAAATATTGTTGATAACTAAATGATTCTGCTAATTTCCAGCAGTTATTAAAAATTTATATTTTAGATTTTTAATTGAGTTGTTTCCTTGATTGCTTAATAATACTTTCTCCCTAATTCATTACTAATTATAAATGTATGTTTTCAAGTAGAGAAACTCCAAGGGTTAGAGGCTGAGGTTTGCTCAGCCAGTAACGCGTCAGGCTCGTAATCTGCAGTTCCCAGGTTCGAGTTCTACCTGGGACAGAGTGGAAGTTTATCACCGCAAAACTTCCCGCCTTTCCCTCGGTCAGTAGGAGACAGTGATGGGCTTGAAAAGGCCTCCGTTCGTCGGATTGGATGTTAAGACGTAGTCCAGTTTACGGAAGAGCCATACCTAATACCTGCCCAGTAGAACCCCTTCTCCCAATCTTCTCCGAGTACTTGGGGTCTTTGTGACCTGGGCATTGAGCCTATTGTTGACAAAAAATTTTCATTCAGTTGTAAAACTACTCTACCAAACCTCCATATTTCTTATTTTGAACCTGTTGATTTTCGCTTTCTACTTTGGCGTTTGACATCCATTTTTCATCTTTTCTCTTTTGCGTTGGGTTGTGTTGTTTCACCACTGAGCGGCACTTTTTTGCACACCATGGGCTAAATGGCCAGGTCACATGGACCCCGAAGGCTCAGAGAAGGTTGAGGGAGGGGACCCACTGGAACAGCTGTTGGGAGACAAATGGTAGCCTCCCGTCAAGGCCATCCAGCGTGTTCTTTAACGTGCACAGGGTATGTCTCTCCCGCACACGGCGCCACGGCTTAACGTCCCATCCGACGGACGACGGCCTTTCCAAGCCCATCGGTATCCCCTACTGACCATGGGCAGGGCGGGGAATTTTGCGGAGATAAATCTCAACGCTGACCGAGCTGGGACTCGAACCTGGGAACTGCAGATTACGAGCCTGGCGCGCTACCGACTGAGCTATCCCCGCCTCTTCTCTTTCGTATATGTTTTCTTGTTTGCGTACACGGATCCTAAACACCCTTTACAGTCTATTGTTTTCTTGTTTTTTGGATTTTAACTTTGGTACTTGGTTCAGCGTCTTTTATCCGTTTACTTTCTACCTTAATTTGTCGCAATATAAAGCTTAGTTGCTCTTGCGACATAGAACTCAAACCAACCAATAAATCTGTAATCAAGTTGCAATTGAGTTAATTTTTAAACCAATGAGAATGATAAAACGTTAAATTACAATTAATGCACCATTAAAAAAGGAAGTGAAATTGTCGTGAAAGAGAGGGTTTAAGAGAACAATCATTTTGATGCCTTTAGGTCATGTCTGACCAACCCGAGGCTAATTACAAAAGAACTTGCGTCTCATAAAACAAATAATCAATGGGTTGGGTTGTTTTATCTCTGAGTAGCACTGTTTTTCCCACATTGGATGGGGCGGGGGTGGCTCAGTCGGTAGCGCGCCAGGCTCGTAATCTGTAGTTCCCAGGTTCGAGTCCCAGCTGGGTCAGCGTTGAGATTTTCCACCGCAAAATTCCCCTCCCTGCCCACGGTCAGTAGGGGACACCGATGGGCTTGGAAAGGCCGCCGTCCGTCGGATGGGACATTAAGCCGTGGCCTCGTGTGCGGGAGAGCCATACCCTGTGCACGTTAAAGAACACGCTCGATGGCCTTGACGGGAGGCTACCATCTGTCTCCCAACAGCTGTTCCAGTGGGTCCCCTGCCCCAACCTTCTCTGAGCCTTCGGGGTCCATGTGACCTGGCCATTTAGCCCATGGTGTGCAAAAAAGTGCCGCTCAGAGGTAAAACAACCCAACCCAACCCACATTGGGTTAAAGGGGCAAGTTGGGTTGTTTTACCTAAATGGTCAGGTCACAAGGACCCCGAGGGCTCAGAGAGATTGGGGGATGAGACACACTGGGGAGCTGTTAACAGACGGATGGCAGACTCCTCTCAAGACCTCCAACACGGGCCACGATTTAACGTCACATCCGACGGACGGCGGCTTTTCCAAGCCTCTCGGTGTCCCCTACTGACAGAGGAGAGCAGAGCGGAGAGTTTTGTGGAGATAAATCTAACGCTTGCCCAGCTGGGATTCGAACCTGAGAACTGCAGATTAGGAGCGTGGCGCTCACCCCAAATAATCAATGTGTAATCGTAATGCAAATTACGGATCGGACTCATTCTGTTCCAAGTTTTTGATCAAACATTTTTAGGTGAATAACTAAACGATTTTTGTTAATTCAGAGTATTCGTTAAAAATGTGTATTTTTGTTTTCTAATCTAGATAGTTTTTCGATTCTTTAAAAAAAATTTGTCAATTCATTACTGATTAGAAATGTATGCTTACGTTTTTATGCAGAGAATTTTTTCTTCGGCTCTTTAACATCTTCAGACCCTGGGTTGGGTTGTTTTACCTCTGAGCGGCACTTTTTTTTGCACACCATGGGCTAAATGGCCAGGTCACATGGACCCCGAAGGCTCAGAGAAGGTTGGGGGAGGGGACCCACTGGAACAGCTGTTGGGAGACAGATGGTAGTCTCCCGTCAAGGCCATCCGGCGTGTTCTTTAACGTGCACAGAGTATGGCTCTCCCGCACACGGGGCCACGGCTTAACGTCCCATCCGACGGACGGCTGCCTTTCCAAGCCCATCGGTGTCCCCTACTGACCGTGGGCAGGGCGGGGAATTTTTGCGGAGATAAATCTCAACACTGACCCAGCTGAGACTCGAACCTGGGAACTACAGATTACGAGCCTGGCGCGCTACCGACTGAGCCACCCCCGCCCCCTTCAGACCCTGTGTACATTACAGTGTCCGATACTCTTTAGAATTTTTATATAGCTAGTGGACTGAAAAAGCTCTACATCTATGCCAAGCTCTCGTATAAAGAAAAAAAAATACCGAAAAAAAGGTGGGGGGGGGAAGCGCTCCCACGTCTTCAGGAAGACGAGAACAAACACCAAAAGAACACAAAGATAAAGTGAGAGAGAAAGAAATGGAAAAAAAAATCAGCTCTTGTACGTGGAATGGAAAAATCCACTGCAGAGAGAGAGAGAGTGAGACGCATAGCCAGAATGAGATTTGAGGAAGAATGCTTTAGGGTGGGGGTTTCACCATCATATTCCGGGATATCGAGAAGAAGGTCAGTCGGCTTCGCCTCATAACTTGTCCTTAACTTGCCTTTGGGAGTCCATAAAATGGTGTCGACATACCGCGCGGGCCCACGGGTATCGTTGCCCTCTGATATATTGGCTTGGTTGGGTAACAACCCCGGGGCTCCAATGCAATCGTAGCAGTAGACTGGGAGGAAGTGGGAGCCAAGTACATGCCACCGATACACGAAGAAACATACGCTGAAGTCATCCGACCGTCTATGTTTGGCAGCTGGGCAGGCAGAAAAAGGAAAGGACGGAGTCAAGATTGGAGCAAGTCGAACAAGGCAAGGAAGGAAAGGAGGGAGGGAGGGAGGGAGGCTGAGATGGGGAGGGAGTAAAGGAGGAAATGTTTTGGATGGTGAAACATCAAGTCTCACTAATAAAGTGACTAGACGTCTCAGGATGAGGATTCTTTGATGCTGAGAGATCAAATATGTTTATCTATCAAAGAGAGTGGAAATAGATATAATAAAGATGATTTAATGCTTTCAAGAATTCTCTTTCATTAAGAGCAGCTTATTTAGAAGCAAAAATTATTCTGGTAAATTAATTTAGTGACGTAGATGGGTAGTTTTATCTCTGAGACGCACTTTATTGCATTGCAAACGGGGAGGATGGAGCGATATGCAAAACACGCAAGTCGTGAGATCCGAAAGAAAAAGTGGCCCACAGTGGAGAAACTTTTTTAGGCCATTCAATCCACTTTCAAATGGAGCAACTGCGTCCTTTTGGATGTTTATAGGAGGCTAAAAATTGAATGCCGCTGAATGTGCTTCAAATCTTGTATTAAATAAAAATGTAGCATTATTTGAATGCTTATATTACCATCATTTCCATTTACATTTTAAGCATATGATTGGAGTTTCAACGTGCTAAGCATGTGGCCTATGCAGGTTGTGTTGTTTTACCTCTGAGCTACACTTTTTTGCACACCATGGGCTAAATGGCCAGGCCACATGGACCCCGAAGGCTCAGAGAAGGTTGGGGGAGGGGACCCACTGGAACAGCTGTTGGGAGACAGATGGTAGCCTCCCGTCAAGGCCATCCAGCGTGTTCTTTAACGTGCACAGGGTATGGCTCTCCCGCACACGGGGCCATGGCTTAACGTCCCATCCGACGGACGGCGGCCTGTCCAAGCCCATCGGTGTCCCCTACTGACCGTGGACAGGGCGGGGAATTTTGCGGAAATAAATCTAAACGCTGACCCAGCTGGGACTCGAACCTGGGAACTACAGATTACGAGCCTGGCGCGCTACTGATTGAGCCCCTTCAGGGAGAGGAACCCACTGGACATCTGTTAAGGGACAGATTACCATCTGTCTGATAGCTTCATATCAAAGCCATCCAACGTGTTCTTTAACGTGCACAGGGCATGACGCTCCTGTTGCACATGGAGCCACGGCTAAACTTTCCATTCCACGGACGGCTGCCTTTCCAAGTCCACTGGTGTCCGCTGTTCAGAAGTAAAACAACCCAGCCCAAAGCTAATTAGGCTTAGCCAAAGCAATAAACAAATAACAAACGAAAAGCAACAGTAAGTTAGATACTAAAAGGGTCTATAACAGAAAGTGTGGTATCAAGAATGGGTTGGGTTGTTTTACCTCTGAGCGGCACTTTTTTGCACACCATGGGCTAAATGGACAGGTCACATGGACCCCGAAGGCTCAGAGAAGGTTGGGGGAGGGGACCCACTGGAACAGCTGTTGGGAGACAGATGGTAGCTTCCCGTCAAGGCCATCCAGCGTGTTCTTTAACGTGCACAGAGTCTGGCTCTCCCGCACACGGAGCCACGGTTTTACGTTCCATCTGACGGATGGCGGCCTTTCCAAGCCCATCGGTGTTCCCTACTGACCGTGGCAGATATAAATGCAGAGGTAAAATGTTTTGCAGAGATAAATGTCAACGTTGACCCAGCTGGGACTCGAACCTGGGATAAGCAGATTACGAGCCTGGCGCGCTACCGACTGATCCAACCTCGATCCCCAGTGTGCTCTTTAACGTGCATAGAATGTGACTCTGTGAACACGGTGACACGGCTTAACGTCTCATCCGACAGACGACGGACTTTTCTAAGCCCACAGGTGTCCCCTACTGGCTGTGGTAGGGCGGGAATTTTTGCGGAGATAAGTCTCAACGTTGACCCAGCTGGGACTCGAACCTGGGAACTACAGATTAGAGCTTGGCGTGCTATCGACTAAGACCCCCTCCGCCACCCAGTGCATAGAGTGTGACTCTGTGCACACGGTAACACGGATTAACCTCCCATTCGACGGACGGCGACCTTTCCGAACCCATCGATATCCCCTAGTGACCGTGGCAGTGTGAAGGTTGGAGGGGATAAATTTAAGCGCTGGCAGAGTTGGGTCTCGAACCTAGGAACCAGGCTCGGATTTAGGAGATTAAATGCCTAGTGAGCTGTCGGTTGAATCAATCAGATTCTGCTGATAATGTGTAATGAAAATTCTTAAATTAACTCCCCCTCCATCAAACACTAAAAGAAATCGTCTGTACCAGACACAAATACTAACTCTGACAAAACAATTAAAAAAAATAAAACAGGATTAACAAAAAGTACGTCACAATATTAGAGATTACAGGTTGTCATATTTTTAAAAAACACTGTCTACTCAACCGATATTTATCCATGTGAAATGTTCATTTCAATATTAAGATTTTTTTAAAAAAATAATGTTAAACACGGAACAGTCGGAAAAAAATTGTAAAAAATAACCGAGATTTTATGATTTTTCTATTGTGTAAAACCAGTAAATAAAAAATAATCGAAAACCAAATAAACGGTAAGAAGATATACTAAAAATATCTCTCCTCAATATAGTTTGTGTGAATTTTGTGACTGCAAAGAATTCAAAAATAGGAATGTAATACCAATTCTACTTTAAGCAACGCGGCTAAGATACACAAATTCAAATTCATTTTGAAAGACGAACAAGAGGATAAAATTTCAACTAATGCTCAACACTCATGCATTTGAATAATAGCGCAAAACTCGACAATAGAATAGTCTCTATTTAACGCCGAGTTTACATTTCACAACTCAAACATAATTCGCTTAGAATCCTCACGTCCGAACTGCAATGGAAATCTTTTTTTTTCTCTTCCTTTCCTTTAAAACAAAAACGGTGGGAAAAAAGATCGCTTACAGAATCTCTCTGCGCTTTGATGCAAATCTTCCGTTACCGAACAACGGGTATAATAGGAGACAAAATATTTGTTGATTCGTCAACTAAATATGAGTAGGAATATTTGCACACACGTGAGTTCAGGTTCGTATATCTCTACACCGAAGAACAAAGGAGTTTGCACGCCACACACACACAAGGTAAAGCACAAGCGTTCAGTGTCGGCAAACTGAAAGGTGGTAGAGTGAGAGACTGTGTACAAATAGTTCGTAAACGACGTAATGCTCACTGGCAGAGAGGCATCCGCATAACTGGAAGCAGATTAAACAAGTTTGCATTTACACATCCATGCGCATTGTGAACACTCGACGTTACACCAAGCTTACAACTTCTGTTTATCCAATCTTTGGCTGCCTCGTTCCTGTAACCTCCTTCCTCGTCGGTCTCTATCATCACCATTTTGGTATCTTTGCTTGAAGCATCTCATCCGTCAATTGATTGCTGTCAGGAGATAAGTTTACGAGAGTTCGGTTGTTTTACCTCTGAGCGGCACTTTTTTGCACACCATGGGCTAAATGGCCAGGTCACATGGCCCCCGAAGGCTCATAGAAGGTTGGGGGAGGGGACCCACTGGAACAGCTGTTGGGAGACAGAGGGTAGCCTCCCGTGAAGGCCATCCAGCGTGTTCTTTAACGTGCACAGGGTATGGCTCTCCCGTACACGGAGCCACGGCTTAACGTCCCATCCGACGGACGGCGGCCTTTCCAAGCCCATCGGTGTCCCCTACTGACCGTGGGCAGGGCGGGGAATTTTGCGGAGATAAATCTCAACGCTGACCCAGCTGGGACTCGAACCTGGGAACTACAGATTACGAGCCTGGCGCGCTACCGACTGAGCCACCCCGCCCCAAGTTTACGAGATGGTGGGGGTTGTGGTGGAATAAATACACCGAATGCAGTAATAAAACAGAAGCTTGTAGAGTGACATGCTGCGTTTCAAGAACAAATCGCATTTTGGGCAATTTTCTTCATTTTTCTGATTTGAAATGGATTCTAAATCGTTCATTTTAGAGAATTTCTCTCAATGGGAGTCTCACTTCAAGGCTCTGTAACTTCTGAAATATGCATTTAAGGGGAAACGTGATTGAAAATAAATTAAAGATCACATTCAGATCTATTTAAATCTCGATTTTCAAATATATTCGTTCAGTATTTAAACAGTTATGGAAGCTGGAATATTTAAAAATAATCTTGTTTCATAAATATAATTGACATTTAAAACAACACTTATTTAGTTTTAATTAATTAATAAGGTAAATTTTTATGACGAACATATTGCAAAATATTCTAGCTTCCACAACTCTTTAAATACTGAACGAATATTTTTGAAAATCGAGATTTAAATCGCTTTTATTATGATCTTTATCTTCAATCACAGTTTTCCATTAAATACATATTTTAGAAGCTATAGCACTTCGAAGTTAAATTCCCATTGACACAACACAGAAATTCTGTAATATTTTGATAAGGCAGTGCAATATCACTTAATCACTTTGGTTTTAAAATTATATAGTAGCGGAAAGTAATTATCATTTAATAACCAGAATTTAAGGATACGAAATAATGGTTATCATTAGTAATTTTTTGCTTTTAAATATATTTTTAAATATTGTTTGCATTTAAGGATGTATAACAGTGATTATCATCACTTATTTATTTAGTTATTATCATCACTTAAAAAATAAAATAAATACCCCCTCAAGCAGCTGCTTGAAATATTGAGGCCAAAGGGTTTTTTTTTTCTATATTTAAGGCTGTAGAACAGTGGTTATCATCACTTATTTATTTAGTGATTATCGTCACTTTAAAAATAAAATAAATAGCCCCTCAAGCAGCTACTTGAAAGATTGAGGCCAAAGGTTTGTTTTTTTTCTATATTTAAGGCTGTAGAACAGTGGTTATCATCACTTATTTATTTAGTGATTATCATCACTTAAAAAATGAAATAAATACCCCTTCAAGCAGCTGCTTGAAAGATTGAGGCCAAAGTTTTTTTTTTCTACATTTAAGGCTGTAGAACAGTGGTTATCATCACTTATTTATTTAGTGATTATCATCACTTAAAAAATAAAATAAATAGCCCCTCAAGCAGCTGCTTGAAAGATTGATGCCAAAGGTTTTTTTTTTCTATATTTAAGGCTGTAGAACAGTGGTTATCATCACTTATTTATTTAGTGATTATCATCACTTAAAAAAAATGAAACAAATACCCCCTCAAGCAGCTGCTTGAAAGATTGAGGCCAAAGGTTTTTTTTTTTCTTATCAGAACCGTATGTAGAACAAAATAAACCGAAGAGGGTTGTTTATTTTCTTGACATTTCGTACACTCAGTTACTATTCTTTTATTTAATTAAATGTAGCACTTAAAAATAAGGGTTCGCTTTTATGATGACTTTGTATATGAAATATCACCTAATCGTTTGCATGTAAATATGGAGTAGGTTTTATTATCGTTTTACTATCGTTAAAAATCTACAGCAATTTTTATTATCATTTGGTTGTGCTGCATATAGGAAATTGTTATCATTTAACTGTTTGATGTGAGTATTATGTATTTTAGTACAAGTGTAAAATTAATAAATATAAGGGCTTGGGTTGTTTTTCCCCTGATGAGCGCTTTTTATACCCACATTCGGCTAAATGGCCAGGATGGGTTGGGTTGTTTTACCTCTGAGTGGTACGTTTTTGCACACAATGGGCTAAATGGCCAGGTCACAAGGACCTAGGGGACTCCGAGAAGGTTGGAGGAGGGGACCCAATAGACAATTGTTAGGAGACAGATGGGAACCTCTCGTCAAAGGCATCCAGCGTGTTCTATAATGTGCACAAGGCTCTCCAGCACCTGAGGCAACGGCTTTACGTCCCACCCGACGAATGGCGCCATTTCCAAGCCCATCGCTGTCCTCTATTGACCGACAGCAGGGTGGGAAGTTTTGCGGAAATAAATCTCAAAGCTAGTCCAGGCAGGACTCGAACCTGGAAACCACAAATTACGAGCTTGGTGTGCTACCGACTGAGCCATCTTCACCCCAAATATAAGGGCTTCACGGAAATTGTGCAGAATGCAAAAGAGGTGTTGCAAAAATCGCTGCCTGTGTAGAAGTGCTACAGAAATCACATAACGCGTAGGAGTGTTGCAGAAATCATAGACTGTGTAGGAGTAAAAAAGAAATTTCTGACTACGTGGGCGTGATGTAGAAATCGCATATATTTATATATTTCGGACAGTGTGAGAGTGCTGCAGAAATTTCAGACTACGTGGGGATGCGGCAGAAATCAAACTGTGTAGAGTGCTGAGACGCAAAAGAAGAATGAAACGTGAAATCTTCCCACTAATTAGCAATTAAATTTGATTGCTGCAGGAACCGTTTTTGGGTTGTTGGGTTGTTTTACCTCTGAGCGGCACTTTTTTGCACACCATGGGCTAAATGGCCAGGTCACATGGACCCCGAAGGCTCAGAGAAGGTTGGGGGAGGGGACCCACTGCAACAGCTGTTGGGAGACAGATGGTAGTCTCCCGTCAAGGCCATTAAGCGTGTTCTTTAACGTTGGGTTGTTTTACCTCTGAGCGGCACTTTTTTGCACACCATGGGCTAAATGGCCAGGTCACATGGACCCCTAAGGCTCAGAGAAGGTTGGGGGAGGGGACCCACTGGAACAGCTGTTGGGAGACAGATGGTAGCCTCCCGTCAAGGCCATCCAGCGTGTTTTATAATGTGCACAGGGTATGACTCTCCCGCACACTGGGCCACGGCTTAACGTCTCATCCGACGGACGGCGGCTTTTCCAAGCCCATCGGTCTTCCCTACTGACCGTGGGCAGGGCGGGGAATTTTGCTGAGATAAATCTCAACGCTGACACAGCTGGGACTCAAACCTGGGAACTACAGATTACGATCTTGGCGCGCTACCGACTGAGCCACCCCTGCCCCCCATTTTTGGGGAACTAATCAGTGCAATCATTTCAAGTTAACGTATCTGACTCCTAAGACCAGTGGGGCAGGAGAGGGGGGGGGGGGGGCTCAGTCGGTAGCGCGCCAGGCTCGTAATCTGTAGTTCCCAGGTGCGAGTTCCAGCTGGGTCAGCATTGAGATCTATCTCCGCAAAACTCCCCGCCCTGCCCACGGTCAGTAGGGAAGACCGATGGGCTTGGAAAGGCCGTCGTCCGTCCGATGGAACGTTAAGCCGTGGCCCCGTGTGCGGGAGAGCCATACCCTGTGCACGTTAAAGAACACGCTGGATGGCCTTGACGGGAGGCTACCAACTGTCTCCCAACAGCTGTTCCAGTGGGTCCCCTCCCCCAACCTTCTCTGAGCCTTCGGGGTCCATGTAACCTGGCCATTTAGCCCATGGTATGCAAAAAAGTGCCGCTCAGAGGTAAAACAACCCAACCCAACCCTAAGCGCAGTGGGGCAGGGGAGGGGGGGGATCAGTCGGTAGCGCGCCAGGCTCGTAATCTGTAGTTCACAGGTACGAGTCCCAGCTGGGTCAGCGTTGAGATCTATCTCCGCAAAACTCCCCGACCTGCCCACGGTCAGTAGGGAAGACCGATGGGCTTGGAAAGGCAGCCGTCCGTCGGATGGGACGTTAAGCCGTGGCCCAGTCTGCGGAAGAGCCATACCCTGTGCACGTTAAAGAACACGCTGGATGGCCTTGACGGGAGGCTACGATCTGTCACCCAACAGCTGTTCTAGTGGGTTCCCTCCCCAACCTTTTCTGAGCCTACGGGGTCCATGTGACCTGGCCATTTAGCCCATGGTGTGCAGAAAAGTGCCGCTCAGGGGTAAAACAACCCAACCCCCGCCCACGGTCAGTAGGGAAGACCGATGGGCTTGGAAAGGCAGCCGTCCATCTTATGGGATGTTAAGCCGTGGCCACGTGTGCGGGAGAGCCATACCCTGTGCACGTTAAAGAATACGCTGTATGGCCTTGACGGGAGGATACCATCTCTCTCCCAACAGCTGTTCCAGTGGGTCCCTCCCCCAACCTTCTCTGAGCCTTCGGGGTCCTTGTGACCTGGCCATTTAGCCCATGGTGTGCAAAAAAGTGCCGCTCAGAGGTAAAACAACCCAACCCAGTGGGTCATGTCCTTGTGCAAGTGTTGTATTTTGTATGAGAAAAACCAGACCAATCCTAAGATAGCTTTCAAGTTATCTCCATCCTTTGTGTAGGGAAGTACCTTCTTCCTTAAAAAAAACACTGATGGGTTTGAAAAAGTCGCCGTATATCGGCGGGGTCCTTGCGACTTGATCGTTCAGCCAACAAAAGCGCCGCTTAGAGGTAAAAAAAATCTTATTCAATCCGAATAACCGATAACAATTTTCCAATCCGATAACAAACCTTCTCAGAGTCTTTGGGGTCCTTATGGGCTGGCCTTTTAGCTCATATTGTGCCCAAAAGTACCACTAAGACGTAGAAGAACCTTCTCCCAACCTATTTTGAGCTCTTGAGGTTCTTGTGACTTAAACATTGTGCGACGAAAGTATCGTTCAGAGATAAAATATCCCTCTCTCTCTACCTTCTCGAAGCTCTCGGGATCCTTATGACCTGCCTATTTAACCCATTTGTGCACAAAAGTGTCATTAAGAAGTAAAAGAACCCAACAATATTTCCCAAACTTCTCTGAAACCTTAGGGTGTTTGTGACCTGGCCATTTAGCCCATTATGGGTATAAAATACTACTCAGAGGTGAAAGAACCCAACGAGAGAGAATTGCGACTGAAACACTTCAATCTAAGCAAAACTTTCCAATCGTCATCAACTGCGTCGTCCCAGAATCTTTTCTTGTTGCCACGTAGGCTCAGCTGCTGGTAAACAATCACCAGGAGGAGGAAAGGATGATATTAAAACACGATTTATAACCATCTTGAAATCACTCCTTTTCTATAAAGTGTATGCCTCTATGGTTAAAGTGATAGAAAAAGTGTCGGGGAAAAAAGGATGTGGTAAAGAATGAATAGAAATGACTTTATCATTTCGTTTCACAGTAAATCTCTTTTGTACAACGATGACAACTGAGAAGTTGCACCAGAATCCAGAGTAAAATATTTACTAAATATGATAATATGGAATGCAGCTTTCTCATGGAGGCCTGTATGATGTTTTGCTTTCAGAGCCAATGCAGTTATAACAGGATAGGGACGAATATTGCAATGTGTATGCTCACGGTTTTGAAGTGTTTTTTTCTCTTGCCATTTTCTACGTTATAGATTACGAACTTTAGGACTATTCTCACAAGTCTTAGAGAACCAACACGCGCAAACATTTATCCTATCTGTTTCTGAATGTCTTCATATATTCGCTTGACTCCGCGTCTGATTGGGGCGGGGGTGGCTCAGTCGGTAGCGCGCCAGGCGCGTAATCTGTAGTTCCCAGGTTCGAGTCCCAGCTGGGTCAGCGTTGAGATTTATCTCCGCAAAATCCCCGCCCTGCCCACGGTCAGTAGGGGACACCGATGGGCTTGGAAAGGCCGCCGTCCGTCGGATGGGACGTTAAGCCGCGGCCCCGTGTGTGGGAGAGCCATACCCTGTGCACGTTAAAGAACACGCTGGATGGCCTTGACGGAAGGCTACCATCTGTCTCCCAACAGCTGTTCCAGTGGGTCCCCTCCCCCAACCTTCTCTGAGCCTTCGGGGTCCTTGTTACTTGGCCATTTAGCCCATTGTGTGCAAAAAAAGTACTGCTCAGAGGTAAAATAACCCAACCCGCATCTGATTGTCTCTCTATTTATTTATTTACTGATTTAGTGTATGAAATTATGTTTCAAGATTGCAGTTTAGAGCAAGACTAGTTGAATGGGACCTGTGGAGAATGAATTAAAAAAACCAAACAAGGCATACATTTTTCGCAAAAAAATTAACTTGAAAGTCCAATTACTTGGGTTGAATATGAGATGCTTGTTTTGAAATAGAAAATTACTCCCTCAAGCTGCAGCCTGCCACAGAGGTGTCACAGGAGATTGTTAATATGAAGACGCCATAGAGAAGATCTGTGAGAAAGGCTATCACACATCCATGACTTACTCGGGGCTCGAACCCAGGTCTCTTTCATCAGTAGCCAAGCCGCACTAACCACTCGGCCACGGGACGGATTATGTAAGATAAAATGTTTAATAACTTAACCTGTTCTGCCAAAAAAATGAAAATTAAAAATTTACGAAAATTAAATAAAAATTGCATGAACCAGACAGATATAAATACGTTCATTTAAAATATATTCATTTATTGGCTATTTTGCAATTTGAATCTAAACATCTGAGTGGAGAAATTCGATTCTACAGAAATTCTTACGTCATCCGCAGAAAATTACATCTTGTGATCAGCATGAGATAGCCAGTGTTGCCATACTGAATTGACATAATTCCAGCCAAAAGCAACTTAACGCGAAAATGTACTCTTTCCGTTAGAGTTTTCTGAAATATTAAACATTGCTGTTAAACCCCTAGATGTCCTGGGATCACAGGTTGGGAATCATTGTTATATACTGTTTACTAGAGATAAGTTCGGTCCCAATTTTTCAACCCCAGACCATCCCGATTTGAGGAAAAAAATTATCTACGAATCATAAGACACGTACACCAAAATGGCCCCCTTGTATAGGAGCCTACACAGAGACATACTCTGTGTAGTTAAATGAACACGCTGGATGCTCTTGACGGGAGGTTACCATCTGCCTCCTAATGGGTGTCCAGTGGGTCCCCTTACCCAATTTTTCATTTTGTCGCAAAAATGATTATGTGCTAGTGCTATTTGCAGTGAAAAAATACGAGAAATACTGATTAAAATGAAAAGTTCGTGTAACGTAATAAACGCAAAATAACATTTATTCAAGACTAGCTGAACAGCACCCGACGCTGCCCGGGCGTCACTTTTAATCTATATATTCTTATTTTCACTGCACTAATGGTAAGTATTGCAAGTACTAGCCCCCCCCCCCCCCCTTCTGACACTTTAGCGCAAATTCAACACGAATAATTTCCCGGTTGCAAAGGTGACTCGACAAGCACTCTTGCAGTCGCAAACTGAGATTTTCCGAGAGATTTTAGTATTCTGCAATTTCCCAACGTACTTGCCCCAAAGATCCCAAATTTAGTGGGCTGGTTCCCTCTGTCTGACCCCCGGGTTGGGTTTAAAAAATCAGATTCCTAGCTGCAAAGGGAAGCCTTAAAATAATAATACCTTTGGAAATGTTGGGAATCTGGCAACGGAAGCAGGTTTAAATCTTATTTGACTCTTACGTTCACAGTTAGGGAGTAGTAAATGGCAACAATAAATTTGACAGCGATTATCGTTTGCCGTAGGAATAGCATGGTAAATATTTTTGCTTCTAACAAGTCTCCCTTTTGGACTTTACATTCGAAATTTGGCACTGCAATTCCGATCATAACCAGAAGCATCCTGTGAAAATCGGAAGCGTCTACAATGATTTCCCGATGAGTTATACACACACAGACACCTTTTATTATTTAGATATAGAATAAGTTAATAATAATAAAAATATGCACAATGCTTATTTTTAATAAAGATAGATTAAAAGATTGAAATAATAAATGATTTGAATTTTTAATGAATTAACATAGTTTTTCTTTCATAAATCCCATTGTCATGAGTTTTTTTTTTCATAATTAACAGAAATATTTTAAATTTCAATTATTCTGAGCTCGAATTCTTCTATTTACAACTAATGCTTAGTGATATATATATATATAAAAACACTAAAATAGAGTTCATAAATTTCCCGCGAAGTTTCGTATAACTAATTTATCCTCAGGTAAAAAGCCCCGAAATATTAAAAGACAAAAAAGTTGGGTTGTTTTACCTCTGAGTGGCACTTTTTTGCACACCATGGGCTAAATGGCCAGGTCACATGGACCCCGAAGGCTCAGAGAAGGTTGGGGGAGGGGACCCACTGGAACAGCTATTGGGAGACAGATGGTATCCTCCCGTCAAGGCCATCCAGCGTGTTCTTTAACGTGCACAGGGTATGGCTCTCCCGCACACGGGGCCGCGGCTTAACGTCCCATCCGACGGACGGCGGCCTTTCCAAGCCCATCGGTGTCCCCTACTGACCGTGGGCAGGGCGGGGAATTTTGCAGAGATAAATCTCAACGCTGACCCAGCTGGGACTCGAACCTGGAAACTACAGATTACGAGCCTGGCGCGCTACCGACTGAGCCACCCCCGCCCCTAAAAGACAAAAAACAAATAAACATCGAGTAATGATGAGCTAATACTAACATGGCTGCAGCTCAGCTGAGGCTTTGAGAATACAGACAACAGCTTTCGCAGCACTTCTATGAGAAAACATCACAAATGACGCCTTTTACGGAGAAGAGTTTCATAATCTGCGAGCTATTCGCACATTTGTGTTCAAAAATACACACTATTCCATTTGGAATTTATTTTTAATAACTAAACTACCGTCTGATCGGACCTATGCAGTTCAAAGGCTGCTTGATGATTACGTACTGCAGGTAAACACTTGCAATTAAGATCCTCACAATCAGACACGTAGAAATAGATTTATGAAACGTACATTTCGCTGCTGTTATTTCATTGTAGTTCCTTTAAAGTATCACCAGTTCTGTAAATCTCTCTAGGGAATAATATGAAGCTATGTTTCAGCTCTGTGAAAAATTTTCAGTTTATTAGTGACGCTTTGCTTAATTTGCTTGCTTTCTGTGTCATAAAGAGAGAAAAATGTAAATTGTTTCTGTTTTCGAGAAAGTAGTCTCAGTCTAAGAGTTACAAAAAAAAAATGCCCAAGAAGAAAATTAATCATTCTAATCTTCAGCAGTCGTATATTACTCGAAAAATCCAATTTCGTTTGTTTTTTCGAAAACTTCTGTTAGGATGATGATTTCAACTACCTTAATACGATATATATTATGTATTAGCAAGTTTGGTATTTACGTATTTGTATAAGAAATTTTTCTATCGTTGTTAGAAGGAAAATGTGCTGCTCATCTATTCATGCAAATTGAGACGGATAAATATGCAGAAACTGTTATTTGAAATGAAAAAAAAAAGACTCAAAACTTATTTGGGATTTGTATCCAGCTTTGTATAACTAAGTTAAAGGATTAACGGAGAAAATTCCAGTCGAGTAGATGTAGTGTAATTGCTTTATTTAATATGGTGAGAGGAAAAAAAATATAAACTGTAAAAAAAGATCTTTTGTGTTAAATGTTAAACAGAGTTCTTGCTTCAATTTTCTAAAAAAAATTCGTTTTCCTAGGATCTCGAAGAAAACAATGCTGATGAGTTTAGGATTAAATTATCAACACATACTACATAGAAACGGACCCTACTGTTAATTTTGTTGCTAGGAACACAGTGAAGCAATTTACGTAGGATTTATAGAGTTATCAGAAAGAATATGGTAGTTTGAGTTGGGTTGTTTTACCTCTGAGCGGCACTTTTTTGCACACAATGGGCTAAATGGCCAGGTCACAAGGACCCCGAAGGCTCAGAGAAGGTTGGGGGAGGTTACCCACTGGAACAGTTGTTGGGAGACAGATGGTAGCCTCCCGTCAAGGCCATCCAGCGTGTTCTTTAACGTGCACAGGGTATGGATCTCCCGCACACGGGGCCACGGCTTAACGTCCCATCCATCGGATGGCGGCCTTTCCAAGCCCATCGGTGTCCCCTACTGACCGTGGGCAGGGCGGGGAATTTTATGGTAGTTTGAAATGTCTATATTCATTGATGTATTGCCCTATAGCAGTTGTTCTGATATCACAACTCTATTAAAGTGAGGGAGATTTTTTTCACACAAACATATGATCCCTGTGAATCTAATACCGTCTGAAATCGTCTACTGAAATTTCTCATAATTTCTCCCAGTGGCTGTTTACTGATGTTTTCCAGAGTTGTAGGTTTTCTGCGATTCAATCGTTAATTGCTTACTTCTGAAGACAGTACTGTACTGGTATGCAGGAGATCCATACCCTGTGCACATTAAAGAACTCGCTGGATGGCTGTGGCGGGAGACTACTATCTCCTAGCAGCTGTCTAGTTGGGTTGGGTTGTTTTACCTCTGAGCGGCACTTTTTTGCACACCATGGGCTAAATGGCCAGGTCACATGAACCCCGAAGGCTCAGAGAAGGTTGGGGGAAGGGACCCACTGGAACAGCTGTTGGGAGACAGATGGTAGCCTCCCGTCAAGACCATCCAGCGTGTTCTTTAACGTGCACAGGGTATGGCTCTCCCGCACACGGGGCCGCGGCTTAACGTCCCATCCGACGGACGGCGGCCTTTCCAAGCCCATCGGTGTCCCCTACTGACCGTGGGCAAGGCGGGGAATTTTGAGGAGATAAATCTCAACGCTGACGCAGCTGGGACTCGAACTTGGGAACTACAGATTACGAGCCTGGCGCGCTACCGACTGAGCCACCCCCGCCCCTTTAAGTAGTGCGAGTGATTCCGCTCACTATTCCACTGAATCAGCGGCTAAGGTTGGGGGAAAGGGACCTACTAGACACTTGTTGGCCTCGCATCAGGACAATCCAGCGTGCTCTTTAACGTGCACAAGATATGACTCTTCCGCACACCTAGCCACGGTTTAACGCCCCACTGACGGACGGCGGTTTTTCCAAGCAAACTGGTGTCCACTACTTACCGTGGGCAGGGTGGACAGTTTTTCAGAGATAAATCTCAACGCTGGCCCAGGTGGGGACTCGAACCTTTGAACTGCAGATTACGAAGTTGGGGCGCTACCGACTGGGATGCCCCCTACTGAGGATAAATTCCAACTAGAGATCATTGGGGAAATGAAAAGCGTAACCTTTTATTCTCTCACCCCTCTGGGATAAAGAAGAAAAACTGTTTCTCATTGTCAACTTCTACTACCAAAGTTTCATTTTTAGACTTTCATTTTGCCATTTTCTGAAATATAGCGCCCTTTCGTGCTTCTTCAGTAGTACAATAAAAACTACTGAAAAAAATTTAATCATATTTTATAAGTGCATATGCAAAAATAATTTACTTCTTAAACCAAAAGGTTTCAAATAGAGAGGGTTGGGTTGTTTTACCTCTGAGCGGCACTTTTTTGCACATCATGGGCTAAATGGCCAGGTCACATGGACCCCGAAGGCTCAGAGAAGGTTGGGGAAGGGGACCCACTGGAACAGCTGTTGGGGGACAGATGGTAGCCTCCCGTCAAGGCCATCCAGCGTGTTCTTTAACGTGCACAGCGTATGTCTCTCCCGCACACGGGGCCACTGCTTAACGTCCCATCCGACTGACGATGGAGGCCTTTCCAAGTCCATCGGTGTCCCCTACTGACCGTGGGCAGGGCGGGGAATTTTGCGGAGATAAATCTCAACGCTGACCCAGCTGGGACTCGAACCTGGGAACTACAGATTACGAGCCTGGCACGCTACCGACTGAGCCACCCCCGACCTTCGTGTTGGTTAAGTAAAAAATGGCATTGTCCGTTTCTACCCCTCTGGGCGCGGTTGTTGGTTTGGGATTTTATGGCGCGTTAGCAACAAAATCTGGGCACGAGGTTCAATTCATTGTTGTCAATGCAAACCTCTTCACCACCAAAATTTGAAATTTATAGTATAAATCGCTTGCAACGTTGTTTAGAATTTTGCTGCTTTCCAAAAATTTCCATCGTTAGATGGCGCTATTAAATTTTTGAGAACTTTTATCCAGCCCAAAAAGAGTTTTTTTCTTTAAAAAAACTTTAAAGTTGATAAACTGGAAAGACTACTTTTTGAAAAAGTGAAACAATAGCTTTTTTTAGCTAAATCATTTTCTTTCTTTGAGGGGAAAAAGTAAACATTTTTATACTGAAGTTAAAGAGAAAAGTACGATTTCAAAGTAAGTACTTATCTACTTACCTACACACATACATAACCGTCAAGCAGCCCATGGGCTACGGAGGTCTAAAAAGACTGCGTAATATACTTTTCAAATACCTTTATCCTGAGCTGAAGCATTTGACCACTGTACAGTCGCTCAAAAAAGTATCCGAACACTACGGTGGATTACAGAATTCAGAAAAAATATCTGGCATCGATTTTTTTAGAAATTAGTGACCTGGCAACCTTCGTGTCACGTGACACGAAGGTTGCCAGATCATTAATTTCTAAACAAATCGTTGCCAGATATTTTTTCTGAATTCTGTAATCGACCATAGTGTTCGGATACTTTTTTGAGCGACTGTCGGTGGTCATATTATTTTGATATTAGATCGTGTGGGCTCACTCACGGAAATATTGAGCGTGTGCAGTTACCGTTCACAGCAAACTGGAGCGTGTGCAGTAACTGCACACGCTCCAGATATTTTTCCTGAATTCTGTAATCACGTGACACGAAGGTTGCCAGATCGCTAATTTCTAAAAAAATCGTTGCCAGATATTTTTTCTGAATTCTGTAATCGACCATAGTGTTCGGATACTTTTTTGAGCGACTGTAGGTGGTCATATTATTTTGATATTAGATCGTGTGGGCTCACTCACGGAAATATTGAGCGTGTGCAGTTACCGTTCACAGCAAACTGGAGCGTGTGCAGAAACTGCACACGCTCCAGATATTTTTCCTGAATTCTGTAATCACGTGACACGAAGGTTGCCAGATCACTAATTTCTAAAAAAATCGTTGCCAGATATTTTTTCTGAATTCTGTAATCAACCGTAGTGTTTGGATACTTTTTTGAGCGACTGTACTCCAATTCTGACGAGGTCCTCTTTGATATTTTCTGACCATCGCATCCTAGTCTTCCCCTTTTTTCTGAGCCCTTTAGGCACACTCTTCATATCCCTGTTCGCTATAATATGTCTATAATTATACATACGGGCAACATGGCCAAACCAACGGAGTCTCTCTCTGCACAATATGCTGCTTAAAGGAAGTTACCGACTCTTTTGCCTAACCTCATCATTACATACAAATTTCAACCCCAAATTCCACTTAATCATTGAAGATACTGCATAAACATCTAGAATCAAAGGCATCACGGTTCCTATTATCTCGTTTATAAAGGGTTCAAGTTTCACTACCATAAATAACATTAGAAAGAACCAAATTATTATACAGCCCAATTTTAGTTTTTAGGTGTATACGTCTATTTCTTCACAGTCTCCATAGATTCTTAAAAGTATCGGCAGCAATCCCTATTCTTCTATTAATCATCAGTATTCGTTACACAACTCCGAAGATAATTAAACAGACACTTACTCAAGGGTGCAACCATTCAAAATAATTGAAACACAACCTGCCTGACCAATTTTCATCATTTTAGTTTTCTCTCTGTTTATCACCAACCTACTCCATTACCAGTTTCAGCAACGGTTCTAATGAAAGAGTTCATCTCATCAACATCATTAGCCAACAGGACCAAATCATCCGCACAATCTAAATCGGAAATTTTTCAAATCTCTACCCATTTAAGGTCAAAATCTTGCTTTATCTTTTATTATTTAAACCTTCCAGTTTCTACATTCCTATAAACCAAAACTGTAAAATTATTTCTAAATACACTAAATATTTTTTTTTAAATTTGGGTTGTTTTACCTCTGAGCGGCACTTTTTTGCACACCATGGGCTAAATAGCCAGGTCACATGGACCCTGAATGCTCAGAGAAGGTTGGGGGAGGGGACCTACTGGAACAGCTGTTGGGAGACAGATGGTAGCCTCCCGTCAAGGCCATCCAGCGTGTTCTTTAACGTGCACAGGGTCTCTCCCGCACACGGGGACACGGCTTAACGTCCCATCCGACGGACGGCGGTCTTTCCAAGCCCATCGGTGTCCCCTACTGACCGTAGGCAAGGCGGGGAATTCTGCGGAGATAAATCTCAACGCTGACCCAGCTGGGACTCGAACCTGAGAACTACAGATTACGAGCCTGGCGCGCTACCGACTGAGCCACCCCCGCCCCACACTCTAAATACACTAAATATTTTTTTTAAAATATTTTCATATAGAAACGTGTAATACTGTATACTTACCCTTAGAAAGGAAGCAATTTTTCATTTCAGTTTTATTTTCGGAATTTAACTTTTAACATTTTAAATCTTTTCGATGCGTAAAAGATGTTTATTTGGATCCAAATAACATCATCCAAACCTCGATAGATTAACTAATTCCGGACTGAAAGGTTCAAATCAAGGATGACAGAATGTTTCAGCTAACGTACCAAAATATGCAAAAGGACTAAAATATTTTCAGCCGAGCTATAGTGACAGAATATTTTAAAATCCTAAATGAAATATCAATACGGCAAGTTCAATCATGTTTCACGATATATTTTGTGATATGAACAATGCAACGCCGCCAATTTGTTAACAAAAAAACATTTATTACAATTATATTAATGTAGCTTTTTGTATCAGTGTTAGGAAGAGGTGTTGCCAATGCAATTAGAGGCTGTATGTTTATCTGAATGGTTGTATTTAAAATTATATTTTAGGTTTAATATATTGCTTTTTTACTTGTCTTTTGCCAGCTGTTAATAATGATCATATACTTGAAAATTCGTTATTTTGGTTTCATTGCCAATATTTCTTCTCGTGTCATTTATTAGCCATTCCTTTAAGGTTGAAAATTCCCCGCCCTGCCCACGGTCAGTAGGGGACACCGATGGGCTTGGAAAGGCCGTCGTCCGTCGGATGGGACGTTAAGCCGTGGCCAGTGTGCGGGAGAGCCATACCCTGTGCACGTTAAAGAACACGCTGTATGGCCTTGACGGGAGGCTACCATCTGTCTCCCAACAGCTGTTCCAGTGGGTCCCCTCTCCCAACCTTCTCTGAGCCTTCGGGGTCCATGTGACCTGGCCATTTAGCCCATGGTGTGCAAAAAAGTGCCGCTCAGAGGTAAAACAACCCAACGTTAAAGAACACGCTGGATGGCCTTGACGGGAGGCTACCATCTGTCTCCCAACAGCTGTTCCAGTGGGTCCCCTCTCCCAACCTTCTCTGAGCCTTCGGGGTCCATGTGACCTGGCCATTTAGCCCATGGTGTGCAAAAAAGTGCCGTTCAGAGGTAAAACAACCCAACGTTAAAAACACGCTGTATGGCCTTGACGGGAGGCTACCATCTGTCTCCCAACAGCTGTTCCAGTGGGTCCCCTCTCTCAACCTTCTCTGAGCCTTCGGGGTCCATGTGACCTGGCCATTTAGCCCATGGTGTGCAAAAAAGTGACGCTCAGAGGTAAAACAACCCAACCCAACCTTTAAGGTTGAAGGCGAAATTTTATTTTGTCCACTGCTCTGACATTTGTGCTGAAGCTTATCTCTCTTGAAATCTAACTTTTTTTCACCCACTCTTGATATATCCATAAGTATTGCAGGATGTAACCTATAGGACTAGGGATAAAAAAAAACAAAGGAGAAAGAAGACTTCGAGAGGTAGTAGACACTATCTTCTTCCATCCAACGATCATCTCATTATAACGTTTTCTCCTTCCAATCTCTTCTTCAAGCGATGTCTCCAGCAGAGCACATGATTCATCGTTGAAACGGTCTCAGCCCAAATCTGACAGCCTACTGGATCGCCCATAGTGGCCTTCACGTTGCAGATGATAATGCTCTGGGAAAAGCATAACAGTTCAAGAGATGGGAGAATGCAGCCTCCGAAATGCACAGTAACTCCGGCAACCTCCCTCTTGTCTTTATGGGCCGGAGAAACGATACCGGAAGAGCGTCAGCATCAAAATTTCGGATGCTGATTCAGCGTAACTTCCGTTAGGGATCATCAAGTGTGAGAGTGTTCTCTCTACCGTCTTGCTTTTTGATTTATGTTAAAGGAGGCACGAGAGTTGTTTGAACTCATCTCATAAATACCACAAGAAATGCGGCAATGGAGTTATCGCGTTCATGGGAAAAGCTCAATCGTCTTTTCTTTTTTTGTTGCTTTTCTTCATATGCGTCTGGACGAGGGAAAAAAATCATGTGCAGTTTAAAACGGTGCAGTTACTTTAAAGCAAAAAATAAATGATTGCAATAATAAACAAAAAATCAATAAGTATTAAAAGAAAAGTAAAAATTTTCTTTTGATTTTGTTTTAAAAATAATTTAAATTATATTATTATTTGAATTATCGTAAATATAAATTTAAGTTTCTTATTTCATAGCATTATGATATATACGCTCTGGAAAATAAAATTAAAATTACTTTCTGAAAAGGAGAGCAAATTCAACTTTCTAGACAAAGGGGAAAAAATTCACTTTCTACGGGGAAAAAAATTAAAATTTTACTATTTAGAGGAAAATAAGGAAATTGATTTCGGTTTTGTGTGTGCGTATAGAAAGTATACCAGGAAAATGTCCTGTATATATATTTTCTATATTCAAATAAAAATTACACCTTGTACATAAAAAATAGAAAATGCACTTTCTAAATAAAAATAAATTTTTCTTTCTAGATAAAAAATAGGGGCGGGGATTACTTTAGTTGCTAGCGCGCCTGGCTCCTAATTTGAGTTCTCAGGTTCGAGTACCACTTGTACAGTCGCTCAAAAAAGTATCCGAACACTATGGTTAATTTCAGAATTCAGAAAAAAATATCTGGCAACGATTTTTTTGGAAATTAGTGATCTGGCAACCTTCGTGTCACGTGACACGAAGGTTGCCAGATCACTAATTTCTAAAATAAATCGTTGGCAGATATTTTTTCTGAATTTTGTAATCAACCGTAGTGTTCGGATATTTTTTAATATATATAATGCGTATGAATATATAATGCAATGAATATGGAGCGTGTGCAGTTACCGTTCACAGCAAACTGGAGCAGTTGCGGTTAATGTTCACAGCACATTGCATCGTGTGAGCTCACAAAGACCTGGATCGTGTGGGCTCACTCACGGAAATATCGAGCGTGTGCAGTTACCGTTCACAGCAAACTGGAGCGTGTGCAGTAACTGTACACTCTCCAGTTTGCTGTGAACGGTAACTGGAGCGTGTACAGTTGCTGTACACGCTCCAGATATTTTTCCTGAATTCTGTAACCACGTGACACGAAGGTTGCCAGATCACTAATTTCTAAAACAACCGTTGCCAGATATTTTTCCTGAATTCTGTAATCGACCATAGTGTTCGGATTTTTTTTTGAGCGACTGTACAGAGTAATTGGGCTGCGTTTTAAATGGCACACCCTGGTACATAAATACTTGTACAAAAAACCTAGTCCCTCTAAGTGTCACCTTTTCGCACGACCCACTGTTGTGACGAATCCAGAAACCGAAAGACGAAAACAAATGCAAGAAAAAAAATATTCTATTTACATTTCTGCAGACAAAAAATTACGTTTTTTTTAACGATTATATATTTTGCTTTTATAAATATCTCAGTAAATGAGCAACAATGAAAGTTTCCTAACGGATTATTCAATGGGTTGGGTTGTTTTACCTCTGAGCGGCACTTTTTTGCACACCATGGGATAAATGGCCAGATCACATGGACCCAGAAGGCTCAGAGAAGGTTAGGGGAGGGGACCCACTGGAACAGCTGTTGGAAGACAGATGGTAGCCTCCCGTCAAGGCCATCCAGCGTGTTCTTTAACGTGCACAGGGTATGGCTCTCCCACACACGTGGCCACGGCTTAACATCCCATCCTACGGACGGCGGCCTTTCCAAGCCCATCGGTGTCCCCTACTGACCGTGGGCAGGGCGGGGAATTTTGCGGAGATAAATCTCAACGCTGACCCAGCTGGGACTCGAACCTGGGAACTACAGATTACGAGCCTGGCGCGCTACCGACTGAGCCACCCCGCCCCATTTTTCAATGGAAACTAACTCTGATAACAGACGTGATGCTCTGATGCAGTACATTCCTAACAATGTTTACTCAACACAGTAAACGTTGAAAAAGTTTACGATTCACTACGTAAAGTTTATAGGTTGTTTAATGCCTTATTTAATGGCTTTTTTAACTCTTTTATTGATGCAGACAGAATAGAGGTGGAGCAAATGTTGCGTGAGGTCAAAGGTTGAACGAACTTTGTGTGAATGTGACGACGCTTCGCTTGGTACTATGAGGGCAATAATTGTTAATAATTCGTAAGGTTTCGCTACGTGCAAATTTTAATTTGCGAGCAGAACATAATTGGTGGAGGCAAAACAAAAGCGATGTTATTGCGTAAAGGGAAATGGAATTCGTTGCTAGGTTACATTATGTTGTTTTATCGCTTTAGTGCTTACTTCCCAGTGAGCTCAATGGCAGGTCACAAGAACCCCTAGGTGTTCAGAATAACAGTGGATTAATGAAATTCCTTGGGTTGGGTTGTTTTACCTCTGAGCGGCACTTTTTTGCACACCATGGGCTAAATGGCCAGGTCACATGGACCCCGAAGGCTCAGAGAAGGTTGGGGGAGGGGACCCACTGGAACAGATGTTGGGAGACAGATGGTAGCCTCCCGTCAAAGCCATCCAGCGTGTTCTTTAACGTGCACAGGTTATGCCTCTCCCGCATACGGAGCCACGGCTTAACGTCCCATCCGACGGACGGCGGCCTTTCCAAGCCCATCGGTGTCCCCTACTGACCGTAGTCGGGGGGGGGGGGAATTTTGCGGAGATAAATCTCAACGCTGACCCAGCTGGGACTCGAACCTGGGAACTACAGATTACGAGCCTGGCGCGCTACCGACTGAGCCACCCCCGCCCCAATGAAATTCCTTGTAATCTGTTAACTGTGGATGAGAGTTTCCTAAAAAAAACCCTTAGTGGGTTTATTGGTTTGTAATGGATATAATGGTTAATTGTCCAGATCACAAGGACACCTAGGGCTCAGAATTGAGTAGTGGACACCTCCGAGAGGCAATTTTTTGCACATAATGGGCAGCTCACAAGTACCCAGAAGGCTCAGAGAAGGTTGGGGGGGGGGGCGAGTTTACCCAATTAGACAGCTATTAGGAGACAGATGGAAACCTCCCGTCAAGGCCATTCCAGCGTGTTCTTTAATTGCACAGGGCAAGGCTTTCATGCACACGGTTTAATATCTCATCGGACGGACGGATGCCTTTCCAAAGACCATCGGTGTCCCCTTTCCCGAAGAGGCCAGGGTGTGGATTTTAGTGGATGAAAATTTCAACGCGTAACTATTATTAAACAAATATTATTATTAATAGTTGGGGCTCGAACCTGGAAACTTCCCATTACGACCCAATTTGAATTTTTATTAATCGACAATCATCTCTCCGTACCATTATTAAAATAAAACTGTCTTTATCATTGTTTATTTTCTGTGAAATGAGTTACATGTATGAAGTATCCATAAAGAAAATAGGGGGCGGGGATGGCTCAGTGGGTAGCGCGACAGGATAATTAATCTGCAGTTGCCAGATTCGAATCCCAGATAGTTCAGCGTCGAGATTTATCTCCCCTAAACCTCCACCCCGTCCTCGCTGAGAAATGCGGCACCGATGGACTTGAGAAGGCCGCCGTCCTTCTGGTGGGACGTTAAGCCGTGGCTGGAACTATTGGAACCGTGGTATCCGGGAACGATTTTTTTTTAGAAATTAGTGATTTGGCAACCTTCGTGTCACGTGACACGAAGGTTGCCAGATCACTAATTTCTAAAAAAAATCGTTGCCAAATATTTTTTCTGAATTCTGTAGTCAACCATAGTGTTCGGATATTTTTTTGAGCGACTTTACGTATGCAAGATTGATGCATTCGCATCTGCGGTCTTTAAAGAATTACCTAAATTTTTCTACCTTGAAAAGCCTAAAAATTTTTTGGAAAAATTTCTGTCGACAGATATTATTACTGCACCTATTGTTAGAAATATAAAAAACATATCCAATGCGTGAAAAATCCTATTTGCATTTTAAACAACTAGAGTACGAATTAATTATATGTCAGTTGTTCTTTATTTTTGACGAATTTCTCCTCCCAGTGACGCAGGTTGGGTTGTTTTACCTCTGAGCGACACTTTTTTGCACACAATGGGCTAAATGGCGAGGTCATATGGACCCCAAAGGCTCAGAGAAGGTTGGGGGAGGGGACCCACTGGAACAGCTGTTGGGAGACAGATGATAGCCTCCCGTCAAGGCCATTCAGCGTGTTCTTTAACGTGCACAGAGTATGACTCTCCCGCACACGGGGCCACGGCTTAACGTCCCATCCGACGGACGGCGGCCTTTCCAAGCCCATTGGTGTCCCCTACTGACCGTATGCAGGGCGAGGAATTTTGCGCAGATAAATCTCAACGCTGACCCAGCTGGGACTCGAACCTGGGAACTACAGATTACGAGCCTGGCGCGCTACCGATGAGCCCCCCCCCCCCGCTCAGAGGAAAAACAAATCAATTTATAAAGAAAAAAAAAATACAAAGCCTTAACCAAAGTGTAGCCATAATAAGGAACTAAAATTAAAAGTTAATCAGTTTAGGAGTCTAGAATGCATTCCCCCCCTCCTATTTACGCTATTTCTTATGTGAAAATCGTATCCAAATAACACGATTTCACTTTACACGATTCTTTTTAAAGAACTCTTCTATCGCATTAGTCGAATTTTGTGTATATTTCACAAGTGTGGCAATCAGTAAGACAGAGACAAAGAATCATTAATTTGTAAGCGTTAGAAATAATAAAGCGCAAAAAAATATAAGCACTTTGTAAACGTTATAAACATTAAATTAGACACAAAAAATAAGCACTTTAAAAGCATTAATATTTCAGCGAAGTTGCCACTAAAAGGCAAAAGAAATATATTTATGTAAATTAAAAAACTTGAAACTATCTTCCTATATCCATTCTAAAAAGTGAAGAACAAAATCAAAGCATGGTGATGTTAAAATCGCTTACTGAATTTATTATTAACTTCAAAGAAAAAAATACGGATTTATCAACGGAACAAAAAATATTGGAGACCTATCTTCCTTTGGAGTTAATGAAAATTAATTTAATTAAGTTAATGAGTACGTGATTTGATCATGGTACAGTCCTTTACTTTTTATAGCGCACCGAGTGGTAGCGCGCTTGGCTAGCGAACAGAGATCTGGGTCCGAACCCTGGGCAAGGCATGGATTATATTATTTTTCTGCTGAATTCCCACCATCCTCAACAGACGTACTATGGTGTATAAACCGACAGGCTTCTGTCACACCTCTGTGGCAAGCAGATGCTTGAGGGGGGTATTTCATTTGCTTATTTATCTATGCCGTGGCCGAGTGGTTAGCGAGCTTGGCTATTGATCTAAGGGACCTGGATTCGAGCCCCGGGTAAGGCACGAACGTTTGTGATGTTTTTCTGCTGAGGTCCCGCCATCCTCTCAGATCTTCTACTATCCTGTGGCGTATTAACTGATAGGCTCCCGTCAGACCTCTGTGGCAAACCCAGGTGCTCCGCAATACATGGACTGCACTACATCTATAGGGATAATGTCAAATCTCCATTACCTACGTCGAGGGTAAGACAACACCATATAGATGCAGCTCACCCCACGACTACCCTATGGTGAACAGTTCTATAGAAGGAAGTTCATCCATCGGTCAAAACTTAAATTTAATCTGTGCCCCGGTTAGCCACAAACAAGGATATACAATCCAAGTTTCATCGGCTCCCGTGGTGGGAACTCTTAGTCCGGTCTTGTCGAGCCCCTCCATCGAGGCCCCGTCCGACCTAGGTACCTCCCCAAATACCAGTCAGAGGAGCCCTCAACTTCACACGGGCCCTCAAACCCCCCCACCACGACAAGGTCGTTCCCTCTCTGGGGGGCTTGATAACTGGAGACACAGAAAATGGACGTAAAAAACTATAGAGGTCTCTTTTTGCCTTTATAATCTCTTTAAAGTTCAGAAGCTGTCACTTTCGCCATTTTGTTGTTTGGGGCGAGGGTGGCTCAGTCGGTAGCGCGTCAGACTCGTAATCTGCAGTTCCCAGTTTCGAGTCCCAGCTGGGTCAGCGTTGAGAGTTATCTCCGCAAAACTCCCCGTCCTACCCACGATCAGTAGGGGACACCGATGGGCTTGGAAAGGCCGCCTCCGTCGGATGGGACGTTTTAAGCCGTGGTCTCGTGTGCGGGAGAGCCATACACTGTGCACCTTAAAGAACACACTGGATGACCTTCACGGCAGGCTACCATCTGTCTTCCAACAGCCGTTCCAGTGTGTCCCCTCCCCCAACCTTCTCTGAGCCTTCGGGGTCCATGTGACCTGGCCATTTAGCCCATTGTGTGCAAAAAAGTGTCTCTCAGAGGTAAAACAACCAGCCATTTTGTTGAAATCAGTTTTGGCTGTTTGCGTGTTTAAAATGTGGCTTCTTCGGCGACGTTACCAATTCACAAGAAAGAATTTTGTCTAGACTTGAAGCGCAAAAATTCCAATGTGCTAAAAATGTTCTTTTTGTTAAAAGTTACCGAAATTAATTAATTACTTTTCTTTCTTCCCGTTTTATGTAATCTTTCTCTATCCGCGTGACGCTAATCTTGATAAATAAGAGCTTTCCTGTCTAAAGGACTAACTAGAAGATTTCTGATTCTTTTTTACGTGGAAACTCGAATTTGGCCAAAGGAAATTAACTGAAATTACTCAGCTACTCCATATGATACGAAAGAAATAACCAGATCACTAACGTTTTAAAGATTTCGTTAACACCAGATGTAGTAAAACGTAAAGTTGATTCTCTCAATTCTCCCAACCTTTCTCTCTTTCCTTACATATAATCCCACAGAATATTAAGAAGCCTTGCATTTTAATATGTTTCTGTTTCCGAAAGCAGATGAAAGAAATTATTCCTCCAGCAGATTACTTTCTAGAATAGTCTGACAGCAGCCTGTTAGCATATTACGCCATATCTATGAACAAAGCGAGACCTCAGCAGAAAAAGTAACATGAAAAAAGCAAATATTCATGCCTTATCCAGATTCTAACCTATAATTACTCGGTCACTAAAACTACTCTTTCAGTAGCCTTCAATGCATCAGCCACTAGCACTACTCTTTAGATAGACTACCGAGAATTGGCCACTAATACTACTCTTTAGATATCCACCGAGAATTAGCCACTAACGTTACCTTTTAGATAGCCCACCGAGAATTGGCCACTAACACTACTCTTTAGATAGCCCACCGAGAATTAGCCACTAACGTACCTTTTAGATAGTCCACCGAGAATTGGCCACTAACACTACTCTTTAGATAGCCCACCGAGAATTAGCCACTAACGTTACCTTTTAGATAGCCCACCGAGAATTGGCCACTAACACTACTCTTTAGATAGCCCACCGAGAATTAGCCACTAACGTTACCTTTTAGATAGTCCACCGAGAATTGGCCACTAACACTACTCTTTAGATAGCCCACTGAGAATTGGCCACTAACATTACCTTTTAGATAGCCCACCGAGAATTGGCCACTAACACTACTCTTTAGATATCCCACCGAGAATTGGCCACTAACATTACCTTTTAAGATAGCCCACCGAGAATTGGCCACTAACACTACTCTTTAGATATCCCACCGAGAACTGGCCACTAACACTACTCTTTAGATATCCCACCGAGAATTGGCCACTAACACTACTCTTTAGATAGCCCACCGAGAATTGGCCACTAACACTACCCTTTAGATAGACCACCGAGAATTGGCCATTAACACTGCTCTTTAGGTAGCCCACCGAGAATTGGCCACCAATACTGCTCTTTAGGCAACGCACAGTGGATCAGCCATTAACACTACTCTTTAGGCAACCTACAGTCGATTAGCCGTTATTTTTTAGATAATCCACAAGAGAATAGATCACCAAGACTACTCTTTAAGCAACCCATAGTGGATCAACAACTAACACTATTCTTTACACAGCCCACAGAGAATTTGTCTTTCAGGCCATTAAGACTACTCCTTAGGCAGCCCCTTAGTGGATCAGCCATTAACACTATTCTTTAGGCAGCCAACAGTTGGAGTGCTTTAACCATGAGAGGCACATTTTTGCACTCCATGGTCTAAATGGCCGGCCACGAAGACTCCGAGGGCTCAGAGGAGGTTGGGAAAAAGAGAACCACTGGACAGCTGTTAGAAAAAAGAAGTCTCCCGCTAAGGCCAATCAGCATGTTCTTTAACATGCACAGGGTATGGCTCTCCTGCACAAGGGGCCACAGCTTAACGTCACATCCGAAGGACGACGGCCTTTCCACGTCTAGCTTGGGTTGGGATATTTTACCTCTGAGCGGCACTTTTTTGCGCACCATGGGCTAAATGGCCAGGTCACATGGACCCCGAAGGCTCAGAGAAGGTTGGGGGAGGGGACCCACTGGAATAGCTGTTGGGAGACAGATGGTAACCTCCCGTCAAGGCCATCCAGCGTGTTCTTTAACGTGCACAGGGTATGGCTCTCCCGCACACGGGGCCACGGCTTAACGTCCCATCCGACGGACGGCGGCCTTTCCAAGCCCATCGGTCTCCCCTATTGACCGTGGGCAGGGCGGGGAATTTTGCGGAGATAAATCTCCACTCTGACACAGTTGGAACTCGAACTTGGGAACTACAGATTACGAGCCTAGCGCGCTACCGACTGAGCCACCCCCGCCCCACAAGTCTAGCGTTGTTCCCTTTCTCATTCTTTATTATTAAACAAATATTACTAACATTTGGGGCTCGAATCTTGAATTTCAGATTACGAGCCTGATGCACTACCGACTGAGCCCGTTGCAATGATCCCAGACATTATTGAGAGTATGCAAATTTAGTATGAATAATAATAATACTCCTAAATACACACAGGTCAAACAACACTATCGATGTAACGACTCCAATCTTTCGGAATGAATTGCAGCCCTTCATAAGAATGAAATTCCTTCAGAAATCAAAGTTATTGCTATTTCATTCCATTAGGTGAACTTTGCCTTACGTTAGATAGATTTAATAAAGACGAAAAGATCAAGACAATGATGATGAAAAAAAAATATCTGATATCTAAGTTTCTATGCAAACAATAGCGACATTTCAATACGGCTGTTATTCTTGAAGTACAGATGCAATAACACGAGGAAAACAACATAAAATTCTCGTTATTTCCCTTCATTGTGACGAGAAAGTGAAGTCAGCGTTGAAATAATAATGATTTGAACTAAATCTGTTTTTAACAAACAGAGGGGCTTTTGATTCGGATCGAAGAGTCCAGTACTAGAATTAAACATTAACTCATATACTGGAGTCTATACTTCAAAACGGAAACATTTTGTTGCAGGAAGTAAATACGTTCAATTTGATATCTTTTGGATTGGGAATAAATATTCTTATTTTATTGATTCAGATTATTATTTTCCGCGTGCAATATTCTTATTTTTCATGGGTTACTTCATCTCTGAGCAGAATTCTATTTTCAAAAAATGGGCTAAATGGCCAGGTCACAAGAAACCAATGGGGCGGGGGGTGGCTCAGTCGGTAGGGCGCCAGGCTCGTAATCTGTAGTTCCCAGGTTCGAGTCCCAGCTGGGTCAGCGTTGAGATTTATCTCCGCAAAATTCCCCGCCCTGCCCACGGTCAGTAGGGGACGCTGATGGGCTTGGAAAGGCCGCCGTCCGTCGGATGGGACGTTAAGCCGTGGCCCCGTGTGCGGGAAGAGCCATACCCTGTGCACGTTAAAGAACACGCTGGATGGCCTTGACGGGAGGCTACCATCTGTCTCCCAACAGCTGTTTCAGTGGGTCCCCTCCCCCAACCTTCTCTGAGCCTTCGGGGTCCATGTGACCTGGCCATTTAGCCCATGGTGTGCAAAATAGTGCCGCTCAGAGGTAAAACCCAACCCAACCCAACACAAGAAACCCGAGGGTTCAAAAAAGGTTGGAGAAAGAGTCCCACTGGACAGCTGTTAGGAGACAGATGGTAACCTCCAGTCAAGCCCATCCAGCGTGTTTCTTAACGTGCACAGGGTAGGGGCTCTCCCACACACAGACCATGGCTTAACGTCCTATCTGATGGACGGCGGCCTTTCCAAGTCCATCGGAGGGCAGTTTTGCGGAGATAATCTCAACGCTGACCTAGCTGGGACTCGAACCTGGAAACTGCAGTTTGCGAGCCTGGCGCGCTACTCTTTGGTCCCTCTTATTTTTACAATTTATAGTTTTGTATCTATCAATGTTTAGGTGGTGTGCAAATCATTTACGTAAGAGGATTGCACTTAATAACAACTGTTTGGTAAAATAATGATGGTTATGATAAAGATGAATTATTATAATTATTATTATTCAAAAATGTTATAATTAAATATAAATCTTGAAAAGAACGCAAGAGAAACTTTTTTTTTTGGTTCTTTTTCCAATGTAAGGTCGAGATGTTTAACCTCTGAGCGGTACTTTTGTGTACCCTAGGGGTGCACAAACTCCGACCCGCGGGCCAATCAGGAGGCCCTTTTAACTTCATCCAGCCCGTGCGAAAATTGGAAAATATAAAAAATTTTTTTTAATCTGTCTCTACTAAAGTAATTGGTTTTTAATAGGACGAAAATTTCAATAACGTCCTAAGACTAGCTACAATGTCATTGAAGCCGAATGTCAGCTCATTTCTGGGATTCTGGATCGACAGGCCAACTTTTGATTTGACGTCGAAAGAAACTTTATATCAATATTTAATTTCTTCTTATTGTTTTTAACCTATGACAAATAAAATGTAATAAACGAATTTTTTCGTCCATTTTATTTCACTTCCTTCTTAACTATTTTTTTCCCATTAGAAACACAATACTTTTCTATCGGGCTAATTTCCAAGAACGTTTGTGCACCTCTAGTGTAGGGGCGGGGGTGGCTCAGTCGGTAGCGCGCCAGGCTCGTAATCTGTAGTTGCCAGGTTCGAGTCCCAGCTGAGTCAGCGTTGAGATTTATCTCCGCAAAATTCCCTGTCCACGGTGAGTAGGGGACACCGATGGGCTTGGAAAGGCCGCCGTCCGTCGGATGGGACGTTAAGCCGTGGCCCCGTGTGCGGGAGGAGCCATACCCTGTGCACGTTAAAGAACACGCTGGATGGCCTTGACGGGAGGCTACCATCTGTCTCCCAACAACTGTTCCAGTGGGTCTCCTTTCCCCAACCTTCTCTGAGCCTTCGGGGTCCATGTGACCTGGCTGTTTGGCCCATAGTGTGCAAAAAAGTGCCGCTCAAAAGTAAAACAACACAAACAACTCTAGTGTACCCAATGCAATTAAAGACCAGGTCACAAGGACCCCGAAAGCTTAGAGTTGGGTAGAGGAAGGGGTCCCCTGGAAGGATGTGTAGATGATAGCCTACCCGTCAACCACAGGACGTTTTGTTTAACGTGCACAGGGTATGACTCTCTTGGACACGGTTCAAGATGGATGGGCGGCTTCCCAAGCCCAATAGCATCACCTTTCACCACCAAGGGTAGAGATGTGATTATCGGAGAATGCTCGAGTGGGTGGGGGGATCGAAACTGGAAAGTAATATTACAAGCTTCGTGCGGTATAGACTGAAAAAAGGCTCATACGGTGTTTTTGTTGAATGTGGTTTGAATACTGTCCTGAATGGGGTTGTGTTTTTTTTGCCTCTGAGCGGCGCTTTTTTGAAGGCAATGGGCTAAGTGGCTGTCATATATACCCCAAAGGGATCTGAGAAGGTTGCGGGGGGGGGGGGAAGAATCCCGCTATAGTTTTTTGAGAGATGGAAACCTCCCGTCTAGGCCATCCAGCGTGTTCTTCAAATTGTAAAGGGGTGGGTCTCCTGCATCCAGAACCACGGCTTAACGTCCCATCTGACGGACGACGATCTTTCAAAAGCCATTCGATGTGTCCTTTCCAACCGAGAGCAGGATGGAAGGTTGGGTTGTTTTACCTCTGAGCGGCACTTTTTTGCACACCATGGACTAAATGGCCAGGTCACATGGACCCTGAAGGCTCAGAGAAGGTTGGGGGAGGGGACCCACTGGAACAGCTGTTGGGAGACAGATGGTTGCCTCCCGTCAAGGCCATCCAGCGTGTTCTTTAACGTGCACAGGGTATGGCTCTCCCGCACACGGGGCACGGCTTAACGTCCCATCCGACGGACGGCGACCTTTCCAAGCCCACCGGTGTCCCCTATTGACCGTGGGCAGGGCGGGGAATTTTGCGGAGATAAATCTCAACGCTGACCCAGCTGGGACTCGAACCTGGCAACTACAGATTACGAGTCTGGTGCGCTACTGACTGAGCCACCCCCGCCCCAGGATGGAAGGTTTTGCGCTGATAAATCTAAACCCTAGCACATTTGGGACTTGAACCTGAGAACTGTAGATTGCGAGCTTGGCCCACTACGGATCGAATGGACTAATCCGCTCCCTTTGACTCTGGCAAAGGACCGATTCTTCTAATCCTCTCCCCCCCCACTTCGCGGACGGAACCAAACTTCCCCGTTTGATCCGACATCTGCTCTTTCGTGATTTATGACTATGTCAATAATTAAACCTTTTCCCGAAATTAAACATCAGTGAATTTCGGGTCCACTCCGATCGTATTCATTTCATCTGCTTGCCGATTCACTCACTTTCCTCATTAATTAGAGGTATTTAGAAAATCGCCCATGCAGGTTAATACAGCAACTGGAAAGGCATATTTCCCCCTTCAGGGATGTCCATCACTTCCCCCACCTCATTTCTCCACAAACTTCTGCTCAATTTTCCCCTCCTCTCTCTATCTTTGTTGCTCTTGATCCTCCTCCCATCAGTTTCCTCCATCTCAGTAGTTTCTCCATCTTCACAGCATCCCCTTCCAACCGAAACTGCTGTTATTAGACGAGAGCACACAGGTTCACAAAGGGAAACTGGAGAGCCAGTTCAATTAAAGCCCAACTTTCCGTTTTGTTTACAGAAATATTGAGGGATCCGGCAATCAATAACCTGGAAGAGGGTATCATTTGGCTCCCACTGCAAGATTGCCCATTTATATCTCATCAATCTTATGTAATTTATGGAATATCGTGTAATTTTACAGGATCATTTATTCGGAGTATTTTCGGGAGTAATAATTCAAACCTAGCATCGGTTCTCATTCGTTCTCTCTTTACTTGCAGAGACTGGTTTTAACGGAATGTACAGAAAATGAGAGACGGAAAGTGCAGAGCTTTAAAAATTTCTTCCAGTGCGACTTCGGTTTTCTCTAGTCTTGTTTTCTTGCGTTGCAGGGGGCGGGGGTGGCTCAGTCGGTAGTGCGCCAGGCTCGTAATCTGTAGTTCCCAGGTTCGAGTCCCAGCTGGGGCAGCGTTGAGATTTATCTCCGCAAAATTCCGCGCCCTGGCCACGGTCAGTAGGGGACACCGCTGGGCTTGGAAAGGCCGCCGTCCGTCGGATGGGACGTTAAGCCGTGGCCCCGTGTGCGGGAGAGCCATACCCTGTGCACGTTAAAGAACACGCCGGATGGGCTTGACGGGAGGCTACCATCTGTCTCCCAACAGCTGTTCCAGTGGGTCCCCTCCCCCAACCTTCTCTGAGCCTTCGGGGTCCATGTGACCTGGCCATTTAGCCATGGTGTGCAAAAAAAGTGCCGCTCAGAGGTAAAACAACCCAAAACAACTTGTGTTGCAGTTTTGTCGCCAATTGATTTCAAGAGCTTATTTCATTAATCGTGATGCTTGGACAATTGAAAACTCACTGCGTTATATATTCATATTCGATGTTATATTTGACGATTAAAGCAATTTTTGCGGTGCATTTTGCTACGAGTGTGTCCTTCATATAAGTTTAGAAATTGCCTAAATTCAAAAATTTTTTTTTCTTGATTCAATTAAAATTCTGTTTGTTATGAAAATCGCTTCTTTATAATGTAAGATATGGAATTTATTAATAAGGGGGGGGGAATAAAATATTTTAAGTACATTAGTATATTTTAAGTACAGTCGCTCAAAATAGTATCCGAACGCTGTATGGTAGATTACAGAATCCACAAAAATTATCTGGCAACAATTTTTTTAGAAATTAGTGATCTGGCAACCTTCGTGTCACGTGACACAAAGGTTGCCAGATCAATTTCTTAAAAAAATCGTTGCCAGATCACTAATTTCTAAAAAAAAGTGTTGCCAGATTAGCTACACTTTTTTTGTGTTGTCTAATTATTTTAAGCTAACCTCTGAGAGGCAGTTTTGTGCACACAATGAGCAAAATGGCCAGGTCACAGGGACCCCCTAGAGCTCAGAGAAGGTTAGGGGAAGGGGACCCACAGCACAGTTGCTAGGAGACAGATGGACGCCTACCGTCAAGGCCATCTACTAACGTGTTCTCTAATGTACACTGGATATGGCTCTCATGCACATGGGGCCACGGTTTAACGACGGCTTTTCCAAGCCCATCGATGTCCCTTTTCTCACCGAGCGAAAGGTGCGGCATTTAGCGGAGACAAATGCCAACAGGGCACAGTTGGGATTCGAACCTGGAAACTGCAGATTTCGAGCTTGGAGCGATACAGATTAGGAAAAACCACCCCCTGGCATCTTGAGGTAGGAATCGACAACGGTTAATGAATTTCCTTTTTCTCTGGGGGAGGGGGGGGGAGAGGGGATTTAAAGTTTAGAGAAGGAACAACTTACTTTAATTTGCGATAATTATTTTCATATTCGATGTTATATTTGACGATTAAAGCAATTTTTGCGGTGCATTTTGCTACGAGTGTGTCTTCTCTATAGATTTGGTGGCACTCTTTATATTTTAGGAGAACAGGAGCAGTTTCGTCCCTTCATTTTTTAAGAGATAAAAGAAATATTAAAGTGGTGAAATTAGACTTTTTATTTTACGACATGAGGAACCTCTCTATACTGAATTTCGTACTCCCAGTTATTAGTATTTAGGAGGAATTCTTGATTAAACAGAGAGAGAGAGGGAGATAAGACAAACTCTTGAAGATGCAGAGTATTTATACTCGAGATTTAAAACAAACGGAATAATTCCAAAATCAAACCTTTCCCTGCTTCTCTCAGGAAGAACTCATCCATCAAACCTCAAGGATTGGATTCTTTTACCTCTGAGTGGCACTTTTTTGCACACCATGGGCTAAATGGCCAGGTCACATGGATCTCGAAAGCTCAGAGAAGGTTGGGGGAAGGGACCCACTGGAACAGCTGTTGGGAGACAGATGGTAGCCTCCCGTCAAGGCCATCCAGCGTGTTCTTTAACGTGCACAGGGTATGGCTCTCCCGCACACGGGGCCACAGCTAAACGTCCCATCCGACGGACGGCGGCCTTTCCAAGCCCATCGGTGTCCCCCTACTGGCCGTGGGTTGGGTTGTTTTACCTCCGAGCGGCACTTTTTTTTGCACACCATGGGCTAAATGGCCATGTCACATGGACCCCGAAGGCTCAGAGAAGGTTGGGGGAGGGGACCCACTGGAACAGCTGTTGGGAGACAGATGGTAGCCTCCCGTCAAGGCCATCCAGCGTGTTCTTTAACGTGCACAGGGTATGGCTCTCCCGCACACGGGGCCACAGCTTAACATCCCATCCGACGGACGGCGGCCTTTCCAAGCCCATCGGTGTCCCCTACTGACCGTGGGCAGGGCGGAGAATTTTGCGGAGATAAATCTCAACGCTGACCCAGCTGGGACTCGAACCTGGGAACTACAGATTACGAGCCTGGCGCGCTACCGACTGAGCCACCCCCGCCCCAAACCTCAAGGAAGATCGCGCAGAGACTGAGAACATTAACCCTCGCTTCTAAAACTGTCGACTAAAAGATGGAAATGATGGGCAAAGGTTGTTGTTACCCGTCTTGTTTCATCATTGCATAAAATAATGTAACACTAGCGTTATTATTTAAATAAAGTCTGCCATGTTTTAATAATGTCTTCGTTGGACTAAGCAAGACAAATAATTTCTTCGTGTGGTCAAGGGAATTATAATGTAAAAGAATCCCTATCTGCGTAACCTGAAAGCAATTTGCTAATAAATGTAAGCCATTAATTTTAATGTCTTTTCCCATACTTCGGTCGCCGGCTGAAGGGGATGACTAGGAGTAGATGGGGGAGAAGAGAAAGTGGGGGGAGAGGAAGATTAATGATGGGAGGGGGAAACATCGCAGGGAACAGTGTAATCGTGGTGTAGAAGGAGTTTATGGAGGAGACTTTGTAAAATAGGAATGAACTGTTTGTGGATGCTCAAGGACCTTTTCGCTTCGATCATATCCGTGTGATTTTTATTTGACGCATTCTTTATGTTAGCTATGAAATTTTGATGCATTGTTTTTTAGATCTGGGGAGTTTTTTTGATTTAAAAGCACAAGATAAAAAGTAAATTAATGGGGGATAAAATGTGAATTACGGAGGAGATTATTTACTGCTATGAAACAAATGGCTGTTAAAAGAAGTAAAATTGATGGGATTTTAGATACCGATAAGTAGTAGGTAGAGTAGTTCAGTTTGCAGCTCCTGCCTTCAGAAAATGAGGCTTTGGGTTGGGATGTTTTACCTCTGAGCGGCACTTTTTTGCACACCATGGGATAAATGGCCAGGTCACATGGACCCCGAAGGCTCAGAGAAGGTTGGGGGGAGGAGACACACTGGAACAGATGTTGGGAGACAGATGGTAGCCTCCCGTCTAAGCCATCCTGCGTGTTCTTTAACGTGCACAGGGTATGGCTCTCCCGCACACGGGACCACGGCTTAACGTCTCATCAGACGGACGGCGGCCTTTCCAAGCCCATCGGTGTTCCCTATTGACAGTGGGCAGGGAATTTTGCGGAGATAAATCTCAACACTGACCCAGCTGCGACTAGAACCTGGGAACTACAGATTACGAGTCTGGCGCGCTACCGAACTTGTTTTGAACGGGGATGAATTAACAGATTAAAACTGTATGCAATAGATGATCATTTAAGGAAACAGGAAGTTTTTTTAGTGAAGGGTGAATAAGGTTAAGACAAATTCGAAGCTCCTTAAGTTCTGAAATTAATTTTTTTTTAAAGAATGAAATAATGTATCAGATCTTTTTGAACTATAAAACAACAGCTAATATTGCGCAGCAAGTTCATATATTGTGTGTATGTGCATCTAGTGCACTTTTCATCAAAGTATAAATGAAAATTTACTATTGATGCGATCGATATTTACCACTTTTTTTATGGGGCGGGGGTGGCTCAGTCGGTAGCGCGCCAGGCTCGTAATCTGTAGTTCCCAGGTTCGAGTCCCAGCTGGGTCAGCGTTGAGATTTATCTCCGCAAAATTCCCCGCCCTGCCCACGGTCAGTAGGGGACACCGATGGGCTTGAAAAGGCCGCCGTCCGTCGGATGGGACGTTAATCTGTGGTCCCGTGTGCGGGAGAGCCACTGTGCACGTTAAAGAACACGCTATATGGCCTTGACGGGAGGCTACCATCTGTCTCCCAACAGCTGTTCCAGTGGGTCCCCTCCCCCAACCTTCTCTGAGCCTTCGGGGTCCATGTGACCTGGCCATTTAGCCCATGGTGTGCAAAAAAAGTGCCGCTCAGAGGTAAAACAACCCTCTTTTTTAGAAGAAAAAACCCAACTAATGTTTTCGCTTTGTTGTCTGCCGTTGACATTCAACTTAATTTTGTTTTGAAATAAATTAAAATCAGTTTTTTGGTTCGATCGGTATTGATGAAATATCATGATTAGTATTTTCTGAATTTCTCCAATCCTTAAAGACGGGGGTTGCCTTAGCCCGTATCGCAGCGGGCTCGTAATCTGTATCCCAGGTTCGGGTACTGCTATTCCAGCGATGAGATTTATCACTGCTAAATTCCCACCTTGACCTTGGTAAGAAAGGGGGCCACAATGGTCTTGCAAAAGTCACCGTCCGTCGGATGTGACGTAAAGCTGTTGCACCGTGTCCAGAATAGACAAGCTCTGTGTAGGTTAAAACCCGCTGGATGGCCTTGAAGAGGGTGGCTGACCAGCGTGTTTTAATTTTGAGTAACATTTTTGTGCACACCACGGGCTAAATGGCCAGGTCACAAGGACCTCGAAGGCTCAGGGAAGGTTGGGGGAGGAGACCCACTAGAACAGCTGTTAGGATACAGATGGTAGCCTCCCGTCAAGGCCATCTAGTCTGTTCTTTAACGTGTGCAGGGTATGGCTCTCCCGCACACGGGGCCACGGCTTTACGTCCCATCCAACGGACGGCGGCCTTTCCAAGCCCATTGATGTCCGATACTGACCATGGGCAGGACGGGGAGTTTTGTAGAACTCGAACCTGGGAACGGCAGATTACGAGCCTGGCGCTCTACCGATTGAGCCACCCCGCCCCAACGGTAGAAATTAAAAAATTAATTTGTTTGTAAAGGTAAAAGATTATATAATTTTTTATATAACTTACGCAGAGATAAAAAAAAAAACGTTATCTCAATTAACGTGTAACATAATATTAATTTCTGCAGAGAGAACAAAACATCTGAACCTAGGTGAAGAGAAACCCCTATTCTGGTTTACACGATAACTTGATGGATTGACAGAGACATAAATCGCTTCATTACAGATCCAAAATCTTCACGTAGCAAGAAATACTCTAACTTCTACCATTCGATGTTGAAACAAGGAATCTCCTTCCATTTCCATTCTTGATGAGTTCTCGTTCAACTCGCACCAAACTGGATTTTCGTAGCGAGCCCATTCCTCCTCGTTCGAAGCAGTCTCGGAGAAACGGTGAGCTAAGTGTTTTGCTCACGAAACTAATCTTACCTGTTTCCTCCAGGCTTTGCGAATATTACTGCGAAAGCTGTTCCGCAGAAAGTAACTGCCTCTGTGTTTAAATTAACGTCCTTCAACCAGCTACAACGCATTCACAAGTGCAGCCATATATCTCGGCGTCTTTAAAACACGTTAAACGGATAGCTAACAGAAAGAGCGGGAAAAGCTTATCTGCACAGCGCGCGCACCACAATCCTTGCTAACGGCCAAGCGCAACATCGACCAACACGTGTTCGCGTGTTGATTATTACGTCATAACTGTTTAAATAAATTACTGCCAACTCTTCGTTGCAAATCCTACAAATTAGCGGCGATGTTACGGTTGCGGTTAACGCCGCTCTAATTCGTGGGATTATAAGGAAACGGCCGAGACTGCTTCATCCGAAGATTTGGAATATTATTAAATGAAATCGTTTCGAGTTGGGAGGGCTGGGATGTGCATTTTCGGAGAAGGAAGTTGTTCCTGATGAAATTATCGCTGAAATTAAGAGCGTATTGTGAAGGGTCCAGTTGTCGTAAGGTAAAGATTTTAAGGAGGAATTTAATAGAGAGGTAGGATTGCAGACATAGGAAGCGTTTAGAGGCGGAATGGTTCCTAGTGGACAGATTCGCCGTAATTTAATTAAGATTACAACTAAGTTAATAAAGATTATGTAATGAAATTCTAGCCATTATTGAGTCGAGTTGTTTTAACTTTGAGCGTCACTTTTTTGCAAACAGGGGGCTAAATGGCCAGGTAGCAAGGGACTCATAAATCAAACTACTGAGTAAACGATTGGTTAGCACAAATTGCCATAAATGTTACTGACGCATCTTCAACGTGCTCTTACATACGTTATGAGACTCTTCTTCCTTGACGTCATTTTATACGAAACCACTCTTCCTCCATTTGAGGCCACTCTTTTTATCTTCATCTCCACCATGGGGCGGGAGTGGCTCAGTCGGTAGCGCGCCAGGCTCGTAATCTGTAGTTCCCAGGTTCGAGTCCCAGCTGGGTCAGCGTTGAGATTTATCTCCGCAAAATTCCCCGCCTTGCCCACGGTCAGTAGGGGACACCGATGGGCTTGGAAAGGCCGCCGTCCGTCGGATGGGACGTTAAGCCGTGGCCCCGTGTGCGGGAGAGCCATACCCTGTGTACCCAACCCAACCCATCTCCACCATACTGTAGGGGTGACTACTTTATATTTGAGCTTTCTTACACATGACCCTATTTTGTCCTTAGAACTTCCTGCCCCTAGGGGGAATTGGTTTTGATTTTGATTTTGTGAGCTCTATGCGATTATATAATTAACATAAAAATTATAAGGCCTTTGGTCAGTTTCTCTTGACTTGTGCAATCAGAACCAATTCGTCGAGAGAGGACCTTGTCGTGGTCTAGGGGCTCCCTCCTTGGAGGAGGATCTAACACTCTCTCAGAAGAAAGAAGAAGTAGCTGCCTGGTGTGAACCCCAGGATACCAGGTAGCAATGGGAAGCGAAGTGAATGAAATGAATGGTCTCTCAAGAGCAGAGTGCCACTAGTAAAACTAGGGTTGGGTTGTTTTACCTCTGAGCGGCACTTTTTTGCACACCATGGGCTAAATGGCCAGGTCACATTGACCCGAAGGCTCAGAGAAGGTTGGGGGAGGGGACCCACTGGAACAACTGTTGGGAGACAGATGGTAGCCTCCCGTCAAGGCCATCCAGCGTGTTCTTTAACGTGCACAGGGTATGGCTCTCTCGCAGACGGGGCCACGGCTTAACGACCCATCCGACGGACGGCGGCCTTTCCAAGCCCATCGGTGTCCCCTACTCACCGTGGGCAGGGCGGGGTATTTTGCGGAGATAAATCTCAACGCTGACCCAGCTCGGACTCGAACCTGGGAACTACAGATTACGAGCCTGGCGCGCTACCGACTGAGCCACCCCCGCCCCTAGTAAAACTAGTGAACTGTTTGGAGAATTGGACTCTATTTTAAACAGCAGTGTAAGCAAGGTTACTAAGCAGCAAGCAGCTGAAATTAGAAGCCTGTCGGTAAACTACAAGATGTAGTGCAAGAACAAGAGTTGAAAATCAGCAACCTCGAGGGTAGGTTAGCTGAAAGAGAAATGACAGCCAAAAGTAAGGCGTCAGTCTCTAGAAGTTATGCTGAAGTGACAAAAAGGTCTTCGACTCCAAAGCCTGGGAAGCGAGACCAACAACATATAATATTGACATACCCTCAAGACGAGGGTAAGAATTCAGAAGAACTCACGAAGGATCGCTTAAATAATTTAGATCCAACTAAAATGAAAATTGGCATTAAAAATGTCAAAAAGATTTCAAAAGGAGGAGTACTAAGAGAATGTAGAGATGAATTTGATAAAAAGATTCTGAAAACAGAAATACAGAAAAATACAGTCCTAAAGGACAAAGTTGCAGCAAGAGAACCCAAAAAAGAAATTGCCACAAATCATAATATATGATGAGGACGGAGATATTGAAAAAGACCTATTAGTTAAAAGAATTGAAGCACAGAATACGGCTCTGTTGGAAGTCTCAATGGAGGCTAAGTTCTCAATAAAAGGCAAAAATAACAAGAAGCACTGGATAGTGCAAGTGGACTCTGAAAGTTTTAAAGTTTTAATGAAAGAGAAAAAGGTTAATGTGGGTTGGTCCCGATTAAATGTTAAAGAATACTTAAAGGTTGTTAGATGTTTTAAGTGTAATAAATTTGGTCATTTTCAGACCAATTGTTCCGAAGACCAAACTTGTGGAAAATGTGGTAAAAAAACCCACAAACATTGGGACTGCAAAGCAACAGTCCTTAGTTGTGTAAATTGTAAAGCAGCAAACGATAAATACAGATTAAAATTAGAAGTCCAGCATTTCAGTTTGGACGTGGACTGTTCCTGTTATACAAGAGAGCTCGATTTACTAATCAAGTGCAGTCAATACTGATATGCACTCGTCGAAATTAGTTAATCATCATCATGCCAGAGTTGCTACAAACAGACTAGTGTTATTCATGGAAGAAAATGACATCGAAATGACGTTAATTCAAGAACCCTATGCCTATAAGGATAAAATAAGGGGTTTTCCAGCCGGGTGAAGGCTCTTTGGAGCACCCCACTCAATGCCAAGAAGCGCAATTGTAATTGGCAAAAGAAATGTAAGTGTCACAGAAATCTACACCTCTCGGGATGCAGTAATAATTACAGTTGAAAAAAGGAGATCGAAAATGTGTTATGACCTCAGTATACTGTCCATCAAAATGGTTGGGTTGGGTTGTTTTACCTCTGAGCGGCACTTTTTTTGCACACCATGGGCTAAATGGCCAGGTCACATGGACCCCGAAGGCTCAGAGAAGGTTGGGGGAGGGGACCCACTGGAACAGCTGTTGGGAGACAGATGGTAGCCTCCCTTCAAGGCCATCCAGCGAGTTCTTTAACGTGCAAGGGTATGGCTCTCCCGCACACGGGGACACGGCTTAACGTCCCATCCGACGGACGGAGGCCTTTCGAAGCCCATCGGTGTCCCCTACTGACCGTGGGCAGGGCGGGGAATTTTGCGGAGATAAATCTCAACGCTGACCCAGCTGGGACTCGAACCTGGGAACTACAGATTACGAGCCTGGCGCGCTACCGACTGAGCCACCCCCGCCCCTCCCACCAAAAGACTCTTTTGAAGAGAACTTTCAAATCATTTCAAATATAGTTCAGATATTCCCTGACTGGGATATAGTCCTGGGAGGGGACTTTAACGCAAGGAATAGACTTTGGGGTCATCATATGGAGGACGAAAGAGGAAAAGAAGTCTTGGAATTTTTTAATCAAAATGGTTTTACAATTCTAAATGACCCGAACAGTGATCCTACTTTCACTAGTAGTCTCGGTGATAGTTGGATAGACATCACCCTACATAAAGTGCTAAATCAAGACTTCGTGAGAGAATGGACAGTAGAAGACGAGATCAGTTGTAGTGATTGGGTTGTTTTACCTCTGAGCGGCACTTTTTTGCACACCATGGGCTAAATGGCCAGGTCACATGGACCCCGAAGGCTCAGAGAAGGTTGGGGGAGGGGACCCACTGGAACAGCTGTTGGGAGACAGATGGTAGCCTCCTGTCAAGGCCATCCAGCGTGTTCTTTAACGTGCACAGGGTATGGCTCTCCGGCACACGGGGCCACGGCTTAACGTCCCATCCGACGGACGGCGGCCTTTCCAAGGCCATAGGTGTCCCCTACTGACCCTGGGCAGGGCGGGAAATTTTGCGGAGATGAATCTCAACGCTGACCCAGCTGGGACTCGAACCTGGGAACTGCAGATTACGAGCCTGGTGCGCTACCGACTGAGCCAACCCCGCCCCATGTGGAGTGATCACGCATACATTCATTTTAACCTTAATTTTTCCAAAACTGAAAGAAGTGCACAAGAAAAGTTTTCTATTAAAAACCTCGACTGGTTGGAGTTCAGAAAAGAAATTTTTGAAAGATTTTCGACTAGTACTGTCGGTCAAAAAAGTATCCGAACACTATGGTTGATTACAGAATTCAGAAAAAATATCTGGCAACAATTTTTTTTAGAAATTAGTGATCTGGCAACCTTCGTGTCACGTGACACGAAGGTTTCCAGATCACTAATTTCTAAAAAAAAATGTTGCCAGATATTTCTTCTGAATTCTGTAATCAACCATAATGTTCGGATACTTTTTTGAGCGACAGTACTATCACAGAAGTCGAAGATCAAGGAGACATTGATGAATATATCATAAATGTAACTAAGGCAATTCAAAAAATATGTCGAGATAAACTGAAACAGAAAAACCAAGAAATAAAGTCAGGTTACAGAAAAGTCCCATGGTGGAGTAAAGAACTAACAGAACTCAGAAGTGTCGTTAAGAATAAAAGGAGAAATTTTCAAAGATGTTATTCAGACAAATATCAAAGAAAGAAATTACGAGAAGAGTTTAAATTATGGGAAGCCAAATATAAGAAGAGTATAAACGTGGCTGAAAATAATAGCTGGAAAAAGCTATGTGGCGAAGTTACAAGAGAACAGCCATTTGGAGTTCCTTTTAAAGTTGCAAAAGAAGCAACTCGAGGAATATTCAAGCTCTCGTCGATAATTCAAGAGGATGGTTCCCTTACCAAAAGCGTAAGGGAGTCACTAACTAGATTGCTTAGGGGCGGGGGTGGCTTAGTCGGTAGCGCGCCAGGCTCGTAATCTGTAGTTCCCAGGTTCGAGTCCCAGCTGGGTCAGCGTTGAGATTTATCTCCGCAAATTCCCCGCCCTGCCCACGGTCAGTAGGGGACACCGATGGGCTTGGAAAGGCCGCCGTCCGTCGGATGGGACGTTAAGCCTTGGCACCGTGTGCGGGAGAGCCATACCCTGTGCACGTTAAAGAACACGCTGGATGGCCTTGACGGGAGGCTACCATCTGTCTCCCAACAGCTGTTCCAGTGGGTCCCCTCCCCCAACCTTCTCTGAGCCTTCGGGGTCCATGTGACCTGGCCATTTAGCCCATGGTGTGCAAAAAAGTGCCGCTCAGAGGTAAAACAACCCAACCCAACCCCCTTTAGTAATGTGGGGCGGGGGCCTCAGTCGGTAGCGCGCCAGGCTCGTAATCTGTAGTTCCCAGGTTCGAGTCCCAGCTGGGTCAGCGTTGAGATTTATCTCCGCAAAATTCCCCGCCCTGCCCACGGTCAGTAGGAGACACCGATGGGCTTGGAAAGGCCGCCGTCCGTCGGATGGGACGTTAAGCCGTGGCCCCGTGTGCGGGAGAGCCATACCCTGTGCACGTTAAAGAACACGCTGGATGGCCTTGACAGGAAGCTACCATCTGTCTCCCAACAGCTGTTCCAGTGGGTCCCCTCTCCCAACCTTCTCTGAGCCTTCGGGGTCCATGTGACCTGGCCATTTAGCCCATGGTGTGCAGAAAAGTGCCGCTCAGAGGTAAAACAACCCAACCCAAAACAACTCACAGTTGGGAAGGAGGTCCACTGAACTGCTCTTAACAAACAGATGGAAACTTTCCATCAAGGCCATCAGATCTGAAACACTCAACAAATATTTTGATGATTATCAGCTAATGACAGTTAAACACATCAAACTTCAAAGACTGTGATTTCAAAAAATATCAAACTTTCTTGTTCTAAAATGAGCCAAAAACCGCCATGAGTTAAAAAAAAAAAGCTGGAGGGAAGAAACACGTTGATTAACAACCCCAGCTCAAATATCTGATCCGGAATTCGAACCAGGACAAATCACAATCAAGCACGAAACCACAAAATCTTTTAAAACGCTTTCTCCTTAAAACTACATAAATAATTTAAAATTTGCATCTAGTGACGCCAAGCAATTCTCAACAGTGGTCAGTGCAGTTTCACTCTTTTCTTTCCATTCGCCCGATCATTTATTTTTTTACTTTTCTCTCCATCTCACATCCCTACTCTGTCTCTTCACCTCTCTCAGAGACTATCATCATTTCCCTTCATCCATGATGCGGGGAGGAACCGATAGATAAATAGCCCATGACAACGAGGAAAGACAAATCTATGATTACGACGACGGACGGGCACTCATCTCCAACTCTCCCTCCCTCCCTCTCTCCCTACCCACCTTCCAACCCTCCCAACTCGTCTCCCCCACACATACACAACTCTCCATTCCTCCCCTCCCCCTCTCTCTTCCCTCTATCATCATCATCCAGGCGCTGTAGCATCAGCAGGAGGGAAAGGACTTGCTCATCCCTCTCTCCGTGTCTTTCTGTCCATCACTCTCCACTGCTCCTCACTATCCTCCGTCCTCTGGCTCCTCTTTATGTGAGAGACGAGCCCAGTTTGGAACGCCAGTTATGTGCAATAAACTATCGGGGGAAGGTGAACAGCATCTACATTAGGAGAAGTTCCGCCAGTGCGTATGTCTGCCCGGTCAGCCACCCAGCTAGCCTCTTATATGCCTGCAGAGTCTTAGTGAATGTAATATTCCGTTCTTCCCTCTTTAGTTCCATGATAGTTTTTTAGTTTTCCATTTTTTTTTATTACTTTTGGCATTTCTCGACGTCTTTCTTATACCCCTGGTTAAAAGCACGATTTAATATGTTTTTCATTTTTTAGTTTTTTGATGAAAGAGTTCTATTTTGACTACTTTTTAAACGAGTTAGTAACAGATCATCGAATACAGGAGTTGAGAGTATTAAGTTGGAATATTTGCACTTCAGGGAGAAATAATGAAAGAGTGGGTCCGGTTGGGTTGTTTTACCTCCCACTGGAACAGCTGTTGGCAGACAGATGGTAGCCTCCCGTCAAGGCCATCCAGCGTGTTCTTTAACGTTGGGTTGTTTTACCTCTGAGCGGCACTTTTTTGCACAACATCTGCTAAATGGTCAGGTCACATGGACCCCGAAGGCTCAGAGAAGATTGGGGAAGGGTACCCAATTGAAACAGCTGTTGGCAGACAGATGGTAGCCTCCCGTCAAGGCCATCCAGTGTGTTCTTTAACGTTGGGTTGTTTTACCTCTGAGCGGCACTTTTTTGCACAACATCTGCTAAATGGTCAGGTCACATGGACCCCGAAGGCTCAGAGAAGGTTGGGGAAGGGTACCCAATTGAAACAGCTGTTGGCAGACAGATGGTAGCCTCCCGTCAAGGCCATCCAGCGTGTTCTTTAACGTTGGGTTGTTTTACCTCTGAGCGGCACTTTTTTGCACAACATCTGCTAAATGGTCAGGTCACATGGACCCCGAAGGCTCAGAGAAGGTTGGGGAAGGGTACCCAATTGAAACAGCTGTTGGCAGACAGATGGTAGCCTCCCGTCAAGCCCATCCAGCGTGTTCTTTAACGTTGGATTGTTTTACCTCTGAGCGGCACTTTTTTGCACAACATCTGCTAAATGGTCAGGTCACATGGACCCCGAAGGCTCAGAGAAGGTTGGGGAAGGGTACCCACTGGAACAGCTGTTGTCAGACAGATGGTAGCCTTCCGTCAAGGCCATCCAGCGTGTTCTTTAACGTGCACAGGGTTATGAATCTCCCACACACGGGGCCACGGCTTAACGTCCCATCCGATGGACGGCGGAATTTCCAAGCCCATCGGTGTCCCCTACTGACCGTGGGCAGGGCGAGGAATTTTGCGGAGAGTGGGTTCCGAGTCAGAATACAGTGCAAAACGGGTTAACACGAAAGTTAGAGGAACAGTGTAAATATTTTTTGTTAACAGAATTTCCCATTAACAGTGTATCGATGAATACAATGCCTTGTTGGTTTCTAACGCTATTAATAGCCTACGCCGTATTTTGAGAGTGGAGACCAAGGTAAAGATTGAATGAGACCCTTCTTTATTGGTTAAAGATCGGAGGTCTGAGCTCATCCAGCCTTAATTATGATTAGGACAACATCTGTGGAGGGGGGGGGGCAAGGAGCCATGGACCCTTCCCCCTCTTTGACAATGCTTGTAAAGGTAATGGAGGCCAAATATTATTAAATTTGTGCATAATTCGCGCATTTTTCAAGAAATTTTTTAAAACGTCTAAAACGAAGGGGAAAATATTACATTGTAATGGAAATCCAGTCTTTTGCTCCCCATCCTCCCTTGCGTTGAGATTTATCTCCGCAAAGTTTCCTGGGGCGGGGGTGGCTCAGTCGGTAGCGCGCCAGGCTCGTAATCTGTAGTTCCCAGGTTCGAGTCCCAGCTGGGTCAGCGTTGAGATTTATCTCTGCAAAACTCCCCGCCTTGCCCACGGTCAGTAGGGGACACCGATGGGCTTGGAAAGGCCGCCGTCCATCGGATGGGACGTTAAGCCGTGGCACCGTGTGGGGGAGATCCATACCCTGTGCACGTTAAAGAACACGCTGGATGGCCTTGACGGGAGGCTACCATCTGTCTCCCAACAGCTGTTCCAGTGGGTCCCCTCCCCCAACCTTCTCTGAGCCTTCGGGGTCCATGTGACCTGGCCATTTAGCCCATGGTGTGCAAAAAAAGTGCCGCTCAGAGGTAAAACAACCCAACCCAACCCGCAAAGTTTCCCGTCCTGCCCTAGGAGACACTGATTGCCTTAGAAAGGCAGCCGTCCATCAGATGGAACGTTAAGCCTTGGTTCCGTGTGCAAGAGAGCCATACTCTGTGCACATTGAAGAACACGTTGTATAGCCTTGACGGGAGATTACCATTTGTCTTCTAACAGCTGTCCCTCTCCCCGATCCCAACCTTCTCTGAGCCCTCTGGGTCCTTATGACCTGGCCATTTAGACTATTGTATGCAAAAAAAGTACCGTTCAGAGATCTCTTTTTTTTTCGCTTTTCCGGTGATTTCTGTCCCGTCATTATGATACTTATTTGACTTTGAACACGAAACAAATGCGAAAATCAATCTTATTTCTGAGGACCCATATGTAAACATTTGATCTTGACCTCGAAAGACCCATCGCATCCAAAATTTGTCGTAATTTTTGAGATCTGCGACTCAAAATACTCCTAGGTAGCAACGTTTAGCCCTCTAACACCTGCAGATCTATTTTTGACCTGTGACCTCAAAGAACGTAATGCAATTAAAAATTTCACAAGATTTCTAATATGACGTTTTAAAATACCACAAGAATCCATTTTTAGCCCTTTAGCACTGGTATATCTAAGTTTGATCTTTGACCTCGAAGATCCCAAATTTCGTAACTTTACTGATCTAAGGGACCTGGGTTCGAGCACCGGGTAAGGCATGGATATTTGTGTTGTTTTCTCTGCTGACATCCCGCCATCCTCACCTTCTGCTATGGCGAATAAACTGACAGGCTCCTGTCAGACCTCTGTGGCAAGCAGCTGCTTGAGGGAGTATTTATTTTTTTCTTGCATCTACAATTAGAAACAGCCCCAGACACCAATTATCACGTTTCTGGCACTCGTTGATCAAGGTTTGATCTCTTTTGACCTTGAAAGAAAAGCCGGAGGTCAATTTTCGGATTTTTCCCGAGATCTGTGACCCGAATTATCCCTAGGTGCAAATTCTCAGAGCTCTAGCTTGACAGATGGTAGCCTCTAGCTTGGGTTGGGTTGGGTTGTTTTACCTCTGAGCGGCACTTTTTTGCACACCATGGGCTAAATGGCCAGGTCACAAAGACCCCGAAGGCTCAGAGAAGGTTGGGGGAGGGGACCCACTGGAACAGCTGTTGGGAGACAGATGGTAGCCTCCCGTCAAGGCCATCCAGCGTGTTCTTTAACGTGCACAGGGTATGGCTCTCCCGCACACGGGGCGACGGCTTAACGTCCCATCCGACGGACGGCGGCCTTTCCAAGCCCATCGGTGTCCCCTACTGACCACGGGCAGGGCGGGGAATTTTGCGGAGATAAATCTCAACACTGACCCAGCTGGGACTCGAACCTGGGAACTGCAGATTACGAGCCTGGCGCGCTACCGACTGAGCCACCCCCGCCCCCCAGAGCTCTAGCACTTCTGCATTAGAGTTAGAAGCAGCCAATCACTCACAATCGTATATATATATTAGATATAATATGCACACTGCTTAATTCTGAATATCCTGAGATCATCTGCATTTTCTCTTGTGCAATAAGGTTATGCATTTTCAAAAAAAAAATATTGAAACTTATGGATAAGAATCTTAACAAAGCTCAACTTGTATAGAATCTTCAGGTTCAAAAATAAATTTGTAGATCAAAAAGACTTGTTTTGTTTCCTAACATAATTCTTATCGCTGATTTCTGCAGTTCTTAGAAGTGTAGAAACTGGCTAAACCTAAATCCATGGTATAATGTGATGATACTGTCACCATCGAAAAGTGTAAATTGGATAAGTTGGTTGATTTTTCCTGTAAGCGACACTTTCTTTTCAATTACGACTGGATAAATGGCCAGGTCACATGGATCCCGAAACACTCAGGATTGGATTGGGAAAGTGCAACCACCGGACAACTGTAAGGAGAAAGATGGAAGTCTCCTGTCAAGGCCATCCAGCGTGTTTTATAAAGTGCTCAGGCTATAACTCTCCTACATAGAGAGCCGTGAGTTAACACCCGATCTGATGGACAGCGGCGGGGGTGGCTCAGTCGGTAGCGCGCCAGGCTCGTAATCTGTAATTCCCAGGTTGGAGTCCCAGCTGGGTCAGCGTTGAGATTTATCTCCGCAAAATTCCCCATCCTGCCCACGGGGACACCGATGGGCTTGGAAAGGCCGCCGTCCGTCGGATGGGACGTTAAGCCGTGGCCCCGTGTGTGGGAGAGCCATACCTGTGCACGTTAAAGAACACGCTGGATGGCCTTGACGGGAGGCTACCATCTGTCTCCAAACAGCTGTTCCAGTGGGTCCCCTCCCCCAACCTTCTCCGAGCCTTCGGGGTCCATGTGACCTGGCCATTTAGCCCATGGTGTGCAAAAAAGTGCCGCTCAGAGGTAAAACAACCCAACCCAACCCGATCTGATGGACGACATCCTTTTCATGGCGCATGAGTGTCCGCTTTCTTGCCAAAGCAGAGTGGGGATTATGCGAAGAAAATTTCAACGAAACACAGTGGTAGGTGCAAGCTTGATAACAATAGGCTATGTTTCTGGCACATTGCCACTGAGTCAACTCTCTTCCCCTCGCCAGAAGATGCAGGAATGGAATCCTTAACTCCTCTAAAGGGCACCGATGGGCTTGGAAAGTCCGCCGTCCGTCGGATGGGACGTTAAGCCGTGGTTCCGTATGCGGGACGTTAAAGAACACGCTGGATAGCCTTGACGGGAGGCTACCATCAATCTCCCAACAGCTGTTCCAGTGGGTCCTCTCCCCCAGCCTTCTCTGGGCCTTCGGGGTCCACGTTACCTGGCCATTTAGCCCATGATGTGCAAGAAAGTGCCGCTCAGAGGTAAAACAACCCAACCTCTACAGGGCAAGAAACACAATCGAGCCGGATAAAAATAAAAAAAGGGTGGCAGGAGAGATTGGATTTCCATTGTAGTATGTCATTTCTTGTCGTTTCGATGTCGCTCCAGGCTTGTAATTTGCAGTTCCCAGGTTCGAGTCCCCACTAGTGTCGGCGTTCAGATTTATCTCCGCTAAATCCATACTCTGCCCTCGGCCACAAAGAGGACACCCGATGAACTTGGAAATGTCATCCCCCGTCGGATCGAGCTTCAAGCCGTAGCCTCTATGCAAGAGAGCCGTTTCAGAAATTATTAAGAACACGCTGGATGGCGTTGACAGGATCTTTTTATCCACGGATAGCGCTACCGCATGTGAGACCAGTGCTGACGCAACAGGCAGTACTTTTTTTAGGGGCGGCAAATTTGAAAAGAAACTAACGAACGTAGCTGTAATATGGTTGATTGCAGTAACTACGACCTATTTTTCATCAGATATTGAGGCGGGAGTGGCTCAGTCGGTAGCGCGTCAGGCTCGTAATCTGTAGTTCCCAGGTTCGAGTCCCAGCTGGATCAGCGTTGATATTTATCTTCGCAAAATTCCCCGCCCTGCCCACGGTCAGTAGGGGACACCGATGGGCTTGGAAAGTCCGTCGGATGGGACGTTAAGCCATGGCCCCGTGTGCGGGAGAGCTATACCCTGTGCACGTTAAAGAACACGCTGGATGGCCTTGACGGGAGGCTACCATCTGTCTCCCAACAGCTGTTCCAGTGGGTCCCCTGCCCCAACCTTCTCTGAGCCTTCGGGGTCCATGTGACCTGGCCATTTAGCCCATTGTGTGCAAAAAAGTGCCGTTCAGAGGTAACCCAACTCATCAGATATTATTTTTAAAAAGGACATTAAATTTAGCAAAATTAGTTTAATATCGAAAATTAGATTTAGAGACAGGGACTGCAGAGTTCAATTCCCTCCTGGCAGCAAAACAGTCAGAGCCGGCCCTGTTTCCATCTGTCTCCTCTCCAGTGAATCCTCTTCTCCCATTTTCTCTGGGTCTTTGTGACGGATATTTATCCCATAGTGTGCACAAAAAATGCCATTAAGAGGTAAAACAACCCAGCGAACGTTCTCCATAACTTCATCCCAAACAGAATAAAATTTTACTTTTTACCAGGGCAGTTTTCCGATTGATTCCGTCTCTCTGTATAAATCTGATAGGCTATCCCACATGCGTACAGTCGCTCAAAAAAGTATCCGAACACTATGGTTGTTTATAGAATTCAGAAAAAATATCTGGCAACGATTTGTTTTAGAGATTAATGATCTGGCAACCTTCGTGTCACGTGATTACAGAATTCAGGAAAAATATCTGGAGCGTGTACAGCAACTGTACACGCTCCAGTTACCGTTCACAGCAAACTGGAGCGTGTGCAGTTACTGCACACGCTCCAGTTCGCTGTGAACGGTAACTGCACACGCTCAATATTTCCGTGAGTGAGCCCACACGATCTAGTATCAAAATAATATGACCACCTACAGTCACTCAAAAAAGTATCCGAACACTATGGTTGATTACAGAATTCAGAAAAAATATCTGGCAACGATTTTTTTAGAAATTAGTGATCTGGCAACCTTCGTGTCACGTGATTACAGAATTCAGGAAAAATATCTGGAGCGTGTGCAGTAACTGCACACGCTCCAGTTTGCTGTGAACGGTAACTGCACACGCTCAATATTTCCGTGAGTGAGCCCACACGATCTAATATCAAAATAATATGACCACCTACAATCGCTCAAAAAAGTATCCGAACACTATGGTTGATTACAGAATTCAGAAAAAATATTTGGCAACGATTTTTTTAGAAATTAGTGTTCTGGCAACCTTCGTGTCACGTGACACAAAGGTTGCCAGATCACTAATTTCTAAAAAAAAAAATCGTTGCCATATATTTTTTCTGAATTCTGTAATCAACCATAGTGTTCGGATACTTTTTGAGCGACTGTACCTTTACCCATTTCGGGAAATAATCACTTTTGTTTTTTATATTTCTGACGGCGCCCCCTTTTTTTTCTCTGCCACATTTGGAATAAAACACTACCATAGGATCACCCAAGAGCGTAAAAGAAAAAAAAAACATTCTCCGCAGATTTCGACGTAAAAATCCTCTCAGCCCCTTAAAATTAAAAGCAGCACTTTGTGAAAAAACTCCTCACGCCTCAGTAAACCAACCAACTGACATCAACTCGAGCAGCATCAAAAATTTCAAGTAGCTAATTGTCTTTCATAGGTACTGAAACAGACTCGAAAGAACCGGTGCGAGATTCTCCCCCCTTATCTCTCACTCCCCCCCCCCTCTGCCACCCTCTTTCGTTTGAGCCTCCTGCTTCTAAGATCCTCACGCAGGGCATCTTCACCATCTCTCGCCTTTCTTGTCAGCTTCTTTTCGCACTAGCAAACGAGACCGAGGAGTGTTTCTCAGCCAAGGGAGAGCATCTAGCTGTCTCTTCCTCCTCCTCCTCCTCCTCGTCTCTCCTGCTCTTCTTTGGCGGTTGCTCCCCAGTTATTCTCCATGAAAGCGGATGATAGCAGCTGAGGAGGGAAGATAGTCTCCGGAGGTTTTTTCGCTCTCTCTCTCACTCACTCGCTCGCTCTATTACTCTTTATTTATTTTTTTTTTGCCTCCTTCCCGTTACCTCCCCACCTTTTTCTTCTTTGGGCTTTATTTCACATTAATAGAGTTAACAGCGTTCATGTTTACCTGTGCAATTTCCCAGTAGAATTACATCAGCGATGAAGACAGAGATCGTCGGCGTGAAGAGAAATTTGCTTACAGTTCAAGATTGTGAGAGCCACAAAATGGGAGGAAAAAAAAAAGATGAGAGAGAATGGATGAAAAAAAGATGAGAGGAAGAAAATTAGCTGTTAAAAAGAAGGAAGAGTTTAAATTTCCTTTTCCTATTCGTTTCTTCTTTTTTTTTTAAATTTTATTTAGTTTTATTCTCTTTTTTTTTTCATTACGTTGTGAAATGTCGAGAGTATGTAACAGTTAACTCAGGTAAATGTGATTTGTTCAAAGAAAAAACGTTTTGCCTGTAGAGTTGCCATTTGTAACAAGGAGAGCTTTGTCTTTTAAACGCCAAAGTTTTGCTTTCTTTCGTGGTGGGAAAAATGAGCAGCTCTTTTGTCTCGAATTTTGCTTACCGACACTGGAATGGTCAGGACAGAAAATCTCCAAGGATTATATGTCTTGTGTCTCCTGTTTTCATCTACTAATGTAAGAAAGATTGTTCGAAGGAAACGTTATAACACTACCGTGGAGATTAAGAAAACGTTATAACGTGACAGTGGTGATTAAGAAAACATTATAACGCGACCGTGGATATTAAGAAAACACTATAACGCGGCCGTGGAGATTACGAAAACATTATAACGCGACTGTAGGGATTAAGAAAACATTATAACGCAACCGTGGAGATTAAGAAAACACCATAACGCGGCCGTGGAGATTACGAAAACATTATAACGCGACCGTGGAGATTAAGAAAACATTATAACGCGACCGTGGAGATTAAGAAAACATTATAACGCGACCGTGGAGATTAAGAAAACATTATAACGCGACCGTGGAGATTAAGAAAACATTATGACGCTACCGTGGAGATTAAGAAAACATTATGACGCTATCGTGGAGATTAAGAAAATATTATAATATGATCGTTGAGATTAAGAAAACATTATAACGCGACCTTGGATATTAAGAAAACACTATAACGCGGCCGTGGAGATTACGAAAACATTATAACGCGAAAATGGAGATTAAGAAAACATTATAATGCGACCGTGGAGATTAAGAAAACATTATAATGCGACCGTGGAGATTAAGAAAACATTATAATACGACCGTGGAGATTAAGAAAACATTATAATGCGACCGTGGAGATTAAGAAAACATTATAACGCGACCGTGGAGATTAAGAAAACATTATGACGCTACCGTGGAGATTAAGAAAACATTATGACGCTATCGTGGAGATTAAGAAAATATTATAATATGATCGTTGAGATTAAGAAAACATTATAACGCGACCTTGGATATTAAGAAAACACTATAACGCGGCCGTGGAGATTACGAAAACATTATAACGCGAAAATGGAGATTAAGAAAACATTATAATGCGACCGTGGAGATTAAGAAAACATTATAATGCGACCGTGGAGATTAAGAAAACATTATAATACGACCGTGGAGATTAAGAAAACATTATAATGCGACCGTGGAGATTAAGAAAACATTATAATACGACCGTGGAGATTAAGAAAACATTATAATGCGACCGTGGAGATTAAGAAAACATTATAATGCGACCGTGGAGATTAAGAAAACGTTGTAACACAACCTTCGAAAATATTTTTTGCTTAATTTCTTTTACTCAGTGGGTAGAACGCCAGACTCCTAATTTACAATTCTCAGGTCCAAGTCCCACCTGGGCCAGCTTCGAGATTTATCTTGCTAAATCCCTTTCTTACCCTCGGTAAGTAAGGGAATACCGATGGGCTTGGAAAGGCAGCCGTCCGTCGGATGGGACGTTAAGCCATAACCTCTGGAATTTAAAGAACACACAGGATGTCCTTTACTGGAGGCTACCATCCATTTTCTCACAGTTATCCAGCGTGTCTCCGTCCTCCAACCTTCTCTGATCCCTAGGGGTCTTTGCAACCTGTCCATTTAGCTCACTGTGTGCAAAAAAATTGCCGGTCAGAGGTAAAACAACTGAGTTCTGTTATAATGTCTTGATATTGAGGGTTTATACCAGATCGCTACTGAGAATAATCCACCGCACGAAGGCTAAAAATTATGCGTTATTTGTTATACTTCGCAATCGCTACTTTTAATTTCATTTAACGTTTATGCTTAGTTCCCTTTTAAACTGACTGGACAAATTATTATATACACCTACCTAATAACCTGTTGCTCCACCTTTTCGCGGGCGGGGGTGGCTCAGTCGGTAGCGCGTCAGGCTCGTAATCTGTAGTTCCCAGGTTCGAGTCCCAGCTGGGTCAGCGTTGAGATTTATCTCCGCAAAATTTCCCCGCCCTGCCCACGGTCAGTAGGGGACACCGATGGGCTTGGAAAGGCCGCCGTCCGTCGGATGGGACGTTAAGCCGTGGCCCCGTGTGCGGGAGAGCCATACCCTGTGCACCTTAAAGAACACGCTGGATGGCCTTGACGGGAGGCTACCATCTGTCTCCCAACAGCTGTTCCAGTGGGTCCCCTCCCCCAACCTTCTCTGAGCCTTCGGGGTCCATGTGACCTGACCATTTAGCCCATGGTGTGCAAAAAAGTGCCGCTCAGAGGTAAAAGAACCCAACAACCCAACTACCTTTATTAAGATTTTTCATGGTCCCTTGCCCATTTTTAATAACTCATTTTTAAGCACATGTAGGGGGGCATGGTCCTTTCCCTCTGTATCCTGCCCTGCATAAAGGATGCGTAGTCAGGGGCGTATCCATGGGGGGATGGGGGGAGGCTCCCCCCCAAAGTAACTCGGAGTTGGCAAAATTCGAAGCGACTTCGTGAAATCTAGGTGAGTTGTGAAAATTTGTAATTTTGTTTTTGCAAAATTAAGGGGAGTTGTCAAAATCGAGGCAACTTGGCAAATCTAAGGCAGTATGGAAAATGGAGAGACGGCAAAATTTAGAGCAGTTGGCAAAATTCGAAGCCACTTGGTAAAATACAGGTGAGTTGGCAAAATCGGGACTACTTGGCAAAATCTTGGGGAGTTGGCAAACTTCGGAGTGACTTGGTAAAATCTTGGGCAGTTGGCAAAATTTGGAGTGACTGGACAAAATCTTGGGGAGCTGACAAAATTCGGAGTGACTTGGCAAAATCGTGGGGAGTTGGCAAAATTCAGGTATGATGTAAAAATTTGGATTTTTTTCTATAAAATTATGGCGAGTTGACAAAACTTAGGGCGTTGGCAAAATCTAGAGACAATTGGCAAAATTCGGAGTGACTTGGCAAAATCGTGGGGAGTTGGCAAAATTCAGGTGAGATGTAAAAATTAGGATTTTTTTCTGTAAAATTATGGCGAGTTGGCAAAATTGAGGTGCAATTGGCAAAATTCGGAATGACGGCAAAATCGTGGGGAGTTGGCAAAATTCGGAATGACGGCAAAATCGTGGGGAGTTGGCAAAATTCAGGTGAGATGTAAAAATTAGGATTTTTTTCTGTAAAATTATATCGAGTTGGCAAAATCTAGAAGATTTGGCAAAATCTAGGGGCAGTTGGCAAAATTCGGAGTGACTTGGCAAAATCGTGGAGAGTTGACAAAATATAGGTGAGACGTAAAAATTGCAATCTTTTTTCTGTAAAATTATGGTGTGTTAGCAAAATCGAAGCAGCTTCGCAATATCTGGGAGAGTTGGCAAAATTCGGAGTGGGTTTGCAAAAATCGGGTGTGATGTAAAATTGGGATTTTTTTTTCTGTAAAATTGTGGCGAGATGGCAAAATCGAGGACAGTTGGCAAAATTCCAATCCACTTGGTAAAATACGGGCGAGTTGTGAAAATTGGGATTGTTTTGTGAAATTAAGAAGAGTTGACAAAATCGAGAAAACTTTGCAAAATCTAGGGAAGTTGACAAAACTTGAAACCACTTGGTAAAGTACAGGCGAGTTGTGAAAATTGGGATTGGTTTTGTGAAATTTAAGGAGAGTTGGAAAAACCAAGAACTCTTGGCAAAATCTAGGGGAGTTGGCAAAATTCGAAGCCACTTGGTAAAATACGGGCGAGTTATGAAAATTGTGCCTTTCTTGTTCAATTAACCCTTTCACGACTAAGGGAAACATTTTTCCCATTTTAAAATTGGTGATTGTCGTTTTTAATTATAACCTTATCTGCATTTTTTATACAGAATGTCAAAATAGAACGTATGCCGAACGCAATTACGTAAACGGGAACGTTTAGAAAACAAAAACAGAACTGTCAGGACGCATAATATATGTACCATGTGCAATGTCCATCTTTGCCTCACTACCAAAAGAAATTGCTTCGCAGAATATCATAATTAGCACATCATTTTGTATAGTAATTTTATTTCATAATTTTGTATTATTTTAGCTAACATTTTGTTCTAATTAACCAATAAATAAAAGACATTGCATAATAAGCCTAACTATAATTTGTGTTACCTTTATAGTCCATTGGGAAAAATATTTCCCATAAAATTCCAAAAAAACTACACATTGTTATGTATTTTTCTTATGATTTTTATTTATTTTACGTCTAAACAAACTAAAATAAACAGTTACATACTAATATTTACTCTCAGAAACCTTATGGTCCTGAAAGGGTTAAGGAGTGTTGGACAAATCGTGGAAACTAAACCAAATGTAGGGCAGTTCGTAAAATTCGACTCCACTTGGAAAATACGAGCGAGATGTGATAATTGGGATTAGGTGTGTAAAATTCCGGATAGTTGACTAAAATCGAGAAAACTTGGCAAAATCTTGCGGAGTTTGAAACGTTAGAAGTGATTGATGCAGGATAGTTGGCCATGTCAAGGGAATATTCACACTGACTTGCTAAAATTGAGTTAGACGAGATGTAAATATTGGAATGAATCCTGAGCGCAAACTAAGTAAGTTTGCTCAGTTGGTAAAATTTGAATATTTGAATTTCGAGTTAGAAAATTTTTGATTTCTTCCCCCCCTCAACCATAGTCCTTCGCTACCCCCCTGTGCGTAGTGTTCAAGGAGCCATGGTGGTACAATTAGAATGTTCACTTTAATCCTCTAAACACATCTGTCTTTAGCATTAGGCCACTACAAGCCAATTCTAAAAAGGTCCTGTTTGGCATTGTCTGCCCATAGCATCCTAGGCTCGTAATCTGTAGGTCAGGCCCGTAATCTGTAGTTCCCAGGTTCGAGTCCCAGCTGGGTCAGCGTTGAGATTTATCTCCGCAAAATTCCCCGCATTTTCCGCAAAATTCCCGCCCAAATTCAGTAGGGGACACCGATGGGCTTGGAAAGACCGCCGTCCGTCGGATGGGACGTTAAGCCGTGGCCCCGTGTGCGGGAGAGCCATACCCTGTGCACGTTAAAGAACACGCTGGATGGCCTTGACGGGAGGCTACCATCTGTCTCCCAACAGCTGTTCCAGTGGGTCCCCTCCCCCAACCTTCTCTGAGCCTTCGGGGTCCATGTGACCTGGCCATTTAGCCCATGGTGTGCAAAAAAGTGCCGCTCAGAGGTAAAACAACCCAACCCTTTTCTTACGTTTGTAGGCAAACTATTCGCAACCCTGCTCGAACACATTATTTTCTTTTTAAATTGAAGGAAAAATTAGAAATTTAAATTGCGACCAAGTCCGACGTTGTTTGGCTAATTTGGAGTCCGTTCGAAGTCCGAGTTCATCTCTTCTAGTCTCAGCTCAGTGAACCTGAAGGTTGGTTACTTACATAAACCAAATTTACCTAAATCTTGAATTTCTGCAATGTTCGTTTGACATTTAAAGAGTTACGACAACTGGAGTATTGAACGTCAGCAGGAAAAATTAAAGATTTAGAAAGATTTGAATGAGATCTTTAATTATCCTTCAGTATCAATACCCTGAACAATAGATTCTTCAAAACTTTTCAGTTTCTAATTTGGTTTTCCAATGCCATAACATGGAAATTCTCCAGTGCCTTGTCTAGAGAGTGTAAGTTAGAGATTTTATGAAGAAATTCTCTGTTAGACTGAAGGATAATCGCATCATGCTGAATAAAATTATATTGATTACGAGATTCTTCTGTGTAATATCTGTTCGTGTGTTAATTCTGGTTGCTATAACTTTATACATTTTTTAAAATTAAGTTTAATATATTTATTCAAATCGTTTACATCATATAAATTAAACTTTCACTTATCAAATGGGGGCGGGGGTGGCTCAGTCGGTAGCGCGCCAGGCTCATAATCTGTAGTTCCCAGGTTCGAGTCCCAGCTGGGTCAGCGCTGAGATTTATCTCCGCAAAATTCCCCGCCCTGCCCACGGTCAGTAGGGGGCACCGATGGGCTTGGAAAGGTCTCCACCGTCAGTCGGATGGGATGTTAAGCCGTGGTTCCGTGTGTGGGAGAGCCATACCCTGTGCACGTTAAAGAACACGCTGGATGGTCTTGACGGGAGGCTACCATCTGTCTCCCAACAGCTGTTCCAGTGGGTCTCCATCCCCAACCTTCTCTGAGCCTTCGGGGTCCTTGTGACCTGGCCATTTAGCCCATGGTGGGCAAAAAAGTGCAGCTCAGAGGTAAAAAAACCCAGCCCACTTATCAAATAACTTTAATATTATTTACTCAATAAATTATAATTTTAAGCCTGGAATAGAAGCTACTGTTGGGTTTAGAAAGGGCGTCGTTCGTCGGATGGGACGTTAAGCCGTGGTTCCTTGTCCGGTTTCTCGTTTGGCTACGGTTCACGTTAAAAATTATTATGTTTGGTCCTGATAAACCGTCTCTGATATACGTATTTTGTATTCTGGCAAGTTGTCCATCATTAAGGTCAGTTCTGATAAACGGTCCATTATTTTGATCAGTTCTGACAAGTAATCCATCATTAAAGTCAGTTCTGATAAGGGTCCATTATTATGATCAGTTCTGACAAGTAGTCGATTATCATGATCGGTTCTGATAAGTGAGCCATTATTATGATCAGTTCTGACAAGTAGTAGATTATCATGATCGGTTCTGATAAGTGGGCCATTATTATGATCAGTTCTGATGATAAGTGGGCCATTATTATGATCAGTTCTGATAAGTGGGCCATTATTATGATCAGTTCTGAGAAGTAGTGGATTATCATGATCGGTTCTGATAAGTGGGCCATTATTATGATCAGTTCTGACAAGTAGTCGATTATCATGATCGGTTCTGAAAAGTGGGCCATTATTAAAGTCAGTTCAGACAAGTGGTCCATCATTAAGGTCAGTTCTGGCACGTGGTCCATTATTATGATCGGTTCTGATATTTGGTCTAGGGTTTAATTCTATCCTGACGAGGGTTGGCGATGATTCGGTCCTGATAAATTATCTATGGCTGAGAATTTCTGCTCTAACTAGATTTTGGTAACATATCCGTTTGTTTTTTGATTACCTAAATATCACTATCATTTCCCAACTACAAGTTCAATTGACATCTCAAAACGAACTGAAACAAGCAACTGAAATAAAATCAGAAAGTGCTTCTCAGAAGTCAACATCGCACACGACGACGGGTTCACAAAGTAATCCTGATTTTTAAAAGCGAGAATTCCTCGCAAGTAGCAGAAGCACAAGAAACGACTAAATTAGAATTTAAAATGACGCAGGAAAATAAATAAATAAATAAATAAATACGGTAGCAAAATAATTAGGAGAAAGGGTGATAAGAGAAGAGAGCGAAGAAGAAACCGGAAGTTCATCTTGAAGAGGAAGAAGATCGCTCTTGTCTTTTACACGAGCCGTCAATTGGAATTAGAGAGTTGAAAGAGTAAAAAGGAAAAGATGAATTTTCTGCCACTAGAGACTGGAACAAAAATGAGATATTTGCATTAATTGAGTTATAAAGAAGTCTTGTGACACTAATGGATCATAATCTGCTTATCTAGACAATAGGAGGATGCTTCGTAGAGTCACATGTGCAGTTGCTCCTGCTCTTCCTGTAGCTCCATCCTCCATATGCTAACTGTACTCGGGTATTGGATTCGCGGAGGATAGAAAAGAAACAGACACTTCTTGTTACATGCAAAAGACGATTCTTTTCGATCCGACGCTTTAATTTTATTTCCCAAGTGACTTTTGATCTTGGCGACAGTTGTATGATGATTGCTATGGTAACGAGGAGATGTTGGTCAAAGGATTGGAAGCGGCTCTTTTTTTTTTCACGAAAGCTTTTGTCGGTTTTAATGACAAAATGTGCGCAAATGCATCTATATGTAGGAAAGAAGATAAAATAATATTGCTGAAAATGTTTTTCGTTATTTTATTTTTTCGAGAGTAAATAGTGTCAGGGATGTGATGAAATATATAAAAATTATGCAGGGAGTTTCGAAAGTTAAGTAATGAATTTGGTAATTGGAATTTAAATGATGTGACATTAAAAGCATCTATTTGGGAATTTATTTGCATTTGTGTTGTTGGGTTGTTTTACCTCTGAGCGGCACTTTTTTGCACACAATGGGCTAAATGGCCAATTCACGTGGACCCCGAAGGCTCAGAGAAGATTGGGGGAGGGGACCCACTGGAACAGCTGTTGGGAGACAGATGGTAGCCTCCTGTCAAGGCCATCCAGCGTGTTCTTTAACGTGCACAGGGTATGGCTCTCCCGCACACGGGGCCACGGCTTAACGTCCCATCCGACGGACGGCGGTCTTTCCAAGCCCATCGGTGTCCCCTACTGACCGTGGGCAGGGTGGGGAATTTCATTTGTATCAAGAAGAATATTGTTACTTAACCAGCTCGCTTGGAATTAAAAATACATATAAGGTAGGGGATAAGTGTGTGTGAGTTGGGGGGGGTGTGATTGAACTGAAACAGATCAGTTACGGTATTTTTTTTAATAAGAAATAAATCTCACTGAATATTACAATCTATGCCGGATTATGAGTGGAACAAATGGCCTGCTAGTGAGGGAAATGGTTGCAAAAAATTATTACACTTGTGCATATTTTCAGCATTTTTCAAGATTTTTTAAAGAGCTCTAAAGCTAAGGATTGGGTCGTTTTACCTCTGAGCGGCACTTTTTGCACTCAGTGGATTAAATAGCCAGTTCACAAGGACCCTAAGAGTGAGAGAAATGTGGACGGAAGGGACTCACTAAACATCTGTTGGAAGACAGATGGAAGCCTTCCTTCGAGGTCATCTAGTATGCGATTTAACATGTAAAGGTATGGCTCTCCTACACATGTGATTACGGCTTAATGTCCAATCCGACGGACGGGTTGGGTTGGGTTGTTTTACCTCTGAGGGGCACTTTTTTGCACACCATGGGCTAAAGGGCCAAGTCACAAGGACCCCGAAGGCTCAGAGCAGGTTGGGGGAGGGGACCCACTGGAACAGCTGTTGGGAGACAGATGGTAGCCTCCCGTCAAGGCCATCCAGCGTGTTCTTTAACGTGCACAGGGTATGGCTCTCCCGCACACGGGACCACTACGATAGCTACATACACATTTCCAGGGGGTACGTGAAGCATTAAAGGTGTAGAACCACTGATATATATGTTTTATTTTATTCCCATTTTTATACTATTACTATAGTTTTATCTATCTATACAAGGGGTACGCCAGTTACATACACATTTCCAGGGGGTACGTGAAGCATAAAAGGTTGAGAACCACTGATATATATGTTTTATTTTATTCCCATTTTTATACTATTACTATAGTTTTATCTATCTATACAAGGGGTGCGCCAGTTACATACACATTTCCAGGGGGTACGTGAAGCATAAAAGGTTGAGAACCACTAATATATATGTTTTATTTTATTCCCATTGTTATATTAACTATAGTTTTATCTATCTATACAAGGGGTACACATTTCCAGGGGGTACGTGAAGCATTAAAGGTGTAGAACCACTGATATATATGTTTTATTTTATTCCCATTTTTATACTATTACTATAGTTTTATCTATCTATACAAGGGGTACGCCAGTTACATACACATTTCCAGGGGGTACGTGAAGCATAAAAGGTTGAGAACCACTGATATATATGTTTTATTTTATTCCCATTTTTATACTATTACTATAGTTTTATCTATCTATACAAGGGGTGCGCCAGTTACATACACATTTCCAGGGGGTACGTGAAGCATAAAAGGTTGAGAACCACTAATATATATGTTTTATTTTATTCCCATTGTTATATTAACTATAGTTTTATCTATCTATACAAGGGGTACACATTTCCAGGGGGTACGTGAAGCATAAAAGGTTGAGAACCACTGATATATATGTTTTATTTTATTCCCATTTTTATACTATTACTATAGTTTTATCTATCTATACAAGGGGTGCGCCAGTTACATACACATTTCCAGGGGGTACGTGAAGCATTAAAGGTTGAGAACCCCTAATATATATGTTTTATTTTATTCCCATTGTTATATTAACTATAGTTTTATCTATCTATACAAGGGGTACGCCAGTTACATACACATTTCCAGGGGGTACGTGAAGCATAAAAGGTTGAGAACCACTGATATATATGTTTTATTTTATTCCCATTTTTATACTATTACTATAGTTTTATCTATCTATACAAGGGGTACGCCAGTTACATACACATTTCCAGGGGGTACGTGAAGCATAAAAGGTTGAGAACCACTGATATATATGTTTTATTTTATTCCCATTTTTATACTATTACTATAGTTTTATCTATCTATACAAGGGGTGCGCCAGTTACATACACATTTCCAGGGGGTACGTGAAGCATAAAAGGTTGAGAACCACTAATATATATGTTTTATTTTATTCCCATTGTTATATTAACTATAGTTTTATCTATCTATACAAGGGGTACCCCAGTTACATACACATTTCCAGGGGGTACGTGAAGCATTAAAGGTGTAGAACCACTGATATATATGTTTTATTTTATTCCCATTTTTATACTATTACTATAGTTTTATCTATCTATACAAGGGGTACGCCAGTTACATACACATTTCCAGGGGGTACGTGAAGCATAAAAGGTTGAGAACCACTGATGTATATGTTTTATTTTATTCCCATTGTTATACTATAACTATAGTTTTATCTATCTATACAAGGGGTACGCCAGTTACATACTCATTTCCAGGGGGTACGTGAAGCATAAAAGGTTGAGAACCACCGATGTATATGTTTTATTTTATTCCCATTGTTATACTATAACTATAGTTTTATCTATCTATACAAGGGGTACGCCAGTTACATACACATTTCCAGGGGGTACGTGAAGCATAAAAGGTTGAGAACCACTGATATATATGTTTTATTTTATTCCCATTTTTATACTATTACTGTAGTTTTATCTATCTATACAAGGGGTGCGCCAGTTACATACATATTTCCAGGGGGTACGTGAAGCATTAAAGGTGTAGAACCACTGATATATATATGTTTTATTTTATTCCCATTTTTATACTATTACTATAGTTTTATCTATCTAAACAAGGGATACGCCAGTTACATACACATTTCCAGGGGGTACGTGAAGCATAAAAGGTTGAGAACCACTAATATATATGTTTTATTTTATTCCCATTGTTATATTAACTATAGTTTTATCTATCTATACAAGGGGTACGCCAGTTACATACACATTTCCAGGGGGTACGTGAAGCATTAAAGGTGTAGAACCACTGATATATATGTTTTATTTTATTCCCATTTTTATACTATTACTATAGTTTTATCTATCTATACAAGGGGTACGCCAGTTACATACACATTTCCAGGGGGTACGTGAAGCATAAAAGGTTGAGAACCACTGATATATATGTTTTATTTTATTCCCATTTTTATACTATTACTGTAGTTTTATCTATCTATACAAGGGGTGCGCCAGTTACATACATATTTCCAGGGGGTACGTGAAGCATTAAAGGTGTAGAACCACTGATATATATGTTTTATTTTATTCCCATTTTTATACTATTACTATAGTTTTATCTATCTAAACAAGGGGTGCGCCAGTTACACACACATTTCCAGGGGGTACGTGAAGCATAAAAGGTTGAGAACCACTGACATATATGTTTTATTTTATTCCCATTTTTATACTATTACTATAGTTTTATCTATCTATACAAGGGGTGCACCAGTTACATACACATTTCCAGGGGGTACATGAAGCATTTAAAGGTGTAGAACCACTGATATATATGTTTTATTTTATTCCCATTTTTATACTATTACTATAGTTTTATCTATCTATACAAGGGGTACGCCAGTTACATACACATTTCCAGGGGGTACGTGAAGCATGAAAGGTTGAGAACCACTGATATATATGTTTTATTTTATTCCCATTTTTATACTATTACTATAGTTTTATCTATCTATACAAGGGGTGCGCCAGTTACATACACATTTCCAGGGGGTACGTGAAGCATTAAAGGTTGAGATCCACTGTTTTAAGTGGTTCAGACCAACCATTCTTAATTCAATTTAATGAACGTATTACTGAGAACAGTGTGGTGTTGGGTAAATATGGATTTTGGTATGTTTTGAAATTCCCCCCACCTTCTATACTCTCCGCACGTCCCTTCCATAGCCTTGAGGGTTGAGTCAGAGTCATGTGGTTCTCTTTCATTTGAGATTTAAATTAGCCGAAGTTCGAGAAGACAGTAGTCAACGGATTTTTCAAATAAAAATTAATATGAATAAAAATATTTTTTTAAATTAACAGCTCCATGAAAAGTAACGAGCTCGTGTTATATTCCCAATTCGAAATTCAATTAGTGCGATCCTCAAATATAAAGTTTTTTAGTAGGCCGAGAAATATAATTCCTGAACGTTCTAAAAAAAAGGTGCGTTTGTTTCGAAAGAGTTGTGTTGTTTTACTTCTGAGCGGCACTTTTTTGCACACCATGGGCTAAATGGCCAGGTCACATGGACCCTGAAGGCTCAGAGAAGGTTGGGGGAGGGTACCCACTGGAACAGCTGTTGGGAGACAGATGGTAGCCTCCCGTCAAGGCCATCCAGCGTGTTCTTTAGCGTGCACAGGGTATGGCTCTCCCGCACACGGGGCCATGGCTTAACGTCCCATCCGACGGACGGCGGCCTTTCCAAGCCAATCGGTGTCCCCTACTGACCGTGGGCAGGGCGGGGAGTTTTGCGGTGATAAATGTCAACGCTGACCCAGCTGGGACTCGAACCTGGGAACTACAGATTACGAGCCTGGCGCGCTACCGACTGAGCCACCCCTATTTTGAAAGAGCGAAAATAAGTAAATAAATACATAAATTCACTCAATTCCGCAACAGTAGGTTTGCTTTTAGGGTGGGGCAAAAGTTTGGTTCTTTTGTTGTTTTCTTTCCGCTTTCCCTCGTATTACTTGGTAGAAACGGAATATATGACTCTGTTGCTACCAATCCTTCTTTGCTGCTGTCCCGATTCTAGCAGCAGTCACAGCATCAAAAATGTTTGCTAAAGAATTCAACCTCTTATCGCTTATCTTTATTATCTTCCTCTTTTGTATCATGCAACCTCATTCACACAAACATACGAACAATGAATTCTCCTTACTTTTGCTCCCGTTTTTAATCCCAGAACGCGCTTATTTTTAACTCCCAATCCGACGCATCTTTATTCCACAATACAAATCGCCTCTCCGTAACAATACACTCAGAGTTCATCACCATTCCGCCTCCCCCGCGATGTTGGAAACTGTCTGTTGCTATCTCTCCGCAGTTGTCTTCATCTACGTTTCACTCCCGTCTTCCTTAATCTGCTCCTCCTCCTCCTCCCTCGAGGAGGGCTTCAACGCGCAATGAAACATTCAAACCAATCACGAGCTCAGGCATCTGGAGAACAAGACAGATGATGCAGATTTTTCGCGGAAATTTCTCCCCGCCTGCGTGTTGTCTTTAAGAACAGTCTGGAAACTGCGAATGTAATAAAATGACAGGTCATGACAGGCAAATCACCGAATACTTTGTTGTTGTTTTTTTGCAGTTTTATTGAATGCTTTCAGTATTGCTCAAGATAGCAGCAACGATATTTTGGTATTTTATAGGAATTAATTGGCCAGTTTGGTTTTATATTCGATTGAATATAAAACCAAACTGGAGTTTCGAGAAGTTTCGATTGATTTGGGTTGGGTTGTTTTACCTCTGAGCGGCACTTTTTTTGCACACCATGGGCTAAATGGCCAGGTCACATGGACCCCGAAGGCTCAGAGAAGGTTGGGGGAGGGGACCCACTGGAACAGCTGTTGGGAGACAGATGGTAGCCTCCCGTCAAGGCCATCCAGCGTGTTCTTTAACGTGCTCAAGGCATGGCTCTCCCGCACACGGGACCACGGCTTAACATACCATCCGACGGACGGCGGCCTTTCCAAGCCCATCGGTGTCCCCTACTGACCGTGGGCAGGGCGGGGAATTTTGCGGAGATAAATCTCAACGCTGACCCAGCTGGAACTCGAACCTGGGAACTACAGATTACGAGCCTGGCGCGCTACCGACTGAGCCACCCCCGCCCCAGTTTCGATTGAATATAATCTGAAACTATTGAACTTCAAAGTTCTGTAATATGGGAACAAAAAAAATGAAATTATAAGTTCTGTAAATTCTGAATTAATATTTCATGGGAAGAGGAGATAAATTAGATACCTAGATGGATTTTATTTTAATTTTTTACAAAAGGGTTTGATTTATATTTAAACAGCAGAATTTGTCATTTAAAAAATTACCCAAAATTGAACAATCCTGGATGAATCATTTCATACATTTCCAAATATACGTTTATGTCACTCAATTAGCAAAACTGTTTGATTTAACTGTTTTTTTTTAAATTTAAAATGACCTTTGAAAAAATTCTTAACTGGTAACGCTTCCGTTAAAAATCTTAGTTTTCATAACTTTTTAAGTACAGTCGCTCAAAAAAGTATCCGAACACTATGGGTTGATTACAGAATTCAGAAAAAATATCTGGCAACGATTGTTTTAGAAATTAGTGATCTGGCAACCTTCGTGTCACGTGGCACAAAGGTTGCCAGATCACTAATTTCTAATCACTAATCACTAATTTCACGAATTTCCAGATCACTAATTTCTAAAGAAATCGTGCCAGATATTTTTTTCTGAATTCTGTAATCAACCATAGTGTTCGGATACTTTTTTGAGCGACTGTAGGTGGTCATATTATTTTGATACTAGATCGTGTGGGCTCACTCACGGAAATATTGAGCGTGTGCAGTTACCGTTCACAGCAAACTGGAGCGTGTGCAGTAACTGTACACGCTCCAGTTTGCTGTGAACGGTAACTGGAGCGTGTGCAGTTGCTGTACACGCCCCAGATATTTTTCCTGAATTCTGTAATCACGTGTCACGAAGGTTGTCAGACCACTAATTTCTAAAAGAAATCGTTGCCAGATATTTTTTCTGAATTCTGTAATCAATCGCAGTGTTCGAATACCTTTTTGACCGACTGTACCAAACGAAATTAATGTTTTATGTTCATTTGATTTATATCTTTAACTCGTCATTTTCCACACAGATGTCTTTCGCTTTCAAGTGGTAGCAGTCAGATTCTCTCATTCGCATTTCAACGGTGATTCAATTAGAATAGGATCATTCGCATTTCAACTTTGATTGAGTGGGTTTCGATACAGAAGTGTTAAATGAAATTAATGAGCTGTATCAAAATTAATCAGGGAACATGCCTTTTTCATATTTATAGAATTCAAGCTGTTGCACGTTCAGAGAAAATTGTTTTTGGTGCAAGTGGAACAAACCCAACCGGCATGACATCATTCAGAGAAACATTGAACCTTATTTGGAGAGTATAGTTGGGTTGGGTTGTTTTACCTCTGAGCGGCACTTTTTTGCACACTATGAGCTAAATGGCCAGGTCACATGAACCGCGATGGCTCAGAGAAGGTTAGGGGAGGGGACCCACTGGAACAGCTGTTGGGAGACAGATGGTAGCATCCCGTAAAGGCCATCCAGCGTGTTCTTTAACGTTGGATTGTTTTACCTCTGAGTAGAACTTTTTTGCACACTATGGGCTAAATGGCCAGGTCACAAGGACCCCGAAGGCTCAGAGAAGGTTGAGGGAGGGGACCCACTGGAACAGCTGTTGGGAGACAGATGGTAGCCTCCCGTCAAGGCCATCCAGCGTGTTTTTTAACGTTGGATTGTTTTACCTCTGAGCGGCACTTTTTTGCACACCATGAGCTAAATGGCCAGGTCACATGAACCCCGAAGGCTCAGAGAAGGTTGGGGGAGGGGACCCACTGGAACAGCTGTTGGGAGACAGATGGTAGCCTCCTGTCAAGGCCATCCAGCGTGTTCTTTAACGTACACAGGGTATGGATCTCCCGCACACGGTGCCACGGCTTAACGTCCCATCCGACGGACGGCGGCCTTTCCAAGCCCATCGGTGTCCCCTACTGACCGTGGGCAGGGCGGGGAATTGTGCGGAGATAAATCTCAACGCTGACCCAGCTGGGACTCGAACCTGAGAACTGCAGATTACGAGCCTGGCGCGCTACCGACTGAGCCACCCCCGCCCCTGGAGAGTATAGACTTTAGCAATCAACAGTGTAAGTCTTCAACCACAACCAGATGAACGCATATCGCATCTGGCGCATAGGGTAATCTCGGTTTCGAAATAATGAAGTTTACCTATTTTTTTTTAATCCTTTAAAGTTTATTTCTTTTATTTCTTTAATTTAAAATTTGTTTTTCTCAAACCTCTCTGAGCATTTAAAGTTGCTTTTCCCTAAACCTCCTCAATTATTAATTTCAATTCCATAGAAATTTGAAATTGAAATTTCTACCATAAACAGATAACTTGTAATATTCGTTAAAAGTTTCGCCTTTTCACATTTAGTTACCTGTAACTATGTAAATTAAAACTACCTAAATATTCGAAAAATATGAATCATAATATTTCATTAGTGCCAATCCAAATGAAAAAAGAATTTTCCAATTATTTGTAAAAAAACAGTGGCGTTTCCAACCCACCCTGGACGTAAAGGGTTAGCTCTTGCTGCCAATGGGGGTAGCTCAGTCGGTAGCGCGCCACGCTCGTAATCTGTAGTTCCCAGGTTCGAGTCCCAGCTGGGTCAGCGTTGAGATTTATCTCCGCAAAATTCCCCGCCCTGCCCACGGTCAGTAGGGGACACCGATGGGCTTGGGGAAAGGCCGCCGTCCGTTGGATGGGACGTTAAGCCGTGGCCCCGTGTGCGGGAGAGCCATACCCTGTGCACGTTAAAGAACACGCTGGATGGCCTTGACGGGAGGCTACCATCTGTCTCCCAACAGCTGTTCCAGTGGGTCCCTTCCCCCAACATTCTCTGAGCCTTCGGGGTCCATGTGACCTGGCCATTTAGCCCATGGTGTGCAAAAAAGTGCCGCTCAGAGATAAAACAACCCAACCTTGCTGCCAGTGGAAACTTCATTACTTTCTCATTCCACAATCAAATTTTCAAATTTCCAGCATGAATACTCCGTTTGTAATATTCGTTTAAAATTTAGCAATTTTAAAATTTTTTCCACCCGTTCGAGAGGACAGTTATAGCTTTTCTGAGATTTGGAAAGTGGTAATCGCAACATTTCATCAATATCTGGCCAACACAAAAACTTTTAATTTATCTCTAAAAAAGGAAAAAGTTCTATGTCTATAAGACAGGGTTATTTTACCTCTGAGTGGCACTTTTTCGCACACAATGGGCTAAATGGCCAGGTCACAAGGACCCCAAGAAGGAAGGGGAAAGGACCCCACTGGACAGCTGTTGGGAGACAGATGGAAGACTTCCCTTGAGGCACAAGGAACCCAAGAAGGTCGGGGATAGGGCCCCACTGGACAGCTGTTGGGAGACAGATGGTAGACTCCCCTTGACTCACAAGGAACCCAAGAAGGTCGGGGAAAGGGCCCCACTGGACAGCTGTTGGGAGACAGATGGAAGACTTCCCTTGAGGCACAAGGAACCCAAGAAGGTCGGGGATAGGGCCCCACTGGACAGCTGTTGGGAGACAGATGGTAGACTCCCCTTGACTCACAAGGAACCCAAGAAGGTCGGGGAAAGGGCCCCACTGGACAGCTGTTGGGAGACAGATGGAAGACTTCCCTTGAGGCAAAAGGAACCCAAGAAGGTCTCGGAAAGGGCTCCACTAGACAGCTGTTGGGAGATAGATGGTAGACTCCCCTTGACTCACAAGGAACCCAAGAAGGTCGGGGAAAGGGCCCCACTGGACAGCTGTTGGGAGACAGATGGAAGACTTCCCTTGAGGCACAAGGAACCCAAGAAGGTCGGGGATAGGGCCCCACTGGACAGCTGTTGGGAGACAGATGGTAGACTCCCCTTGACTCACAAGGAACCCAAGAAGGTCGGGGAAAGGGCCCCACTGGACAGCTGTTGGGAGACAGATGGAAGACTTCCCTTGAGGCAAAAGGAACCCAAGAAGGTCGGGGATAGGGCCCCACTGGACAGCTGTTGGGAGACAGATGGTAGACTCCCCTTGAGTCACAAGGACCCCAAGAAGGTCGGGGAAAGGGCCCCACTGGACAGCTGTTGGGAGACAGATGGTAGACTCCCCTTGAGTCACAAGGACCCCAAGAAGGTCTCGGAAAGGGCTCCACTAGACAGCTGTTGGGAGATAGATGGTAGACTCCCCTTGAGGTCATCCAGCGTGTTAATTGCACAGGAGATTTCCCACACACGGAACCACGGCTTCATGTCCCATCCAAAGGACGGCGGCCTTTCCAATCTCATCGGTGTCCCCTACTGAGTTTCGCCGAGATAAATCTCAACGCTGACCCAGCTGAGACTTGAACTTGGAACTGCAGATTATGACCCTGGAGCATTACCGACTGAGCCACCCATGCGCTCCAGACAGATACAGGATAAAGTGAACAGAAATAAAAAAATGAACGAGATAACAAGCGTAAGCATATAAAGTACACATATTTTAGAAAAATGATTTTTTAGAAAAAAGTTCAGAAGAATGAATACCAACAAGCTTGCATTGCATTATTTTCCGATAATAATTTCTGAAGGGAAAACGGATATATTAGAACGAGTTTGTGTTCCCATCTGGTTTAATCCAATTACTCGGTCATCGACCTAAAATGTCTTTACAGATTTCTGACTGAACGATAAATCTAAAGATCCTATATCACGTGAATAACTGACGTTTGTGGAATATTCTGGAAATTCTTTTTCTAAACAGAATTCCATAGGACAGTTATTTGTTACTCCACGATAATTGTTTTTTGGATTATTTTTCTTTTTCTAAAAAAAAATACTTGATGTTTTCACTCTATCTTCTGTCTGTACAGTCGCTCAAAAAAGTATCCGAAAACTATGGTTGATTACAGAATTCAGAAAAAATATCTGGCAACAATGTTTTTTAGAGATTAGTGATCTGGCAACCTTCGTGTCACGTGATGACAGAATTCAGGAAAAATATCTGGAGCGTGTACAGCAACTGTACACGCTCCAGTTACCGTTCACAGCAAACTGGAGCGTGTGCAGTTACTGCACACGATCCAGTTTGCTGTGAACGGTAACTGCACACGCTCAATATTTCCGTGAGTGAGCCCACACGATCTAGTATCAAAATAATATGACCACCTACAGTCGGTCAAAAAAGTATCCGAACACTACGGTTGATTACAGAATTCAGAAAAAATATCTGGCAACGATATTTTTTTAGAAATTAGTGATCACGAAGGTTGCCAGATTACTAATTTCTGAAAAAATCGTTGGCAGTTATTTTTTTTCTGAATTCTGTAATCAACCATAATTTCCGATATTTTTTTGAGCGACTGTACACATTCATCTTTTCCGTTTTTAGAGGTAAATGAAAAATTCTTTGGATTAGATAAAATTGATGAAATATAACGATTTCAATTTTCTTAATCTCCTAATAGCTTTAGCAGCGCTCTCTAACGGTGGAAAAAATCAAGAAAATGAAAATATTTTAATCTTAATCCACAATTTTTATTTATGGAAGAAATTTGAAATTTTGGTGGTAAAATTTGAATGTCAAGAGATTTTACATTGGTAGCAATGATTTGCACCCTTACTAACAGGTGGCGCGAGTAAGCAACACTATTTTTGTTTCAACAGAAATTTTTTTGTGCAATTTACGTATAATAACATAATACTCTATGCATTTTCGCAATCATCCATTGCCCCCCCCCCCCCCAATAGGGGACCACTTTGACGTGGTGGTGGTGGTGGTGGTGGTGGGGGGGGCTTCGGGCCCAGCAACCCGATCGAAGGCTGTGCAGCCGGATTGGGTCCCCGGTTGGACATAGCCAAGACAAACCGAGGTCGAGGATGCCGCCAACCGGTTCGGCGTGCCGGTTGGACGGTGACGGTGTCTTAGACCTCAACCTCAGGGTTCTGTGTGATCAAGTTCGAGGGCTCGGCAGAACGGATTTGGTCCCCTTGTAGGCTGTACAGGAGTAGGCCTGAGCCCTCATCAAAGTCTGGGCCTTACTAAGAGTCTCCACCCCGAGTGCCGAGCGAACTTGGATCTACATATCCTTGTTCATGGCTAACTGGGGAACAGATTAAATTTAGGTTTCTACCGGTGGTTAGCTTTCCTTCTATAGGACTGTTGCCATGTGAGGTCGGGGTTGAGGTGCGTCTATATGGCGCAATTCTTGCCCCCGGCTCTAGATAGGCACGGCTTTTCATAACTGGTAGTGTCGTAAGACGGAATCGGGAATTGCCGTGGTTGATCGCAACAAAGTAGAACGAATCATCCATTGGACCCCCCCCCCCCCCCCGATAGGGGAACCGAGGTCGAAGACATCGCTGACCAGTTTAGTGGCCCGGTTGGACGGTGTCAAGACCTCAACATCAGGCGCTCTGTGGAGCAGTTCAAGGGCACTGCTGAACGGATTTGGTCCCCTAATAGGCGCGAGCCCTTTTCAAAGTCTGGGCCCCCCTAAGAGTCTCCGTGCCGAGCGAACATGGATCTACATATCCTTGTTCATGGCTAACCGGGGAACAGATTAAATTTCAGGTTTCTACCGGTGGTTAGCTTTCCTTCTATAGGACTGGTGCCATGTGAGGTCCGGGATGAGATGCATCTATATGGTGTATTCTTGCCCCCGACTCTAGATAGTCACGGCTTTCCGTTAACTTGGTAGTGTCGTGAGACGGAACCGGGGATTGCCGTGGTTGCTGAACATCTGGCAACAAACAGTACAATCATCCATTGGAGCGGGGGTGGCTCAGTCGGTAGCGCACCAGGGTTCGTAGTCTAAAGTTCCCAGGTTTCGAATCCCATGTGAGACAGAGTTTATCTCAGCAAAACGCCCTGCCCTCTGTCAGTAGCGGACATCGATGAGCTTGAAAAGGAAGTCGTCCGTCGGATGGGACGTTAAGTCGTAGCGCCGTGTGCTGGAGTGCCATACCTTGTGCACGTTTAAGAACATGTGGATGGCCTTGACTGGAGGCTACTATCTGCCTCTCAACAGTCCAGTGGGATCCCAGCAACCTTCTTTGGGTCCTTGTGACCTGGCCATTTAGCCCATTGTGTGCAAAAAAAGTGCCGCTCAGAGGTAAAACAACTCATCCACTGATTTAATGAAAATCAAAATCTCCATTCTGTTTCAAAACGTGCGGCTCATATTCGACAGAGGCGATATGTTAATCTTCTAATTTAACATTTGAGCTGAAACACAGGATATAAATTTACCGCTAAATACATCTTTGGTGGTGAATACTAATGAAGGATGAATCAGCTCGAACTTTTTAATATTTCGATAGCACAGAGTTGCTTGCAAGGATGGGTTGAACATGCTCTGCTAGGAAAATAAACGTAGCTTAGATGTGGGCAAACATTTTATACGATGGCCGCATAGGGAGTTGTTTATCTTTCGAACAATTTGCTGTTACTTTTTCTGTTACAATATTATTAAACTAAAACTAATTCCAATTGCTGTAGAATGGAATTAGAATAGAATGGGAATTAGTTTCACTCTCGCTACATATAAGAAGAAACCGGACCAACTAGTCGAAATGCTATTATACTACAGCAGAAATATATCTTCCGGTTTGATATAAATAAAAATAAATAAATACCCCCTCAAGCAGCTGCTTGCCACAGAGGTCTGACAGGAGACTCTCAGTTTATATGCCAGAGTAGAAGGTCTGTGAGGATGGCAGGACCTCAGCAGAAAAACAACACATACATCCATGCCTTACCCGGGGCTCGAACCCAGGTCCCTTAGGTCAGTAGTCAAGCGCACTAACTATTCGGCCAGGGGAATTAATAATAAATTTACACGAAAATTAAACATAGAATAGAGCTCATGGACCTTATTTTTCCTCTGAAATCCCCCCGCCCTGCCCACGGTCAGTAGGGGACACCGATGGGCTTGGAAAGGCAGCCGTCCGTCGGATGGGACGTTAAGCCGTGGCTCCGTGTGTGGTAGAGCCATACCCTTTGCACGTTAAAGAACACGCTGGATGGCCTTGACGGGAGGCTACCATTTGTCTCCCAACAGCTGTTCCAGTGGGTCCCCTCCCCCAACCTTCTCTGAGCCTTCGGGGTCCATGTGACCTGGCCATTTAGCCCATGGTGTGCAAAAAAGTGCCGCTCAGAGGTAAAACAACAACAACAACCTTATTTTTCCTCTGAAATCCCCCGCCCTGCCCACGGTCAGTAGGGGACACCGATGGGCTTGGAAAGGCCGCCGTCCGTCGGATGGGACGTTAAGCCGTGGCCCCGTGTGCGGGAGATCCATACCCTGTGGACGTTAAAGAACACGCTGGATGGCCTTAACGGGAGGCTACCATCTGTCTCCCAACAGCTATTCCAGTGGGTCCCCTCCCCCCAACCTTCTCTGAGCCTTCGGGGTCCATGTGACTTGGCCATTTAGCCCATGGTGTACAAAAAGTGCCGCTCAGAGGTAAAACAATCCAACCCAACCTCTGAAATCCTCAACACTTTTTATCGTTTCTTTTCCAAACTACAAACATGACCTTTTGCACATTCCGAATTGGATTACAAGAATAATCTGATTAATCCTAGCTAGCGATTACAGGATTATTTTGCATATTGCAAGGTGAAACAAAGGGGGCTTCAAATCAAGACGAAAAATAATCTTTTAGAAGAAAGATGGTTAAGTGAAGGTCAGAAATGTGCATTTGACGTAAGTTTTACTTTATTAAATACTTTCGAGAATCATCTAATGAAAATTAATTTGCCGTGCAGAAGAGTTAGTATAGAAAATTAAACTTCACAAGATCCTCACGGGTCACGGTTTGCCAGCCTATGACGTGGTAGGTACTAATGGTGGATTATCGTGTATTTCATTTTTCGGTTGTTTGTGCTGCCAACAATTGATTTCATTAGCTTTGTATCGTAGACAAGTCGAAGATTTATTTGCTATGTCGAAAACCAATTGATTTCGTTATTAACAAATAACGAAATCAGTTGGTTTAACTCTTGGGTTGGGTTGTTTTACCTCTGAGCGGCACTTTTTTGCACACCATGGGCTAAATGGCCAGGTCACATGGACCCCGAAGGCTCAGAGAAGGTTGGGGGAGGGGACCCACTGGAACAGCTGTTGGGAGACAGATGGTAGCCTCCCGTCAAGGCCATCCAGCGTGTTCTTTAACGTACACAGGGTATGGCTCTCCCGAACACAGGGCCATGGCTTAACGTCCCACCCGACGGACGGCGGCCTTTCCAAGACCATCGGTGTCCCCTACTGACCGTGAGCAGGGCGGGAATTTTGCGGAGATAAATCTCAACGCTGACCCAGCTGGGACTCGAACCTGGGAACTACAGATTATGAGCCTGGCGCGCTACCGACTGAGCCACCCCCGCCCCCATACAGAATGAATAATTTTAGAGTTTAGGAATGATTATGACCGAAACAAGCGATCTAAATTACTCTCTTCTTAGGAACGAAAGAATCATCGCTTCTAGAGGCTGCTGTTGAAACCAATTTAGAGCTACGCTTAACTATTGAAGAAAAATATGGAATTCAAAAGTCTTATCATTACTCAAATATAGTACTACAACATCAACACTGACATGTGAATATATTTGACGACAGAATTTATGGAAATTGTGCATGGTGGCGCCTTATGCAGTTGAGCCCATACTCGACTCACATGGGGCGGATTTGGCTCAGTCGGTAGCGCGTTGGTCCGTAGAAACCACTTGAAGCAGTGTTTTAATCTGAGTGTCATCTGAAGAGGTTTTCAGACTGTACAGGTGATTCTTAACACTTCGTTTGAGTCTTGAATGCTAGTTTTCTAGACTCTTTGTGATAATGTTTGCTTTATTACAGTCTCACCGATATAGGTATGAGTCCCAATTGTACTTTACTCTCCTTTAGTTGTAAGATGGATTTACTAAGCACGAGAGGCGGGGGTGACTCAGTCGGTATCGTGCCAGGCTCATAATCTGCATTTCCCAGGTTCGAGTCCCACTGGGTCAGCGTTGAGATTTATCTCCGCAAAACTCCCCGCTCTGCCCACGGTCAGTAGGGTACACCGATGGGCTTGGAAAGGCCGCAGTCCGTCGGATGGGACGTTAAGCCATGGCCCCATGTGCGGGAGAACCATACCCTGTGCACGTTAAAGAACACGCTGGATGGCCTTGACGGGAGGCTACCATCTGTCCCCCAACAGCTGTTCCAGTGGGTCCCCAACATTCTCTGAGCCTTCGGGGTTCATGTGACCTGGTCATTTAGCCCATGGTGTGCAAAAAAATGTCGCTCAGAGGTAAAACAACCCAACCCAACTAAGCACTAGTGGTTTGAGTTTGGTTGTTCTACCTCTCACCGGCAATATTTTGCACACAATGAGCTAAATGGACAGGTCACAAGAACCCCGAGAAGTTTGAGGAAAGGGATCCACATTTAGAGATAAATGAAATATTATTTTGTGGACTGATGTTGTTTGGACTGATGAAATATTACGATTCGCATTTTCTTAGTCTCCTAATAGCTTTAACAGCGCCCTCTGATGAGCCATCCAGCGTGTTGGTTAACGTGCACAGGGTATGGCTCTTCTGCACACCGGGTCACGGCTTAACGTCCAGTCCAACGGTCGGCGACTTTCCTAGTCCATCTATATCCCCTACTGACAGAGGGAAGGGCGGTGAGGTTTGCGGTGATAAATCTCAAAGTTGACCCAGTTGGGATTCGAACCTGGGAACTGCAGATTACGAACCTGGCGCACTACTGACTGAGCCCCCCCCCCCCCCTTGCCTTCCAATGGTTTGAAGAGGGATTTACTAACAGCTGAACCGTCACAGTTTGACCTTCTTATGTAGCAGATTGATATGAAACACGGATAACAGATTTTAAAACCGCGCGAATAAATGCAAATTAATATCGAACATGTTGGTTTTACGCACATTAACAAAAACCCGAATTATTAGCGATATAATAAATGACCTCTTGAAGATCACAACTCGAAGTCACGGAGTTAAAACAACCAACACTAATTTTCTTCCAAGATTAAACAAATTGCTTTCAAGTTCTTCGCTGAAAATATAAGAACAAAACAATCCCATGAAAAATAGATTGCCTCCTTAATAAAAATAATAATGACTTCATCATGAATTCCCCTATTAGTCTCTGCATAAAACAAGTCATCTAACTACGTAAAAAAATAGAAAAAAGTGGGCAAAAACCGCGTAAATACAAGTTTTCTCAGTATCTTTACAAAAACGAAATGATCTGGGGAACGCTGATAACATTACTTATGCTTATTTATGATGCAAGCTACCCTTTAGAAGAAACCTCGTTCTCCATCTCTCTATTTCTACCCATATCGATATTTTCATTAACGTAATGTAGAAGTGTAAGGCATTAGTGCAAACACGTGAGGGAGTGACAGAAGAGGTTATATCGATCCTTGCTTGCTCTGCCACGCATGCGTTGTGGAAGAGGAGGAGGAGTTGTTGGCGTCGGCGGCTACAGTAGACGCCGTGCCTCTGTAACAACAGCTGCCATCATGGTTGTCATCATTTTCTCGGTGGTCGCTCGGAAACGTATTAAATATTGTTGCCAGGTTCATTAAACGAGAATCGGCTGAATGGCTAACAAAAGGCCGCCCTCGTCCAATGGGGAGACAAAGCAGACAATGACCATTATGACGAAACGTCGAATGGCTCAATTGCATGCAGCCCAGTCAAGGAATAGGAGGGGGGGTAGGGATTGTGGGGGCCATGGCTTAATCGAAAATATATTAAATGGCTGAAGTTTTAAGGGAAGACCTACTAGACGATTAAGCTGTTGCGGGGGTGAGACGAAAGGGAGAATGGACAAAGAAATAGAGCAATTAGTAAATGATTTGGAAACTTTTCGTTTTGCGGAAAGGTTCTCTTTTTTTTTTTGTACTTTTTTTTTTTGATGTTTGAGGTGTTGGTGTCCACACCCAGAGAGAAGGGAAATTAATCGAGAATGGACGTATAATGTGCTGAAAGTTATTTCTGAAATTAAGTTTGTTTCGTTACTACTTTTGTGGCTTGATTAGATGGGAGGGAAAGGGAGAAAATGGGGGGGGGAGGGTAGAATCGGGTAGAAAAGGAGCTTCTTAATCAGATGCACACAAAAGAGGGAAGGGAGGTGGGCGAAAAATCCGGGAAAAGATTTTCTCGCTGAATTGAAGCATTGCTAAGGTTTCGTTTTCAGGCTGGTTCCGATTAGTTATCACTTTGAGGCGCGATTCAATGACTCAGTGACTTGTTCAGCTTCTCTCGAAAGGGACAAAAGGATTTCAGAGTTGAATCTTTTAGACTTGTGGAGAAACTCGCCGATGGATTGGAAAAGTTGAGTGATATTTCGACGCGTACTTACTTACACTCAATTTAGTAATAGAATCAAGTTTGGGTTTCAAGATATCAAAACACACGTGGATTCATTTCAGACGCGAAACTTCTTTCGCTCATTGAAACGATTCGAGGTTTCTTAATTGTCTGAAAATCCAGTTAAGAATCAGAAGTGTATCAGTTAGGTAGTTTTTACCTCTTAGCGACACTTTTTGCATAGTTTTTACCTCTTAGCGACACTTTTTGCATACAGTGGACTACATGGCCAGGCCACAAAGACCCCGAGGGCTCAGAGAAAGTTGGGAAGAGGAAATCCACTGGACAGCTGTTGGGGAACAGATGGTAATCTCCAGTCAAGGTCATCCAGCATGATCTGTAACACAGTGTTTCCCAACCTGTGGTCCGTGACTGCAGTGCCAATGATATAAAATTTTTCATCTTTAATCTAATTCAGCCGTCCCATGGCCGAGTGGTTATCGCGCTTGGCTACTGATCTAAGGGACCTGGGTTCGAGCCCCGGGTAAGACATGGATGTATGTGTCGTCTTTCTGCTGAGGTCCTGCCATCCTCTCAGACCTTCTACTCTGGCATATAAACTGACAGGTTCCTGTCAGATCTCTGTGGCAAGCAGCTGCTTGAGGGGGTATTTATTTATTATTTTTATTATTTAATCTAATTCTTAACCACCACTGAAACTGAAAGGTGAACTGTGCATGTGTGAGAGTGGGGAGACCAATCGCAACACATCTATCACGTGATAATGTTTGTTAACATCTAGTCCGTCTTGCAAAAGTAGACTTTAGTTATTGTGGATGGTTTTAGTAGGGACTATTTTTTACATGTTATTTTTTATGCCCTCCATTGAAAATGAGTAAGCAAATTAAACTATTGGATATTTTAAAAAGAAAACATGTTGATGACAATGAAAGGTGTGAAACCGGGCCGAGTGGTGTATCCGTAACTTAAATGTGATTTGGGAATGGGGGCCTCTGGTGTAAAAAGGTTGGGAACCATTGCTTTAATGTGTACAGAGTATGGCTCTCTCCGTCACAGGGGGACACGGCTTAACGTCTTATCCGAAGGACGACTGCCTTTCCAAGTGAATCGGTGCCTCCTATTGACAGAGGGCAGCGCGGGGAGTTTTGCTGAGATAAATCTCAACTCGGGCTCAGCTGGGACTCGAACCTGGGAGCTTCAGATTACTAGCCGGGAGCCGGCTACTGACTGAGCCACCTCCGCCCCGAAGTGTATGAGCATTTTATTGCATTGTATTTATTGTAATCAAAAATAAAGTTGAAATTCAAATTTTCGATCCTTTTTAATGCCTGCTATCAATTGGGAAAAGTTCTTTCAGACTGGAATCAGCCATTGTAACAGCAGTATATAAAAGGAAAGGAAACACTTGTGACACTTCCAATGTTGGTGAGGAAAAACTTGTGCATATTTCAATCCTCTTTCTGGGGTGGGGGTGGCTCAGTCGGTAGTGCGCCAGGCTAGTAATCTGTAGTTCCCAAGTTCGAGTTCCAGCTAGGTCAGCGTTGAGATTTATCTCCGCAAAATTCGCTGCCCTGCCCACGGTCAGTAGGGGACACCGATGGGCCTGGAAAGACCGCCGTCCGTCGGATGGGACGTTAAGCCGTGGCCCCGTGTGCGGGAGAGCCGTGCACGTTAAAGAACACGCTGGATGGCGTTGACGGGAGGCTACCATCTGTCTCCCAACAGCTGTTCCAGTGGGTCCCCTCCCCCAACCTTCTCTGAGCCTTCGGGGTCCTTGTGACCTGGCCATTTAGCCCATGATGTGCAAAAAAGTGCCGCTCAGAGGTAAAACAACCCACAACCCAATCCTCTTTCTAGAAATATTTTAAAGACCTCTAATAAGGGTTAGGTTGTTTTACCTCTTTCTAACGCACTTTTTTTGCACACTTGACCATTTAGTCCTTTTCTGGGCTAAATGGCCAGGTCACATGGACCCCGAAGGCTCAGTTAGGGGAGGGGACCCACTGGAACAGCTGTTGGAAGACAGATGGTAGCCTCCCGTCAAGACCATCTAGTGTGTTCTTTAACGTGCACAGGGTATGCCTCTCCCACACACGGAGCCACGGCTTAACGTCCCGTCCGACGGACGGCGGCCTTTCCAACTGCAGATTACGAGCCTGGCGCGCTACCGACTGAACCACCCTGCCCCTGCAATTCAAGAAGGATTGCCAATAGATTCTCAATGATATATACAGTACTCAACCAAATTATTACAGAATTTCCAAGTTATGTCAATGGGAAACTAACTTCGTGCTCTATAACTTGTAAAATATGGATTTAATTGCAAAATGTTAAGAAAATACAGATAATTATCGAGTATATTTAAATCTCGCTTTTCAACAATATTCGTTCAGTATTTAATGATTTAGGGAAACTGAAATATTTAACAATTAACAATATGTTAAATATTCCAGTTTCTGGAACTGGAATATTTAACAATTTTATAACGCAAGATAATAAATTATCTTGCTTTATAAAAAAAAATTCGTAGTTGACAATTTTTTAAAATAATCATTACACAAATTTTTAAAATGCATATTAATTTTATTAAATGGTTTGAAACATACTTTTATATAGTTTTAATTAATTTCTGAGATAAATTGTCATGAGATAGTACTTTTGTGAAATATTCTAGCTTCCATAACTGTTTAAATTCTGAATGAATATTGTTGAAAAATCGAGATTTAAATAGATTCGATTACGATCTTTAATTTATATTCAGTCACATGTTTTTTCATTAAATTCATATTATATAAGTTATAGAGCTTCGGAGTTATTGGTTGTGGAAACAGAAAAACGGAAATAGTTTCCATGTTATTCTAACAGAAAATTCCATTTAGAGCTCAATAACCTCCTCAATATGATTTTTAATGAAAAATATGTCACAAGATAAATTAAAGATCCCAATCAAATCCGTCTAAATCTCGATTTCAAACAATATTTATTCAATATTCGAAGAGTTTTGAATGCTGAAATATTTGACGTTTTTTTTTTTTCTTTAAGAATAATATTTTTTTTTTCATAAATAATAAATAATACGGTTTATTACCATTTGGTCCGCAAAGCTAAATATCTTATCTGCAGGAAAATGAATAAATCAAATTAAATATAAGTCATTCAGCCATAAAAATGATATACATCAAATAAATTCACAAAACACAATACACAATAGTCTGCTAAACTGAAATTCCCAAATATTTTTTCAATTCGATTTTCAGTCTACTTAAAGAATCTATATTTAGTATTTCTTCTGGGATAACATTAAATATAAGTGATATTTGATATCTGGAGGTACATTTTCCGTAATTATTTCGAAAAGTAGGCATTTCGTAATAGTCTTGGTTTTGAAGCCTTGTATTTTTATTGTGTTGAATTTTTAGTTTGCATGTTTCGTCAAAATTGTTTTTAATTATTACATTATATTTATATAAATTACTGTAGGATAAAAGAATTAAAAATTTTAATCTATCTGTTGAAGTTTTATAAGTTTTTTGCAGATGAAACGGAATAATATTTTTAGCTATTACAGACTGCAGTGTTTCTATTTTATTTATGTTAGAAGTTTTGTTCCATGCACAATTATTCGAAAATTTAAAATCGATTCGCATATTGCGTTATGAAATAATACACAGGTTTCCATATTTAGTACGTATTTTAATCTTTGAAATTTTATCGCTGATAATCTCAAATTTTCGCACATGTGGGATATATGAACATTCTACCTAAAATATTCATCAAAAATGATTCCTAAGTATTTTATTTGATTTACTTGCTCAACAAGTGGGCAACTACATAATGATTAGCAATTAGAAGCATCCTTTTTTTTGCAATTTATATTATGTGTTTTGATAAAGAGGTTTCGATGAATATTAAATCCTAGTGAGTGTATAATCAACCATTTTGGTTTTTTTCTCATTTAAGTAGTTTTTATTATGATTTAACCATCTAATTGTATTATTGCAATCTGTTTGAATCTCTGAACTGCTATCATTTAAATATTTGTGATTGTTTATTAAAAAATGTCGTCAGCATATAGACCAGTGTCTCGCAAACTGTGTGCCGCGGCACAGTAGTGTGCCGCGAGAGATTTTCAAATTGACACTAGATATTCCAAAGATTTCATTTTGACTTGTGTTATCGACGTGCTTTAATATCGACTTGCTTTAATAAAAATCTTTCAGATTTTATCAACTGGGATCTTGTAAGTATTCATCAAGCTTTTTCCAAATTTTGGTATTAATTTTTTATTATTTCAAGCCATAGAATGGACAAATATTTAAAACAAACACCGAGTTATGATTAATTATATTTATTATTATATTTATTTTAAATAAAATGCATTTAACGAAGCTTCAATTTTCCTCTTTTTACGTAACCATCAAAAATTCTTTTTAGGTGTGCCGCGGAAAAAAAAATTAGATTCAGTGTGCCGCAGAGTAAAAAAGTTTGCGAGACACTGATATAGATAAACAGCACTTTTTAATTTTACATTGAACAAATCATTTATGTACACTAGGAACAATAAAGGACATAAAATTGAACCTTGGGAATTCCATATGGTGTAATTGCTTTTTTGATGTAACAGTTTTGTATTTTAGTAATTGTGTATCTGTCTGATAAATAATTCGCAAACCAACCTAACATTATACCACGAATACCGTAATTTTCCAATATTTAATAAAATGTTATGATCTTTGTATCGAAGGCTTTCTGTAAATCCAAGAACATAGTTATAATTTCGTCTTTTATTATTCAATGATTTGTTAATGTTATTTGCAATTTTATAAATTAGTTGAATGGTGTTTTCCTTTTTTCTTGTGCAGAAGGTGTAGATAAGTCATCAACTCTTCGATACTTCTCTCAATGTAGTATCTACTTTTCATAATCTACATTATTGTTATTTTCGCCTCTATTTTTTTAAAACATGTTTAAACACTCACTAGACCAGTGTCTCGCAAACATTTTTATTCTGCGGCACACTGAATCTAATTTTTTTTCCGCGGCACACTGAATCTAATTTTTTTTTCCCGCGGCAGACCTAAAAAAGAATAAAAGCAAACTCTATATAATCGTCATTATATTTGCGCTTTGTTGAAGTCATCAGCCTGGTTTTACTTGAAGATTTGCTCTCGTTCTTTAATTCATAACTCGGTGTTTGTTTTAAATATTTGTCCATTCTATGGCTTGAAATAATCAAAAATTAATACCAAAATTTGGAAAAAGCTTGATAAATACTTACAAGATCTCAGTTGATAAAATCTGAAAGATTTTTATTAAAGCACGTCGATAACACAAGTCAAGTCAAAATGAAATCTTTGGAATATCTAGTGTCAATTTGAAAATCTCTCGCGGCACACAATTTGCGAGACACTGCACTAGACGAATATAAAGAATGCAAACGCTTCATACATTTTAAAAATATACCATAATCCTAAAAGAAAGTGATTTGTTAAAGATCTAGTGGTTGTTATTGTATCTGTTGTTGTTATTGTCCTGTTTATAAAGAGAAAGTAAAAGAAACTTAATTAATTACGGAATAATACGATTGCTGTGTTTTGAAAATCATTGTTTATATATATTGAATTACTGAATTTGTTTCGTATCTTTTTTTATAAGAACTAATTTTTTTTCTATAATTAAGATTTAGGAAAAAAATAAAAAAGGGAATTTGATAAAGTTATTCATTATCTTTTAATAAGAAATTAATTATGTAGGAATTAGAGAAACATGGTAAATTGGATAAATTAAAATTTGTCCCACATAACTCAACCGATAAAAAAAAGATAAATAAATATTTAAATAACGAATAAGAAATAAAGGAAATATTTGTGAAGAGATAAATATTTGATTCATACTGCTCTTTAATTTTTTTCTAATAATTTATGCAATTTGGAATCAAACGTTAATTAAAAAAAAAATTGCGTTGCTGATGACAATTTTCGTATTTTAAGCAGAAAACTAAAGTTTCTTAATTATTATGCTGAACGTTGGCTTTATAACTGTTTCGTGGGGTTAATAAAAAAATATTTTTTCAATAACCTAAAATAAATAGCACAGAAATATTACTCAAATCATTAATTACCTTTAGAGATGATGAAGTCTAAAATATTCCGTTCTGAAAAGTGTCGCACTGCTCTATCTTTCCACGAGAAATTTCATTTCCCTGAGAACAAAATTATTCGCGAAATTAATTAGAAATATTAAAAGGTTTTGCGAAATAGCCGTACGAACAATTAATTGTGTCTACGAAACCCACCATGCCGAGCGAACTGCACCGCATAAACAAACCCAAATTTATATCAAGTTGGATTAATCTTATCCATGAAGTCATGAGTGCTTTTTATAATGATCGGTGTAAAAAATGTTTTTTTTTATAATGATCTAAACACGTACTGTCGCTCAAAAAAATATCCGAACACTACGGTTGATTACAAAATTCAGAAAAAATATCTGGCAACGATTTTTTTTTTAAATTAGTGATCTGGCAACCTTCGTGTCACGTGACACGAAGGTAGCCAGATCACTAATTTCTAAAAAAATCGTTGCCAGATATTTTTTTCTGAATTTTGTAATCAACCGTAGTGTTCGGATACTTTTTTGAGGTACTGTACCCTTTATAATAATCTTTATAACAGGTGTCATTTATGTTTTTTTGGTATTCAAATGTATTTTTTAAAATCAATACACTATGTTGAAAAAAGTGTTCGGACACTTCCACGTTATGTAAATGGAAAGCCACTTTCAAAGTTTCCTAAATTGAAAATAAACCTTTTACGGAAAAACTGTTATTGGCGATGAATTGTAGATGTCACTGAAATCTCTCTAAATATATTTCCCACAATATTCGTTTATATTTGAAGAATGAATGGAAGCTGATGCATTTATCTGCAACTTTTGACACTTGTGGGAAAGTACTTCAATAGATAAAACAGAACTCTTGTAACAATTTGCTCACTAGCATAAATTAAATATCTGAAGTTTGTATGATTTTTTTTAAGATTTCATCAATTTGGAGGCAATGTGACAGTGTCAATTTTCAACAATCTTCGATCAATATTTAAAGAGACAAGTAGGACCATTCAACAGTAGACGACACTATCACATTACCTCCAAATTGATGAAATCTTAAAAAATCGTCATACAAACTTCAGATATTTAATTTATGTTAGTGAACAAATTGTTACAAGAGTTCTGTTTTATCTATTGAAATTTTTTTTCACAAGTGTCAAAAGTTGAAGATAAATGTTTCAGCTTCCATTCGTTCTTTAAATATTAAATGACTATTGTGCGAAATATATTTAGAGAGATTTCAGTGACATCTACAATTCATCGCTAATAACAGTTTTTGCGTAAAGGGTTTATTTTCAATTTAGGAAGCTTTGAAAGTGGCTTTCCATTCACATAACATGGAAGTGTCCGAACACTTTTTTCAACATAGTGTATTGATTTTAAAAAATACATTTGAATACCAATAAACCATAAATGACACCTGTTATAAAGATTATTATAAAGGATACGTGTTTAGATCATTATAAAAACATTTTTTACACCGATCATTATAAAAGGCATTCATTATGGCAATTTTTATGCCCTATGACTTCATGGACAAGATTAATCCAACTTGATATAAATTTGGGTTCCTTTTCCCTGTGAACGGCACTTTTTGGCGCACACTAGGGCTAAATGGCCAGGTCACAAGGGCTGGGTTGTTTTACATCTGAGCGGCACTTTTTTGCACACCATGGGCTAAATGGCAAGGTCACATGGACCCCGAAGGCTCAGAGAAGGTTGGGGGAGGGGACCCACTAGAACAGCTGTTAGGAGACAGATGGTAGCCTCCCGTCAAGGCCATCCAGCGTGTTCCTTAACGTGCACAGGGTATGACTCTCCCACACAAGGAGTCACGGCTTAACGTCCCATCCGACGGACGGCGGCCTTTCCAAGCCCATCGGTGTCCCCTACTGACCGTGGGCAGGGCGGGGAATTTTGCGGAGATAAATCTCAACACTGACCCAACTGGGACTCGAACCTGGGAACTACAGATTACGAGCCTGGCGCGCCACCGACTGAGCTACCCCCGCCCCCCCCCAGGTCACAAGGACGCCAAGGACTTAGAGAAGGTTGGGGAGAGGAGACCCACGGGACGGGGGAGTTGTTGGGAGACAGATGGTAGTCTCCCATTAAGGCCATTTAACGTGTTCTTTAACGTGCATAGTGTAATGACTCTCCCGCACACGGTGCCATGGCTTAACGTACCATCCGACGGACGGCGGTCTTCCCAAAACCATCGGTGTCCCCTACTAATCGTAGACACGGCGGGGAGTTTCGCGGAGATAAATCTCAACATGGCCCAGGTGGGACTTGAACATGGGAACTTCCGATTACGAGCCTGGCGCGCTTCTGATTGAGCCGTTCCGCCCCACTGAATTTAAAGTTTTTAAATTGTTGGAACTACAGTAAAATATCTGTCAATGTAAAAGATAACTGTTATAAGGATTATTATAACGGATACAGATTCTTTCAAAATTATTCAGATTATTTCAAAAGCGATTTTTCGCACCTATCATCACAAAAGGCACTTTTATGCCAATTATTATCTTCTATGACTTCATGGGTTGGGTTGTTTTACCTCTGAGCGGCACTTTTTTGCACACCATGGACTAAATGGCCAGGTCACAAGGACCCCGAAGGCTCAGAGAAGGTTGGGGGAGGGAACCCACTGGAACAGCTGTTGGGAGACAGATGGTAGCCTCCCGTCAAGGCCATCCAGCGTATTCTTTAACGTGCACAGGGTATGGCTCTCCCGCACACGGGGCCACGGCTTAACATCCCATCCGACGGACGGCGGCCTTTCCAAGCCCATCGGTGTCCCCTACTGACCGTGGGCAGGGCGAAGAATTTTGCGGAGATAAATCTCAACGCTGACCCAGCTGGGACTCGAACCTGCGAACTACAGATTACGAGCCTGGCGCGCTACCGACTGAGCCACCCCCGCCCCCTATGACTTCATGGACAAGATTAATTCACCTTAATGTAAAGTTTTTAAAATGGTTCGAACCTCAGTTGTATAGAAAACGAATCACGACTGAGTTTTTTTTTATCACCCAAGCGGTTACAGAAAGCTTACATCAAAAAGCATTTTATTAGCTTTTCAAATACCCAGCTATAGTTTCGCTATAAATCCGAGCAAACAACACACTCACAAAAAAAAAATGCCAAAACAAAAGAACATAAACAATTTTGAAATACCTTTAACGACTATTTTTTTTCTGCAATTATTTTTCTGACTACCTCCAACCGTCGTAAAAAAAACTAAACACCCTCTAGCAACAGCGGACATATAATAAGCTAGCATGTTTACTGTTCCAAAACAAACACAGCACAACAGACAAGCAATGTCAACGTCACCTTCTTCACATTTCACAGCAAATCTTACCTCACCTCTCGTGAGTCGGTGGGGGAAGCAGAATGTTGGGGGAAAGGGAGGAGGAGAGGGGGGTGCAGAAGGGGTTTATTCGCTTCCCCAATGTAACGTAACAGAAGTCAATGCGTTCCTGTCTCCGCGGAGCGCTACAAAAATCGTTTTAAAATGAATATTTTAAATACGACACTAGGAGAAGTTTAAAACACGACACTGGGCAAACGCCAGAAGCGCCAAACCCTTCCCCCGAGATTTCCTTGCCGGTAAACTACTCTCCGTCAAGCGCGTGCTCTTCTGAAGAGAATCACGTTCTTCGCAACGTATGCAAGCGAAAGTCGGGCGGAAAGACGCATAGACGCATATGAAGCCGGGGAATAGCCACCGGTGCAAGACATATTCCTCAGAGGTGAACAAATACAGTATTTACATGTTGTGAAAGTGGTAAGGATTACAACAGCAAAAGGGGCGCGTGTGGAAACATTTCTGCACAACTCCTGAAGGAAAGAAAGAAAGACGACACAGATGAGATGAAAGAATGAGAGATGGAGACAGAGAAAGAGGAGGAGGAAGAATGCACGGTGGGAGTGTTAGAGACAAACTCACATACTTGCGTCCCTTGAGAGGAGAGAGAGAGGCATACATAGAGATGGGGTCGAACATTTCCTGCCTGCTGCGTTCCTGCTGTATCAATTCTGGATTAGGCGAGAAACGAATCCTCGCACCAGATAGGTAGCGCAAGAAGTCGCCTTTTCCAAGTCTGCGTTTTTCGTCGTCGATGTGTTTGTTGCATTGCAGCATCTTTTCTCCGTCTTCTCATTCTCTCCATCTGTCTCATTTGCTCCCCATCTTCACCTTGACTCCATCTCTGAGATTTTTTCTCTTATCTCTGTTTTCAATTTTCTTCCAGGAGGGGAAGTTTCTTTTTCTTTCTGTTTTCTTCCCTTTTCTTTCTTTTGTTCTTCTTGTTTTTCTTCAGTTTTATTTTATTTCATTTTTATTTTTTATCTTTATTACTCTCTCAGAATTCTTGTTCCTAATCCTTTCTCTCAATTCCTCAGGTAAACAGTGACAACAGCTCTACCCAACATATTATCTTATCCCTGTATCCACTTTAAAGCAAGCCATTAGAACTTTCGGCAAAAAATTGAATCCATTTAGAGACCTGAATATATACACTGCTGGCCATTAAAAGTGCAGGGTATGGCTCAACCAGGAAACACAAGAGATATCAAAGCCATATTTAGTGAATACATAGCTTATGATACAAGGATCAATGATTACAAATACAACTCGGTTAGATTTGTGGAATACAAAGAAATCAGTATTTTGTGCAACCACCATGAGCGGCAATAATCGCTGCTACACGCTCCGGCATGGGGCGGGGGTGGCTCAGTTGGTAGCGCGCCAGGCTCGTAATCTGTAGTTCCCAGGTTCGAGTCCCAGCTGGGTCAGCATTGAGATTTATCTCCGCAAAATTCCCCGCCCTGTCCACGGTCAGTAGGGGACACCGATGGTCTTGGAATGGCCGCGGTCCGTCGGATGGGACGTTAAGCCGTGGCCCCGTGTGCGGGAGAGCCATACCCTGTGCACGTTAAAGAACACGCTGGATGGCCTTGACGGGAGGCTACCATCTGTCTCCTAACAGATGTTCCAGTGGGTCCCCTCCCCCAACCTTCTCTGAGCCTTCGGGGTCCATGTGACCTGGCCATTTAGCCCATGGTGTGCAAAAAAGTGCCGCTCAGAGGTAAAACAACCCAACTCAACCCAACGGTCCGGCATTGAGAGGATGAGATGTCGGATGTGTATTTGGGGAATGCCAGTCCATGCAGTTTCGATGCATAGCCAAATTTCATCTCTTGTAGCAGCTGCTAGTGTCTGGTGTACTAGTCGTCGTGAGATCATGAACCAGACATGTTCAATTGGGGACAGATCCGGTGAACACGCAGGCCAAGGCAGAAGTGTCACATGATGGCTATCCAGGAATTGCTGGACGATATATGCCACATGTGATCGGGTATTGTCCTGTCGGTAAATGGCACCAGAGAGCCCCTGAAGATAAGGTACGACCACAGGCTGCAACACCTCAGTGATGTGACGCTGGCTGTTCAAAGTACCGATAATGTGTATGAGGCACGTGCCTGTGTGGAGTCCAATGTCACCCCATGCCATAACACCAGCGGTCGGACCTGTATGGCGCTGCATCATGCATGTCTCACTGAGCCTGTTGCAGCGATACCGCCAGATACGGATTGGTCAATGATGGTGCTGCATACTGAAGCGGAATTTGTCTGAAAAGACGATGTGATGTCATTCACACATCCATGCACGACTTTCTTGACACCATTGCAGTCGCATACACCTCTGTTGTAAGGTCAATAGTAGCCTAGCAAAAGCAATGGCTGCCTAGCAAAGATGCTCCGATGCTACAAACGACGTCGAACCATACGTGCAGACACTGGTTGATGTGCAACACACCCCAAATATTGAGCTAAAGTGTTTGATGTGGCTGTACGATCATTCAAAGCCATGCGCACCAGATGTCTGTCCTCTCGTTCGTTTGTGTGACAGGGCAGTTGAGATCCCTCACGTCGGCGAGTTCGTTCCTCCTCTACCCACTGACGCCATATTCTCATCACTGTGGCAGCATTCCGTCCAACACGAGCACTGATGTCTCGGTACGATAATCCGCCTTCCCGTAATCCCACAATTCTCCCTCGATCATAGTCAGAAACCTGATCATATGGAGACCGTGTTCTTCGGCAGGGCATACTTGATCCTTTAGTGCGCAAGAACTGCGAGCAAACACAATTCCAGTGCTTTACACCGGCTCTTTGTAATATCCTCTTAAACCACTTCCAGGGGCGTTATTGTCACACATGATGTGCCTATGTCCTGCACTTTGAATCATTTACATATTCTCCCATGGGCTACCCATCTTGCATATTTCGGGACAATCTGGTGAGTTCTTCTTGGTAGCTTTAAATGGCCAGTAGTGTATATATAAATATACTACCCTTCAATACGTATTGCGAAGTGAATTGTTTTACCCCTGAGCAGAACCTTTTTTAACACAATGGGCTAAATGATCAAGTCACAATGATCCCCAGGGATCAGTGAAGGATTGCAGAAGGGTACAGTCGCTCAAAAAAGTATCCGAACACCATGGTTGATTACAGAATTCAGGAAAAATATCTGGCAACGATTTTTTTAGAAATTAGTGATCTGGCAACCTTCGTATCACGTGACACGAAGGTTGCCAGATCACTAATTTCTAAAAAAATCGTTGCCAGATATTTTTTCTGAATTCGGTAATCAACCATAGTGTTCGGATACTTTTTAATATATATATAATGCAATGAATATGGAGCGTGTGCAGTTACCGTTCACTGCAAACTGGAGCGGTTGCGGTTAATGTTCACAGCACATTGGATTGTGTGAGCTCACAAAGACCTGGATCGTGTGGGCTCACTCACGGAAATATTGAGCGTGTGCAGTTACCGTTCACAGCAAACTGGAGCGGTTGCGGTTAATGTTCACAGCACATTGGATCGTGTGAGCTCACAAAGGACCTGGATCGTGTGGGCTCACTCACGTAAATATTGAGCGTGTGCAGTTACCATTCACATCAAACTGGAGCGGTTGCGGTTAATGTTCACAGCACATTGGATCGTGGGAGCTCACAAAGACCTGGATCATGTGGGCTCACTCACGGATATATTGAGCGTGTGCAGTAACTGCAAACGCTCCAGTTTGCTGTGAACGGTAACTGGAGCGTGTACAGTTGCTGTACACGCTCCAGATATTTTTCCTGAATTCTGTAATCACGTGACACGAAGGTTGCCAGATCACTAATCTCTAAAAAAAATCGTTGCCAGATATTTTTTCTGAATTCTGTAATCAACCATAGTGTTCGGATACTTTTTTGAGCGACTGTACGTAATGAGGATGCCTCCTTGTTCTGCTAGAGTCCAAGACATGAATTAATGGCTCGATCGGATTTTGAGCGACTGTACCCACTGGAATGGTAGCCTCCCTTCAAGGCCATCAAAAGGGTTCTTAACGGCTTTCCTGTATACGGGACCACCGCTTAACATCCCATCCGTCGGACGTCGGCCTTTCCCAGCCCATTGGTGTTTTTGTTTTGTTATCGAGGGCAGAGACGGGGTTTAGCGGAGACAAATCTTAACGTAGCAGAGATGGGACTCGAACCTGGGAATTGCAGATTACGAGCCTGGCGCGCTACCGACTGCGCCAAACTCCTTCGGTACTGGAACTTTTCCATGTTAGGTGAATGGAAATCCACGTTAAAATCTCTACCACTTAGGAAATAAGCTTTTTATGGAAACCTGCTACTGAAGATAAGTTGAAGATTGGACTCAAATCTCTGTTATTCTAGATTTTCATCAATATTCATTTAATATTTAAAGCTTCTCAGAGTATGCAAAAATTTATGGAAACTTAAAAAAAAAAAACAATTACAAAGCTTGTAAAATTACGTACAGTCGCTCAAAAAAGTATCCGAACACTATGGTTGATTACAGAATTCAGAAAAAATATCTGGCAACGATTTTTTTAGAAATTAGTGATCTGGCAACATCACTAATTCTGAAAAAAAAAAACGTTGCTAGATATTTTTTCTGAATTCTGTAATCAACCATAATGTTCGGATACTTTTTTGAGCGACTGTATGTTTTAAACTTTTTTTAACTTCCTTTTTATATCAGTTGTTATGCAGGTTGGTAGGATTGTATTCATTATTTGTATGTAAGAGCATATCTAATTTGGATCTCTTTTCGACTATCATATCATACTATATGATACTTGTAGAGGTCATATAGTAAAAGGTTAAAGACGAAGAACGTACGGAAGTAAAAAATAAGAATAAACACGTGTATAAAGAGGGGCGGGGGTGGCTCAGTCGGTAGCGTGCCAGGCTCGTAATCTGTAGTTCCCAGGTTCGAGTCCCAGCTGGGTCAGCGTTGAGACTTATCTCCACAAAATTCCCCCGCCCTGTCCACGGTCAATAGGGGACACCGATGGGCTTGGAAAGGCCGTTGTCCGTCGGATGGGACGTTAAGCCGTGTGCGGCAGAGTGATACCCTGTGCACGTTAAAGAACACGCTGGATGGCCTTGACGGGAGGCTACCATCTGTCTCCCAACAGCTGTTCCAGTGGGTCCCCTCCCCCAACCTTCTCTGAGCCTTCGGGGTCCATGTGACCTGGCCATTTAGCCTACGGTGTGCAAAAAAGTGCCGCTCATAGGTAAAACAACCCAACGTGTATAAAGACATTCAAACACATATACACATGTATTGGATATAGACAGACAGATATACAGAGAAAGAGATCGGCGAAGATTGAGAGGAGGTGGGATGAAAGAGGCAAAGAGCATGCTTAATTATTAATGAGGCACGCGCAGGCCTTGTGGAACTGTTCCCGAGAGGCTGGAGCATCCGCGGAAGCATGGGGATGGGAGAATGTTGGGATAAGACCAGACTTGATCTCACAGGAGCTTAGGAGCGACAGACTTGTATTACGGACGACAGACTTCTTGATTTTCGTCGCAGAACAGTCTGAGGAGTTCATGATGCTGGAGAGAGGAGGATGAGGATGAGGAGAGGGAGGAGGTAGGGAGAAAGGAGGAGTGGATGAGGGAGGGGGAAAGGGAGAGGATAGAGGGAAGATGAAGAGGAGGAGGAAGAAGCATTTGTTGGGCAGAAGAGATGAGATCGGCACAACATGACCAGGATGAGCCCGCAAGAAGAAACGAATCAGAAAAAAGGAGGATAAAAAAAGGAACAGAACACTTTCGTCGGTCATTCGGGATTACCTGACCATGGATCAATGAGAGAAGCCGTAAATCCTGCAGGGCGTCACTGCGAATTATCGAGACTAGTAGTTTCTTGCTTTGTTCTTGTTTGGTTTCGTGCTTTTGTTCCTCCTTGTTGTTTTTTGGGACGACAGAGAAGAATTTTAGACTTACACTGAAGTTCTGTTGTCATTTTCTGGCTTTCCACCAAACAGTAATAGCTTTTAGGTTGTTGTGTTGGGTTGTTTTACCTCTGAGCGGCACTTTTTTGCACACCATGGGCTAAATGGCCAGGTCACATGGACCCCAAAGGCTCAGAGAAGGTTGGGGGAGGGGACCCACTGGAACAGCTGTTGGGAGACAGATGGTAGCCTCCCGTCAAGGCCATCCAGCGTGTTCTTTAACGTGCACAGGGTATGGCTCTCCCGCACACGGGGCCACGGCTTAACGTCCCATCCGACGGACGGCTGCCTTTCCAAGCCCATCGGTGTCCCCTACTGACCGTGGGCAGAGCGGGGAATTTTGCGGAAATAAATCTCAACGCTGACCCAGCTGGGACTCGAAACTGGGAACTACAGATTACGAGCCTGACGCGCTACCGACTGAGCCACCCCCGCCCCAGCTTTTAGGTATCTTTGGGTCGTCTCTAAGACAAACTGACACGGAAGAAGAGCTATGTATGTTGTGTTGGACGCGTTCCGTTATAAAAGACGGAGAAATTGAAACGGAAGAAAAAAAAAAGTTGTTAAATTAAACGCAAACAGAGCAAAAAGGAGTCTTTGGTGTACGTACAGTGGCTCACAAAAGTATCCGAACACTATGGTTGATTACAGAATTCAGAAAATATATCTGGCAACGATTTTTTTAGAAATTAGTGATCTGGCAGCCTTTCGTTCCAAATAATGGAAAAAGTTTACCTCTTTTCTTGGGAAATTTCTTCTGAATTAAGGATGAAAGAACAAAAGCCTGGATCAATACAGCTGTAATCCGGTCGGGTTGGGTTCGGTTGTTTTACATCTCAGCGGCACCTTTTAGCACACCATGGGCTAAATGGCCAGGTCACATGGACCCCGAAGGCTTAGAGAAGGTTGGGGCAGGGGACACACTGGAACAGCTGTTGGGAGACAGATGGTAGCCTCCCGTCAAGGCCATCCAGCGTGTTCTTTAACGTGCACAGGGTATGGCTCTCTCACAGACGGGGCCACGGCTTAACGTCCCATCCGACGGACGGTGGCTTCCAAGCCCATCGGTGTCCCGTACTGACCCTAGGCAGGGTGGGGAATTTTGTGGAGATAAATCTCAACGCTGACCCAGCTGGGACTCGAACCTGGGAACTACAGATTACGAACCTGGCGCGCTACCGACTGAGCCACCCCCGCCCCTAATCCGATCGGAAATCCTCCTGTTCTTCCAATAAAACATTATTATTTCCAAGCCAACAATACAGTCTACTCTTCAATATCGACGTAAACAACAAAGTACAGAAATAAGGGAGATAGGCCTATAATTAGCAGGTAACAGAGGGTCGCCCATTATACAAAAAGGAAAATCAAAATTTCCATCCAGCTAGCAGAATAGACAGTGGTTCTAAATATCTTATTATACACATCCAGAATTATAGTTTGAGAAACCACAGATAAACATTTCAAAAATTCAGATCGAAATAAATCAGCATCAGGTGACTTTCCAGATTTCAATTTATTAATTCCCAGTTTTAATACAACAAACGAAATATTCGCATCCAAAATAGGATCGCGAATCTTGTCACAAGAAAAAAAAAAACCCATCGAACAAATCAAAGGGGGACCGAATTAGATCCCCAGGCGTATCGGCGAAAACACCACGGTAAAAATCATACCATGACTCAAGCAGAATATTAATATCAAAAAAGAGCTTTCTCCTAATATTTCTAACAACAGACCATAAATATCTAGAATCCCTACAGTTTAATAGCATAGCACTAATTTTCTCAAAAAATATCTCCTTTTTAATTCTGGAAAAAGATTTATGTTTTTTCAAAGCAGTGTTTATGTTACCGCTAAAGTGCAGAAATCAGTTATTCTACAGATTATCTAGGTATTGTGCAGATTAACTAGGGTGATCCGTTAACGTGCGGAAAATTGTTTCATTTCTCAAATTACCTAGGTAATCTGCAAATTACCTGGATAATCTGCACATTACCTACTAGGCACTCGTTAAAGTGAAAATAAGATCTTTGCTGGAACAACAGGAACGTTTCTGTACGCTTAAATTAACATAATGTTATTTATCTAGTGTCCGAGAGTAGAGTTGAAACCAGGGTCATCCCTCTGTCAACATGAATCAGTCGTCCGAATTATAAAAAACGCCCCCAAAATGAGCAGGCCAAGTGAGAACGAATCATTTTAGTGATTCGTTATCAAGAATGAATCACTTTACCGATTCGTTCTCACTTGGCCTCCGCTCATCCGGGGCGTTTTTTATAATGCGGACGAGTGAATCACGTGACACGAAGATTCATATTCAAGAGATTCACCATCATCATCATCATCCTCAAGCAGCCATGGGCTACGGAGGTCCAACCAGACCGTGCAATTTAGTTCTCCAAGCAAGTCTATCCTGAGCTACATCTACTGCATCTGGCCACTGCACACCAATTCTAACAAGCTCCTGTTTGACATTGTCTGCCCACCGCATCCTAGGTCTCCCCTTCTTTCTGAAGCCTTTAGGCACACTGTTCATAACCCTATTCGCCAATCTATAATTATTCATACGGGCAACATGGCCAAACCAACGGAGTCTCTCTCTGCAAAATATGCTGCTTAAAGGAGGTTGCAAACTGCTTTGCCTAATCTCATCATTAGTTACAAAGTTGAACCACCTAATGCCCAAGATACTGCGTAAGCATCTGGAATCAAAAGCATCTAGTTTCCTGTTATCTTGTTTACAAAGTGTCCAAGTTTCACTACCATAACTAACCCTAGAAAGAACCAAACTATTATACAGTCTAATTTTAGTCTTTAGGTGTATACGCCTATTTCTCCACACTCTCCATAAGTTCTTAAAAGTCCCGGCAGCAATTCCTATTCGTCTGTTAATCTCATGCCGCACATCACCATTATCTGTTACATAGCTCCCAAGATAATTAAACTGTGACACCTGCTCAAGACTGCAACCATTCAGATTAACTGAATAACAGCCTGCCTGACCAATTTTCATCACTTTAGTTTTCTCTCTGTTTATAACCAAACCTACTCTATTACCAGTCTCATCAACAGCTCGAATGAAAGAGTTCATCTCATCAACATCATTTGCCAAAAGGACTAAATCATCAGCATAATCTAAATCAGAAATTTTCGTATCTCCAGCCCATCTCAGTCCAAAATCTTTCCCTTGAAGTGAATTTCGCATAACATAATCAATAACCAAGCTAAAGAGAAAAGGAGACAAAATGCACCCTTGTCGAACACCAGAAGTAATGCTAAACCAATTGCTACAAGCCTTACCAACTCTCACACACGACTCGGTGTTATTATAGAGAGCTTTCATTATGTTAACTAACTTGTCTGGTATACCATATGATCACACAATCAACCACAAATTATGACGATCAACAGAGTCGAAAGCCTTTTTGAAATCAACAAAGCTAGCAACCAAAGGTTTCTGAAACTCTAAACATTTCTCAAGAATCTGCCTAAGTGAAAATATCTGATCCACACATCCCCTACCACTTCTGAATCCACATTGCTCATCACGCAATTGACTGTCAACCAGATTCTTAATTCTATTAAGCACAATCATGGAAAGAACTTTACCTGGAACAGAGAGTAGGCTGATACCCCTATAGTTATCACAAGAACTGCGATCACCTTTTTTGAAAATAGGGATAACAATAGCTCTGGTAAAATCCTTAGGAACCATGCCTTTATCATAAAAGATATTCAGAATTTCAGTCATCCAAGTGGTAACCGAAACATTCCCAGCTCTAAGCATTTCCGTAGTAATTTCATCTACCCCTGGGGATTTATGAAGTTTAAGTTTAGAAACAGCCAAAATAACTTCAGATTGTGTTATAGGGCCAACATTAAAGCCACCAATGCATCTATCATCATTGCAAACAATGGGAGTAGAACTAACTACATTGTTTAGAACATCACTGAAATGCTCAGCCCACCTAGCCATGACAGAATCCTCCTCTTCTATAACCTTACCTTGTTTATCCTTCAATACTTGTATGCCTGTCCGTTTTCTACCACACAAAACATTAATTATCTGGTACAGCTCTCTGCTGTTGTGCTGTCTAACTGCTTCCTCGGCTTTGTCAGCCAAACCATCAAGCCAAAGATTCTTATCAGCAGCTAACTGATCCTTTACAAGTTTATTAAGGTCTCTGTAATGCTTTCTATTAGTACTAGTAGGGTATTGATTAAGGGCATTCCTGCAGTTCTTTCTTTCCGAAATAAGCTCAAGTGCCTTATCACTCAGATAATTTTGCCTCTTCTGCTCCTTTTTTCCTAAAAGAGTACTGTTAGTGTCCAAAAAAGCCTGTTTAAAATGATCCCATTCTTCCTCAACTTCAGTAGTAAGCAAACCATGACTGTCATAATGACTAAGTAACCTATCACGGTAAGCTTTGGCTATAACTGTATCTTTCAGAGCTTCAGTATTAAAAGTAAATTTTTTAACCCTAGCACAACACTTTTTAAGTTTAAGTTGCAACACACTTTTAACAAGGTAATGGTCAGATCTAATTTCAGCTCCCCTATATGCCCTGGTATTCCTAACAGAACTAGCCCATTTGCTGTTAATTAATATGTAATCAATCATATTCTTATGCAGCCCATCAGGTGAAACCCATGTGTACTTATGTATGTCGCGGTGTTTGTAATAAGTGTTAGTTATTCTGAATCCATTGAGTTTACTTACCTGTAGGAGACGTTGCCCATTGCCATTGCAGCTACCAATACCAAAAGGGCCTATTACTCCTCCCCAAAGGTCAGAGTCAGTACCAACTTTGGCATTGAAGTCACCAAGAACAAGGGTAATATCTCCTTTCTTGACAGAATTCAAAATATCCTGAAGTTGTTCATAAAACCTATCCTTCTCATCCTCATCGGCATCCTCAGTGGGGGCATAACAGCAGATAACATTCAAGTCTTTAACGCTTGTCTGAAATTTTGCTGTAAGAAACCTTTCATTAATGCACTCATATCCTAGAAGAGCATCGCTAGCATGTCTGCTGAGAAGCAGACCCACGCCTTGGTGATGCTTATTGTCGTCCCTCCCTGAAAAGAGAAATTTAAGATTATTTTTAAGAATCTGACCTTTATTTGTCCATCTGGTCTCTTGCAAGCCGAGAATATCTAAATTATAATGGTGGAATTCTTGTGTGAGGACATCAAGAGAAAAAGCTCTGTGCAGAGTCCTCACATTCCAACTACCTATGGAGAGAAAATGGTTAGTGGGATGTTTAAAGAAACTATGTTTATTAAGAGAGGGAATGCCGACAATATCAAACAACCCCCTAATCGCAGACATGGGGCAAAGACCCGTTCCCCCACTACTAAAGGCTGAAGCCATCTACACTGGAAGACTTCCTCCAATGTAGAATTTGACGATGCCAATAGAAGCAAAGAGTTCAGGTGCCTGCGATGACTTCTGCTCAGGATTATCCACCAGCTGATAAACATATCCTGTGAATCTATTCACTTGGGGCTGTCAACCCACAAACAAACAGAAAACACAGCGGAAGATTTTCCCTCCACAGAAGCCCACCAGTGCAGCAAAATCAGGATCCATAATCAAGCTCAGAGCCATATATCTGTCCAGTCCAGTAGGTTTATATGGTCAGCACCAGGACCCTGTGTGGTTGACCAGTCCTCAGCAGGGTAGAAAAAAAAGAAAAGTAGCCATAGTTGTCCAAGATCAGTAGGCCACACTAATCTGGCAGCCCTCCCCTTCCGTTCACTTCAACAAGAGAGTATCTCTTTTGAAAGTTACTAACGGTCCGCACCACGAGAAGGCGGGGTCGGACATTTGGTGCTATGAGAGAAACAAACTTTTGAACTTTAACGATACGGAAGCCGTTAATGTGCACATTACCTAGGTAAAAATGCGGAAAACTCTTGATTCGCACGTTAACGGAGCAAATCAGTTAAACTGCAGATTAGCTAGGTAATGTGCACATTAACGGCTTTCGAGCTTTAGCGGTAACATATACGTTAAATCAGTCACTGTAATATTTCGATAACCTTGAAAGTGATCTCTGCAGATTTCTTTTAAACAACAAACATTCGTTATTGATTATAAGTGGAAGAATTTCTTCCAACTGATCCAGAGGATTGAACATCGCTCTCAAGAATTAAATCTGACAGACCAGCTGCCAAAGAAAAAACATTTTTACAGATTCTTCGGAAAAAGAGTATTTTCAACTAGTGAAGAGGCAACTGTACAGTCGCTCAAAAAAATATCCGAACACTATGGTTGATTACAGAATTCAGAAAAAATATCTGGCAACGATTTTTTTTAGAGATTACTGATCTGGCAACCTTCGTGTCACGTGATTACAGAATTCAGGAAAAATATCTGGAGCGTGTACAGCAACTGTACACGCTCCAGTTACCGTTCACAGCAAACTGGAGCGTGTGCAGTTACTGCACACGCTCCAGTTTGCTGTGAGCGGTAACTGCACACGCTCAATATTTCCGTGAGGAGCCCACACGATCTAGTATTAAAATAATATGACCACCTACAGTCGCTCAAAAAAGTATCCGAGCACTATGGTTGATTACAGAATTCAGAAAAAATATCTGGCAACGATTTTGTTTAGAGATTTGTGTCACGTGACACGAAGGTTGCCAGATCACTAATTTCTAAAAAAAATCGTTGCCAGATGTTTTTTCTGAATTCTGTAATCAACCATAGTGTTCGGATATTTATTTGAGCGACTGTACTATCCAAAAACTTCGCAAAGGCCGGTCCAGCTTCCGTTTCCCAAAAAGATCTTTTAATGACTGTTCCAGTAACCCTGTCAACAGAAGCAATATAACCAGAGCAAATAGGAAGTCTAAAAGTAGCAACAACAGGTAAATGGTCCGAATCCAGCTCCGGGTTCGGATCATTATAAAAAAATTATTCGGACCATTAATATGTCAAGTTTCTTTCACGATTACCAGGTAAAGTTCCCTTTAAGCAAATGAAATTATTATCAAGACAAAACTTGTACAAGACGAGATTGCCCCTTAGATTTTTGACCTTATCTTTTGAACTACGAAAAATAATATCTGAATCTAAAACGATATCGTAGTCTATTCAAAATAAAGTTCAATCTTCATCATCCGAAATCACCACAAAACATTTTCATATGAAGTGTAAGAGTCACAAATTAAATGCAAAAAGGAACTGAAGTCTTCATCGAATTTGCATCCAAGAGGGTTGGGTTGTTTTACCTCTGAGCGGCACTTTTTTGCACACCATGGGCTAAATGGCCAGGTCACATGGACCCCGAAGGCTCAAAGAAGGTTGGGGGTGGGGGACCCACTGGAACAGCTGTTGGGAGACAGATGGTAGCCTCCCGTCAAGGCCATCCAGCGTGTTCTTTAACGTGCACAGGGCATGGCTCTCCCGCACACGGGGCCACGGCTTAACGTCCCATCCGACGGACGGCGGCCTATTCCAAGCCCATCGGTGTCACCTACTGACCGTGGGCAGGGCGGGGAATTTTGCGGAGATAAATCTCAACGCTGACCCAGCTGGGACTCGAACCTGGGAACTACAGATTACGAGTCTGGCGCGCTACCGACTGAGCCACCCCCGCCCCCTCACGCAATGACTTACCAAATATTCCTAGTTTAAATCTAGCTGATCTTATGCGAGAACAATAATCATCGTTAATATAAACACCAGTACCTTTGAGATTAGAGTCATTGCTCTAAAGCAATGCTTAAGACATATCTTTATACTTAACAACTTACATAAAATCAATCGAGGGCGCGAGTCCCTCATTTTTGCTCCAGTTCTGTGGTCGCTTTCAATCGAAATATTCGAAATACCATGTTTCTCAGAACATAATTTCAAAACATTTCCTTCAATAATTTCCCATGGTTCCTTCTCCTCTTCTTCAAGACTAGAAATAATATTATTTCTACGACCACGATTTTATAGATCAGCAACTTTGCTTAGAAACCGTTGATACTCCAGTTTCAAGTTTTTCAGTGACACATTATCGGTTCCAGGTTGAGCAGGAGACGAGAATGTTTGTCCACTTCAATCAATCTGTTCTCATAATCAACCAAGGATCCGTTGCTATTTTCAACCCAAAACTGTATTCTCTCAATACGATCAAGGAGTTGTGTTGGGTTGATTTACCTCTGAGTGGCACTTTTTTGCACACCATGGGCTAAATGGCCAGGTTTGAATATTTAAAAGCAGTAAGACAACACATGATAATTTATTTTTGAAGTTTTTTAAAATTAGAATAACAACTCTTTTTTAAAAACATTTGAAAAATGCATATTTTAGAAGATAAATAATTAATATTAGAAGATAAGAATAAATATTTAAGTATAAATTTCATTCATTTTAGCTAGTTTGTTTCAACGAGATAGTGATATCGCTTATTCCGGGGAGGGGTTGGTGATATTATCTCTTCCGATTTACAGAAGAAATGGAGTGAGCGGGATTCTTTCTTAATTTTTTACGTGACAAGAAAGAGGGTTGGGTTGTTTTACCACTGAGCGGCACTTTTTTGCACACCATGGGCTAAATGGCCAGGTCACATGGACCCCGAAGGCTCAGAGAAGGTTGGGGGAGGGGACCCCGAAGGCTCAGAGAAGGTTGGGGGAGGGGACCCACTGGAACAGCTGTTGGGAGACAGATGGTAGCCTCCCGTCAAGGCCATCCAACGTGTTCTTTAACGTTGGATTGTTTTACCTCTGAGCGGCACTTTTTTGCACAACATGGGCTAAATGGCCAGGTCACATGGACCCCGAAGGCTCAGAGAAGGTTGGGGGAGGGGACCCACTGGAACAGCTGTTGGGAGACAGATGGTAGCCTCCGGTCAAGGCCATCCAGTGTGTTCTTTAACGTTGAATTGTTTTACCTCTGAGCGGCACTTTTTTGCACAACATGGGCTAAATGGCCAGGTCACATGGACCCCGAAGGCTCAGAGAAGGTTGGGGGAGGGGACCCACTGGAACAGCTGTTGGGAGACAGATGGTAGCCTCCCGTCAAGGCCATCCAGTGTGTTCTTTAACGTTGGATTGTTTTACCTCTGAGCGGCACTTTTTTGCACAACATGGGCTAAATGGCCAGGTCACATGGACCCCGAAGGCTCAGAGAAGGTTGGGGGAGGGGACCCACTGGAACAGCTGTTGAGAGACAGATGGTAGCCTCCCGTCAAGGCCATCCAACGTGTTCTTTAACGTTGGATTGTTTTACCTCTGAGCGGCACTTTTTTGCACACCATGGGCTAAATGGCCAGGTCACATGGACCCCGAAGGCTCAGAGAAGGTTGGGGGAGGGGACCCACTGGAACAGCTGTTGGGAGACAGATGGTAGCCTCCCGTCAAGGCCATCCAACGTGTTCTTTAACGTTGGATTCTTTTACCTCTGAGCGGCACTTTTTTGCACAACATGGGCTAAATGGCCAGGTCACATGGACCCCGAAGGCTCAGAGAAGGTTGTGGGAGGGGACCCACTGGAACAGCTGTTGGGAGACAGATGGTAGCCTCCCGTCAAGGCCATCCAACGTGTTCTTTAACGTTGGATTGTTTTACCTCTGAGCGGCACTTTTTTGCACAACATGGGCTAAATGGCCAGGTCACATGGACCCCGAAGGCTCAGAGAAGGTTGGGGGAGGGGACCCACTGGAACAGCTGTTGGGAGACAGATGGTAGCCTCCCGTCAAGGCCATCCAGTGTGTTCTTTAACGTGCACAGGGTATGGCTCTCCCGCACACGGGGCCACGGCTTAACGTCCCATCCGACGGACGGCGGCCTATTCCAAGCCCATCGGTGTCCCCTACTGACAGTGGGCAGGGCGAGGAATTTTGCGGAGATAAATCTCAACGCTGACCCAGCTGGGACTCGAACCTGGGAACTACAGATTACGAGCCTGGCGCGCTACCGACTGAGTCACTCCCGCCCCACGATCAAGAGCGTCTTCAAACATCACGTAAATCAAAAACGTCGCCAGCAAACATTTCTTCGGCAAGTCTCTCTAATTCAGTACTGCCATTAAATTTCCCACGAGTATGACGAGGAGGCTGCGAATCAACAGCAGCAGGGGAAAATGTCTTTTGTTCCGAACTAGTAGGTTTGTCATCCATAATCAACTAATTAATCTTCAAAAACGGAAATTCCCAGTAATAGGAACGATGCAAATAAAGAAAATTCAGTTATAGAATAACTCACAGAAAGTACCATAACTTAAATTCAAACTTTTCCAATGTTACGATGAACATCAGACGACGTACCTCACTTCCAATATTAGTGGGCGTACAGTAGCTCAAAAAAGTATCCGAACACCATGGTTGATTACAGAATTAAGAAAAAATATCTGGCAACGATTTTTTTTTAGAAATTTGTGATCTGGCAACCTTTGTGTACGTACATGAAGGTTGCCAGATCACTAATTTCTAAAAAAAAATCGTTGCCAGATATTTTTTCTGAATTCTGTAATCAACCATAGTGTTCGGATACTTTTTTGAGCGACTGTAGGTGGTCATATTATTTTGATACTAGATCGTGTGGGCCCACTCACGGAAATATTGAGCGTGTGCAGTTACCGTTCACAGCAAACTGGAGCGTGTGCAGTAACTACACACGCTCCAGTTTGCTGTGAACGGTAACTGGAGCGTTTACAGTTGCTGTACACGCTCCAGATATTTTTCCTGAATTCTGTAATCACGTGACACGAAGGTTGCCAGATCACTAATTTCTAAAAAAAATCTTTGCCAGATATTTTTTCTGAATTCTCTAATCAACCATAGTGTTCGGATACTTTTTTGAGCGACTGTACCACAGATCCGGTATAGGACAGTAATGGCGATGTTCACAGCCAAGCTCATTGGCTATAAAGCAGTAGTGTAAACTACAAAAATGGATGCTAAACCAAGTCAATAAGTCAAAATAAAACTCACTGTACCTACTATACAACGGTCAGCAATGGATGACTGCAAATATTAATGCAAAAAGATTGAAATTAGCAAAATCAGTAAAAATTTCGAGAGACATAACACATCAAAGCCCACACGCTCCAAAGACAGTGTTGCCCCTCCCAATTGCTTCTTTTACTGTGTAGGAAATAAAGTATCACGTTTTGTTCTTTCACGGTTGAACATTCTGTAATATATTCAACCAACCTATCAATGGTGTGCCATTTATCATCCCTGCACGTCAGCTCGTTTCATGCGGTTTTGTTTCAAATTCCATGAGACACCCTGTGCTTAATATTAACCACTCTGAGAGCATCCCCTTATCTTCGAGAGGAAGAGTCTCTTGATCTTCCTCCTAAACAGACACCTCATCCAGGAGGAACATCCCACACAATCGGACAATGCAACCACATTTCCAATTTGTTTCTACCATTTTCTCATTCAGGTGCCATTAATACAACTTCTCCTTTAATTTCCGAAGGAAGAGAGAAATTTGTCGTGGTTGTTGCGGAGCAATTACGGAAGAGTAGCGGATGAAAAGGGAAAGGGAAGAAGACTTTTGCCGAGATGATTAATTGTGCTCAGATGAATGGAAAGAGAGGAAAGATGGAACGAAAAGTGCACTTTTGGGATGATGAAGGCTCGACTACAATCGTGGCTGATGTAGGATGAATATTAAAATCCTTTTAGGGGTAAAATTAAACTGTCTATAAATAGGGTAGGTATGAAGTTGTGGTCAAGTTTGTGTTGATTTAAAAAAATTAGCCAAACGCTTGAAAGAATGTGTATGATCGGAAATGTTATTTTAGGTTACTGTAGCTCGGTGTCTCGCAAACGTTTTTACTCTGCGGCACACTGAATCTAATTTTTATTCCGCGGCACACTGAATCTATTTTTTTCCGCGGCACACCTAAAAAAGAATAAAAGCAAACTCTATATAATCGTCATTATATTTGCGCTTTGTTGAAGTCATCAGCCTGATTTTACTTGAAGATTTGCTCTCGTTCTTTAATTCATAACTCGGTGTTTGTTTTAAATATTTGTCCATTCTATGGCTTGAAATAATAAAAAATTAGTACCAAAATTTGGAAAAAGCTTGATAAATACTTACAAGATCCCAGTTGATAAAATCTGAAAGATTTTTATTAAAGCACGTCGATAACACAAGTCAAGTCAAAATGAAATCTTTCGAATATCTAGTGTCAATTTGAAAATCTCTTGCGGCACACTTGGAATTTCTCGCGGCACACAGTTTGCGAGACACTGCTGTAGTTTAACGAGAAAGTCAAAAGTTTTGGAAATTCTTTACATCTTATATATTGATGTGCACAATATAAGTTATAATTCCATCATTATGTCAAAGTTCAATTAGTTTCGAATATCTAAATCTTCTGAAATAAGTTTCTTTTATCGAGGGTAGAAGTTTAATTAAAAATACTCAATAAAATCTATTGAATGTTTGAATATTTAAAAGCAGTAAGACAACACATGATAATTTATTTTTGAAGTTTTTTAAAATTAGAATAACAACTCTTTTTTAAAAACATTTGAAAAATGCATATTTTAGAAGATAAATATGAATATTTAAGTATAAATTTCATTCATTTTAGCTAGTTTGTTTCAACGAGATAGTGAATCGCTTATTCCGGGGAGGGGTTGGTGATATTATCTCTTCCGATTTACAGAAGAAATGGAGTGAGCGGGATTCTTTCTTAATTTTTTACGTGACAAGAAAGAGGGTTGGGTTGTTTTACCTCTGAGCGGCACTTTTTTGCACACCATGGGCTAAATGGCCAGGTCACATGGACCCCGAAGGCTCAGAGAAGGTTGGGGGAGGGGACCCACTGGAACAGCTGTTGGGAGACAGATGATAGCCTCCCGTCAAGGCCATCCAGCGTGTTCTTTAACGTGCGCAGTGTATGAGCTCTCCCACACACGGGGCTACGGCTTAACGTCACATCCGACGGACGGCGGCTTTTCCAAGCCCATCGGTGTCCCCTACTGACCGTAGGCAGGGCGGGGAATTTTGCGGAGAAAAATCTCAACGCTGACCCAGCTGGGACTCGAACCTGGGAACTACGGATTCGAGCCTGGCGCGCTACCGACTGAGCCACCCCCGCCCCCTCACAAGAAAGAGGAGAAACGGCATTTTAAATTTCCCAGGAGGAGTTGAGATCCATTTCAAAATTTCCAGAACAGTTGACTGTTATGCCCTTTAAGAGTTCGAAGATATGGAGTGGGATATCTTATTTACGATTTCCTATCAATGAGGGGTTATGTTTTTGTTTTTATTTCCAGAGTGGGAGGAGAACAGTATTTCCAGTGAAGTTACGGGAAATGATCTTTGAAAAATTCCAGGAGGGAGTGATGGCCTCTCAAAATTCCCAGGGCACTTGTAGGTTGCGCCTTTTTGAGATTTGCAGAAGGTGAAAAAGAGATAATCCTTTCGAGATTTCCACAGTTGTTTTTTGGGTTGTTTTTCCTCTGAGGGACCTTTTTTGCGCTTAATGGGCTAAATGGCCAGGTCACACAAACCCCAAGGGCTCAGAGAAGAGAACCAGTGTTAGGAGACAGACAGTGTTAGAGACCTTCCGTCAATTCCAGGAGAGAATGATGGCAATCTCAAAATTCCCAGGGCACTTTTAGGTTGCGCCTTTTTGAGATTTGCAGAAGGTGAAAAAGAGATAATCCTTTCGAGATTTCCACAGTTGTTTTTTGGGTTGTTTTTCCTCTGAGGGACCCTTTTTTGCGCTTAATGGGCTAAATGGCCAGGTCACAAAAACCCCAAGGGCTCAGAGAAGAGAACCAGTGTTAGAAGACAGACAGTGTTAGGAGACCTTCCGTCAAGGACCGTCAAAGACCTTCCGTCAATTCCATCAAGGACCTTCCGTCAGAACCTTCCGTCAATTCCAGGAGAGAATGATGGCAATCTCAAAATTCCCAGGGCACTTGTAGGTTGCGCCTTTTTGAGATTTGCAGAAGGTGAAAAAGAGATAATCCTTTCGAGATTTCCACAGTTGTTTTTGGGTTGTTTTCCCTCTGAGGGACCCTTTTTTGCGCTTAATGGGCTAAATGGCCAGGTCACAAAAACCCCAAGGGCTCAGAGAAGAGAACCACTGTTACGAGACAGATGGAAGCCTTCCGTCAAAGCCATCCAGCGTGCTCTTTATAGTGAACTGTGTATGTCTTTCCTCCACAGCCCCACGGCTTTACGTTCCATCCTACGGATGGCGCTATTCCCAAGACCATCGGTGTTCCCTTTTTCACTGATGGCAGGGTGGAATTAGGCGAGACAATTTCAACGATGGAGGTTATAGATGTTGTTTAATTTGCATATTTCTTTCCATGAAATGAAATATATGGACAAAAATTTCGATTTGATTTAACGATATTTAGATTTCTCAAGATTAGGCATTTTTCCCTCCTCTTTCCCATGCCTCGAAGTAGGAGATCATGCCTCGAAATGAGATTTACGACATTGTGAACTTTTAGCCTCTTGTGGAAGGAAAAAGTACCTCGAAGCAAGAGGTCATGCCTCGAAATGAGATTTACGACATTGTGAACTTTTAGCCTCTTGTGGAAGGAAAAAGTACCTCGAAGCAGGAGGTCATGCCTCGAAATGAGATTTACGACATTGTGAACTTTTAGCCTCTTGTGGAAGGAAAAAGTACCTCGAAGCAGGGGGTCATGCCTCGAAATGAGATTTAGGACACTGTGAACTTTTAGCCTCTTGTGGAAGGAAAAAGTACCTCGAAGCAGGAGGTCATGCCTCGAAATGAGATTTACGACATTGTGAACTTTTAGCCTCTTGTGGAAGGAAAAAGTACCTCGAAGCAGGGGGTCATGCCTCGAAATGAGATTTAGGACACTGTGAACTTTTAGCCTCTTGTGGAAGGAAAAAGTACCTCGAAGCAGGAGGTCATGCCTCGAAATGAGATTTACGACATTGTGAACTTTTAGCCTCTTGTGGAAGGAAAAAGTACCTCGAAGCAGGGGGTCATGCCCCGAAATGAGATTTACGACATTGTGAACTTTTAGCCTCTTGTGGAAGGAAAAAGTACCTCGAAGCAGGAGGTCATGCCTCGAAATGAGATTTACGACATTGTGAACTTTTAGCCTCTTGTGGAAGGAAAAAGTACCTCGAAGCAGGGGGTCATGCCTCGAAATGAGATTTAGGACACTGTGAACTTTTAGCCTCTTATGGAAGGAAAAAGTACTTCGAAGCAGGAGGTCATGCCTCGAAATGAGATTTACGACACTGTGAACTTTTAGCCTCTTATGGAAGGAAAAAGTACTTCGAAGCAGGAGGTCATGCCTCGAAATGAGATTTAGGACACTGTGAACTTTTAGCCTCTTATGGAAGGAAAAAGTACTTCGAAGCAGGAGGTCATGCCTCGAAATGAGATTTAGGACACTGTGAACTTTTAGCCTCTTATGGAAGGAAAAAGTACTTCGAAGCAGGAGGTCATGCCTCGAAATGAGATTTACGACACTGTGAACTTTTAGCCTCTTATGGAAGGAAAAAGTACTTCGAAGCAGGAGGTCATGCCTCGAAATGAGATTTAGGACACTGTGAACTTTTAGCCTCTTATGGAAGGAAAAAGTACTTCGAAGCAGGAGGTCATGCCTCGAAATGAGATTTAGGACACTGTGAACTTTTAGCCTCTTATGGAAGGAAAAAGTACTTCGAAGCAGGAGGTCATGCCTCGAAATGAGATTTAGGACACTGTGAACTTTTAGCCTCTTGTGGAAGGAAAAAGTACCTCGAAGCAGGAGGTTATGCCTCGAATTGAGATTTACGACATTGTGAACTTTTAGCCTCTTGTGGAAGGAAAAAGTACCTCGAAGCAGGAGGTCAGGCCTCGAATTGAGATTTAGGACACTGTGAACTTTTAGCCTCTTATGGAAGGAAAAAGTACTTCGAAGCAGGAGGTCATGCCTCGAAATGAGATTTAGGACACTGTGAACTTTTAGCCTCTTGTGGAAGGAAAAAGTACCTCGAAGCAGGAGGTTATGCCTCGAATTGAGATTTACGACATTGTGAACTTTTAGCCTCTTGTGGAAGGAAAAAGTACCTCGAAGCAGGAGGTCATGCCTCGAAATGAGATTTACGACATTGTGAACTTTTAGCCTCTTGTGGAAGGAAAAAGTACCTCGAAGCAGGGGGTCATGCCTCGAAATGAGATTTAGGACACTGTGAACTTTTAGCCTCTTATGGAAGAAAAAGTACTTCGAAGCAGGAGGTCATGCCTCGAAATGAGATTTACGACACTGTGAACTTTTAGCCTCTTATGGAAGGAAAAAGTACTTCGAAGCAGGAGGTCATGCCTCGAAATGAGATTTAGGACACTGTGAACTTTTAGCCTCTTGTGGAAGGAAAAAGTACCTCGAAGCAGGAGGTTATGCCTCGAATTGAGATTTACGACACTATGAACTTTTAGCCTCTTGTGGAAGGAAAAAGTACCTCGAAGCAGGAGGTCAGGCCTCGAATTGAGATTTAGGACACTGTGAACTTTTAGCCTCTTATGGAAGGGAAAAGTACTTCGAAGCAGGAGGTCATGCCTAGAAATGAGATTTACGACACTGTGAACTTTTAGCCTCTTGTGGAAGGAAAAAGTACCTCGAAGCAGGAGGTCATGCCTCGAAATGAGATTTACAACACTGTGAACTTTTAGCCTCTTATGGAAGGAAAAAGTACTTCGAAGCAGGAGGTCATGCCTCGAAATGAGATTTAGGACACTGTGAACTTTTAGCCTCTTATGGAAGGAAAAAGTACTTCGAAGCAGGAGGTCATGCCTCGAAATGAGATTTAGGACACTGTGAACTTTTAGCCTCTTATGGAAGGAAAAAGTACTTCGAAGCAGGAGGTCATGCCTCGAAATGAGATTTAGGACACTGTGAACTTTTAGCCTCTTGTGGAAGGAAAAAGTACCTCGAAGCAGGAGGTTATGCCTCGAATTGAGATTTACGACATTGCGAACTTTTAGCCTCTTGTGGAAGGAAAAAGTACCTCGAAGCAGGAGGTCAGGCCTCGAATTGAGATTTAGGACACTGTGAACTTTTAGCCTCTTATGGAAGGAAAAAGTACTTCGAAGCAGGAGGTCATGCCTCGAAATGAGATTTAGGACACTGTGAACTTTTAGCCTCTTATGGAAGGAAAAAGTACTTCGAAGCAGGAGGTCATGCCTCGAAATGAGATTTACGACACTGTGAACTTTTAGCCTCTTATGGAAGGAAAAAGTACTTCGAAGCAGGAGGTCATGCCTCGAAATGAGATTTAGGACACTGTGAACTTTTAGCCTCTTATGGAAGGAAAAAGTACTTCGAAGCAGGAGGTCATGCCTCGAAATGAGATTTAGGACACTGTGAACTTTTAGCCTCTTATGGAAGGAAAAAGTACTTCGAAGCAGGAGGTCATGCCTCGAAATGAGATTTAGGACACTGTGAACTTTTAGCCTCTTGTGGAAGGAAAAAGTACCTCGAAGCAGGAGGTTATGCCTCGAATTGAGATTTACGACATTGTGAACTTTTAGCCTCTTGTGGAAGGAAAAAGTACCTCGAAGCAGGAGGTCAGGCCTCGAATTGAGATTTAGGACACTGTGAACTTTTAGCCTCTTATGGAAGGAAAAAGTACTTCGAAGCAGGAGGTCATGCCTCGAAATGAGATTTAGGACACTGTGAACTTTTAGCCTCTTGTGGAAGGAAAAAGTACCTCGAAGCAGGAGGTTATGCCTCGAATTGAGATTTACGACATTGTGAACTTTTAGCCTCTTGTGGAAGGAAAAAGTACCTCGAAGCAGGAGGTCATGCCTCGAAATGAGATTTACGACATTGTGAACTTTTAGCCTCTTGTGGAAGGAAAAAGTACCTCGAAGCAGGGGGTCATGCCTCGAAATGAGATTTAGGACACTGTGAACTTTTAGCCTCTTATGGAAGAAAAAGTACTTCGAAGCAGGAGGTCATGCCTCGAAATGAGATTTACGACACTGTGAACTTTTAGCCTCTTATGGAAGGAAAAAGTACTTCGAAGCAGGAGGTCATGCCTCGAAATGAGATTTAGGACACTGTGAAATTTTAGCCTCTTGTGGAAGGAAAAAGTACCTCGAAGCAGGAGGTTATGCCTCGAATTGAGATTTACGACACTATGAACTTTTAGCCTCTTGTGGAAGGAAAAAGTACCTCGAAGCAGGAGGTCAGGCCTCGAATTGAGATTTAGGACACTGTGAACTTTTAGCCTCTTATGGAAGGGAAAAGTACTTCGAAGCAGGAGGTCATGCCTAGAAATGAGATTTACGACACTGTGAACTTTTAGCCTCTTGTGGAAGGAAAAAGTACCTCGAAGCAGGAGGTCATGCCTCGAAATGAGATTTACAACACTGTGAACTTTTAGCCTCTTATGGAAGGAAAAAGTACTTCGAAGCAGGAGGTCATGCCTCGAAATGAGATTTAGGACACTGTGAACTTTTAGCCTCTTATGGAAGGAAAAAGTACTTCGAAGCAGGAGGTCATGCCTCGAAATGAGATTTAGGACACTGTGAACTTTTAGCCTCTTATGGAAGGAAAAAGTACTTCGAAGCAGGAGGTCATGCCTCGAAATGAGATTTACGACACTGTGAACTTTTAGCCTCTTATGGAAGGAAAAAGTACTTCGAAGCAGGAGGTCATGCCTCGAAATGAGATTTAGGACACTGTGAACTTTTAGCCTCTTATGGAAGGAAAAAGTACTTCGAAGCAGGAGGTCATGCCTCGAAATGAGATTTAGGACACTGTGAACTTTTAGCCTCTTATGGAAGGAAAAAGTACTTCGAAGCAGGAGGTCATGCCTCGAAATGAGATTTACGACACTGTGAACTTTTAGCCTCTTATGGAAGGAAAAAGTACTTCGAAGCAGGAGGTCATGCCTCGAAATGAGATTTAGGACACTGTGAACTTTTAGCCTCTTATGGAAGGAAAAAGTACTTCGAAGCAGGAGGTCATGCCTCGAAATGAGATTTAGGACACTGTGAACTTTTAGCCTCTTATGGAAGGAAAAAGTACTTCGAAGCAGGAGGTCATGCCTCGAAATGAGATTTAGGACACTGTGAACTTTTAGCCTCTTGTGGAAGGAAAAAGTACCTCGAAGCAGGAGGTTATGCCTCGAATTGAGATTTACGACATTGTGAACTTTTAGCCTCTTGTGGAAGGAAAAAGTACCTCGAAGCAGGAGGTCAGGCCTCGAATTGAGATTTAGGACACTGTGAACTTTTAGCCTCTTATGGAAGGAAAAAGTACTTCGAAGCAGGAGGTCATGCCTCGAAATGAGATTTAGGACACTGTGAACTTTTAGCCTCTTGTGGAAGGAAAAAGTACCTCGAAGCAGGAGGTTATGCCTCGAATTGAGATTTACGACATTGTGAACTTTTAGCCTCTTGTGGAAGGAAAAAGTACCTCGAAGCAGGAGGTCATGCCTCGAAATGAGATTTACGACATTGTGAACTTTTAGCCTCTTGTGGAAGGAAAAAGTACCTCGAAGCAGGGGGTCATGCCTCGAAATGAGATTTAGGACACTGTGAACTTTTAGCCTCTTATGGAAGGAAAAAGTACTTCGAAGCAGGAGGTCATGCCTCGAAATGAGATTTACGACACTGTGAACTTTTAGCCTCTTATGGAAGGAAAAAGTACTTCGAAGCAGGAGGTCATGCCTCGAAATGAGATTTAGGACACTGTGAACTTTTAGCCTCTTGTGGAAGGAAAAAGTACCTCGAAGCAGGAGGTTATGCCTCGAATTGAGATTTACGACACTATGAACTTTTAGCCTCTTGTGGAAGGAAAAAGTACCTCGAAGCAGGAGGTCAGGCCTCGAATTGAGATTTAGGACACTGTGAACTTTTAGCCTCTTATGGAAGGGAAAAGTACTTCGAAGCAGGAGGTTATGCCTCGAAATGAGATTTACGACACTGTGAACTTTTAGCCTCTTGTGGAAGGAAAAAGTACCTCGAAGCAGGAGGTCATGCCTAGAAATGAGATTTACGACACTGTGAACTTTTAGCCTCTTGTGGAAGGAAAAAGTACCTCGAAGCAGGAGGTCATGCCTCGAAATGAGATTTACAACACTGTGAACTTTTAGCCTCTTATGGAAGGAAAAAGTACTTCGAAGCAGGAGGTCATGCCTCGAAATGAGATTTAGGACACTGTGAACTTTTAGCCTCTTATGGAAGGAAAAAGTACTTCGAAGCAGGAGGTCATGCCTCGAAATGAGATTTAGGACACTGTGAACTTTTAGCCTCTTATGGAAGGAAAAAGTACTTCGAAGCAGGAGGTCATGCCTCGAAATGAGATTTACGACACTGTGAACTTTTAGCCTCTTATGGAAGGAAAAAGTACTTCGAAGCAGGAGGTCATGCCTCGAAATGAGATTTAGGACACTGTGAACTTTTAGCCTCTTATGGAAGGAAAAAGTACTTCGAAGCAGGAGGTCATGCCTCGAAATGAGATTTAGGACACTGTGAACTTTTAGCCTCTTATGGAAGGAAAAAGTACTTCGAAGCAGGAGGTCATGCCTCGAAATGAGATTTACGACACTGTGAACTTTTAGCCTCTTATGGAAGGAAAAAGTACTTCGAAGCAGGAGGTCATGCCTCGAAATGAGATTTAGGACACTGTGAACTTTTAGCCTCTTATGGAAGGAAAAAGTACTTCGAAGCAGGAGGTCATGCCTCGAAATGAGATTTAGGACACTGTGAACTTTTAGCCTCTTATGGAAGGAAAAAGTACTTCGAAGCAGGAGGTCATGCCTCGAAATGAGATTTAGGACACTGTGAACTTTTAGCCTCTTGTGGAAGGAAAAAGTACCTCGAAGCAGGAGGTTATGCCTCGAATTGAGATTTACGACATTGTGAACTTTTAGCCTCTTGTGGAAGGAAAAAGTACCTCGAAGCAGGAGGTCAGGCCTCGAATTGAGATTTAGGACACTGTGAACTTTTAGCCTCTTATGGAAGGAAAAAGTACTTCGAAGCAGGAGGTCATGCCTCGAAATGAGATTTAGGACACTGTGAACTTTTAGCCTCTTGTGGAAGGAAAAAGTACCTCGAAGCAGGAGGTTATGCCTCGAATTGAGATTTACGACATTGTGAACTTTTAGCCTCTTGTGGAAGGAAAAAGTACCTCGAAGCAGGAGGTCATGCCTCGAAATGAGATTTACGACATTGTGAACTTTTAGCCTCTTGTGGAAGGAAAAAGTACCTCGAAGCAGGGGGTCATGCCTCGAAATGAGATTTAGGACACTGTGAACTTTTAGCCTCTTATGGAAGGAAAAAGTACTTCGAAGCAGGAGGTCATGCCTCGAAATGAGATTTACGACACTGTGAACTTTTAGCCTCTTATGGAAGGAAAAAGTACTTCGAAGCAGGAGGTCATGCCTCGAAATGAGATTTAGGACACTGTGAACTTTTAGCCTCTTGTGGAAGGAAAAAGTACCTCGAAGCAGGAGGTTATGCCTCGAATTGAGATTTACGACACTATGAACTTTTAGCCTCTTGTGGAAGGAAAAAGTACCTCGAAGCAGGAGGTCAGGCCTCGAATTGAGATTTAGGACACTGTGAACTTTTAGCCTCTTATGGAAGGGAAAAGTACTTCGAAGCAGGAGGTTATGCCTCGAAATGAGATTTACGACACTGTGAACTTTTAGCCTCTTGTGGAAGGAAAAAGTACCTCGAAGCAGGAGGTCATGCCTCGAAATGAGATTTACGACACTGTGAACTTTTGGCCTCTTGTGGAAGGAAAAAGTATCTCTCAGAGATGAAATGGAGTCGAATGGGATGGAGTTCTAAAACATTCATTGTCTCTAAAGGGAAATTTACTTTTAGCGTACTAACCTGTAGCTTATATTTTATATTTTTAATGTAACAATTTTTGTCTTCCAAAATATCTGAAGCCTCGCACAGGCTCCTCCCCCCAACTTCCCCACATGATATATGAATCTTAGCTAGACCATTGGGAATGACTAATTTCCATGAATATTTTAAAACATTATGGCAGCAGTTTTCAATTCATGTCACCAGAAAGAATAGGATCTTGTTATTTTTGGATGCATGAAAATCACTAGAAAGATGAAACCAACTTCAGAATAAACATGTCGGCAGTCAGCATCAGCTGCCAGAATGCCAAAATAATTATTTTATATTTTTAATTAATAATTGTTTTGTTTCGAGTAGACATCGTTTCGAACTTTTTGCACAAGACGAGTAAGTAAATAAAAAAATGGTATTGTGGAAAAAATAAAGAGAATAAAAATGGAGAAAAGCTCAGAGAAGACATTTATTAAACATTTTTTTCCTCCAATGTGCTTAATTATACTTCTGGAATGTTTTTGTTGGTGTCTACTTCTAAAGGGGAACTGATTTTTTTCTCAAAATTTTTTTCGATCTTTATTTGTCTTTTTTTCCCCGTTTTTTTCTGCCCCCCGTGAACATGCGTTAATTATGAAGGAACGAGAGAGATCAGACAATAGCTGAAAAGAGAGTAAGAAGAAAGGAAAGAAAATGAGAAGGAATGTAAGAAGAGTGAAGGAAGGATGCAGGAAGAAAAAAGGATTCGGGGAGACAATACGTTTTGAATAAAAAGATGAACTGTCTATAGCTTCCAATCAGAACGAATTCTTCAGTTTTCAACAAAGAAAGTGCAATAGCGAGATCAACACAAGAAGTAGCAAAAAGGGGGACTTAATAGAATCAGAAAACTTAAACAGTATAATTTTGAAGATCAAAGTTTATGTTTCTCATTGATATATGTATGTTATTGTCAATATTATGCTACATTTGCCCATCCCCAGGCAGTCTAAGGAGGTCCTTCAGTAGAAGGGCAAATTTAGGATTTCAAATTGAAAGCGTGAACAGCAAATTGTGCAGAAAAGCAAGAAATGTCAGTAGCAGCAGAGAACGTAAGAGGAGAAAAACAAAATCTCAAAGTACCAAGAAAAGAGAAAAATGTAGGAGCAGAAACGCAAATATATGAAATGGCAGTAGAATTAGAAAACGTAAGAGAAAAGGAACAAAAGAACAAAGTGAAGTAGAAAGGCAGTTGAAGGAGAGAACGTAAGAGAAAAAGCAGAAGTAGAAAGTGCCAGGGGAAGTGGTAAATGTAAGAGAAGAAAAGCAAACGTATGAAATAGAAGTAGAGAAGGAAAGAGAAAAAAGAAGAAGTATAAAGTACCAAGGGAAGTGGTAAATGTAAGAGAAGAGAAGCGAATATATGAAATGGAAGTAGAGAAGGAAAGAGAAAAAAGCAGAAGTAGAAAGTGCCAGGGGAAGTGGTAAATGTAAGAGAAGAAAAGCGAATATATGAAATGGAAGTAGAGAAGGAAAGAGAAAAAAGCAGAAGTAGAAAGTGCCAGGGGAAGTGGTAAATGTAAGAGAAGAAAAGCGAATATATGAAATGGAAGTAGAGAAGGAAAGAGAAAATAGCAGAAGTAGAAAGTGCCAGGGGAAGTGGTAAATGTAAGAGAAGAAAAGCGAATATATGAAATGGAAATAGAGAAGGAAAGAGAAAAAACCAGAAGTAGAAAGTGCCAGGGGAAGTGGTAAATGTAAGAGAAGAGAAGCGAATATATGAAATGGAAGTAGAGAAGGAAAGAGATAAAAAGCAGAAGTAGAAAGTGCCAGGGGAAGTGGTAAATGTAAGAAAAGAAAAGCGAATATATGAAATGGAAGTAGAGAAGGAGAGAGAAAAAAAGCAGAAGTAGAAAGTGCCAGGGGAAGTGGTAAATGTAAGAGAAGAAAAGCGAATATATGAAATGGAAGTAGAGAACGAAAGAGAAAAAACCAGAAGTAGAAAGTGCCAATGGAAGTGGTAAATGTAAGAGAAGAAAAGCGAATATATGAAATGGAAGTAGAGAAGGAAAGAGAAAAAACCAGAAGTAGAAAGTGCCAGGGGAAGTGGTAAATGTAAGAAAAGAAAAGCGAATATATGAAATGGAAGTAGAGAAGGAGAGAGAAAAAAAGCAGAAGTAGAAAGTGCCAGGGGAAGTGGTAAATGTAATTGAAGAGAAGCGAATATATGAAATGGAAGTAGAGAAGGAAAGAGAAAAAAGCAGAAGTAGAAAGTGCCAGGGGAAGTGGTAAATGTAAGAGAAGAGAAGCGAATATATGAAATGGAAGTAGAGAAGGAAAGAGAAAAAAGCAGATGTAGAAAGTGCCAGGGGAAGTGGTAAATGTAAGAGAAGAAAAGCGAATATATGAAATAGAAGTAGATAAGAAAAGAGAAAAAAGCAGAAGTAGAAAGTGCCAGGGGAAGTGGTAAATGTAAGAGAAGAAAAGCGAATATATGAAATGGAAGTAGAGAAGGAAAGAGAAAAAAGCAGAAGTAGAAAGTGCCAAGGGAAGTGGTAAATGTAAGAGAAGAAAAGTGAATATATGAAATGGAAGTAGAGAAAAAAAGAGAAAAAAGCAGAAGTAGAAAGTGCCAGGGGATGTGGTAAATGTAAGAGAAGAGAAGTGAATATATGAAATGGAAGTAGAGAAGGAAAGAGAAAAAAGCAGAAGTAGAAAGTGCCAAGGGAAGTGGTAAATATAAGAAAAGAAAAGCGAATATATGAAATGGAAGTAGAGAAGGAAAGAGAAAAAAGCAGAAGTAGAAAGTGCCAAGGGAAGTGGTAAATGAAAGAGAAGAAAAGCGAATATATGAAATGGAAGTAGAGAAGGAAAGAAAAAAAACCGAAGTAGAAAGTGCCAAGGGAAGTGGTAAATGTAAGAGAAGAGAAGCGAATGTATGAAATGGAAGTAGAGAAGGAAAGAGAAAAAGTAGAAGAAGAAAGTGCCAGGGGAAGTGGTAAATGTAAGAGAAGAGAAGCGAAAATATGAAATGGAAGTAGAGAAGGAAAGAGAAAAAAGCAGAAGTAGAAAGTGCCAGAGGAAGTGGTAAATGTAAGAGAAGAGAAGCGAATGTATGAAATGGAAGTAGAGAAGGAAAGAGAAAGAAGCAGATGTAGAAAGTGCCAGGGGAAGTAGTAAATGTAAGAGAAGAAAAGTGAATATACGAAATGGAAATAGAGAAGGAAAGAGAAAAAAGCAGAAGTAGAAAGTGCCAGGGGAAGTGGTAAATGTAAGAGAAGAAAAGCGAATATATGAAATGGAAGTAGAGAAGGAAAGAGAAAAAACCAGAAGTAGAAAGTGCCAGGGGAAGTGGTAAATGTAAGAGAAGAAAAGCGAATATATGAAATGGAAGTAGAGAAGGAAAAAGAAAAAAGCAGAAGTAGAAAGTGCCAGGGGAAGTGGTAAATGTAAGAGAAGAAAAGCGAACATATGAAATGGAAGTAGAGAAGGAAAGAAAAAAAGCAGAAGTAGAAAGTGCCAGGGGAAGTGGTAAATGTAAGAGAAGAGAAGCGAATATATGAAATGGAAGTAGAGAAGGAAAGAGAAAAAAGCAGAAGTAGAAAGTGCCAAGGGAAGTGGTAAATGTAAGAGAAGAAAAGCGAACATATGAAATGGAAGTAGAGAAGGAAAAAGAAAAAAGCAGAAGTAGAAAGTGCCAGGGGAAGTGGTAAATGTAAGAGAAGAAAAGCGAATGTATGAAATGGAAGTAGAGAAGGAAACAGAAAAAAGCAGATGTAGAAAGTGCCAGGGGAAGTAGTAAATGTAAGAGAAGAAAAGCGAATATATGAAATGGAAGTAGAGAAGGAAAGAGAAAAAAGCAGATGTAGCAAGTGCCAGGGGAAGTGGTAAATGTAAGAGAAGAAAAGCGAATATATGAAATGGAAGTAGAGAAGGAAAGAGAAAAAAGCAGAAGTAGAAAATGCCAGGGGAAGTTGTAAATGTAAGAGAAGAAGAGTGAATATATGAAATGGAAGTAGAGAAGGAAAGAGAAAAAAGCAGAAGTAGAAAGTGCCAACGGAAGTGGTAAATGTAAGAGAAGAAAAGCGAATATATGAAATGGAAATAGAGAAGGAAAGAGAAAAAAGCAGAAGTAGAAAATGCCAGGTGAAGTGGTAAATGTAAGAGAAGAAAAGCGAATATATGAAATGGAAGTAGAGAAGGAAAGAGAAAAAAGCAGATGTAGAAACTGCCAGGGGAAGTGGTAAATGAAAGAAAAGAAAAGCGAATATATGAAATGGAAGTAGAGAAGGAAAGAGAAAAAAGCTGATGTAGAAAGTGCCAGGGGAAGTGGTAAATGTAAGAGAAGAAAAGCGAATATATGAAATGGAAGTAGAGAAGTCAAGAGAAAAAAGCAGAAGTAGAAAGTGCCAGGGGAAGTGGTAAATGTAAGGGAAGAGAAGCGAATATATGAAATGGAAGTAGAGAATGAAAGAGAAAAAAGCAGAAGTAGAAAGTGCCAAGGGAAGTGGTAAATGTAAGAGAAGAAAAGCGAATATATGAAATGGAAGTAGAGAAGGAAAGAGAAAAAAGCAGAAGTAGAAAGTGCTAAGGGAAGTTGTAAATGTAAGAGAAGAAAAGCAAATATATGAAATGGAAGTAGAGAAGGAAAGAGAAAAAGCAGAAGTAGAAAGTGCCAGGGGAAGTGGTAAATCTAAGAGAAGAAAAGCGAATATATGAAATGGAAGTAGAGAAGGAAAGAGAAAAAAGCAGAAGTAGAAAGTGCCAAGGGAAGTGGTAAATGTAAGAAAAGAAAAGCGAATATATGAAATGCAAGTAGAAAAGGAAAGAGAAAAAAGCAGAAGTAGAAAGTGCCAAGGGAAGTGGTAAATGAAAGAGAAGAAAAGCGAATATATGAAATGGAAGTAGAGAAGGAAAGAGAAAAAAGCTGATGTAGAAAGTGCCAGGGGAAGTGGTAAATGTAAGAGAAGAAAAGCGAATATATGAAATGGAAGTAGAGAAGGAAAGAGAAAAAAGCAGAAGTAGAAAGTGCCAAGGGAAGTTGTAAATATAAGAGAAGAAAAGCGAATATATGAAATGGAAGTAGAGAAGGAAAGAGAAAAAAGCAGAAGTAGAAAGTACCAGGGGAAGTGGTAAATGTAAGAGAAGAGAAGCGAATATATGAAATGGAAGAAGAGAAGGAAAGAGAAAAAAGCAGAAGTAGAAAGTGCCAAGGGAAGTGGTAAATGTAAGAGAAGAGAAGCGAATATATGAAATGGAAGTAGAGAAGGAAAAAGAAAAAAGCAGAAGTAGAAAGTGCCAAGGGAAGTGGTAAATGTAAGAGAAGAAAAGCGAATGTATGAAATGGAAGTAGAGAAGGAAAGAGAAAAAAGCAGATGTAGAAAGTGCCAGGGGAAGTAGTAAATGTAAGGGAAGAGAAGCGAATATATGAAATGGAAGTAGAGAAGGAAAGAGAAAAAAGCAGAAGTAGAAAGTGTCAGGGGAAGTGGTAAATCTAAGAGAAGAAAAGCGAATATATGAAATGGAAGTAGAGAAGGAAAGAGAAAAAAGCAGAAGTAGAAAGTGCCAAGGGAAGTGGTAAATGTAAGAAAAGAAAAGCGAATATATGAAATGCAAGTAGAAAAGGAAAGAGAAAAAAAGCAGAAGTAGAAAGTGCCAAGGGAAGTGGTAAATGAAAGAGAAGAAAAGCGAATATATGAAATGGAAGTAGAGAAGGAAAGAGAAAAAAGCTGATGTAGAAAGTGCCAGGGGAAGTGGTAAATGTAAGAGAAGAAAAGCGAATATATGAAATGGAAGTAGAGAAGGAAAGAGAAAAAAGCAGAAGTAGAAAGTGCCAAGGGAAGTTGTAAATATAAGAGAAGAAAAGCGAATATATGAAATGGAAGTAGAGAAGGAAAGAGAAAAAAGCAGAAGTAGAAAGTGCCAGGGGAAGTGGTAAATGTAAGAGAAGAGAAGCGAATATATGAAATGGAAGTAGAGAAGGAAAGAGAAAAAAGCAGAAGTAGAAAGTGCCAAGGGAAGTGGTAAATGTAAGAGAAGAAAAGCGAACATATGAAATGGAAGTAAAGAAGGAAAGAGAAAAAAGCAGATGTAGAAAGTGCCAGGGGAAGTGGTAAATGTAAGAGAAGAGAAGCGAAAATATGAAATGGAAGTAGAGAAGGAAAGAGAAAAAAGCTGATGTAGAAAGTGCCAGGGGAAGTGGTAAATGTAAGAGAAGAAAAGCGAATATATGAAATGGAAGTAGAGAAGTCAAGAGAAAAAAGCAGAAGTAGAAAGTGCCAGGGGAAGTGGTAAATGTAAGGGAAGAGAAGCGAATATATGAAATGGAAGTAGAGAATGAAAGAGAAAAAAGCAGAAGTAGAAAGTGCCAAGGGAAGTGGTAAATGTAAGAGAAGAAAAGCGAATATATGAAATGGAAGTAGAGAAGGAAAGAGAAAAAAGCAGAAGTAGAAAGTGCTAAGGGAAGTTGTAAATGTAAGAGAAGAAAAGCAAATATATGAAATGGAAGTAGAGAAGGAAAGAGAAAAAGCAGAAGTAGAAAGTGCCAGGGGAAGTGGTAAATCTAAGAGAAGAAAAGCGAATATATGAAATGGAAGTAGAGAAGGAAAGAGAAAAAAGCAGAAGTAGAAAGTGCCAAGGGAAGTGGTAAATGTAAGAAAAGAAAAGCGAATATATGAAATGCAAGTAGAAAAGGAAAGAGAAAAAAGCAGAAGTAGAAAGTGCCAAGGGAAGTGGTAAATGAAAGAGAAGAAAAGCGAATATATGAAATGGAAGTAGAGAAGGAAAGAGAAAAAAGCTGATGTAGAAAGTGCCAGGGGAAGTGGTAAATGTAAGAGAAGAAAAGCGAATATATGAAATGGAAGTAGAGAAGGAAAGAGAAAAAAGCAGAAGTAGAAAGTGCCAAGGGAAGTTGTAAATATAAGAGAAGAAAAGCGAATATATGAAATGGAAGTAGAGAAGGAAAGAGAAAAAAGCAGAAGTAGAAAGTACCAGGGGAAGTGGTAAATGTAAGAGAAGAGAAGCGAATATATGAAATGGAAGAAGAGAAGGAAAGAGAAAAAAGCAGAAGTAGAAAGTGCCAAGGGAAGTGGTAAATGTAAGAGAAGAGAAGCGAATATATGAAATGGAAGTAGAGAAGGAAAAAGAAAAAAGCAGAAGTAGAAAGTGCCAAGGGAAGTGGTAAATGTAAGAGAAGAAAAGCGAACATATGAAATGGAAGTAGAGAAGGAAAAAGAAAAAAGCAGAAGTAGAAAGTGCCAGGGGAAGTGGTAAATGTAAGAGAAGAAAAGCGAATGTATGAAATGGAAGTAGAGAAGGAAAGAGAAAAAAGCAGATGTAGAAAGTGCCAGGGGAAGTAGTAAATGTAAGGGAAGAGAAGCGAATATATGAAATGGAAGTAGAGAAGGAAAGAGAAAAAAGCAGAAGTAGAAAGTGTCAGGGGAAGTGGTAAATCTAAGAGAAGAAAAGCGAATATATGAAATGGAAGTAGAGAAGGAAAGAGAAAAAAGCAGAAGTAGAAAGTGCCAAGGGAAGTGGTAAATCTAAGAAAAGAAAAGCGAATATATGAAATGCAAGTAGAAAAGGAAAGAGAAAAAAAGCAGAAGTAGAAAGTGCCAAGGGAAGTGGTAAATGAAAGAGAAGAAAAGCGAATATATGAAATGGAAGTAGAGAAGGAAAGAGAAAAAAGCTGATGTAGAAAGTGCCAGGGGAAGTGGTAAATGTAAGAGAAGAAAAGCGAATATATGAAATGGAAGTAGAGAAGGAAAGAGAAAAAAGCAGAAGTAGAAAGTGCCAAGGGAAGTTGTAAATATAAGAGAAGAAAAGCGAATATATGAAATGGAAGTAGAGAAGGAAAGAGAAAAAAGCAGAAGTAGAAAGTGCCAGGGGAAGTGGTAAATGTAAGAGAAGAGAAGCGAATATATGAAATGGAAGTAGAGAAGGAAAGAGAAAAAAGCAGAAGTAGAAAGTGCCAAGGGAAGTGGTAAATGTAAGAGAAGAAAAGCGAACATATGAAATGGAAGTAAAGAAGGAAAGAGAAAAAAGCAGATGTAGAAAGTGCCAGGGGAAGTGGTAAATGTAAGAGAAGAGAAGCGAAAATATGAAATGGAAGTAGAGAAGGAAAGAGAAAAAAGCTGATGTAGAAAGTGCCAGGGGAAGTGGTAAATGTAAGAGAAGAAAAGCGAATATATGAAATGGAAGTAGAGAAGTCAAGAGAAAAAAGCAGAAGTAGAAAGTGCCAGGGGAAGTGGTAAATGTAAGGGAAGAGAAGCGAATATATGAAATGGAAGTAGAGAATGAAAGAGAAAAAAGCAGAAGTAGAAAGTGCCAAGGGAAGTGGTAAATGTAAGAGAAGAAAAGCGAATATATGAAATGGAAGTAGAGAAGGAAAGAGAAAAAAGCAGAAGTAGAAAGTGCTAAGGGAAGTTGTAAATGTAAGAGAAGAAAAGCAAATATATGAAATGGAAGTAGAGAAGGAAAGAGAAAAAGCAGAAGTAGAAAGTGCCAGGGGAAGTGGTAAATCTAAGAGAAGAAAAGCGAATATATGAAATGGAAGTAGAGAAGGAAAGAGAAAAAAGCAGAAGTAGAAAGTGCCAAGGGAAGTGGTAAATGTAAGAAAAGAAAAGCGAATATATGAAATGCAAGTAGAAAAGGAAAGAGAAAAAAGCAGAAGTAGAAAGTGCCAAGGGAAGTGGTAAATGAAAGAGAAGAAAAGCGAATATATGAAATGGAAGTAGAGAAGGAAAGAGAAAAAAGCTGATGTAGAAAGTGCCAGGGGAAGTGGTAAATGTAAGAGAAGAAAAGCGAATATATGAAATGGAAGTAGAGAAGGAAAGAGAAAAAAGCAGAAGTAGAAAGTGCCAAGGGAAGTTGTAAATATAAGAGAAGAAAAGCGAATATATGAAATGGAAGTAGAGAAGGAAAGAGAAAAAAGCAGAAGTAGAAAGTACCAGGGGAAGTGGTAAATGTAAGAGAAGAGAAGCGAATATATGAAATGGAAGAAGAGAAGGAAAGAGAAAAAAGCAGAAGTAGAAAGTGCCAAGGGAAGTGGTAAATGTAAGAGAAGAGAAGCGAATATATGAAATGGAAGTAGAGAAGGAAAAAGAAAAAAGCAGAAGTAGAAAGTGCCAAGGGAAGTGGTAAATGTAAGAGAAGAAAAGCGAACATATGAAATGGAAGTAGAGAAGGAAAAAGAAAAAAGCAGAAGTAGAAAGTGCCAGGGGAAGTGGTAAATGTAAGAGAAGAAAAGCGAATGTATGAAATGGAAGTAGAGAAGGAAAGAGAAAAAAGCAGATGTAGAAAGTGCCAGGGGAAGTAGTAAATGTAAGGGAAGAGAAGCGAATATATGAAATGGAAGTAGAGAAGGAAAGAGAAAAAAGCAGAAGTAGAAAGTGTCAGGGGAAGTGGTAAATCTAAGAGAAGAAAAGCGAATATATGAAATGGAAGTAGAGAAGGAAAGAGAAAAAAGCAGAAGTAGAAAGTGCCAAGGGAAGTGGTAAATGTAAGAAAAGAAAAGCGAATATATGAAATGCAAGTAGAAAAGGAAAGAGAAAAAAAGCAGAAGTAGAAAGTGCCAAGGGAAGTGGTAAATGAAAGAGAAGAAAAGCGAATATATGAAATGGAAGTAGATAAGGAAAGAGAAAAAAGCTGATGTAGAAAGTGCCAGGGGAAGTGGTAAATGTAAGAGAAGAAAAGCGAATATATGAAATGGAAGTAGAGAAGGAAAGAGAAAAAAGCAGAAGTAGAAAGTGCCAAGGGAAGTTGTAAATATAAGAGAAGAAAAGCGAATATATGAAATGGAAGTAGAGAAGGAAAGAGAAAAAAGCAGAAGTAGAAAGTGCCAGGGGAAGTGGTAAATGTAAGAGAAGAGAAGCGAATATATGAAATGGAAGTAGAGAAGGAAAGAGAAAAAAGCAGAAGTAGAAAGTGCCAAGGGAAGTGGTAAATGTAAGAGAAGAAAAGCGAACATATGAAATGGAAGTAAAGAAGGAAAGAGAAAAAAGCAGATGTAGAAAGTGCCAGGGGAAGTGGTAAATGTAAGAGAAGAGAAGCGAAAATATGAAATGGAAGTAGAGAAGGAAAGAGAAAAAAGCAGAAGTAGAAAGTGCCAGGGGAAGTGGAAAATGTAAGAGAAGAAAAGCGAATATATGAAATGGAAGTAGAGAAGGAAAGAGAAAAAAGCAGAAGTAGAAAGTGCCAGGGGAAGTGTTAAATATAAGAGAAGAAAAGCGAATATATGAAATGGAAGTAGAGAAGGAAAGAGAAAAAAGCAGAAATAGAAAGTGCCAGGGGAAGTGGTAAATGTAAGAGAAGAAAAGCGAATATATGAAATGGAAGTAGAGAAGGAAAGAGAAAACAGCAGAAGTAGAAAATGCCAGGGGAAGTGGTAAATGTAAGAGAAGAGAAGCGAATGTATGAAATGAAAGTAGAGAAGGAAAGAGAAAAAAGCAGATGTAGAAAGTGCCAGGGGAAGTGGTAAATGTAAGAGAAGAAAAGCGAATATATGAAATGGAAGTAGAGAAGGAAAGAGAAAAAAGCAGATGTAGAAAGTGCCAGGGGAAGTGGTAAATGTAAGAGAAGAAAAGCGAATATATGAAATGGAAGTAGAGAAGGAAAGAGAAAAAAGCAGAAGTAGAAATTGCCAAGGGAAGTTGTAAATATAAGAGAAGAAAAGCGAATATATGAAATGGAAGTAGAGAAAGAAAGAGAAAAAAGCAGAAGTAGAAAGTGCCAGGGGAAGTGGTAAATGTAACAGAAGAGAAGCGAATATATGAAATGGAAGTAGAGAAGGAAAGAGAAAAAAGCAGAAGTAGAAAGTGCCAAGGGAAGTGGTAAATGTAAGAGAAGAAAAGCGAATATATGAAATGGAAGTAGAGGAGGAAAGAGAAAAAAGCAGATGTAGAAAGTGCCAGGGGAAGTGGTAAATGTAAGCGAAGAAAAGCGAATATATGAAATGGAAGTAGAGGAGGAAAGAGAAAAAAGCAGAAGTAGAAAGTGCCAGGGGATGTGGTAAATGTAAGAGAAGAAAAGCGAATATAAGAAATGGAAGTACAGAAGGAAAGAGAAAAAAGCAGAAGTAGAAAGTGCCAGGGGAAGTGGTAAATGTAAGAGAAGAAAAGCGAATATATGAAATGGAAGTAGAGAAGGAAAGAAAAAAAGCAGAAGTAGAAAGTGCCAGGGGAAGTGGTAAATGTAAGAGAAGAGAAGCGAATATATGAAATGGAAGTAGAGAAGGAAAAAGAAAAAAGCAGAAGTAGAAAGTGCCAAGGGAAGTGGTAAATGTAAGAGAAGAAAAGCGAACATATGAAATGGAAGTAGAGAAGGAAAAAGAAAGAAGCAGAAGTAGAAAGTGCCAGGGGAAGTGGTAAATGTAAGAGAAGAAAAGCGAATGTATGAAATGGAAGTAGAGAAGGAAAGAGAAAAAAGCAGATGTAGAAAGTGCCAGGGGAAGTAGTAAATGTAAGAGAAGAAAAGCGAATATATGAAATGGAAGTAGAGAAGGAAAGAGAAAAAAGCAGATGTAGCAAGTGCCAGGGGAAGTGGTAAATGTAAGAGAAGAAAAGCGAATATATGAAATGGAAGTAGAGAAGGAAAGAGAAAAAAGCAGAAGTAGAAAGTGCCAAGGGAAGTTGTAAATATAAGAGAAGAAAAGCGAATATATGAAATGGAAGTAGAGAAGGAAAGAGAAAAAAGCAGAAGTAGAAAGTGCCAGGGGAAGTGGTAATTGTAAGAGAAGAGAAGCGAATATATGAAATGGAAGTAGAGAAGGAAAGAGAAAAAAGCAGATGTAGAAAGTGCCACGGGAAGTGGTAAATGTAAGAGAAGAAAAGCGAATATATGAAATTGAAGTAGAGAAGAAAAGAGAAAAAAGCAGAAGTAGAAAGTGCCAGGGGAAGTGGTAAATGTAAGAGAAGAAAAGCGAATATATGAAATGGAAGTAGAGAAGGAAAGAGAAAAAAGCAGAAGTAGAAAGTGCCAAGGGAAGTGGTAAATGTAAGAGAAGAAAAGTGAATGTATGAAATGGAAGTAGAGAAGGAAAGAGAAAAAGTAGAAGAAGAAAGTGCCAGGGGAAGTGGTAAATGTAAGAGAAGAGAAGCGAAAATATGAAATGGAAGTAGAGAAGGAAAGAGAAAAAAGCAGAAGTAGAAAGTGCCGGAGGAAGTGGTAAATGTAAGAGAAGTGAAGCGAATGTATGAAATGGAAGTAGAGAAGGAAAGAGAAAAAAGCAGAAGTAGAAAGTGCCAGGGGAAGTGATAAATGTAAGAGAAGAAAAGCCAATATATGAAATGGAAGTAGAGAAGGAAAGAGAAAAAAGCAGAAGTAGAAAATGTCAGGTGAAGTGGTAAATGTAAGAGTAGAAAAGCGAATATATGAAATGGAAGTAGAGAAGGAAAGAGAAAAAAGCAGATGTAGAAACTTCCAGGGGAAGTGGTAAATGAAAGAGAAGAAAAGCGAATATATGAAATGGAAGTAGAGAAGGAAAGAGAAAAAAGCAGAAGTAGAAAGTGCCAAGGGAAGTGGTAAATGTAAGAGAAGAAAAGCGAATATATGAAATGGAAGTAGAGGAGGAAAGAGAAAAAAGCAGATGTAGAAAGTGCCAGGGGAAGTGGTAAATGTAAGCGAAGAAAAGCGAATATATGAAATGGAAGTAGAGGAGGAAAGAGAAAAAAGCAGAAGTAGAAAGTGCCAGGGGATGTGGTAAATGTAAGAGAAGAAAAGCGAATATAAGAAATGGAAGTACAGAAGGAAAGAGAAAAAAGCAGAAGTAGAAAGTGCCAGGGGAAGTGGTAAATGTAAGAGAAGAGAAGCGAAAATATGAAATGGAAGTAGAGAAGGAAAGAGAAAAAAGCAGAAGTAGAAAGTGCCGGAGGAAGTGGTAAATGTAAGAGAAGTGAAGCGAATGTATGAAATGGAAGTAGAGAAGGAAAGAGAAAAAAGCAGAAGTAGAAAGTGCCAGGGGAAGTGATAAATGTAAGAGAAGAAAAGCCAATATATGAAATGGAAGTAGAGAAGGAAAGAGAAAAAAGCAGAAGTAGAAAATGTCAGGTGAAGTGGTAAATGTAAGAGTAGAAAAGCGAATATATGAAATGGAAGTAGAGAAGGAAAGAGAAAAAAGCAGATGTAGAAACTTCCAGGGGAAGTGGTAAATGAAAGAGAAGAAAAGCGAATATATGAAATGGAAGTAGAGAAGGAAAGAGAAAAAAGCTGATGTAGAAAGTGCCAGGGGAAGTGGTAAATGTAAGAGAAGAAAAGCGAATATATGAAATGGAAGTAGAGAAGGAAAGAGAAAAAAGCAGAAGTAGAAAGTGCCAAGGGAAGTTGTAAATATAAGAGAAGAAAAGCGAATATATGAAATGGAAGTAGAGAAGGAAAGAGAAAAAAGCAGAAGTAGAAAGTGCCAGGGGAAGTGGTAAATGTAAGAGAAGAGAAACGAATATATGAAATGGAAGTAGAGAAGGAAAGAGAAAAAAGCAGAAGTAGAAAGTGCCAAGGGAAGTGGTAAATGTAAGAGAAGAAAAGCGAACATATGAAATGGAAGTAAAGAAGGAAAGAGAAAAAAGCAGATGTAGAAAGTGCCAGGGGAAGTGGTAAATGTAAGAGAAGAGAAGCGAATATATGAAATGGAAGAAGAGAAGGAAAGAGAAAAAAGCAGAAGTAGAAAGTGCCAGGGGAAGTGGTAAATGTAAGAGAAGAGAAGCGAATGTATGAAATGGAAGTAGAGAAGGAAAGAGAAAAAGTAGAAGAAGAAAGTGCCAGGGGAAATGGTAAATGTAAGAGAAGAGAAGCGAAAATATGAAATGGAAGTAGAGAAGGAAAGAGAAAAAAGCAGGAGTAGAAAGTGCCAGAGGAAGTGGTAAATGTAAGAGAAGAAAAGGGAATATGTGAAATGGAAGTAGAGAAGGAAAGAGAAAACAGCAGAAGTAGAAAATGCCAGGGGAAGTGGTAAATGTAAGAGAAGAGAAGCGAATGTATGAAATGAAAGTAGAGAAGGAAAGAGAAAATAGCAGATGTAGAAAGTGCCAGGGGAAGTGGTAAATGTAAGAGAAGAAAAGCGAATATATGAAATGGAAGTAGAGAAGGAAAGAGAAAAAATCAGATGTAGAAAGTGCCAGGGGAAGTGGTAAATGTAAGAAAAGAAAAGCGAATATATGAAATGGAAGTAGAGAAGGAAAGAGAAAAAAGCAGAAGTAGAAATTGCCAAGGGAAGTTGTAAATATAAGAGAAGAAAAGCGAATATATGAAATGGAAGTAGAGAAAGAAAGAGAAAAAAGCAGAAGTAGAAAGTGCCAGGGGAAGTGGTAAATGTAACAGAAGAGAAGCGAATATATGAAATGGAAGTAGAGAAGGAAAGAGAAAAAAGCAGAAGTAGAAAGTGCCAAGGGAAGTGGTAAATGTAAGAGAAGAAAAGCGAATATATGAAAAGGAAAGAGAAAAAAGCAGATGTAGAAAGTGCCAGGGGAAGTGGTAAATGTAAGCGAAGAAAAGCGAATATATGAAATGGAAGTAGAGGAGGAAAGAGAAAAAAGCAGAAGTAGAAAGTGCCAGGGGATGTGGTAAATGTAAGAGAAGAAAAGCGAATATAAGAAATGGAAGTACAGAAGGAAAGAGAAAAAAGCAGAAGTAGAAAGTGCCAGGGGAAGTGGTAAATGTAAGAGAAGAAAAGCGAATATATGAAATGGAAGTAGAGAAGGAAAGAAAAAAAGCAGAAGTAGAAAGTGCCAGGGGAAGTGGTAAATGTAAGAGAAGAGAAGCGAATATATGAAATGGAAGTAGAGAAGGAAAAAGAAAAAAGCAGAAGTAGAAAGTGCCAAGGGAAGTGGTAAATGTAAGAGAAGAAAAGCGAACATATGAAATGGAAGTAGAGAAGGAAAAAGAAAGAAGCAGAAGTAGAAAGTGCCAGGGGAAGTGGTAAATGTAAGAGAAGAAAAGCGAATGTATGAAATGGAAGTAGAGAAGGAAAGAGAAAAAAGCAGATGTAGAAAGTGCCAGGGGAAGTAGTAAATGTAAGAGAAGAAAAGCGAATATATGAAATGGAAGTAGAGAAGGAAAGAGAAAAAAGCAGATGTAGCAAGTGCCAGGGGAAGTGGTAAATGTAAGAGAAGAAAAGCGAATATATGAAATGGAAGTAGAGAAGGAAAGAGAAAAAAGCAGAAGTAGAAAGTGCCAAGGGAAGTTGTAAATATAAGAGAAGAAAAGCGAATATATGAAATGGAAGTAGAGAAGGAAAGAGAAAAAAGCAGAAGTAGAAAGTGCCAGGGGAAGTGGTAATTGTAAGAGAAGAGAAGCGAATATATGAAATGGAAGTAGAGAAGGAAAGAGAAAAAAGCAGATGTAGAAAGTGCCACGGGAAGTGGTAAATGTAAGAGAAGAAAAGCGAATATATGAAATTGAAGTAGAGAAGAAAAGAGAAAAAAGCAGAAGTAGAAAGTGCCAGGGGAAGTGGTAAATGTAAGAGAAGAAAAGCGAATATATGAAATGGAAGTAGAGAAGGAAAGAGAAAAAAGCAGAAGTAGAAAGTGCCAAGGGAAGTGGTAAATGTAAGAGAAGAAAAGTGAATATATGAAATGGAAGTAGAGAAAAAAAGAGAAAAAAGCAGAAGTAGAAATTGCCAGGGGATGTGGTAAATGTAAGAGAAGAGAAGTGAATATATGAAATGGAAGTAGAGAAGGAAAGAGAAAAGAGCAGAAGTAGAAAGTGCCAAGGGAAGTGGTAAATATTAGAGAAGAAAAGCGAATATATGAAATGGAAGTAGAGAAGGAAAGAAAAAAAACCGAAGTAGAAAGTGCCAAGGGAAGTGGTAAATGTAAGAGAAGAGAAGCGAATGTATGAAATGGAAGTAGAGAAGGAAAGAGAAAAAGTAGAAGAAGAAAGTGCCAGGGGAAGTGGTAAATGTAAGAGAAGAGAAGCGAAAATATGAAATGGAAGTAGAGAAGGAAAGAGAAAAAAGCAGAAGTAGAAAGTGCCGGAGGAAGTGGTAAATGTAAGAGAAGTGAAGCGAATGTATGAAATGGAAGTAGAGAAGGAAAGAGAAAAAAGCAGAAGTAGAAAGTGCCAGGGGAAGTGGTAAATGTAAGAGAAGAAAAGCCAATATATGAAATGGAAGTAGAGAAGGAAAGAGAAAAAAGCAGAAGTAGAAAATGTCAGGTGAAGTGGTAAATGTAAGAGTAGAAAAGCGAATATATGAAATGGAAGTAGAGAAGGAAAGAGAAAAAAGCAGATGTAGAAACTTCCAGGGGAAGTGGTAAATGAAAGAGAAGAAAAGCGAATATATGAAATGGAAGTAGAGAAGGAAAGAGAAAAATGCTGATGTAGAAAGTGCCAGGGGAAGTGGTAAATGTAAGAGAAGAAAAGCGAATATATGAAATGGAAGTAGAGAAGGAAAGAGAAAAAAGCAGAAGTAGAAAGTGCCAAGGGAAGTTGTAAATATAAGAGAAGAAAAGCGAATATATGAAATGGAAGTAGAGAAGGAAAGAGAAAAAAGCAGAAGTAGAAAGTGCCAGGGGAAGTGGTAAATGTAAGAGAAGAGAAACGAATATATGAAATGGAAGTAGAGAAGGAAAGAGAAAAAAGCAGAAGTAGAAAGTGCCAAGGGAAGTGGTAAATGTAAGAGAAGAAAAGCGAATATATGAAATGGAAGTAGAGAAGGAAAGAGAAAAAAGCAGAAGTAGAAAGTGCCAAGGGAAGTGGTAAATGTAAGAAAAGAAAAGCGAACATATGAAATGCAAGTAGAGAAGGAAAGAGAAAAAAGCAGAAGTAGAAAGTGCCAAGGGAAGTGGTAAATGAAAGAGAAGAAAAGCGAATATATGAAATGGAAGTAGAGAAGGAAAGAGAAAAAAGCTGATGTAGAAAGTGCCAGGGGAAGTGGTAAATGTAAGAGAAGAAAAGCGAATATATGAAATGGAAGTAGAGAAGGAAAGAGAAAAAAGCAGGAGTAGAAAGTGCCAGAGGAAGTGGTAAATGTAAGAGAAGAAAAGGGAATATGTGAAATGGAAGTAGAGAAGGAAAGAGAAAACAGCAGAAGTAGAAAATGCCAGGGGAAGTGGTAAATGTAAGAGAAGAGAAGCGAATGTATGAAATGAAAGTAGAGAAGGAAAGAGAAAATAGCAGATGTAGAAAGTGCCAGGGGAAGTGGTAAATGTAAGAGAAGAAAAGCGAATATATGAAATGGAAGTAGAGAAGGAAAGAGAAAAAATCAGATGTAGAAAGTGCCAGGGGAAGTGGTAAATGTAAGAGAAGAAAAGCGAATATATGAAATGGAAGTAGAGAAGGAAAGAGGAAAAAGCAGAAGTAGAAAGTGCCAAGGGAAGTTGTAAATATAAGAGAAGAAAAGCGAATATATGAAATGGAAGTAGAGAAAGAAAGGGAAAAAAGCAGAAGTAGAAAGTGCCAGGGGAAGTGGTAAATGTAAGAGAAGAGAAGCGAATATATGAAATGGAAGTAGAGAAGGAAAGAGAAAAAAGCAGAAGTAGAAAGTGCCAAGAGAAGTGGTAAATGTAAGAGAAGAAAAGCGAATAAATGAAATGGAAGTAGAGGAGGAAAGAGAAAAAAGCAGATGTAGAAAGTGCCAGGGGAAGTGGTAAATGTAAGCGAAGAAAAGCGAATATATGAAATGGAAGTAGAGGAGGAAAGAGAAAAAAGCAGAAGTAGAAAGTGCCAGGGGATGTGGTAAATGTAAGAGAAGAAAAGCGAATATAAGAAATGGAAGTACAGAAGGAAAGAGAAAAAAGCAGATGTAGAAAGTGCCAGGGGAAGTGGTAAATGTAAGAGAAGAAAAGCGAATATATGAAAAGGAAGTAGAGAAGGAAAGAAAAAAAGCAGAAGTAGAAAGTGCCAGGGGAAGTGGTAAATGTAAGAGAAGAAAAGCGAATGTATGAAATGGAAGTAGAGAAGGAAACAGAAAAAAGCAGATGTAGAAAGTGCCAGGGGAAGTAGTAAATGTAAGAGAAGAAAAGCGAATATATGAAATGGAAGTAGAGAAGGAAAGAGAAAAAAGCAGATGTAGCAAGTGCCAGGGGAAGTGGTAAATGTAAGAGAAGAAAAGCGAATATATGAAATGGAAGTAGAGAAGGAAAGAGAAAAAAGCAGAAGTAGAATGTGCCAACGGAAGTGGTAAATGTAAGAGAAGAAAAGCGAATATATGAAATGGAAATAGAGAAGGAAAGAGAAAAAAGCAGGAGTAGAAAATGCCAGGTGAAGTAGTAAATGTAAGAGAAGAAAAGCGAATATATGAAATGGAAGTAGAGAAGGAAAGAGAAAAAAGCAGATGTAGAAACTGCCAGGGGAAGTGGAAAATGAAAGAGAAGAAAAGCGAATATATGAAATGGAAGTAGAGAAAGAAAGAGAAAAAAGCTGATGTAGAAAGTGCCAGGGAAAGTGGTAAATGTAAGAGAAGAAAAGCGAATATATGAAATGGAAGTAGAGAAGTCAAGAGAAAAAAGCAGAAGTAGAAAGTGCCAGGGGAAGTGGTAAATGTAAGCGAAGAAAAGCGAATATATGAAATGGAAGTAGAGGAGGAAAGAGAAAAAAGCAGAAGTAGAAAGTGCCAGGGGATGTGGCAAATGTAAGAGAAGAAAAGCGAATATAAGAAATGGAAGTACAGAAGGAAAGAGAAAAAAGCAGATGTAGAAAGTGCCAGGGGAAGTGGTAAATGTAAGAGAAGAAAAGCGAATATATGAAATGGAAGTAGAGAAAGAAAGAGAAAAAAGCTGATGTAGAAAGTGCCAGGGGAAGTGGTAAATGTAAGAGAAGAAAAGCGAATATATGAAATGGAAGTAGAGAAGGAAAGAGAAAAAAGCAGTAGTAGAAAGTGCCAAGGGAAGTTGTAAATATAAGAGAAGAAAAGCGAATATATGAAATGGAAGTAGAGAAGGAAAGAGAAAAAAGCAGAAGTAGAAAGTGCCAGGGGAAGTGGTAAATGTAAGAGAAGAGAAACGAATATATGAAATGGAAGTAGAGAAGGAAAGAGAAAAAAGAAGAAGTAGAAAGTGCCAAGGGAAGTGGTAAATGTAAGAGAAGAAAAGCGAATATATGAAATGGAAGTAGAGAAGGAAAGAGAAAAAAGCAGAAGTAGAAAGTGCTAAGGGAAGTGGTAAATGTAAGAAAAGAAAAGCGAACATATGAAATGCAAGTAGAGAAGGAAAGAGAAAAAAGCAGAAGTAGAAAGTGCCAAGGGAAGTGGTAAATGAAAGAGAAGAAAAGCGAATATATGAAATGGAAGTAGAGAAGGAAAGAGAAAAAAGCTGATGTAGAAAGTGCCAGGGGAAGTGGTAAATGTAAGATAAGAAAAGCGAATATATGAAATGGAAGTAGAGAAGGAAAGAGAAAAAAGCAGAAGTAGAAAGTGCCAGGGGAAGTGGTAAATATAAGAGAAGAAAAGCGAATATATGAAATGGAAGTAGAGAAAGAAAGAGAAAAAAGCAGGAGTAGAAAGTGCCAGAGGAAGTGGTAAATGTAAGAGAAGAAAAGGGAATATGTGAAATGGAAGTAGAGAAGGAAAGAGAAAACAGCAGAAGTAGAAAATGCCAGGGGAAGTGGTAAATGTAAGAGAAGAGAAGCGAATGTATGAAATGAAAGTAGAGAAGGAAAGAGAAAATAGCAGATGTAGAAAGTGCCAGGGGAAGTGGTAAATGTAAGAGAAGAAAAGCGAATATATGAAATGGAAGTAGAGAAGGAAAGAGAAAAAATCAGATGTAGAAAGTGCCAGGGGAAGTGGTAAATGTAAGAGAAGAAAAGCGAATATATGAAATGGAAGTAGAGAAGGAAAGAGGAAAAAGCAGAAGTAGAAAGTGCCAAGGGAAGTTGTAAATATAAGAGAAGAAAAGCGAATATATGAAATGGAAGTAGAGAAAGAAAGGGAAAAAAGCAGAAGTAGAAAGTGCCAGGGGAAGTGGTAAATGTAAGAGAAGAGAAGCGAATATATGAAATGGAAGTAGAGAAGGAAAGAGAAAAAAGCAGAAGTAGAAAGTGCCAAGAGAAGTGGTAAATGTAAGAGAAGAAAAGCGAATAAATGAAATGGAAGTAGAGGAGGAAAGAGAAAAAAGCAGATGTAGAAAGTGCCAGGGGAAGTGGTAAATGTAAGCGAAGAAAAGCGAATATATGAAATGGAAGTAGAGGAGGAAAGAGAAAAAAGCAGAAGTAGAAAGTGCCAGGGGATGTGGTAAATGTAAGAGAAGAAAAGCGAATATAAGAAATGGAAGTACAGAAGGAAAGAGAAAAAAGCAGATGTAGAAAGTGCCAGGGGAAGTGGTAAATGTAAGAGAAGAAAAGCGAATATATGAAATGGAAGTAGAGAAGGAAAGAAAAAAAGCAGAAGTAGAAAGTGCCAGGGGAAGTGGTAAATGTAAGAGAAGAGAAGCGAATATATGTAATGGAAGTAGAGAAGGAAAAAGAAAAAAGCAGAAGTAGAAAGTGCCAGGGGAAGTGGTAAATGTAAGAGAAGAAAAGCGAATGTATGAAATGGAAGTAGAGAAGGAAACAGAAAAAAGCAGATGTAGAAAGTGCCAGGGGAAGTAGTAAATGTAAGAGAAGAAAAGCGAATATATGAAATGGAAGTAGAGAAGGAAAGAGAAAAAAGCAGATGTAGCAAGTGCCAGGGGAAGTGGTAAATGTAAGAGAAGAAAAGCGAATATATGAAATGGAAGTAGAGAAGGAAAGAGAAAAAAGCAGAAGTAGAAAGTGCCAACGGAAGTGGTAAATGTAAGAGAAGAAAAGCGAATATATGAAATGGAAATAGAGAAGGAAAGAGAAAAAAGCAGGAGTAGAAAATGCCAGGTGAAGTAGTAAATGTAAGAGAAGAAAAGCGAATATATGAAATGGAAGTAGAGAAGGAAAGAGAAAAAAGCAGATGTAGAAACTGCCAGGGGAAGTGGAAAATGAAAGAGAAGAAAAGCGAATATATGAAATGGAAGTAGAGAAAGAAAGAGAAAAAAGCTGATGTAGAAAGTGCCAGGGAAAGTGGTAAATGTAAGAGAAGAAAAGCGAATATATGAAATGGAAGTAGAGAAGTCAAGAGAAAAAAGCAGAAGTAGAAAGTGCCAGGGGAAGTGGTAAATATAAGGGAAGAGAAGCGAATATATGAAATGGAAGTAGAGAAGGAAAGAGAAAAAAGCAGAAGTAGAAAGTGCTAAGGGAAATTGTAAATGTAAGAGAAGAAAAGCAAATATATGAAATGGAAGTAGAGAAGGAAAGAGAAAAAAGCAGAAGTAGAAAGTGCCAGGGGAAGTGGTAAATGTAAGAGAAGAAAAGCGAATATATGAAATGGAAGTAGAGAAGGAAAGAGAAAAAAGCAGAAGTAGAAAGTGCCAAGGGAAGTGGTAAATGTAAGAAAAGAAAAGCGAACATATGAAATGCAAGTAGAGAAGGAAAGAGAAAAAAGCAGAAGTAGAAAGTGCCAAGGGAAGTGGTAAATGAAAGAGAAGAAAAGCGAATATATGAAATGGAAGTAGAGAAGGAAAGAGAAAAAAGCTGATGTAGAAAGTGCCAGGGGAAGTGGTAAATGTAAGAGAAGAAAAGCGAATATATGAAATGGAAGTAGAGAAGGAAAGAGAAAAAAGCAGAAGTAGAAAGTGCCAAGGGAAGTTGTAAATATAAGAGAAGAAAAGCGAATATATGAAATGGAAGTAGAGAAGGAAAGAGAAAAAAGCAGAAGTAGAAAGTGCCAGGGGAAGTGGTAAATGTAAGAGAAGAGAAGCGAATATATGAAATGGAAGTAGAGAAGGAAAGAGAAAAAAGCAGAAGTAGAAAGTGCCAAGGGAAGTGGTAAATGTAAGAGAAGAAAAGCGAATATATGAAATGGAAGTAGAGAAGGAAAGAGAAAAAAGCAGATGTAGAAAGTGCCAGGGGAAGTGGTAAATGTAAGAGAAGAAAAGCGAATATATGAAATGGAAGTAGAGAAGGAAAGAGAAAAAAGCAGATTTGAAAGTGCCAGGGGAAGTGGTAAATGTAAGAGAAGAAAAGCGAATATATGAAATGGAAGTAGAGAAAGAAAGAGAAAAAAGCAGAAGTAGAAAGTGCCAGGGGAAGTGGTAAATGTAAGAGAAGAGAAGCGAATATATAAAATGGAAGTAGAGAAGGAAAGTGAAAAAAGCAGAAGTAGAAAATACCAGGGGAAGTGGTAAATGTAAGAGAAGAAAAGCGAATATATGAAATGGAAATAGAGAAGGAAAGAGAAAAAAGCAGGAGTAGAAAGTGCCAGAGGAAGTGGTAAATGTAAGAGAAGAAAAGCGAATATATGAAATGGAAGTAGAGAAGGAAAGAGAAAAAAGCAGAAGTAGAAAGTGCCAACGGAAATGGTAAATGTAAGAGAAGAAAAGCGAATATATGAAATGGAAATAGAGAAGGAAAGAGAAAAAAGCAGGAGTAGAAAGTGCCAGAGGAAGTGGTAAATGTAAGAGAAGAAAAGCGAATATGTGAAATGGAAGTAGAGAAGGAAAGAGAAAAAAGCAGATGTAGAAAGTGCCAGGGGAAGTGGTAAATGTAAGAGAAGAAAAGCGAATATATGAAATGGAAGTAGAGAAGGAAAGAGAAAAAAGGAAATGTAGAAAGTGCCAGGGGAAGTGGTAAATGTAAGAGAAGAGAAGCGAATATATGAAATGGAAGAAGAGAAGGAAAGAGAAAAAAGGAGAAGTAGAAAGTGCTAGGGGAAGTGGTAAATGTAAGAGAAGAGAAGCGAATATATGAAATGGAAGTAGAGAATGAAAGAGAAAAAAGCAGAAGTAGAAAGTGCCAGGGGAAGTGGTAAATGTAAGAGAAGAGAAGCGAATATATGAGATGGAAGTAGAGAAGGAAAGAGAAAAAAGCAGAAGTAGAAAGTGCCAGGGGAAGTGGTAAATGTAAGAGAAGAAAAGCGAATATATGAAATGGAAGTAGAGAAGGAAAGAGGAAAAAGCAGAAGTGGAAAGTGCCAAGGGAAGTGGTAAATATAAGAGAAGAAAAGCGAATATATGAAATGGAAGTAGAGAAGGAAAGAGAAAAAAGCAGAAGTGGAAAGTGCCAAGGGAAGTGGTAAATGAAAGAGAAGAAAAGCGAATATATGAAATGGATGTAGAGAAGGAGAGAGAAAAAAGCTGATGTAGAAAGTGCCAGGGGATGTGGTAAATGTAAGAGAAGAAAAGCGAATATATGAAATGGAAGTAGAGGAGGAAAGAGAAAAAAGCAGATGTAGAAAGTGCCAGGGGAATTGGTAAATGTAAGAGAAGAAAAGCGAATATATGAAATGGAAGTAGAGGAGGAAAGAGAAAAAAGCAGATGTAGAAAGTGCCAGGGGAAGTGGTAAATGTAAGAGAAGAAAAGCGAATATATGAAATGGAAGTAGAGAAGGAAAGAGAAAAAAGCAGATGTAGAAAGTGCCAGGGGAAGTGGTAAATGTAAGAGAAGAAAAGCGAATATATGAAATGGAAGTAGAGAAGGAAAGAGAAAAAAGCAGAAGTAGAAAGTGCCAAGGGAAGTTGTAAATATAAGAGAAGAAAAGCGAATATATGAAATGGAAGTAGAGAAAGAAAGAGAAAAAAGCAGAAGTAGAAAGTGCCAGGGGAAGTGTTAAATGTAAGAGAAGAGAAGCGAATATATGAAATGGAAGTAGAGAAGGAAAGTGAAAAAAGCAGAAGTAGAAAATACTAGGGGAAGTGGTAAATGTAAGAGAAGAAAAGCGAATATATGAAATGGAAGTAGAGAAGCAAAGAGAAAAAAGCAGAAGTAGAAAGTGCCAACGGAAGTGGTAAATGTAAGAGAAGAAAAGCGAATATATGAAATGGAAATAGAGAAGGAAAGAGAAAAAAGCAGGAGTAGAAAGTGCCAGAGGAAGTGGTAAATGTAAGAGAAGAAAAGCGAATATATGAAATGGAAGTAGAGAAGGAAAGAGAAAAAAGCAGAAGTGGAAAGTGCCAAGGGAAGTGGTAAATATAAGAGAAGAAAAGCGAATATATGAAATGGAAGTAGAGAAGGAAAGAGAAAAAAGCAGAAGTGGAAAGTGCCAAGCGAAGTGGTAAATGAAAGAGAAGAAAAGCGAATATATGAAATGGATGTAGAGAAGGAGAGAGAAAAAAGCTGATGTAGAAAGTGCCAGGGGAAGTGGTAAATGTAAGAGAAGAAAAGCGAATATATGAAATGGAAGTAGAGGAGGAAAGAGAAAAAAGCAGATGTAGAAAGTGCCAGGGGAAGTAGTAAATGTAAGAGAAGAAAAGCGAATATATGAAATGGAAGTAGAGGAGGAAAGAGAAAAAAGCAGATGTAGAAAGTGCGAGGGGAACTGGTAAATGTAAGAGAAGAGAAGCGAATATATGAAATGGAAGTAGAGAAGGAAAGTGAAAAAAGCAGAAGTAGAAAATACCAGGGGAAGCGGTAAATGTAAGAGAAGAAAAGCGAATATATGAAATGGAAGTAGAGAAGGAAAGAGAAAAAAGCAGAAGTAGAAAGTGCCAACGGAAGTGGTAAATGTAAGAGAAGAAAAGCGAATATATGAAATGGAAATAGAGAAGGAAAGAGAAAAAAGCAGGAGTAGAAAGTGCCAGAGGAAGTGGTAAATGTAAGAGAAGAAAAGCGAATATGTGAAAAGGAAGTAGAGAAGGAAAGAGAAAAAAGCAGATGTAGAAAGTGCCAGGGGAAGTGGTAAATATAAGAGAAGAAAAGCGAATATATGAAATGGAAGTAGAGAAGGAAAGAGAAAAAAGCAAATGTAGAAAGTGCCAGGGGAAGTGGTAAATGTAAGAGAAGAGAAGCGAATATGTGAAATGGAAGTAGAGAAGGAAAGAGAAAAAAGGAGAAGTTGAAAGTGCCAGGGGAAGTGGTAAATGTAAGAGAAGAGAAGCGAATATATGAAATGGAAGTAGAGAATGAAAGAGAAAAAAGCAGAAGTAGAAAGTGCCAGGGGAAGTGGTAAATGTAAGAGAAGAGAAACGAATATATGAAATGGAAGTAGAGAATGAAAGAGAAAAAAGCAGAAGTAGAAAGTGCCAAGGGAAGTGGTAAATGTAAGAGAAGAAAAGCGAATATATGAAATGGAAGTTGAGAAGGAAAGAGAAAAAAGCAAATGTAGAATGTGCCAGGGGAAGTGGTAAATGTAAGAGAAGAAAAGCGAATATATGAAATGGAAGTAGAGAAGGAAAGAGAAAAAAGCAAATGTAGAAAGTGCCAGGGGAAGTGGTAAATGTAAGAGAAGAAAAGCGAATATATGAAATGGAAGTAGAGAAGGAAAGAGAAAAAAGCAAATGTAGAAAGTGCCAAGGGAAGTGGTAAATGTAAGAGAAGAAAAGCAAATATATGAAATGGAAGTAGGGAAGGAAAGAGAAAAAAGCAGAAGTAGAAAGTGCCAGGGGAAGTGGTAAACGTAAGAGAAGAAAATCGAATATATGAAATGGAAGTAGAGAAGGAAAGAGAAAAAACAGAAGTAGAAAGTGCCAGGGGAAGTGGTAAATGTAAGAGAAGGAAAGCGAATATATGAAATGGAAGTAGAGAAGGAAAGAGAAAAAAGCAAATGTAGAATGTGCCAGGGGAAGTGGTAAATGTAAGAGAAGAAAAGCGAATATATGAAATGGAAGTAGAGAAGGAAAGAGAAAAAAGCAAATGTAGAAAGTGCCAGGGGAAGTGGTAAATGTAAGAGAAGAAAAGCGAATATATGAAATGGAAGTAGAGAAGGAAAGAGAAAAAAGCAAATGTAGAAAGTGCCAAGGGAAGTGGTAAATGTAAGAGAAGAAAAGCGAATATATGAAATGGAAGTAGAGAAGGAAAGAGAAAAAAGCAGAAGTAGAAAGTGCCAGGGGAAGTGGTAAATGTAAGAGAAGAAAAGCGAATATATGAAATGGAAGTAGAGAAGGAAAGAGAAAAAAGCAGAAGTAGAAAGTGCCAGGGGAAGTGGTAAATGTAAGAGAAGAAAAGCGAATATATGAAATGGAAGTAGAGAAGGAAAGAGAAAAAAGCAGAAGTAGAAAGTGCCAAGGGAAGTTGTAAATGTAAGAGAAGAAAAGCGAATATATGAAATGGAAGTAAAGAAGGAAAGAGAAAAAACCAGAAGTAGAAAGTGCCAGGGGATGTGGTAAATGTAAGAGAAGAAAAGTGAATATATGAAATGGAAGTAGAGAAGGAAAGAGAAAAAAGCAGAAGTAGAAAGTGCCAGGGGAAGTGGTAAATGTAAGAGAAGAAAAGCGAATATATGAAATGGAAGTAGAGAAGGAAAGAGAAAAAAGCAGAAGTAGAAAGTGCCAGGGGAAGTGGTAAATGTAAGAGAAGAAAAGCGAATATATGAAATGGAAGTAGAGAAGGAAAGAGAAGAAAGCAGAAGTAGAAATTGCCAGGGGAAGTGGTAAATGTAAGAGAAGAAAAGCGAATATATGAAATGGAAGTAGAGAAGGAAAGAGAAAAAAGGAGAAGTAGAAAGTGCCAGGGGAAGTGGTAAATGTAAGAGAAGAGAAGCGAATATATGAAATGGAAGTAGAGAAGGAAAGAGAACAAACCAGAAGTAGAAAGTGCCAGGGGAAGTGGTAAATGTAAGAGAAGAAAAGCGAATATATGAAATGGAAGTAGAGAAGGAAAGAGAAAAAAGCAGAAGTAGAAATTGCCAGGGGAAGTGGTAAATGTAAGAGAAGAAAAGCGAATATATGAAATGGAAGTAGAGAAGGAAAGAGAAAAAAGCAGATGTAGAAAGTGCCAGGGGAAGTGGTAAATGTAAGAGAAGAGAAGCGAATATATGAAATGGAAGTAGAGAAGGAAAGAGAACAAACCAGAAGTAGAAAGTGCCAGGGGAAGTGGTAAATGTAAGAGAAGAAAAGCGAATATATGAAATGGAAGTAGAGAAGGAAAGAGAAAAAAGCAGATGTAGAAAGTGCCAGGGGAAGTAGTAAATGTAAGAGAAGAAAAGCGAATATATGAAATGGAAGTAGAGAAGGAAAGAGAAAAAAGCAGAAGTAGAAAGTGCCAAGGGAAGTGGTAAATGTAAGAGAAGAAAAGCGAATATATGAAATGGAAGTAGAAAAGGAAAGAGAAAAAAGCAGAAGTAGAAAGTGCCAGGGGAAGTGGTAAATATAAGAGAAGAAAAGCGAATATATGAAATGGAAGTAGAGAAGGAAAGAGAAAAAAGCAGAAGTAGAAAGTGCCAGGGGAAGTGGTAAATGTAAGAGAAGAAAAGCGAATATATGAAATGGAAGTAGAGAAGGAAAGAGAAAAAAGCAGAAGTAGAAAGTGCCATTGGAAGTGGTAAATGTAAGAGAAGAAAAGCGAATATATGAAATGGAAGTAGAGAAGGAAAGAGAAAAAAGCAGAAGTAGAAAGTGCCAAGGGAAGTTGTAAATGTAAGAGAAGAAAAGCGAATATATGAAATGGAAGTAGAGAAGGAAAGAGAAAAAACCAGAAGTAGAAAGTGCCAGGGGAAGTGGTAAATGTAAGAGAAGAAAAGCGAATATATGAAATGGAAGTAGAGAAGGAAAGAGAAAAAAGCAGAAGTAGAAAGTGCCAGGGGAAGTGGTAAATGTAAGAGAAGAAAAGCGAATATATGAAATGGAAGTACAGAAGGAAAGAGAAAAAAGCAGAAGTAGAAAGTGCCAGGGGAAGTGGTAAATGTAAGAGAAGAAAAGCGAATATATGAAATGGAAGTAGAGAAGGAAAGAGAAAAAAGCAGAAGTAGAAAGTGCCAGGTGAAGTGGTAAATGTAAGAGAAGAAAAGCGAATATATGAAATGGAAGTGGAGAAGGAAAGAGAAAAAAGCAGAAGTAGAAAGTGCCAGGGGAAGTGGTAAATGTAAGAGAAGAAAAGCGAATATATGAAATGGAAGTAGAGAAGGAAAGAGAAAAAAGGAGAAGTAGAAAGTGCCAGGGGAAGTGGTAAATGTAAGAGAAGAAAAGCGAATGTATGAAATGGAAGTAGAGAAGGAAAGAGAAAAAAGCAGAAGTAGAAGGTGCCAAGGGAAGTGGGAAATGTAAGAGAAGAGAAGCGAATATATGAAATGGAAGTAGAAGTAGAGAACGCAATTGCAGAAGTTAGAGTAGAAGAGTTACATTAGGAAAACAAAATGTAAGAACAGAAATAGGAAATGTCAAGGGAAGTATAAAACGTAAGAGCAAAACATTTTAGTGATAACAGTGGAAGTAAAAAAAATAGAATAAGAGAGCAAAAGTAGAAAATGACAATCGAGGTAGGAAAAGTAGAATAGGAAAAGTAAAAGTGTATTACCTGGAGTGGAAATTGCAGTAGAGGAACCAAAACAGGAAACGTCAAGGGAAGTAGAGGGAAGAGAGTGGAAGTATAAAATGCAAAAGATGCAGTAGAGTTAGAAAGAAACCAAGAAATATGAGGAGAAGTTAGGGCCCAAATGTGGAATACGTTAATAGTAGAAAAAGAAGTAAGAAATGTCAGGGGAAGTAGAAAACGTAATGTTGGCAATTGAAGTGGAACGCTTAAGATCGGGGCCAGCCTGACAGCATAAGTTTTTCAAGAAGCTGCTTGGGGCGCCGTATTTTTAAGGTGGCAGGCTATTGATTAGGTGGGTTGCTCTAACATCAACCCAATACGAAATTACATTGCCAATATCGTTACACGATTTTCCTAGCGTGGTAATTTGAAATCTCATCACTTAAGATTTACCTGGTATTATGTTCCATATAGGAAGACATAAAAACGTACTCATTTAAGTGGCACAAAAAATGATAAGATCGCTTTAGGCAACAAACAATAAAATCTGTTGACGTGGAGAAACAAATTTTCTCGAAAGACGGCGACAAAATATGTTTATGACTGATGAAAGTAGATTTACTTTAAGTGGGAAATAGAAATAAGTTTGCTTGGGGAGACAAAATAAAAATTCATTTGGGACTGCAAATTTTCGTGGTCCTGCGAGATAAAAATCAGAAATTGGAAATTGTAGTAGAAGTGGAAACGAAAATGTAGAAGAGAAAGGTTTTTGGGGTGGTTGGAGGAAATATTGTCTTCAGACAATGAATGAAAAAGTTGTCTTAAGATGGTGGATGGGAAAATTGTCTTGAGATGGTGGATAAAAAAAGTTGGTTTGGGAAGGTGGCTGGAAAATTGTCTTCAGACAATGAATGAAAAAGTTATCTTAAGATGGTGGATGGGAAAATTGTCTTGAGATGGTGGATAAAAAAGTTGGTTTGGGAAGGTGGGTGGAAAATTGTCTTCAGACAATGAATGAAAAAGTTGTCTTAAGATGGTGGATGGGAAAATTGTCTTGAGATGGTGGATAAAAAAGTTGGTTTGGGAAGGTGGGTGGAAAATTGTCTTCAGACAATGAATGAAAAAGTTATCTTAAGATGGTGGATGGGAAAATTGTCTTCAGACAATGAATGAAAAAGTTACCTTAAGATGGTGGATGGGAAAATTGTCTTGAGATGGTGGATAAAAATGTTGGTTTGGGAAGGTCGGTGGAAAATTGTCTTTAAGCAATGAATGAAAAAGTTATCTTAAGATGGTGGATGGGAAAATTGTCTTGAGATGGTGGATAAAAAAGTTGGTTTGGGAAGGTGGGTGGAAAATTGTCTTCAGACAATGAATGAAAAAGTTGTCTTAAGATGGTGGATGGGAAAATTGTCTTGAGATGGTGGATAAAAAAGTTGGTTTGGGAAGGTGGGTGGAAAATTGTCTTCAGACAATGAATGAAAAAGTTATCTTAAGATGGTGGATGGGAAAATTGTCTTGAGATGGTGGATAAAAAAGTTGGTTTGGGAAGGTCGGTGGAAAATTGTCTTCAGACAATGAATGAAAAAGTTATCTTAAGATGGTGGATGGGAAAATTGTCTTGAGATGGTGGATAAAAAAGTTGGTTTGGGAAGGTGGGTGGAAAATTGTCTTCAGACAATGAATGAAAAAGTTATCTTAAGATGGTGGATAAAAAAGTTGGTTTGGGAAGGTGGGTGGAAAATTGTCTTCAGACAATGAATGAAAAAGTTATCTTAAGATGGTGGATGGGAAAATTGTCTTGAGATGGTGGATAAAAAAGTTGGTTTGGGAAGGTGGGTGGAAAATTGTCTTCAGACAATGAATGAAAAAGTTATCTTAAGATGGTGGATGGGAAAATTGTCTTGAGATGGTGGATAAAAAAGTTGGTTTGGGAAGGTCGGCGGAAAATTGTCTTTAAGCAATGAATGAAAAAGTTATCTTAAGATGGTGGATGGGAAAATTGTCTTGAGATGGTGGATAAAAAAGTTGGTTTGGGAAGGTGGGTGGAAAATTGTCTTCAGAATGAATGAAAAAGTTATCTTAAGATGGTGGATGGGAAAATTGTCTTGAGATGGTGGATAAAAAAGTTGGTTTGGGAAGGTGGGTGGAAAATTGTCTTCAGACAATGAATGAAAAAGTTGTCTTAAGATGGTGGATGGGAAAATTGTCTTGAGATGGTGGATAAAAAAGTTGGTTTGGGAAGGTGGGTGGAAAATTGTCTTCAGACAATGAATGAAAAAGTTATCTTAAGATGGTGGATGGGAAAATTGTCTTGAGATGGTGGATAAAAAAGTTGGTTTGGGAAGGTAGGTGGAAAATTGTCTTCAGACAATGAATGAAAAAGTTATCTTAAGATGGTGGATGGGAAAATTGTCTTGAGATGGTGGATAAAAAAGTTGGTTTGGGAAGGTGGGTGGAAAATTGTCTTCAGACAATGAATGAAAAAGTTATCTTAAGATGGTGGATGGGAAAATTGTCTTGAGATGGTGGATAAAAAAGTTGGTTTGGGAAGGTCGGTGGAAAATTGTCTTTAAGCAATGAATGAAAAAGTTATCTTAAGATGGTGGATGGGAAAATTGTCTTGAGATGGTGGATAAAAAAGTTGGTTTGGGAAGGTGGGTGGAAAATTGTCTTCAGACAATGAATGAAAAAGTTATCTTAAGATGGTGGATGGGAAAATTGTCTTGAGATGGTGGATAAAAAAGTTGGTTTGGGAAGGTGGGTGGAAAATTGTCTTCAGACAATGAATGAAAAAGTTGTCTTAAGATGGTGGATGGGAAAATTGTCTTGAGATGGTGGATAAAAAAGTTGGTTTGGGAAGGTGGGTGGAAAATTGTCTTCAGACAATGAATGAAAAAGTTATCTTAAGATGGTGGATGGGAAAATTGTCTTGAGATGGTGGATAAAAAAGTTGGTTTGGGAAGGTGGGTGGAAAATTGTCTTCAGACAATGAATGAAAAAGTTATCTTAAGATGGTGGATGGGAAAATTGTCTTGAGATGGTGGATAAAAAAGTTGGTTTGGGAAGGTCGGTGGAAAATTGTCTTTAAGCAATGAATGAAAAAGTTATCTTAAGATGGTGGATGGGAAAATTGTCTTGAGATGGTGGATAAAAAAGTTGGTTTGGGAAGGTGGGTGGAAAATTGTCTTCAGACAATGAATGAAAAAGTTGTCTTAAGATGGTGGATGGGAAAATTGTCTTGAGATGGTGGATAAAAAAGTTGGTTTGGGAAGGTGGGTGGAAAATTGTCTTCAGACAATGAATGAAAAAGTTGTCTTAAGATGGTGGATGGGAAAATTGTCTTGAGATGGTGGATAAAAAAGTTGGTTTGGGAAGGTGGGTGGAAAATTGTCTTCAGACAATGAATGAAAAAGTTATCTTAAGATGGTGGATGGGAAAATTGTCTTGAGATGGTGGATAAAAAAGTTGGTTTGGGAAGGTGGGTGGAAAATTGTCTTCAGACAATGAATGAAAAAGTTATCTTAAGATGGTGGATGGGAAAATTGTCTTGAGATGGTGGATAAAAAAGTTGGTTTGGGAAGGTGGGTGGAAAATTGTCTTCAGACAATGAATGAAAATGTTATCTTAAGATGGTGGATGGGAAAATTGTCTTGAGACGGTGGATAAAAAAGTTGGTTTGGGAAGGTCGGTGGAAAATTGTCTTTAAGCAATGAATGAAAAAGTTATCTTAAGATGGTGGATGGGAAAATTGTCTTGAGATGGTGGATAAAAAAGTTGGTTTGGGAAGGTGGGTGGAAAATTGTCTTCAGACAATGAATGAAAAAGTTATCTTAAGATGGTGGATGGGAAAATTGTCTTGAGATGGTGGATAAAAAAGTTGGTTTGGGAAGGTGGGTGGAAAATTGTCTTCAGACAATGAATGAAAAAGTTGTCTTAAGATGGTGGATGGGAAAATTGTCTTGAGATGGTGGATAAAAAAGTTGGTTTGGGAAGGTGGGTGGAAAATTGTCTTCAGACAATGAATGAAAAAGTTGTCTTAAGATGGTGGATGGGAAAATTGTCTTGAGATGGTGGATAAAAAAGTTGGTTTGGGAAGGTGGGTGGAAAATTGTCTTCAGACAATGAATGAAAAAGTTATCTTAAGATGGTGGATGGGAAAATTGTCTTGAGATGTTGGATAAAAAAGTTGGTTTGGGAAGGTGGGTGGAAAATTGTCTTCAGACAATGAATGAAAAAGTTATCTTAAGATGGTGGATGGGAAAATTGTCTTGAGATGGTGGATAAAAAAGTTGGTTTGGGAAGGTGGGTGGAAAATTGTCTTCAGACAATGAATGAAAAAGTTATCTTAAGATGGTGGATGGGAAAATTGTCTTGAGATGGTGGATAAAAAAGTTGGTTTGGGAAGGTGGGTGGAAAATTGTCTTCAGACAATGAATGAAAAAGTTATCTTAAGATGGTGGATGGGAAAATTGTCTTGAGATGGTGGATAAAAAAGTTGGTTTGGGAAGGTGGGTGGAAAATTGTCTTTAAGCAATGAATGAAAAAGTTATCTTAAGATGGTGGATGGGAAAATTGTCTTGAGATGGTGGATAAAAAAGTTGGTTTGGGAAGGTGGGTGGAAAATTGTCTTCAGACAATGAATGAAAAAGTTATCTTAAGATGGTGGATGGGAAAATTGTCTTGAGATGGTGGATAAAAAAGTTGGTTTGGGAAGGTGGGTGGAAAATTGTCTTCAGACAATAAATGAAAAAGTTGTCTTAAGATGGTGGATGGGAAAATTTTCTTGAGATGGTGGATAAAAAAGTTGGTTTGGGAAGGTGGGTGGAAAATTGTCTTTAAGCAATGAATGAAAAAGTTATCTTAAGATGGTGGATGGGAAAATTGTCTTGAGATGGTGGATAAAAAAGTTGGTTTGGGAAGGTCGGTGGAAAATTGTCTTTAAGCAATGAATGAAAAAGTTATCTTAAGATGGTGGATGTTAAAATTGTCTTGAGATGGTGGATAAAAAAGTTGGTTTGGGAAGGTGGGTGGAAAATTGTCTTCAGACAATGAATGAAAAAGTTGTCTTAAGATGGTGGATGGGAAAATTGTCTTGAGATGGTGGATAAAAAAGTTGGTTTGGGAAGGTGGGTGGAAAATTGTCTTCAGACAATGAATGAAAAAGTTATCTTAAGATGGTGGATGGGAAAATTGTCTTGAGATGGTGGATAAAAAAGTTGGTTTGGGAAGGTGGGTGGAAAATTGTCTTCAGACAATGAATGAAAAAGTTGTCTTAAGATGGTGGATGGGAAAATTGTCTTGAGATGGTGGATAAAAAAGTTGGTTTGGGAAGGTGGGTGGAAAATTGTCTTCAGACAATGAATGAAAAAGTTGTCTTAAGATGGTGGATGGGAAAATTGTCTTGAGATGGTGGATAAAAAAGTTGGTTTGGGAAGGTGGGTGGAAAATTGTCTTCAGACAATGAATGAAAAAGTTATCTTAAGATGGTGGATGGGAAAATTGTCTTGAGATGGTGGATAAAAAAGTTGGTTTGGGAAAGTGGGTGGAAAATTGCCTTCAGACAATGAATGAAAAAGTTATCTTAAGATGGTGGATGGGAAAATTGTCTTGAGATGTTGGATAAAAAAGTTGGTTTGGGAAGGTGGGTGGAAAATTGTCTTCAGACAATGAATGAAAAAGTTATCTTAAGATGGTGGATGGGAAAATTGTCTTGAGATGGTGGATAAAAAAGTTGGTTTGGGAAGGTCGGTGGAAAATTGTCTTCAGACAATGAATGAAAAAGTTATCTTAAGATGGTGGATGGGAAAATTGTCTTGAGATGGTGGATAAAAAAGTTGGTTTGGGAAGGTGGGTGGAAAATTGTCTTCAGACAATGAATGAAAAAGTTATCTTAAGATGGTGGATGGGAAAATTGTCTTGAGATGGTGGATAAAAAAGTTGGTTTGGGAAGGTCGGTGGAAAATTGTCTTCAGACAATGAATGAAAAAGTTATCTTAAGATGGTGGATGGGAAAATTTTCTTGAGATGGTGGATAAAAAAGTTGGTTTGGGAAGGTGGGTGGAAAATTGTCTTCAGACAATGAATGAAAAAGTTATCTTAAGATGGTGGATGGGAAAATTGTCTTGAGATGGTGGATAAAAAAGTTGGTTTGGGAAGGTGGGTGGAAAATTGTCTTCAGACAATGAATGAAAAAGTTATCTTAAGATGGTGGATGGGAAAATTGTCTTGAGATGGTGGATTAAAAAGTTGGTTTGGGAAGGTGGGTGGAAAATTGTCTTCAGACAATGAATGAAAAAGTTATCTTAAGATGGTGGATGGGAAAATTGTCTTGAGATGGTGGATAAAAAAGTTGGTTTGGGAAGGTCGGTGGAAAATTGTCTTTAAGCAATGAATGAAAAAGTTGTCTTAAGATGGTGGATGGGAAAATTGTCTTGAGATGGTGGATAAAAAAGTTGGTTTGGGAAGGTCGGTGGAAAATTGTCTTCAGACAATGAATGAAAAAGTTATCTTAAGATGGTGGATGGGAAAATTGTCTTGAGATGGTGGATTAAAAAGTTGGTTTGGGAAGGTGGGTGGAAAATTGTCTTCAGACAATGAATGAAAAAGTTATCATAAGATGGTGGATGGGAAAATTGTCTTGAGATGGTGGATAAAAAAGTTGGTTTGGGAAGGTCGGTGGAAAATTGTCTTTAAGCAATGAATGAAAATGTGAGATGGTGGGTGGAAAAAATGTTTTCAAATGTGGGTGGAAAAACTGTTTTCAAATGGTGGATGGAAAAATTGTCTAAAGGCAGTGGATGGAAAAATGTCTTTAGACAGTGGATGGAAAATTGTCTTGATACAGTGAATGAAAAAAAAATGTCTTGAAGAAAGAAAACATTGCTTTCAGATAAACACAGATATTTGAGTTGTAGGAAAGTTCACATCATTAAATAGGCGAATTCTTAATCTCTGGCTGACAGTGCCGATGATCAAAATAATTGACATGCTACCAAAAGATCATGAGTTGGTATATCATGCGATTCAAAACAATTTTTCCGCTAAATTTGATTGGGTTAGTTGGATTAATTCTGAGCGGAACTAAAGTTAACAAGGTCTGGCTCCTTGCACAAGGAGCCACCGTCTGAAGTTCCATTGAAGCTCATCGTTTCGTTGTCTCTTTTCTCTCGGGAAGGGGGGGGAGTGAAGAAGGGAGTTAAACGAGATTAATCGTAACGCAGACACAGTTGTGAATCGAACCTGTGAGCTGCATGCAGATTATGAGCCTGGCATACTACCGACTGAGCCACTCCCTGTTAAATTGGGGCGGGGGTGGCTCAGTCGGTAGCGTGCCAGGCTCGTAATCTGTAGTTCCCAGGTTCTAGTCCCAGCTGGGTCAGCGTTGAGATTTATCTCCGCAAAATTTCCCGCTCTGCCCACGGTCAGTAGGGGACACCGATGGGCTTGAAAAGCCGACGCCCGTCGGATGGGACGTTAAGCCGTGGCCCCGTGTGCGGGAGAGTCATACCCTGTGCACGTTAAAGAACACGCTGGATGGCCTTGACGGGAGGCTACCATCTGTCTCCCAACAGCTGTTCCAGTGGGTCCCCTCCCCCAACCTCCTCTGAGCCTTCGGGGTCCATGTGACCTGGCCATATAGCCCATGGTGTGCAAAAAAGTGCCGCTCAGAGGTAGAACAACCCAACCCAAACCCTGTTAAATTTGAAAGTGGTGCATATGAAAATATTTACGATGGTATAAGCAGAAAATGTTCAATACCAGAAATGTAGTGTGGTAAATTTCCTGGAACCTAAAAACCAAAATATATGTATTAATAAATATTTCCATTATCTGTATCCACACACACTTTAATTTTATATGAACATTCTATATTAATATCGAAGTCTGTAAACAACTCATGGAATTTTAATTAATAAATACACTTGATTATTTTTTCCCTCAAATACATCATCACTTTTAACAACTGAAGAGTTATCACTACGTTGCAGAATATTCTCCAGCTCTCGATGAAAAGTTGCAGCAACGTAACTAAAAGTCACGTAGCTCTATCAATTTGCCAGCAATCAACGCTGACTATTGCTAATGCGTATTTATACACGAGAAGAACTCAGAGATGGCGAATGATAATAATTGGATTGGCAAAGCAGAGTAAATGGCTCGTTCGAAGGAGACCATCTCTCCTGTTGAGCTCCACCTGCCTCTCTCTCGCTCCCAGTCCTCCCTCAGCCTCCATCTCCTGACGCATGGGGAGGAGAACGGAGCTCTAATCCGATCTTCTCTAAAAGCATCTTGCCAACGTTATCCAGTGGCGAATGAGAGAGAAAGGGAAAGAAGCCTTGGGGTAGAGAGTCAAATGTGTATTTCCTTGATCAAATCCCTTTCGTTAAGGGAATCCACTTAGATGTGAAACACGTATTTTGTGCTTATAAGGCTGGGCGAAAGAAATAAAACGAAAAAAAGGATCTAACGTCGTCAGAATGGGAGAAATTCTGTCTCTTCTCAGTATCTTTCCTGCTACAGAATTTTTCCATCGGTGAATGCTTCCTTGATACGTCAAGGGAACGCAAATTCGTAGGTCTGTGAGTTCTAAAATAAGTGTTTTCTGACAGACTGTTGTTAGAGGGTGGGTTACAGATCAACCTCCACTATATCTAAATCTCGGTTTTGTGTGATGTTCGTTTTAGTGTATAAATTATCATAGAAGGCTCGAATATGCTATATCAGTATTGCCTTGTTAAAGAGTGTTTTACTCTGACTTAATTAAAGTATTTTGTTGTTTACAAAATAATAAAAAAATTTAAAATATAAACGATTTTACGTAAGAGTTATTATTTTCATTATGGCAGATCCGTCTCCATCCAGCGTCTCATTAGGAAATAATTTACCGCTCATAATCAAATCATCAAGATAATGAATCTAGCTGGTTTCCTCCATTTTTTCTTTACCAAACAATGTAGTTTTTTTTCCTAGTAGTTCTTCTGTAAGTTTGGGTTGGTTACCCCGGGAAAAATACCTCAGACTTATTCTTAAAAGTCTCTTTTGAATATTAACGAAATTTTATTTTGAAAGTCAACATTTAGATGGAGATAATCCATCTCTTCACAATTTATCGAGAGACATATTTTTGGTAACTAAACTCTTTCATAAGAACGGAGAAATTAATTTTATTTATCCACTGATGCAATATCTATATATTCATGTGAGTTTGAAGTAACCTATTGAGTATTGTAATAACTATAGGCATTATTCTATTCTATCGTTGGAATTATTAAGCCATGATTAGGCTTATGTATCTACTAGACGTAGAGCCAATTCATTTTACTGGGCGTTTTTTAATGATTTGCAACGTACAGAACAGATAAGTATCTTAGAAACTACTTCTAGCTTTTACATGCCTTCTCATAAGGACATGTCCGTCGGATGGGATGTTAAGCCGTGGTCCCGTGTGCTCTCCCGCACACGGGGCCACGGCTTGACACCGATGGGTCGGCCTTGGATAAGGCCGTCGTCCGTCGGATGGGACGTTAAGCCGTGGCTCCTTGTGCAGGAGAGATACCCTGTGCACGTTAAAGAACACGCTGGATGGCCTTGACGGGAGGCTACCATCTGTCTCCCAACAGCTGTTCCAGTGGATCCCCTTCCCCAACCTTCTCTGAGCCTTCGGGGTCCTTGTGACCTGGTCATTTAGCCCATGGTGTGCAAAAAAGTGCCGCTCAGAGGTAAAACAACCCAACATTAAAGAACACCCTGGGTGGCCTTGACGGGAGGCTATCATCTGTCTCCCAACAGCTCTTCCAGTGGGTCCCCTCCCCCAACCTTCTCTGAGCCTTCGGGGTCCTTGTGACCTGGCCATTTAGCCCATGGTGTGCAAAAAAGTGCCGTTCAGAGGTAAAACAACCCAACATTAAAGAACACCCTGGATGGCCTTGACGGGAGGCTACCATCTGTCTTCCAACAGCTATCCCAGTGGGTCCCCTCCCCCAACCTTCTCTGAGCCTTCGGGGTCCATGTGACCTGGCCATTTAGCCCATTGTGTGCAAAAAACTGCCGCTCAGGGGTAACCCAACCCAACGTTAAAGAACACACTGGATGGCCTTGACGGGAGGCTACCAGCTGTCTCCCAACAGCTCTTCCAGTGGATCCCCTCCCACAGCCTTCTCTGAGCCTTCGGGGTCCTTGTGACCTGGCCATTTACCCCATATTGTGCAAAAAAGTGTCGCTCAGAGGTAAAACAACCCAACCCATATGGACATGATTTACAAAGACCGAAGTCACTATTGACCACTCCCTCAGTTAGTGCTAACAGGACACACAAAGTTTACTTGTAGAGGCAATAGCTATGACCTTTAGAGCAGTTAAAACATTTTCTTTGGTTAGGAATTTTTTGTTTGGGTATTTGTTACGTCAAAACGTATACAGTTTTTTGTAATGAATATATCCTTTATTACAGAGCCACCCGAAACTATTAAAGAAGTACCATGTTACGATGATTAACTTCAAATTAGAAACTAATTTTTTAAACGATAAATATTTACCAGAATATGACTAAAGTAAATAATTACTATATCGATCTCTTCCTCGTTTTTTGCGTTTCGTCCTGCTTAGAGAAGGATCCGCGTTTTTTTCCGTTTCGATCTCCACTCCTGGCGAGTCCGATGCGACATGGGTTGTTTGGGTTGTTGTTTAACCTCTGAGCGGCACTTTTTTGCACACCATGGGCTAAATGGCCTGGTCACATGGACCCCGAAGGCTCAGAGAAGGTTGGGGGAGGGGACCCACTGGAACAGCTGTTGGGAGAAAGATGGTAGTCTCCCGTCAAGGCCATCCAGCGTGTTCTTTAACGTGCACAGGATATGGCTCTCCTGCACACGGGGCCACGGCTTAACGTCCCATCCGACGGGCTGCGGCCTTTCCAAGCCCATCGGTGTCCCCTACTGACCGTGGGCAGGGCGGGGAATTTTGCGGAGATAAATCTCAACGCTAACCCAGCTGGGACTCGAACCTGGGAACTACAGATTACGGGCCTGGCGCGCTGCCCCCGCCCCAAGATGCGACATGGAATACCTTAACCGCATAGTCTGACGTTGAGGACTCTGAAGACTGGGGGAGGGGGACCCACTGGAACAGCTGTTGGGATGCAGATGTTAGCCTTCCCGTCAAAGCCATTCAGTGTGTTCTTTAACATGCACATGGTATGACTCTCCTGCACAAGGAGCCACGGCTTAACGTCCCATCCGACGGACGGCGGCCTTATTCAAGGCCGACCCATCGGTGTCCCCTACTGACCGTGGTCATGGCGGGGAGCTTTGCGGAAATAAGTCTCAACGCTGACCCAGATGGGACTCGAACCCGGAAACTGCAGATCACGAGCCTGGCGCGCTACCGACTGAGCCACCCCCGCTCCAATTACTACATCGATCTACATATATATATATCTTGAATTTTAATAATATGTGTTCATTATTTAAAGAGTTAGGACATCTGAAATATTGATCAGCAATAAGTTGACAGTCACAGGCATTTGTTTCAAAAGCTAATTAAAACACAAGTAATAACTGCTTTGTCTAGTGGTTTACTAACGTAACGGTATATTTAAAAGTTCATCTAATTATTATCTCCATTTTCGTCCATTTCACAAAACTTTTCTAAGCTTCTGTAAATCTTTAAACACTGAATAAATATTTCTGGAATTCAAGGCTTAGATAGGCTTTAATTTAGATTTTGAATTGACCTTCAGTCTCATTCCGATAAAAAGTAGTTGAGCTTCTGACATGGTTTCCCAATGGCATAACACGAGAACTCCCTAACGATTTGGGAGAGATCAGCACATGCAAACTCTGACAATAGACTGATTTTGAAAACGAAAGTATCTTATTCCTAATAGGAGACAGAGTCATTTGAGTTATAAAGCTATGCAGTTTATTTCTGAAAGAAACGAATGCAGGGCCGAGTTGAATCAACATCCTTACTGATATCAACAGACGATATTACAGAGAGCTTAATAATCATGTCAATGATATGTTGGAAACTGATAAGAATTTTCGGTTTTATAGTCTGGTTGCTAGATCAGAGAAAGCTGCTAGTGAGCACGATAACATCAAGTTGTACCAGGTAGTTAATATTTTGTGTATGAGAAAGTAGAATGGCTTACAAGGATTAAGGGAAATGGATGGAAAAATTATTGAAGAGGATTTCAGTTATTGTAAGGTGGACTGAGTATTCCAGAGACACTGAACAATGTGATTAGTTTTACTCCCATTGCTTGCAGTGACGATAGCTGTATTACTGACTTTACTCATGATCCTCTTTCGGGGCGGGGGTGGCTCAGTCGGCAGCGCGCCAGGCTCATAATCTGTAGTTCCCAGGTTCGAGTCCCAGCTGGGTCAGCGTTGAGATTTATATCCGCAAAACTCCCCGCCCTGCCCACGGTCAGTAGGGGACACCGATGGGCTTGGAAAGGCCGCCGTCCGTCGGATGGGACGTTAAGCCGTGGCCCCGTGTGCGTGGGTGGCACAGTCGGTAGCGCGCCAGGCTCGTAATCTGTAGTTCCCAGGTTCGAGTCCCAGCTGGGTTAGCGTTGAGATTTATCTCCGCAAAATTCCCCGCAATGCCCACAGTCAGTAGGGGACACCGATGGGCTTGGAAAGGCCGCCATCCGTCGGATGGGACGTTAAGCCGTGGCCCCGTGTGCGTGGGTCGCTCAGTCGGTAGTGCACCAAGCTCGTAATCTGTAGTTCCCAGGTTCGAGTCCCAGCTGGGTTAGCGTTGAGATTTATCTCCGCAAAATTCCCCGCCCTGCCCACAGTCAGTAGGGGACACCGATGGGCTTGGAAAGGCCGCCGTCCGTCGGATGGGTCGTTAAGCCGTGACCCCGTGTGCGGGAGAGCCATACCCTGTGCACGTTAAAGAACACGCTGGATGGCCTTGACGGGAGGCTACCATCTGTCTCCCAACAGCTGTTCCAGTGGGTACCCTCCCCAACCTTCTCTGAGCCTTCGGGGTCCATGTGACCTGGCCATTTAGCCCATGGTGTGCAAAAAAGTGCCGCTCAGAGGTAAAACAACCCAACCCATGATCCTCTTTCCCGAACTGAAGTTACTTTCGCTATCTCTAAATTTAAAATCAAGTTTCCAGGGATAGATGAAATGTTAGTGAAATGGTTACAGTTGGCAACTGTTCCTCTCTCACATGGTTGACTGTAGAGTTGAATATTTTCTATGATAAAGGGATCGTTTCTAAGGATTTTATTAGAGGCATTGTTATACCCATGTTCAAGAAAGATAACCGCAGTGTCGGGATAACTCAAGGGGAAACTGTTTACTCTCTGTTCCAGGTTAATTTCTGTCCATTTTTGTGTTTAACAGAATTAAAAATGTGGTTGATGGCCAATTGCGAGATGAATAGTGGAATCTGAGAACAGTCGGGCTGCGTAGATCAAATCTTGACTTAGACAGGTTCTTAGGAAATGACTCAAGTTTAAAAAACTGTGGTTAATTGCTTTGCAGATTTCAGAAAGACCTTTGATTTTATTGATTGCAAAAATTTGTGATTGATCATGTGGCATTCTTGATAAGTTAGTTAGCATAATGATTGCTCTGTAAATAACAGAATTATGTGTGAGTTGGTCAAGATGTAACGGTTGGTTTAGCATTACTACTGGAGTTAGACAAGGCTGCATTCTGTCAGCTTTTCTATTTAGTTTGACTACTGATTATGTTTTAAGGAATTCCTTAGAAGGGAAAGACTGGGGCCTCTGTGGGGCAGGGGTGGCTCAGTCGGTAGCGCGCCAGGCTCGTAATCTGTAGTTCCCAGGTTCGAGTCCCAGCTGGGTCAGCGTTGAGATTTATCTCCGCAAAATTCCCCGCCCTGCCCACGGTCAGTAGGGGACACCGATGGGCTTGGAAAGGCCGCCGTCCGTCGGATGGGACGTTAAGCCGTCGCCCCGTGTGCGGAAGAACCATACCCTGTGCACGTCAAAGAACACGCTGGATGGTCTTGACGGGAGGCTACCATCTGTCTCCTAACAGCTGTTCCAGTGGGTCCCCTCCCCCAACCTTCTCTGAGCCTTCGGGGTCCTTGTGACCTGGCCATTTAGCCCATGATGTGCAAAAAAGTGCCGCTCAGAGGTAAAACAACCCAACCCAACTGGGGCCTCTGATAGTCTAAGATAGGAAAATATCTGACTTACAGCATACTGATGATTTGGCTCTTTTGGAAAATGATATTAATGAGATGAACTCTTTTTTTTAAAGCTGGTAATAGGATAGGTTAAGTGATTAGCCTAACGTAATAACAGAGAGAAAGCTAAAGAGATGAAAATTGGCAATGTGGATGATGCTCCATTGCCTTTGAATGGATTGGCTCTTGAGCGAAGTTTCTCATTGTAATTATCGGAGAAATTGTTTTACAGATCGTCGTAATGTACAACATGAGATGAACAGTAGAATTAGAATTACTGCAGAGACCTTTAAGAATCTGTCGGAGATTATGGACAAACATAACGTATACATCTGAACACTGAAATTAGAGTGTATAATAATTTAATTCTTTTATTTCTAAAGTTTGTTATGGTAGCGAAAGAATCAGTTAACAACTAATAAGAATCTTTGGCTTGATAGCTTGGCTGATAAGAATCTTTGGCTTGATACCTAGGTTCATAAAGCAGAGGAAGTAGTTAGACAGTACAACACCAAAGGATTGTAACAGATTGTTAATGTTTTTTGTGGGAAGAAACAGTCAAGTACACAACAGGGATTGAGGGATAAACATGTTAAGGTGGGTGAAAATGACGATTCTCTGATGGCTAGGTGGGCTGAACATCTCAGAGATTAATCTATTAATTAAAAAGTTTCGAAGAAATATCTAAGCATCGAAGGCGAAAGTATTTTAATTGATATAGGTGGGATTAAAATTTTTATTAAGTAAAAAACTGAAATCTTGTACTCTTTCTGCTGCTTTGGGTGAGAGTTACTCAACCACTGACAAAACTCTAAATGGCTTTTACAAGTGCCAACATCCTAATAAAAGGAAATGCGACAATGACGGATATTTTCAGTTTTCTTTCATGCAATATTAATAACATGTCGTGCAATATTAATTACTTTTTGGCAATGATTATTTGTTGCGACATCCTAATGGTGCATTTTTGATTTGGTTTATTATCAAATGGTAATTTATCGAGTAAAATGGGGAAAAGAAAAAAATTATAACTTTAGAGAGATTAGGAAAATGCATATCGTAATAGTATATCTTCCCCTATCTAACGCAAAGATAATTTTTAATTTAATATCTCTGTAAAAAAAAGGTTCTATGTCTGCTGACGAATAGACAGACTAGAAAGCGAAACTAATATCTCGTTTTTTTTTTTTTTTGAAAAGGAGATTAAAAAAAAGTGTCTCTGTGGCAGCCATAACTCATTGAAAAATCACGATACACCCTTCAACGTTTCACGGAATATTTCTAATTAAGATCTGGGTTACAGAGTAAGATTTCAAAGTCCAAAAGAGGAACTTGAAAATATATTTACTCTGCTGTTCCTATGGAAGCCTAAAGGGAGAGACCTAGGATGCGATGTGCAGACAATGTCAAACAGGAACTTGCTAGGATTAGCCTAGATTGGCCAAATGCAGCAAGCTGTAGCTCAAAAGAGACACATCTAGAGAGCAAAATTACACAGTCTGATTGGACCTCCGTAGCCCATGGCTGCATGAGGATTTTGTATGTATGTATATATTATTCTAAGAAAGATTCACATATTTTTGATATAATAACGAACTATATTATATATCAAATAATATTTCCCGCAACAGTGATCAAGGAAACACTTGGAGGCACTCTCTTTGGATAATATATATGCATATTTGCAACAAGCTTTTGCATTAGTTTTACTTGAGCGATGCAACAAGTTTAATCTTCTCTTCCACGGCATTCTAGTATTTTCACTGTTAGAGCAGAAACTGATAGTAAATATCAATTAACGTAAAAGACATAAGTGTCTTTGTGCATGCATAGAATAAAATGTGTACGTTCCTTTTCAACGGTGAAAGAATGCGTGAATGACAGACACTTTAGAAGATATCGATGGTATCTTCATAACTAACTTTGGTATAGCAGGTATACACAAGGGGTTAGTATTGCGGAAAAGGTTGTTGCATGGCAGGGAACAAAATTTCATTCCCTTGTTATTATTAGACCATCATGTGAAAGTGCCGCATCCTCATAGTAAAAAAATACGACAAAATGTTGTTATAATTAAATTTGCATGACATTCTTCGCATGGCATTCCTAGCTAGTGATTGAGATCCGAGTGGGATGGAGAATGGAACATAAATTTCCTGACCTAGCCTAAATTATCGCGGTTTTAATCCAATCAAGTCTCGATTAACAGAGGACGTATAAGTCTGTTGGCGTTTTAAAAGTGGAAATCTACCTACTTTAAGCGAACAAACAGAAAGATGCAGTGACAAATTTGCGTTCTTTTATGTATCTACATTTCTACAAGAAAGATGTTGTGAATAAGACACCTTGAAGCTTGAAATTATAAAATTATTTATTAAAATCAACCTTAGTAACACTCCCATTACACACAGAAAATTAAGATAACGAAGGATAATTTTATGTGTTTATTTGGAAAATAAAATAATCACTACGACTTTAACTCTATGTTACACAACAGATGAAACATGTACGAAAGGTTTTTCAAAATTTTCTTATCTTCCCTTCTTTCTTTATGCTTCCACCGCCCCCCCCCCCCCCCAATTGCACCCGAGGCTACTACCGACCCCCTGGATCGTTCCAGCGCCCCCCAGGGGGCGGTATCGCCCACTTTGGGAAACATTGCTGTAGACTAAAGACTGCAAACACTGCAAGACCTCAGGCATCCCTTTTTGTGCTTAAAAGTTTTTAAAAGTAACTTACATTGTAATATAATACGTTCTGTCTGAAGGAGTTAAAAGTATGTAAAATTGAAATACTGAAACAACAATATAAGTAATTTTGTTTTGCTATTATCGTTTAAAATTAAATGTTAGTTACCATTGATTGCTCATAATAAAATGCGGCTCGCCTTTTATTGCTTACAATAAAACGCGACTCGCCATTGATTTCTTATAATAAAATGCTATTCGTCATTGATTTCTTATAATAAAATGCTATTCGACATTGATTTCTTATAATAAAATGCTATTCGTCATTGATTTCTTATAATAAAATGCTATTCGACATTGATTTCTTATAATAAAATGCTGTTCGCCATTGATTTCTTATAATGAAATGCTATTCGTCATTGATTTCTTATAATAAAATGCTATTCGTCATTGATTTCTTATAATAAAATGTTATTCGTCATTGATTTCTTATAATAAAATGCTATTCGTCATTGATTTCTTATAATAAAATGTTATTCGTCATTGATTTCTTATAATAAAATGCTATTCGTCATTGATTTCTTATAATAAAATGTTATTTGTCATTGATTTCTTATAATAAAACGCTGTTCGCCATTGATTTCTTATTCAGTTTACCATTGATTGCTTAGAATAAAATGAAGCTTGATTTATATATAAGAAGCAATTGATTTGGCCCCTACATTATTTGAGTTTGAAACTCCTGGTAAAGAAAAAAAATGAATTGATATGGAAAAGACTAGAATCATATAAAATGGCAGAGACATAATTCTTTTTGAGGAAATCCAGGTCTTTCAATCTAATTTGCTCAAAAGGGAAAATCGAAAAACAATATTAAGGACAACATGCCTGTCAACATTAGGGTCACTGATTTCAAGTTTTATTAAAGAAAAGTGTGCATCTGTATAATATATAAATATATCAATTAAAATTACTGCTATGAAAAATATTAATTTATTTATTTCAGAAATGTTAACAAGGAGAGGAATAAACCGATCAGAAATATTAACCTTACCTAATAATACATATAAGAGGAAATTAATGATCTAAAACATAGCTACGAAATCGTGAATCTGTATAAGAAATATTGTTAGGAATTAAAACGTTCAAATCTAAATGAATGCAAGAGTGTCCATAGCTAAGGGACTTTGAGTTGAGTTGTTTTACCTCTGAGCGACACTTTTTTGCACACCATGGGCTAAATGGCCAGGTCACATGGACCCCGAAGGCTCAGAGAAGGTTGGGGGAGGGGACCCACTGGAACAGCTGTTGGGAGAGATGGTAGCCTCCCGTCAAGGCCATCCAGCGTGTTCTTTAACGTGCACAGGGTATGGCTCTCCCGCACACGGGGACACGGCTTAACGTCCCATCCGACGGACGGTGGTCTTTCCAAGCAAATCGGTGTTCCCTACTGACCGTGGGCAGGTCGGGGAATTTTGCGGAGATAAATCTCAACGCTGACCCAGCTGGGACTCGAACCTGGGAACAACAGATTACGAGCCTGGCGCGCTACCGACTGAGCCACCCCCGCCCCGAGCTAAGGGACATGCTTCAGCAGAAAAGAGAGGTTAATAAAAAGTACAAAGACACTGAACAGCTCACAAGCATCACACTACTTCTCATACTGTTTACTAGGCTGGTCATCAGTTCTGGTAGCAGTGTATCCCACTCTTCCTAAAGTGCAGATTGGAGCTCATGGAGGGATCTTGGAGGCTGGTTGACACCCTCCGATTTTTCTCCCCAGTGCATCCCACATATGCTCTGTAGGATTCAGATCTGGAGAAAAGACTTGCTGCACCATCCGCTGATTATCCTATTTTCGAGGAATTCATCGAATGTCTGAGCCGTATGAGGTCGAACATTATTGTCCATCAAAATGCGCTAGATCATGAAAGTATCACATAAAAGATGAAGCATATTGTCTCTATAGCTCTGAACACTCAAAGATCCTCCTTCAAAGACATGAAGCGGTGTGCATCCCTATTTGGCAGAGTTACCGCAGACCATCACATCGCAGCAACAACAGTGGTGTCGTTCTCTTGTGTCAGAGTGTTGCTAACGAGTTCTGTGCTTTCTCCAAATCAAAACACGTCGTGAATCAGCATGAAAATTGAACCACGATTCACAGGCAGAGATCGCATGCGTTAGTCTTGGATCTGGTCACGTGTTCGCTGCATCATGCCAGTTGGACTCTTCTGTGGGAGGGATTGAAGGGAATACGAATCATTGGTTGTCTGGTATAGAGCTCTCTCTGATGAAGCCTTCTGTAAACAGTTTGCCTCCCAAACTCCCAATGGTTGCAGAAAGTTCCAGAGAGAGTTGCCTGGCAGACATTTCACTTTGAAATCGGGATGTTAGCCTAAGATAATTGTCATTCTGCACTGTCACTCTTGAACTACCTTGCACGAGGGATAGCTCAGTGGGTAGCGCACCAGGTTCGTAATCTGCAGTTCCCAGGTTCGAGTCCCAGATGGGAAATAAACACGTTCATTTTTATTTGAAATTTTAAATAGAGTTTTAAAGTACGCTTTCCACCAATGATACTTTTTAGAATTAAAATGTGATTGTTGGAAATATTAAAAAACGTAAAATAAACATTTTCCTATCGAAAGTATTCGTAAAATTATTTTTTTTTTAATTTCGAATAACAGCAGAGCAAAATCTGATTTTTGATCAGAAATATTTTTTTAAAAAAAGTGTTCATTGCAAATATTAGACCCAAAAATATGGAGGATAACGTGTTCATTGGGAATATTAATAAGGAAACAAAATACTTTCTTATCATCAACGTTTTTAAGGATAAACACGTGTTACTGCAAACATTACTTGCGAAGAATATGCTTTCTGATTTCGAAAGGTTTCTAAAGAGAAAATATGTTAATTTCAAATATTAAGAAGGGTTGGGTTGTTTTACCTCTGAGCGGCACTTTTTTGCACACCATGGGCTAAATGGCCAGGTCACATGGACCCCGGAGGCTCAGAGAAGGTTGGGGGTGGGGACCCACTGGAACAGCTGTTGGGAGACAGATGATAACCTCCCGTCAAGGCTATCCAGCGTGTTCTTTAACGTGCACAGGGTATGACTCTCAAACACACGGAACCACGGCTTAACGTCCCATCCGAAAGACGACGGCCTTTCCAAGCCCATCGGTGTCCCTTACTGACCGTGGGCAGGGCGGGGAATTTTGCTGAGATAAATCTCAACGCTGACCCAGCTGGGACTAGAACCTGGGAACTACAGATTACGAGTCTGGCGCGCTACCGACTGAGCCACCCCCGCCCCAAATTAAGAAGGAAAAATATGCTTTTCGAGACAAATTTTCACAAATATCTATAAGGAGACAAAAATTATGCATTTATAATGTTGCTAATGAAAAGTACTATTATATCAGGATTATTTGTAAGCATGAAAATGTGATTATTGAAAATATCATTAAAGACAAAAATGCTCTTTTCCGATCATCAGTATTTGTAGAGATAAGAACGTGATTAGTGGAAATATTTTTAAGCGAAAAAAAAAATGCTTTCCGATTAGAAATGATTGCAAAGAAAAAAAAAACATATCCTTCGGTGCAAAAATTTCGGGGGAAAAAAACTGCATTTCGATCAAAAATATTTGTCAGGTGAAAAAAAAAATGAATATTCGAAATATTGTTAAGAAAAAAATTGTTGTCCGATCAGAAATATTCGCAAGCAGAATAAAACTATTATTGGGAATATTTTTGATGAAAAATAAATATTTCACCAGAAATTTTCGTAAGAAAAAAAAAACCCCTACGATTATTGGAAAATACTACTAAGAAAACATAGATTTCGACCAGAAATTTTCGTACACAAGAAACCATTGAAATCGAAAATATGTAAAGAAAAAAAAGTACATCTTTGAATCAGAAAGAGTTGAAAAAGAAATATGTTTTGATCAGATGCACGGTTAAAAGAATTCATGGCTGCTCAATCTCCAGATCATAAAAATATGAATAAAATTTCCCCAGATGTACGTGAAGACACAAACACACTTTATTTTTGTGAAGTCTTAGCGACATGCTGATTAGTGAGCTAAGGAATGACGTGCTGGTATTGTGAGGAAAAGAAGCTCACAGGATAGCCAATGCGCATCGGGGATAAGCCAAGCCCGTGCAGGTTGCCTTGGAAACGAACTGACGTCAGCTGAGAAAGAAGTTTAGACCAGAAGCCAAGCGTGTAGCGAAGTCGAATGACCTTTGTCAAAGAGAATCACAGATTATGGCAATCGGCATTGACAAAAAAAAAAGTGGTTTATAGGGTTGTTGGTTTTTTTTTTCCTTCCTAAAATGTGTATTTTTTATTTAGGCGGTAGTTCCAATTTGTAAGAAAATATACATTTCTTGGTGATGGATGCTTAATCAGTTTGATTTTGATTGTAATAAGTATTACGCGATATGTTTGTTTTTATGAACAACTGATATTTGTTTGATTTCTTATTGATTTCGTCACTTGTTGGTTCTCACGGGATAATATCGTTCTTCTGCTGAGGTCCTGCCATCCTCTCAGACCTTCTATTATGGCAGATAAACTGACAGACTCCTGTCAGACCTCTGTGGCAAGCAGCTGCTTGAGGAGTATTTATTTTTATTTTATTTACATTGGATCGTGTGAGCTCACAAAGACCTGGATCGTGTGGGCCCACTCACAGAAATATTGAGCGTGTGCAGTTACCGTTCACAGCAAACTGGAGCGTGTGCAGTAACTGCACACGCTCCAGTTTGCTGTGAACGGTAACTGGAGCGTGTGCAGTTGCTGTACACGTTCCTGAGGTCCTGCCATCCTCTCAGACCTTCTACTATGGCATATAAACTGACAGGCTCCTGTCAGACTTCTGTGGCAAGCAGCTGCTTGAGGGGGTATTTATTTTATTTATTTAAGGTTGTTCGTGGAACTGTTGTTGATTACGGTTTTTCCTCTCTGTCGTTTCAAACAGGATTGGGTGGTTTTACCTCTGAGCAGTTTGTTTTTTGCACAGAGTAGGGATAAATGACCACGTCACAAGAGCCCCAAATGTTCAGAGAAGGTTGGGGAAGGCGATCTAGTAATCTAGCTAGTTGTTAGAAAAAAATGGGCTAGGTTATTTCACTTTTAAATTCTGAGTAGCACTTTTTTGGACACAGTGGAGCAAATGTCGGATCATAAGGCCCCCAAGGGGTCAGAGAAAGTTGGAGTAGGTGATCCACTACACAACTGTTAGGACATAGGTGGGTTCAGTTGTTTTACCTCTGAGTCGCACCTTTTTGCACACAATGGGCTAAATGATCAGGTCACAAGGCCCCCACTGGCTCAGAGAAAGTTGGGGAAGGGAATCATTCATTGGATAGCTATTAAGAAACAAGTTGGATTGTTTTACCTCTGAACGTCAGACAATGGGCTAAATGGTCAGGTCACAAGGATTCCAAGGATTCAGAGAGGGAAAGTGAAATGACTCTCTACTGGACGGCTGTTAAATAACAGGGGGAAGTTCACTATCAGCGCCATCCAGCGGGTTCTTTAACGTGCACAGTTGGATTGGATTGTTTTACCTCTGAGCGGCACTTTTTTGCACACCATGGGCTAAATGGCCAGGTCACATGGACCCCGAAGGCTCAGAGAAGGTTGGGGGAGGGGACCCACTGGAACAGCTGTTGGGAGACAGTTGGTAGCCTCCCGTCAAGGCCATCCAGCGTGTTCTTTAACGTGCACAGGGTATGGCTCTCCCGCACACGGGGCCACGGCTTAACGTCTCATCCGACGGACGGTGGCCTTTTCAAGCCCATCGGTGTCCCCTACTGACCGTGGGCAGGGCGGGGAAATTTTGCGGAGATAAATCTCAACGCTGACCCAGCTGGGACTCGAACATGGGAACTACAGATTACGAGCCTGGCGCGCTACCGACTGAACCACCCGCGCCCCTTAACGTGCACAGAGTATGGCTCTAGTGGGATAATCGTAATGAATTATATACTTGAAAAAAAAACTTATGACATTGAAATTTGAAGAAAAGAAAGATAATTCTGTCATAGCTTACTCAGTTCCATTTGTCATAAGCTAAAATTTAATGTGTTCCTGCAATTAAATACGCCAGAACAAATGTTTCGTAGAAGCTTAGGGTCAAGACTTTCTCTTTCCAATGGAAAACGACGGAGCTGAATTTAGTAAATAATATTTACCTTCAAGAGTGGGGCGGGGGTGGCTCAGTCGGTAGCGCGCCAGGCTCGTAATCTGTAGTTCCCAGGTTCGAGTCCCAGCTGGGTCAGCGTTGAGATTTATCTCCGCAAAATTCCCCGTACTGCCCACGGTCAGTAGGGGACACCGATGGGCTTGGAAAGGCCGCCGTCCCTCGGATGGGACGTTAAGCCGTGGCCCCGTGTGCGGGAGAGAAATACCCTGTGCACGTTAAAGAACACGCTGGATGGCCTTGACGGGGGGGCTACCATCTGTCTCCCAACAGCTGTTCCAGTGGGTCCCCTCCCCCAACCTTCTCTGAGCCTTCGGGGTCCATGTGACCTGGCCATTTAGCCCATGGTGTGCAAAAAAGTGCCGCTCAGAGGTAAAACAACAACAACCTTCAAAAGTGATAGTAGATTCAAATATTAAAAAACTCTCACAAAATGGAAAGTAATTATTTTCACACAACCCGCATACCAGAGATTCAGATATCAGTCCTACTAAATACGCTTTTGCCCCCTTCAGACCCGAATGTTTGTTTAAAAAAGAGAAATAATATTTTCATATAAATGTTCTTTATTTATCACAAAAGAAACAAGAATATGGGGAAAAAATTTACATAATTGTGCTGAAATTTGGCATTAGATTATTATGTATGTTACCGCTAAAGCTCGAAAGCCGTTAATGTGCACATTACCTAGCTAATCTGCAGATTAACTGATTTGCTCCGTTAACGTGCGGAATCAAGAGTTTTCCGCATTTTACCTAGGTAATGTGCACATTAACGGCTTCCGTATCGTTAAAGTTCAAAAGTTTGTTTCTCTCATAGTGGTGAATCTCTTGAATATGAATCTTCGTGTCACGTGATTCACTCGTCCGCATTATAAAAAACGCCCCGGATGAGCGGAGGCCAAGTGAGAACGAATCGGTAAAGTGATTCATTCTTGATAACGAATCACTAAAATGATTCGTTCTCACTTGGCCTGCTCATTTTGGGGGCGTTTTTTATAATTCGGACGACTGATTCATGTTGACAGAGGGATGACCCTGGTTTCAACTCTACTCTCGGACACTAGATAAATAACATTATGTTAATTTAAGCGTACAGAAACGTTCCTGTTGTTCCAGCAAAGATCTTATTTTCACTTTAACGAGTGCCTAGTAGGTAATGTGCAGATTATCCAGGTAATTTGCAGATTACCTAGGTAATTTGAGAAATGAAACAATTTTCCGCACGTTAACGGATCACCCTAGTTAATCTGTAGAATAACTGATTTCTGCACTTTAGCGGTAACATGCACATGCAATAGACAAAAAATGGAAACATCAGTGGAGAAGCAAAGTCAAGGCTCCGTAATTGGTTAAATAAATGTTTAAAAAATAATGTTTTTTTTGTAATGTAAAAAGGGTCTAAAGAGGTCAAAATGTCTTTAATCTTCTCAAACACCAAATCTCCTTTTCTTACAACCGAATTCTCTTAGCGTCTTATTTCTTAAGAGCAGCAGAAGACGTTCATCAACATAAGAAGGAGAGTTCACTGACCTTTCCCGAAATTCTCTCGGGAGCGGCGAGGAAAGGTCAAAAAATCCCTTCCTAATGACCAAACCAAACTGTGACTGACTCATTTTGCTCTCAATGAGCAATGAAGCAGTATTTTGTAGCTGGCAGAGTCAAAATTGTTTAGATCTCCCTGACCGTGCCCCCAATCTGTCCGCCACCGTGGCCTTACTTTAAACCTCCCGCTATAAACCGTGTCTTCCTCCTTCGAACCGGAGCGATTGCCGTAAAACCATCCAACATGCTGCGCCAGATAGTGAAGAGAGATTGCCTCATATCCTGTCGGCGCCCAGCTACAAATCCCAACGGAACCGGAAGTTGTGACGGCTACCGATCTAATCCCATTTATCTGTCAACAGGAAACTTTTGCTGGCATCTAGTTTTATACCTCACGATTGCTGGAAGTTCCCTCTGGGGGGATGGAGGGGGAGGGGAAGACAAGATGGGGGGGGGGGTTAGTTGTGTCTTCTCTCTTGGCTGTTCACAATATCAGCTTTATCGTTTCTCACCGAACTTTTGTAGGGAAACTCCAATTGTCCAATATGACTGAATTTTAAATGACCCAGAGCGGACTGGATTTGCAGTTCGTTTAGTGTCAACTTTGTGAAAGATGCCAGCCATTGGATTTTTGTGGAGTTAATGTCTAAAGGCGAGAAATTAATTCCTTTCTGTTACAAGTGTGGGGCGGAGGTGGCTCAGTCGGTAGCGCGCCAGGCTCGTAATCTGTAGTTCCCAGGTTCGAGTCCCATCTGGGTCAGCACTGAGATTTATCTCCGCAAAACTCCCCGCCCTGCCCACGGTTAGTAGGGGACACTGATGGGCCTGGAGAGGCCGTCGTCCGTCGGATGGGACGTTAAGCCGTGGCCTCGTGTGCGGGAGAGCCATACCCTGTGCACGTTAAAGAACACGCTGGATGGCCTTGACGGAAGGCTACCATCTGTCTCCCAACAGCTATTCCAGTGGGTCCCCCTCCCCCAACCTTCTCTGAGCCTTCGGGGTCCTTGTGACCTGGCCATTTAGCCCATGGTGTACAAAAAAGTGCCGCTCAGAGGTAAAACAACCCAACCAACTGTTACGAGTGCTATAAAATGGGGAACTGATACAAGAGCGCTACGTCGTCTGTGCATAGGGTCAATGATATCGGTAATTATTTCGAAACTGTCTTGTTGAGTTGTTGTTTGCGTTGTTTTACCTCTGAACGGCACTTTTCGGAACATATTGTACTAAATTGCCAAGTCACAAGGATGCCAAGGACTCAGAAACCACTGCACAGCTTCTACGAGATAGATGGTAATCTCCATTACGCACATAGTATGGTTCTCTAGTATGGTTCTCTAGCACACTGAAACGCGCACATAGTATGGTTCACGCGCACATAGTATGGTTCTCAACGCGCACATAGTATGGTTCTCAACGCGCACATAGTATGGTTCTCTAGCACACTGAACCACGGCTTCACGTCCCATCCGACAGATGGAGCATTTCCAAGCCTGTCGATGTCCCCTTTCTGAATTAGGAGAGGGTGGAAATCCATCAGAGATAAATTTCATCCTTTGCACAAGTGGGCGCGCTACCGACTGAGCCAGTCTCACCCCGTCTTGGCTGAGGAAAACTTTTATTGAAACATAAAAACTGGGAAAACATAATCTTGTCTTGGGTTGTTTTATTTCTGAGCGTCACTTTTTTGCACACAACGGCTAAATGGCCAGGTCACAAGAACCCAAGCGCTCATAGCAATGGGAAGGGATTTGGGTTGGGTTGTTTTACCTCTGAGCGGCACTTTTTTGCACACCATGGGCTAAATGGCCAGGTCACATGGACCCCGAAGGCTCAGAGAAGGTTGGGGGAGGGGACCCACTGGAACAGCTGCTGGGAGACAGATGTAGCCTCCCGTCAAGGCCATCCAGCGTGTTCTTTAACGTGCACAGGGTATGGCTCTCCCGCACACGGGGCCACGGCTTAACGTCACATCCGACGGACGGCGGCCTTTCCAAGCCCATCGGTGTCCCCTACTGACCGTGGGCAGGGCGGGGAATTTTGCGGAGATAAATTTTAACGCTGACCCAGCTGGGACTCGAACCTGGGAACTACAGATTACGAGCCTGGCGCGCTACCGACTGAGCCACCCCCGCCCCAATGGGAAGGGAACCAATGGACAACTGCTACGGGGAAATCTGTCTTCAAAGAATCCAAAATAATTTTAATGTGCACAGGGAATGGTTCTTATACACTTTGAGCGGCACATTTGTGCACAAAACGACTAAATGGCCAGGTCACAAGGAACCCAAGAGCTCGAAGGAATCGAAAGGGGGCCAATGGGCAACTGTTAAGAGACAAATGGAATCCTTCCTTCAAAGACCTCCAGAAATAATCTTTAATGTGCACAGATGCAGGGTGTATCTCTTATGCACACAGAGCCACAGATTAGTCTCATCCAAAGAATGCTAGTCTTTCCCAACCCAACGGCGTTCCCTTTCTTATCGGGGGTTGGGTTGTTTTACCTCTGAGCGGCACTTTTTTGCACACCATGGGCTAAATGGCCAGGTCACATGGACCCCGAAGGCTCAGAGAAGGTTGGGGGAGGGGGCCCACTGGAACAGCTGTTGGGAGACAGATGGTAGCCTCCCGTCAAGGCCATCCAGCGTGTTCTTTAACGTGCACAGAGTATGGCTCTCCCGCACAAAGGGTAGGATTACGAGCCTGGCGCGTTACCGACTTTCACCGGGGGCAAGGTAGAGAGTAACGGTGATAGTTTCAACGCTTAAGCAATTGGGATCGAAAATACGGAACTGCCGATCACGAACTTGGTGCACTAGTCTCGCGTTTGAATACCATCCCAATTTCCTTCGAAGGGGCAGGGGTGGCTTAGTCGGTAGCGCGCCAGGCTTATAATCTACAGTTCCCAATTTCGAGTTCCAGCTGCGCCAGCGTTAAGATTTATCTCCGCCAAACTCCCCGACTGCACACGGTCAGTAGAGAACACCTATGGGCTTGGAAAGGCCGTCCGTCCTCCTGATCGCAGGTAAAGCCGTGTCCCCGTGTGCGGGAGAGTCATATGCTGTGCACGTTAAAGAACACACGGATAACCTTGACGGAAGGCAACCATCTGTCTGCTAACAGATCTCCAGTGGGTCCCCTTCCCCCAATTTTGTTTTAGCCGTTGGTATCCTTGTGACCTGGCAATTTAGCCTATAGTGTGCAAAAAAGTGTCGCTCATAGGTAAAAGCAACCCAAACTCTCATAGCGCTTCACTGTCGAGTTTTTAAGGTGTTCCTCAATCTCTATAGTCTGTTTAACGTTTCGAGACCAGCTTCAAAAGGGGCGGGGTGGCTCAGTCGGTAGCGCGTCAGGCTCGTAATCTGTAGTTCCCAAGTTCGAGTCCCAGCTGGGTCAGCGTTAAGATTTATCTCCGCAAAATTCCCCGCCCTGCCCATGGTCAGTAGGGGACACCGATGGGCTTGGAAAGACCGCCGTCCGTCGGATGGGACGTTAAGCCGTGGCCCCGTGTGCGGGAGAGCCATACCCTGTGCACGTTAAAAAACACGCTGGATGGCCTAGACGGGAGGCTACCAGCTGTTCCAGTGGGTCCCCTCCCCCAACCTTCTCTGAGCCTTTGGGGTCCATGTGACCTGGCCATTTAGCCCATGGTGTGCAAAAAAGTGCCGCTCAGAGGTAAAACAACCCAACACAACCCAACTGAGATTTCACCGTTTTCTATTTTGGCTCAAAAGTTTCTTAAATCTCTATGTCAAGTGACTGTTTAATAAAGAGACTCCTCCTTCTCAAAGGGGGAGAGGGTGGCTCAGTTGGCAGCGTACCAGGTTCGGAACCCGCAGTTCCCAGGTTCGAGTCCCATCTGGATTAGTGTTGATATTTACCTCTACTAACCCACAGCTTGGCCTCAGTGCTCAACCTTATCCGCTCTTCCCTCGGTGAGAAAGAGTGCACTGATGAGCTTAAAAAGACCGTCGTCCGTCGGATGGAACGTTAAACCGTGGTCATTGTGCGTGAGAGCCATACCACATGCACGTTAAAGAACACGCTGGATGGCTTTAACGGAAGGTTACCATCTGTCTCCTAATACATGTCTAGTGGCTCCTCTTCCTTAGGGTCCTTGGGGTTCTTGTGACCTGTCCATTTAGACAGTTGCGTGCAAAAAAAAAAATCCCTCTCAGTGGTACAACCCAACTCTTCCCAAAGGACTCGAAAAAGTTGTTACTAATTTCATCCTGTGTTGTCCTTTCGATGAAGGGGCGGGGGTGGCTCAGTCAGTAGCGCGCCAGGCTCGTAATCTGTAGTTCCCAGGTTCGAGTCCCAGCTGGGTCAGCGTTGAGATTTCTCTCCGCAAAATTCCCCGCCCTACCCACGGTCAGTAAGGGACACCGATGGGCTTGGAAAGGCCGCCGTCCGTCGGATGGGACGTCAAGGATGGTCTCCGTGTGCGGGAGAGCATACCCTGTGCACGTTAATGAACACGCTGGATGGCCTTGACGGGGGGGCTACCATCTGTCTCCCAACAGCTGTTCCAGTGGGTCCCCTCCCCCAACCTTCTCTGAGCCTTCGGGGTCCATGTGACCTGGCCATTTAGCCCATGGTGTGCAAAAAAAGTGCCGCTCAGAGGTAAAACAACCCAACCCTTTCGATGAAACGGTTACGGTTTGTTTAAACCCACATTAAATAATTCATCGTGATGCCACTGTTACAGAATTAAACTAGGCTGTATGTAATTTTTACTCGACAGAAATCGGTAACCAGGAGATGCAAAACTCTAGCAAGTGACAAGTCCAACAGATTTCGTAGAGATTTGTTGCATTCCAGAGTTATGTGCAATAAATAATAAGTGAATTTAATCACCCTCCATTCAGAAACGAAATCTTACATCAATTTGAAAACAGATACCGAGCGAAGGACTTTCGCTAACAGAGCATTTGATACTTTCCATCAAAAGAGGAAGACCCGACAGAAGTTTCATGAAACCCTGCCGCCGTATCTAAGGAATCTCTCTAGCGAAAACATAAGACAGATATGTTCGGAATCATCCATGTCAAGGCGAACTACCATCAAGACAAATATCCCTCGTGGGAAATAACTGTCCCCTGGAAGAGGGAAATCCGTTAAATGTGGGAGTACAAGGCGTTGACGTGGTAAGCAAGTTTCTCCCTTGTGGGAGTTGGGTTGGTGACACGAAACACGTGGACCTTATCTTGGATGAGATTAAATTCACCAATAAATCATCGGTGGCGATGTTTGGGTTTCGCTTCGTGTCAGTAGATTATTTTCAGGTATAGGCAATTCGTCAAACGATTAAGTTTAGATAAGGCGACCAATATTTGCTAACATTTCTGCAACTTTAATTTATTTGGGGGTGAATTCACAATTTTTTCTCTCTCAAGGTTTTATTTAACTCAAAAACTTAAACTGTGTGTTTGTGTGAATACGTTACAGTTACGGTTTAGGAGGTTTTTAAAGAATGATGTTGACATTGACAATGATAGTAAATGTGGTAACATGATGACATTTATGAGACAGTGTCAAAGTGGTTGGCAAAGTTTTTTTTTCTCTTTGGGGGGAGGCTTGGGTTGTTTTACCTCTGAGCGGCACTTTTTTGCACACAATGGGCTAAATGGCCAGGTCACATGGACCCCGAAGGCTCAGAGAAGGTTGGGGGAGGGGACCCACTGGAACAGCTGTTGGGAGACAGATGGTAGCCTCCCGTCAAGGACATCCAGCGTGTTCTTTAACGTGCGCAGGGTATGGCTCTCCCGCACACGGGGCCACGGCTTAACGTCCCATCCGACGGACGGCAGTCTTTCCAAGACCATCGGTGTCCCCTACCGACCGTGAGCAGGGCGGGGAATTTTGCGGAGATAAATCTCAACGCTGACCCAGCTGGGACTCGAACCTGGGAACTACAGATTACGAGCCTGGGTCGCTACCGACTGAGCCCCCCCGCCCCCCCCTTTTTATAATGTAATAATAATTTTATTCATTCTTGTTTTTATTAGCAATACAATTTCAAGTTCTTTAACCCACAAGAGTCATTACAACTCGCCAGTAGAGTTTAAATACAACGTTTTTGCTCATTTGAAACATTGCCAAAAATTAGATACTAAAAATTATTTAAATAAAAATATTAAAACACAATTTTCTAAATTAGAATTATTGAGAAAACACGCCAAATTAGCTCAGCAACCATTTTTTAACTTCGTTTTTGAATTATGTACAACATAAACGGAATAAAACTTAGCATTCCAGAGAACAAACTAAATAAAAGGAATCTCAGTATTGTAAATACATTTAATTTTTATTTTTCATATTAATAGATTAAAATAAATGATATGCGTCCAAAAATAAAAGAAAACACAAAAAAAGTTACGATTTGCATTCTGTTGAAAAAATTTGGTATACAGTTTAGTATTTTTTCATATTATTAAAGAATAATTAATTTTTGATTAATTTTTCCAGGGGAGGGGCGGCTAAACTGCACTCTTTAAATTTTTTTTTTCAAAAAAACTTTTTTTCTTCAAAAAAAACTTCCTGCCACTCCCATAATTAGTGAGGTTGTTTATTAATTCTATTTTCGTGATTAGCGGTTGGATTGAGATGTTTTACCTCCGAATATAATGGGTTACAATGGGTTCAAACATAATGCAATATGCACCCGCTGGGCTAAATGGCCAGGTCACAAGGACCCAAGAGTTCAGAGTTTGGAAATGGGCCAAATGGCCGTTGTTTAGAGACAGATGGTAGTCTCCCTTCACAGCCATCCGGCGTGTTCTTTCACGCGTCCACTGTACGGCTCTTCTGCACACGGACCACGGTTTAACGTTTCATCCTAAAGATGGCGACCTTTCCGTGGCAACGCCTGTAGGAAATGAATACAGGAGTAATTTAAATTATCAAGTCAGTCATCTTAGCAATCAGTTTCAGTCCAGTTAGTAATCTGAGATATCTGATTCTTTAGGTTGGGTTGTTGGGTTGTTTTACCTCTGAGCGGCACTTTTTTGCACACCATGGGCTAAATGGCCAGGTCAACATGGACCCCGAAGGCTCAGAGAAGGTTGGGGGAGGGGACCAACTGGAACAGCTGTTGGGAGACAGATGGTAGCCTCCCGTCAAGGCCATCCAGCGTGTTCTTTAACCATCCAGCTTTTCTTTCCATCCAGCGTGCACAGGGTATGGCTCTCCCACACACTGGGCCACGGCTTAACGTCCCATCCGACGGACGGCGGCCTTTCCAAGCCCATCGGTGTCCCCTACTGACCGTGGGCAGGGCGGGGAATTTTCGCGGAGATAAATCTCAACGCTGACCCAGCTAGGACTCGAACCTGGGAACTACAGATTACGAGCCTGGCGCGCTACCGACTGAGCCACCCCCGCCCCCTGATTCTTTAGTGTATTACGCATATTATCGTTTATGTAGTGCTTAGTCAGTTGTCTGAGTTTTTTTTTTTTTTCAGAAATCTAGATTATCGGTTGTCAGAATCTAAGTTTATCAGTTATTTAGTAAACGAAATCATCAATAGCTAATAATCTATCTAGTCAATCATAAAGCTACCAGCTTCCAAATATCTAGGAAATTATATGGGTTATCAGGTACGCAGTTAAGTAGCCAATCCTAAAAGTTGTGAGATAATCCAGTTATCTAATCAGTCATCTAAGTTATCAGTGTGTAGTTATTTAATCAATCCCAGAATTTCTGATCATGTTAGTCAGTCATATATGCTATCAGTATGTAGTTATCTAATCAGTCATCGAAATCATCAATATATATATATGTGTGTGTGTATTTACTCAGTCATCGAATTTATCAATATGTAGTTATCTAGTCAGTCATCGAATGTTTCAATATGTAGTTACCTAGTAAGTCATCTAAATTATTGGGGCGGGGGTGGCTCAGTCGGTAGCCCACCAGGCTCGTAATCTGTAGTTCCCAGGTTCGAGTCCCAGCTGGGTCAACGTTGAGATTTATCTCCACAAAATTCCCCGCCCTGCCCACGGTCAGTAGGGGACACCGATGGGCTTGGAAAGGCCGCCGTCCGTCGGATGGGACATTAAGCCGTGGCCCCGTGTGCGGGAGAACCATACCCTGTGCACGTTAAAGAACACGCTGGATGGCCTTGACGGGAGGCTACTATCTGTCTCCCAACAGTTGTTCCAGTGGGTCCCCTCCCCCAACCTTCTCTGAGCCTTCGGGATCCATGTGACCTGGCCATTTAGCCCATGGTGTGCAAAAAAGTGCCGCTCAGAGGCAAAACAACCCAACCCATCTAAATTATCAGCATTTAGTTTATCTACTTAGTCATCTCAGTTATCAATATGCAATTATTTATTCAGTGGTTATCTAAACCATCATTTATGTATTCAATGATCGAAATATCTAGTTAATCATCAAAGTCTTTGACATTTATTTATGGAGTTATTTTTTTCAAGTTATCAATTATTTAGTCAGTAATCTTATTCATCAGCCTCTAGGTGTCTGTCTAATCAACTAAGTCATCCGCATCGTAACTGATAAAAACATCTAGTTCCTGATAAGTCATTTAAGTTATCAGTTATCTAATCAGTCGTCTTTGTCAGCAAAAAAAAAAAAACTTTTGAAATTGAAAACCAAGACTGACAGCAACAACTTCGTTTTGTGTGACAAACATTGTGAAGAAGAATCCATCAGTGCATAAAACACGTCTTTACTCGTCCTAAACATTCGTCTTAACGAGAAAACAGAATGGCCTAGAGAGACAAATAATAAAAAAAAGATACAATTCCGATTCAACTCTATTCCAGCGGTCGGCATCAGTCAGGAGACGCCATCGCCTGAAGCAGGCGACAGGCGAATCCATCACACGGAGACTCTTCCCACTTCTGACCCTTTCGTCGCCGAACGTCCGCCCAGCATCAGCGCAGAGGAAGAAACGGAAGGAAGCTGAGAAGGGGAGGAAAGAGGTTGGTGGTGGGATAGGGGGGGAGAGGGGAGGGTACGAGGGAGGTGGTAAACTAATTTCCTCCTTACGTCAAAGTTGGCAAACGATACTAACGATGCCGTACACAGTTGATGGTTTCCTGCATTTATTCTGTTCTACATGCAGGGAAAGAGTAATTATTTGCTTGACGTCTCTCTCCTGCCTCTCAGTCTCCCTCTTCTTCCTCTTAGAATCCCTCCCTACCCTCGCTGACTTTCACTCTCTCTTTCTTCTTTCCCAAACGAAGTGAAGCGATGGATAATTTGATTTGGTTTCGGTTGCTTTGCAATGTCTGACTGGACTTCCGAAGTCCATCTCTCTTTGAGGATTATGCACGTGTGTGTATGTGAGGTTTTATTACCGAGGATAATTTTTATTATATTTTATTTCGCTTTAATAATGGTTCAATCACAAGAAATCCGAAGTCTAAATATGGTAACAAAGATTCTCAAATTAGTTTTAACCCATTAGCTGATGCATTTCATTTGGCAGGAGACCACAGTATGTTGTTTCTTACCTGATATCCAATGAGACAGAGGCGTAGCTACCATGGTTACAATAGTTACAACAGTTACTGCACACGCTCCAGTTTGCTGTGAACGGTAACTGCACACGCTCAATATTTCCGTGAGTGAGCCCACACGATCTAGTATCAAAATAATATGACCACCTACAGTCGCTCCAAAAAGTATCCGAACACTATGGTTGATTACAGAATTCAGAAAAAATATCTGGCAACGATTTTTTTTTAGAAATTAGTGATCTGGCAACCTTCGTGTCACGTGACACGAAGGTTGTCAGATCACTAATTTCTAAAAAATCGTTGCCAGATATTTTTTATGAATTCTGTAATCAACCATAGTATTCGGATACTTTTTAGAGCCACTGTGCATATTCCTCATGCGAGAACGAACTGTAAATATCATTCCTTCATATGCCGAGTCGGTCGATTTGAAACTCTCTACCTCATATCGTTGTGTGGGCGGGGGTGGCTCAGTCGGTAGCGTGCCAGGCTCGTAATCTGTAGTTCCCAGGTTCGAGTCCCAGCTGGGTCAGCGTTGAGATTTATCTCTGCAAAAATTCCCTCCGCCCTGCCCACGGTCAGTAGGGGACACCGATGGGCTTGGAAAGGCCGCCGTTCGTCGGATGGGACGTTAAGCCGTGGCACCGTGTGCGGGAGAGCCATACCCTGTGCACGTTAAAGAACACGCTGGATGGTCTTGACGGGAGGCTACCATCTGTCTCCCAAAGCTATTCCAGTGGGTCCCCTCCCCCAACCTTCTCTGAGCCTTCGGGGTCCTTGTGGCCTGGCCATTTAACTCATGGTGTGCAAAAAAGTGCCGCTCAGAGGTAAAACAATCCAATCATATTGTTGTGTTGTCCCCTAATTTGCGTGTTTTCAAAGATCGACTAAATACAGTCGACTTGGCCAAATTTCTAAAATGCTTTAAGGTTCAACCTTCTTTATTCATCTAATTATATGTTCTCGATGTACGTATCATAGTGTAAACCACAACAAGTGTTAATCACATTGTAAAAATTGCTCTGTTTCTGATGTCTTGAGCGGTGTAAGCCTATATTTTTATGCCTTCATCTCAATAAATAAATAAATGACATTAAAAAATATAGTAAAACGGATTTCAGTTCACCTAGCGAAACGACCGTTTTTTTAGTAGCAAATTTGTACTGATGTCAGGAAACATTCCTACGAGTATGTATGTTAATAGAGGACAAATTCGGAAAGGAATTTTCACATATTTTACTTTTTTTATTAGATGAAAAGACGTTAGAAAGGTTAATCCTCATAAATTTAGCGGAATTAATTTGGAAGCATACAAAAACATCCTTTAATGATGAAAGAAATCGGCAGAGAAAATGAGCACGCTAAAACTCGCGTCATTCCTCCTTGCATCTCCGACCTCTAAAAGCATCACCACGTGTTTTTTGTTCCTCCTCTTCAGCATCAGAGACAATCTCGATCCTCTTCCATCTTCCTACTGCAGGCGGACGCATCGCAATATTAAACGCGACATTTAGTGAAAACATATGCCGAATTGAAGAGACTAACCACGTGATCTCGACGACCGGATCACGACCGCCATCCCTTTCCTCCCTCCCCTCTCCCCTTCTCTTCCTCCTCCTCATCCACATGCAGCATCACAGATAGATGGTGGCTTCACTCAACCGTTGTGCATTTTCTCCTGATTACCGTAGAGATTTATCTTTATTATGAGTGATGAATGGGGCGCCGTCAGGCTTAATGATGGCGTTGTTTAGTAATGTAACGCAGAAGAAACCTTATCTCTGAGGAAAAGAAACAGCATCTTGCTGATCCTTGTCATCAATTGACGGGATCGGGCTTATCCGAATGATGAGTTTCAACGGGAGTCGAATAAAGTATTTTATAAAGTCTCTTAACTTTATGTCTATTATGCATAAACTCGCATCGCTCAATTATTTAGCGACCCACACAAAAAAAACTACTATTTTGATGAAACGAATACAGTTGAGACTCAGTTCAGACTGTTCCAGCAGTGCCAATTAAACAATTAAGGCTCAATTTATGCTCTTATGGTAATGACATGCACTCTTATAAGAGAGACTGATTGTTTTGGTGATGTTAGACATACAGAAAAGACTCAGTTCTGAATATTTTGGCGATATAAGACATAGAAAGAAGACTCAGTTCTGACTGTTTTGGTGATGTTAGACATATACATGAGAATCAGTTCTGATTTTTTGGTGATGCTAGACATACAGATAAGACTTTGGTGATGCTATACATACAGATAAGACTCAGTTCTGACTTTTGTGGAGATATTAGATGTACAGTCGCTCAAAAAAGTATCCGAACACTATGGTTGATTACAGAATTCAGAAAAATATCTGGCAACGATATTTTTAGAAATTAGTGATCTGGCATTATCTGCCCACCGCATCCTAGGTCTCCCCCTCCTTCTGAGACCTCTAGGCACACTGTTCATAACCCTATTCGCCAATCTATAATTATCCATACAGGCAACATGGCCAAACCAGCGGAGTCTCTCTCTGCACAATATGCTGCTTAAAGGAGGTTGCAAACTGCTTTGCCTAACCTCATCATTAGTTACAAAGTTGGACCACCTAATACCCAAGATACTACGTAAGCATCTAGTTTCCTGTTATCTTGTTTACACAGTCTCCAAGTTTCACTACCATAACTAACCCTAGAAAGAACCAAACTATTATACAGTCTAATTTTAGTCTTCAGGTGTACGCCTATTTCTCCACACTCTCCATAGATTCTTAAAAGTCCCGGCAGCAATCCCTATTTGTCTGTTAATCTCATGCCACACATCACCAGTATCTGTTACATAGCTCCCAAGTTAATTAAACTGTGACACCTGCTCAAGACTGCAACCACTTAGATGAACTGAATCACAACCTGCCTGACCAATTTTCATCACTTTAGTTTTCTCTCTGTTTATAACCAAACCTACTCTACTACCATCAACTGCTCGAATGAAAGAATTCATCTCATCAACATCATTTGCCAAAAGGGCTAAAGCATCAGCATAATCTAAATCAGATATTTTCGTATCTCCAGCCCATTTAAAGCCAAAATCTTTCCCTTGCAATGAATTTCGCATACCGTAATCAATAACCAAACTAAAGAGAAAAGGAGACAAAATGCACCCTTGTCGAACACCAGAAGTAATGCTAAACCAATTGCTACAAGCCTTACCAACTCTCACACACGACTCAGTGTTATTATAGAGAGCTTTCATTATGTTAACTAACCTGTCAGGTATACCTTATGATCTCACAATCAACCATAAATTATGACGATCAACAGAGTCGAAAGACTTTTTGAAATCAACAAAGCTAGCAACCAAAGGTTTCTCAAGAATCTGCCTAAGTGAAAATATCTGATCTACACATCCCCTACCACTTCTGAATCCACATTGCTCATCACGCAATTGACTGTCAACTAGATCCTTAATTCTATTAAGCACAATCATGGAAAGAACTTTACCAGGAACAGAGAGTAGGCTGATACCCCTATAGTTATCACAAGAACTGCGATCACCTTTTTTGAAAATATGGATAATAATAGCTCTGGTAAAATCTTTAGGAACCATGCCTTTATCATAAAAGATATTCAAAATTTCAGTCATCCAAGTAGTAACCGAAAGAGTTCCAGCTCTAAGCATTTCAGTAGTAATTTCATCTACCCCTGGGGATTTATGAAGTTTAAGTTTAGAAATAGCCAAAATAACTTCAGACTGTGTTATAGGTCCAACATTAAAGCCACCAATGCATCTATCATCATTGCAAACAATGGGAGTAGAACTAACCACATTGTTTAGAACATCACTGAAATGCTCAGCCCACCTAGCCATGACAGAATCCTCCCCTTCTATAACCTTTCCTTGTTTATCCTTCAATCCTTGTATGCCTGTCCGTTTTCTACCACATAAAACATTAACTATCTGGTACAGCTCTCTGCTGTTGTGCTGCCTAACTGCTTCCTCAGCTTTGTCAGCCAAGCCATCAAGCCAAAGATTCTTATCAGCAGCTAACTGATCCTTTACTCGTTTATTAAGCTCTCTGTAATGCTTTCTATTGGACTAGTAGGGTACTGATTAAGGACATTCCTGCAGTTCCTCCTTTCTGAAATAAGCTCAAGTGCCTTATCACTCAAATAATTCTGTCTCCTCTGTCCCTTTTTTCCCAAAAGAGTACTGTTAGTTTCCAAAAAGGCCTGTTTAAAATGATCCCATTCTTCCTCAACTTCAGTAGCAAGCAAACCATGACTGTCATAATGACTAAGTAACCTATGGTAAGCTTTAGCTATAACTGGGTCATTCAGAGCTTCAGTATTAAAAGCAAATTTTTTAACCCTAGCACAACACTTTTTAAGATGCAAGACACTTTTAACAAGATAATGGTCATATCCAATTTCAGCTCCCCTATATGACCTGGTATTCCTAACAGAACTAGCCCATTTGCTGTTAATTAATATATAATAAATCATATTCTTATGCAGCCCATCTGGTGAAACCCATATGTACTTATGTATGTTGCGGTGTTTGTAATAAGTGTTAGTTATTCTGAAACCATTGAGTTTACTTACCTGTAGAAGACGTTGCCCATTGCCATTGCAGCTACCAATACCAAAAGGGTCTATTACTCCTCCCCAAAAATCAGAGTCAGTACCAACTTTGGCATTGAAGTCACCAAGAACAAGGATAATATCTCCTTTCTTGACAGAATTCAAAATATCCTGAAGTTGTTCATAAAACCTATCCTTCTTATCCTCATCGGCATCCTCAGTGGGGGCATAGCAGCAGATAACATTCAGGTCTTTAATGCTTTTGTGAAATTTTGATGTAAGAAACCTTTCATTAATGCACTCATATCCTAGAAGAGCATCACTAGCATGTCTGCTGAGCAGCAGACCCACGCCTTGGTGATGCTTTCCATCCTCCCTCCCTGTAAAGGGAAATTTAAAGTTATTTTTTAAGTATCTCACCTTTACCTGTCCATCTGGTCTCTTGGAAGCCTAGAATATCTAGGTTATAGCGCTGGAATTCCTGCGTGAGGACATCAAGAGAATAATCTCTATATATTGTCCTCACGTTCCACGTTCCTGCAGAGAGAAAATGATTAGTAGGATTTTTAAAGAAATTAGGTTTTTTGAGATTGGTAGGGCCAACAATATCAAACAGCCCCCTGATCGCAGGCATGGGGCAAAGACCTGTTCCTCCTCCGCTAAAAGCTGACGTCACCGATGTTGGTAGGAACTTCAGGCACCACCTTTTCAAGTGGACTTTTCCAAGAGCCATATGGCCTGCCTGGGACACATTACTCCAGTTTAGGCTTGACGATGCCCAACTAGCTAAGTAAGGTTCAGGTACCTGCGATGGCCTCTGATTAGGATTATCCACCAGCTGATGTAAGGTATCCCATGCCTCTGTTCACTTAGGGCTGGCAACCCAGAAGCAAACAGAAAACACAGCGGAAGATTCTCCCTCAACAGAGGCCCACCAGTGCAGCAAGTCCAGGATCCATAATCAAGCTCAAATCCATAAACAAGTCCAGTCTAGTAGGCATAAATGGTCAGCACCAGGACCCTGTGAAGTTGACCACTCCTCAGCAGGGTTGAAAAAAAAGAAAAAAGTGGCCATAGATGACCAGATCAGTAGGCCATACTGAGCGTTCCCGAATATACAATCTGCTCTCCGACCAGTTCCGCAACCTCCAAACGGCCTTCCCGTTCCCGTTCCAACGGCCTTCCCGTTCCCGAACCTCCAAAAGAATTTTCCATCGATTCAGATGATGACGAGGGAGGCGAACCGACGTCAGGTTCTCCGCAGCCTTCAGTCTCTAATGATGATCCATAGATCTGCCACGGTGCATCACCTGCGCCACACATTCTCACCAAAGAAGAAATGAATGATCTTTTTTGCAATTTGGAGCTGTCCACGGCCAGACCAGAGTTACTTGAATCAAGACTTAAATATTGAATCGTCTCAAGGAAAATATCCGAGTGACTTCGCTTCGAACTCATCATGAGCAGTTTGCGCCTTACTTCAGAAAGGAAGATGACCTTGTGTTCTGCTCTGATGTAGATGGCCTGACGAATGCCCTCGGAATCAAACATGACCCTCAAGAATGGCGACTATTCATAGACTCCTCGAAATTGAATCTCAAGGTTGTGTTGTTGCTTAATGGAAATCGACTTCCATCCATTTCGGTTGGACACGCTGTCTACATGAAAGAAACCTATGACAACCTAAAAGAGCTGTTTAACTGTCTTCAATACAGCAAGTATGGCTGGCATCTCTGTTGTGACTTGAAGGTAGTGGCTCTGTTGATGGGATATACGAAGTACTGCTGTTTCTTATGTGAATGGGATAGCCGAGCAAAGACTTTGCACTAAGTGAAGAGAAACTGGCCTCAGATTAAGTCTCTGAAGTCGGAGAGAAGAATGTGGAACACCCAGCACTGCAGAAACGCACAAAATCCTGCTACCGTCCCTACACATCACACTCGGTGTGACGAAAAACTTCGTAAAAGGCATGGACCAGGCTGTATCAGCTTTCAAGTACTTGGCTGACAAATTCCCACGACTCAACGAAGCGAAAACTAAACAGGGGATTTTTGTGGGTCCTCAGATCCGCGAGCTGTTCAGAGACCAGATGTTCGACAACCTGCTTCAGGGTGACGAGAAAAAGGTTTGGGACGCGTTTCGTCTGGTGTCAACTAAATTCCTCGGGAATGTCAGGGCAGACAACTACAAGAAATTGGTTAAGGACATGTCTGTATCACAAACTTGGCAGCAATATGTCCTTAAAGACCCACTTTCTCCTATCCTTACTTAGACTTCTTCCCCGACAACTGCAGCATGGTTAACGATGAGCATGATGAACATTTTCACCAAGACATTACAACGATGGAGAAACGATACTAGGGAAACTGGTCCAATTTCAATATTGGCTGACTACTATTGGACGCTCGCCAGAGATGATCCTGAGCAGCTGTACAAGCGACAGGCAAAGCGATGTCGGAAGTAGAAGCGTAGTTTTACCGCTACATGTCATATGTACGTATTACTCTATTATATAAGAAACTATTGCGGATTTCTCAAAAATAGTAACCAATTTTGCATTTTCATTGTCATATTCGTGTTCAGCACTTTGAAATATTTAAGAAATGGATATTTTTATCTCAGAGACATGACTTTTATGAAATTTGTTGCCCATTGTTATGTGTTCCTTTTATCAACGGACAAAGCCAATGATATTTCTGTGAGTTCTCAATCTTCACTTTCAATCAAAATATTTCCAATTACTGATTACAAGATCTCCTATTCATAGCTGTTAATCGAAATAATCTTCCACTATGGAGGAACACTCATCCGTAGAGCATCTCACATGTTCTCTGAAGATTAATGCTCGTATATCAACAGGTTGAAGACATTTTCTTCCACACTAGAAACTTCACCCTACAGGTGCTATCTGTTACTTCTTGAGCAAATATTTGTTCTTTTGTTTTGTCTTACCAATTTCACCAGTTATTTTTTCCTCTTTTTTTGTAGTCGTCTTCACCTCCTCCAATTCATTTTTCTTCCATTCACTCATTTTCCAGTTCCACCATTTGCCATTTCTACTTCCTCCATTACTCTGATCTTTCTATCATTCCCAATTATACCTTTCTGAATTCCTGTTAATTTCTCCGTATGTATCTACCTTTCGATATTTTGCTTACAGATCTTCCAGTCGTCTTCTTTCTCGCTGGGAGAGGGTCGGTAGCCCGCAAGGCTCGTAGTTTGTATTTCCCATGTTCGAATCCCAGCTGGACTGATTAGTTATGGATGGAACATGTTTACGGACGTTGAAACTGATGGAACATGTTTACGGACGTTGAGACTAATCTCCGTAAAACTCCCCGTCCTGCCCACGGTCAGTAGGGAACACCGATGGGCTTCGAAAGGCCGCCGTCCGTCGGATGTAACGTTAAGCCGTGGCACCGTGTGAGGGAGAGCCATATCCTATGCACATTAAAGATCACGCTGGATGGTCTTGACGGGAGGCTACCATCTGTCTCCCAACAGCCATTCCAGTGGGTCACCTCCCCCAACCTTCTCTGAGCCTTCAGAGTCCACGTGACCTGGCCATTTATCCGATGGTGTGCAAAAAAATGCCGTTCAGAGGTAAAACAACCCAACGCAACTCTTCCTCGCTGGGAATCATCTTTCCCAGATCATATAATCATCTATTTTCACCTCATCGTAAACTTTTCTCTCTCTCTTGAAGCAGACGCTGCCGAATTATTTCGATAAAATCTTCATTTTTTTTCCAGTCATCCATTTCTAATCTTCTCTGCGGCTGTAAACAATCCACTCCTGAAGCATATTGTCCTCCTCTTCGAATCATCCATCTCCAAAAACTCGAGTAATTTCTCCTTACTTTACAATCATCTCTCTTCTAATCAAACTTCGCTTTCCTTCTTTATATTCCCCTTTCTTTTCAACTACCTGATTCTCCTCAGCAGTTTTTTTCGAACTAATCCAATCATCTCTCCATGCCTCTATCATATCACAATTCAACGAATTATCTTCCGCTAACAACCAATCGTGTTCTATCAAATCATCATCTTTCTCATCGTCGAATTATCAACGCCCCAAAACATTTTTTTGTTATCTGCTCTCAACTTCTTCCTCTTCTCCTCCAGTTATCTATCCCATCGTCGTTCAATCCTTGAGTTATCTTCTGCTACGAATCAATCGTTTTCTCTCAAATCATCTTCATCCTCTGCTTCGAATCATCAACCTCCTGTAACATTTCCTATCATCTTCCCTTTCAGCTCTTTTCCTCTTCTCCTCCAGTTCTCCCCCTTCTATCAGGTCATCTTCCATTCGTCGTATTATCCTCCGCTAAAAACCAATCGTTTTTACTCAAATCATCTTCCATACTGAATCCTCAACTTCCCACTACTTCTCCCGTCATCTTCCCTCTTATCTATTTCCTCATCTCCTCAAGTCATCTCCCATTCCTAAGGTTATACTCCTCTAACAGCCAATCGTTTTCTATCAAAGCACCTTCCTCCACCTCGAATCATTAACCTTCCACAACTTCTGTCATCTTATCCCTCACCTCTTTTTTTCCTGTCCTCAAGTCATCTCCTATTCCTAGAATTATGCACCTCTAACAGATATTTCGTTTTCTACCAAATCCTCATCCTCCTTCTCCTCCACGAACCTCCCACATCTTCTCCTGTCATCTTCCCTTTCAGTTCTTTTCCTCCTCTTCTCCAGTTATCTTTCCTCACTAAAGAGTCATCTTACATTCCTCGAAAATTATCCTCTGCTAACAACCAATCGTCTTCTCCCAAATCATCTTCTTCCACCTTGAATCCTGAACCTCCCGCAACTTCTTCTGTCATCTTCCCTCTCATCCCCTTTCCTCTTCTCCGCCACTCATCTCCTTCCCCCACTCACATCATCTCCCACTCCTCGAATTATACTCTGTTAACAACCAATCGTTTTCAGTCAAATCATCTTCTTCCATCTTGAATCCTCAACCTCCTACAACTTATCTTGTCATCTTCCCTCTCGTCCCTTTTCCTCTTCTCCTCCACTCATCTTCTTCCCCCACTCACATCATCTCCCACTCCTCGAACTCTGTTAACAACCAATCGTTTTCAGCCAAATCTTCTTCTTCCATCTTGAATCCTCAACCTCCCACAACTCCTCTTGTCATCTTCTTTTCCTCTCCTCCTCCTCCCAGTCTCTTCTCCATTTCCTTTCACTCTTCCCCGCTGTCCTTCTCTCTTCTCCTCCACCATCCTCCTTTCTCTCATTCTTCGTCAGCATGCAACAAGAAATCCGGAAGATTTTTCCAACACCGCTGTGCAGCGAATACGATGACATTTACTTTAACGTCATCTTTCATCTGATCGGCGCGCGCGCGAGAGAGAAAGAGCGCGATGCCGTCAACCCGTTTCCCGGAACAAAAGAAAGGCTGACGTCATCAAAGGCGTCCTCTCCGCTGTCATCTGTCATCGTTTGTCGTGGCTGGGCTCTTGAAAGCAACAGGCAGCTGTTGAACGGACGGATCTCAAGATTAAGGAGCTGAGGGGACGACAAGAAAATAGAAAGGTAGATCTCTTTAAAGATCTTTAAACACGCTAGTCTCGACTGCAGAGATCCAATGCACAAAAAGCCCTCTAGTGTGTTAATCCGAAACTGTTGTCGTATCCCAAGAAAGAATCAGAAGTTTAAGACAGCAGCATTAGTGACGTATCCCCCATGAATGCCTGGAATTCACTCCACGTCATATTTGCCCGTTTGGTTCAGTCGCTCAAAAAGTATCCGAACACTACGGTTGATTACAGAATTCAGAAAAAATATCTGGCAACGATTTTTTTTAGAAATTTTTTTAGCAACCTTCGTGTCACGTGACACGAAGGTTGCTAAAAAAATTTCTAAAAAAAAATCGTTGCCAGATATTTTTTCTGAATTCTGTAATCAACCGTAGTGTTCGGATACTTTTTTGCGCGACTGTACAGCTAAAAGCAAATGTAAACATAATTAGGGTTGGGTTGTTGGGTTGTTTTACCTCTGAGCGGCACTTTTTTGCACACCATGGGCTAAATGGCCAGGCCACAAGGACCCCGAAGGCTCAGAGAAGGTTGGGGGAGGAACAACTGTTGGGCTGGCCATTTAGCCATTTAGCACTGGAACAGCTGTTGGGAGACAGATGGTAGCCTCCCGTCAAGGCCATCCAGCGTGTTCTTTAACGTGCACAAGGTATGGCTCTCCCACACACGGGGCCACGGCTTAACGTCCCATCCGACGGACGGCGGCCTTTCCAAGCCCATCGGTGTCCCCTACTGACCGTGGGCAGGGCGGGGAATTTTGCGGAGATAAATCTCAACGCTGACCCAGCTGGGATTCGAACCTGGGAACTACAGATTACGAGCCTGGCGCGCTACCGACTGAGCCACCCCCGCCCCACAAAATTAGGAGGAATGTCCAGGGCCTAATTGTATTGATTGGTTTATCCCAGGGAATGATGGATAAGGAGACAGCAGTGCTAGTGGCAAATCCGCGAATGTATTGGCAAGAATTGCATGTATTACATCATCGATTCACAAAGTGTGGTTTTAGGGAAAAATACCGGTCCTTCAAAAAAAAGGAAAAGAAAACTCTCAGGAAATAAATAATATCGGTCCTTACGGGGAAAATATTTATGAGCATTATGCATCCTACATAAGGCGACCACGCATCCCGAATTTTGGGTAACTTTCTAACCGCCAATTCATGCAGACTTGCGCACTTGGTTCAAGAATGCTTTTATGTGCATGGCTTTGGGTTGTTTTACCTCTGAGCGGCACTTTTTTGCACACCATGGGCTAAATGGCCAGGTCACATGGACCCCGAAGGCTCAGAGAAGGTTGGGGGAGGGGACCCACTTCACTCCACGTCATATGCACCCCTTGTATAGATAGATAAAACTATAGTAATAGTATAAAAATGGGAATAAAATAAAACATATATATCAGTGGTTCTACCCCTTTAATGCTTCACGTACCCCCTGGAAATGTGTATGTAACTAACGTACCCCTTGTATAGATAGATAAAACTATAGTTATAGTATAACAATGGGAATGAAATAAAACATATATGTCAGTGGTTCTCAACCTTTTATGCTTCACGTACCCCCTGGAAATGCGTATGTAACTGGCGTACCCCTTGTATAGATAGATAAAACTATAGTTATAGTATAACAATGGTAATAAAATAAAACATATATATCAGTGGTTCTCAACCTTTTATGCTTCACGTACCCCCTGGAAATGTGTATGTAACTGGCGTACCCCTTGTATAGATAGATAAAATTATAGTTATAGTATAACAATGGGAATAAAATAAAACATATATATCAGTGGTTCTCAACTTTTTATGCTTCACGTACCCCCTGGAAATGTGTATGTAACTGGCGTACCATTTGTATAGATAGATAAAACTATAATTATAGTATAACAATGGGAATAAAATAAAACATATATATCAGTGGTTCTCAACCTTTTATGCTTCACGTACTCCCTGGAAATGCGTATGTAACTGGCGTACCCCTTGTATAGATAGATAAAACTATAGTTATTTACAGTAACTATTACAGTAACAGTTCTGTAAATGGTAGCTAGGTAGTCACTGGAAGGAGAGCTATGCACCAATCCCCTGTGATGATGCATAGAACCGGCCAGGCCTAGCACCTAATGTCCAACCCCGCCTTCTCGTGGTGCGGACCGTTAGTAACTTTCAAAAGAGATACTCTCTTGTGGAAGTGAACGGAAGGGGAGGGATGCCAGATTAGTGTGGCCTACTGATCTGGACAACTATGGCTACTTTTCTTTTTTTTCTACCCTGCTGAGGAGTGGTCAACCACACAGGGTCCTGGTGCTGACCATATAAACCTACTGGACTGGACAGATATATGGCTCTGAGCTTGATTATGGATCCTGATTTTGCTGCACTGGTGGGCTTCTGTGGAGGGAAAATCTTCCGCTGTGTTTTCTTTTTGTTTGTGGGTTGACAGCCCCAAGTGAATAGATCCACAGGATATGTTTATCAGCTGGTGGATAATCCTGAGCAGAAGTCATCGCAGGCACCTGAACTCTTTGCTTCTATTGGCATCGTCAAATTCTACATTGGAGGAAGTCTTCCAGTGTAGATGGCTTCAGCCTTTAGTAGTGGGGGAACGGGTCTTTGCCCCATGTCTGCGATTAGGGGGCTGTTTGATATTGTCGGCATTCCCTCTCTCAATAAACATAGTTTCTTTAAACATCCCACTAACCATTTTCTCTCCATAGGTAGTTGGAATGTGAGGACTCTGCACAGAGCTTTTTCTCTTGATGTCCTCACACAAGAATTCCACCGTTATAATTTAGATATTCTCGGCTTGCAAGAGACCAGATGGACAGATAAAGGTCAGATTCTTAAAAATAATCTTAAATTTCTCTTTTCAGGGAGGGACGACAAAAAGCATCACCAAGGCGTGGGTCTGCTTCTCAGCAGACACGCTAGTGATGCTCTTCTAGGATATGAGTGCATTAATGAAAGGTTTCTTACAGCAAAATTTCAGACAAGCGTTAAAGACTTGAATGTTATCTGCTGTTATGCCCCCACTGAGGATGCCGATGAGGATGAGAAGGATAGGTTTTATGAACAACTTCAGGATATTTTGAATTCTGTCAAGAAAGGAGATATTACCCTTGTTCTTGGTGACTTCAATGCCAAAGTTGGTACTGACTCTGACCTTTGGGGAGGAGTAATAGGCCCTTTTGGTATTGGTAGCTGCAATAGCAATGGGCAACGTCTCCTACAGGTAAGTAAACTCAATGGATTCAGAATAACTAACACTTATTACAAACACCGCGACATACATAAGTACACATGGGTTTCACCTGATGGGCTGCATAAGAATATGATTGATTACATATTAATTAACAGCAAATGGACTAGTTCTGTTAGGAATACCAGGGCATATAGGGGAGCTGAAATTGGATCTGACCATTACCTTGTTAAAAGTGTGTTGCAACTTAAACTTAAAAAGTGTTGTGCTAGGGTTAAAAAATTTACTTTTAATACTGAAGCTCTGAAAGATCCAGTTATAGCCAAAGCTTACCATGATAGGTTACTTAGTCATTATGACAGTCATGGTTTGCTTACTACTGAAGTTGAGGAAGAATGGGATCATTTTAAACAGGCTTTTTTGGACACTAACAGTACTCTTTTAGGAAAAAAGGAGCAGAAGAGGCAAAATTATCTGAGTGATAACGCACTTGAGCTTATTTCGGAAAGAAAGAACTGCAGGAATGCCCTTAATCAATACCCTACTAGTCCTAATAGAAAGCATTACAGAGACCTTAATGAACTTGTAAAGGATCAGTTAGCTGCTGATAAAAATTTTTGGCTTGATGGTTTGGCTGACAAAGCCGAGGAAGCAGTTAGACAGCACAACAGCAGAGAGCTGTACCAGATAGTTAATGTTTTGTGTGGTAGAAAACGGACAGGCATACAAGGATTGAAGGATAAACAAGGTAAGGTTATAGAAGGGGAGGATTCTGTCATGGCTAGGTGGGCTGAGCATTTCAGTGATGTTCTAAACAATGTAGTTAGTTCTACTCCCATTGTTTGCAATGATGATAGATGCATTGGTGGCTTTAATGTTGGCCCTATAACACAATCTGAAGTTAGTTTGGCTGTTTCTAAACTTAAACTTCATAAATCCCCAGGGGTAGATGAAATTACTACGGAAATGCTTAGAGCTGGGAATGTTTCGGTTACCACTTGGATGACTGAAATTCTGAATCTCTTTTATGATAAAGGCATGGTTCCTAAGGATTTTACCAGAGCTATTGTTATCCCTATTTTCAAAAAAGGTGATCGCAGTTCTTGTGATAACTATAGGGGTATCAGCCTACTCTCTGTTCCAGGTAAAGTTCTTTCCATGATTGTGCTTAATAGAATTAAGAATCTGGTTGACAGGCAATTGCGTGATGAGCAATGTGGATTCAGAAGTGGTAGGGGATGTGTAGATCAGATATTTTCACTTAGGCAGATTCTTGAGAAATGTTTAGAGTTTCAGAAACCTTTGGTTGCTAGCTTTGTTGATTTCAAAAAGGCTTTCGACTCTGTTGATCGTCATAATTTGTGGTTGATTGTGAGATCATATGGTATACCAGACAAGTTAGTTAACATTATGAAAGCTCTCTATAATAACACTGAGTCGTGTGTGAGAGTTGGTAAGGCTTGTAGCAATTGGTTTAGCATTACTTCTGGTGTTCGACAAGGGTGCATTTTGTCTCCTTTTCTCTTTAGCTTGGTTATTGATTATGTTATGCGAAATTCACTTCAAGGGAAAGATTTTGGCCTTAAATGGGCTGGAGATACGGAAATTTCTGATTTAGATTATGCTGATGATTTAGCCCTTTTGGCAAATGATGTTGATGAGATGAACTCTTTCATTCGAGCTGTTGATGAGACTGGTAGTAGAGTAGGTTTGGTTATAAACAGAGAGAAAACTAAAGTGATGAAAATTGGTCAGACAGGCTGTGATTCAGTTAATCTGAATGGTTGCAGTCTTGAGCAGGTGTCACAGTTTAATTATCTTGGGAGCTATGTAACAGATAATGGTGATGTGCGGCATGAGATTAACAGACGAATAGGGATTGCTGCTGGGACTTTTAAGAATCTATGGAGAGTGTGGAGAAATAGGCGTATACACCTAAAGACTAAAATTAGACTGTATAATAGTTTGGTTCTTTCTAGGGTTAGTTATGGTAGTGAAACTTGGACACTTTGTAAACAAGATAACAGGAAACTAGATGCTTTTGATTCCAGATGCTTACGCAGTATCTTGGGCATTAGGTGGTTCAACTTTGTAACTAATGATGAGATTAGGAAAAGGAGTTTGCAACCTCCTTTAAGCAGCATATTGTGCAGAGAGAGACTCCGTTGGTTTGGCCATGTTGCCCGTATGAATAATTATAGATTGGCGAATAGGGTTATAAACAGTGTGCCTAAAGGCCTCAGAAAGAAGGGGAGACCTAGGATGCGGTGGGCAGACAATGTCAAACAGGACCTTGTTAGAATTGGTGTGCAGTGGCCAGATGCAGTAGATGTAGCTCAGGATAGACTTGCTTGGAGAACTAAATTGCACGGTCTGGTTGGACCTCCGTAGCCCATGGCTGCTTGAGGATGATGATGATGATGATGATGATAGTTATAGTATAACAATGGGAATAAAATAACACATATATATCAGTGGTTCTCAAACTTTTATGTTTCACGTACCCCCTGGAAATGCGTATGTAACTGGCGCACCCCTTGTATAGATAGATAAAACTATAGTTATGGTATAACAATGGGAATAAAATGAAACATATATATCAGTGGTTCTTAACCTTTTATGCTTCACGTACCCTCTGGAAATGTATATGTAACTGGCGCACCCCTTGTATAGATAGATAAAACTATATTTATAGTATAACAATGGGAATAAAATAAAACGTGACACGAAGGTTGCCAGATCACTAATTTCCAAAAAAAATCGTTGCCAGATATTTTCTCTGAATTCTGTAATTAACCATAATGTTTGGTATTTTTTGGGCGACTGTACATTTTATATAAAGAATTTTGTTAACATATTTTCAAAAATTATGTATTCAATTTTAGGAACATTGAAAATACCACAAGAGTTCAAGTAACTCGCATGTCGGTTTGTACAATTTGAGAAAACATTTTGAAAAAGGCAACAAATTTAATACAAAATTTGGAGATGTGATATAATTTTCCATTCCATTTTCAAAATAATGATAGACAGGAATTCAAAAACACAAAACGGATACCTACCAAAGTAATTATTATTAGTATTTTTTAAAGAGGTTTTTCAGTATCATTTTATTCAAAAATCCAGATTTTCAACTTCTTTGTAAAAGAGTGAAAGTGTGTTTCATCTTTAAGATTTCCAGTTAAATTATTAAATATTTTTGGTATAATATAACGTTAAATATATATAACGTTTTTGTACAATGTTTTTTTTAGAAAGAGGTAAAGTAAGATTTGCGTGTTTAGTTATTCTGGTATTATAATTTATATGTCTAATATCATTATCAATCCAGTGCTTTTTAAGATATATAATGATATTTTGTATGCATAATTTTCTTAAAGGTAATATATACAATTCACTATAAAAGTGTCTAACACTATCAACCTTCTTTTCCTTAAAATGAATCTAATTATTCTACTTTGAGTTTTAATTAATGTTTTAATATTGCTTTGATATACTCCACCCCAAGAAATTAATCCATATGCTAAATGAGATTTAACCCATACATTATAAATTAGTTTTGAAAGTGTAATATTTACAAAATTTCTGATATAAAATAATTGTGGTATTATTATATTAAGTTTTTTTATTAAAGAATCAATGTGTTTATTCCAAATTAGTTTACTATCAATATGTACTCCTAAGTATTTATAGCACTCAACACTTTTTAGTATTTTGCATGAACAACCATTACCGATGCATTTAAGTGTATGATAAAATGGGGCGGGGATGGCTCAGTCGGTAGCGCGCCAGGCTCGTAATCTGTAGTTCCCAGGTTCGAGTCCCAGCTGGGTCAGCGTTGAGATTTATCTCCGCAACATTCCCCGTCCTGCCCATGGTCAGTAGGGGACACCGATGGGCTTGGAAAGGCCGCCGTCCGTCGGATGGGACGTTAAGCCGTGGCTCAGTGTGTGGGAGAGCCATACCCTGTGCAAGTTAAAGAACACGCTGGATGGCCTTGACGGGAGGCTACCATCTGTCTCCCAACAGCTGTTCCAGTGGGTCCCCTCCCCCAACCTTCTCTGAGCCTTCGGGGTCCATGTGACCTGGCCATTTAGCCCATGGTGTGCAAAAAAGTGCCGCTCAGAGGTAAAACAACCCAACCCAACGTATGATAAAATAAAATGTTTTTTTAATCAGCTTTTCATTAATGCCTTCCACATCTGTATCAGTATGAAATCTTTGAATAGGTTTGCCATGTTTGATTCAGGGCTCGTGCCTAGTTCTTCTTCAGCGTCAAAATTGCATCATTCACAAGTGCAAGTTGCCAGCGGTAGTTGCAGTCTTCAAGTCTTAAGTAAGCTTCTTGAATAGCTAGGTTAGGTTAGACTCTTTTATCTCTGAGCGGCACTTTTTTGCACACAATAGGCTAAATGGGCAGGCCACAAGTACCCCGAAGTCAAAGAGAAGGTTGGAGGAGGGTACCCACTGGAACAGCTATTGGGAGACAGATGGTAGCCTCCCGTTTCCTTGACGGTAGGCTACCATCTATCTCCTAACCAGTGTGTTCTTTAACGTGCACAGGATATGGCTCTCCCGCACGTGGGTCCACGGCTTAACGTCCCATCCGACGGACGGCGGCCTTTCCAAGCCATCGGTATCCCCTATTGACCGTGGGAAGGGCGGTGAGTTTTGCGGAGAGAACCTCAACGCTGACTCAGCTGACACTCGAACCTGGGAACTTCTTGAATAGTTATCTGTATTTCAGGGAAGGGGGTTTGCTCAGTCGGTAGCGCGCGAGGTTCGTAATCTGCACTTCCCAGGTCACAAAGGAGACACTGATGGGCTTTAAAAAGGTCGTCATCCGTCGGGTTCTACCCTGTGCACGGGGGTGGGGGTGGCTCAGTCGGTAGCGCACCAGGCTCGTAATCTGTAGTTCCCAGGTTCGATTCCCAGCTGGGTCAGCGTTGAGATTTATCTCCGCAACATTTCCCCGCCCTGCCCACGGTCAGTAGGGGACACCGATGGGCTTGAAAAGGCCACCGTCCGTCGGATTTGACTTTAAGCCGTGGCGCCGTGTGCGGGAGTGCCATACCCTGTGCACGTTAAAGAACACGCTGGATGGCCTTGACGGGAGGCTACCATCTGTCTCCCAACAGCTGTTCCAGTGGGTCCCCTCCCCCAACCTTCTCTGAGAATTCGGGGTCCTTGTGGCCTGGCCATTTAGCCCATGGTGTGCAAAAAAGTGCCGCTCAGAGGTAAAACAATGCAAACAATCCAAACCCTGTGCACGTTAAAGAACACGCTGGATGGACGCCGGAGGATACCACCTGTCTCCTAATGGCTGTAAAGTGGGTCCCCTTTCCGAAATCTTCTTTGACCCCTTGGGATCTTTGTGACGTGGTCATTTAGTCCATTGTGTGGAAAAAAATGACGCTCAGAGGTAAAAGAACCTAATCCATCTGTACTTTACCTTTTTATCGCAAAATTATGGGCCCATTTCGCTACCTTCTGCAGGCTCATGACATTTGAAGTGAATTATCCGCTGCTGAGAACACCCATTTGAAAGTCACAGAGCGAAGAACTGTATTTAATTCTTCCTTGGATAACTTCTACAGTCGGGCCGCCATGTTGGAAGGGCTCATAGAATTATTGCTGATTGGAGCGAGAAACAAGATGTACTGTTGCCAATCACTATTAAATATTTCTCTTTACTCACCATTTGTGGGTGTGCGGTTTAACACATCTACAGTCGCTCAAGAAAGTATCCGAACACTATGGTTGATTACTGAATTCAGAAAAAATATCTGGCAACGATTTCTTTAGAAATTAGTGATCTGGCAACCTTCGTGTCACGTGATTACAGAATTCAGGAAAAATATCTGGAGCGTGTACAGCAACTGTACACGCTCCAGTTACCGTTCACAGCAAACTGGAGCGTGTGCAGTTACTGTACACGCTCCAGTTTGCTGTGAACGGTAAATGCACACGCTCAATATTTCCGTGAGTGAGCCCACACGATCTGGTATCAAAATAATATGACCACCTACAGTCGCTCAAAAAAGTATCCGAACACTATGGTTGATTACAGAATTCAGAAAAAATATCTGGAGCGTGTACAGCAATTGTACACGCTCCAGTTACCGTTCACAGCAAACTGGAGCGTGTGCAGTAACTGCACACGCTCCAGTTTGCTGTGAACGGTAACTGCACACGCTCAATATTTCTGTGAGTGGGCCCACACGATCTAGTATCAAAATAATATGACCACCTACAGTCGCTCAAAAAAGTATCCGAACACTATGGTTGATTACAGAATTCAGAAAAAATATCTGGAGCGTGTACAGCAATTGTACACGCTCCAGTTACCGTTCACAGCAAACTGGAGCGTGTGCAGTAACTGCACACGCTCCAGTTTGCTGTGAACGGTAACTGCACACGCTCAATATTTCCGTGAGTGAGCCCACACGATCTAGTATCAAAATAATATGACCACCTACAGTCGCTCAAAAAAGTATCCGAACACTATGGTTGATTACAGAATTCAGAAAAAATATCTGGAGCGTGTACAGCAATTGTACACGCTCCAGTTACCGTTCACAGCAAACTGGAGCGTGTGCAGTAACTGCACACGCTCCAGTTTGCTGTGAACGGTAACTGCACACGCTCAATATTTCTGTGAGTGGGCCCACACGATCTAGTATCAAAATAATATGACCACCTACAGTCACGTGACACGAAGGTTGCCAGTTCACTAATTTCTAAAAAATTCGTTTCCAGATATTTTTTCTGAATTCAGTAATCAACCATAGTGTTCGGATACTTTTTGGAGCGACTGTACTAAATCTACTACACAAAGGAATAGTTAATAGCAGTATTGCTGCATAAAATAATTAATGTGGAAAATCTATTCCAACTGGTTAAAGGGAAAACAGTAACCGGACACGTCCGAACAGCAATCTTTGTTTAATCCGAATGTTCGATAATGCTGATATACAGCAATGCTTGGTCCAGAGATTTGAAAACATATCCCTGTTTAATCAGGGTATTCGACAATCCTAATAAACAATTCTCTTTAGTAACAGTTTTCGATAATCCAGACATTTTGACATGCTTATTCCGGATATTCGACAATGTTGTAGTACAGCCCTGTATAGTACGGACTTTCGATACTCCGGATATTGGGCAATCCTGATATAGATCCCTGTTTAGTCTGAGCATTTGATAATCCGTTGCCCAGCTATGCTATTCGAAAATCCTGACGCACAGCCCTGTTTAGTACGGACTTTCGATACTCCGGATTTTGGGCAATCCTGATATAGATCGCTGTTTAGTCTGAGCATTTGATAATCCGTTGCCCAGCTATGCTATTCGAAAATCCTGACGCACAGCCCTGTTTAGTATGGACTTTCGATAATCCGGATATTAGACAATCCGATATAAAGACCTGTTTAGTCCGAGCATTCGATAATCCGGTGCCCAGCCATATTCAGTTAGGATATTCGATGTCCTACTGCACTCAACCAATATAAAGGACACTGAGGTAGAGAGTAGGATTATATTTACTCCTCTAAGACCCTTCTTTTCCCCAACCCTCAAAATATAAAATTGACATGCTCCAAGAAACTTTTAATTTACTCTTGAATTTGCAAACACAGGCACATCCACTAAATGTCAGTTCACTCCCGTTTTTATGGGGCGGGGGTGGCTTAGAGGGTAGCGCGCCAGGCTCGTAATCTGTAGTTCCCAGGTTCGAGTCCCAGCTGGGTCAGCGTTGAGATTTATCTCCGCAAAATTCCCCGCCCTGCCCACGGTCAGTAGGGGACACCGATGGGCTTGGAAAGGCCGCCGTCCGTCGGATGGGACGTTAAGCCGTGACCCCGTGTGCGGGAGAGCCATACTCTGTGCACGTTAAAGAACACGCTGGATAGCCTTGACGGGAGGCTACCATCTGTCTCCCAACAGCTGTTCCAGTGGGTCTCCTCCCCCAACATTCTCTGAGCCTACGGGGTCCATGTGACCTGGCCATTTAGCCCATGGTGTGCAAAAACATGTGCCACTCAGAGGTAAAACAACCCAACCCGTTTTTTATCGTCATTCAAGTTTCTATTTTTTTTTAAATATCACATTCTAACTTCTGAGATCTTCCCACGTCGATTTGCTAGCACGTGGTCAGATAAATGTTTAAACATATCAAAGAGAGGAAAAGAAAGTTGGTGGAGAGCGAGACCAAGGAATGAAAAAAAACAACAAAAAAACATGAAAGCTTTTTCTGTCTTCTTTTAATCAAAATCTCCCGAGTTTACTTTCTATCTATTTTATCTTTCATATAGACAACCAAACACACAGGAAGAGAACAAGTAAGCAAATATTTCGGTATTTTTTTTTATTCTAAAAAGCCAGGATAAAAAGATGAAAATAAAAAACCGCAACGTTCTCTCTTATCGAAATAACTAAATGCATACACACAGAGCGGCATGCACGCACCTAAATATGTATACACACACAGAGCGTGCGTGCACGGGCGTATCGACTCTCCCGTTTCATCAGCCTGAATATTCAACATCTGATACTTTCCATCATGCCACTCTTGCGCTTCTCCTGAGTGATGCGCAAGATGACGCAGCTTCCAATAATCATCTCGTCTTTCCATCATTTTTCGGATAGAACTATCGTAGGGTAATCTTTATACCTAGTTCACTGCTTCAAGATTCTCCCTCCCCCTTCATCGTCAATGCTTCCCTCCATTATCCAGTTCTTCCCTCCCCCTCCCACTCTCCATCTTCTGCTCTGTACTCCAGCATCCCTCTCTTCTTTTTCTTCGCGGAAAACGTAACTGAATCCTTTCTTTTTTCCCTTTTTTTTCTTTTCGATGAAATACATTTTCTTTTCGGGCTCAACCATGGACAAAAAGCGCACCGCAACATTGCCATCCTTTTTGGGCATTTATTTAACTTGCAAAAATGGAGGCAGATTGGTTACCTAGGAAGATGCGGAAGAGGATAGAGATCGAAGGAAGAGCAATGTAACTTCTACCACACCGGCAAAGAAAACGCCATCAAGAAAGGAAAGAAGTAGAAGAAAAAATGTCTTTAACAAAAGGTGAAATTTTTAATGTGCGACACTAATAACGGATGCGAGGAAGAAATTGTAGGAAGAAGAACATCTTTTTGAAATGGATTTCGTTTTTTTTTTAGATTCAAACGTAGCAAAGGATTAAACAAACAAGGATGAAGTTGTTCGGAAAAAAAGTTTAAAGTTTGAAGTTGGAACGGCAGGTAACAAAAGCTACTTCAGTAAAAGAAACATTTTTCCGAAAAACTCTAAAAATGTGGCAATAGTGGAGATAAAACAGTTTTTAAAGAAAAGATTGAATGAGAGTAACAATTCTTGAGTTTACAAGACGAAGCAATTCTTAAACAATCTTTGAAGAAATAATTCTGTTTGTCTCTACTATTTAAATCTCTTTCCCTTATTGTCATTTCTGTGGAACCCAACGGTCAGATTTAACAGTACACCTTTAACTATTAACTTATTATGTAACTTAATATATGTAGTCAATAACTGCTACACCTAAATAGTCTGAATTATAGATATACCAACGATATTTACATGAAAAAGATCTTAAATATTATGACAGTTACATATTCAGTCTGTTTGTGTAAACCTTGTTGAAGTTGGTATTATTGGCGACAAAGTTTCTTGTAAGGTGCAAAGTTGTTTAATATGAAGTGAGAAAAAAAGGGTTGGGTTGTTTTACCTCTGAGCGGCACTTTTTTGCACACCATGGGCTAAATGGCTAGGTCACAAGGACCCCGAAGGCTCAGAGAAAGTTGGGGGAGGGGACTCACTGGAGCAGCTGTTGGGAGACAGATGGAAGCCTCCCGTCAAGGCCATCCAGCGTGTTCTTTAACGTGCACAGGGTATGGCTCTCCCGCACACGGGGCCACGGCTTAACGTCCCATCCGACGGACGGCTGCCTTTCCAAGCCCATCAGTGTCCCCTACTGACCGTGGGTAGGGCGGGGAATTTTGCGGAGATAAATCTCAACGCTGATCCAGCTGGGACTCGAACCTGGGAACTGCAGATTACGAGCCTGGCGCTGAGAAAAAAGCGAAAGTTTAGCGGGAGGAACGAAAATTTATCTGGTAAAGTGTTTTGGAAGGAATACGAAGAATTTTAAAGGTGAAGTGCTAAATATTTTTCGGAAGGATACGAAGGGGTTCCAGGTGAGGCATGAAGAAGTTTACGGAGAGTTAATAAAAGATTTTAGGTGAGGTGCAAACAAATTTTTCGGAGGGTTAAGAAGACATTTTAAGTGAGGTGCAAACAAGTTTATGGAGGATTATAAAATGTTTTCAGGTAAGGGTAAAGAAGTTTACATAGGGTTACGAAGAGGTTTACGGAGGATTGAAAAGAGGTTTCAGGTGAGATTCAAAGAAGTTTACAGAGGGTTACAAGAGGTTTATGGAAGGATACAGAGTTTCAGGTGAGGTGCAGAGAGATTTACGGAGGATTGCAAAGAGGTTTCAGATGAGGTGCAAAGAAGTTTACAGAGGATTACGAAGAGGTTTACGGAAGGATACAAAGAGTTTCAGGTGAGGTTCGAAGTTTACAGAAGGTTACAAAGATATTTGTGGAAAGATACGAAGAGTTCCAAGTGAGGTGAGGATAGGTTTACGGAGGATTGCAAAGAGGTTTCAGATAAGGTTCAAATAAGTTTATGGAGCTTTTCAAAACTTTTCCTTACCTTCATAATAATATTAAATGAAATCTCTTTATTCTTATCCATTTATCGAAATATTATTTCAAAACTCTTTCATCCTTTCATGGACAGGGATTGGCTCAATGAGTAGTGCGCCAGGTTCGTAATCTGCTGTTCTTAGGTTCGAGTCTCACATGTGCTAGCGTTGAGATTTAACGCCACTAAACCCCCACATTGCCCTTGCTGAGAACGTGGACACCGATGAGTTAAAATAGCTCGCCGTCCGTCAAATGTGACATTAAAATGTGGCCCATTGGGTAGGAAAGTCATATCTTGTGCACGTTAAAGAACGCGCTGAATGGTCTTGACGGGAGGCTATTGTCTGTATCCTAACAGCTGTCCAGTGGATCCTCTTCCCCGTCCTCCTCTGAGCCTTGGGGGCGGGGTTGCTCCTCCTCCTACCTCTGCGAAGGTTGAGATTTATCTCCCCAAAACTCCCCTCTTCCTTCGGTCATTAGCTGACGCTGATGGCTTTGGAAAGGCCGCCATCCGTCGGATGCGACGTAAAGCTCGTGCACAGGCACGAGAGATATATCCTGCAAACGTTTAAGAACACGCTGAACACAAATTTCCATCTCCTAACAGCTGTCTAGTGGGTCCTCTCCCCCAAACCTTCACTGAGCCCTGGGGGTCCTTGTGACCTGGCCATTTAGCATATAGTGCGCAAAAATGCCGTTCAGAGGTAAAACAACCCAACAGTCCTCAAAGCTTTGGCTCCTTACCTACACATTTAGCCCATTTTTTTTAAAAAAAGCGCCTCTTACAGCTGAACCAACCCAAAGCAAGGGAGCATTATAAGATTTTTCAGTATCATAAGGCCTTGCCCCTCGTTACACACACTTTCACTGCTAAACCGAGCCAGAATTTAAACCACTATTGTGTTTTTCCCCTCGAAAACAAAGCCACACTGCAAATAGAAAAGATGTAACAAATTCCCAGTCCTGCAAAACACTTTCTCGGTGTTTCTCGAACTCACGAGTGTCGCGTTACTTTGCCAACAACAACCTGATCTGACCTCATCATCTAATCCCCTCGGGTCACTTCACCTCGCCCCCACCATCACTCACCAACACTCACTTTCCCCCTCCTCTTCCTCCCTCCACCCCTGACCTGCAGCATTTCGCTATTTACGCAGCAGGAGCTAAGAATCTGATATCTCCACCAGTGGTAGTTGGAGCAGCAAATCCTATTTCAAGGGCTCTCTCTTTCTCTGTGCTGAGGAGCAACAATCACCCACGCTGCTGCTCTACATCCTCTGGAGGAGAGAGATGATGTCCGATTCCTCAGAGGTGAGATCGACATCGGAAGCTGACTCCTGAATCCGTGTCATCTGACCTTACGGGTTAGCGCAAAAGGTAATCCGGACATCTCAAAAAAAAATTTTGCTTTTTTTTTCTTTCTCACATGTTTTCTGATTTTTATTTTTTCTCTCTCTCCTCTTCTTTTCCACAGTTTTCTTCTCTTCTATTTTATCTCTGGAAGATGGCAAACTGATGGCGAGCATCTTTGTGATGCTAAAAAGTTTTGAGGAAACTTCCTACTATGATACTAATGCTTCCTGGTTGAATTCAGTTTCTTTGGGGGGAAAAAACGTGTTTTTTTACGGAAAAAATGAGACTAGAAACAAGTTAAAAAAATATATTTTTCCTAATATTAGTTTACTTCTTACAGTGTTAGAAAAATTGAAAGTTTAACAGTAAGGTTTTCAGTTCTGGAATATAGTCATGTATCAAAAGTAACTTGAGATATAAATAATAATTCTCGTGTAAAAAGTTCCATAAAAAGAAATTCTTATTATGAAAGTTACCTAATTTATAAATAATTTTTGTATCGAAAGTTATTTAAAATTATATATATATGTATTTAATTTAAATGCATATATATATATGCAGGTACAGTCGCTCAAAAAAGTATCCGAACACTACGGTCGATTACAAAATTCAGAAAAAATATCTGGCAAAGATTTTTTTTAGAAATTAGTGATCTGTTGGTTGCCAGATCACTAATTTCTAAAAAAATCGTTGCCAGATATTTTTTCTGAATTTTGTAATCGATCGTAGTGTTCGGATACTTTTTTGAACGACTGTACGGGAAATAAAAATGAAAACAGTTCCATATTATCTCAGTGAAAAATCACATTCAGAGCTCTATAAATTCTTCAATAGGATTTGTAACGAAAACTATATTTAAAAATAAATTAAAGCTTTCAAACCTATCTAAATATCGATTTTAAACTATATTTATTCAGTATTTTACGAGTGATGTATGCTGGAATATATTTAACAGGCTACAAAAAACCGATCCTAAAATTTAAATAAAACAGGTTTGGAGATCATAGTTGACTCTTGTAGAATACAGGGTGCATTGCACCTGGTACAGTCGCTCAAAACAGTATCCGAACGCTATGGTTGATTACAGAATTCAGAAAAAAGTATCTGGCAACGATTTTTTTAGAAATTAGTGAATCGTTGCCAGATATTTTTTCTGAATTCTGTAATCAACCATAATGTTCGGATACTTTTTTGAGCGACTGTAGGTTGTCATATTATTTTGATACTAGATCGTGTGGGCTCACTCACGGAAATATTGAGCGTGTGCAGTTACCGTTCACAGCAAACTGGAGCGTGTGCAGTAACTGCATACGCTCCAGTCACACGCTCCAGTTTGCTGCGAACGGTAACTGGAGCGTGTACAGTTGCTGTACACGCTCTAGATATTTTTCCTGAATTCTGTAATCACGTGACACGAAGGTTGCCAGATCACTAATTTCTAAAAAAATCGGTGCCAGATATTTTTTCTGAATTCTGTAATCAACCATAGTGTTCGGATACTTTTTGGAGCGACTGTACGTATCTATTCTTTTATTGTTTTCCTTAAATTTTGGGAGCAATTTTTTTGTAGCCTGTTAAATATTCCAGCATTCATACCTCTTTGAGTACTGAACAAATATTAATTACAATAATCAAGATTCAGATAGATTTGATTGAGATCTTTAATATAAATATAGCTAAACAACGCCCCCTCAAGCAACTGCTTGCCACAGAGGTCTGATAGAAACCTGTCAGTTTATATGGCACAATAGATGGTCTGTGAGGACTGCGGAATCTCAGCAGAAAATCAACACAATCATCCATGCCTTACCCGTGGCTCGAACCCAGGTCCATTAAATCAGTAGTCAAGCGCGCTAACTACTCAGTCTTATCTTCAGACAAATTTTTCCTTAAAAAAACCATTGAAGAAATTACTGAACTCTGAATGTGTTTTTTCTAGGTGATAACATGGAACTGTTTCCTTTTTCCATCCAGTACCCCCAGGTTCGAGTCCCAGCTGGGTCAGCGTTGAGACTTAACTCCGTAAAAACTCCCCGCCCTGCTCACGGTCAGTAGGGGACACCGATGGGCTTGGAAAGGCCGCCGTCCGTCGGATATGACGTTAGGCCGTGGCCCCGTGTGTGGGAGAGCCATACCCTGTGCACGTTAAAGAACACCTGGATGGCCTTGACGGGAGGCTACCATCTGTCTCCTAACAGCTGTTCTAGTGGGTCCCCTCCCCCAACCTTCTCTGAGCCTTCGGGGTCCATGTGACCTGACCATTTATCCCATGGTGTGCAAACGAGTGCCGCTCAGAGGTAAAACAACCCAACCTGTCCAATACCTGCATGTATCAAATAGTAAAATACAATAAAGTATAAATATTGTGATTGTATCAAACTGCTTTTACGATAGTTTGATATAAAAGTTTGTGCCGTTTTAATTTCGATAAGTTAAGGCGAAAATATTTTAGCATCAGATGCACTAATGTTAAATGTTAAATGTTAAAAGCTTTCAGAACTGTTTTGATAGTTGGTTTGTTCAGAAAGAACATTTTTGAACAAATTTAAAGGACAAAATTCAAGAACGTAGCCAGAGGGGGGAGGGAAGAAGTGAGGAGACTCTTGGGTTCTGAGCCTCCCAAAAATTCTTGAATGGTAGAAAAAATTCGAATGATTACGTTCGAAAAACGAAAATTTTTTGTCAACTTATATTACTTTACTTGACATGCAATCTTCAACTTACTCATTATATTTGCAATTATTATTGCATTATTTCAACTTACTCATTCTATTCTTATTGCCCAACAACTACGGCCACAATTCTCCAATTAAATTTATTAAATATTTGATAAGGTTTGGGAAATTTATATTTGTTTATTAATACTTATTATTTTTCGAATAAAACAAAATAATTTTTTGAGGTGACATGAACTGATTTTTCAATTACCTATTCTGTCCTATTCTTTTTTTTTTGGCCCGCGAAATATTGGCGAAAGAAAAAATGGCCCGCGCTCTTAGATAAGTTGGACAGTAGCACATGAAATGCAACCGATGTTCACATACTCTAAACATTCTGTTAAACTAAAATCGCAAACCAAAACTTCTGAAGTCACAGACTTCTTCACGCCTATACTGCGATCCGGTCAAGTTTTTGTTTGCGATTTTCTAAATTAGCAGAATGCTTAGAGTATGTGAACATCGGTTGAATTTCATGTACTATTACTTAGAACAGTGGTTCTCAACATTTTATACTTCACGTACCCATTGGAAATGTATATGCAACTGGCGTACCTCTTGTATAGATAGATAAAACTATAGTTATAGTATGAGAATGGGAATAAAATAAAACATATATATCAGTGGTTCTCAACCTTTTATACTTCACGTACCCCCTGGAAATGTATATGTAACTGGCGTACCTCTTGTATAGATAGATAAAACTATAGTTATAGTATAAGAATGGGAATAAACTAAAACATATATATATATCAGTGGTTCTCAACCTTTTATACTTCACGTACCCCCTGGAAATGTATATGTAACTGACGTACCTCTCGTATAGATAGATAAAACTATAGTTATAGTATACCAATGGTAATAAAACATACATATTAGTGGTTCTCAACCTTTTATGCTTCCCGTACCCCCTAGAAATGTGTATGTAACTGGCGTACCTCTTGTATAGATAGATAAAACTATAGTTATAGTATAAGAATAAAATAAAACATATATATATATCAGTGGTTCTCAACCTTTTATGCTTCACGTACCCCCGGAAATGTATATGTAACTGGCGTACCTCTTGTATAGATAGATAAAACTATAATTATAGTATACCAATGGTAATAAAACATATATATCAGTGGTTCTCAACCTTTAATACTTCACGTACCCCCTGGAAATGTATATGTAACTGGCGTACCTCTTGTATAGATAAATAAAACTATAGTTATAGTATACCAATGATAATAAAACATACATATTAGAGGTTCTCAACCTTTTATGCTTCCCGTACCCCCTAGAAATGTGTATGTAACTGGCGTACCTCTTGTATAGATAGATAAAACTATAGTTATAGTATAAGAATAAAATAAAACGTATATATATATATATCAGTGGTTCTCAACCTTTTATACTTCACGTACCCCCTGGAAATGTATATGTAACTGGCGTACCTCTTGTATAGATAGATAAAACTATAGTTATAGTATACCAATGGTAATAAAACATATATATCAGTGGTTCTCAACCTTTTATGCTTCACGTACCCCCTGGAAGTGTGTATGTAACTGGCGTACCCCTTGTATAGATAGATAAAACTGTAGTTATAGTATAAGAATGGGAATAAAATAAAACATATATATATAACATATATCTAGCGAGGTTTGAGCTCTCACGGCGTACTCCAAAACTTTTATCGCGTACCCCACGTTGAGAGGAACTAAGAAGAATGAGGTAAGTGCATTTTACACTGAACTAAGTTTTCATTTATTTTCTCCGGTCTATTGCGGAGAGATCTACATTGCTGTGAGTTATTCAAGTTTTTGAGAGTCATTTCCAAGCAATGACAAAACCAAAAATACTTTAACTAAGCGAAGAATGAACTTTGTGCAGTCTGGAATTAGAAATGCATGTTGCTCGTATCTAGAGTATTTGATTTACTAAAGTAAGAGCAGTTTATGAAGTCTAACTAGAAAGATTAGCAAATTTTAATACGTAAAATATTGCAGGAATGCAACCAGAAATTAGTAATGAGAAGAACAAAGTTTTGTGAATAAAACAAAAATAATCGCTTATGTCTGCTACATTAGTTTATTTAAATTTCGCCCAAAAAGCTACTACTTTGACTTACAAAACAAAGTTTAATTTCCTTTCATGTTTCGATAGTATTATAAAAGCTTTATATTCGTTCGCTTGGGTTGTTTTACCTCTGAGCTGCACTATTTTTGCACACCATGGATTAAATGGCCAGATCACATGGACCCCGAAGTCTCAGAAAAGGTGGAGGTTGGCTGAGGGGACCCACTGGAACAGCTGTTGGGAGACAGGTGGTAGCCTCCCGTCAAGGCCATCCAGCGTGTTATTTAACGTTGGGTTGTTTTTCCTCTGAGCGGCACTTTTTTGCACACCATGGGTTAAATGACCAGGTCACATGGACCCCGAAGGCTCAGAAAAGGTGAAGGTTGGCTGAGGGGACCCACTGGAACAGCTGTTGGGAGACAGGTGGTAGCCTCCCGTCAAGGCCATCCAGCGTGTTATTTAACGTTGGGTTGTTTTTCCTCTGAGCGGCACTTTTTTGCACACCATGGGTTAAATGACCAGGTCACATGGACCCCGAAGGCTCAGAAAAGGTGAAGGTTGGCTGAGGGGACCCACTGGAACAGCTGTTGGGAGACAGGTGGTAGCCTCCCGTCAAGGCCATCCAGCGTGTTATTTAACGTTGGGTTGTTTTTCCTCTGAGCGGCACTTTTTTGCACACCATGGGTTAAATGACCAGGTCACATGGACCCCGAAGGCTCAGAAAAGGTGAAGGTTGGCTGAGGGGACCCACTGGAACAGCTGTTGGGAGACAGGTGGTAGCCTCCCGTCAAGGCCATCCAGCGTGTTATTTAACGTTGGGTTGTTTTTCCTCTGAGCGGCACTTTTTTGCACACCATGGGTTAAATGACCAGGTCACATGGACCCCGAAGTCTCAGAAAAGGTGAAGGTTGGCTGAGGGGACCCACTGGAACAGCTGTTGGGAGACAGGTGGTAGCCTCCCGTCAAGGCCATCCAGCGTGTTCTTTAACGGGCACAAGGTATAACTCTTCCGCACACGGGGATAACGTCCCATCCGGCGGACGGCGGCCTTTCCAAGCCCATCGGTGTCCCCTACTGACCGTGGGGAAGGCGAGGAATTTTGCGGAGATAAATCTCAACGCTGACCCAGCTGGGACTCGTACCTGGGAATTGCAAATTACGAGCCTGGCGCGATACCGATTGAGCCAACCCCGCCCCACCTTCATTCGCGTTCATGTTTTTATGAACACTGTACGAAATTATTGGAGGATGCAAATACATCTTTGCAATGTGATCCCCTTCCCTGCTTGCGTTACTGAAATAATGTGAGAGTTAAGTGTAGAACTCTCTGCAGATGCGAATATTCGCGGCCCAGGTAACACCGGGGAAAAAAAAACAGTCTTAATGCGGATAGCGCATAACTTGTGTAGGAGCATGGCCAAATATTATTTTATTATTAATGACTGACGTAATAGAAAAACTATTTTACATAATAAAAAAAATCCGATTTGAAACCTCAATTAATGATATTAAAAAAAAAAATACCCCCTCAAGCAGCTGCTTGCCACAGAGGTCTGACAGGAGCCTGTCAGTTTATATGCAATAGTAGAAGGTCTGAGAGGATGGCAAGACCCTCAGCAGAAAAACGACACAAACAGCCATGCCTTAACCCGGGGCTCGAACCCAGGTCCCTAGATCAGTAGCCAAGCGCGCTAACCACTCGGCCATGGGACGGCTAATATATTAAACGTTAAAGATATTAACTTTAACGAAAATGCACTGGGATTAAAACAACAGATAAAAAAAATATTTTATGCACAAGAAGTGTTCTTTTTCGCTGAAAAAAAAATAAGTATAAGCTCAAAAATTTGCTTCTTTAAAACGTTGGGGTTCAAAAAAGTGGAATTAAATCTGTGAAAATTTCAGTCTTGTAGATCACCAAGTTTACAGGATGAAAGAGATAGCGGAGTTACTGGGTAATTGAAAGGAGTGGCTTCTCATAATCGTCGACAACTGAATTTACAGGGGCAAAATTTACTCAGAAGATTTTGCAAAAATACATTCTGGTAAAATTTTTATTTAATACACTGCTCACAAAAATTAGGGGATATTTCTTCGCTTCATATTCATTTTGAAATATCCCCTAATTTTTGTGAGAGTATATTTAGTAAGGCATATTTTTCTGAGAGTCTTTTTTTATCATCACAGTATATTTTTTTCAGCTGTTTTTAAAGTCATTAAGAAATCATTAGACTAATTTCTTTTTATTCAAAAGCATAATCAGTTATCAAGCATTCGGCAAAATTTCGATGGTTACTAAATAGCTAATTTACGTATTGTAGGTAGTTTGCGGATCTGGATAGAACTGGATGTGGTTTATTCACTCAGGGTTCAAGGGGGTGGCTCAGTCGGTAGCGCGCCAGGCTCGTAATCTGTAGTTCCCAGGTTCGAGTCCCAGCTGGGTCAGCGTTGAGATTTTTCTCCGCAAAAATTCCCCGCCCTGCCCACGGTCAGTAGGGGACACCGATGGGCTTGGAAAGGCCGCCGTCCGTCGGATGAGACGTTAAGCCGTGGCCCCATGTGCGGGAGAGCCATACACTGAGCACGTTAAAGAACACGCTGGATGGCCTTGACGGGAGGCTACCATCTGTCTCCCAACAGCTGTTCCAGTGGGTCCCCTCTCCCAACCTTCTCTGAGCCTTCGGGGTCTATGTGACCTGGCCATTTAGCCAATGGTGTGCAAAAATGTGCAAAAAAGTGCCGCTCAGAGGTAAAACAACCCAACTTTTTTTAAAGCAATATTTCTTCAAATATATCTTTTCATTCCAACCTTTGCCAAGCTATTAATACGAAACATTTCAGAAATCTTCAGAGCAATAAGTTAAAACAATTTTTAACCTTTACACTTCTCTTTACGTTTACGATTAATGCAATAGCTCAAAAAAGTATCCGAACACTATGATTGATTACAGAATTCAGAAAAAATATCTGGCAACGTTTTTTTTTTAGAAATTAGTGATCTGGCAACCTTCGTGTCACATGACACGAAGGTTGATCTGGCACGATCTGGCACGTTGCTGTGAACGATCTGGAGCGTGTACAGTTGCTGTACACGCTCCAGATATTTTTCCTGAATTCTGTAATCACGTGACACGAAGGTTGCCAGATCACTAATTTCTAAAAAAATCGTTGCCAGAAATTTTTTCTGAATTCTGTAATCAACCATAGTGTTCGGATATTTTATTTGAATGACTGTACCTTTGGCACCCATGAGCGAAATTATCGTAGTTTTTGGGTTACTGTGTTCCTTTTTGTAACCTTTGAACTCAATAACGTTAAAACAAACATTTTGTTTCTGAATTCTAGCAAATATAAATCCTTTTCAAATTCCACATATGCTCAATATTCTTAACTTCGAAACAATATCGACCAAACACCTAAAATAAAAGATTGTTGCTTAAAAATCGAAATTTCGTTACTTTATCTGTTCCATTTTAATTTTCGTTCAAAGGTGTATTTTATAATATTTTTTTTTCCTTTAACAAGAGCAAACTTCACGCCTTATATACTCTTCTGTAGAAGAAATGATCAAACACCCTACAAAAAAAAATAAATAAATAAAAGATGCAACGGAATTTTGTTTACAAAAAGATCATCTTTCATCATGTCCTTTTTTTTTCCCCTTTAGCACTTCGTAAAATATCTCCTCTTCGCAAGACAAATATTCACTATATTTCCTTTCAAAAAAAAAAAAGAGAACCAGCCTATCACTTACGACGCAAAACTAAATTTAAAGTCATGTTAAAATGCAAAAGTATAGTATTCCGAGAAGTAATTAGATCGACCTGATATTCTCTTTTGAAAAAAAATAATAATAATAATAATTGGAAAAAGAAAGAAGACACCGAGGTGATTAAATGAGACTTCTTTGGAGTCGGAATAACGAAATCTTTACAATACAGCGAAACCCTGAAAAGAGTCCCAGATAATCAAGTACACACCATTGTAATACACCATCATTTATTCTGGCTGAATGTTCACTGTTTATGTGTGTGGACAGAGATGTATACATGTACAGTATTCACTGCCTTCTGAGTTTGGGTGTTGTCTTGGTGTATACGAATGCTTGTCTAAATTCTTTGTCCTTACCCTCATCTTTGCTTTCAAGTCCTCTTTGTATTTTAGCTGCTTACAAATTATGGTGCGCCCGATGCTCTACATTATTAAGCACGGATTACAGCATAAGCCGTTTTCCAGTCCTCTCATTTTTCGACTTTCTGAGTGTCAAAAATCGGTCTTCGAACAATGAATATAAGCCTATTAGCACCGTTTTTGTTCTCGTTGTCCGCCGTGCTAGCGAGTTATTATATCGCTTCGAGAATCCTGCTCTTCTTGTGCTTGCTCTCTTTTGCTCACTTGCGCTCTCTCTCTCTCCTTTTCTCTTATGAAAAGGAAGGAATAGAGCGAAGACAGCAAGAGTGCAATCGTGATTTTGGGCTCCGACGTAAGATGCTCTTTCTTTATGATCTTTCTCACTCAACTTGTCAAAAATCCACACTGATGAATACCTTCTTATGTTGAGAGAGATTTGTTTGAGATTTTCAAGCATTTTGAACAGTTCTTTTTTCCCTTATTCTTGTAATACAATGAGGAAATTATCTTCCTTATTCTTGTATTACAGTAGAGGAAGAGTGAATAATAATAATGAAGTGATACAATTGATGATGATGAAAAGGTGATGTTAGAAAAGAATGTTCAAAATGTTTTAAATAGAATGACATTCTTTTTCTTTCACAAAACAGGTGTAAAGTTAGTGCATTGTTCTATAACAGTGTAATGAAAAGAATTGCTATGATCACTTGTGCTCCAGCCCCTTTGAGTCACGTTCCGATGGAATATTAGCCACAATTTTTTTTTATTTTGCGACATATAGGACAGAGAAGAATCCTAGAAGCTACTCCTAGCTTTTTTACAGGCCTTCTCGTACAAGGCCATGCCCTACTACGACCGAAGTCACTGCTGACCACTGCCTTAGTTAGAGCTAACACAACACACAAAGTTTGCCTTGCTGGAACAGGGGAGGGGGTGGCTCAGTCGGTAGCGCGCCAGGCTCGTAATCTGTAGTTCCCAGGTTCGAATCCCAGCTGGGTCAGCGTTGAGATTTATCTCCGCAAAATTCCCCGCCCTGGCCACGGTCAGTAGGGGACACCGATGGGCTTCGAAAAGCCGCCGTCCGTCGGATGGGACGTTAAGCCGTGGCCCCGTGTGCGGGAGAGCCATATCCTGTGCACGTTAAAGAACACGCTGAATGGCCTTGACGGGAGGCTACCATCTGTCTCCCAACAGCTGGTCCAGTGGGTCCCCTCCCCCAACCTTCTCTGAGCCTTCGGAGTCCATGTGACCTGGCCATTTAGCCCATGGTGTGCAAAAAAGTGCCGCTCAGAGGTAAAACAACCCAATTGCTGGAACAGTCGCTAGCTGCCTAACCACTAGCTGCCTAACTTAACTGGCATTAATTCTTCAATGCACAGATTCTGTGCTCGTTAAAATAAAGTTGTTATTTTCATTCATATTACACTGCTTTGCCAAAATATTACAGAATCTCCATGTTATCAATCGGAATATAACATCGAAGCTCTATAATTTCTAAACTAATTATTTAATGGAAACATGTGACTGAAGGTAAATTAATGATCATAATCAAATCTATTAAAAGCCCGTTTTTTAAACGATATTCGTTCAGTATTTGAAGACTAATAGAAACTAAAATATTTCACAACACTAATGGGTCGTAAGAATTTACCTCAGAAATTAAAACTTTCAAACTTGTAAGTTATCTTCAAATACAACAAACGCTTAGTAATATCAATTAAAAAACTTGCAAAAGAACTTTGTAACTTTTAAGTTCTTATTGCACGTGAAATTCAACTATCTGTGATTTACCATTCACAGCGTCAGTGCTAGACTTTGTAACACTACGAAACCCTGCAATTTATCAAAAGTAAACCTCACTTTACAAAACACTGTAACTTGGGTTGGGTTGTTTTACCTCTGAGCGGCACTTTTTTGCACACCATGGGCTAAATGGCCAGGTTACAAGGACCTCGAAGGCTCAGAGAAGGTTGGGGGAGGGGACCCACTGGAACAGCTGTTGGGAGACACATGGTAGCCTCCCGTTAAGGCCATCCAGTGTGTTCTTTAACGTGCACAGGGTTGGGTTGGGATGTTTTACCTCTGAGCGGCACTTTTTTGCACACCATGGACCATGAGCTAAATGGCCAGGTCACAAGGACCTCGAAGGCTCAGAGAAGGTTGGGAGAGGGGACCCACTGGAACAGCTGTTGGGAGACAGATGGTAGCCTCCCGTTAAGGCCATCCAGTGTGTTCTTTAACGTGCACAGGTTTGGGTTGGGATGTTTTACCTCTGAGCGGCACTTTTTTGCACACCATGGACCATGGGCTAAATGGCCATGTCACAAGGACCTCGAAGGCTCAGAGAAGGTTGGGGGAGGGGACCCACTGGAACAGCTGTTGGGAGACAGATGGTAGCCTCCCGTCAAGGCCATCCAGCGTGTTCTTTAACGTGCACAGGGTTGGGTTGGGATGTTTTACCTCTGAGCGGCACTTTTTTGCACATCATGGACCATGGGCTAAATGGCCAGGTCACAAGGACCTCGAAGGCTCAGAGAAGGTTGGGGGAGGGGACCCACTGGAACAGCTGTTGGGAGACAGATGGCTGTAACTTGGACTTCATGCATATGACTATTGAACTCTTCATCTTTACATTTACACAGAGACCAGTCTAATTGACTTTTCAAAACTTAAATTCATACCCATTCAGTTATTACCCCGTAAATAGAATTGCAGGATCTCCAGGCGCAAAATTCTCTTGTACAGTCGCTCAAAAAAGTATCCGAACACTATGGTTGATTACAGAATTCAGGAAATATATCTGGCAACAATTTTTTTTTAGAAATTAGTGAACTTGAAATTAGTCACGTGACACGAAGGTTGCCAGATCACTAATTTCTAAAAAAATCGTTGCCAGATATTTTTCCTGAATTCTGTAATCAACCATAGTGTTCGGATACCTTTTTTTTGAGCGACTGTAGGAGAAAGATAGAAACCTCCTGTCAAGGATCCTCCACCAATCAAAGTCCTCCACCAGATAGCGGCGTTTCCAAGCCCTTCGGTCTCCCCTTTCTCACCGAGGGCAAGGTGGGGATTGGCAGAAATAAATCTCAGCGCATAGTTTGGACTCGAACCTGAATATTAGATTACTAGTCCAATCACTATCACTGAACAATTCTCTCACCTCTCTCCTTAAATCTCAGGAAAGCCAATAAGAAATATCCTTAATTACATTATACTGACTGAATTGAGACTACAGTTACGATCAAAAAATGATTTCAGGAATAGATTATTTTTAGGAAGAGCGAAAAGAGAACACGCGTCCCTTCTCTCTTGTTTGTTACCATAGTTACAGCCAGTTAAGAAGGTCATAAAGAACCGTCTTTAGGTCATCGACTTGATTTACAGATGCACGTTATTCAGTCAATGTTTCCTGCTCCTTGGTATTTAATTAAACCCGTCTTTTTAATGAAGGGATAGAAGAGGCGATCCGGAACGAGAGGAAGAGAGAAGAACGAAGATTTCTCTCTTCTATATACATTCACTCCAAAGATAAGAACAATCATCATTTGCGTATCCTGTCGATGACGAGAAAAAGCAGAGGAAAATCGCGCTTTCACTCTTCATTATTGCGTGTAAAAACCACACATATTATTATTCTTGCGATTCGTCCAAAGACGAGTACAGTCGCTCGAAAAAGTATCCGAACACTATGGTTGATTACAGAATTCAGAAAAAATATCTGGCAACGATTTTTTTTAGAGATTAGTGATCTGGCAACCTTCGTGTCACGTGATTACAGAATTCAGGAAAAATATCTGGAGCGTGTACAGCAACTGTACACGCTCCAGTTACCGTTCACAGCAAACTGGAGCGTGTGCAGTTACTGCACACGCTCCAGTTTGCTGTGAACGGTAACTGCACACGCTCAATATTTCCGTGAATGAGCCCACACGATCCAGGTCTTTGTGAGCTCACACGATCCAATGTGCTGTGAACATTAACCGCAACCGCTCCAGTTTTCTGTGAACGGTAACTGCACACGCTCCATATTCATTGCATTATATATTCATACGCATTACATATTAAAAAATATCCGAACACTACGGTTGCTTACAGAATTCAGAAAAAATATCTGGCAACGATATTTTTAGAAATTAGTGATCCAGATATTTTTTCTGAATTCTGTAACCAACCATAGTGTTCGGATACTTTTTTGAGCGACTGTACAAATGCACAACCTTCAGTCAGACCTCTGTGACAAACGAGCAAGTAAAAGACAAAACATTTTTTAGCGGTAAGCCAAGTATTAATGTGAATTCCCACTTCACTTTAAGTTAAGAACACCTAACTATAGTATAAGAATGTCTAACTTTAGTCTAAGAACACCAAATATCAGGCTAAAAGCACTTAATCTGCGTTAAAAACACCACTACACACTTAGGCTAAGAACATCAAATGTTAGGGTAAAAACACCTAACTTTACGCTAAGAAGATCAAATGTCAAGCTAAAAACACCCCCCTTTAGGCTAAAAGCACCCAACTTGAGACTAAGAACACCCATCTTTAGGCTAAAAACATCCAACTTGCGGCTAAGGGTGGTTCAGTCGGTAGCGCATTATGGTGGTTCAGTCGGTAGCTCGCCAGGTTCGTAATCTGCAGTTCCCAGGTTCGTTAGTTTTTTTTCTGCAAAACTTCCCGCTCTGCTGTCGGGCAGTACGGACATCAGTGGGCTTGGAAAAGCAGCTGTCTGTCGGATGAGACATTAGGCCGTGGTCCATATGCGGGAGAGACATACCCTTATACGTTAAAGAACACGCTGGATGGCCTTGAAGGGAGCCTACCACCTTTCTCCTAACAGTTGTCCAGTGCGTTCCCTTCCCCAAACTTCTATGAGCCCTCTGGGGTTCTTGTGACTTGGCCATTTAGCCCAATGTATGCAAAAAAGTACCACTCAGAGGTAAAACAACCCAACATCTAACTTTAGGCTAATAACTGTGTGACCCACTTACTAAGATTAAGATAAGAACTAAAACGAACCGTTAAAGTGAAGACCAAAACTGATGTGAACACCTAATCATTTTGGTCTTAAAGCTAAACATTAATCTTAACCGAATAACCGAATCGTAAAATATGCGCTAATTCGTGTAGAATAAATGAAATAAGTCCGTAAGCACACAGTTAACATTCCTAAGAGATACACTCGCATCCATTAGATAAATATTCTCAAGAGTTTATGAAACCGCAGAAAAACAATAGGAAAGGGAGCTGAGAGGATGGAGATTAGAACATTAAAGAAGCTGGAAGCAATGATGCTTATCTTTGAGATTTTTAAGAAACAAACGACAATGCAGTAATTAACCGATGTTGTGATCACATGGATAGCTCCAAATGAAAAACAGTAAATAGGATTCATCGATGATGGGGATTTGAAGCGGATGAGGTGGAGGAGGATGAAGAGGAAGGAGATCAGGAGTAGAAAGAGGAAAACAGGTGAGAGGAGAGCGAAAATGAAAGCGACGTGATAGAAGAGTACACGGCTATTAGTCATAAGATTGATGCGCAGGCAGATAATAGGATCTTCGTTAAATTATAATGATCAATCAGTTATGATGATCAGAAAGAGAGATTATTTATCATGATGACTTGTTTATGGTATTGCATGGGCTTTCTAAGAGTGGATTAATTACGGTAGGAATCATCGAAGATAAGTCATAACATCGATTAACGAAAAGAGATGATTTCGCAAGTATGAAATCTCGATAAGGAACGGGATTATTATTCAATCAGAGAAAAAATAAACAGAGAAATTATTTTTCAATCCAGAGGAAATTAAATGTTGCATGTTGCTAGTTCGATGTACAGTCGCCCAAAAAAGTATCTGAACACTATGGTTGATTACAGAATTGAGAAAAAATATATGGCAACGATCTTTATTTTTAGAAATTGTTGATCTGGCAACCTTCGTGTCACGAGACACGAAAGTTTGTCAGATCACTAATTTCTAAAAAAAAAAAAAAAAAAAAAAAGTTGCCAGATATTTTTTCTGAATTCTGTAATCAACCATAGTGTTCGGATATTTTTTGAGCGACTGTATTCTACTAGAGTCAGCCATGATCTCTGATCTCTTGCTTTAATTAAATTCTGAATATTGAACAAAATATTGTTTAAAATCGAGATTTAGATATATTTGATAGAGATCCTTAATTTATCTTGAGACATATGTTTCGTTAAAAATCATATTGCAGTAGTTATTGAGCTCTGAATGTGATTTTCTATTGAGATAGCATGGAACTGTTTCCATTTTTCTGTCCCGTATCTGTATATCCACCGCGTTCTCCTGATGGGCTGTACAGTCGCTCGAAAAAGTATCCGAACACTATGGTTGATTATAGAAATCAGAAAAAATATCTGGCAACGATTTTTTTTTAGAAATTAGTGATCTGGCAACTTTCGTGACACGAATATAATAAAATAAGTGTTAATATACACTTATTTTCCGATTGCACAACAGCCGATTCAACGGGTTTTCGAGAAAAGTAGAGTTTTCAGATTGCACTTTAATGTATGGAAACCAGTGTACAGTCGCTCAAAAAAATATCCGAACACTATGGTTGATTACAGTGTCACGTGACACGAAGGTTGTCAGATCACTAATTCCTAAAGAAAAATAGTTGCCAGATATTTTTTCTGAATTCTGTAATCAACCATAGTGTTCGGATATTTTTTGAGCGACTGTAGGTGGTCATATTATTTTGATACTAGATCGTGTGGGCTCACTCACGGAAATATTGAGCGTGTGCAGTTACCGTTCACAGCAAACTGGAGCGTGTGCAGTTACCGTTCACAGCAAACTGGAGCGTGTGCAGTAACTGCACACGCTCCAGTTTGCTGTGAACGGTAACTGGAGCGTGTACAGTTGCTGTACACGCTCCAGACGACAAGATTTTCAGGGGACGAATTCCGGTCCCTCCCTTACAAAAAGAATGAACTCTCCCCTATATAAACACAAATAAATTAAAAGGAACCAGTCCTATCTGTCCCTAACACCTTAAGTTTCTTTTTAAAGTAGCAATTCTTTTAAACATATAACAAAATTAAGGATTGCTTCACTAAGATGCAAAAGAAAATTAGCCGAGAAATCCCATAGCGGCAAAGAAAAAAAGCTCATCCTCTTAAAACAAACACCGAAAAAGAAAAATTTCGTTCATGTATAAATTAGCATTAGCGGGTAGCGAGGAGGGGGGGGGGGGGTGAACCCATCTGTATGTACACCCTCAGCAGAGCAAGACAGATCCACGTACAACGAGACATCAGTAAATTTATGAACGCCCCACAAGCAAGCCCAGACGTCAGCAAGAACACACGCCTGCAGGATTTACAACTGAAGTTGTGGGGGGGGGGAGAACACTTGGCGTAATAAAATAAGAGAGGTCGCCGGAAGACAAGTAACAGCATTTTGTGGTTAAATGGAACGTTAGCCGAGGAACAGGGTACATTATCAAGTACAGTTGTTGTCCGTCGTTACGCCTTCTTGTCTCACTCGATTTAAATAAATGCCAGGCAGCAAATTATCGTGCATCTTGCCCGAGAAGTGAGAGTGTTGTTGAGTCCTGCCAACGTGTATGGTTCTGTCTTATGTCTGGGCCTAAGGCAATTTGTAACAGCATCCATTAGAAGTTTTAATGACATCTCCCTTCTTATTAAGAAGTTAGATTTGCGCGTTACGAATGGGTGAGTGTGCTGATGATGGAATTATTTTGGGGCGGAATTGTAATAATAATATTCCAAAGTTGAATGGAGAAACTTAATTTTAATATGGGATGTAAGAGGTAATAAATACTCAGGTATACACTAAGCGGCCGCTTTATAAAGTACAGTTCCATGATGTGTAAATAGTAACTTAATAGTAACTTAGATCTAGGCAATTCAGCAATTTTTTAAGTGTTTTTTTATGAGAAAAGATGACTGAAGATAATTTAAAGATCTTAATCAAATCTATTGCAATTTTCAGCAATATTCGCTCGTTGTTTAGAGGTACAGAAATTTGAATATCTATAATTTTTTTTACCTCGAAGAAGCATCTATTTGCACACCATGGGCTAAATGGTCAGGTCACATGGATCCCAAAGGCTCAGAGAAATTTGGGGGACGGGACACACTGAAACAGCTATTAGTAGACAGATGGTAGCCTCTCGTCAAGGCCATCTAGCGTGTTTTTAAAGTGCACAGGGTATGGCTTTCCCGCACACGGACCACGGCATAACGCCGCATCGGACGGACGGGACTTTTCTAAGCCCATCGGTGCCACCTACTGACCGTGGGCAGGGCGGGGAGTTCTGCCTACATTTATGGTCACAATCTGCTTCTCCATTTTAGAGGTCTTGAGAATTTTTTATGAAAAATGCTTGAAATATGCCCAAGTTTAATAATTTTTGCCTCTTTAACTATTACTAGCATTAGGAAACCTCTAACCTCACTTCTAGATCTGTTCCTGAATAGTGATAACAAAAATAAATATACAAATTTTCCCTTTAAGTAGCTACTTGCCACAGAAGTCTTACAGGAGGAGCCTGTCATAAAAAAAAAAGTCTGTGAGGAAGGCGAGACCGCAGAAGAAAAAACGACACAAGCACCGATGCCTTATCCGGGACAGGAACCCAGGTCAAAGCGTGCTAACCACTCGACTACGGGGGGCACTGAATAGTAATACAGAGGTAGTACAGTCGGTCAAAAATATATCCGAACAAAATCTATCAAAAAGAAATATCCAAAAAATCTGGCAATCTTCGTGTACAGTCGCTCAAAAAAGTATCCGAACACTATGGTTGATTACAGAATTCAGAAAAAATATCTGGCAACGATTTTTTTAGAAATTAGTGATCTGGCAACCTTCGTGTCACGTGACATGTGACACGAAGGTTGCCAGATCACTAATTTCAGTAACTGTACACGCTCCAGTTTGCTGTGAACGGTAACTGGAGCGTGTACAGTTGCTGTACACGCTCCAGATCTTTTTCCTGAATTCTGTAATCACGTGACACGAAGGTTGCCAGATCACTAATTTCTAAAAAAATCGTTACCAGATATTTTTTCTGAATTCTGTAATTAACCATAGTGTTCGGATATTTTTTTGAGCGGCTGTACGATGTATTTCATCAGAAGGAAACACAAGAGAAAAAATGTTCATGTTTTATTCGGAGCTCGAACCACGTTTCCTCGATCAGAGTCAAACATGCTAACCACTCGGAAAACGAGATAAAGTTGCTGAAAAAAATGATGACGCTATTTATCGAAAATCGGAGATATCTGATTCAGTTAAAGAGCGATGAAAGATTTTCGGTATTAAAATGTTTCGGAGATTAAATCTCAAAATCGAGCGAAGGGTTTACAGTGAACGGAAATTATGATAATCGATAACTATAATCCGTAACTTCGGTCCAGTCAAGCGATTTGCAAGATTTCAGTTTTCTTTTCAAAATGATGATTACAATTAAATCTCCAACTGAAAAGGAAAAACATTTCCGACCCTTTACTAAGAATCTTATAAACTGACAGGTCTAAGGAGATATTTTGCTTGGCTTGATATGACTATGAATGGACTGTACGAGAAACTAAGTGGTTCTGACTGTACTATCACTAATCAGGTGGAACCATTACTCTATTCCCCTATTGGAAAGATCACGATACGATATTCTTTGATACTCAGAGTCGGGGCCCTGAGTCTACTTAACTCGACCGATTGTTGTTACCACCTTGCTTTCAATTCACTTCACTCTCTGTCGATTGCAACCGTCATTTTACCTCCAGTTGAGCTCACCCTCTGCCGACTATCGCTGCCATTCACTTCCAATTTTTTACGACCTCTGCCAATTGTCGTTACCATCTTGCTTTCAATTCATTTCACTCTCTGTCGATTGCAACCCACATTTGACTTCCAGTTGAGGTCACCCTCTGCCGACTATCGCTGACATTCACTTCCAATCTTTTACGACCTCTGCCAATTGTCGTTACCATCTTGCTTTCAATCACTTCACTCTCTGTCGATTGCAACCCCCATTTGACTTCCAGTTGAGGTCACCCTCTGCCGACTATCGCTGCCATTCACTTCCAATTTTTTACTACTTCTGCCAATTGTCGTTACCATTTTGCTTTCAATTCATTTCACTCTCTGTCGATTGCAACCCCCATTTTCCTTCCAGTTGAGCTCACCCTCTGCCGACTATCGCTGACATTCACTTCCAATCTTTTACGACCTCTGCCAATTGTCGTTACCACCTTGCTTTCAATCACTTCACTCTCTGTCGATTGCAACCGTCATCTTACCTCCAATTGAGCTCACCCTCTGCCGACTATCGCTGCCATTCACTTTCAATCTTTTACTATCTCTGCCAATTGTCGTTACCATCTTGCTTTCAATTCCCTTCACTCTCTGTCGATTGCAACCGACATCTTACCTCCAATTGAGCTCACCCTCTGCCGACTATCGCTGCCATTCACTTCCAATCTTTTACGACCTCTGCCAATTGTCGTTACCATCTTGCTTTCAATTCCCTTCACTCTCTGTCGATTGCAACCGTCATTTTACCTCCAATTGAGCTCACCCTCTGCCGACTATCGCTGCCATTCACTTTCAATCTTTTACAATCTCTGCCAATTGTCGTTACCATCTTGCTTTCAATCCACTTCACTCTCTGCCGATTGCAACCGCCATTTTACCTCCAATTGAGCTCACCCTCTGCCGACTATCGTTGCCATTCACTTTCAATCTTTTACGACCTCTGCCAATTGTCGTTACCATCTTGCTTTCAATCCACTTCACTCTCTGCCGATTGCAACCGCCATTTTACCTCCAGTTGAGCTCACCCTCTGCCGACTATCGCTGCCATTCACTTTCAATCTTTTACGACCTCTGACAATTGTCGTTACCATCTTGCTTTCAATTCACTTCACTCTCTGTCGATTGCAACCGTCATCTTACCTCCAATTGAGCTCACCCTCTGCCGACTATCGCTGCCATTCACTTCCAATTTTTTACGACCTCTGCCAATTGTCGTTACCATCTTGCTTTCAATTCATTTCACTCTCTGTCGATTGCAACCCCCATTTGACTTCCAGTTGAGGTCACCCTCTGCCGACTATCGCTGCCATTCACTTCCAATCTTTTACGACTTCTGCCAATTGTCGTTACCATCTTGCTTTCAATTCATTTCACTCTCTGTCGATTGCAACCCCCATTTGACTTCCAGTTGAGGTCACCCTCTGCCGACTATCGCTGCCATTCACTTCCAATTTTTTACGACCTCTGCCAATTGTCGTTACCATCTTGCTTTCAATCACTTCACTCTCTGTCGATTGCAACCGTCATTTTATCTCCAGTTGAGCTCACCCTCTGCCGACTATCGCTGCCATTCACTTCCAATTTTTTACGACCTCTGCCAATTGTCGTTACCATCTTGCTTTCAATTCATTTCACTCTCTGTCGATTGCAACCCCCATTTGACTTCCAGTTGAGGTCACCCTCTGCCGACTATCGCTGCCATTCACTTCCAATCTTTTACGACTTCTGCCAATTGTCGTTACCATCTTGCTTTCAATTCATTTCACTCTCTGTCGATTGCAACCCCCATTTGACTTCCAGTTGAGGTCACCCTCTGCCGACTATCGCTGCCATTCACTTCCAATTTTTTACGACCTCTGCCAATTGTCGTTACCATCTTGCTTTCAATTCATTTCACTCTCTGTCGATTGCAACCCCCATTTGACTTCCAGTTGAGGTCACCCTCTGCCGACTATCGCTGCCATTCACTTCCAATCTTTTACGACTTCTGCCAATTGTCGTTACCATCTTGCTTTCAATTCATTTCACTCTCTGTCGATTGCAACCCCCATTTGACTTCCAGTTGAGGTCACCCTCTGCCGACTATCGCTGCCATTCACTTCCAATCTTTTACGACTTCTGCCAATTGTCGTTACCATCTTGCTTTCAATTCATTTCACTCTCTGTCGATTGCAACCCCCATTTGACTTCTAGTTGAGGTCACCCTGTGCCGACTATCGCTGCCATTCACTTTCAATCTTTTACAACCTCTGCCAATTGTCGTTACCATCTTGCTTTCAATCCACTTCACTCTCTGCCGATTGCAACCGCCATTTTACCTCCAATTGAGCTCACCCTCTGCCGACTATCGCTGCCATTCACTTCCAATTTTTTACGACCTCTGCCAATTGTCGTTACCATCTTGCTTTCAATTCATTTCACTCTCTGTCGATTGCAACCCCCATTTGACTTCCAGTTGAGGTCACCCTCTGCCGACTATCGCTGCCATTCACTTCCAATCTTTTACGACTTCTGCCAATTGTCGTTACCATCTTGCTTTCAATTCATTTCACTCTCTGTCGATTGCAACCCCCATTTGACTTCCAGTTGAGGTCACCCTCTGCCGACTATCGCTGCCATTCACTTCCAATTTTTTACGACCTCTGCCAATTGTCGTTACCATCTTGCTTTCAATTCATTTCACTCTCTGTCGATTGCAACCCCCATTTGACTTCCAGTTGAGGTCAGCCTCTGCCGACTATCGCTGCCATTCACTTCCAATTTTTTACGACCTCTGCCAATTGTCGTTACCATCTTGCTTTCAATTCATTTCACTCTCTGTCGATTGCAACCCCCATTTGACTTCCAGTTGAGGTCACCCTCTGCCGACTATCGCTGCCATTCACTTCCAATCTTTTACGACTTCTGCCAATTGTCGTTACCATCTTGCTTTCAATTCATTTCACTCTCTGTCGATTGCAACCCCCATTTGACTTCCAGTTGAGGTCACCCTCTGCCGACTATCGCTGCCATTCACTTCCAATCTTTTACGACTTCTGCCAATTGTCGTTACCATCTTGCTTTCAATTCATTTCACTCTCTGTCGATTGCAACCCCCATTTGACTTCCAGTTGAGGTCACCTTCTGCCGACTATCGCTGCCATTCACTTCCAATTTTTTACGACCTCTGCCAATTGTCGTTACCATCTTGCTTTCAATTCATTTCACTCTCTGTCGATTGCAACCCCCATTTGACTTCCAGTTGAGGTCACCCTCTGCCGACTATCGCTGCCATTCACTTCCAATCTTTTACGACTTCTGCCAATTGTCGTTACCATCTTGCTTTCAATTCATTTCACTCTCTGTCGATTGCAACCCCCATTTGACTTCCAGTTGAGGTCACCCTCTGCCGACTATCGCTGCCATTCACTTCCAATTTTTTACGACCTCTGCCAATTGTCGTTACCATCTTGCTTTCAATTCATTTCACTCTCTGTCGATTGCAACCCCCATTTGACTTCCAGTTGAGGTCACCCTCTGCCGACTATCGCTGCCATTCACTTCCAATCTTTTACGACTTCTGCCAATTGTCGTTACCATCTTGCTTTCAATTCATTTCACTCTCTGTCGATTGCAACCCCCATTTGACTTCCAGTTGAGGTCACCCTGTGCCGACTATCGCTGCCATTCACTTTCAATCTTTTACAATCTCTGCCAATTGTCGTTACCATCTTGCTTTCAATCCACTTCACTCTCTGCCGATTGCAACCGCCATTTTACCTCCAATTGAGCTCACCCTCTGCCGACTATCGTTGCCATTCACTTTCAATCTTTTACGACCTCTGCCAATTGTCGTTACCATCTTGCTTTCAATCCACTTCACTCTCTGCCGATTGCAACCGCCATTTTACCTCCAGTTGAGCTCACCCTCTGCCGACTATCGCTGCCATTCACTTCCATTTTTTTACGACCTCTGCCAATTGTCGTTACCATCTTGCTTTCAATTCATTTCACTCTCTGTCGATTGCAACCCCCATTTGACTTCCAGTTGAGGTCACCCTCTGCCGACTATCGCTGCCATTCACTTCCAATCTTTTACGACTTCTGCCAATTGTCGTTACCATCTTGCTTTCAATTCATTTCACTCTCTGTCGATTGCAACCCCCATTTGACTTCCAGTTGAGGTCACCCTCTGCCGACTATCGCTGCCATTCACTTCCAATCTTTTACGACTTCTGCCAATTGTCGTTACCATCTTGCTTTCAATTCATTTCACTCTCTGTCGATTGCAACCCCCATTTGACTTCCAGTTGAGGTCACCCTCTGCCGACTATCGCTGCCATTCACTTCCAATTTTTTACGACCTCTGCCAATTGTCGTTACCATCTTGCTTTCAATTCATTTCACTCTCTGTCGATTGCAACCCCCATTTGACTTCCAGTTGAGGTCACCCTCTGCCGACTATCGCTGCCATTCACTTCCAATCTTTTACGACTTCTGCCAATTGTCGTTACCATCTTGCTTTCAATTCATTTCACTCTCTGTCGATTGCAACCCCCATTTGACTTCCAGTTGAGGTTACCCTCTGCCGACTATCGCTGCCATTCACTTCCAATTTTTTACGACCTCTGCCAATTGTCGTTACCATCTTGCTTTCAATCACTTCACTCTCTGTCGATTGCAACCGTCATTTTATCTCCAGTTGAGCTCACCCTCTGCCGACTATCGCTGCCATTCACTTCCAATTTTTTACGACCTCTGCCAATTGTCGTTACCATCTTGCTTTCAATCACTTCACTCTCTGTCGATTGCAACCGTCATTTTATCTCCAGTTGAGGTCACCCTCTGCCGACTATCGCTGCCATTCACTTCCAATTTTTTACGACCTCTGCCAATTGTCGTTACCATCTTGCCCTTCAATTCATTTCACTCTCTGTCGATTGCAACCCCCATTTGACTTCCAGTTGAGGTCACCCTCTGCCGACTATCGCTGCCATTCACTTCCAATTTTTTACGACCTCTGCCAATTGTCGTTACCATCTTGCTTTCAATCACTTCACTCTCTGTCGATTGCAACCCCCATTTTATCTCCAGTTGAGCTCACCCTCTGCCGACTATCGCTGCCATTCACTTCCAATCTTTTACGACTTCTGCCAATTGTCGTTACCATCTTGCTTTCAATTCATTTCACTCTCTGTCGATTGCAACCCCCATTTGACTTCCAGTTGAGGTCACCCTCTGCCGACTATCGCTGCCATTCACTTCCAATTTTTTACGACCTCTGCCAATTGTCGTTACCATCTTGCTTTCAATTCATTTCACTCTCTGTCGATTGCAACCCCCATTTGACTTCCAGTTGAGGTCACCCTCTGCCGACTATCGCTGCCATTCACTTCCAATCTTTTACGACTTCTGCCAATTGTCGTTACCATCTTGCTTTCAATTCATTTCACTCTCTGTCGATTGCAACCCCCATTTGACTTCCAGTTGAGGTCACCCTCTGCCGACTATCGCTGCCATTCACTTCCAATTTTTACGACCTCTGCCAATTGTCGTTACCATCTTGCTTTCAATCACTTCACTCTCTGTCGATTGCAACCGTCATTTTATCTCCAGTTGAGCTCACCCTCTGCCGACTATGGCTGCCATTCACTTCCAATTTTTTACGATATCTGCCAATTGTCGTTACCATCTTGCCCTTCAATTCATTTCACTCTCTGTCGATTGCAACCCCCATTTGACTTCCAGTTGAGGTCACCCTCTGCCGACTATCGCTGCCATTCACTTCCAATTTTTTACGACCTCTGCCAATTGTCGTTACCATCTTGCTTTCAATTCATTTCACTCTCTGTCGATTGCAACCCCCATTTGACTTCCAGTTGAGGTCAGCCTCTGCCGACTATCGCTGCCATTCACTTCCAATTTTTTACGACCTCTGCCAATTGTCGTTACCATCTTGCTTTCAATTCATTTCACTCTCTGTCGATTGCAACCCCCATTTGACTTCCAGTTGAGGTCACCCTCTGCCGACTATCGCTGCCATTCACTTCCAATCTTTTACGACTTCTGCCAATTGTCGTTACCATCTTGCTTTCAATTCATTTCACTCTCTGTCGATTGCAACCCCCATTTGACTTCCAGTTGAGGTCACCCTCTGCCGACTATCGCTGCCATTCACTTCCAATCTTTTACGACCTCTGCCAATTGTCGTTACCATCTTGCTTTCAATTCACTTCACTCTCTGTCGATTGCAACCCCCATTTGACTTCCAGTTGAGGTCACCTTCTGCCGACTATCGCTTCCATTCACTTCCAATTTTTTACGACCTCTGCCAATTGTCGTTACCATCTTGCTTTCAATTCATTTCACTCTCTGTCGATTGCAACCCCCATTTGACTTCCAGTTGAGGTCACCCTCTGCCGACTATCGCTGCCATTCACTTCCAATCTTTTACGACCTCTGCCAATTGTCGTTACCATCTTGCTTTCAATTCACTTCACTCTCTGTCGATTGCAACCCCCATTTGACTTCCAGTTGAGGTCACCCTCTGCCGACTATCGCTGCCATTCACTTCCAATTTTTTACGACCTCTGCCAATTGTCGTTACCATCTTGCTTTCAATTCATTTCACTCTCTGTCGATTGCAACCCCCATTTGACTTCCAGTTGAGGTCACCCTCTGCCGACTATCGCTGCCATTCACTTCCAATTTTTTACGACCTCTGCCAATTGTCGTTACCATCTTGCTTTCAATCACTTCACTCTCTGTCGATTGCAACCGTCATTTTATCTCCAGTTGAGCTCACCCTCTGCCGACTATCGCTGCCATTCACTTCCAATTTTTTACGACCTCTGCCAATTGTCGTTACCATCTTGCCCTTCAATTCCCTTCACTCTCTGTCGATTGCAACCCCCATTTGACTTCCAGTTGAGGTCACCCTCTGCCGACTATCGCTGCCATTCACTTCCAATTTTTTACGACCTCTGCCAATTGTCGTTACCATCTTGCTTTCAATTCATTTCACTCTCTGTCGATTGCAACCCCCATTTGACTTCCAGTTGAGGTCACCCTCTGCCGACTATCGCTGCCATTCACTTCCAATCTTTTACGACCTCTGCCAATTGTCGTTACCATCTTGCTTTCAATTCACTTCACTCTCTGTCGATTGCAACCCCCATTTGACTTCCAGTTGAGGTCAGCCTCTGCCGACTATCGCTGCCATTCACTTCCAATTTTTTACGACCTCTGCCAATTGTCGTTACCATCTTGCTTTCAATTCAATTCACTCTCTGTCGATTGCAACCCCCATTTGACTTCCAGTTGAGGTCACCCTCTGCCGACTATCGCTGCCATTCACTTCCAATCTTTTACGACCTCTGACAATTGTCGTTACCATCTTGCTTTCAATCCACTTCACTCTCTGCCGATTGCAACCGCCATTTTACCTCCAGTTGAGGTCACCCTCTGCCGACTATCGCTGCCATTCACTTCCAATTTTTTACGACCTCTGCCAATTGTCGTTACCATCTTGCTTTCAATTCATTTCACTCTCTGTCGATTGCAACCCCCATTTGACTTCCAGTTGAGGTCACCCTCTGCCGACTATCGCTGCCATTCACTTCCAATCTTTTACGACCTCTGCCAATTGTCGTTACCATCTTGCTTTCAATTCACTTCACTCTCTGTCGATTGCAACCCCCATTTGACTTCCAGTTGAGGTCACCCTCTGCCGACTATCGCTGCCATTCACTTCCAATCTTTTACGACCTCTGACAATTGTCGTTACCATCTTGCTTTCAATCCACTTCACTCTCTGCCGATTGCAACCGCCATTTTACCTCCAGTTGAGGTCACCCTCTGCCGACTATCGCTGCCATTCACTTCCAATTTTTTACGACCTCTGCCAATTGTCGTTACCATCTTGCTTTCAATTCATTTCACTCTCTGTCGATTGCAACCCCCATTTGACTTCCAGTTGAGGTCACCCTCTGCCGACTATCGCTGCCATTCACTTTCAATTTTTTACGACCTCTGCCAATTGTCGTTACCATCTTGCTTTCAATTCACTTCACTCTCTGCCGATTGCAACCGCCATTTTACTTCCGGTTGAGCTCACCCTCTACCGACTATCGCTGCCATTCACTTGCAATCTTTTACGACCTCTGCCAATTGTCGTTACCATCACGCTTTCAATTCACTGCGCTCTCTGTCGATTATCGGGGCCATTTTCTCTTCAAGAGTAAATTGAACTTTAAACATTTTCATAATAAGAAATTCCCGTATGAAAAATAAAACTGATATTGTATTTACCTTAAGTTGTCGTATCAGTTCCTTTAAAACATTTTCTCTTTGTATAAAAAATATCTTTGAAAAAAAAAAACCTTTCCCAAATTTAAATTCTTTTTACGTTTTATTCTACTTAATTTCAACTAACAAATTATTCAATTTAAATTACCCAGATAAAAAAACACTTTTTTTTAAATATCTATACGTTTATTAATATTGGACAATAAATCCGCAAAATAGAATGAACAAAAACTAATAGATGATGCCAAGAGAACGAAATAAAACATACATAAGAAGCTTTTCACTTACAGATTAAAATAAAGAAAGCATTAAACTAATTAAATATGGATTCACTTTTAGAGTGTCACTTAAAAGTAAATATATATATGTATTAATGTGAATAGTTTAGAAATCTGCGCAAAATTCCTTCTAACGACGTGTAATCATTTCGTGATCTCGAAAAAAAAAAGTCTGCTAACTAACAGAGAGCAATAACTGCATCAAGCAACACTTAAAATAAAATTCGGATACAATTTTATCTCCAATTTTTTTCTCCCTCAATTTTCGGAAAGAGGAAGCTGCAAAATCTGCTTCCGAGTATTAGCGTCTTTCTGGAAGATCTTCAAGGCCTTTTGTTTCCATTCGCTGGCTCCAACCGAAAATAAAAGCAGCGTCGAAACTATTCTTACATTTTACAGCTGCTTCTTTTCGCCGTTATTATTATTGTTTACTACTTTCTTGTGAACAACTACACACAGAAAAATGGCCTCCACTGTTATCAAGTGGCTCGATACTGCTAATTAGAATGAGAATGCGAACAGTAGGATGTTAGAGGATTTGTTTTGCTGGTGCGCAGGCGCAGTGGAAGCTGCAGGCACACAGAGCACTGGAAGCAGCGAACAAGAAGTACAACATCAGTTATTAGACGTCTTGAGTCGAAGGATTAAAGCAATTACTAATTAAATAACTTCTTTGTTTTTCTGGGCGAAGATACGTTATTTTCTGCTGCGTGTAAAGAACACCCTATCTACGAATGAAGCTTTTTTTTTCCAACGAAAAAACTGCAATGTACTTTTAGAAATTCTAAGTAATAGGACAGGCTCACCCTTTTGCTCTTTTTTTATGCTTTGTCGTCGTTTTTTACTTCTTTGTGAAAACAGAGACGAAATCTCTGAAAAGAACTAAAAACAACGGGGGAAAATAGAGTTGGGGGAAAGAAAGAGGGTGGAAAATAAAGCACATGCACCAAACAAAAAATGCCAGAATGTCTTGAAACATTTCATTAACACAGATTGTTACGAGCGACAATTTTTTAGTATGCGGAGCTATGATTTTAAAATCGATTATTGTTTTTTGTGCTTTAGAACCTGTCAAAGGTAAAGTTTTAATTTAAGTTATGGGTATTATTTTAGTGATGTTAGGAAAATTTTGATTCGAATTTTAGTTTTGGACATTTTATTTTAACAATAAAGGCTTTATTTTTTCGCCATATGGAATAATTTATTTAAAGAAATCGAAACCTAACTGGAAGTTCCTCAAATATTAATTTAAATTAAGGAAAGAAAATTAGTGTTTTTTAAACATTAGCATTTTTTTTGTTTTCAAGTAAAAAAATAAATCGCAGTGTGAATTTTTTTTTTCTTTTACCGATATAATTGCATTTTAGCGAGAAACATAATTTAATTATTAATTAGTCTTTATTTATTTGATTATTTAATAATGAAGCAGTTTTTTTTATTTTCTTTTATTTAACTAATCAATTGCAAATTAAGTTATTTCAATTTGAGTTTTTTTAGTTCTATAATTAATTACTAATAAACTTTAATATCCTTTTGATTGAGTTATTGTTTTTGGAAAAATTTAGTGTTTTACAGAAATATGAAGCTATTTGTATTACTTATGATTAGGGCTAGATCTGGATTCGAGATCTGAATTTGCCTATCACTTTCACTCCAGTCGAACAGCGATTTGGATATTTGCAGAATAACGTAACTGACAGTTGAGATAATATTACAACTGTCATACAACTGGATACAATTGAGATTAAAAATCATAATTTTAAGGACTTTTTATCTATATACGTAATTCTATTTGCCTTATATTCTGGGGGGGGGGGCTCAGTCGGTAGCGCGTCAGGCTCGTAATCTGTAGTTCCCAGGTTCGAGTCCCAGCTGGGTCAGCGTTGAGATTTATCTCCGCAAAATTCCCCGCCCTGCTCACGGTCAGTAGGGGACACCGATGGGCTTGGAAAGGCGCCGTCCGTCGGATGGGACGTTAAGCCGTGGCCCCGTGTGTGGGAGAGCCATACCCTGTGCACGTTAAAGAACACACTGGATGGCCTTGACGGAGGTTACCATCTGTCTCCTAACAGCTGTTCCAGTGGGTCCCCTCCCCCAACCTTCTCTGAGCCTACGGGGTCCATGTGACCTGGCCATTTAGCCCATGGTGTGCAAAAAAGTGCCGCTCAGAGGTAAAACAACCCAACCCAAGCCTTATATACTGGAATTGTATGTGATTATGAATTCTCGATATTTACTAATGGAATTCTATTTACTAATGGAATTTTCTACATGTGTAATCCATGATTGGGAATTTCCCATTAAATTTAATGTGCTTGGCTCCTGACCCAAGGGACCTGGATTCGAACTCAGGATAAGGCATGGATGTCTGTTGTTGTCTATCTGCTGAGGTCTCGCCTTCCTCACTGATATTCTCTACGGCGTATTAAACTGATAAGCTCCTGTCAGATCTCTGTAGCAAGCAGCCGCTTGAGGAGGGTTGGGTTGTTTTACCTCTGAGCGGCACTTTTTTGCACACCATGGGCTAAATGGCCAGGTCACATGGACCCCGAAGGCTCAGAGAAGGTTGGGGAGGTGACCCACTGGAACAGCTGTTGGGAGACAGATGGTAGCCTCCCGTCAAGGCCATCCAGCGTGTTCTTTAACTTGCACGGGGTATGGCTCTCCCGCATACGGCACCACGGCTTAACGTCCCATCCGACGGACGGTGGCCTTTCCAAGCCCATCGGTGTCCCCTACTGACCGTGGGCAGGGCAGGGAATTTTGCGGAGATAAATCTCAACGCTCACCCAGCTGGGACTCGAACCTGGGAACTACAGATTACGAGCCTGGCGCGCTACCGACTGAGCCATCCCCGCCCCGCGCTTGAGGATGTGTTATATATTTAAGTAAAAATAAAAACCTGTTTAAACTGAAATTTGATTTCATCAGTCTTGAATTTTTAACGCAACAGGGGGGTGGGTAGGAAACCAGTGGGCGAAATTTGAGACATGACGGTCAAGTCTTTCGAAATTACGGGTGAGGATCCAAATTTGTTAAGAAATAACAGAAAATTGTTCTGCATTGAATTAACCGATCACGCCTCCATTGATAGTGTCTCGTGTTCAAACCACGAAATTCTACTTCTATATGCATTGTGGCGGACGTTACCCTGAAGGGTCGCAGGGAACAAATTACCAACTTTATTCAAACTACATAATGTAAAATTTCTTTTAGATAGCTTCTTGGTTCTGTAGGGTTACTAGCTCTGGGATGTATTATTAGGTTATGTATAAATAAAAATCATAATCGGAGTAAAAATACTTACTAATTAATTTAATTGATTTCAAAAGTTTCAGTCTCTGTCGATTATCGCTATCATTATACTTTACCGCTTCAATTTATCTTCAAAAGTCTCTCACTCGCTACCATTCTGTTTTAAAAATCCAGCTCATTTTCAGTCGATTGTAGCTTTACTGTTTCTTCAAAATGTCGCTTTTTCACTGTCAATTGACGTGACCATTTCGCTTTAAATCAAGTTAATATTTTATCTGATTACAACTCTGCATCAAATATACTTCACTCTCTGCCGATTGTGGCTGACATTTTTCTTCAAGTGTCCAAAAGTGTGTTTCAAAGATTGGAGTGAGAATCTAGGAAGAACATCACAAATGTGGAGGATTAAATATTGTGAATCTCGGAGAAGATATGTAGGAAGTGCTGAAGATATTTTAATTTCGGGACTGAAAGTTGATAAAGAGAGAAACTGCGAATAAAATTTAAATTTTATGGCTGAAACTTACAAGTCCGAAAAGAGAAATCGAGAAATGTAATAATATGAGAGGAAATGAAGGACATTTCACTTTTTTGAGTCTAGAAACGTTTAAACTTGAGAAGACAGAGACTAAAATAGCGGGGAATAGTGAAAGAAATATCAGTTATGGGAATCTTAAACTTGTGAATTTCAGAAAAGGGAAGCAAGAGATAGCGGATTAAATCAATTTTTATGGTAGAAGAAGTGAACCTCAGAAAGCAAAAATAAGAAATGGCGGAGGAGATTCGAATTTGGGACTCAAACTTTCGAACTTCTTGAGGTAAAAAGAGAAATATCAGAGAAAATCCGGAGAACGAGAATTTGGGAAGAAAATCAAACTTTAGGGATTAAAAGTTGTGAGATTCAGAGAGCACCGTGAAGAAAAAAAACGAGTAAATTTAAATTTCTCGACTCATAGTTATTAACCCCATATGACAGAACGCGAGATATCGAAAGAAATTGCAATTTACGAACTCGAAGTTAGGAATTTCGGAGAGCTGAGGGAGAAATAAGGGAAGGAAAATTCCGATATCGCGTTGGGTTGTTTTACCTCTGAGCGGCACTTTTTTTGCACACCATGGGCTAAATGGCCAGGTCACATGGACCCCGAAGGCTCAGAGAAGGTTGGGGGAGGGGACCCACTGGAACAGCTGTTGGGATGGAACTGCAGATGCACTGGAACAGCAGATGGTAGCCTCCCGTCAAGGCCATCCAGCGTGTTCTTTAACGTGCACAGGGTATGGCTCTCCCGCACACGGGGCCACGGCTTAACGTCCCATCCGACGGACGGCGGCCTTTCCAAGCCCATCGGTGTCCCCTACTGACCGTGGGCAGGGTGGGGAATTTTGCGGAGATAAATCTCAACGCTGACCCAGCTGGGACTCGAACCTGGGAACTACATATTACGAGCCTGGCGCGCTACCGACTGAGCCACCCCCGCTCCCCCGATATCGCGTCTCAAACGTCGAAACTTAAGAGGATAGAATGGTAAAAAGACGATGGAATTTCAATTTGGTCTTGAAACTTGTGAATTTTAAAGATGTGATTGATAAATTTTGGAACAAAGTTTAAATTTGAACTTCAGAGTTGTGAACCTGGGGTAACAGATTGAGAGAGTGGAAGGAAATTTCAATTTTGACCCTGGCTGCAAAGGGAAATAAGTGGTAGAAAAAATCTAGATTTAGAGTGTAAAATTTGAGCATAAGAGGGCAGAGTGTGAAATAAAGAAGGAAATCTCATTTGTAACTAAAACGTGAAGACCTGAGAAGTGGGATTAAAACAGCTTGGAATTGCGAAGGAAATCTCAGTTTGGGACTAAAATTTGAGGACCAGAGACACAGAGAGGAAAATAGCAGAGGAAATCTTAGTTTGGAACTAAAATCTGAAAACCCGAGGAAAATTAGAATGAAAATAGGGTTTAGTAATAAATATGGAAGAGAACCGAATTGCGATCAATCTCCTATAAAAGGAACAAAAGCAGAGAAATGAAATAATTACACTGGTTTGCAAGGTTTTTATAACATGAACAATTGTAACTGCCTTTAAGTATTATTCAGGTGCTGATTTCAGATCTGGCCTTAAAAAATGGCTAGCACTTCACGTTTTTATGTTATTGGTCATTTTGACTCCTATTTAGATCTTCCTATATCAACACCTCCAGGCAACTGGGAGGATATTAGATATTTTACTTTTTGTGTTTGGCAACACTGATTGCCAAGTGGGAGAAAACATGCAACAGTAACCTAACCTCAGACCGCCATTCTTGTTGTTTTCATTGTAGGAGGAACACGTGCTCCACGTTGAACAGTGAATTTGGCGTTTAAATGGCACAAAGGCAGCGTCGCGGATGTGTTAATGTGCCAGATAAATTTTGTTATGTGTGTGGAAATTATATTTTAAAATCTCAGCGACAAAGACTGCGAAGAAAGTCTATAACTTATATTACGGATGTCATGTTGTAGATCAGCACAAAAAATAGGCTCTACATGTGTGCTGTATTTCATGCTTTGTTGGCCTGTGTGAATGGTTGAAAGGTAGGATAAAATCCATGCCCTTTGCAATTCCAATGGTTTGGCGTGAGCCATCTTGTTACTTGCACGTTTACTATTTTTGTTTAATTAAAGTGTTGGGCTTATCAAAAAAGAACAAAAGCAAAATACAATATTCAAATGTGCCTTAAGGCCAGTTCCTCATGGAGAAGATCCTCCTATATCAACACTTTCAACCAACTGGGAGGAGATGGATTCTCATTCATCAGCGAAATACTTTGAGGCACATACAGATCCTGATACTACATACACTCCTAAAAAGTTAGACGAGCCTCATCTGGTTCAGCAAAATGAACTAATGATCTTGTTCGAGACCTAGGACTTTCCAAGAAACAAGCTGAGATTTTAGGTTCAAGACTTCAAGAGTGGAATCTTCTGGTCAAGGGTATCAAAGTTTTTCTGTTCAGAAAGAGAAATTTGGCTTTGTCTGCTTATTACGAGATGCAAGATGGTTTGTGTTTCTGCACAGATATTTCAGGACTGATGGAAGAAATTGGAACAACTCACGACCCTAAGGAATGGCGTCTATTTATAGATTCGTCAAAATTCAGCTTAAACGCTGTCCTTTTGCATAGAGGAAACCAAAAAACTTTCCATTCCAGTGACACACGCTGTGGGAGTGAAGGAAACTTAGGAAAGCATGGAAAAAATACTCACCGTTTGAAATATGACCAATTGAAGTGGACAATATGTGGTGACCTAAAAGTCATATCTCTCTTGCTCGGGCTTCAAGAAGGCTTCACAAAATTTTGCTGTTTTTTGTGTTTGTGGGACAGTAGGGCCAGAAAGGAACACTACAAAACAAAAGACTGGCCCAAAAGAGATGTTTGTATTTCTGGAAAGAGTAATGTAAAGTATAAGCCTCTATCTAGTTGATCCCTCTGATGTTCTACTCCCACCACAACACATCAAACTGGGGCTTATGAAAACTTTGTAATGGAACTTTGTAATGGAAAACTTTGTAATGGACAAAACTGGTAAATGGTTTTTGCACTTGAAGGAAAAATTTCCAAAAACTAAGTGATGTCACACTCAAAGAAGGGATCTTTGTTGGTCGTCAGATCAGGAATTCACTGAATGATACTGTCTTCGAACAAACACTAAATGTGAAGGAGCGCTCTGGATGGAAATTCTTCACGTCTGTGGTCCAGGGTTTTCTGAGGAATCACAAAGAGAAAAAACTACCATCAGTTCATTCAAGATCTTCTCAAAAACTATGAATCCCTTTCTTCCACGCTATTCTCGATTTCTTTCCCAAGAACTTAGGAGCTGTCAGTGATGAGCAAGGGGAAAGATTTCACCAGATATCCGAACCATGGATGAGAGATACCAAGGCAAGTGGGATCCAGCAATGATGGGTGACTACTGCTGGTTCTTGCAGAAGGAAGATATCTCAGCCCATAAAAGACAAAAATGAACTTCTTGTAAGTATAAAAGATCCTTACCCATGGTTCCTTATTTTGCGTTTCAATATTATTTCATTTCATTTGTTATTTTATATTCAGTGGTCTATAACTATGATGTTTCTAATTTTTTTCACTGTAATCATGTAATTAATTAATGAGTTTTAAGTTGCAATTTAATAAAATAGTCACATTTATTTTCATTTCCCATTTATGCGTATTCAATAAAATTTGAAATACATCAATCCGTAATTTACAAAAAATTTTACATGCTGCAGATTTTTCTCAGTCATATTTGAATTCAGCACCCCAAAATTAGTTAAAAACATCCTACTTGACCAATGTTATAAAAAAAAGTTTCAATTTGTTGTCTGGTGTTATTATCATAGATAAAAATTCCATTCCCTTGATTGTTGGAACGTGGGTGGCTCAGTCGGTAGCGCGCCAGGCTCGTAATCTGTAGTTCCCAGGTTCGAGTCCCAGCTGTGTCAGCGTTGAGATTTATCTGCGCAAAATTCCCCGCCCTGCCCACGGTCAGTAGGGGACACCGATGGGCTTTGAAAGGCGCCGTCCGTCGGATGGGACGTTAAGCCGTGGCCCCGTGTGCGGGAGAGCCATACCCTGTGCACGTTAAAGAACAAGCTGGATGGCCTTGACGGGAGGCTACCAACAGCTGTTCCAGTGGGTCCCCTCCCCCAACGGGAGGCTCCCAACAGCTGTTCCAGTGGGTCCCCTCCCCCAACCTTCTGTCCATATGACCTGGCCATTTAGCCCATGGTGTGCAAAAAAGTGCCGCTCAGAGGTAAAACAACCCAAACAACAACCCTTGATTGTTTAGTACCGCAAATCGCAAGTATTAAAGATTGATCAGTTTCAAATTAATTTCGGATTAACTAGAGATAGATGAAATTAATGCCGAAGTACTTGGCAGCGGATACAATTCTGCAAACAGAGAGCAAAGTAGCTTTCTTTAAACCTAGAACTAACTAAAGCTCGGTGCAAAGATATTCAGAATGTGTATCATTAGGAAAAACAGCAGAAATTAAATTTTTGCTGATGTGGGACACTTCTTTTATTTATTTTTTCTTCTGTAATTAGCAGTAACTTTATTTCTGAAGCCATAACGATAAAGAAAGTATTTCTGCTCGTTTCCTGTAAGGCAGGATGGAAAAAACACATTAATGCCTTCCCCAGACCTGAAAGAAAAGACAAATTTCCAAAACTTTAATGTGATTCTCAGCCACGGTCTACATTCTCAGTGTCGGTTTAAATTCTAGAGGATGTCTTGATTAACATGGAAAGAGTTACTAGCAGCACGTTGTGAATGTGAGGTAATAGAAGAGGGAGGGTGGAGAGGGAGAGAAAAAAGCACATGAAGCAACGTTTCATAATGCATATTTTCAGAGATTTTTTTCCCCTGTGTTTGTCGTTAGGGCATCTTGTACTGCGGGGAAATGTTTTGGTAATCGTACGGAGGAGGAGGAGGAGGGGGGAAGGCAAGCAGTAAAAAAAGTAGAACGATTGAGATATGAGGATATGTAAAAAAAGGATTGGGTTGTGGAAGATGAAAATGTGAGTTTTTAAATTTATGTTCATTTTTTTTTGTAAATAATGGCTACCAAAAAAATTGCAAAAGGAAAAACCGAGAATAATAAAACGTGAGATGGAAGGATGATAAGAATATTTTTAAAATACAATGGAAAAAAATAATTAAAATAAAGCGAAAAAAATTAAAATGTAAAAATAGTAGAATTATATTTCTAATTTTTAAATTTTGATGAGAGAAAAAGTTTTTAAATCAAGTATATGAAACGATGAGGGAAAATGCAAATATGAGCTCTTTTTAAAAAAATTGCGTATAAATAACAAGAAAGGGAAAAAAGTAGGATGTAAAGATTTAAATATAAAAATTAAGATTACACCGAGAGGAAAAGCAAAATAATCGGAAAATAATGAAGATTTAAAATATGTATATATTTTTAAGTAGGATTTACGGAAATTTTATGTAGAAGTACTGATTAAAGTATAAATGCAAAACAAAATTATATTTAAACTATAATTTTATCAAAGAAAGACAGGAGAAGAGTGAAAGAAATTGAAAACTGTGTTCGAAGAAAATTTAGAAAACTTTAAAGATAGATGAATACACAAGAAAATATTATATTCAAAAATGATATGAAAATACGAGAAAACGGTAAGAAAAAAGAAATAAAGGATCGAAAAATGCGAAACCCAAAATTATTCATATTTGACGGAAAAAGTATAGTTTTTTTAATTGTGTGCTTGTAGCTGGAAAGAGTACATCATCTGACGGAACGATTTAGAAAATTTTACAATATATTGAATGTTTTAACCGATGAAACTGAGGAGAAATTTTAATGAGGGTGTGTATGAGTTTTTTTTTAACTTACAGATGATGATTACGAAAGAAATGATTCGATGAGAATAAATCCGAGTTTTGCAAAAAAAAAAACGATTAAGCGAAATGAAAGGTACGCAAATGAAGGAAAGACGCAACGGATGCAAAATAAGTTTGGAATTTAATTAAAGAAGTTAGGAAGGGAAACTAAGAAACATCAAAAAACGAGAAGAAAGGCAGAGGATGAATGCAAATAATGGAAAGAGAAACAGTTGAAGGTAAAAGAAAGGAGAAAGATGGAAAGATGTTTAGGAAAATTTAAAAAAATTAAGAAATCAACAAGAGGTTCAGATAAGGTCTGATTTTTTTTTTATACTCATAAAAGTATACTAGACCTGAAATGGTGAACTTCATATTTCCTTTCTTCGATATTCAAATTTCCAAGCCCATTTTCTCCTTCTTTCATGAAGGAATTTTGAAAGCTCATTTTATCCTTGTGTAGTGAGAATTTTCAAAGCTCGTCTTATCCCTTTTTTATGAAGGAACTTTCAAAGCTCGCCTTATCTTTTTTTTCATGAAGGAATTTTTAAAGTTCGTCTTATCCTTCTTTCAGGAAGAAATTTTCAAAACTCGTCTTATCCTGTGACATGGGAGAGTTTTCAACGCTCGTCTTATCTTGTAATGAGAGTTTTTTTCTTTTTCTTAAAGCTCGTCTTATCCTTCTTTCATGAAGGAATTTTCAAAGCTCGTCTTATCCTTGTGAAATGAGAGAGTTTTCAACGATCGTATTATCCTTATGTAATGATAGAATTTTCAAAGCTCGTGTTACGAATCAAAGTTTTTAACTACTTTAAATGGGTATTTTTTTTACCGACTATTTTATATCTACTATATGGCCGAGTGGTTAGCACGTTGGCTACTGTTCTAAAGGACCTGGGTTCGAGCCCCGGGTAAGGTATGGATGTGTGTGTCGTCTTTCTGCTGAGGTCCTGCCATCCTCTCAGATATCCTACTGTGGCATATAAACTGACAGGCTCCTGTCAGACCTCTGTGGCAAGCAGCTGCTTGAGGGGGGTATTTATTTATTTATTTTTATTATTTTATACTATGTAGTATTAAGGACAACTGGTATGAGTGATAAGGTAAATATTTCTATCGTCTATTAATTAAATTTTGTGTTCCCTTTTAAAGAAAAAAAACTTTTGGAACTGGATTTATTATTACATTGTAAGTTAAAAAATAACCGTTTCTTTGTATTTTATACATTTTGTTACGGAATACAGCGACCTATCAGTATAATGAAATAGAGCTGGTGACTAAAATACATATATTCTTTATACTGAAATCTAATGAAAAACGTGCTATGATAGTCCCATACTCTCCGGGGATTTTAAACGATTTCGGAGCTCTGGAACATATTGTCTGGAATATCCTTCTGTGTCGTTACGAAACGGCCAAGACTTCGCGCCGTATTGGCTGCTAATAACTTTAACTAAAACAATGAAAAAGACCAAATATAAAAATAACTTAAATTTAACGAATGACAAAACGCATGGATTGGAACTGCTTTGAAAATTTTCGCTGACGCTACCGTTACTTAAAATGCAATATAATGAGAATCGCACATTTCTCCCACGTTTGAAAACGATTCAACGAAAAATAATCTGGCAACCTTCGTGTCACGTGACACGAAGGTTGCCAGATTATTTTTCGTTGAATCGTTGCCAGATATTTTTTCGGAATTCTGCAATCAACCACAGTGTTCGGATATTTATTTGAGCGACTGTACCAATTTCATGTTAGAAAACCGTGATAACGGGTTGGGTTGTTTTACCTCTGAGCGGCACTTTTTTGCACACCATGGGCTAAATGGCCAGGTCACATGGACCCCGAAGGCTCAGAGAAGGTTAGGGGACCCACTGGAACAGCTGTTGTTACAGATGGTAGCCTCCCGTCAAGGCCATCCAGCGTGTTCTTTAACGTGCACAGGGTATGGCTCTCCCGCACACGGGGCCACGGCTTAACGTCCCATCCGACGGACGACGGCCTTTCCAAGCCCATCGGTGTCCCTTACTGACCGTGGGCAGGGCGGGGAATTTTGCGGAGATAAATCTCAACGCTGACCCAGCTGGGACTCGAACCTGGGAACTACAGATTACGAGCCTGGCGCGCTACCGACTGAGCCCCTCCCGCCCCCCGTGATAACGGCATATAGCATTATGCCGATATATGTAAAGAGCATCTAAGCCACGCAGTTTGATCGGAAAAAATAGGTTCCAGGAGATATAAAATAGCTTTAGATGCTAAATTGTACATTGTACATATTGTTTAAGGATTTCTCTTTTCGAAACTGTCGTTATACAAGTCCCATTCTTTTCTATCGGGATAAATTTTAATTTCGTTATACTAGTACTCGTTAAAATGAAATATTTTTATACAGAGATACATAACAAATTAGCCGGAGTCAGAAACAAATTTCTTATGTTGAATTTTCCGTTATTCTGGCATTTTACTGTAGATAGTTTTACTGTTTTCGTAAAGATCGAATAAACTAGGTTTTACTGCAGCAATGTTCAGGAACAGAAGAAGAGATTGCATCGGCGTACGTAGTGGTGGTGGTGAGTTGTCCCCCCACTTAAAATAAGGCATAATTTTTACTAAAATAAAGAACGAATAAAAATATAATTTTCTTAAAAATTTAAAAGATTAAAACTTTCGCTATATAAGTAAATTTTACTATCTGATCTGTTTATATCAATATTGATTTTAAATCCCTGACACGTTCTCTGAATTCCCCCCCTCCTAAGAAAATCCTGCTTACGTCATCGTTCTGATATATTCACTGCAGACGTCACTATCAATTAACCCTCATAAACGCTATTCTGATATTTAAAAAACAAAGAACTAACGCAAGCAGCCAAAGAATGAGCTGACAAGAATAACCTCTAACAAGACTGAACCCCAGATCCCAGTTGTGTTAACTAACGTGACGTTTAAACCTCCACTAAACGCTTTGTCTTCATTTTCTCTCCCGTCTCGTATGTGCCATTGGTTCTTCAAGCGCGTGCCACGTGCGCTCATCTTCAACGAGTCTTGTTGGAGCCTCAGACTTCCAGCCCCGAAAACTGCAGGCTGTAATATGTACATAATTTATTATCGTAAAACTCCTCCGTCCGCCACATTTTCATCTCGTTCTCTCTCTCTCCTCCTCCTCTTCCTCCTCCTCCTCCTCTTTCTCCTCCTCCTCCTCCTCCTCCTCCTTTTCCGAGCCGACAAACTTTCGCATCCTCTTCTGACAGCTAGACTGTGCACTCACTTCCGGAGCAAAGGAGAGAAAGAGACGTCCCTCGTGAATAAGGAGAAAAGGATGAAGGGGGAGGATGTGAAAGATTGGAGGGGGGAGGAGGAGGAGGAGGAGGCTGAGATGAGTGAGTGAGAAGCAAGTGCTGTACGTGCACGAGTGTGTGTATGTGTAAGTGGAGCGCATCATGCTGACGCCAAAAGCAAAAGAGAATAGTCCAAGCAATGCAGGCAGGTAAAGGTATGTATGTATCCTAAAGCGTGTATCGTTGGAGTCTGGCGGCTTGTCACACGTCTCCATTTAATATGCAGTGCCACTGGGGCCTTGAGACTGGTAGCTAGCTTCTCTGCTGCTACAGGTAAAGCAAAGACGCTCTCTCTCTGTGTGTGTGTGCTGGAATGGTGGTTGTTGGAAGAAAGCGAAGAAACTGATAGCTGAACTGTGGCTGCGTAAGAACAGCGAGAAGAGCGTGAAGAGTACAAGTGATGAGACAGAATTATATTCACTCGACGAAGTGTGTGGTTTCGTGATGTTTGTTATTTATTGCTCTTCTTTTATTTTCTGATCGCTTCATTCTCTGCATTCATTATTTAGTCGTCTGTATTCTTCTGGTATCACAGCTCATATATATATATGTGTGTGTTCGTTTCTTTATCTGATGGTGTCGTTTTCAATCATTCAGAATAAAACACAAAGTCACATCGTAAACATCGCAGTTTTGGTGTGTTTATGTGATGCAGTTCTGGAGGATGGGAATCAGACATGTTCCGTTGAAGCATCAATCAGTTGTAGATTGTTTTCCAGTTTGGTTTGCATTTATTGGAATATCATTTCGTGATGTTTTCTTTGCTACCAATCATCCCAAAGAACAGGAAAACTGTTTACTGCCAATAAGTCGTACTCATTGAGTGATCAGTAAGAAAAAGCCATTTTCGGGAGTTGGAATTGACATGAAAAATATCAACAACATATCAGTTATGAAGCGGATCAACAGCGTATCATTTATGAAGCAAATCAAAGCTCTGTATCAGTTGGGCATCCTTAATTATGACTTAAGAATGCGTTGCATACGTTTGAATTTTACATTAACCTTTATGGCGGAATGTTGGTTAGAAGAACACGCAGCTCATTTTTGTTTCCTTCCATTGGAAACACTTAGGAGAGAGATGAATTCTAAAATCTACTTCTAACTATTACAGACCTTCTCATACAAGGAGAAAACTGCACAAAAACCGAAGTCAAGTTTAACTATTTATCGCCTTAGTTTGAACCAACACATCCCTAACAACTATTTCAGTTCAGTCCACAAAGTATGACGACTGAAACACTAACTAGCTCTCTAACCACTAAACCAATTTAAGGCTACAACATATGTGTGCTGACAAACTAGATAGCTCCCTAATCACTGTGCAAGTAAGTCCAGAAAGTATGCCAGCTGGAATACTCGCTAGGTTCCTAACAACTATGCCACTTTAAGGCCACAAAGTATGCCGACTAGAACACTAGCTAGTGTTCCAGTCGGCATACTTTGTACGTACCACTATGCCAGCTGGAATACTAGTTAGCTCCTTAACTACTATGCAACTTTAAAGGGACAAAAAATACCGACTGGAACACTAGTTAGCTCTCTAACCACTATGTCAGTTAGATCCACGAAGTATGCCAGCTGGAATACTAGCTAGTTCCCTAACAGCTATGCCAATTTAAGTCCATAAAGTATGCCAGCTGGAATACTAGCTAGCTCCCTAACAACTATGCCCCTTTAAGGCCACAAAGTATGCCGACTGGAACACTAGTTAGCTCTCTAACCACTATGTCAGTTAGATCCACGAATTATGCCAGCTGGAATACTAGTTAGCTCCCTAACTACTATGCAACTTTAAAGGCACAAAAAATGACGACTGAAACACTAGTTAGCTCTCTAACCACTATGTCAGTTAGATCCACGAAGTATGCCAGCAGGAATACTAGCTCGTTCCCTAATAACTATGCCAATTTAAGTCCATAAAGTATGCCAGCTGGAATACTAGCTAGCTCCCTAACAACTATGCCACTTTAAAGCCACAAAGTATGCCGACTGGAACACTAGTTAGCTCTCTAACCACTATGTCAGTTAGATTCACGAAGTATGCCAGTTGGAATACTAATTAGCTCCCTAACTACTACGCAACTTTAAAGGGACAAAAAATGCCGACTGGAACACTAGTTAGCTCTCTAACCACTATGTCAGTTAGATCCACGAAGTATGCCAGCTGGAATACTAGCTAGTTCCCTAACAACTATGCCAATTTAAGTCCATAAAGTATGCCAGCTGGAATACTAGCTAGCTCCCTAACAACTAAGCCACTTTAAGGCCGCAAAGTATGCCGACTGGAACACTAGTTAGCTCTCTAACCACTATGTCAATTAAATCCACGAAGTGTGCCAGCTGGAATACTAGTTAGCTCCCTAACTACTATGCAACTTTAAAGGCACAAAATATGTCTGCTGGAAATTAGCTAGCCCTGTAACCACTATGCCACTCTATGGCTACAAATTATGCCTGCCCGGAACACTAGGTAGCTCCCTTACCACTATGCCAGTAAAGGTCACAAAATAACCCGGCTTGAACACTATCTTGCTCCCTATCAACTATGCCCCTTTAAGTCCACAAAGCATGCCAGCTGAAACACTAGTTAGCTCCTTAACCATTATGCCAGTTAAGGCCACAAAGGATACCTGCTAGAACACTAGCTAGCTCTCTAACAACTATTCCAATTTAAGGCCACAAATTATGCTGGCTAGAACACTTAGCAAGCTCCCTAACCACTATACCAGTTGCAACCATAAAGTGCCAGCTGGAACATTAATTGAAAATTTTAATTGAATGATGACACCCAATCCTTCATTATAACAGATAGTACTACATCTTATGGGTACTTAATAGTAGAGAAAAATTGTCTCATCCAAGCTTCGTTATTAACTGAAGAAATCAGTTTCAGTCTGATCATTCATCATTGGAATTGGAACACAAACTAGCTCCCTAATTACTACGCCACTCTAAGACAACAAAGTATGCCAGCTGGAACAATACTTCGCTTTCTAACCATTATATCACTTTAAGGCCATAAAGTACGCTTGCTGGAAAACTAGCCAGATTCTTAACCACTATGCCACTTTGTAAGTAGAAAGTAGCTTGCTGGAAAACTAGCTAGATCCTTAACCACTATGCCACTTTGTAAGTAGAAAGTAGCTTGCTGGAAAACTAGCTAGATCCTTAACCACTATGCCACTTTAAAAGTAGAAAGTACGCTTGCTGGAAAACTAGCCAGATCCTTAACCACTATGCCACTTTGTAAGTAGAAAGTAGCTTGCTGGAAAACTAGCTAGATCCTTAACCACTATGCCACTTTGTAAGTAGAAAGTAGCTTGCTGGAAAACTAGCTAGATCCTTAACCACTATGCCACTTTGTAAGTAGAAAGTAGCTTGCTGGAAAACTAGCTAGATCCTTAACCACTATGCCACTTTGTAAGTAGAAAGTAGCTTGCTGGAAAACTAGCTAGATCCTTATCCAATATGCCACTTTGTAAGTAGAAAGTACGCTTGCTGGAAAACTAACCAGATCCTTAACCACTATGTCACTTTGTAAGTAGAAAGTACGCTTGCTGGGAAACTAACCAGATCCTTAACCACTATGCCACTTTGTAAGTAGAAAGTAGCTTGCTGGAAAACTAGCTAGATCCTTAACCACTATGCCACTTTGTAAGTAGAAAGTACGCTTGCTGGAAAACTAGCCAGATCCTTAACCACTATGTCACTTTGTAAGTAGAAAGTACGCTTGCTGGAAAATTAGCCAGATCCTTAACCACTATGCCACTTTGTAAGTAGAAAGTACGCTTGCTTTAAAACTAGCTAGATCCTTAACCACTATGCCACTTTGTAAGTAGAAAGTAGCTTGCTGGAAAACTAGCTAGATCCTTAACCACTATGCCACTTTGAAAGTAGAAAGTACGCTTGCTGGAAAACTAGGCAGATCCTTACCACTATGCCACTATGTAAGTAGAAAGTACGCTTGCTGGAAAACTAGCCAGCTCCTTTAACCACTATGCCACTATGTAAGTAGAAAGTACGCTTGCTGGAAAACTAGCCAGCTCCTTTAACCACTATGCCACTTTTAGGCCGCAAAGTACGACCCTGGAATACTAGCTAGCTCCCTGACCACTATCCAGTTCACACAATAATTTATGTCAGCTGGAACACTAGCTAGCCAGTTAAGGATGCAAATTATGTCTGCCAGAACAGTAGCTAGCTCCCTAACCAATATGCCAGTTAAGGCTACAAAGTATGCCTGATGGAATAGTTGCTGCTCCCTAACTAGCATTCTAGTTAAGGCCACAAAATATGCCTGCCAGAACAGTCGCTAGCTTACTAACCCCGTTATACCAGTTAAAGCCACAAAATATATGTGCCGGAACAGTACCATCCACCAGTGGACAAGTGTAGCAGAAACACTCCGTCTGCCCCAGAAAGCCAAAGAACAAAGGAATAAGTCAATTAGGTAGTTTCCCGCTCAGAGAGTAGCGGTTTAACCGTAAGAAACACACCCTTTGTATAGGAAAAAAAAAAGAAATAAATCAAAGTGACCTGAAGCCATTATGCAAGCGTTAAAGTCCCCAAAAAAACACTAAAAAATTCCCCAAAAATCGAGGAACGGTCTCAGAAACCCCAAATTCTGCCGGGAGGTAGAAACAGACCGGAAGTGACCCCTAAAGTCCCAAAAAGATCAGCGGTCAAACGGAAGTGACCCCAAAAAGACCCCAAAACCCACAGCTAAATACCCCCTTCCAGGCTCCCCCCAAGCGGCGGAAAAAGATCGGAAGTGACCCCTAGGGTAGAGGTCAACGAGACGCTCCCCCCGGGGGGGGGGGGTCAAAGGTCACCGGAAGTGACCCCGGGGAACCCCCCAAAAAACCCGAAAACGCCCTAATGACCCCCTTGGGTCCAGTGGTTCCGAAGTATCATGAAACGCCCCAGTAGCTGGTTACGAAACTTCCTAACTACTACATATGTTTTAGAAATCTCTGCAAATAATTCTCTGATTTTTCGAATGTTTTTTTAATCAAGGTATTTTGGAACTGTTATTACTGATATTACAGTTGCTCAATAAAATATCCGAACACTATGATTGATTACAGAATTCAGAAAAAATATCTGGCAACGATTTGTTTAGAAATTAGTTTCTGGCAACCATAGTGTTCGGATAAGGTTGCCAGATCACTAATTTCTAAACAAATCGTTGCCAGATATTTTTTCTGAATTCTGTAATCAATCATAGTGTTCGGATATTTTTTTGAGCGACTGTAGGTGGACATATTAGTTTGATACTAGATCGTGTGGGCTCACTCACGGAAATATTGAGCGTGTGCAGTTACCGTTCACAGTAAACTGGAGCGTGTGCAGTAACTGCACACGTTCCAGTTTGCTGTGAACGGTAACTGGAGCTTGTACAGTTGCTGTACACGCTCCAGATATTTTTCCTGAATTCTGTTATCACGTGACACGAAGGTTGCCAGATCACTAATTTCTAAAAAAGTCTTTGCCAGAGATTTTTTCTGAATTCTGTAATCAAACATAGTGTTCGGATACTTTTTTGAGCGACTGTAGGTGGACATATTATTTTGATACTAGATCGTGTGGGCTCACTCACGGAAATATTGAGCGTGTGCAGTTACCGTTCACAGTAAACTGGAGCGTGTGCAGTAACTGCACACGTTCCAGTTTGCTGTGAACGGTAACTGGAGCTTGTACAGTTGCTGTACACGCTCCAGATATTTTTCCTGAATTCCGTAATCACCAGACACGAAGGTTGCCAGATCACTAATTTCTAAAAAAATCGTTGTCAGATATTTTTTTCTGAATTCTGTAATCAACCATGGTGTTCGGATACTTTTTTGAGCGACTGTACTTGAGGTTTGAGTAACAATCTTATTTAGTAACTTATTATAACCTAAATTCGCCATTTTTACCTTTAATGATAGCCCACTGTATTGGTTTAAATCACAATCTTATTTAATAAACTAATTATAATTGAAAAGAGACGTTTTTGCTTCAGTACAGCAAATAGTTAACTTTAATGACAGCTTTCTATATTTTGAAATTTTTAATGTGGTCGAGATGTATTTGTTTAAATCACACTTAATAAACTTACAACTGAAAGTTTAAATCACAATCTTATTTCCTAATTATTTTAACTGAAAGTTTAAATCACCATCTTATTTAGTAATTATTTTAACTGAAGGTTTAAATCACAATATTATTTAATAATTATTTTAACTGAAAGTTCAAATCACAATCTTATTTAATAATTATTTTAACTTAAAATTTAAATCCCAATCTTATTTAATAATTATTTTAACTTAAAGTTTAAATCACATTAAAAACACAATCTTATTTAATAATTATTTGAATTTAAAATTTAAATCACAATCTTATTTAATAATTATTTTAACTTAAAGTTTAAATCACATTCAAATCACAATCTTATTCTATAATTATTTTAACGTAAAGTTTAAATCACATTCAAATCACAATCTTATTTAATAATTATTTTAACTTAAAATTTAAATCACAATCTTATTTAATAATTATTTTAACTTAAAGTTTAAATCACAATCTCATTTAATAATTATTTTAACTGAAAGTTTCAATCACCATCTTATTTAGTAACTATTTTAACTGAAGGTTTAAATCACAATATTATTTAATAATTATTTTAACTGAAAGTTCAAATCACAATCTTATTTAATAATTATTTTAACTTAAAGTTTAAATCACATTCAAATCACAATCTTATTTAATAATTATTGTAATTTAAAATTTAAATCACAATCTTATTTAATAATTATTTTAACTTAAAGTTTAAATCACAATCTTATTTAATAATTATTTAACTTAAAATTTAAATCACAATCTTATTTAATAATTATTTTAACTTAAAGTTTAAATCACAATCTTATCTAATAATTATTTTAACTGAAAGTTTAAAGCACAATCTTATTTAAAAATTATTTTAACTGAAAGTTTAAAGCACAATCTTATTTAAAAATTATTTTAACTGAAAGTTATATTCTGAAAGTAGCCATTTTATTTCCTTGCAACAGGTAGGCCTCTACATTTTTGAGCTTCTTAACACCCCCAAGATGTATCGGTTTAAATCATATTTAATAAATTTATTATAACCGAAGTTTACATTCCCCAAAGTAGACATTTTATTTCACAGCAACAAAGGTTACCTTTAAATGATAGCACAACATATTAGACAATTTTCACCCATCAATCGGTATGCTCTCCGTTGGCAAACCCAAATCATTCTTTCGTGCACAAAGTGTGTACTGTTGCCACTAGTTACATCAATAACCTCACGAAGGACAGTCAAATGAACGTCGAAGTTGCTGCGAAAGGCTGGCTGTCATTGCATCGCCCATTCTCATAAAGTGTCCAATAAAACACTCTTACATTTTATCATTGCCTTCGAGCGTGTGAATCTGTAACCTAGTAATGTTGCCTTATTTTATGGCATATCAACTGGCTAAAGGTGTTGCTAGGCAACGAAGAAACGACCAGCTGGTGCTAATATTCATCACATGGCAACAGTGATAGACGAAATTATTTAAGCTATTCTTGGGGCTTTTCGTTTAGTCATTCCCTTACCGAAAGACAAAAATTAATTTTTTTCCATTGTTTTTTTTTTTGGTGCATATCGTAAGTTAAGGCAGTTTTAGTGCACGACACAAAATGTATTCGCTATTAGTTGAGATTGTGAGAAATTGGAAAAGAAACAGGAATACGACTTTGTCATTAAATTGAGTGCTGTACTGCTAACCTGTCATGGTTCCGTAAATTTATTTTGTGCTTTTTAGCGGTTAGTTACGAAGCGGTTAGTTTAAAGAGAACTTTGATTATTAAATTAGACACTGTTATTGCGAGTTAAAATGATCTTTTCAGAGTATGGTTGGATTGTTTTACCTCTGAGCGGTGCTCTTCTCATACAATGGGTTAAATGGACAGATAACAAAGGCCCCGAGAGCTCAGAGCAAGTCGGAGGAAAGGGATCACTAGACAGATGTTGGATTATTCCTGCCAAGTCCATCCAGCGTGAGGGTGGGGGTGGCTCAGTCGGTAGCGCGCCAGGCTCGTAATCTGTAGTTCCCAGGTTCGAGTCCCAGCTGGGTGAGCGTTGAGATTTACCTCCGCAAAATTCCCCGCCCTGCCCACGGTCAGTAGAGGACACCGATGGCCTTGGAAAGACCGTCGTCCGTCGGATGGGACGTTAAGCCGTGGCCCCGTGTGCGGGAGAGCCAAACCATGTGCACGTTAAAGAACACGCTGGATGACCTTGACGGGAGGCTACCATCTGTCTCCCAATAGCTGTTCCAGTGGGTCCCCTCCCCCAACCATCTCTGAGCCTTCGGGGTCCATGTGACCTGACCATTTAGCCCATGGTGTGCAAAAAAGTGCCGCTCAGAGGTAAAACAACACAACCCATCCAGCGTGTTCTTTAACATGCATCAGAGTGTGGCTCTCTGCACACGCTGCCGCGGCTTTTCGTCCTATTTCAACCGAACTATGGCATAAAAAGTGAGGTCTTTTCAGAGGCTTCGATGTTTCAAATGTACCCAGGGGCATGGACGGCTCATTTGGTAGCGTGCCATGCTCGCAATATGAAGTTACCAGGTTCGAATCCCAGCGGGTCAGCGTTGAGATTTATCTCTGCAAAACTCCCCGCCCTGCCCTCAGTCAGTAGGGGACATCGATGGGCTTGGAAAGGCCGCCATCCGTCGGATGGGATGTTGAGCCTGCGGCCTGTGCGGGAGAGCCCATACCCTTTGCACTTTAAAGAATACGCTGGATGCCTATGACGGGAGGCTACCATCTGTCTCTCAACAGCTGTCCAGTGGGTCCACTCCTCCAATATTCTCTGAGTTTTCAGGGTCCTTGTGAACTGACCATTTAGCATATTGTGTGTAAAAAAAGTGACGCTCAGAAGTAAAACAACCCAATTTCAAATGTACCCATCTCTTGAACTAGGTAGACGAAAATACTTATTTTTAATTACTAATTGAATTGAAGCAAATATTAGTATTATTATTCTGAAATTATTTCTGATCAGATTAAAGCAGGTGTTGGCTCAGTCGGTAGCGTGCAAGGCTCTTAGTCTGAAGTTCCCGGGTTCGAGTCCCAACTGTTCCATCTTTGATATTTATTTCATACCCTGCGCACGTTAAAGAGCACACTGGATGGTTCTTGACGCGAGGCTAACATTTGTCTCCTAACAGCTGTTCGGTGTGTTCCCTCCCCCATTCTTCTCTGAGCCCTTGGGTTCCTTGTGATCTAGAAATTTAACCCATTGTGTGTAGACCATTGTATTCCTCTCAGTGATTAGTTGTTGTTTGGGTTCTTTTACAATTAATATGAATGTTATTATTAGCTACCCCTGAACTGTTATAAAGTAAAATTAAATTTTGACTAGTGACCAGATTCAACTGTTTTATTTATTTACTGCCGATCAGATTGACTTACTTAATTAGTGAACTACTGAAATAATTGTTCTGTTATGCACAGTGATTAAAAGCATTCTTGAAAAGAGATTATTAACTTGTCTAATATTTTAAAAAAGCAAAAAAAATGGTTTAAATCATAAACTTATTCAAGGTAAAATGTAAACTCTAAGAAAATAGATTTGGTTGGAATAGTTGTTAACGAGAGTGACTTCTACACCAGTTGAGCAAATCATTATTTCTTCTGATTTTGTAAGAGTTAAGCCAGAAAGAGAGTCTTTGTGTGTGGTTTGATGTTGTAAGAGTAAAGTTAGTGAGTTGGGTTGTTTTACCTCTGAGCGGCACTTTTTTGCACACCATGGGCTAAATGGCCAGGTCACATGGACCCCGAAGGCTCAGAGAAGGTTGGGGGAGGGGACGCACTGGAACAGCTGTTGGGAGACAGATGGTAGCCTCCCGTCTAGGCCATCCAGCGTGTTCTTTAACGTGCACAGGGTATGGCTCTCCCGCACACGGGGCCACGGCTTAACGTCCCATCCGACGGACGGCGGCCTTTCTAAGCCCATCGGTGTCCCCTACTGACCGTGGGCAGGGCGGGGAATTTTTGCGGAGATAAATCTCAACGCTGACCCAGCTGGGACTCGAACCTGGGAACTACAGATTACGAGCCTGGCGCGCTACCGACTGAGCCACCCCCGCCCCTAAAGTTAGTGAAAGTGTCCATTTATGTGTTTATGTGTTGTAAGAGTTAAGAGTTCTTGAATATGTTTCCGATTTTGTAATGTTTACGAAGTGTGACAGCCATTTTAGGTGTTGTGGGAAAAAAATTTCTCCTGTGAAGAGAGTCCTTTTAAGTATTTGGGTGTTGTAAAATTTGGTGCATGCAAGAGTCCTTGTAGTGTTTGGATGATATAAGAGTTAATCCAGTAAAATAGTTCCTGTATATGTTTGGATTTTATTACTTTAAACCAGTGGGAGGGTCATTGTGTGTGTTTTGGTGTTTGTATGAATTACGCCAGTGGAGAGTTATTTTATTTGTTTGGATGTTGTAAGAATTACTCCAGTATAAGAGTCATTTTATTTATCTGGGTTTGGTAAGAATTAATTGTAGGCAAGTCCTGTATATGTTTTCACGTTGCTTGTTAAAGTGATAAGCCAGTGGGCTACTATAAAACACTACTTAAGAATTAAAATTTCCTTCAAGTTTCAGCTTCCTTCCTCATCATAAAAACAAAGCCACTTCTTAAAAAGGGCTTTGGGTTGGGTTTTTCTGTTTTACCTCTAAGCGGCACTTTTTTTGCACACAATGGGCTAAATGGCCAGGTCACAAGGATCTTGAAGTCTCAGATAAGGTTGGGAGAGGGGACCCACTGGAACAGCTGTTGGGAGACAGATGGTAGTCTCCCGTCAAGGCCATTCAACGTGTTCTTTAACGTACACAGGGTATGGCTCTCGCGTACACGGACCACGGATTAACGCCCCATCCGACGGACGGCACCTTTCCAAGCCCATAGGTGTCCCCTACTGACCGTGGGCAGGGAGTATTAAAAAGAGCAACCAAGCCTTTTCCACCATTTGAAATCTATTCCGTTGTCTTTGCAGCCTAACAAGAGAATTTTTCGGCCACTGAGAGACAACTGGGAAAAGACTAAAACAGGTTTTGCGAAAATGCAATTCTTTTCTTAAAATTTCCTTTTATTTTTCCAATTTAATGTAGCATCCATTAAAACACTGTTCTAATTTTATATACCCTTTGTCGGGATGTTTTAAATTTGTAACGCCATCGATGAGATGCATCAAACTGGGATGTGACTTCACTGCAATGTGTATCATATTGATGGGAAGCTAGTTAAGAGTTGGGTTGGGTTGTTTTACCTCTGAGCGGCACTTTTTTGCACACCATGGGCTAAATGGCCAGGTCACATGGACCCCGAAGGCTCAGAGAAGGTTGGGGGAGGGGACCCACTGGAACAGCTGTTGGGAGACAGATGGTAGCCTCCCGTCAAGGCCATCCAGCGTGTTCTTTAACGTGCACAGGGTATGGCTCTCCCGCACACGGGGCCACGGCTTAACGTCCCATCCGACGGACGGTGGCCTTTCCAAGCCCATCGGTGTCCCCTACTGACCGTGGGCAGGGCGGGGAATTTTGCGGAGATAAATCTCAACGCTGACCCAGCTGGGACTCGAACCTGGGAACTACAGATTACGAGCCTAAAGCTAGTTAAGAGATTGAGTTGTTTAACCCTATGAGCGGAACTTTACTTTTGCACAAAATGGGCAAAGCGGCCAGGTTACAAGTCTCCAAGGACTCAGAGAAGGTTGGAAGATGAAACCTATTAGACATCTATAAGGATACAAATGGTAGCCTTACTGCAAGGACATCCAGTGTGTTCTTTAACGTGCATAGGATATGGCTCTCCAGTACACGGGGACCACGGCTTAGCCTCCCATCTGGTAGACGGCGGCCTTCCCAAACCCATCGGTGTCCTTTTTATCACTGAGGTTAGGGTGAAGATTAGCGGAGGTAAATCTCAAAGCTGGATCAGATGGGACTGAAACCTGGAAACTGCAGATTACGAATGAGCCTGGTGCGCTACCGACTGAGCCAAATCCCTCCGCCTTCTTGTTCAAAAGATAAATATTGGAACAAAATGATTGTTAAATATTTCTTATGTAGTATAATTTCTGAATTGGAATAAGTCAGTACGATTTTAATCCACTCTCTTAGAAAGAGGCGAAAGAATAATTCTTAAAATACGATGTTGATAAATTTTGCGTCATGTGGCCAATGATTAAAATAGCCTTAAATAACTATATAGTGTATCAAGCGAAAATATTAAGCATCTGACCTTTACCTGTCCATCTAGTCTCTTGCAAGCCTAGAATATCTAGGTTATAGCGCTGGAATTCCTATGTATGGACATCAAGAGAATAATCTCTATGTAACGTCCTCAAGTTTCACCTACCCGAAGAGAGAAAATAATTAGTAGGATTTTTAAATAAACTAGGTTTATTGAGATAGGTAGGGCCAACAATATCAAACAGCCGGAAATCACAGGCATGGGGCAAAGACCTGTTCCTCCACCGCTACAGGCTGAAGCCACCCATGCTGGTAGGAACTTCAGGCACCACCTTTTTAAGTGGACCTTTTCAGAGCCATATGACCTGCCTGAGATACATTACTCCAGTTTAGGATTGGCGATGCTCAACTAGCTAAGTGAGAGTTAAGTACCTGCGGTGATCTGTCCTCTGATCAGTATTATCTGCTTTCCAGCTACAGTTTTTTAACGGTGTTAAGAATATATTAATTATTAACTTTCTTGAACAGCTATTCACCGAATATTGCTTCTGTGGGTCAAAGGGTAAGTGAACTTATTCTTTACTTTTATGAATGAAAATCCATATTTTTTTTAAAATATATATATATGCATTATCAACGAGTCTTTGCTCACATTTTCTTCATTGTTTATAACTAAAACGTATTTCTGAAAATTTTCCACCAACATCTCTTACCTGTATTTTTCCATCAAATGTCCCCATCTATTCTGGCCCATTCATTTTCCATTATAAATCAATTCACTGAGGCTTTCACAAAAAAACAATTTTTGCTGTGTCTATCACAAAACTCTTTAGTTCACAAGGAATTACATGGGGGGGGGGGGGGAATAAGACTATATGAACAAATAATCTATAAACACATAAAATAACTTTATACCTTGTACTACCTGTAAAGAAAATCTGAGATCTATATATGTAGAGTCGCTCAAAAAAGTATCCGAACGCTATGGTTAACTACAGAATTCAGAAATAATATCTGGCAACGATTTTTTTAGAAATTAGTGATCTGGCAACCTACGTGTCACGTGATTACAGAATTCAGGAAAAATATCGAGCGTGTACAGCAACTGTACACGCTCCAGTTACCGTTCACAGCAAACTGGAGCGTGTGCAGTTACTGCACACGCTCCAGTTTGCTGTGAACGGTAACTGCACACGCTCCATATTCATTGCATAATATATTCATACGCATTATATATATATATTAAAAAATATCCGAACACTATGGTTGATTACAGAATTCAGAAAAAATATCTGGCAACGATTTTTTTTAGAAATTAGTGATCTGGCAACCTTCGTGTCACGTGACACGAAGGTTTCCAGATCACTAATTTCTAAAAAAATCGTTGCCAGATATTTTTTCTGAATTTTGTAATCAACCGTAGCGGTCGGATACTTTTTTGAGCGACTGTACCCCCTAGAAATGTGTATGTAACTGGCGTACCCCTTATATAGATAGATAAAGCTATAGTTATAGTATAATAATGCCAACTTAGCGACTTTGTTACTAGATCTAGCGACTTTTGAGCTCTCACGGCGTACCAAAAACAATTTTACCGCGTACCCCACGTTGAAAACCCCTGCTGTAAAGAATTCCTCAGCTGATGCCAGTTCTGTCGTAAACTAGTAGAAACCCTTTTCATAATTATACAACATCTTACCTATTTAAAACTTTGATAATCTATAGATTATAGACATTTTTACATTAATTGTAATTTTTTTTGCAGATCAAATTAAAAATTTCAGTTAACTAAGATGTAATGAATTTATATCACTTAAATAAACATAGTGAAATATAGCAAACGTTTATGAAGCACATTTGAAATAAACTGTAACGAAATATTATTAAAATCCATTTTGGTCTGAAGGAAAATATATCAAATGGAATTAAATCAGCACTAATAATGAGAAATTTATACTGATTCAATAATTATTATTCCTGACTCAGTTTATATATGTATCATGTTTTATGATAATTTTTAATCAAAACTGCATTGTTTAATACTATTTACATTATATATTACCTTGACTTTTCTCAGAACCTCATTTTCTTCGGAATCTGGTTTTTAACAGAACTCATTTTAATAGATTCTGATGAAATTCCAAGCGTATCAAAGCAAATACTTTGCATAAACGTCACGAATTCTCCAGAATATTTGTAAACAACGTCAACTGCGCATTGGCCACCCAGATAATTTGGTTCAGAGTCATTTATGCAGTAAAATATTACCGTGGATTTACATTTATATTCACAAAAAAACTCATAGATTCGTTATACAGTTAAAACATTTTTTATTCGTATAAATTAATGAGATTTTTATGATTCTTAGGAGAGAAAATGTCATCACCAACATTGTTTAAAAACACCAACATAGGGTAAACAACACGATTTTTGAATAAAGCATGATCCATAGGATTGTAAGTGAAGCGTAATGATTAAAACTTTAAAAACTCACCTTACAGCTCGCGTTTAAACTTTTTTCCCACAGAAATTATCATCGCCTTTCGCTTGCCTATTTGTTTTAAACCCATGAGGGCGGCTACACATCTTTTCATTAGAACGATGAAGAAAGAAACAGCAGCAACTTCTCGAAAGCCAGACACCTGTTGACTTCCCTCAGCGCAACAGTTGGGTCTGGTCCATCATTGATCGTGTCGTGCTGCCATCTAGTGGCGACATGAGAAATAAGTCCTTTAAAGACGTATGAATTTGCCTAACGAGGATTTTATTTCAACCAGATCTCAAAACCTTCTACCGATCGGGGAGGAGAGGAGTTGGTTCCGTCGGTAGCGCGCCAGGTTCATAATCTGCAGTTCCAAGGTTCGGGATTTATCTCCGTTCAACCACCATTCTGTCCTCGTTCAGAAAAGGGACACCGATGGACTTAAAAAAGGAAGTCGTTCGTCGGATGGGGACGTAAACACGTGGTCCCGTGTGCAGTAGAACCATACTCTGTGCACATTAAGTAGCATGCTGGATGGCCTTCACAGGAGGCTTCCATCTGTCTTATAACAGCTGTCCAGTCGGTCTACTTCCCACAACCTTCTCAGGGTACTTGTGACCTGGCTATTTAGCTCATTGTGTGAAAAAGAAGTGCCACACAGAGGTAAAAAACAATACTATCATATTACACAAAACATTTCCTTAATAGTTGGTTTGTTTTTTTTACTTCTCAATCGCAACCTTCTCTGAGCCCTCTAGGTCCTTGTGACCAGACCTTTTAGCACATTTTGAGGGGGGAGGGGGGGGCTCAGTCGGTCGCGCGCCAGGTTCGTAATCTGTAGTTCCCAGGTTCGGTCAGTAGGGGACATCGATGGACTTGGAAAGGCCGCCGTCCGTCGGATGGGACATTAAGCCGTGGCCCCTTGTGCAGGAGAGCCATACCCTGTGCACGTTAAAGAACACATTGGATGGCCTTGACGGGAGGCTACCATATGTCTCCCAACAGCTGTTAAAGTGGGTCCCCTCCCCCAACCTTCTCTGAGCCTTCGGGGTCCATGTGACCTGGCCATTTAGCCCATGGTGTGCAAAAAAGTGCCGCTCAGAGGTAAAACAACCCAACCCAACACATTTTGAGGTGCAAAAAAAAGTGCTGCTCACAGGTAAAAACAACACGCTTCGTAACATCGTGCATGCACTTACAAGATTTGAATTCTTTCATAACGTTTAATTGATTGTAGTCGGTAATAGTTGAATTGGTTTTTTACCTCCTCAACCTTCTTTAAGCAGCATTTTTTTGCACACAATGTGTTAAATGGCCAGGTCACAAGCACCTAGATGGCCCCTCTCCCATCAGAGTTATCCATCGTGTTGATTAACGTGCACAGGTGATGACTCTCCGGCACATGGGGCCACGGTTTAACATCCCATTGGAAGGGCAGAAGGCGTCTCCTACTGACCGTGGGCAGAAGGAGCCACCGATGGATGCAAGTACTGAATGGGGTTTTTGCAAGATAAATATCAACGCTGGCCCAGGGGGGACTGGAACCTGGTAACTTAAGATTATTAGCTTAGCGCGCCATCGACTGAGTAACAGTTGTTCAAAAAGTATCCGAACACTATGGTTTATTACAGAATTCAGAAAAAATATCTGGCAGCGATTTTTTTAGAAATTATTGGTGGCAACCTTCGTGTCAAGTGACACGAAGGTTGCCAGACCAGTAATTTCTAAAACAATCGTTGCCAGATATTTTTTCTGAATTCTGTAATCAACCATAGTGTTCGGATATTTATTTGAGCGACTGTACCCCCTAGTAATAAAATCAACACCACCATCAGAACGTTTTTTCCCTTATTCTCTGCTCTGTTTCCCACGTGTCTCGAGTCAGTGGGGTGGGATGGTTCAGTCGGTAGTGCGCCTGGTTAGTAATCTGCAGTTCCCAGGTTCTAGTCCCAGCTGGGCCAGCGTTGAGATTTATCTCCGCATAACTCCCTACCCTCTGTCAGTAGGGGGCACAAATGGGCTTGGAAAGGTAGCATCCTGCAGAATGGGACGTTAAGCCATATCCTATGCACGTTAAAGAACACGCTGGATGGTCTTGACAGGAGGCCTTTATCTGTCTCCCAACAGCTGTTCCAGTGGATCCCCTACCCCAAACCTTCTCTGAGCCTTTGAGGTCCTTGTGACCTGGCCATTTAGCCCGTTGTGTGCAAAAAAAAAGTGCCTCTCGGAGGTAAAACAATCCAACCTAGTCAGTTTTCTGACACCCGCAATACATTCTACAGCGAGAAGTGTCAACATTTGTATTCTTCCGCTCATTGCATACGTCACAAGGGATTCCTTTTCTTCCTCGCTGTCATCCAAAGTAGACAAAGCAGGCTATTCGCTGGCTTTGCAGCTTCAATGCTTTTCGCACACCACAACTACGAAATTCGTCGATAACAGAAAAGGCAAATATGAGTCGTAGACAGACTCACTTGAGAAAGAAATGCAATATTTATTTTTATTCCATGTCTTCCGCTTTTTCAATTCCTTTGCATTGAGTAAAGAGAGAGATAACAAGGTAATATTGTGTGTAAAAAGTGCGAAAATCTCCAAGGAATTCGTGAGACTAAATAGCAGCGATTATTATGTTTATTATTTCTTTTATATTTCATCTTTATTGAACAAAGAATTTGATAAGATTTTGGAATTATATCTTGAGTTTTGTTTTTCTTTTTCAAGATGTTTGTTTAGGTTTGGTGTTCGCATATCATGTTTAACAGAGAATAAAAAATGCGAAGAATATAAAATTCTAACTGAAAAAAACGTGAAATACTCGAAGTCTGACAGAATTATTTACCGAAGATATTTTGAATTTTTTCATTGCTTAAACAGCATTTAACATATGTTGGAATTAAATTTCATGCAAGAATCCAATTCATATGAATACATATACTACGTTGGGTTGATTGTTTTACTTCTGAGCGGTACTTTTTGCACACAATGGTATAAATGGTCAGGACCCAAAGACCCCCCAAGGCTAAAAGAAGGTTGGAGACAGATGTTAGGACACAGATGAAAGCATCCTATCAAAGCTATCCAGCATGTTCTTAATACCCTGTGGTCATTCAAAAGTGTCCCTTGATTCTCTTTGTTTTTCAGTTCCAAATGTCCCTTAATTCTCTTTGTTTTTTAGTTACAAGTGTACCTTGATTCTCCTCCTTTTTCAGTTCCAAATGTCCTTTGATTCACTTTTTTTTGTTCCAATTGTCCCTGGATTCTCTTTGTTTTTCATTTCCAAATGTCCCTTGATTCACTTTTTTTTGTTCCAAATGTCCTTTGATTCACTTTTTTTTTTGTTCCAAGTGTCCCTAGATTCTCTTTGTTTTTCATTTCCAAATGTCCCTTGATTCACTTTTTTTTGTTCCAAATGTCCTTTGATTCACTTTGTTTTTTGTTCCAAGTGTCCCTAGATTCTCTTTGTTTTTCATTTCCAAATGTCCCTTGATTCACTTTTTTTTGTTCCAAATGTCCTTTGATTCACTTTTTTTTTTGTTCCAAGTGTCCCTAGATTCTCTTTGTTTTTCATTTCCAAATGTCCCTTGATTCACTTTTTTTTGTTCCAAATGTCCTTTGATTCACTTTTTTTTGTTCCAAGTGTCCCTAGATTCTCTTTGTTTTTCATTTCCAAATGTCCCTTGATTCACCTTTTTTTTTGTTCCAAATGTCCCTTGATTCACCTTTTTTTGTTCCAAATTTCCCTTGATTCTATTTGTTTTTCAGCTCCAAATGTCCCTTGATTCCCTTTGTTTTTCAGTTCCAAGTGTCCCTTGTTTCTCTTTGTTTTTCAGTTCCAAATATCCCTGGATTCCCTTTGTTTTTCATTTCCAAATGTCCCTTGATTCACCTTTTTTTTTGTTCCAAATGTCCCTTGATTCATCTTTTTTTGTTCCAAATTTCCCTTGATTCTATTAGTTTTTCAGCTCCAAATGTCCCTTGATTCCCTTTGTTTTTCAGTTCCAAGTGTCCCTTGTTTCTCTTTGTTTTTCAGTTCCAAATATCCCTAGATTCTCTTTGTTTTTCATTTCCAAATGTCCCTTGATTCACTTTTTTTTGTTCCAAATGTCCTTTGATTCACTTTTTTTTTGTTCCAAGTGTCCCTAGATTCTCTTTGTTTTTCATTTCCAAATGTCCCTTGATTCACTTTTTTTTGTTCCAAATGTCCTTTGATTCACTTTTTTTTTGTTCCAAGTGTCCCTAGATTCTCTTTGTTTTTCATTTCCAAATGTCCCTTGATTCACCTTTTTTTTTGTTCCAAATGTCCCTTGATTCACCTTTTTTTGTTCCAAATTTCCCTTGATTCTATTTGTTTTTCAGCTCCAAATGTCCCTTGATTCCCTTTGTTTTTCAGTTCCAAGTGTCCCTTGTTTCTCTTTGTTTTTCAGTTCCAAATATCCCTGGATTCCCTTTGTTTTTCATTTCCAAATGTCCCTTGATTCACCTTTTTTTGTTCCAAATTTCCCTTGATTCTATTTGTTTTTCAGCTCCAAATGTCCCTTGATTCCCTTTGTTTTTCAGTTCCAAGTGTCCCTTGTTTCTCTTTGTTTTTCAGTTCCAAATATCCCTGGATTCCCTTTGTTTTTCAGTTCCAAATGTCCCTTGATTCACCTTTTTTTTTGTTCCAAATGTCCCTTGATTCACCTTTTTTTGTTCCAAATTTCCCTTGATTCTCTTTGTTTTTCAGTTCCAAATGTCCCTTGATTCCCTTTGTTTTTCAGTTCCAAATGTCCCTTGATTCCCTTTGTTTTTCAACTTTCCAATCGTATAAAAACGAGAATCCAGTAAACGGCTATTCTACTGTGAATGAACCCGAAAGGTTATTTTACTGTGAGTGGACCCAAAAGTTTATATTTTATGAGGACCATAATGAGAGTCTATATGCAAAATTTGTGATCGATAGGATTAAAAATGGCTGAGATAATATCCGAAAGACAGTAGTGCAAAAAAGATAATAACCAAAAGAACGAACTTCATTATTGCCCTTTTCAAGTTCTATTTCCGTTTTAAAAGCATATATTTACACTCAAAAGAAACCTTGAAAGCGTTTAAATAGTTATTTTATTAACGAAAGCTTCAACATTCTTCACATTTTTGTACCAAATGAATAAACATCTCCCAAAATTGATTTGGGAGAATCCCTTTGCTTATGTATTTAATCCGAAATAGCTTTTTTATATCGCTGGGGCTGAGCTGGATTTATAACGTAAATGAAAGGGCTTCGATCCTAATGAGAAAGTCACAGGGATTTGTGTAATGATCGCGTTGTTACGAATTCAGTTTAAGCGATGGGTCAATTAATTATGCTGTTGAAGTCAGGCAGATCCTTGGAGGCTTTGAAACAGTTGAGCAGACAGTTGTTCTGGGTTTGTTTGCAGTGCAGGAAAGCAGACTTCTTTTGCCCAAAACGACAGCACTCAAGAAAAGGTGAAATGCATGATTCTGCATAGCATCCTAAAAACAAAAAAAATACTTCATTGGAAACATTGTTTACTGTTAAGAAAACAGAATATCTATAGTACTTATGAGGATTGGGTTGTTCTATCTCTGAAGGAGTCGCTCGGAAGTTTACATTTGTCTCCTAACAGCTGTCCAGTGCGTTCCCTTCCCCCAACCTTCTTTGAGCCATCGGGGTACTTGCAACCTGGATTCGTTCCTTCATCTCATTCGTTCCTTACTTTCACAATTAACACGAATGATGAACGCGGTGTGTAGACAACGATTGCAGGACTTGGATGATGAGGATACGGCAGGATGATTGGACACAGCAGGAAAGCAACCAACAGGTCAAGTGTGAACATGCGGAGAAGGAAGAGAATACACGAACAGTGAAATAGGGACCACTTACAAAGAGGCCTCCTCTCACTGTATACAAAGAGATGTATAACTGTATAAAAAGCGGATGAATGGAAAATGGTAATGACACGGATACATTGATAAGAAGAACAGGTGGGCGATGAGGTCAGGACGAGAATGAGACGAGAATACGAACCAATGGAATTGAAGAGAGGGGATAAGTGGATATGATATGTATACAGTGAGAGGAGGCCATGAGCAGGAATGCAATGAATACAGAAAGGGTAGACAATGAAATCGATAAGGTTACACATTTGTCCGCACGAACAAATCGTCACACATTTGTCCGCACGGACAAATGTGTGAAGAGCAAAAATTTATTACAAATGGAAAATGAGATCAGAACATGGATAAGCGGACAATAAGGAGAGAACGCAAAAAAAATGAGATCTGGATAGGAAAAGTGGCAAATGAGAACAGAACAAAAAGAAATGGACAATGGGGTGTGGACAGAGACAAGAGGTAAATAAAGAAAGAACCAAAACAAATGGACAGTGAAGTCTGGATAGGAATCAATCTGAAAATGGGTACAGAACGTAAACAAATGGACAATATGGTCAAGGCAGAAACAAGCTGAAAATGAAGAAAGACGCAAAAAAAGAGGAGAAATTAGGTCTGAACAGGGAAAGCAGAAAATGAAGGGGGGGGGGGCGGATGCACAAACGAGGTCTGGATGCAGATAATGAGGAAAGAATGTAAGGAAATGATAATTAGGTTCCGGTATGTAAAGAGGACAATGAGGAAAGAATGTAAGGAAATGATAATTAGGTTCGGGTATGTAAAGAGGACAATGAGGAAAGAATGTAAGGAAATGATAATTAGGTTCGGATATGAAAAAAGGACAATGAGGAAAGAATGTAAGGAAATAATAATTAGGTTCGGGTATGGAAAGAGGACAATGAGGAAAGAAAGTAAGGAAATGATAATTAGGTTCGGATATGGAAAGAGGACAATGAGGAAAGAATGTAAGGAAATGATAATTAGGTTCGGGCATGGAAAGCGGACAATGAGGAAAGAATGTAAGGAAATGATAATTAGGTTCGGGTATGGAAAGAGGACAATGAGGAAAGAATGTAAGGAAAAGATAATTAGGTTCGGGTATGGAAAGAGGACAATGAGGAAAGAATGTAAGGAAAAGATAATTAGGTTCGGGTATGGAAAAAGGACAATGAGGAAAGAATGTAAGGAAATGATAATTAGGTTCGGGTATGTAAAGAGGACAATGAGGAAAGAAAGTAAGGAAATGATAATTAGGTTCGGATATGGAAAGAGGACAATGAGGAAAGAATGTAAGGAAATGATAATTAGGTTCGGGTATGGAAAGAGGACAATGAGGAAAGAATGTAAGGAAATGATAATTAGGTTCGGGTATGGAAAGAGGACAATGAGGAAAGAATGTAAGGAAAAGATAATTAGGTTCGGGTATGGAAAAAGGACAATGAGGAAAGAATGTAAGGAAATGATAATTAGGTTCGGGTATGTAAAGAGGACAATGAGGAAAGAAAGTAAGGAAATGATAATTAGGTTCGGATATGGAAAGAGGACAATGAGGAAAGAATGTAAGGAAATGATAATTAGGTTCGGGCATGGAAAGCGGACAATGAGGAAAGAATGTAAGGAAATGATAATTAGGTTCGGGTATGGAAAGAGGACAATGAGGAAAGAATGTAAGGAAAAGATAATTAGGTTCGGGTATGGAAAAAGGACAATGAGGAAAGAATGTAAGGAAATGATAATTAGGTTCGGGTATGTAAAGAGGACAATGAGGAAAGAAAGTAAGGAAATGATAATTAGGTTCGGATATGGAAAGAGGACAATGAGGAAAGAATGTAAGGAAATGATAATTAGGTTCGGGCATGGAAAGCGGACAATGAGGAAAGAATGTAAGGAAATGATAATTAGGTTCGTGCATGGAAAGCGGACAATGAGGAAAGAATGTAAGGAAATGATAATTAGGTTCGGGTATGGAAAGCGGACAATGAAGAAAGAATGTAAGGAAATGATAATTAGGTTCGGGCATGGAAAGAGGACAATGAGGAAAGAATGTAAGGAAAAGATAATTAGGTTCGGGTATGGAAAAAGGACAATGAGGAAAGAAAGTAAGGAAATGATAATTAGGTTCGGATATGGAAAGAGGACAATGAGGAAAGAATGTAAGGAAATGATAATTAGGTTCGGGCATGGAAAGCGGACAATGAGGAAAGAATGTAAGGAAATGATAATTAGGTTCGGGTATGGAAAGAGGACAATGAGGAAAGAATGTAAGGAAAATATAATTAGGTTCGGGTATGGAAAGAGGACAATGAGGAAAGAAAGTAAGGAAATGATAATTAGGTTCGGGTATGGAAAGAGGACAATGAGGAAAGAAAGTAAGGAAATGATAATTAGGTTCGGGTATGGAAAGGGGACAATGAGGAAAGAAAGTAAGGAAATGATAATTAGGTTCGGATATGGAAAGAGGACAATGAGGAAAGAATGTAAGGAAATGATAATTAGGTTCGGGCATGGAAAGCGGACAATGAGGAAAGAATGTAAGGAAATGATAATTAGGTTCGGGTATGGAAAAAGGACAATGAGGAAAGAATGTAAGGAAAAGATAATTAGGTTCGGGCATGGAAAGCGGACAATGAGGAAAGAATGTAAGGAAATGATAATTAGGTTCGGATATGGAAAGAGGACAATGAGGAAAGAATGTAAGGAAATGATAATTAGGTTCGGGCATGGAAAGCGGACAATGAGGAAAGAATGTAAGGAAATGATAATTAGGTTCGGGTATGGAAAGAGGACAATGAGGAAAGAAAGTAAGGAAATGATAATTAGGTTCGGATATGGAAAGAGGACAATGAGGAAAGAATGTAAGAAAATGATAATTAGGTTCGGGTATGTAAAGCGGACAATGAGGAAAGAATGTAAGGAAATGATAATTAGGTTCGGGTATGGAAAGAGGACAATGAGGAAAGAATGTAAGGAAAGATAATTAGGTTCGGGTATGGAAAAAGGACAATGAGGAAAGAATGTAAGGAAATGATAATTAGGTTCGGGCATGGAAAGCGGACAATGAGGAAAGAATGTAAGGAAATGATAATTAGGTTCGGGCATGGAAAAAGGACAATGAGGAAAGAATGTAAGGAAATGATAATTAGGTTCGGGTATGGAAAGAGGACAATGAGGAAAGAAAGTAAGGAAATGATAATTAGGTTCGGATATGAAAAGATGACAATGAGGAAAGAATGTAAGGAAATGATAATTAGGTTCGGGCATGGAAAGCGGACAATGAGGAAAGAATGTAAGGAAATGATAATTAGGTTCGGGTATGGAAAGAGGACAATGAGGAAAGAATGTAAGGAAATGATAATTAGGTTCGGATATGGAAAGAGGACAATGAGGAAAGAATGTAAGGAAATGATAATTAGGTTCGGATATGGAAAGAGGACAATGAGGAAAGAAAGTAAGGAAATGATAATTAGGTTCTGATATGGAAAGAGGACAATGAGGAATGAATGTAAGGAAATGATAATTAGGTTCGGGCATGGAAAGCGGACAATGAGGAAAGAATGTAAGGAAATGATAATTAGGTTCGGGTATGGAAAGAGGACAATGAGGAAAGAATGTAAGGAAATGATAATTTGGTTCCTGCATGGAAAGCGGACAATGAGGAAAGAATGTAAGGAAATGATAATTAGGTTCGGGCATGGAAAGCGGACGTGGAGGAAAGAATGTAAGGAAATGATAATTAGGTTCGGGCATGGAAAGCGGACAATGAGGAAAGAATGTAAGGAAATGATAATTAGGTTCGGGCATGGAAAGCGGACAATGAGGAAAGAATGTAAGGAAATGATAAATAGGTTCGGGCATGGAAAGCGGACAATGAGGAAAGAATGTAAGGAAATGATAATTAGGTTCGGGCATGGAAAGCGGACAATGAGGAAAGAATGTAAGGAAATGATAATTAGGTTCGGGCATAGAAAGCGGACAATGAGGAAGGAATGTAAGGAAATGATAATTAGGTTCGGGCATGGAAAGCGGACAATGAGGAAAGAATGTAAGGAAATGATAAATAGGTTCGGGCATGGAAAGCGGACAATGAGGAAAGAATGTAAGGAAATGATAATTAGGTTCGGGCATGGAAAGCGGACAATGAGGAAAGAATGTAAGGAAATGATAATTAGGTTCGGGCATAGAAAGCGGACAATGAGGAAGGAATGTAAGGAAATGATAATTAGGTTCGGGCATGGAAAGCGGACAATGAGGAAAGAATGTAAGGAAATGATAATTAGGTTCGGGCATGGAAAGCGGACAATGAGGAAAGAATGTAAGGAAATGATAAATAGGTTCGGGCATGGAAAGCGGACAATGAGGAAAGAATGTAAGGAAATGATAATTAGGTTCGGGCATGGAAAGCGGACAATGAGGAAAGAATGTAAGGAAATGATAATTAGGTTCGGGCATAGAAAGCGGACAATGAGGAAGGAATGTAAGGAAATGATAATTAGGTTCGGGCATGGAAAGCGGACAATGAGGAAAGAATGTAAGGAAATGATAATTAGGTTCGGGCATGGAAAGCGGACAATGAGGAAAGAATGTAAGGAAATGATAATTAGGTTCGGGCATGGAAAGAGGACAATGAGGAATGAATGTAAGGAAATGATAATTAGGTTCGGGCATGGAAAGCGGACAATGAGGAAAGAATGTAAGGAAATGATAATTAGGTTCGGGTATGAAAAGATGACAATGAGGAAAGAATGTAAGGAAATGATAATTAGGTTCGGGCATGGAAAGAGGACAATGAGGAAAGAATGTAAGAAAATGATAATTAGGTTCGGGTATGTAAAGCGGACAATGAGGAAAGAATGTAAGGAAATGATAATTAGGTTCGGGTATGAAAAGATGACAATGAGGAAAGAATGTAAGGAAATGATAATTAGGTTCGGGCATGGAAAGCGGACAATGAGGAAAGAATGTAAGGAAATGATAATTAGGTTCGGGCATGGAAAGCGGACGTGGAGGAAAGAATGTAAGGAAATGATAATTAGGTTCGGGCATGGAAAGCGGACAATGAGGAAAGAATGTAAGGAAATGATAATTAGGTTCGGGCATGGAAAGCGGACAATGAGGAAAGAATGTAAGGAAATGATAATTAGGTTCGGGCATGGAAAGAGGACAATGAGGAAAGAATGTAAGGAAATGATAATTAGGTTCGGGTATGGAAAGCGGACAATGAGGAAAGAATGTAAGGAAATGATAATTAGGTTCGGGCATGGAAAGCGGATAATGAGGAAAGAATGTAAGGAAATGATAATTAGGTTCGGGCATGGAAAGCGGACAATGAGGAAAGAATGTAAGGAAATGATAAATAGGTTCGGGCATGGAAAGCGGACAATGAGGAAAGAATGTAAGGAAATGATAATTAGGTTCGGGCATGGAAAGCGGACAATGAGGAAAGAATGTAAGGAAATGATAATTAGGTTCGGGCATGGAAAGCGGACAATGAGGAAAGAATGTAAGGAAATGATAATTAGGTTCGGGCATGGAAAGAGGACAATGAGGAATGAATGTAAGGAAATGATAATTAGGTTCGGGCATGGAAAGCGGACAATGAGGAAAGAATGTAAGGAAATGATAATTAGGTTCGGGTATGGAAAGAGGACAATGAGGAAAGAATGTAAGGAAATGATAATTAGGTTCGGGCATGGAAAGCGGACAATGAGGAAAGAATGTAAGGAAATGATAATTAGGTTCGGGCATGGAAAGAGGACAATGAGGAAAGAATGTAAGGAAATGATAATTAGGTTCGGGTATGGAAAGCGGACAATGAGGAAAGAATGTAAGGAAATGATAATTAGGTTCGGGCATGGAAAGAGGACAATGAGGAATGAATGTAAGGAAATGATAATTAGGTTCGGGCATGGAAAGCGGACAATGAGGAAAGAATGTAAGGAAATGATAATTAGGTTCGGGTATGGAAAGAGGACAATGAGGAAAGAATGTAAGGAAATGATAATTAGGTTCGGGCATGGAAAGCGGACAATGAGGAAAGAATGTAAGGAAATGATAATTAGGTTCGGGCATGGAAAGCGGACAATGAGGAAAGAATGTAAGGAAATGATAATTAGGTTCGGGCATGGAAAGCGGACAATGAGGAAAGAATGTAAGGAAATGATAATTAGGTTCGGGCATGGAAAGCGGAAAATGAGTTCTGGCCATAAAAGGCGGTCAATGAAGAAAGAAAGCAAAAAATGGGCAAACGAGGTCTGGACAGGGAAAGTGAAAATTGAGGATAACACAAACACACACACACAAAAAGGACAAATAAAATCTGGAAAGAGAGATGCGGAAAATGCGAAAAGAACCAAAAAAAGAAGACATTTAGAAAGAACAAGCAGAAATCGAGGACAGAATACAAACAAATAAACAAATGTGGTCTGGGCATGGAAAGCGAACAATGAGGAAAGAACAGAAACAAATGGCCAATGAGGTCTAAGTTGAGTTGTTTTACCTCTGAGCGGCACTTTTTTGCACACCATGGGCTAAATGGCCAGGTCACATGGACCCCGAAGGCTCAGAGAAGGTTGGGAGAGGGGACCCACTGGAACAGCTGTTGGGAGACAGATGGTAGCCTCCCGTCAAGGCCATCCAGCGTGTTCTTTAACGTGCACAGGGTATGGCTCTCCCGCACACGGGGCCACGGCTTAACGTCCCATCCGACTGACGGTGGGGGCCTTTCCAAGCCCATCGGTGTCCCTTACTGACCGTGGACAGGGCGGGGAATTTTGCGGAGATAAATCTCAACGCTGACCTAGCTGGGACTCGAACCTGGGAACTACAGATTACGAGCCTGGCGCGTTACCGACTGAGCCACCCCCGCCCCAAATGAGGTCTGGACAGAGACAAGCAAGAAATGAGAACAGATTATGGGTGTGACAGCAGAACACGAACAAGAAGAAATGAATTACACGGACAGTTGGATAATGAAGAATGAAAAAATTTTATTTGTATTTAGCAAAATAGTAGTTAATTGTGTGCAAAAACGTTCAGGTACTACCATAGCCAAGCACGCTCATCTGACCTTTCACCTATTGAACACGTCTGGGACATGATGGGTCCACAGTTCCAATAACACTCAAGAGGTGCGTCAATTCGTGTCGCTGAAATGGAACAGCGACTTCGCTCCATCCTTCATGAGGACATTATAGAGCTGTACGATAGCCTTCCCCGCCGTATTCATGAATATATTGCTGCGCGGGGTGGTTCAACATCATACTAAATACCACTTTAACTTGTAGGTAAAGCGGTAATTTTTCCATATTTTTTCGATAATGTAATCAATTGCACATCTCAGTGTATGCTAATAGTTGCCTGAGCTTCTATAAAATGGCATTAATCTTTCCAGGTGTTGCAATTCTTTTCCCTGTAGTGTATATTACCCATATCTTTCAATAAATTTGTTAAAGATCACTAAAGCGAAAGAGAAACTATATACCAGAAAAACTTTCCGGTTTAATCTAGTTCGATCTTCTTGGGGCGGGGGTGGCTCAGTCGGTAGCGCGCCAGGATCGTAATCTGTAGTTCCCAGGTTCTAGTCCCAGCTGGGTCAGCGTTGAGATTTATCTCCGCAAAATTCCCCGCCCTGCCCACGGTCAGTAGGGGACACCGATGGGCTTGGTAAAGGCCGCCGTCCGTCGGATGGGACGTTAAGCCGTGGCTCCGTGTGCGGGAGAGCCATACCCTGTGCACGTTAAAGAACACGCTGGATGGCCTTGACGGGAGGCTACCATCTGTCTCCCAACAGCTGTTCCAGTGGGTCCCCTCCCCCAACCTTCTCTGAGCCTTCGGGGTCCATGTGACCTGGCCATTTAGCCCATGGTGTGCAAAAAGTGCCGCTCAGAGGTAAAACAACCCAACCCTGGTTCGATCTTGACCCCTCTTTTGTTACTTTGTGGATCATAGCTTGCTGAAAATTATGTGTACATTTTAACTAACACAAATGGCATAATTATTTCCAACTAGATAAAGTTGTTGAACATTCAACAACTTTGAATCCAGGGAACGGCTGAAAGTAATAGAATTTCTTTTAATGCCGTTTACGTTTATAAAACATTCATTCGTTTTATAAATAAACCACTGCTCATAGTGAATTGAATCCCAATCGAATTGAATCAACCAATCTTCTCTTCAAGACAAACATCCTGCCATATTCTTTCTCCTCACAGATGATATTCTTATTCCCTCAAGACTTGTGCCGTGTGGCTTTCTCTCCAAAATTAGATTTCAAAATAAAGGAATTCAATGTTTCTTTCCTTGCAGCAGTTGGTGGACTAGGCACAAGTCCTTGAGAGTGCAAAGCAGATTGTAAGATGTTCTGGGTCCTCCGCCGTATCAGTTTATCTCAGGTAGTAAGAAGAGAAAAGGCTTAAGATTAGCTAACACTAATTTTGAAAATAATGGAGGAAGAAAGATTTTGTGTCACTTAATTAGTTTTCTGTAATGGGATTCTCCAAACAACAAAGCTAAGCCTTTTCAACAGGTATTAGGTGATAGAAATAATCTCATGTGCACTTAGTGTTGCCAGGCTATAAGTGTAAAATATAAGAATAAGCAATAGGAATAATCTCATGTGTCATAGATAATTATGTAATTGTAAATTACATAATTAGATAGATACATAATTAAATAGATAATTATGTAATTGTAAATTACATAATTATCTATGATTGTAAAATTTAACAGTTAAAAATTATTGTTTACTCTCGCAGAATGTAAAGGATTAATATTCGTTCATTGAAATAAAAAAAATCGTGTTTATGATTTTGTCAAAAGATACTGGTTAGCCATGGAAATTTTTCAAAGCTATTGGTGATCAGTACGACATTTATTGTTCCTGAAGGAACAAAAAAGTGTGACCCATGAAAGTTTTTTGACGCTTTAGGTGGTCTGTGATATTTCCTGATGCTGTAGGTGAACAGCAGAAAATTTCCTGATGCTTTAGGTGAACAGCAGAAAATTTCCTGATGCTTTAGGTGAACAGCAGAAAATTTCCTGATGCTTTAGGTGAACAGCAGAAAATTTCCTGATGCTTTAGGTGAACAGTAGAAAATTTCCTTACGCTTTGGGTGAACAGTAGAAAATTTCCTTACGCTTTGGGTGAACAGTAGAAAGTTTCCTTACGCTTTGGGTGAACAGTAGAAAATTTCCTTACGCTTTGGGTGAACAGTAGAAAATTTTCCGTGATATTTTTCAAATTTAAATATTGAGGTTTTTTTTTATAATAATGTGATCGACTAAGCTTTTTTGCTTCGTGGCACTTGATTTTGTACTAAAAAGTTATGAAAATAAATAATCAAACCAGTAATCTTAGACCAGTAGATTATCAAATAATCAATTAATACTATGCGCAACGAATTTGCAAATTTGTCACACTTGCGATTTGCATCTCTCACACCGTATGGCTCTCGCACCGTATATCTCTCGCACCGTATGGCAATATCAGGTATTTCCCTTTTTCTATCCAGTATGTGTACGACTGACATTGCAGAAATATTATTGTTCTTAATATTTCTTAATGTTTTAAGTGAAATAAACTATCAAAATTTCTATTCTGTTGGAAGTCATTTTGACCTTCACCAAAACAACTACTTAACGTTTGTAAAGTTTTCTTCCCTTACGTGTTTTTACGACAGATATTGTCAAATATACGAACGTGCGGCGCTACCGACTGAACAATGAACAACCCCTCCCGGCTCCCTATATCTAAAGGAGGGCTTTATAGATCATAGATCATAGTTATAACACTACAGAGAACCCGGCTAGGATTAACCCATAATCTCTTTCATCTTGTATAGCGCCAATAGCATGAACTTGTAAGAAGACTAAAAACAAAATAAACCGAGAAATCTCGTGCATCGAAGGCTAAAAGAAATGAGAATCAAATGAAAGCTTAGTTTAAAATAAATTTGGGTCTTTTGAATTTTTTATGGCAGATGTGATCACACCTGACAGTTTCCGAAATTAGTGGATTATTATGTTGTTTGGGTTGTTTTACCTCTGAGCGCCACTTTTTTGCACACCATGGGCTAAATGGCCAGGTCACATGGACCCAGAAGGCTCAGAGAAGGTTGGGGAAGGGGACCCACTGGAACAGCTGTTGGGAGACAGATGGTAGTCTCCCGTCAAGGCCATCCAGCGTGTTCTTTAACGTGCACAGGGTATGGCTCTCCCACACACGGCACCACGGCTTAACGTCCCATCCGACGGACGGCGGCCTTTCCAAGCCCACCGGGGTCCCCTACTGACCGTGGGCAGGGCGGGGAATTTTGCGGAGATAAATCTCAACGCTGACCCAGCTGGGACTCGAACCTGGGAACTACAGATTACGAGTCTGGCGCGCTACCGACTGAGCCGCCCCGGATTGTTATGCTCTTCAGCCTGTAAGAAAAACTTAGCTATGAATGTTTGATGAACTCATCTATCGTAGGAATGCAAAGATCTCTGTGAAGGGCAAAGTTCTTAATGAATCATGGTGCTGCTACAGCCGATCGTTGAATTTTGTTTTTAAAAAACTGTACTTTTTTCTTGTATGACTCACAATATTCCCAACCTTTTAAAGCATGTGTAAGAATCGGTCTGAAGATTATTTTGTATATGAACAATTTATTCTGGGGTGAGAGCTTAGAATGTTTAGCCATCAGTGGATAAAGGCTAATTTCAGCCGTTCTAGCTTTATTACTGCTTTTGTAATATGGGGAGTGCATTTCAGTTTATGATGAATTGTTATAACTAAATATAGATCAGATTCCTTCCATTCTGGGAGGCGGGGGTGGCTCAGTCGGTAGCGCACCAGGCTCGTAATCTGCTAGTTTCCAGGTTCGAGTCCCAGCTGGGTCAGAGTTGCGATTTATCTCCGCAAAATTCCCTGCCCTGCCCACAGTCAGTAGGGGACACCGATGGGCTTGGAAAGGCCGCCGTCCGTCGGATGGGACGTTAAGCCGTGGCCCCGTGTGCGGGAGAGCCATACCCTGTGCACGTTAAAGAACACGCTGGATGGCCTTGACGGGAGGCTACCATCTGTCTTCCAACAGCTGTTCCAGTGGGTCCCCTCCCCCAACCTTCTCTGAGCCTTCGGGGTCCTTGTGACCTGGCCATGTAGCCCATGGTGTGCAAAAAAGTGCCGCTGAGAGGTAAAACAATCCAACCCTTGTGGACCATCTACGACGATATCTTTTTAGTTTTGTAGTCCCTTAGTGCCCTACCATTAGTTGATTTGCATCTCCATTCTCTGTACTTCGAATGAATGCTTCCAGAGGAAAACAATTGACTATAACCCGAAATGCATTTCACTAGATTATCAGAAGATTAGTTTTCATTGAATGGCTACTTGATTTTAACGTAACATTCTAATAGTTCTAACGGAATGAATTGTCATAGTGTGCTATGAAACATTTATTTCGGGATAGCTGCATTTTTGAATAAACTGTTTAGTGCTAAATTCTAAACTCTACTTTCTCTAATGGACAAAATATTTACTTGCGATAATTTTATATGCAACATTCGAAATTTTGAAGTATTGCTTTAACTGTTCGACTGGTAAGTGGCCTGATGAACCACTTTTCTGGAAGGAGAGAGCAAAGCGAGCCAGAAAAACGAGGAGCCCAGGGGGGCGGAACCCTCTTTGGCGGTTGAGGGAAAGAGGATTCTGCCATCTGACTTCCCGGTTCTTATCAATCCAAGTAATTGCATTATATAATTAATTTCTTTTCTGATTTTTGAGTTATATCGGTAAATGGACCGGTTCCTCCCGGTCAATTCGCTAGAGAAAGCTCTGCCCCTACGACGTAGACACAGGGGCGGTGCCCTTAGTAAGTTGATATGTAGCACCATCTGTTGGAATGTGATGAAACTAAAATTGTCTGCTTTAATTTACGTCGTATAGATGGCAGCACCAGTCAGTTTGCAACACCGCACCATCATCATTACATAGAAACAATTCCTGACGTAATCCACATGCGCAGATATTGTAAAATTTCAATTTTTTTAATATTAAAAAAAGTTTTGTTTCAATTTGAAAGAGTATTAATAACTCCCCCAAAATGACACATAAAGAAATTCATTTTATGCATTGAAAATGAGCTCATAAGATATATATATTTTACTTTCGCTATACATATGTAGCATTATTATCAAACGCTTTCATAAACCATTTTAAATCCTTTATAAATGTTAAAGTAGGGGAAATATAAAGAATGAAATCACCTTACCTAACGAAGCTATTATTTCCGATAACGCAACATTTTCTTGGGTTATTTCCGCTGAAAAAAAAAATAACATGATTTTTATTCAATTATTTGATTCTATAATCATACATTGATCATTTGTAAAAATTTTATGGCTTTCAACGCCGTTCATTAATAGAGTTGTTACATATATTTTAGAATTACAATTAGTTGCAAAGTTTGCAAAGCAGATTTATCCGCTGATAATTTAGTAGTTACATAGTTTAATTAGCTCCTCATTTTCGGCTATGCTAATAATGGTAACGAAGGCAAAAAAATTATCTTATTGTCATTCGCATATTTATTTCTGTCGATTTTTAGAAACAAGTTCGAGTAGAAATGGTTACACAGGAACCTACAGAATGACATTAATGCAACTATAAGACAAGCAAACTAAACTTTAGAATTTCCTTAAGTAGAGCGTAATCTGTAGTTCCCAGGTTCGAGTCCCAGCTGGGTCAGCGTTGAAATTTATCTCCGCAAAATTCCCCGCCTTGCCCACGGTCAGTAGGGGACACCGATGGGCTTGGAAAGGCCACCGTCCGTCGGATGGGACGTTAAGCCATGGCCCGTGTACGGGAGAGCCATACCCTGTGCGCGTTAAAGAACACGCTGGATGGCCTTGACGGGAGGCTACCATTTGTCTCCCAACAGCTGTTCCAGTGGGTCCCCTCCCCCAACCTTCTCTGAGCCTTCGGGGTCCATGTGACCTGGCCATTTAGACCATGGTGTGCAAAAAAGTGCCGCTCAGAGGTAAAACAACCCAACCCAACCCTTAAGTAGAGTCGGAGCTATGGGGAAAGAGACCATGCCTTCCCTTTTTGAGAATGCTAGTAAAGGTGATAGAAGCAAAAAAATTATTAAACACCTATGTATATTTCATGCAATTTTTTCAGACTTCTTAAACGGAAGGAGAAAATGTTGTACTGCAAGAAGGGATATCCACTCTGTCCCCCCCCCCCCCGTTTATCTTTTCCTACATCTGGGCCTAGGTAGGGGTTTAAAGGAAAAGGTGACACGGCATGGAGATTTAGGCATTTAAAAAGCTTTTCGACATATTTTCAAATGCAGTGTCACGAGCTATCGATGTATACAAGAGACTAGAGACAGCGACTGTAATTTGCGTAAGCGCACCAGTTAGATCCAGGAGCACTTCAGATAAATTATCTGTCATGAGCAGAAACCTTTAATCAAATATTCTTTGCTTTAATCATGTAAGTTCTCGCCGGGCAGTACTGAGTGAACTTCTTATTGCCATTCACGCAAAGTTTGGACTGGGATAAACGAGTAAAACTTGTCCTTGCCTTACTTGTCATGCATTCTGATAAGTAGATGGGAATCTATCGTTGCTACGCAACAATGGTTATAGCTATTAGCGTTATTCAGGAGGATTCATTGTCCTATTTGAGACCTGCAACGTCACATATTGGACACATCGTCATCTGAAGTGCTGTAGGGAGAGAGAGCAACTGGATGACAAGACTAGTACGTTTTAAATGTGTGTGGGATCTAGTTACGTGCGTTTGGATACATTCTGAGGGCAGAGGTAATCCAAAGTGCATCTGTAGTTCCCAGGCTCGAGTCCCAGCTGGGTCGGCGTTGAGATTTATCTCCGCAAAACTCCCCGCCCTGCCCACGGTCAGTAGGGGACACTGATGGGCCTGGAGAGGCCGTCGTCCGTCGGATGGGACGTTAAGCCGTGGCCCCGTGTGCGGGAGAACCATACCCTGGGCACGTTAAAGAACACGCTGGATGGCCTTGACGGGAGGCTACCATCTGTCTCCCAACAGCTGTTCAGTGGATCCCCTCCCCCAACCTTCTATGAGTCTTCGGGATCCTTGTGACCTGGCCATTTAGCCCATGGTGTGCAAAAAAGTGCCGCTCAGAAGTAAAACAACCCAACCTAAAGTGCATCAGGGAGCTTCGTATTGGGCGAACATCCAGAATCATGGTATGAGGAGGCATCAGTTACAACAGACTACAGCTCGTCATTATTAATGGCAAGATGCTTTTGGCCTTTCTGTGCTTCATCCCAAATGCTATACACTCTGCCACCTTATATCTGATGACTTTAACTCCTGTTTTCGAATTTTTACGTTTTACCGGCTATTTTCCTCGTATTTGATATTTTTACCCATTAACTCTTTTGACTTGTTGCATTTATAGGTCATATACACCAGTTATTGATTATTCTGTTTTACACATGTTATACATTTTTCGTTCTTGTGGTGTCCGTCCGTACAGTTGCGTTCCGTTTCCCCTTTAGTGTATAGTTTTTTTATAATTTGATTGCGGATTTCGTGACTTTTATCTGTTTACCTTTTTTATTGTATATCGTGTTTGACACAATATGGCCGTAGCTGATGTTGCACCATAAAACCCAAAACAAACAAGCCAAATGCTATTTTTCTTAAGGATAATGCCTTATCACATAGAGCTTTCATATCCCATCAGTGCATATGTGATGTGGATATGCTTCTTTGGCCTGATTTTCCTCTGATCTATGGGGCGGGGGTGACTCAGTCGGTAGCGCGCCAGGCTTGTAATCTGTAGTTCGCAGGTTCGAGTCCCAGCTGGGTCAGCGTTGAGATTTATCTCCGCAAAATTCCCCGCCCTGCTCACGGTCAGTAGGGGACACCGATGGACTTGGAAAGGCCGCCGTCCGTAGGATGGGACGTTAAGCCGTGGCCCCGTGTGAGGGAGAACCATACCCTGTGCACGTTAAAGAACACGCTGGATGGCCTTGACGGGTTGGGTTGGGTTGTTTTACCTCTGAGCGGCACTTTTTTGCACACCATGGGCTAAATGGCCAGGTCACAGGGACCCCGAAGGCTCAGAGATGGTTGGGGGAGGTGACCCACTGGAACAGCTGTTGGGAGACAGATGGTAGCCTCCCGTCAAGGATATCCAGCGTGTTCTTTAACGTGCACAGGGTATGGCTCTCCCGCACACGGGGCCACGGCTTAACGTCCCATCCGACGGACGGCGGCCTTTCCAAGCCCATCGGTGTCCCCTACTGACCGTGGGCAGGGCGGGGAAATTTTGCGGAGATAAATCTCAACGCTGACCCAGCTGGGACTCGAACCTGGGAACTACAGATTAGGAGCCTGGCGCGCTACCGACTGAGCCACCCCCGCCCCGGCCTTGACGGGAGGCTACCATCTGTCTCCCAACAGCTGTTTCAGTGGGTCCCCTCCCCCAACCTTCTCTGAGCCTTCGGGGTCCATGTGACCTGGCCATTTAGCCCATGGTGTGCAAAAAAAGTGCCGCTCAGAGGTAAAACAACCCAACCTCTGATCTATTACCCATGTTTGAGATAGGGTAGGATGTTTACTTAGCACAACCTCTTAGTCATCTAACAGCTCTTGCCCAGCTCACAACACAGTTACATGAAGCATGGCTTAATGTTCACCAGGATGACGTGACATTTGCCAGCTTTTTAACTCACTGCTTGGATGTTTGCCATCGCTTGTTCATAGAGGCCATACCAGGTCTGCATCTAGAGAAAGGTAAAGTGGGGAGGGAGGTCACAATCGAGACAGAATAGGGAGGGACAAGAGACTGGATTTCTATTGCAGTGTAACGTTTTCCGCTTCATTTTAGATTTCTTGAAAAATTCGTAAAATATGCACGAGTTTAGTCATTTTGGGCTCCGTTATGCTTACTAGTATTCTTAATGGGAATTGATGCGCCCCTTAGATCCAGGGTTGGGTTCGGTTGTTTTACCTCTGAGCGGCACATTTTTGCACACCATGGGCTAAATGGCCAGGTCACATGGACCCCGAAGGCTCAGAGAAGGTTGGGGGAGGGGACCCACTGGAACAGCTGTTGGGAGACAGATGGTAGCCTCCCGTCAAGGCCATCCAGCGTGTTCTTTAACGTGCACAGGGTATGACTCTCCCACACACGGGCCACGGCTTAACGTCCCATCCGACGGACGGCGGCCTTTCCAAGCCCATCGGTGTCCCCTACTGACCGTGGGCAGGGCGGGGGAATTTTGCGGAGATAAATCTCAACGCTGACTCAGCTGGGACTAGAACCTGGGAACTACAGATTACGAGCCTTGCGCGCTACCGACTAAGCCACCCCCGCCCCACTTAGATCCAGATGTGGTCCATACTTCTTACTGAAGAACGGTGCAATTTCGTAAATTATGCTGATTCGACACCCAAACTTAAATCATGTGTACACTGCTGTCACTTTAGCTGGAAACAAGTACTTGTAAGTAGGGTAATTTCAATGACGATCAGTGTATTTGTCATTCCTAATAAAATGCTCATTGAGTGTACCTAAACAATCTAGCAACATTTAAGTTTTTCTTATCACGGGTTACTTAACTATTAGACAGACATATATACCCTTGAGCGTTATCGACCTTATCATCAACATCTAAAAATCAATAGCAACGATTGGAAAAAGTTGCAGCTCCTTGAATATAGATGGCGCTGTGTCAGCCATGTCTCAGTGAAGATTTATAAGGTCTTATTTCGAAAAATTTCATTGTCCTATGCATGGTGTAATGGTAGTGTTCTTTGGCATGAATCTGGAAAGTTGCGAGTCGGCAACGAATTTTTTTCAGAAGTTTTTAGACTAAGCAATTGCCTATGCAGGACAAATCACAACTTTCTCATACCACAACCTTTTCACATGGTAGACTCTCAGTAATAATTAATTACAAGTCGATATGTTTTCCTGTCATCCACTCATCACAATATCATTGGGAAAAATCTTAATTTTTCCAATGGTTTTTCCTCAGTGACACTTTTGCATATAATTGGTTGGGTTGGGTTGTTTTATCTCTGAGCGGCACTTTTTTGCACACCATGGGCTAAATGGTCAGGTCATATGGACCCCGAAGGCTCAGAGAAGATTGGGGGAGGGGACCCACTGGAACAGCTGTTGGGAGACAGATGGCAGCCTCCCGTCAAGGCCATCCAGCGTGTTCTTTAACGTGCACAGGGTATGGCTCTCCCGCACACGGAGCCACGGCTTAACGTCCCATCCGACGGACGGCGGCCTCTCCAAGACCATCAGTGTCCCTTACAGACCGTGGGCAGGGCGGGGAATTTTGTGGAGATAAATCTCAACGCTGACCCAGCTGCGACTCGAACCTGGGAACTACAGATTACGAGCCTGGCGCGCTACCGACTAAGCCACCCCCGCCCCATATAATTGGTTAAAGGGCTCGGAGAAGATAGAGGAAGAGGATCCAAAAGACAGCCGTTAACACATTATAGACAGGTTACATGAATCAACTTATTTCTGTAATTATCAGACGTGGCCGAAATAAGGCGTTTATTTGCCTTCATAAATAACAGAAAACCGACGGTGAAACTGAAAATTTTAACTTTTGTCAAATTTTCCCTTTATACATTGCATTAAGAGACAGATGAGAGACTCACCAAGATCATCCAGTGTGTGATATAAATAAACTGATCATTGTTTATGTACAGTCGCTCAAAAAAGTATCCAAACACTACGGTTGATTACAGAATTCAGAAAAAATATCTGGCAACGATTTTTTTTTTAGAAATTTTTTTAGCAACCTTTGTGTCACGTGACACGAAGGTTGCTAAAAAAATTTCTAAAAAAAATCGTTGCCAGATATTTTTTCTGAATTCTGTAATCAACCGTAGTGTTCGGATACTTTTTTGAGCGACTGTACAACATTTCTATTTCAGAAAATATAAACGAAAAATAGAACGTTATGTACATTTTATTTTTTGAATTGCAATTGTGTTCAGACCTCTATTGGTCTTTAGGTGAGAATTTCAGACAACCAAAAATTCATTGGGAACATTTTACTATAATTATATTTAGTACAGTAGAAGTATTTTAAAGTTTAGTATGTTTCAATTTAACTTCATGAACTTTTCCCAAGCAGTTACTCGTAAGCAACAGTTCAATCACTCCATTGATGTTAGAGTGACAAGAGTTGGCTCAGTCGGTAGCGCGCCACACTGATAATGTGTAGTTTCCAGGTTCGAATCCCAATTGTGCCAGTGTTAAGATTTATCTTCTCAAAATCCTAAGTCAGAAAGAGGATACCGATGACCTTGGAAAGTCCGTCGTATGAGATGTTAAGCCATGGTCCTATATGTGTGAGAAGCCCATACCCTGTGTGCACTAAAGAACACGCTGAATGTTCTTGATGGGGAAGCTTCCATCTGTCTCCTATCAGGCTGCCCATTGGATCCTCTTCCTCGATATTCACGGAGCCCTTGTGACCTGGCAATTTGGTCCATTGCATGCAAAGAAAATGCCGATCAAAGATAACACAACCCATTGCTTTTGATTATTCTCTTGTGTTTGGTCAAATAAAAAAAAAAATACTTCAAATGAAGATGAATTTTGGTAAATTAGTAGATAAAAACAATAACAAATTAATTTCTACTTACATCCGGTGATGTCATCTTCCGGGAAAGATTTTTTAGTCCACCAAGCTGAAAGAAAAATGCAATTTCAGTCGCATAATAAAACACTTTGAAACAAATAAAATTAGAATTACCTAAGTTGTGAAAAAAAAAAAGTAAGAATTTCGATTTTAACATCACGCAAAATTGCTTTCAATCCGCTGTATTTGAAGATTGTAAAACATTAAAGATTTCAAATTCCATCTTGCGCCAATTGAATAGTTATTTCGGCAAAAAGCTGAGATAATAAATGAATCTCTTTCTCTCGTGAAAGCTTCAATTTCCTTTAAGAAAATTTTAAAATTTGTCAGTAGCTGGCTACATTCTCTTGTTCTTTTTTAACAATAAATAATTGATAAATATTCCCTCAAGCATATGCTTGCTACAGAGGTCTGACAGGAGCTTGTCAGTTTAATACCCCATAGAGATTGGGATGGGTTGTTTTACCTCTGAGCGGCACTTTTTTGCACACCATGGGCTAAATGGCCAGGTCACATGGACCCCGAAGGCTTAGAGAAGGTTGGGGGAGGGGACCCACTGGAACAGCTGTTGGGAGACAGATGGTAGCCTCCCGTCAAGGCCATCCAGCGTGTTCTTTAACGTGCACAGGGTATGGCTCTCCCGCACACGGGGCCACGGCTTAACGTCCCATCCGACGGACGGCGGCCTATTCCAAGCCCATCGGTGTCCCCTACTGACCGTGGGCAGGGCGGGGAATTTTGCGGAGATAAATCTCAACCTGACCCAGCTGGGACTCGAACCTGGGAACTATAGATTACGAGCCTGGCGCGCTATCGACTGAGCCACCCCGCCCCAAATAAAGTGGCAACTAAGTGTATTTTACTAGACGATTTAGTGCTTCAGTAATATCTGTATTATTCACGTGTTCTAGTTCGAATCCCACCTGTGCCCGAGTTGAGATTTACCTCCTCTAATCCACACCTTACCCTCAGTCAGAAAGGGAACACCGATGAACTTGGAATGGGCGCGTCCTTTGGATGGAGTGTTAAGCCCTGGCCCCATTGTGCAGGAGAGCCATACTCTGTGCACGTTAAAGAACACGCTGGATGGCCTTGACGGGAGGCTTTAATCTGTCTCCTAATAGTTGTCCAATGAATCCCTTTCCCCCAACCTTCTCTGAACCTTTAGGAGTCCTTGTGACCCGGTCCTGGCATTCAAGTATAAGAAAAGGAGAAAGAAATATTTCATCAATGAGAAATTATCCAGTTGAGTGCAAAAAAAAATGCTTCACAAAAGGTAAAACAATTCAATCCGACACATGTTCTTAGTTTTATCCCAATAAACTCGTTTATTGTAACAGTTACTAATTGGAATACCAGATATGATAGAGACATTTTTCTGGTGTTAAAAATATTCATAAATACTATTAAAAAAATGTAGTTAATGCTGTTAGTAATGTAATATATAGAAAATTTTAATTAACTTGGATGTTGATGTTGAATCTGAAAGTAGAGTCTAAAATGTAATTTTTTTAATTAATGACAATTTTTTTATCATACTGTGATGTACGTTACGTTTTCAAGATAGTTAGCTCTGTTAAATTGCAATTTTGTCCCGTAAAGGGAAGGTAAATACCAATTATTTTAAACACTTAACGTATGATGTATAATTTGTGAATTTCTTGTAATAAATGCAAAGTAAGAAACATAAAGTGCATAATACCGAATATAAATTTTTCAAAAGTGTGGATTACATTTTATGTAGTATTTTGAAAACTAAATGAAAAACTCACTATTTCGTTTGTCCAGATTTTCCTTCCATGAATTGCGCATCAAAGAGAGGCCATCTTCTCGATACGCCGCTGAAATAAATGAAGACTTCATTTACACAAACATGGGGAGATCAGTGTCATTCCTAGATGAGAATTTCACTGACAGAAATAACTGAAAGAAAAGCAAAAGGGAGAAAAATTTTGTAGGGTAAGAGTGATCTTTGTAAGTAGGGTGAGATCGCTAAAAAATAAGAGGGAATGAGAATGAACGGGAAAAAAATAAATCAAAAGGAGAATATCGTTAGAGAACAGAAAAAAGAGGAAAATAAAAAAAAAGTTTAAGATTGAGGAAAGAGGGAGTTTGTTTGAGAGGAAGAAAAATAAGGGAAACCATTTTTTTTTAATAACAAAACAGGAAAATCTTTCAAGAATAAGAAAAGAAGGAAATCGTTCAAGGATAAGAAATGGAGGAAGAAATCGTTGAAGAAAAAAGATAGGAAGAGAATATCGTTTATGGATAAGAAAAAAAGGGAAGAAATATTTCAAGAATAAGTAAAGGGGGAGGAAATCGTTCAAGTATAAGAAATGGAGGAGGAAATCTTTCAAGAAAAAGAAAAAAAAAGAAAAGAAAAAATCGTTTCAAAGAAAAAGAAAAGAAAAAATCGTTCATAGATAAGAAAATAGTGAAGAAATATTTCAAGAATAAGAAAAGGAGGAGGAAATCGTTCAAGAATATGAAAATAGGGAAGAAGCATTTTAATAATAAGAAAATAGGGAAAAAATATTTCAAGAATAAGAAAATGAGGAAATCGTTCAAGAATAAGAAAATAGGGAAGAAATATTTCAAGAATAAGAAAAGGAGGAGGAAATCGTTCAAGGATAAGAATGGAGGAGGAAATGTTTCAAGGAAAAGAAAAGGAATATAATATTGTTCGAAGATAAGAAAATAGGGAACAAATATTTCAAGAATAAAAAATGGAGGAGGAAATCGTTCAAGAATTAGAAAATAGGGAAGAATTATTTTAATAATAAGAAAATAGGGAAGAAATATTTCAAGAATAAGAAAAGGAGGAGAAAATCATTCATGGATAAGAAATGGAGGAGGAAATCTTTCAAGAAAAAGAAAAGGAAGAGAACATCGTCCAATAATAAGAAAATAGGGAAGAATTATTTTAATAATAAGAAAATAGGGAAGAAATATTTCAAGAATAAGAAAAGGAGGAAATCATTAAAGAATAAGAAAATAGGGAAGAAATATTTCAAGAATAAGAAAAGAAGGAGAAAATCATTCGTGGATAAGAAATGGAGGAGGAAATCTTTCAAGAAAAAGAAAAGGAAGAGAATATCGTTCAATAATAAGAAAATAGGGAAAAAATGTTTCAAGAATAAGAAAAAAAAAGGAAATCGTTCAAAGAAAAGAAATAGGGAAGAATTATTTCAATAATAAGAAAATAAGGATATTTCAAGAATAAGAAAATAAGGATATTTCAAGAATAAGAAAAGAAGGAGGAAATTGTTCAAAGAGAAGAAAAGAGGGAAGGATTTTTCAATAATAAGAAAATAGGGAAAAAATGTTTCAAGAATAAGAAAAAAAAAGGAAATCGTTCAAAGAAAAGAAATAGGGAAGAATTATTTCAATAATAAGAAAATAAGGATATTTCAAGAATAAGAAAAGAAGGAGGAAATTGTTCAAAGAGAAGAAAAGAGGGAAGGATTATTTCAATAATAAGAAAATAAGGATAAAATATTTCAAGAATGAGAAAAGAAGGAGGAAATCGTTCAAGAATAAGAGAATAGAAATGTTTGAGGAAAAAGAAAAGAGGAGGAAAACGCTTAAGAATAAAATAGCGAAAATAGTTTAGAAACAAGGAAAATGGGAAACATTTTTCATAACTGGAAGAAATGACTAAATCTTTCAGGAAAAAACAAATGGAATAATATTTGTAGAATCTGAGACAAAAATGAAAAACATTTCAAGTTTCGGAATCGATACTACAAAACGAACATCGTCTATGACGTCAACTTGTCATTCTTCAGTGACTAATGAGCAAAGTTAAATTAACAGTTCGATAAAATAAAGCAAAGCTTACCTGCTTGAAACGTTGTACAGTAAAGCACTGTACTCACCAAAGAGATGCAAGCAGCTGGGTTTGTTGAAAAGTACATCTTTTAATTCTGCATTAAAATAGAAAACCGAAAGCATTATTCCAAATCTGTTTTAAGGATTTTTTTTCTATCATTTAACGTAACATATGCATGGAAAGAAATAACAATAAACATGGAAACAAAATAACATCTGAAATTTTAGAAAAAGAAGTAATCAGCTTTTAACTTTAATTATTAAAGATGGTATACAATTCGCATAGTAATATAAAAAGAAAATTTCGCGTTTAAAAATATTAGCATATTCTTGAAACCAGGCCCGGACATAGAAAATAGAAAAATACAAGGATATGTGTGGGGGGGGGGAGGTCGAAAGACTGTATTTCCATTGCACTATGCGTTGAGATTTATCTCCGCAAAATTCCCCGCCCTACCCACGGTCAGTAGGGGACACCGATGGGCTTTGAAAGGCCGCCGTCCGTCGGATGGGACGTTAAGCCGTGCCCTCGTGTGCGGGAGAGCCATACCCTGTGCACGTTAAACAACATGCTGGATGGCCTTGACGGGAGGCTACCATCTGTCTCCCAACAGCTGTTCCAGTGGGTCCCCTCCCCCAACCTTCTCTGAGCCTTCGGGGTCCATGTGACCTGGCCATTTAGCCCATGGTGTGCAAAAAAAGTGCCGCTCAGAGGTAAAACAACCCAACCCAACCCATTGCACTATAACATTTTCCTCTCCGTTTAGGGGTCTTTAAAAATGTTTTGAAAAATGCGTAAAATATGCACAAGTTTCATATTTTTTTGCCTTTTTTACCATTACTAGCATTCTTAATGGGGGGGAAGTCAACCTTGCTCTCCTTCCCTCCCTCCCCTTAGATCCGGTCCTTCTCGGAACATTTAGCTTCATTTATTCTATATTAGAAGCTGGCCTCAGAAATAAATGTAAACACTAAGAGGAAGATTTAGATTTAGAGACAGACCTCACTCAATCTAACCTAGGCAAACTTTTCAGATGAAGGGCAGCACAGAAATGGAATGGCGGGGCCGCCAAAGAAATATATAATCAATAACCTTATATAACCAAGACAAAAAAAAATCTAAGGTGAAACACAAACCAATGCAATTTTATCGAAATTTCGGTAATTGTTTTATTAATAATTCGCTTCGCCGAAGTTGCACTTCTTGTCTTGCATACGTTCTTTTTCTCTGTTACAAATTTAATTCATTTTTCATCAGTAGCTTGCAGGTCTCACTAAAAGGAGACGGCGATCCGCATGCGTCCAGCGGGCTTCACAAAAAAGAGATGGCGATCTGCATGCGTCCAGCAGGCCTCACAAAAAAGAGACGGCGATCTGCATGCGTCCAGCAGGCCTCAAAAAAAGAGACGGCGATCTGCATGCGTCCAGCAGGCCTCACAAAAAAGAGACGGCGATCTGCATGTGTCCAGCGGGCTTCACAAAAAAAGAGACGGCGATCTGCATGCGACCAGCGGGCTTCACAAAAAAAAAGAGACGGCGATCTGCATGCGACCAGCGGGCCTCACAAAAAAGAGACGGCGATCTGCATGCGTCCAGCGGGCTTCACAAAAAAAAAGAGACGGCGATCTGCATGTGTCCAGCGGGCTTCACAAAAAAAGAGACGGCGATCTGCATGCGACCAGCGGGCCTCACAAAAAAGAGACGGCGATCTGCATGCGTCCAGCGGGCTTCACAAAAAAAAAAGAGACGGCGATCTGCATGTGTCCAGCGGGCTTCACAAAAAAAGAGACGGCGATCTGCATGCGACCAGCGGGCCTCACAAAAAAGAGACGGCGATCTGCATGCGTCCAGCGGGCTTCACAAAAAAAAGAGACGGCGATCTGCATGCGTCCAGCGGGCTTCACAAAAAAAAAAGAGACGGCGATCTGCATGTGTCCAGCGGGCTTCACAAAAAAAAGAGACGGCGATCTGCATGCGTCCAGCGGGCTTCACAAAAAAAAGAGACGGCGATCTGCATGCGTCCAGCGGGCTTCGCAAAAAAAAGAGACGGCGATCTGCATGCGTCCAGCGGGCTTCACAAAAAAAAAGAGACAGCGATCTGCATGCGACCAGCGGGCCTCACAAAAATGAGACGGCGATCTGCATACGTCCCACGGGCCGTAGTTTCCCAGGCTTGATCTAATGAGTTTAAGACTCTTTAAACGGAGTTTCAAACATCTTACTCAATGTAAAATATTGCAAACAACAAGGCGATCATCCGGAATTAATTTCCGTCATGGTGTACTGAAATCTCATCTGCAGCATATTTGTTGACAATGCTAACATATAAAACTCAAATAAATAACAACGAAGTGGAAAATTACACTCTTTTAAGATAATTCACACTAATATATAGTTATCACACACAACTTTTAAAGACGAAAAAATAGGAAATATGTGTTACCTTCGGATACTTCTGTTAAACAGCTTTACTAGGAACATCTCTCCTAGAGCTGCTCTCTTTTATAGATGGTTTATAACCTGCGTGAGACTTCACCATAGTTAATTATTTACAAACCTCAATGCTTGTCTTTGCTCCCGAGGGAGGTTGCAAAATCTCCACGTGTGAATGCTTAATATCTTCCCATTAACGATCCGAGATTTTCCCTAATCCCTCTGAAGGAGGAGAATCCAAATCGGAAGACAAAGGATGAATAGAAGACAACTTCGGAATTTGTCACCAATTGACATCCAATCCTATTGACTGGCTTTCAGCATTGTGTGAGATAATAAGGATCTCAAAGAGATGGCTTGTTGTGAATGAGTAGAGATGCATCAAATCCTCTTCAGACGCAAAGAAGGATCCTAAGGATCAAAAGGAAAAGGTTGGGATGTGAAATATTGATGACTACTCGAGTGAGACCTAAGAGGAAAATCCTCATCAGTAATGCCTTTTCTTACTGCTCGATTTAGTGTGACTTATCGGTGGTCAAGAGCTCTACTTCACTGCAATATTAATTTTTAGAAATGGAACAGTTGGGTTGTTTTACCTCTGAGCGGCACTTTTTTGCACACCATGGGCTAAATGGCCAGGTCACATGGACCCCGAAGGCTCAGAGAAGGTTGGGGGAGGGGACCCACTGGAACAGCTGTTGGGAGACAGATGGTAGCCTCCCGTCAAGGCCATCCAGCGTGTTCTTTAACGTGCACAGGGTATGTCTCTCCCGCACACGGGGCCGCGGCTTAACGTCCCATCCGACGGATGGCGGCCTTTCCAAGCCCACCGGTGTCCCCTACTGACCGTGGACAGGGCGGGGAATTTTGAGGAGATAAATCTCAACGCTGACCCAGCTGGGACTCGAACCTGGGAACTACAGATTACGAGCCTGGCGTGCTACCGACTGAGCCACCCCAGCCCCAAGAAATGGAACAGAAAAGTAGATATAAAAACACATTGTTCCAAATATTTTTAGCTTCTGAAGCAATGAAATCATTTGTAATCTTCACTATTCGGGAAATGCATCTGGTATTCAAAGAGTATCGTAGCATCTTCAGGTACCTTTCTCCCTCCCCCAGTTGCATTATCAGTGGAATAAAAATTCGTTAGATCGATATACTTCACAAGGAGCATATCGTAATTTAATGAGCTTCACAGGAGTGCGAGATGTACGAAGCTTTCTGCCAATTTCGAGCAATGGGCAAAAAGCTTTAGAAAAATTAGGCATACCAATCTAGAATAGCTTGATGAGTTGGACTGTTTTATCCCTGCGCGTCACTAGTTTGCTAGATGGCCAGCTCACAAGAAACCCAATGGCCCAGAGTTGAATAGGGGAAGTCGATGCACTGGACAGCTGTTAGGAGATAGAAGCCTTCTATAAGGGCTATCCAACATGTTCTTTATTGTGTGTAAGGTAAGGCATTCTTACACACCGAGTTACGGCTTAATGTCCCATTCAAAGACGTTGACCTTTCCAAGGTCTATCGGTGTCCTCTTCTCGACGACAAAATTCCCCGCCCTGCCCACGGTCAGTAGGGGACACCGATGGGCTTGGAAAGGCCGCCGTCCGTCGTATGGGAGGTTAAGCCGTGGCCCCGTGTGCGGGAGAGCCATACCCTGTGCACGTTAAAGAACAGGCTGGATGGCCTTGACGAGAGGCTACCATCTGTCTCCCAACAGCTGTTCCAGTGGGTCCCCTCCCCCAACCTTCTCTGAGCCTTCATGGTCCTTGTGACCTGGCCATTTAGCCCATGGTGTGCAAAAAAGTGCCACTCAGAGGTAAAACAACCCAACAACCCAACCTTCTCGACGAAGACAGAGTTGTGTTTATCGAAAGATCTCAACGCAAGCGCAGTTGGGATTTGAACCGGGTTGGTCTGTTTTGACTCTGAACGGCCATTTGTTGCACAGAATAAGTTAAATAGCCAGGTCACAAAGACTCCCCCCCACACACACCAAGTATTCAGGAGAGGTTGGAGAAAGAGTATCCACTGTTAGGAGACAGATGAAATCTAGCTCTAACAGAGACAGGACTTGATCGAAGCTGCTGAAGAAATGGTCTCTAGTGACGTTAAACACAAAAAAAAAAATCAAAACTGAGGCCAATACTTGTTGACAACAGAACAAGCGTTGTCTATCACGAACCAGGCTATGACAGCTCGTTTGATGGATCAACTGCTGTACACACGTCAAATGCACGTAAATTACACTGCCCAGTATCATAGCAACAATGGTGAAGAGTTCAGTTTTATATTTGTTATTCTCGTACCCTTAGCGAATGGCAAACAACAGGTGAGGAAATATTGCAATTATCCCACCCTATAAAGGGTTTGGCTTTCGCCTGCCTTTATAAGTCACATTTACCAAAACGCTTTTGATGTAGTTGACATCTTGACAAGTTGTTGGACTGAAGCGTCATCAAATTGACTGTTCAGCATCACAGTTTCTTTGATTTAAACTTTCGAGATGAAGCTAACTTCTTAGATCTCATTTTTTGAAGACCAAACAGATTTTATATTGTCCAAAGAAAATATTTACATCATTTTAAAAACTCAGGGAAAAATAGAAACTGATAGAAAAACATAACTAAATATCAGGAATAATTTCGAAAAGACTAGTTCTAGAACGAATTTCTAACTTCTGACTGTAAATCGAAATAATTATTAATCGAATTAATTCTAACATTAAGAGACTAAAAAATGACATCAACGATATATCTTGTGTGCTGGCTGCTGTGTTCGTCTGCTCTGGTATCGTCTGCTATGGATCCAGGAACTTTCAAGCTCGCATTTAAAGACATGAGAAACGACCAAATAGTGTTTGCGAAATACAAAAAACTGTCTCGCATTCATTGTGCTGCAATGTGCAATAAAAATGATCAATGCAACGGTTTCGGCATTGATCCTGGTAACACTTGTTACCTAATGAATGGGGAAATACCAGAAGAAGGGTGTAATCAAAAAGCATGCAAACAACGGCCTGGTTCCTCGGTGTATGCGGTAAGTGTCAAATAGGATGTTTCTTAGTAACGTAGCTTTAGATCATTTTTTGTTCTGAAATAAAAATTTAAAATAAAAAAATAAAATTTCGATCTTCATCTTTTAAATTTCTTCCTTTCCATAGGATTCGGACTTTAATGTGTGAAATTTGGACCCTATGTCTCTCACTTCAATGGTTAACATCATAAAAAGTTGCTCAGCATTAAAAAAATGAGTTGTTGGGTTGGATTGTTTTACCTCTGAGCGGAACTTTTTTGCACACCATGGGCTAAATGGCCAGGTCACATGGACCCCGAAGGCTCAGAGAAGGTTAGGGGACCCACTGGAACAGCTGTTGGGAGACAGATGGTAGCCTCCCGTCAAGGCCATCCAGCGTGTTCTTTAACGTGCACAGGGTATGACTCTCCCGCACACGGGGCCACGGCTTAACGTCCCATCCGACGGACGGCGGCCTTTCCAAGCCCATCGGTGTCCCCTACTGACCGTGGGCAGGGCGGGGAATTTTTGCGGAGATAAATCTCAACGCTGACCCAGCTGGAACTCCAACCTGGGAACTACAGTTTACGAGCCTGGCGCGCTACCGACTGAGCCACCCCCGCCCCTTAAGAAAATGAAAACTCCCCAGTATGTGAATATCATTGGGACGGTTTTAGCTCGTAATCTGTAGTTTCATATTTCAGGTCCCACTTGGAACAGTGTTGAGATTTATCTCCGCTAAACGACCACCCTGCCTCGGTGAGAAAGGAGACGCCGATGGGCTCGGAAAGACAGCCGTCCGTTGGATCTGATGTGAAGCCGTGGCTCTTGTGCAGGATAATAATACCCCGTTCACGTTAGAGAACATATTGGATGGTCTTAATGGAAGTCTAAAATGATGGAGAGGTCATTGAATGGAAAGGCCAGTGGGTCCCCTTCTCCCAATCTTTTCTCTGAGCCCTTGGGATCGTTGTGACTTGGCCATTTAGCCCATTGTGTGCAAAAATGTGCGGTTCAGAGGTGAAACAACTGAATATCAGTTACCGGACAATTTCAGCGAAAAGATCGTTTTTTTTTTGAACTTCAATTATACGAATTAAATTCACAGGTTGTTTTCGAAAATAAAACCCAAATGAGTTTGTTCCGAGGCTTGTCCATTGAAACACAAAAAAAAGAATATTTCTATGTCTCCAATATATTTGGTCGTATACTAACCTTTATCATGGTCCCAAAGCTTTAGAAAGAGCCCTGTGACTATAAAATATCACAATAAAAAATAAATACTGTGATAGTAAATCTCTCCAAAAAAAAAGGTTCTCGGTGAATAATAATTATAAAGATTATTTTTGAAAATAATATAAACACGAAATATAATCAAAAATATTTTCAGCTGTAAGAAATGAATAAAATTGTGATCTTAATGCTGTACAGTCGCTCAAAAAAGTATCTGAACACTACGGTTGATTACAGAATTCAGAAAAAATATCTGGCAACGATTTTTTTAGAAATTAGTGATCTGGCAACCTTCGTGTCACGTGATTACAGAATTCAGGAAAAATATCTGGAGCGTGTACAGCAACTATACACGCTCCAGTTACCGTACACAGCAAACGAGCGTGTGCAGTTACTGCACACGCTCCAGTTTGCTGTGAACGGTAACTGCACACGCTCAATATTTCCGTGAGTGAGCCCACACGATCTAGTATCAAAACAATATGACCACCTACAGTCGCTCAAAAAAGTATCCGAACACTATGGTTGATTACAGAATTCAGAAAAAATATCTGGCAACGATTTTTTTTAGAAATTAGTGATCTGGCAACCTTCGTGTCACGTGATTACAGAATTCAGGAAAATATCTGGAGCGTGTACAGCAACTTCGTGTTGGGTTACGGCAACTGTACACGCTCCAGTTACCGTTCAACAGCAAACTGGAGCGTGCGCATTACTGCACAAGCTCCAGTTTGCTGTGAACGGTAACTGCACACGCTCAATATTTCCGTGAGTGAGCCCACACGATCTAGTATCAAAATAATATGACCACCTACAGTCGCTCAAAAAAGTATCCGAACACTATGGTTGATTACAGAATTCAGAAAAAATATCTGGCAACGATTTTTTTTAGCAATTAGTGATCTGGCAACCTTCGTGTCACGTGATTACAGAATTCAGGAAAAATATCTGGAGCGTGTACAGCAACTTCGTGTTGGGTTACAGCAACTGTACACGATTCAGTTACCGTTCACAGCAAACTGGAGCGTGTGCAGTCACTGCACACGCTCCAGTTTGCTGTGAACGGTAACTGCACACGCTCAATATTTCCGTGAGTGAGCCCACACGATCTAGTATCAAAATAATATGACCACCTACAGTCGCTCAAAAAAGTATCCGAACACTATGGTTGATTACAGAATTCAGAAAAAATATCTGGCAACGATTTTTTTTAGAAATTCGTGATCTGGCAACCTTCGTGTCACGTGACTGTACTGTCAATTGTGTGTTGAAAACTGCGTAATATAGCAATGGCATTTATAGGATAAGAATTGGTTTTGCTAAACTCTGACCAGTAATTTTGTGCACAAAATTAGGAAAATTGTCATGTCACAAGGACCCCAAGGGCTCAGAGCTGGGAAGGGGATTCACACAGCTATTAGAATACAGAGGGCCGTCTTAATTCAATCCATCAGCAGGGTATGATTTTCAGGCACACGGTGCCACGTCCTAACATTGTAAACAACAGATGTCAGCTTTTCCAAACCAATCGATGTCCTTTCTCACCGAGGACAGAACAGTGGTTAGCGGACTCAGGGTCAGGGTTCATCTCAGGCACAGATGGGATTCGAATCTAGGAACCTCGGATTACGAGCCTGTCGCTAGAGATTAAGCCAACCCACATCACTGAGGGTGGGATAATGCAAATATTTGACCTCGATACAGATGTTGAGAGTCCTGAAAATTTGCACCTGGGGGTAATTCGTGTCTTAGATCTCAGGGGGTAAAAATAAGAAAGGAGATCCGAGATATCCTTCGAGGTCAAACAGAGGTAAAATTTCGATTTAACCATTCTATCTACGTTTGTTGGAAACATTAAAATTGTTGTTTAGGAGTAATTCGGGGCCGTTGATTGCGGGAAAAATTATAGAATTTTAGGACCTACATGTCGTTCAAAGTCAGATAGTGGTTGTTGGGTTGTTTTACCTCTGAGCTGCACTTTTTTGCACACCATGGGCTAAATGGCCAGGTCACATTGACCCCAAAAGCTCAGAGAAGGTTGGGGGAGGGGACCCACTGGAACAGCTGTTGGGAGACAGATGGTAGCCTCCCGTCAAGGCCATCCAGCGTGTTCTTTAACGTGCACGGGGTATGTCTCTCCCGCACACGGGGCCACGGCTTAACGTCCCATCCGACGGACGGCGGCCTTTCCAAGCCCATCGGTGTCCCCTACTGACCGTGGGCAGGGCGGGGAATTTTGCGGAGATAAATCTCAACGCTGACTCAGCTGGGACTCGAACTTGGGAACTACAGATTACGAGCCTGGCGCGCTGTCGACTGAGCCACCCCCGCCCCCAGATAGTGGTCGGTGTGGTTGTTGAGAAATTAGAAGACACCTTATGCGACGATGCATTTCTCGCGTGATATATGATCGTTGGGGAGTTTATTGCATTTATATAAATATTTGTCAGTAATTTCTTTATTGTCATTTATCATGTTTATTTTAGCTCTGTCATTTCTGCTCTTTTCAGAAACAAGAACGAACAGAATCAGAAACAGAGGAACCTACAGGGTTGTAGTCTAATGCATATATAAGGTAGGTAAATGAAACTTTGCAATTTCCTTAAGCAGAGAGGATCTAAAGATGGGGGGGATCTGCCTCTCCCCTTTGACAATGCTAGTGATTACAATAGAAGATAAAAAATAATATTAAACTTATGTAAATTTCGTGCATTCTTCAATACATTTTTAAAGGCCGTTAAAACGGAGGATCAAATGTTTTCAGGGACATGCCCATGATTTATTTTCCAGGGAAGGTTTGAGAGTTCAACTTGCTGGGTGGAGGCCAAAGAATGAGATTGAGAAATAAAATGGATAAGAACTTAAAATGAAAGAACTGGGAATGAGACTTGAGTAGGTTTCACAATTACTAAAATATTCCACCGAATAGGAAAAGTTAAAATGATATTCTCTTTCGAATGAAATTTTACAGTTTTTTTTTACATGGGGCTAAAATAAAATTAGAAAAAGACAACCGTTTTGTATTTCAAAGCAGGTAGACAAGTTTCAGATATAGTATGAGATGACGGGGAGCAGAGTAGGATCCAGAGCTCTCGGACCCTTCTTCTAGGTACAGTCGCTCAAAAAAATATCCGAACACTATGGTTGATTACAGAATTCAGAAAAAATATCTGGAGGGTGTACAGCAACTGTACACGATTCAGTTAGCGTTCACAGTAAACTGGAGCGTGTGCAGTTACTGCACACGTTCCAGTTTGCTGTGAACGGTAACTGCACACGCTCAATATTTCCGTGAGTGAGTCCACACGATCTAGTATCAAAATAATATGGCACACCTACAGTCGCTCAAAAAAGTATCCGAACACTATGGTTGATTACAAAATTCAGAAAAAATATCTGGCAACGATTTCTTTTAGCAATTAGTGATCTGGCAACCTTCGTGTCACGTGTCACCAGGTCACTAATTTCTAAAAAAATCGTTGCCAGATATTTTTTCTGAATTTTGTAATCAACCATAGTGTTCAGATATTTTTTTGAGCGACTGTACGTCCCTGAATGTTATATTGCAATGGAAATCCACTCTCTTGTCTACATTTTTCCGGCCCGTTTTGAGTTTCTTGTCTCCCTGCAATTTATTTTTCGCTAGATTCGGACCTGTCCTTTAAGTAATTTTAAACTTATAGGAATTGCGAACTTGAATTTCTTTTCCTGTGTGATACCACGTGCTGCACTTTATGCGTTTGAAACTTTGCTGTGTTATGTGCTGTTGAAAATTGGACCTAATATGTGATGATGAGGTATTCGATTTTAAATGACTGATTGCTTTTTTTAATCTGTTTTATGCCAATGGGTACGATTAATCCACACAAATATGTAATATAGATGGTTTATTGGTAGATCCTACCTGGTCTGGGGCGGGGGTGGCTCAGTCGGTAGCGCGCCAGGCTCGTAATCTGTAGTTCTCAGGTTCGAGTCCCATCTGGGTCAGCGTTGAGATTTATCTCCGTAAAATTTCCCGCCCTGCCCACGGTCAGTAGGGGACACCGATGGGCTTGGAAAGGCCGCCGTCCGTCGGATGGGACGTTAAGCCATGGCTCCGTGTGCGGGAGAGACATTCCCTGTGCACGTTAAAGAACACGCTGGATGGCCTTGACGAGAGGCTACCATCTGTCTCCCAACAGCTGTTCCAGTGGGTCCCCTCCCCCAACCTTCTCTCAGCCTTCGGGGTCCATGTGACCAGGCCATTTAGCCCATGGTGTGCAAAAAAGTGACGCTCAGAGGTAAAACAACCCAACCTACCTGGTCTAATGGTTACAGTACGTGACTTCTACGATAAGTGCGGCATGTTATTGTGTAAGTGTTTGTGTGAGAAAATCAAACCTAATGTAGGTTATCTCTCTGTCCTTTGTAAAGTAACTACTTAACATTTTAATATAAAGCTTTCTTCGTTTTTGATAAATTTTTCCACAGTGAATATAAAAAATAATGTTTGTTTCGGTATATGCGCAATAGTACAAAGCCCTCCTTAATAAATTCCAAGGAAAAATTCGAATAGTTAACAGAAAAACACATTAGTTAATGAATAACTTGAACAATAAATTTTTAATGCCGATAAGAGTGGTAAAAAAATGAAACCAACCCTATAAGAAGATAGGTATTAAAGAAATACCTATCTTCTTATAGGGTTGGGTTGGGTTGTTTTACCTCTGAGCGGCACTTTTTTGCACACCATGGGCTAAATCGCCAGGCCACAAGGACCCCGAAGGCTCAGAGAAGGTTGGGGGAGGGGACCCACTGGAACAGCTGTTGGGAGACAGATGGTAGCCTCCCGTCAAGGCCATCCAGCGTGTTCTTTAACGTGCACATGGTATGGCTCTCCCGCACACGGGGCCACGGCTTAACGTCCCATCCGAAGGACGGCGGCCTTTTCAAGCCCAGCGGTGTCCCCTACTGACCGTGGGCAGGGCGGGGAATTTTGCGGAGATAAATCTCAACGCTGACCCAGCTGGGACTCGAACCTGGGAACTACAGATTACGAGCCTGGCGCGCTACCGACTGAGCCACCCCCGCCCCTCTTCTTATAGGGCCCTAAATAGTAGAAAATAAAACCTAAAGCATATCGATGGTGCAATCAATCACTGAGTTTGTATTCACTTCAGAGGAAGATAAGGTCTGGAAATCTTGTTGAGTAAGTTGGGTTGGGTTGTTTTACCTCTGAGCGGCACTTTTTTGCACACCATGGGCTAAATGGCCAGGTCACATGGACCCCGAAGGCTCAGAGAAGGTTAGGGGACCCACTGGAACAGCTGTTGGGAGACAGATGGTAGCCTCCCGTCAAGGCCATCCAGCGTGTTCTTTAACGTACACAGGGTATGGCTCTCCCGCACACGGGGCCACGGCTTAACGTCCCATCCGACGGACGGCGGCCGTTCCAAGCCCAGCGGTGTCCCCTACTGACCGTGAGCAGGGCGGGGAATTTTGCGGAGATAAATCTCAACGCTGACCCAGCTGGGACTCGAAGCTGGGAACTACAGATTACGAGCCTGGCGCGCTACCGTGTTAAGTAAGTAAATCGGTGCCTATAATCCTTTGAAGTAAATGTGAACTCAGTGACTGATTGCACCGTCGATGTGCTTTACTTTTATTTACCCCTTTTGGAGTAAGTAAAAGGGTTTAACCCAAAACGGGTTTAACTTGCCCCTCTTGGAGTCATGTTTCAGGTAGCCCAGGAGATTGGAGACGTCACAAGCTTTAATTTGAGATATGACTCGTTAAAGTTGTACCCCGCGAAAATTCGCCCCCCCCCCTATTTTATTACGGGGAATAGTGGGGGTAAAATTTGAAATTGTTTACGACCGTCATTATACCAGCTTTCATTTGACACCTAACTCATAACTGAAGCTCTGGCGTTCAGAAGATACAGCAGAACGGCTTTCACATTTCACATTTTTTAGGGGGAAGTAATCATGGGGGTAATGCTTATAGCCTATGGCATTCCCCACGTCACAGGGGCGGGGGTGGCTCAGTCGGTAGCTCGCCAGGCTCGTAATCTGCAGTTCCCAGGTTCGAGTCCCAGCTGGGTCAGCGTTGAGATTTATCTCCGCAAAATTCCCCGCCCTGCCCACGGTCAGTAGGGGACACCGATGGGCTTGGAAAGACCGCCGTCCGTCGGATGGGACGTTAAGCCGTGGCCCCGTGTGCGGGAGAGCCATACCCTGTGCACGTTAAAGAACACGCTGGATGGCCTTGACTGGAGGCTACCATCTGTCTCCCAACAGCTGTTCCAGTGGGTCCCCTCCCCCAACCTTCTCTGAGCCTTCGGGGTCCATGTGACCTGGCCATTTAGCCCATGGTGTGCAAAAAAGTGCCGCTCAGAGGTAAAACAACCCAACCCATGAATATTCGCTCAGTGTTCAAAGTGTTGTGATAGCTGGAATATTTAACAGCAGCGTTTCGTGAAAATTTGTGAAATCTTTCAATAGTATGAATTTCTACCGTTGGAGGGCGATGAATTCGAATATGATGAAATTTTTGTCACTGAAAGCGAGCTTTCCTTTACTCAGCAGAGATGATTAAACTTTCTACTTTTTTGTTAAGCGAAAAAAAATATATGAAAATCGATAGAAGGACAAAATTTCCTCAGGAGCTTACAACTTTATTAAATATTTATAAACATGAAACTGTTGACCTATCATAGTTTTTGTATATATGTTGACTGTGTTATTATTTATTAAGAAATCATACAGGTGGTTTTTTTGTATAAAAAGGATTAAAAAAGTATTTCTTGGCTGCATGCCATGTTGAACATATGTTTACAGTTCTTAGATAACATAAAATTAGGGTTTTTTTATTTCATTTCCTACTCTTATATATTATGTATATTGCCTATTTGTGATGTTTCATTTAATCGTTTTTTTAATTAATTATATTTCTTTTATTCTTAAAATTGGTTTTAAATTTATTTTTTGTATTACCAAATGTAATATGTACTACAACAATCTAATGAAGCTTTCGTTTTTTGGTTGTTTATATGTTGATCAATTTTAATGTAGAATTTCTAATGATAATAAACTTAAACTTGTATTTATTTCAGCACAGACCAATATCTCATTAAAGGTGTTGAAATCCTGTAATCGGAAAAAAAATATTGTAAGACTAATTTCGGGATGGCTGCCATCAACAATATGATCAAGTGGCTAATATCAGACGATTCAATAGTCATTATTTTCGTAATACAGCTTTATCAAGAATTAGGTAATAAGTAGATGTGTTAGAAAATCACAAATGTTTATTTTTAGTGTTTAAATATTTAAAATTTTCTCCTAACTAATTATATTGAATTTTTTTAGATATAATGGGTCATTTTCATTTGCAAAAACATTTGGTTCATATTTGTGGCTATAATTTGAGAAAACAATTAATATTTAGAGTGGCTAATGTTTCACTAGATTAGTTTTAAATAAATATCTTTGCAAAGCAAGTGTAAAAATCCCAATAAAAAATATGCTAAAAACTTAAACAAAATGTTGCTTTTTCTTAACCAATGACTGAACTTTCCTCAATGTCCTATAAAGCAACACTCAAAATGAAACAAATTTAACAAAAAAAAAAGAAATATTATAACTAAATTCATTTCTTACATTAAATTAGTATCAATCATTGAAACGTTAAGTTTTTTGTATCTACTCGTTGAATGTTAAAAATTGGACATCAGACTGGGTATAAATGTTTCGACTGACATAAAACTTCTCATTAATATCATCCTGTCACATCTGACAGAGAGAAAACGCATTCACACTATCCTTTTAAATCTGAGTGAAACGTACAGTCACTCAAAAAAGTATCCGAACACTATGGTTGATTACAGAATTCAGAAAAAATATCTGGGAACGATTTTTTTTAGAAATTAGTGATCTGGCAACCTTCGTGTCACGTGATTACAGAATTCAGGAAAAATATCTGGAGCGTGTACAGCAACTGTACACGCTCCAGTTACCGTTCACAGCAAACTGGAGCGTGTGCAGTAACTGCACACGCTCCAGTTTGCTGTGAACAGTAACTGCACACGCTCAATATTTCCTTGAGTGAGCCCACACGATCTAGTATCAAAATAATATGACCACCTACAGTCGCTCAAAAAAGTATCCAAACACTATGGTTGATTACAGAATTCAGAAAAAATATCTGGCAAAAATATCGTGTCACGTGACACGAAGGTTGCCAGATCACTAATTTCTAACAAAAAATCATTGCCAGATATTTTTTCTGAATTCTGTAATCAACCATAGTGTTTGGATACTTTTTTGAGCGACTGTACCTTTACTAAATTTTTAAGTGATTCAGTTTCACTACTACCCATGAGGACTTTTGACTCTTGTTCTATGCATTTTCAAGACAGATAAAATAAATAAATACCCCCTCAAGCAGCTGCTTGCCACAGAGGTCTGACAGGAGTCTGTCAGTTTATATGCCAAAGTAAAAGATCTGAGAGGATGGCAGGACCTCAGCAGAAAAACAACACATACATCCATGCCGCCTTACCCGAGGTTCTGAACCCAGGTCCCGTAGATCAGTAGCCAAGCGTGCTAACCAGTCCTGTGTCAACTACCTGACAAAAATAACACCATCAGCAAATGAACCTCAATATTCAATTTTAAACGCTTCAAGGGTATCTCATTGGCACAATAACAACAGAATCATTATAAACTTAACCTTGGCAAAAGCAACTTTGTAACATTTACCTCCTTCATGCAGCACATCACGAAGCTGGAAAGGAAATCATTTGAAAAGAAACATCTTTCTCTGACATTGAGACACGTTACACTCACGAAATGAATTATGCTCTCGCTGTCCAAAGCTGAAGTTTAGTGAGACACATTTCGCACTTTTTACGCAAGCTCACACGCAACTTTCTTCTCTGAAAGAGGTGAAGTAGATCTCCCTAGAGATGTCTTGTGTTTATCACGATATAACACAGGAAAAAATATCAATTCTTTCAATGCTACGTTCCTGTTCTTTTCCAACTCCTAGGGCTTCGGGATTTTAATATTTAATTACTTTCAGTCCATTAAAACAGAAATGTATCTCTTTCGCATTCTCAGTGACCAACTCTGTTTGTGCGGAAAGGGGAAGGGCAGAGATTAGAATTTTGGAAACAGATTTGTATCTGGTTTTTTTTTTCCAAAACGGCGAATTCTTACGTATCAATCATTCGTTTTCCTGAATACGATGAAATTTGTGATGCTAATGATTTCAAATCGTTGGCTTATGTTACTGTACGTTGTGGCAAGTGTTAGCAGTGAGTTTAGAAGTACTGGCTTCACTCTATCCGTGAGAAATATGTTGGATGAAAGTCGTGTGTTCAAAACTTTCGGTAGATTGAATCGTAGACATTGTGCTGCAGTGTGTTTCAGGAACGATAACTGCTTGGGATTCGGTGTTGATGATGAAGAAAACTGCTCCTTGTTAAATGAAGAAGTCAACGAAAAAATCTGTGAAGGTAACAAGTGTAAAGAATACCCAGGGATCACGGTATACATGGTAACGTATGTTTACGGTTTTCAATTTCAATTGGTTTTTCAGAGGTGTATTGTTATATACAGCATTGAGTTCCAGTTGGAATAATAGATGTTGTAATGGACGTGTGTTCTGTTTCTGTTATTTTCCTCTGATGGCAGATTGGTTACTGATGAATGAGACCTGGGTTGAAGCCCTGGATAAGATATAGATGTTTCTTTTCTGTGTTGTCTTTCTGATGAGGTCTCGCCTTCCTCACAGATATCCTTTATGTCATTTTACATTGACAGCCACCTTGTCAGACGTCTGTGACAAGCAGCTATTTGAAGGGTAAATTAGTTGTTATTTTTATTTATTTATTTTCATTACAGTGTCCCGTGGCCGAGTGGTTAGCGCGCTTCGCTACTGATCTATGGGACCTGTGTTCGAGCCCCGGGTAAGGCATGGATGTTCGTGTTGTTTTCTGCTGAGGTCCTGCCATCCTGTCAGATCTTCTACTGTGGCATATAAACTGACAGGCTCCTGTCAGACCTCTGTGGCAAGCAGCTGCTTGAGGGGGTATTTATTTATTTTTTTTAAGACGGAAAGGATACTTACAAAAGTGTCCGATATGCCCTTGAATTCATGTCTTCGATACAAACTTCAAGTTTTGATAATGATTTTCTAGAAAGACTTTAACCCTACAAGTTAACACGGGTGAAATTTAACAGAGCCAGACTTTGAAAAAATAACACTAGAGTTTTTTGTTTCGTAAATTTTGTGCAAACTGGGAACCTTAAAATAAATGAATGTTTATTATTCCAAATTTTGTTTTGAAGTTTCATTCTAATAGTAGCATTAAAGGGTTTAGACCATTATGAAGTAAAAAAGATCCTCTCAGGACTACGTCAACTTACTACTGCTAAGACCTGAAAGAATAAAATGATGATTTCCTTGCTTTTTCGATATTTCGATATATTATTTACAATTCGATATTTCGCTAATTTCACCAAGAGTTAATGAGTTGAACTGGAAACAATTAAACTCATCAAACGGAAAACAAACCATTTTCAATGGTTCAGACAAATATTGGGTTTGGAAGCTGATAAAAATAAATGCTTCTACAAATTCAGTGACCGGTACATGAAGCACTAGTTTCAGGCGGCAGTTATACAAAAGTTTTCTACAGTTTAATCTTCATACTAACTATCTAACTTTAACATTCAAGAAATTTTTACTTGTCAAAAGGCACACGAAAGCATTAGGAACATATATTTATATACATTTTCTACTGTTAAACACAATATATTTCTGAATTATGGAGTACAGTCGCTCAAAAAAGTATACGAACACTACGGTTGATTACAAAATTCAGGAAAAATATCTGGAGCGTGTACAGCAACTGTACACGCTCCAGTTACCGTTCACAGCAAACTGGAGCGTGTGCAGTTACTGCACTGGTTTAAAATATTTATGTGAGTGAGCCCACACGATCCAGGTCTTTGTGAGCTCACACGATCCAATGTGCTGTGAACATTAACCGCAACCGCTCCAGTTTGCTGTGAACGGTAACTGCACACGCTCAATATTTCCGTGAGTGAGCCCACACGATCCAGGTCTTTGTGAACTCACACAATCCAATGTGCTGTGAACATTAACCGCAACCGCTCCAGTTTGCTGTGAACGGTAACTACACACGCTCCATATTCATTGCATTATATATTCATACGCATTATATATATTAAAAAATATCCGAACACTATGGTTGATTACAGAATTCAGAAAAAATATCTGACAACTATTTTTTTAGAAATTAGTGATCTGGCACCTTCGTGTCACGTGACACGAAGGTTGCCAGATCACTAATTTCTAAAAAAATAGTTCCCAGATATTTTTTCTGAATTCTGTAATCAACCGTAGTGTTCGGATACTTTTTTGAGCGACTGTACCTACATAGTAGTTTTGCTTTGTAGTATATTTGGGTTTTATTTACCGAAAATAATATGCATATAATGCCTTCTGAACAAGTGTAGGGACATAAACAGATGTATATACTTGAGCTATGATTCCGGTGTTTTGCCCAGCTATGCCGCCATGACACCAGCTCCTCACTGGTCCAATGGCACAGCTATACGAGTTCGCCTTCTGGTATATATAGAATTCTGTGGTGCTAACTTATAAAATACAGTAACTCCCAATACGTGTGGAAAAAACTCATAATTTAACAGTATTTTGATAATGAAATAGTTCATTTTGAGAGCAGCGACTATTAACTGTTTATATTAAGCAGAATATTATAATGGCCCGGTTTGAATAAGGAAAATAAAGGTTCAGCTTGTTTGGAGTATAATTAGTGCTGTATCCAATGTACGTGTGTTGAGGAGGGGGGAGGAGGGAATTATGGGTTATAAACTCCACATCCTTTGAGGGTTCTCCCTCTCTCTATATATACAGGGTGAATCTGAAAAAGTGGGCAAAACTTTACGGGGTGGTAGAACGCAGCTATACGAGCAATATTCGTCATAGAATGTATGGTCGGAACGCAAACGGCGAACCGCTAGGTGGCGTTGGAAATGGTATAAAAGGGCGGTCCTCGCACCCAACGGCATTTCTACCGTGGATTGCCGAGAGGATGGCTGGATCGCCGGATCTCTCGTGTTTGGACTTTTTCCTGTGGGGCCATATGAAAATCCTAATCTACGAGTGCCCCATTGAAACCGATATGGATCTAGTCGCCAGGATCGCCGTTGTTGCCGGCGATATTCGGGAAATGCCTGGTGTCTTCGCAAATGTGCGTCAGTCCCTATCCCGCAGGTGTGAAACCTGCATTACAGCTGGCGGCAGCTCTTTTGAGCAATATCTTTGTGCATGCACCTCAATTACATTCCTGTTAATAAAACGTTTTCTGAACTATATCCTCTCCTTTTTGTGTTCATTCTTTAAATGTGACAGTGGAAAACTACCTTTTAACTTCTCACCGCTTGCGTTCCGACCATACATTCTGTGACGAATATTGCTCGTATAGCTGCGTTCTACCACCCCGTAAAGTTTTGCCCACTTTTTCAGATTCACACTGTATATATAGCCAGCCCTATTGGCTACTGATCAAAAGGACCTGGATTTGATCCACACCTCCTACAACGAAAGGTCAGTAAATCAAGTATGAAATCTGCATTAGTAGTCCTGTAATCTAGAAAATTCTTAGAATATCTATTTGCATTATTACTACTGGTGTACTTTTGTACTAACATTTATATTAAAGTTTATTTATAAATATACCATATTTAAAAAGTAAATTATTCGCATATATTAGCATTATGATATTTCTAATAAATACGACTAATTTTTTTCTGAATAAGGTACATTTATAAACAAACATTATTATAAATAATAGTACACCAGTAATGAAATTAGTAATATATTTCTAAGAATTTTTCTAGATATAGGACTACTTACGATGACGTCACAACTTGGTTCATCGGCCTTCTGTTATAGGAGGTGTTGGTTTGATAACCGGGTAGGGCATGGGTGTTTTTGTTGCTCTCTATGATGATGCCTCGCCTTCCACACAGATCTCTGTGACGTATTAAACAGATTGGCTTCTGTCAACCCTCTGCAGAAAGCAGCTGATTGAGGGGTATTTTTTTTTTGCTGTATCAATCAATCAGTTTTATTTCATCATCATATACAATGTGCAATATGGAAAAATATGAGAGAATTCAAAAACCACATGATTTGCATAGACTACTAAAGGAAATTAATACCAAAATCAACAACGACTTACTCACTAGAAAGATCACAAACAATATGCGCCATTTTTCCGAAAAATGTACAATAAATTTATACTTTACACTAGTTCGACATATGTGCAACATCTTCGAAAGAAAGAAGAAAAGCTCTTTATTTATTTTTATGCACTTTTTTTATTTATTTATATTTTATTAAGAGGCAAAACTGATAGAAGATTTTAGGTGCGATATATAAATAATGCTTATGAGCAATTTATTTTTTTCTCAGAGGAAATGTATATTTGAATTCTCCAAAGTTATATAAATCCGACTAAATTTTAAACCTAAAGCAATTCTGCTTAAAAAATACCAATGCTCTAAAAATAAATACATGTCTAATACTGAAATTGCTTACAAACATCCATTTTGTTTTCCTAAAGCAAAATGTGTGTTGTTTTACTGCTGAGGTCTCGCCATCCTCATAGACCTTTCTACTAAGGCGTATTAAACTGATCCTATCAGACCTCTATGGTAAACAGCTGCTTGAGGGGTATTTACTTATTATTTTTTATTATTTATAATCCCCAAAATATCAAACACTCGAGTGTGGTTTCTGATACTACTTTCTGGGTACTCCACGGAACGTAATAACGATTCCGGTTCAGCAGAAAGAAAACCGGTTCGGTGTTTATAGAATAATAATGGTTGTGGATTAAGTATAGAGTAGAATAATTGATCGATATATACTAATGATTCTGGCTTGTGGTACAATATCAGATTGTGTTGAGTAGAGTGCAATAATTATTTGGGTTTAGTAGAGAAAATAACGGTTAGAACAAGTATGATAGCCAACATTGCAATATAGATGACAGAATTGCATAAGAGATCACGCATTTAAAAGAAGTGAGGCATCACCTATTTGACCCATTGTCCTCACTTTGTCTTTTAAGTAATGAGCAACATCCTTACCTCATTCATTCTCATCAACAGCTCCAACTGAAAAGTTGAATCATCGTGTGCCAAATTGTCAGCTTAGTTTAAAAAATGTTTTTTTTTTCAGATTTATAAATTATCGAATATCCCAGTCTATACCTTCCAAAGCCTTCTTCATACGATAATCGAGGCGGGGGGGGGGGGGGCTCAATCGGTAGCGCGCCAGGCTCGTAATCTGTAGTTTTCAGGTTCGAGTCCCAACTGGGTCAGCGTTGAGGTTATCTCCGCAAAACTCCCCGCCCTTCCCACGGTCAGTAGGTGACACCGATGGGCTTGGAAAGACCGCCGTCCGTAGGATGGGACGTTAAGCCGTGGCTCCGTGTGCGGGACAGCCATACCCTGTGCACGTTAAAAAACACGCTGGATGGCCTTGACGGGAGGCTACCATCTGTCTCGTAACAGCTGTTCCACTGGGTCCCCTCCTCCAACCTTCTCTGAGCCTTCGGAGTCCTTATGACCTGGCCATTTAGCCCATTGTGTGCAAAAAACTGCAGATCAGAGGTAAACAACCCAACCTGTAACAGCAATAAAAATCACTAAAATAAACAATAAAAAATACCCCTGAAGCTGCTGCTTGGTTTATACGTCAGATAGAAGATCTATGAGAAAGGCGAGACCTCAGAAGAAAACCAACACAAACACCCATGCCTTACACTGGGCTCCAACCTTGATCCCTCTGATCAGTAGCCAAGAGCGCTAACCATTCGGCTACGTACCGTGCGCTAAACAGGGAAACAATATTTCTGAGTCCCAATTTTTTTTCTGATATCATGCTCTCGTGGCTTCATACGATTTACCAACAGCAACAGGTTTCAATCGATGTAACCCATCTGCTTTGGCACAGGTTAACTCTTAAATCTTTCCTTACAAATCACGGTCTGGTATAAATCCCGATTAGAGCTTTCATATCTACAGGTCTGTGTGTTTTCCTAAGGTCGAAAACCAAAATAAAGCAGTCTCTTTAGCGTTATAAATCTATAATACATTTAAGAGTCTGTCTGTGTGTGTGTCTGTTTTTTCGAAAACTCCTCCTGGACGGACAGAGCTAGGACCATCAAACTTTGCCTACAGTTCATTTCATCGTAACTTAGTGCACGGCACAGTTTCGACACCAGAAAATTAGTCCCTCCCTCAAAAGTTGACGATGAAACATCTGTCCATTGATAACTATGAGCATTGATAACGTACTACTTCATTCATAACTTTCGGCTCTCCATTCCTAAGGTAGGCGACTGCAGCGCCCCCAGGGATTTCAGACACTTGGGGCGATCAAGCCTTCAACCATCCTTATAATCTCTCTGTGTGGGCTCCTAACTGTTACATTTATGGATTTGTTGGCCACACCAGCTGGGTCAGCGTTGAGATTTATCTCCACAAAATTCCCCGCCTTGCCCACGGTCAGTAGGGGACACCGATGGGCTTGGAAAGGTCACCGTCCGTCGGATGGGACGTTAAGCCGTGGTGCCGTGTGCGGGAGAGCCATACCCTGTGCACGTTAAAGAACAGGCTGGATGGCCTTGACGGGAGACTATCATCTGTCTCCCAACAGCTGTTCCAGTGGGTCCCCTCCCCCAACCTTCTCTGAGCCTTCGGGGTCCATGTGACCTGGCCATTTAGCCCATGGTGTGCAAAAAAGTGCCGCTCAGAGGTAAAACAACCCAAAACAAATTGTTAGCCACACCTAGTGCCTACAGATAAATCCGAGGTCACGTGGAGAGAAGGAACTAGGAATCCGATCGAACCCCTATGCAATAAGAGGCAAGTGGGGCCACCACACCAAAATTCTCTACCGATCTGTTGATTACCTGCGGAAGTAAATGGAGTCGAAAACTTCCGCCACCGGTACCATTATTTCGGGCGAAAAGGAGTGTCCACGCACACGTTCGGAATGCTCCTTCTACTCTGAGTCATTACATCAAATCCCGAGCGACTCCGGACATTCTACTAGTCCGATACAAAATCATGGTCTTCTTAATGAATTCACGCATTAAGGAGTAACTAAACGCGGATATAAAGTTTTTCTAATCCTCTTTCAGTTACTCTTACTCTTACGTTAAGTTCTGAAGTTGATTTTATTATCCTCTTTTAACGAACTTAAAGATTCGCCAAATGTGCTCATGTTCCATTCATATAAAGTCCCATAGAATTACAGGGCGGGGTGGCTCAGTCGGTAGCGCGCCAGGCTCGTAATCTGTAGTTCCCAGGTTCGAGTCCCAGCTGGGTCAGCGTTGAGATTTATTTCCGCAAAATTCCCCGCCCTGCCCACGGTCAGTAGGGGACACCGTTGGGCTTGGAAAGGCCGCCGTCCGTCGGATGGGACGTTAAGCCGTGGCCCCGTGTGCGGGAGAGCCATACCCTGTGCACGTTAAAGAACACGCTGGATGGCCTTGACGGGAGGCTACCATCTGTCTCCCAACAGCTGTTCCAGTGGGTCCCCTCCCCCAACCTTCTCTGAGCCTTCGGGGTCCATGTGACCTGGCCATTTAGCCCATGGTGTGCAAAAAAGTGTCGCTCAGAGGTAAAACAACCCAACCCAACCCAACTGTTACATTTATGGATTTGTTGGCCACACCAGCTGGGTCAGCGTTGAGATTTATCTCCACAAAATTCCCCGCCTTGCCCACGGTCAGTAGGGGACACCGATGGGCTTGGAAAGGTCACCGTCCGTCGGATGGGACGTTAAGCCGTGGTGCCGTGTGCGGGAGAGCCATACCCTGTGCACGTTAAAGAACAGGCTGGATGGCCTTGACGGGAGACTATCATCTGTCTCCCAACAGCTGTTCCAGTGGGTCCCCTCCCCCAACCTTCTCTGAGCCTTCGGGGTCCATGTGACCTGGCCATTTAGCCCATGGTGTGCAAAAAAGTGCCGCTCAGAGGTAAAACAACCCAAAACAAATTGTTAGCCACACCTAGTGCCTACAGATAAATCCGAGGTCACGTGGAGAGAAGGAACTAGGAATCCGATCGAACCCCTATGCAATAAGAGGCAAGTGGGGCCACCACACCAAAATTCTCTACCGATCTGTTGATTACCTGCGGAAGTAAATGGAGTCGAAAACTTCCGCCACCGGTACCATTATTTCGGGCGAAAAGGAGTGTCCACGCACACGTTCGGAATGCTCCTTCTACTCTGAGTCATTACATCAAATCCCGAGCGACTCCGGACATTCTACTAGTCCGATACAAAATCATGGTCTTCTTAATGAATTCACGCATTAAGGAGTAACTAAACGCGGATATAAAGTTTTTCTAATCCTCTTTCAGTTACTCTTACTCTTACGTTAAGTTCTGAAGTTGATTTTATTATCCTCTTTTAACGAACTTAAAGATTCGCCAAATGTGCTCATGTTCCATTCATATAAAGTCCCATAGAATTACAGGGCGGGGTGGCTCAGTCGGTAGCGCGCCAGGCTCGTAATCTGTAGTTCCCAGGTTCGAGTCCCAGCTGGGTCAGCGTTGAGATTTATCTCCGCAAAAATTCCCCGCCCTGCCCACGGTCAGTAGGGGACACCGATGGGCTTGGAAAGGCCGCCGTCCGTCGGATGGGACGTTAAGCCGTGGCCCATGTGCGGGAGAGCCATACCCTGTGCACGTTAAAGAACACGCTGGATGGCCTTGACGGGAGGCTACCATCTGTCTCCCAACAGCTGTTCTAGTGGGTCCCCTCCTCCAACCTTCTCTGAGCCTTCGGGGTCCATGTGACCTGGCCATTTAGCCCATGGTGTGCAAAAAAGTGCCGCTGAGAGGTAAAACAACCAACAACACGATTAAAACTGATGGAGTTGATGGCCATGATAATCCTTCGCCAAAAAATATAGGTTATCGTTTTATGTATTCAACTATCTTCTAAGGTGATTTCATATTTTCTAACTTAATACAAATATACTGCTCAAAAAAATTAGGGGATATTTCAAAATGAATATGAAACGATAAAAATATCCGCTAATTTTTGTGAGCAATATATTTAAAAAACATATAACGTGCATACAAAGTTTTGTGCAAGTTTTACATTATTTTGTTCACTAATCACATCAATTACCCAATGTCTACTGAACGGAAGTAAACATTTATTTAAGACTAATAAATTTCGAAAGACTAATATTCTAGAGATTGGAGTTGGCTCAGTCGTTAGCAAGGCGGGCTCGTTATCTGAAGTTTTCAGGTTCGAATCCCAATTGTGCCAGAAAATCGAGATTTAAATTGATTTAATTATAGACGCAGAAAAGAAAGCATCGATAACTGATCGTATATTTGTATGCCCCCCTCCCACGATTACAGTCAATTCATTTATTTAAAATTTAGCAGACATTTTCCGACTATTAAAGATTAGGTAACCTCTTAAATTTCTGCGAAATTACTCGAACCATTATTAAACCAATTGCTTTTTTACCAGACTAACGACCAAGCATAATAAGCGTTAAGAAATCTTGCAATAACCAACTGGGCTGTAAATGGTAGCTAGCCATTTATTACAATTAAATTTAAAACAGGGATTAGATATACATGAATGTTACCTATTGCTGTGCCTCATGATTCAGATGAAAATGTGAAAAAGTTTTTACGAACAACTACAAGACATTTTGGATTCTGTGGGGGTTGTTGGGTTGGGTTGTTTTACCTCTGAGTGGCACTTTTTTGCACACAATGGGCTAAATGGCCAGGTCACATGGACCCCGAAGGCTCAGAGAGGATTGGGGGAGTGGACCCACTGGAATAGCTGTTGGGAGACAGATGGTAGCCTCCCGTCAAGGCCATCCAGCGTGTTCTTTAACGTTGGGTTGTTTTACCTCTGAGCGTACTTTTTTGCACACCATGGGCTAAATGGCCAGGTCACATGGACCCCGAAGGCTCAGAGAAGGTTGGGAGAGGGGACTCACTGGAACAGCTGTTGGGAGACAGATGGTAGCCTCCCGTCAAGGCCATCCAGCGTGTTCTTTAACGTGCACAGGGTATGGCTCACCCGCACACGGGGCCACGGTTTAACGTCCCATCCATCGGTCTCCCCTACTGACCGTGAGTAGGACGGGGAATTTTTGCGGAGATAAATCTCAACGCTGACCCAGCTGGGACTCGAACCTGTGAACTACAGATTACGAGCCTGGCGCGCTACCGACTGAGCCACCCCCGCCCCACGTTCAGAGGAAATGACTGTCTTTTGATATGCCTGCTGTGTGAGGAAATATTTTAGTAGTTAAACTGCAGTTAACGTTATTTTGAAACTTAATGTTTCTAGATGCAAACGTTAAAGTCATTGTATCCAATATTGCACACTGAAAAATGATCAGATTTCCAGAGACAGTTGTATGCAGCAATAGAACTCTGAAGGGATGTTAAGAGTCCCCTCCCGCTCAGAGGTAAAACAACCCAACCCAACCCATTGGGTTGGGTTGTTTTACCTCTGAGCGGCACTTTTTTGCACACCATGGGCTAAATGGCCAGGTCACATGGACCCCGAAGGCTCAGAGAAGGTTGGGGGAGGGGACCCATTGGAACAGCTGTTGGGAGACAGATGGTAGTCTCCCGTCAAGGCCATCCAGCGTGTTCTTTAACGTTGGATTGTTTTACCTCTGAGCGGCACTTTTTTGCACACCATGGTCTAAATGGCCAGGTCACATGGACCCCGAAGGGTCAGAGAAGGTTGGGGGAGGGGACCCACTGGAACAGCTGTTGGGAGACAGATGGTAGCCTCCCGTCAAGGCCATTCAGCGTGTTCTTTAACATTGGGTTGTTTTACCTCTGAGCGGCACTTCTTATGCACACCATGGGCTGAATGACCAGGTCACATGGACCCCGAAGGCTCAGAGAAGGTTGGGGGAGGGGACCCACTGGAACAGCTGTTGGGAGACAGATGGTAGCCTCCCGTCAAGGCCATTCAGCGTGTTCTTTAACATTGGGTTGTTTTACCTCTGAGCGGCACTTCTTATGCACACCATGGGCTGAATGGCCAGGTCACATGGACCCCGAAGGCTCAGAGAAGGTTGGGGGAGGGGACCCACTGGAACAGCTGTTGGGAGACAGATGGTAGCTTCCCGTCAAGGCCATTCAGCGTGTTCTTTAACATTGGGTTGTTTTACCTCTGAGCGGCACTTCTTATGCACACCATGGGCTGAATGGCCAGGTCACATGGACCCCGAAGGCTCAGAGAACGTTGGGGGAGGGGACCCACTGGAACAGCTGTTGGGAGACAGATGGTAGCCTCCCATCAAGGCCATTCAGCGTGTTCTTTAACATTGGGTTATTTTACCTCTGAGCGGCACTTCTTATGCACACCATGGGCTGAATGGCCAGGTCACATGGACCCCGAAGGCTCAGAGAAGGTTGGAGGAGGGGACCTACTGGAACAGCTGTTGGGAGACAGATGGTAACCTCCCGTCAAGGCGATCCAGGGTGTTCTTTAACGTGCACAAGGTATGGCTCTCCCATACACGAGGCCACGGCTTAACGTCCCATCCGACGGACGGCGGCCTTTCCAAGCCCATCGGTGTCCCCTACTGACCGTGGGCAGGGCGGGGAATTTTGCGGAGATAAATATCAGCGCTGACTCAACTGGGACTCGAACCTGGGAACTACAGATTATGAGCCTGGCGCGCTACCGACTGAGCAACCCCCACCCACTTCTCAGCGGGAATGCCAGTGATGTTTTTTATGACATAAAGCTTTAATTAAAGATTTATTTCAGCTAGATTTAAAACAAGGCTTAAAGATGTGAATGTTATCTGTTTCTATGTCCCTAGATGTGATGTGCTCAGATGAAGAGAAAGTAAGGTTTTAAACACAATGTCAGGATGTTTTGAATTCTGTCAAAAAAGGGGATATTATTCTTCTGCTTCGTGAATTCAGTGCCCAAGTTGTTACTGAATCTGATCTTTAGGTAGGAGTGATATGTCCTTTCAGCACTAGTTACAATAGCAATGGGAAAGTCCAAAAAGTAAGTAAACTTAACAGTTTGAGAATAACTAACACTACATAATAAAAACACAGGAATATATAAAAATACATATGGTTTTACCCGATGCATGTTGTCAACAAAGTAGTGTAGAATTGAACAAAGCACAGGAATATGATTATGCATTAATTGCAACTAATTTGCTAGCTCTGCTAGAAAAGCCAGGTTGTATAAGGGAGTTTAAATTGGGTCTGACCATTATCTTGTTAAAAGAAACTGAAGCTTAAATGTTTTGCTGCATTCAAAAGAATTACTTTTAACTCTAAAGCTCTATGAGACTGTCAGATAGCCAAAGCTTACTATGACAGGTTACTTAGTCACTATGATAACTGTTTACAACTAAGGTTCTGGATGCATGGGACCATTTTAAACAGACTATTCTTGAAAGCCAACAACTTGAAAGCCTGTTTTTGGGTAATTTTCGTTTGAGTGCGAAGACTAATTTCTGGAAAAAATAAGTGCATGCCTAGGTGGAATCAACATCTGACTGGTCTTGATAGACATTACAGAGATAAATAAATGTGCAAATGATCAGTTGAAAGCTGATAAGAATCTTTAGCTTGAAAGACTGGCTGAAAAAACTTAGAAAGCTACATAGAGATTATGTCTGAGAAATGTATTGGATAGCTATAGGGGTAGGGAAATTCATAAAAATCTGACCAACCAGAAGTCTTTACCATAAAACACAGAAATGGCATTATACTAATGTAAAGGTGAAGAGAATGAAACAATTTTTTGTTTTCAGGTGCATTAAAAAAGAGCATGTAACAAAATTAATGGTACTGTATTCAACTGTAAAATCTCATTTTCCTGGAAATCTTTCACTGTTAAAACTTTTTGTAGCTTTGAAAATAACAGGCCAAGCCAGAAAATATGCTAGCAAGTGGACTTCCCAGTTCAGATAAAAAATAATTTGTGAACAAAAAACAGAATGGCATACAAAGATTGAAGGATATCATTAAATTTTGTATTAATAAATTACATATATCGATAAACATAAAAAAATGGAATAAACAATTTAACAAATCTTATAAAATAATAAACATTTTACTGGGTAATCAGTGAAATGGGTCACTTATTTACGCTTGAGCTGTTCATCAATAGTTGGGGCTATCTGGCTACGGCAGAGTTGCAAGTCATCTTCAATATTCAGCCTGTTTATATATTTATTTTTTAAAGCAGTTAAGGATGAAAAACAGAGTTTCACATAAATAAGTTGTATATATAATACAACTTATTTATGTGAAACTATACAACTTATTTACATAAATAAGTTGTATAGGTAACAAATATTTGACTACAATTCTTGACAAAGCTGGATATTCTTTCTCCACTCCAATCCAAAAACTAATCAATGGCTTTTTGGAATGAATGCTTTTTAAACTATTGTCACAAGATATCTCAATCAACTCTTCTTTATTGGACAATGGAAGATCTTGAGACTTTTGAGCTCTCACAGCGTACCCCAAAATTTTTAATTATAAAAATATATATGTATATATATATGTATATATATATAATATATATATTATTAATTCCCAATGTTCAATTCCGATTTATAAAGAAAAAAAAAATACTCTTATTTACAAGAAATACATTTATTCGTAGGTTAAAATGATCGATTCTTCACTGACAGCATCTACCTTTAAGCATCGCTTTCACATATTACCGCTGGCGTAATGGATAAAACGCGCTGGTAAGCGTGAGGTTGTGGAATCGAATCCACCGGTGGGGAGACTTTTTTTTATATAGTTAAACACTAGAAACACAAGGGTGGCTCAGTCGGTAGCGCGCCAGGCTCGTAATCTGTAGTTCCCAGGTTCGAGTCCCAGCTGGGTCAGCGTTGAGATTTATCTCCGCAAAAATTCCCCGCCCTGCCCACGGTCAGTAGGGGACACCGATGGGCTTGGAAAGGCCGCCGTCCGTCGGATGGGACGTTAAGCCATGGCCCATGTGCGGGAGAGCCATACCCTGTGCACGTTAAAGAACACGCTGGATGGCCTTGACGGGAGGCTACCATCTGTCTCCCAACAGCTGTTCTAGTGGGTCCCCTCCTCCAACCTTCTCTGAGCATTCGGGGTCCATGTGCCTGGCCATTTAGCCCATGGTGTGCAAAAAAGTGCCGCTCAGAGGTAAAACAACCCAACAACCCATAGAATTACCGTTTTACTCGGTGAAAGTGTGCGAGGGCGAAAGGATGCTGCCCGCTAGATCCGAAGTTCGTTGAATCGAGATTTTAGTAATAATTTTATTGCCAAATTATTTGGATCAGTGGTTGGTTCGGTCGGTAGGGACGGCAGGCTGATAATTTTCAGTTCCCAGGATCGGTTCCTAACTGTGACAGAGTTGAGATTTATCTCCGCTAATCACCACCTACCCTCAGTTAGAAAGGGGACACCGATGTGCGCGGAAAAGCCGCCGTCCATCAGAGGCGACGTTAAGCCGTGGCAGTCCGTGAAGAAAAATCATATCCTGTGCACGTTAAAGAACGTGCTGGATGGTCTTGACAGGAGGCTATCATCTGTCCAGTAGCGCCCTTTCCCCTACCTTCTCTGAACTCTTTGGATCCTTGTGACCTGGTAATTTAGCTCATTGTATGCAAATAAAAGTGCAGCTCGGAGGAAAAAACAACCCAATCTAAATAGTCATCTAATGGACATTTATCATATTTCATTCAAGGATCTGCTTCCTTCTTCTTAGAGGGGCGGGGGTGGCTCAGTCGGTAGCGCGCCACGCTCGTAATCTGTAGTTCCCAGGTTCGAGTCTCAGTTGGGTCAGCGTTGAGATTTATCTCCGCAAAATTCCCCGCCCTGCCCACGGTCAGTAGGGGACACCGATGGGCTTGGAAAGGCCACCGTCCGTCGGATGGGACGTTAAACCGTGGCCTCGTGTGCGGGAGAGCCATACCCTGTACACGTTAAAGAACACGCTGGATGGCCTTGACTGGGGGGCTACCATCTGTCTCCCAACAACTGTTTCATTGGGTCCCCTCCCCCAACCTTCTCTGAGCCTTCGGGGTCCATGTGACCTGGCCATTTAGCCCATGGTGTGCAAAAAAGTGCCGCTCAGAGGTAAAACAACCCAAATCCTTCTTCTTAGAGGTAGTGACAAACTCTGAAGGAATAGTCATGAAGAAAGAAATCTGTGATACTTCGCATTCTTGTTTGGCCTGTTTCTTTCGGTGCTATTTGAAACACGAAAATAATTTTTCAAAGCCTCTCTTAGGGAGAGCGCACACCGCCTCAATTTGCAACAGCAATGCGATGATCATCCTCCTTTAAAATTCATTTCATGAATATACGTCGAAGTTTTTAGAATTCTAAAAGTTTACGAAAGGTTTTAAAGGTTTATGAAACCACTTAAAGGTTCTTAGAATATTCTATGAATGTTCTTAGAATGTTCTATAAATGTTCTTAGAATACATTTTAAAGGAGCAATTGCAATCATCGCATGCTGTTGCAAATTGCGGCAGTATGTGCTCTCCCTTAAAGTTCAGACTGGGAAAAAATGTTTTCAACAACATATCAGGTTTAGATTTCTTAAATATTTCTATTCATCTCAAAAATCTCTGTCGCTTTAACCCAAAGTAGGAAGAAATTTTTCAAGACTTATACTACATTTCTTTGAAAAGAAAGTGCTCCATTCTTCACGCATTTTTTATAGCTACTGGGTCAGGCAGATTACATTAAATCTTATCCTGTTTTTAATCTTTCCAATATCAACTTATTGCTATGAATATATACATATGTTGCTTTTGTGTTACTAAAGTGAGACGCCACAAAACTCCCCGCCCTGCCCTCGGTCAGTAGGGAACACCGATGGTCCCGGAAATGTTTCGTTCATCAGAAAGGACGTAAAGCTGTGGCTCCGTGTGTGGGAGAACCATCTCTATGCACGTTAAAGAACACACTGGATGGCCTTGACGGAAGGCTACCTATTCCCCGCCCTGCCCACGGTCAGTAGGGGACACCGATGAGCTTGGAAAGGCCGCCGTCCGTCGGATGGGACGTTAAGTCGTGGCCCCGTGTGCGGGAGAGCCATACCATGTGCACGTTAAAGAACACGCTGGATGGCCTTGACGGGAGGCTACCATCTGTCTCCCAACAGCTGTTCCAGTGGGTCCCCTCCCCCAACCTTCTCTGAGCCTTCGGGGTCCATGTGACCTGGCCATTTAGCTCATGGTGTGCAAAAATAAGTGCCGCTCAGAGGTAAAACAACCCAACCCAACGGAAGGCTACCAGCTGTCTACCTGTGTGGATCACCTTCCCCCAACCTTCTCTGAGCCCTCGGGGACTTTGTGACCTGGATATTTAGCCCATTGTGTGCAAATATTCTGCCGCTCAGAGGTAAAGCAACCCAACTGAAGAGAAATTACTCGGCCAACTCTAGATCAGTGATGGGTGAACTTCGCCCCTATAGAAAGGTTTAATACGACCCACGAAGAATTTATCATAATAATAATTTGTGAAAGTTCAAATCCACATGTAAACTTTTAGCACTTATGAGGGTGTCAATAAATAAGGGAATTTTCAATTTTTACAGACATATGTCAAGCTATATGTATTAAGTAATCTTTACTACATACCCTCATAGTTTCTGAAAAAAAGTTAGTAATACTTAACCAGTCAGTTGTTAAAATGGCAGCCCCTCTATTGGATTGCACCGCAGTTGAAGAGCGAAGTGTCGTTCGTTTTTTTACTGTCAGTAGCATAACAAGTTGGGTTGGGTTGTTTTACCTCTGAGCGGCACTTTTTTGCACACCATGGGCTAAATGGCCAGGTCACATGGACTCCGAAGGCTCAGAGAAGGTTCGGGGAGGGACCCACTGGAATAGCTGTTGGGAGACAGATGGTAGCCTCCCGTCAAGGCCATCCAGCGTGTTCTTTAACATGCACAGGGTATGGCTCTCCCACACACGGGGCCATAGCTTAACGTCCCATCCGATGGACGGCGGTCTTTCCAAGCCCATCGGTGTCACCTACTGACCGTGGGCAGAGCGGGGAATTTTGCGGAGATAAATCTCAACGCTGACCCAGCTGGGACTCGAACCTGGGAACTACAGATTACAAGCCTGGCGCGCTACCGACTGAGCCACCCCCGCCCCGTATCGAGAGTGGGGGATTAATACGAAAAACAGTGTAGAAGTTGTTTAAATATGATAATTATGTACAATTATTTAATTATGATTTTGATGCAAAATATCTCACTATAATGGAAAGGTTAGTAGGCTATTGCTATTTCATTCCCTTATTATTTTCAGCGATGATTTTGTATGTTGATGAATCAAATTTAAGATTAAAAAAAAACTCAGGTATTTAATGTGGACTCATTAACTTTTAATGAAATTTAATTAGTTTCTTTACCGAAGATGTAGAAATAGTAAATTATGTTGAAGAACCATTTTGTCTATTTTATGGTCTGCAGATGAACAGAGAAATTACAACAACTGCAGTCCCGACAACAACCAGTACAACCGAAACGCCGACCACGACAACCGAAACGCCGACCACTACAACTGAAAAGCCGACCACCACAACTGAATCGCCGACCACTACAACTGAAAAGCCGACCACTACAACTGAAAAGCCGACCACTACAACTGAAAAGCAGACCACTACAACCGAAAAACCGACCACTACAACCGAAACACCGACCACTACAACCGAAAAACCGACCACTACAACCGAAACACCGACCACTACAACCGAAAAACCGACCACTACAACTGAAAAACCGACCACTACAACTGAAAAACCGACCACTACAACCGAAAAACCGACCACTACAACTGAAAAGCCAACAACAACTATTGACACAACTACACCAGCTATAACTACGACAACAAAACCCCCGACAACAACGGTTACAACAGAAAGACCAACTTCTACCTCAGAGAGTCCACCAGATACTACTACTACTTCCACCACTGCTGCACCCGATACAACGACACAAGGTAATATTACGCTTTTTTTTATTTCCTTATTTCCTCAAAGTTCAAATCCACAAAACACGCAAATAAATTTCAAAACTCTTTGATTTACGTCTGACTTTCGTAAATGAAAATCATGAAAGTTATGCATCCTCAAATTATGTAAAACATAGTCCTGGAAGTTTTCAAAAAACGTGACGAAACATTTATTTATTTATATTTGTTACATCCTTTTCTGAAGTTAAACATGTCTTATAAGTAAGCCTTAATACTGTTAGTGGGATTGGATTGTTTTACATCTGAGCGGCACTTTTTTGCACACCATGGGCTAAATGGCCAGGTCACATGGACCCCGAAGGCTCAGAGAAGGTTGGGGGAGGGGACCAACTGGAACAGCTGTTGGGAGACAGATGGTAGCCTCCCGTCAAGGCCATCCAGCGTGTTCTTTAACGTGCACAGGGTATGGCTCTCCCGCACACGGGGACACGGCTTAACGTCCCATCCGACGGACGGCGGCCTTTCCAAACCCATCGGTGTCCCCTACTGATCGTGGGCAGGGCGGGGAATTTTGCAGAGATAAATTTCAACGTTGACCCAGCTGGGACTCGAACCTGGGAACTACAGATTACGAGCCTGGCGCGCTACCGACTGAGCCACCCCCGCCCCGTATTTTGAGGGTGTACTCCGTGTACAAGTTTGAGGTTGGATTATTTTACCTCTAAGCGGCATGTCCAGCTTATAAGGATTCCAAGGACTCAGAGAAGTTTGAAGTAGGGAACCCACTGGACAGTTCTTAAGAGGCAGATGGAAGTCTCCCGTCAAAACCATTCAGCGTGTTCTTTAACTTGTACAGGTATTGCTCTCTTGCACACGGGTACATTGTTTAACATCCCATATGGGGTACAGCAATCTTTCCAAGTCCATTGGAACGAAATTATATAGTGTTTGAAGAATGAACCACAACTTGGTGAAATTTGGTTATCCAGTTTTGTTACCTCCTCTCATAAAAAATACCTCCCTTATAACCTTAATTATAAGATAGGAATATTTTTACTAGCATCCCATAGTCTAGGGAACACATCATCATTTTCTACCAACTTATGGAAGAATTTAAAGCATTTTGGGATACGGTTTTACCGGAATTTTGTCCATAACTCTTTTCACCAATATGGTAGAGGGGCGGGGGTGGCTTAGTCGGTAGCGCGCCAGGCTCGTAATCTGTAGTTCCCAGGTTCGAGTCCCAGCTGGGTCAGCGTTGAGATTTATCTCCGCAAAATTCCCCGCCCTGCCCACGGTCAGTAGTGGACGCCGATGGGCTTGGAAAGGCCACCGTCCGTCGGATGGGACGTTAAGCCGTGGCCCCGTGCACGTTAAAGAACACGCTGGATGGCCTTGACGGGAGGCTATCATCTGTCTCCCAACAGCTGTTCCAGTTGGTCCCCTCCCCCAACCTTCTCTGAGCCTTCGGGGTCCATGTGACCTGGCCATTTAGCCCAATGTGTGCAAAAAAGTGCCGCTCAGAGGTAAAACAACCCAACCAATATGGTATTAGTGGCGATCTCTCATTGCCAAAACAGGAGGAAATCATATCGAATTACATATGAATGCATACCCCGTTTATTGAGGGGGATGCGTTCATTGAAATGGGAGATCTAACTGAATCAGCCCTATACAGGGTCTTTATAGCAGAGTCCCAATGTGAGATACGTTCCCGAAATCTTAATTTATTACCTACGATCAGCATATTTAAGGGTTTATTGGGTTACTTAAACAGTAATACAACTGGTAACGATTAATTTGGAAATGCATTCTTTATTGTCATATGAATATGCGAATCTATTTTAAATTATGGAATAATTGTGCATGGAACAACTAACTTAACTAACATAAATAAAATAGAACAACTGCAGTCTATAATAGCTAAAAATATTATTCCGTTTCATTTGCAAAAAATTTATAAAACTTCTACCGATAGATTAAAATTTTTAAATCTTTTGTCCTACAGCAATTTATATAAATATAATGTAATAATTAAAACTTTTTTTGACGAAACTTACAAACTAAAAATTCAACATAATCAAAATACAAGACTTCAAAACCAGGGTTATTACAAATTGCCAAATTTTCGAAATAATTACGGGAAACATACCTCCGAATATCAAGTACCACTTATATTTAATGCTATTCCAAAAGAATTACTAAATATAGATTCTTTTAGAAGACTTAAAATGGAATTAAAAAATTATTTGGTATTTTCTAGTTAGCTGATTTTTATGTGTTGTGTTTTGTGGATTTATTTGATGTACACCATTTTTGTGGCTGAATGACTTATGTTAATATAATTTATTCATTTTCCTGCAGATAAGCTATTTAGCTTTGCGGGTCAAAGTGTAAATGTATTTGCATTCTTTACTCTTATGAATAAAAATTATATTCTGAAAAAAAAAAATAATAATAATAATGCAAAAAATTCATAAAGTGTACTGTACTCGTCAGTGTGTGTGGTGCAACCCTGAACATGGCGTACATAGGTGGTCATATTATTTCGATACTAGATCGTATGGGCTCACTCACGGAAATATTGAGCGTGTGCAGTTACCGTTCACAGCAAACTGGAGCGTGTGCAGTAACTGCACACGCTCCAGTTTGCTGTGAACGGTAACTGGAGCGTGTACAGTTGCTGTACACGCTCCAGATATGTTTCCTGATTTCTATAATCACGTGACACGAAGGTTGCCAGATCACTAATTTCTAAAAAAAAACGTTCCCAGATATTTTTTCTGAATTCTATAATCAACCATAGTGTTCGGATACTTTTTTGAGCGACTGTACTTCGCAGTGTTAGGGGGCAAGATGGGCGTTACTGGCTGGCTTTCATTGGCTGAGAGCGTATGATAGATATAGCGTATATAGAGAGCCCCTCATTGGAGGCTAATTTCACCATAAATTTACAACACCAATCTTGCTCCCCCTATGCACTTGCTGACCGGCCATTGCGAAAAATATATATTTACTGTAAAGTCGCTCAAAAAAGTATCCGAGCAGTACGGTTGATTACAAAATTCAGAAAAAATATCTGGCAACGATTTTTTTTAGAAATTAGTGATCTGGCAACCTTCGTGTCACGTGACACGAAGGTTGTCAGATCACTAATTTCTAAAAAAATCGTTGCCAGATATTTTTTCTGAATTCTTTAATCAGCCGTAGTGTTCGGATACTTTTTTGAGCTACTGTACTGTTCAGTACTATAATAAATTTATATATGTTTTAAATATAAAAATATTTTTGAGACGAAAAGCGCTTAACGAGGTATGCCTGTATATTCTATTAATAATAAAATGTAGATGGGAGAAGCTTACATTTATTTTTCTCGGGGAAGGCTAAAAATGTAAATTACGCTACCAGTCATACGCAGTAATCAGGCTTAACCCTTTCAGGACCATAAGTTTCTAAGAGTAAATATTAGTATGTAACTGTTTATTTTAGTTTGTTTAGACGTAAAAGAAATAAAAATCATAAGAAAAATACATAACAATGTGTAGTTTTTTTGGAATTTTATGGGAAATATTTTTCCCAATGGACTATAAAGGTAACACAAATAATAGTTAGGCTTATTATGCAATGTCTTTTATTTATTGGTTTATTAGAACAAAATGTTAACTAAAATAATGCAAAATTATGAAATAAAATTACTATACAAAATGATGTGCTAATTATGATATTCTGCGAAGCAATTTCTTTTGGTAGTGAGGCAAAGATGGACATTGCACATAGTACATATATTATGCGTCCTGACAGTTCTGTTTTTGTTTTCTAAACGTTCCCGTTTACGTAATTGCGTTCGGCATACGTTCTATTTTGACATTCTGTATAAAAAATGCAGATAAGGTTATAATTAAATACGACAATCACCAATTTTAAAATGGGAAATTTTTTTTTAAATTTTAAAATAATACAAAATTATGAAATAAAATTACTATACAAAAAACTGGTTATGTGGGGTAAATGGTTCCCTTAGTCGTGAAAGGGTTAAGAACTAGACCAATGAAAATTATTTAATAGCTCAAAATATTTTTGAGCTCATTTTCATTCATCGTAATTAAAAAAGCTGTTGGTTTTGAAAATGATTGAAACAGAAATCAATTGAGAACTCTTACACCAACCAGATCAAAAGAATGTCTGATACAAAAAAAAAAGAAAAGCATGTGACTTTTAGTTAATATTTCTGAAAAAAAAAAAAACATTTCGCGGCGGAAATCGAACCCGCAACTCTCCAGGTTTATGCCAGAGTGCGCTACCATTACACCACGCATCAGACGAGGAAGTCGTTCAGAATAAGACCTTATAAATATGTCACTGAAATGTGGCGACCTTGCGCCATCTACATTTCATGAGAGGCAACTTTCCCAATTGTAAAGAAATATTAACTAATGTTGAAATCTACTTTCTACAGGTAATCTGTGTATTTACTATGCATGTGACTTTTATTACTTTTTTTTTCGAACGAAGTTATTTTAACTGTTTTTAAGTGGGTTACGTTATTACGTGGGGTAAATGGTTCAGTTGGTGGTGCGCCAGGCTCGTGATTAGCAGTTTCTGGGTTCGATTCCCAGAGCTCCATCTCCGCAAAAATCCGGGTTTTGGCAACTGTTCAAAGATTGCGAACCACTGCTGGAGTGTAACGTTTTGAATAAAAAATTTTATATATAGTTCCCAATTTCAATTTTCTCTTTTGTCTTCGATCTAAAAAACTCTTTTCCCACAAAATTCGTTAGGTAGAGGTTATGTATTACACATATATTTACTTTATCCTTTCACTTATTGCAGTACTGTGCAAATCAGTTGGGACAATAGGAAAATGTAGTAACAAAGACACAACTAAAATATTTATTTGTTTAATAGTGTAGTTAATAGTGAATGTGACCCCCCTTAGCTTTAATTACTTCTTCCACCCTCTCAACCATTGATGCCACTAGCTTTCCACACATCCTCTTCACTTCAGGGTCGTGGTACCACACTTTCATGACACTTTCTATCATTTTGGTTTTCGTCGTGAAATCCATCTTAGATATGCGCGCTTTAATAATGGCCCACAAATTTTCAATGGGGTTTAGATCGGGTGAATTTCCTGGCCACTCCACTACCTTCAAATGTTGTTGGGTAAAGAAGCTCTTAGCAAGCTTAGAATTGTAGCATGGAGCCAGATCCTGTTGAAATACCCCATCGCCGTTAGGAAACAGTTTCTGCAGTGTTGGGACCATTTTCGCCTCCAGAACGCCTATGTACTTTTTGCTGTCCATCATTCCTTCAATGGGGTGAAGCGTCTGTGACTCGGAAGCTGTGAAACATCCCCAAAACATGACCTTGGGTGGGTGTTTCAGTGATTGCTGAATGTGGCCGGATCGAAGAGATTCTCCAGGCTTCGCTTGTCCCAACTAATTCGCACAGTACTGTACTTTTTTTACATTATATTACTCTTACATTGCATACATTATATTATTATTTTTGCATTATACTTATTTACATTTATTTAGCTTACTCTTCATTTAGTTAAGAATGTAATAAAGACTTAAAAGTTCATGTGAATTCATTTTTACGTAAGGAACCGAAACAACCACAGTTGCAAAATGTACAGCTGAGCCGTTGACGATGAAATGTGAAGATCCAAATCTCATCATCTTCGGTATTGGGAGGTACGTACAGCCTTTTTTCGTGCAATAATAATAATTTTATTTCCATATTCATTTATAGAAACATTACAACACAAAATTTACAATCAAATTTGAATGGAAACTATAAGAAGAAAAAAACGATTAAAAACACAGTGGCAGAAATATACAATACAGTGTATATACGCTCTGTTTAATCTAGGAGTTATAAATCAGCTCTATATACAGTGGACCCCCGATATAACGCGCATGTCGGGCGGGAAACAACACCCGCGTTATACCGAGCGGCGCGGTGGCGACACAATAAATTTCACACTGTAAGCTTTTCTTTTACTCATCATGCATACAATAATTAAACACTATTCAAAATACATGCAGGAACTCAATACATACACAATTACTCAATACGCAGTAAAAATAAAATGCGATACTCACTAACGCCGCACGGACCTGTATAAACATGTTTGAACTTATCGCGAATATCGCCCGCGCTATAACCGAGTGCGCGGTATAGCGAGCAGCGCTATAACGAAGGTCCACTGTATATACATATAAAAATGAAGTGGTACGGAAAATGAAAATCTCAGGCAATTAAAAGCATCTTCGGTATCATCAATAATAACAAATAAAGTTTGGTGTTCTCCTTAAAGTTACATTCATATTTCTCTTGTTCTATACGATTATGTAAAGAATCATAAATTTTTGGTACAATTAAAATGCGTATGTATGATTTCTTTCCTTGATTTCAAAACATGAAACCCGTTTGTGGAATATTTGATATCATAGGGGATGAACCGTTTTTCAGTCAATTGTTGTTTTTATGTGGAAATAAAGGCATCTATAAAAAATATGATTTTCTCAAAGGTTTATATATCATTGCTTATGTAATAGTAATTTACGTTACTAATAATACTTTGAAATTAGTTTTACAATTTTGTTTCTTAATTTCAGCAGAGGTAAATAGGTTTGATATATAATCTCCCTCCCCCACCCAAAAAATGGTTCCATCGCTTATAATTGAATGAACCCAAATAAAATAAACTGAAATTAACAGTTTATTATGAGAACATGATTTAGATAATATAACTTGCACAAAACAAATCTTAATTTTTTTAACACACTCTATCTATATTTTTCCACATTAGATTTTGTGCAACATAAATGCCTAAATATTAACATATTCAATCTGTTCAATAGTTTTACATATACATTCATTTACCAAATTCCACAACCAGATTTATGGCATTTTATGACAATCTCTTTATCTTTTATTTCCGAAATAGATATAATTAGTTTCATCCACATTTATTTCCAATTTATTGCAACTAAACCAGGTTTTATGCTTTTTAAGTCATTGTTAATTTTAAATAATAACCAATTATCAGTTTCAATCGAGTACACTATTGCTCTGTCATCTGCATAAGCTATGATTTTGCAGAATAAATATAAATTGCAAAAAATAATTAATATATATATATATTAAAAACAATATTGGCCCAAAATAGAACCTTGTGGTACACCACCATTTAAAATAAGCATATTACTTTCTAATTTATTTAAAGCCACATATTGCTTCCTGTTTTATAAGTATGCTTTGAACCAACTGTAATTCAAGCCTCCTATTCCTATCACATATAATTTCTGCATTAAAATTTCGCAAAATTTTATAATAAACTTGTAATAAATTTTTTTATTTTTCATAAATCTTTTTTATGTCAACAAATATGGCTAAGTTTTTTTATGTTCATTTACACTCTTATAGATGCTGCTGCTAGGTTGTTTCCCAATTACTAAATTATTCCATAGGACAGTAAAAATTAAAATTATATTCTATATGGAATAAGATTTTATAGTTGTTGTTTTTCTTTAAATCTATTTTTGGTATCGGACATAAAATATGGGACTAAAATAAAATTATACACTGTTTTGGATTTCAAAGCAGGTAGACAGGTTTGAGATTTCGTATAAGACGACCGCAGAGGGGGCGAGTCCTGTCCCCCCGGACCCCCCCCCCCCCCGGGTACGTCTCTGTGTGGTTCCCGAGATATCTGCAACGGCATCCATGATACTCCATTTTAACTCTACAAAATATATGGCAAATAGACGTTATCCTTGATATACACCCCACAAGTTCATGACGTCAGACCCGTTGATCTTGGCGGCTGTTTCAAGAGCGTCAAGCCATCAGCAGCATCACTTTCCATCCATTGTCCGGGCAGATTGTCATTGAGATAACGCTCGCATTGAGAATTTGTAAAGTGAAATCAAAACTTTGAGAACTCCCCTATCTATCGGTTGGCTTTACGAGCCTCTCTCTTTATAAACGTTGATGTAATAATTTTTGCAAGTGTTCAGGTATTACGAATAACACTTTCACTACGTGTGAGCGTGTCGTACGATGATTTTACGTGTTAGCGTTTCCAACAGGCCTGGATTTCTTATTAGGCACTTTAAGCACTAGCCCAGGGTTGGGTTGGGTAGTTTTACCTCTGAGCGGCACATTTTTTTTTTTGCACACTCGCCCAGGGGTGCTATTTTATTTAAACGCTAATGTTTGTTTATTTAAGTAACAACAAAATTATGTCTTTTTTTTTAACTAGTTACAAGCATTCATGAAGAGCTACTGCTCTCTTTTCGAAGTACTCTCATTCCTGAAAATCGAAAACGAAATTTTAAAAGAATATGGATTTTCAGTCAATACACTATATTGCCAAACGTACTAGGATACTTCGGAGTCATGTGAGTGGAAAATAATGTTCAAAACTCCTTAACTTTGAAAATAAGCTTTTCATAAAAAAAAAATGTTGCAGAATCAAAATTACACATTTGAATCAAATTTATCTTGATTTCGATTTTAGAAAATATTCGTTTAGAATTTAGGGAGTTATTTAAGCTGAAATATTTGACGGTAAATGCATCTATTAAGCTTGTTGTAAATACCGTTTCAAAATTGATGCAAAATGCAAAACAGTACCTAAATTTCTAAAATTACATTTACTTCAGTAAGCGATTTATTATAAACTAAGGTAAGTAGTAAATTAAATAGTATTGTAAATTAAGTTAAATAGTAAGTTAAAATTAAGTAAATAGCTATTATAAATTAAGGTAATTTAACAAGTTTGTTTGTTCTGCAAATTTTCAATTTCAAATAATTTTCAAAAACTAACTTGGGAAATTTTTTTGAGAGTTTCAATTTTTTTTTTGGTATTTTGCTATAAACTGACTATAATAATTTCTACTAAATGTGCTGTCAAGTGACACTTAACAAACTATTCATTTCTCTTAATTTTGTTGCAACTTAATTATTCACGATTATCTTGCAAATACTGATTCTAAGCATCCCTGGTCTCCGACGGTCAACGATTTGTTTCCTACTTGAAAGCATAGAAGTAAATTGTTAAACTTTTTCGTTACAGCCCATATCCGTTCTTCACGGGAACAGTGACGTCCATGGATACGCAGAACAGTTGCTACATGGCCCCAACTGGTGGTTTTATTAACAGCGATCGGACGAAACACACCTATGAAGCTTTTGATGCTAACATTACATGCCCATCGGTACATGAAATAATTTCAGGTTAGTTCTATTCTTCTTTACTACAGGCAAAGATGCTCATACAAGGTGACCATTCCTACTTTATTATTTTGTACAGTATCGATTCGCCAGGCTCGTAATCTGTAGTTCCCAGGTTCGAGTCCCAGCTGGGTCAGCGTTGAGATTTATCTCCGCAAAATTCCCCACCCTGCCCACGGTCAGTAGGGGACACCGATGGGCTTGGAAAGGCCGCCGTCAGTCGGATGGGACGTTAAGCCGTGCCCCCGTGTGTGGGAGAGCCATACCCTGTGCACGTTAAAGAACACGCTGGATGGCCTTGACGGGAGGCTCACCATTTGTCTCCAAACAGCTGTTCCAGTGGGTCTTCTCCCTCAACCCTCTCTGAGCCTTCGGGGTCCTTCTGACCTGGCCATTTAACCCATGGTGTTCAAAAAAGTGCTGCTCAGAGGTAAAACAACCCAACGTTAAAGAGCAAGCTGGATGGCCTTGACGGGAGGCTACCATCTGTCTCCCAACAGCTGTTCCAGTGGGTCCCCTCCTCCAACCTTCTCTGAGCCTTTGGGGTCCTTGTGACCTGGCCATTTAGCCCATGGTGTGCAAAAAAGTGCCGCTCAGAGGTAAAAAAACCCAACCCAACAGTCTCGATTTTTAAGTTCCTATAGCAGTGGTCAGCAAATGTTTTTGGATTGTGGGAGCCAACAATTTGCTTTTAAACAATCTGAGGTTTTCTTTCTTGCATAGCTGTTTTTTTTTTATTAATAATAACAGTTTTTTTTTTAGTTAATATAATTTTCTATTCTTTTATACTAAATTTTGAACTCTGAATATACTAAATATACTAAATTTTCAAATCGGTTGGTACAGTCGCTCAAAAAAGTATCCGAACATTATGGTTTATTATAGAATTCAGAAAAAATAGCTGGCAACGATTTTTTTTAGTAATTAGTGATCTGGCAACCTTCGTGTCACGTGACACGAAGGTTGCCAGATCACTAATTTCTAAAAATATCGTTACCAGATATTTTTTCTGACTTCTGTAATCAACCATAGTGTTCGGATACTTTTTTGAGCGACTGTAGGTGGTCATATTATTTTGATACTAGATCGTGTGGACTCACTCACGGAAATATTGAGTGTGTGCAGTTACCGTTCACAGCAAACTGGAGCGTGTGCAGTACTGCACACGCTCCAGTTTGCTGTGAACGGTAACTGGAGCGTGTACAGTTGCTGTACACGTTCCAGATATTTTTCCTGAATTCTGCAATCACCTGACACGAAGGTTGCCAGATCACTAATCTCTAAAAAAAATCGTTGCCAGCTATTTTTTCTGAATTCTGTAATCGACCACAGTGTTCGGATAATTTTTTGAGCGACTGTACTGAACAAGCAGGGATCTAGAAAAAAAAGTAAGAGGAGGGAGGGTTTTCGCATGGATCTTAGGATTATCTATTGTAGCAATTACAGAAATGTGCCGAAATACAATAGTAATGAACTGCAGGATATGGGTTACTGATTCAAGATGGCTCGTGTACACTTGATTGGCTGCTTCTGTAACACCAATGCAAGCAATAGTCGAAGATCTTGTTAATTAACGAAAATCCTCATTCTGCTCTGCCAGGCGGGGGTGGCTCAGTCGGTAGCGCGCCAGGCTCGTAATCTGTAGTTACCAGGTTCGAGTCCCAGCTGGGTCAGCGTTGAGATTTATCTCCGCAGAATTACCCGCCCTGCCCACGGTCAGTAGGGGACACCGATGGGCTTCGAAAGGCCGCCGTCCGTCGGATGGGACGTTAAGCCGTGGCCCTGTGTGCGGGAGAGCCATACCCTGTGCACGTTAAAAAACACGCTGACTGGATGGCCTTGACGGGAGGCTACCATCTGTCTCCCAACAGCTGTTCCAGTGGGTCCCCTCCCCCAACCTTCTCTGAGTCTTCGGGGTCCATGTGACCTGGCCATTTAGCCCATGGTGCGCAAAAAAGTGCCGCTCAGAGGTAAAACAACACAACCCTGCTCTGCCAGGCTCAACATGACTAAACTGTCTGGGCAAAATGTGTTTGAACTTTGTTGCAAACTTTTCATTTTGCCAAAAAAGTATATTTATCTATCAACAATTTAAGAACACTAGATTTGAAAATATAAAACGTGTAGTACAGTCGCTCAAAAAAATATCCAAACACTATGGTTGATTACAGAATTCAGAAAAAATATCTGGCAAAGATTTTTTTAGAAATTAGTGATCTGGCAACACGTAACACGAAGGTTACCAGATCACTAATTTCTAAAAAAATCGTTGCCAGATATTTTTTCTGAATTCTGTAATCAATCATGGTCTTCGGATACTTTTTTGAGCGACTGTACATTTGATGCGCAACAAAGTACTAATACATATAACTTATGAGAACTGTCAGAGACTCACTGCGCAGTCTCATAGTCTCTCTATTGTCTTCCCAAATGCCATTCACACTTCACCACCACTGATGTATATGTAAATTTCTGAGACTGAAAGGGGCGGGGGTGGCTCAGTCGATAGCGCGCCAGGCTCGTAATCTATAGTTCCCAGGTTCCAGTCCCAGCTGGGTCAGAGTTGAAATTTATCTCCGCAAAATTCCCCGCCCTGTCCACGGTCAGTAGGGGACACCGATGGGCTTGGAAAGGCCGCCGTCCGTCTGATGGGACGTTAAGCCGTGGCCCCTTGTGCGGGAGAGCCATACCCTGTGCACGTTAAAGAACACGCTGGATGGTCTTGACGGGAGGCTACCATCTGTCTCCCAACAGCTTGTTCTAGTGGGTCCCCTCCCCCAACCTTCTCTGAGCCTTCGGGGTCCATGTGACCTGGCCATTTAGCCCATGGTGTGCAAAAAAGTGCCGCTCAGAGGTAAAACAACCCAACCCAACCTGAGATTGAAAATATTTTCAAATAAATTTTTTCTGCCATATTTTGTTTCGAGTGTTTGAAAAAAGTCTTTTTTTTTTGTTTTGTAGCAATCAGCTTTTGCATCGAGAACGAGAAGTTGTATGACGTCATCATCGAGTGCGGAGAGGTGGGGCAAGACGATCTGGAGAGAGATAAAATCGAGGAAGCCAACAGCACTTTCGAGGGTAATAGGAAAGTTGCTTGTGCTAAATATACAGCGATCTTCCGAGTCCAAGTGAAGCAAGGTTCTGACAGTTATGAGATTTATTTTTGGTGTTACCAATTTAATGTTCCGCAAATACCTGACGCTCCCGATGTTCCAGCCACTCCAGCTCCAGTAGAAGCACCAACTCCAGTAGCAACACCAGCTCCAGTAGAAGCACCAGCTCCTGTAGAAACACCAGCTCCAGTAGAAGCACCAGCTCCTGTAGAAACACCAGCTCCGGTAGAAACACCAGCTCCAGTAGAAGCACCTGCAGTAGGATGATCGCCATCTCTTTGCATCATTAACTGATTTCTTTTCTATCGAGATCAATATACTTGTAAACATTAAAGATTTCAAATTCCATCTTGCGTCAATTGAATAGTTATTTCGGCAAAAAGCTGAGATAATAAATGAATCTCTTTCTCTCGTGAAAGCTTCAATTTCCTTTAGGGAAATTTTACTATTTGTCAGTAGCTGGCTATATTCTCTTGTTCTTTTTTAACAATAAATAATTGATAAATATTCCCTCAAGCATATGCTTGCTACAGAGGTCTGACAAGAGCTTGTCAGATTAATACCCCATAAAGAAGATCTGAGGAAGGAGAGACCTCAGCAGAAAAGACTACAAAAACATCCATGCCTTACTCATTATTATTACTGGGCTCAAATCCAGGCCTCTTTGAATACCATCTTCCATTTCAGACAAATTGAATCCGTTCCCAAAGTGTTATCTCTGGTTAACGTTGATTTTCAATATAACATACTACTCTTCATTATTCATAAAAATGAGATAAAAACAAATGCTTTTAAAAGCAAATTATACCTGCAATATCAGAAAACATTACGACTGATAGTACGATTCGTCATTTATATCATAACCTCTCATCCCATTTCGAAGGAATACCTAATTTAAATATGCTTAATTCTTCACTTATCCAGGGACTCACTTAAACAGGGTGTTCATTGTTAGAGCTCCTGTACTACCCACAAATTCTAAGACGATTGAAAAATGTCAGAAAGCTTTTTAGCGTTAAGTTGGTTTTTATCTGTTTATCACATGGGTTGGGTTGTTTTACCTCTGAGCGGCACTTTTTTTGCACACCACGGGCTAAATGGCCAGATCACATGGACCCCGAAGGTTCAGAGAAGTTTGGGGAGGGGACCCACTGAAACAGCTGTTGGGAAACAGATGGTAGCCTCCCGTCAAGGCCATCCAGCGTGTTCTTTAACGTGCACAGGGTATGGCTCTCCCGCACACGGGACCACGGCTTAACGTCCCATCCGACTGACGGCTGCCTTTCCAAGCTCATCGGTGTCCCCTACTGACCGTGGGCAGGGCGGGGAATTTTGCGGAGATGAATCTCAACACTGACCCAGCTGGGACTCAAACCTGGGAACTACAGATTATGAGCCTGGCGCTTATCACATGGGGCTGAGTCACATGGGCCCAACCAGTGTGCCAACGTTGAGATTAATCTCCACTAAACCCCTTTCTGTCCTCTGTCAGAAAGGGGACTCCGATGGGCTTGGAAAATCCATCGTATGGGACGTTAAACCGTTTCTCAATGTTCAGCAGAGCCATTACTCTCTACGCATTGAAGAAGACGCTGGATGGCCTTGAAGGGAAGCTTCCATCTGTCTCCTGTCCAATGAGTCCTCTTCCCCAAACTTCTCCGAGCCCTCGGGGTCTTTGTGACTGATAGTTTAGATCATCGTGTGCGCAGAATCTCCGCTCAGAAGTGAAACAGCCCAATTCGTTTATTATTGTATTGCATGCATTTATATACTTGATACCGTAAGTAAAAAAATATTTTCCATCACCATTTTTTTATCTTAATTTTGGGCCCCTCCGAAAGTCTTATCCTGCCTTTCATCCCACCCCCCACCCTCCTCCTTCGAGAGTCATACCTTTGTTTCTGCCTACATCTTCTTATTTTTCATTACCCATCAAATACGATTAAACAAATATTTCTTATATTATCAGAAAAGTATTTACTATTGAATGTGAGGCTGGGGCCGGGGTGGCTCAGTCGGTAGCGCGCCAGGCTCGTAATCTGCAGTTCCCAGGTAAGTTCGAGTCCCAGCTGGGTCAGCGTTGAGATTTATCTCCGCAAAACTCTCCGCCCTGCCCATGGTCAGTAAGGGACACCGATGGGCTTGGAAATGCTGCCGTCCTTCGGATGGGACGTTAAGCCATGGCTCGTCATGAGGGAGAGCCATACCTTGTGCACGTTAAAGAACACGCTGGATGGCCTTGACGGGAGGCTACCATCTGTCTCCCAACAGCTGTTCCAGTGGGTCCCCAACCTTCTCTGAACCTTCGGGGCCCTTGTGACCTGGCCATTTAGCCCATGGTGTGCAAAAAAAGTGCCGCTCAGAGGTAAAACAACCCAACCTTTTTAAAGATCTTTCAAACATTTCTTAAATAAAGAGTGACCAATAGTTTAAAAAAATTATCGCTGAGGAAATCGATTCCGCAACTCTCTAGATACATGCCAGAGAGCTCTAACCATTAAACCACGCAGCAGACACTGAAATCTTCCAGAATAAGACTTATAAATCTTCATAATTCGTTCAGATGTTTTTAACTATTGTTGAAGTCTATTTCTGCAGGTGATCTGTATATTTACTATGGATGGATTTTTACTAATAAACGCTTAAGTGTGATTGACCTGCTGATTAATATCTAAATCAGTGTCTCGCAAATTGTGTGCCGCGAGAGATTTTCAAATTGACACTAGATATTCGAAAGATTTCATTTTGACTTGACTTGTGTTATCGACGTGCTTTAAAAAAAATCTTTCAGATTTTATCAACTGGGATCTCGTAAGTATTTATCAAGCTTTTTCCAAATTTTGGTATTAATTTTTGATTATTTCAAGCCATAGAATGGACAAATATTTAAAACAAACACCGAGTTATGAATTAAAGAACGAGAGCAAATCTTCAAGTAAAACCAGGCTGATGACTTCAACAAAGCGCAAATATAACGACGATTATTTAGAGTTTGCTTTTATTCTTTTTTAGGTGTGCCGCGGAAAAAAAATTAGATTCAGTGTGCCGCAGAGTAAAAAAATTTGTGAGACACTGATCTAAATCATTAGCAACAATTGGAAAAAGTTTCCTCTCCTGAAGTATAGATGGCGCAAGGTCCGCCACATCTCGGTGAAAGATTTATAGGTCTTATTCTGGAAGACTTTTAGTGTCTGTTGCCTGGTTTAATGGTTAGAGCGCTCTGACATGTATCTATAAAGTTGCAGTTCGGTTCTCGCTGCATTGGCCATAATATTTTCCAGATGTTTTTAAGTTTGCACAAGTTTAATAATTTTTCCTTCCTTTAACCTTACTACCATTCTTATGGGGGAATGGCCCCCTTCCACCTCTTCCCCCTTCCCTAGATCCGGATGAGAAGAGTGAGCTGAAGCAATTTAGACATTGAGTTGGGTTGGGTTGTTTTACCTCTGAGCGGCACTTTTTTGCACACCATGGGCTAAATGGCCAGGTCACATGGACCCCGAAGGCTCAGAGAAGGTTGGGGGTGGGGACCCATTGGAACAGCTGTTAGGAGACAGATGGTAGCCTCCCGTCAAGGCCATCCAGCGTGTTCTTTAACGTGCACAGGGTATGTCTCTCCCGCACAAGGGGGCCACGGCTTAACGTCCCATCCGACGGACGGCGGACTTTCCAAGCCCATCGGTGTTCCCTACTGACCGTGGGCAGGGCGGGGAATTTTGCGGAGATAAATCTCAACGCTGACCCAGCTGGGACTCGAACCTGGGAACTAGAGATTACGAGCCTGGCGCACTACCGACTGAGCCACCCCCACCCCTATTTTTTTTTTTTTTTTGCTTGGAAGAAATGAAGATCACTACAGTAATATTGATTTGTAATAACTAGGCAAGTGTGAAAAAATTCCCCATCCGCCTTCCATACTCCAACCCAGGATCTCCTGGTATAAGGAGATCCCAAGTTACTCTTTAGAGGATAGGTTGATTTTTTTTTCACTTGCCTAGTTGCTATAAATTTTGCATATTTTACTACCATTAGGCATACATATATCCTCCCCTCTTTGCTCTACTCTGTTATCTCCAGGAATATAAGCACTTCAGAAGCAATTTCGAGTTTGCCTCTGGGCTCTCTGGAGGCCCAAGTAGCTTATGAATAATACAAAGTGAAACCGATGCTGTCAAAATGCATTTTTAAATGGTAAAAATTTTATATATTAATATCAGTTTTAATTTTCATAATGGTTTAAAATTTTTAAAATGTTTTGCTAGGGATATGCAAGCAGTGCTTTCAATCTTTTGGTGCATGTTCCAGCATTATGTATTTACCTCCTCGAAGAAAAAAAGGCATGATGATGATATTCACTGTGGCATCACTTCGAACAGTAATATGGGTAGAGGTATTTTTTGGCAATATATGGAAGTGTCTTTTTTCAATCAACAATTATTGATGCTCACACTGCCAGTTTGATAAAAAAAAAAGGTCGCATATTATTCGCCTTTTTCCTACCAAAAATCAAGGAGCAAATATGGTAAAATTAAGAAAAAAAAATCAGCCTCACCAGACCACAAAATGTTCCAAAATCACATATGATTCACCTTCATCTTACCCAAGAAACAAGGAGCAAAGTTGGTATATTACTATGGATCATGGCTGTTAGCTGGTGCACCACATGGATCTTTTACAAACATCGATATAAAATGGATCGGAGCATTTTGAGGACTGCTAACCATGAAATGTTTTCACAACATTCTGGCAGAATAAATGGGTGCTGATTCATGTTGCACCAATCATGGTGTTACATTTTGAAATTTTTATTTTAATATATTTCAGCTTTGTTTAGTCTAAACATATTCAATCTAAATTTCACCATCATAAGATTAATGATTTTTCACTTTATTTCACATGTAGGGTGATTATAATTAAGAGTTTCTTTTTACCATTTAACAGTGCATTTTTACTCCACAAAGAATGGTTGATTTTTATGGTGGAGCAACTATAGCTATATTGTGCCAAAGCAATTAATTCATGGCATAGTATAATGCAAGAGTTTAACTGCTAGATCAGTGTCTCGAAAACTGTGTGCCGCGAGAGATTCCAAGTGTGCCGCGAAAGATTTTCAAATTGACACTAGATATTCCAAAGATTTCATTTTGACTTGACTTGTGTTATCGACGTGCTTTAATAAAAATCTTTCAGATTTTATCAACTGGGATCTTGTAAGTATTTATCAAGCTTTTTCCAATTTTTGGTATTAATTTTTGATTATTTCAAGCCATAGAATGGACAAATATTTAAAACAAACACCGAGTTATGAATTAAAGAACGAGAGCAAATCTTCAAGTAAAACCAGGCTGATGACTTCAACAAAGCGCAAATATAACGACGATTATTTAGAGTTTGCTTTTATTCTTTTTTAGGTGTGCCGCGGAAAAAAAATTAGATTCAGTGTGCCGCAGAGTAAAAAAATTTGCGAGACACTGATCTAAATTAATAATAATAATAATAATAATCTTTATTCATATTCATGTTAGTTATACAAAATTTTAAACAAATGACCCGCAAAGCATTTGCTTATCTGCAGGAGAGAAGAATAATAACGTTACATGAAAATACATAAGATATAGTTTAAAACAATGTCATCAAATTATATGAATTTCAGTGGAAGCTCCATTGTAGTGGTTGAAATTTTTTATTTAAAATTTAGTGCCTAGAAGAAAATTTTTTGTCTTATTTTTGATTTCTTTAAAATTGTTTAATAAAATAATTTCCCTTGGCAGTTGATTGAACACGTAAGGTATTGTGTATGCCCTTGTACATTTCCCGTAATTGTTTAATATTTTTGGAAGTTGGAAATAATTTTTGGATTGTAACCTTGTGTTTTTCCCATGAGAGATTTTATATTTAAATTGATTATCAAAAAAATATTTTAAAGTGATGCTGTATTTGTAAAGGTTGTGAAAAGAGAGTATGCCTAGATAATTTAGTCTTTCTTCGCTATGATAAAATGAATTTCTTAAGTTGTATGGGATTATATTTTTAGCAATGGATGATTGAATAGTTTCTATTTTCTTTATATTTGTGAGGTTAGTTGAGCCGTATATTGTCAAACCATAGGTCAATATAGATTCACAGATAGCTTTGTAAACCAAAATACATGTATGTGTGCTTGCAACAAATTGTAGTTTATAAAGTTTAGATGCACATAGACGCAATTTCCCTGCTAACTTTTGAATATGTGTATTCCATCGGAAGGTTGTGTCCATGTAGAGTCCAAGATATTTATGGCTCTCAACACGCTCAATAACATCACAGTCGCAGCAGTCAGGGTCATGAGTTATCATGTTGTGGGGACACAAGGGTTCGTGGTTTTTAATTGCATAAGATGAGCATTAGCAACAATTGGAAAAAGTTTCCTCTCCTGAAGTATAGATGGCGCAAGGTCCGCCACATCTCGGTGAAAGATTTATAGGTCTTATTCTGGAAGACTTTTAGTGTCTGTTGCCTGGTTTAATGGTTAGAGCGCTCTGACATGTATCTATAAAGTTGCAGTTCGGTTCTCGCTGCATTGGCCAGAATTTTTTCCAGATGTTTTTAAGTTTGCACAAGTTTAATAATTTTTTCCTTCCATTAATCTTACTACCATTCTTATGGGGGAATGGCCCCCTTCCGCCTCTTCCCCCTCCCCTAGATCCGGACGAGAAGAGTGAGCTGAAGCAATTTAGACATTGAGTTGGGTTGGGTTGTTTTACCTCTGAGCGGCACTTTTTTGCACACCATGGGCTAAATGGCCAGGTCACATGGACCCCGAAGGCTCAGAGAAGGTTGTGGGTGGGGACCCATTGGAACAGCTGTTAGGAGACAGATGGTAGCCTCCCGTCAAGCCATCCAGCGTGTTCTTTAACGTGCACAGGGTATGGCTCTCCCGCACACGGGGCCACGGCTTAACGTCCCATCCGACGGACGGCGGACTTTCCAAGCCCATCGGTGTTCCCTACTGACCGTGGGCAGGGCGGGGAATTTTGCGGAGATAAATGTCAACGCTGACCCAGCTGGGACTCGAACCTGGGAACTACAGATTACGAGCCTGGCGCGCTACCGACTGAGCCACCCCCGCCCCTTTAGACATTGAGACTGCGCTGTTCAGATATCAATGACACTTAGAGGTCATTGATTTACCGAATTATCAATTGCTTGTCAATCAACAAATAGTGTCATGAATCAGAAATTGCATCGTGGATCATTGGTTGATATAAAAATGACTGATAGCTTAATCAGCCAATGATCTACGAGAATCATTGTTCCGTGAACTGCGCAGTCTCCTTGCTTCAATTTTCCACTACACTTCGCCGCTGGTTTAGATTAAATAGAGAAATAAAAGAATTTAATATTTATCTAATAGGTTTGCTATTGAATTTTCTTGTGCCCATTTAATTTACAGTCTTGATTTCACCACTAAAAAACATAATAAAAAGCAAACTTAAGTAAAAAAAGATTATTCTTTCTCAGTGTCTGACTGAGACAAAACATTTTTTCTTCCATCTACGTGAGGGTGTTTCACTTTTTTTTCATGACCGCTCCAAAAAAACCGAAACTCATTTTCTGAAGCTTTAGACATTGGAATATCTAGAATGACAACGTATATACATTAAACATTAAATAAAATTTTAACATTCATAGGTTTTAGCTGGTGTATTTTTTACTTAACATCGTTAGATTTAATTTCGACAAGGTAGTCACAATTGAGCCGTCCCGTGGCTGAGTGGTTAGCGCGCTTGGCTACTGATCTATGGGACTTGGGTTCGAGCCCCGGGTAAGGCATGGCTCCGAGTGGTTAGCGCGCTTGGCTACTGATCTACGGGACTTGGGTTCGAGCCCCGGGTAAGGCATGGCTCCGAGTGGTTAGCGCGCTTGGCTACTGATCTACGGGACTTGGGTTCGAGCCCCGTGTAAGGCATGGTTGTTTTCTGCTGAGGTCCTGCCATCCTCTCAGATCTTCTACTATGGCATATAAACTGACAGGCTCCTGTCAGACCTCTGTGTCAAGCAGCTGCTTGAGGGGGTATTTATTTATTTTTTATTTATAATCACAATTATGAGTGAATAAGCCTATGAAATAAAAATGCATTCGTATAAAATATTTTTGTTCCTTTAACTTTCATTAAATCAAGCTGGAATTCTAAAAAATCTTTTAAGAAACAAAATTAGATCAAAGTTAGTGTTAATATTATTAGTAGACGTGGTTGTAAGCTGCAGTTTTAATTCTTGTGAAAGTTAAAGTAACAGCAATCTTGTTTCTTTCTTTATATTTTTTCCAATTAGGATATACAGGTACCGGACAGGGAAATGGAAACATTTCAATGTTATCTCAATAGAAGATTCCAAGCAGAGCTCAATAATTTCTACAATAGGATTTTTAATGAAAAATATGCCTAAATTAAAGTATCTGAAAGCCTGGGGTCTTCAAATACCTTAATTACGTACAAACTTATACAATATACGCTTTCAATTTAAATACAGTGGACCTTCGTTATAGCGCTGCTCGCTATACCGCGCACTCGGTTATAGCGCGGGCGATTTTTCAAGCGTACCTATGAACGTAAATAAAATAATAAATATATGTACTTATTAAGATGTATAACTATGTTATGTGAATTTTAATAAAACACTTAATAAATAAATTGGTTTTTTTATTAAAATACATAATATATATAGTTGATGGGATGTTTCAGTATATAGCTCAAATCGTTCTGAGTAAATTTATTGTGTCGCCACCGCGCCGCTTGGTACAACGCGGGTGTTGTTTCCCGCCCGACATGCGCGTTATATCGGGGGTCCACTGTATTACTTTCTTAAATGTATATATTATATTCCTGCATATTGGTACTCGAAATCCTACCATTATTTTTCGTATGCCATGTATTATTATAAAATAAAATAATAAATACCCCCTCAAACAGCTGCGTGCCACAGGAAACTGCCAGTTTATATGCCAAAGTAGAAGATCTGAGAGGATGGCAGGACCACAGCAGAAAAACAACACATACATCCATGCCTTATATATTTTTTTTAAAATAACAACCTCACAAGTTACACGAATATATTTCTGCGGCCATTATGACAAGGAGGCCTCTCAAACCATAAAGTTTCATTCTTCCACGGTCCACTGTAGGGCTAGTTGGAAAAATTCTGATATAAAGCAGTAATATCGCCTTTTTTTTAAAGGTTGGGTTGGGTTGTTTTACCTCTGAGCGACATTTTTTTGCACACCATGGGCTAAATGGCCAGGTCACATGGACTCCGAAGACTCAGAGAAGGTTGGGGGAGGGGACCCACTGGAACAGCTGTTGGGAGACAGATGGTAGTCTCCCGTCAAGGCCATCCAGCGTGTTCTTTAACGTGCACAGGGTATGGCTCTCCCGCACACGGGGCCACGGCTTAACGTCCCATCCGACGGACGGCGGTTTTTTAAAGTGTCCACTACAGTTAAATTTCAAATCAATGACTATTTAGAGAGCAAAATAAGTTTCGTTGTAGACGAGGTTCGTAATAAGGGAAATAAAATTCGAAATTTGATTTCCGTGCAGTTTCAAAACGAAGACAACACACTTTTATGGAAGATACGAATGAAAGGCAAACTTTTCCGCTTTAGTCGTATTACATTCATGATCTGATTTTGTTTTTATGTTCTTCAATAGCAGATGTTTGAAATGAGTACCAGACCGGGGAGGGGGGTTGGCCGAACGGTAGCGCGCCTGTCCTGAAATCTATAATTCCTAGATTCGAGTCTCAATTGTCTCCGCTAAACGCCACGCTGCTCTCTGTAAGAAAAGGTATCAGAAATAGGCTTCAAAAGATCGTTATCCGTCAGATAGGACTTTAAGCCGTGCTCTGTGTGCAGAAGAGCTATAGCCTATGCACGTTAAAGAACACACTGGATTGTCTTGACGGGAGGCATCTTCAGTAAAGGCCATTCAGCACGTTCTTTAACTTGCACTGGCTGCAGTCGCTCAAAAAATTATCCGAACATTATGGTTGATTACAGAATTCAGAAAAAATATCTGGCAACGATTTTTTTTAGAAATTAGTGATCTGGCAACCTTCGTGTCACGTGACACGAAGTTTCCCAGATCACTAAATTCTTACATACTATAATAAATTAAGAAAACACAATGTTACAGAATATAACTTTAAAACCATACTAGAACCCACAAAAAAAACCCCAAAACCAATCTTCTATAGACTATTAATAAATTACTTAAGAAATATTAACATCCTATACCACTTGTAACCACATTTTAAACAAAATGAAAAAAAAAATTAAATAAATACATAGGAAAAAAAAGAACACTATGCAAAAACTAAACACAGTCATGACTGTAAAAAAAAGAACTAGAAAAAAAAAGAAATATAAATAAAAAATATATATATATACATTAAAAAAAAGAGAAAAAAAAATAGAAAAAAAATGAAAAAAATATATATATATACATAAATATACTAATAAATATATATATATATGTGTGTAAAAAAAACCTATAAAAAACATAAAAATAATAACAAGTAAAAAAAATATGCTTGAATGACTCTGCACAGGGCCTGCGGCTCTCTATGCAGGAAATATTCAATGGTTGATTTCCTATGTAATGTAATGTAATTAGAGGGCAACCCCTTTAAAAGAAACTCATAGGTTACAAAGTATCAGGATAGAAGAGACTTTATCACAAATATTCATATTTGCAGCCCATTTAATACCCCTTTGACCTAGGGTATCAGAGACCACCCGCCGGAGCTCCTCCTCCGCCTACAGCATCTGGAGAACCCGTATCTGGTGCCGCAGGAGCATCTGGAGAACCCGTATCTGGTGCCGCAGGAGCAGCCGCTGTAAGTTCGGCGCACCTTAATCTGACTTCGTAATGGTCACTCACTATCACTTGAATGCTGATGATCGTCGGATTCTTAATAACACAAATCACTTTCCTGTTATCCAAAGTTTCGCTAGTGACGTCATCAGGGTGTTCTCTGTCGATCACGAAGTTATCGATAGTCCAGCAAACGAGTTCGATGTCGTAGAGCTTTTGATTTTGAACGCACATACGGAATGCTGAAAATAGGAAGAGATTTTACTTTTCAAATTAAGTTCTAAGAGGAAGAATTAGAAGAAACATTAAAAGAAAATTAGTTATTCTGTTAAATTAGAAAGTCTGTTATTAAAATCATTTTAAATTTTCGTCTAATATTTAGTAAGGCATATTTTTCGAAAATTACAGGCTTATTTTTTTATCACGTTCTATATTTTTTAGTTATTATTAGTCATCAGGGCCGGATCTATGTGGGGGTGGGGGGTTAAGAAGACTTTAACAGAGAAATAGTTTGGAAGAACACTTTTTTGCACACAATGGGCTAAATGTCCGGCTGGAAATGACCCCGAGGGTTCGGAAAAGATTGGAGAAAGAGGACCCACAGGAGAGCTCTTAGCAGACAGATGATATCCTCCCATCCAGTGTGTTCTTTAACGTGCACAGGGTATCGCCCTCCCATCCAGTGTGTTCTTTAACGTGCACAGGGTAAGGCTCTCCCATCAAGTGTGTTCTTTAACGTGCACAGGGTATGGCCCTCCCATCCAGTGTGTTCTTTAACGTGCACAGGGTATGGCCCTCCCATCCAGTGTGTTCTTTAACGTGCACAGGGTATCGCCCTCCCATCCAGTGTGTTCTTTAACGTGCACAGGGTAAGGCTCTCCCATCAAGTGTGTTCTTTAACGTGCACAGGGTATCGCCCTCCCATCCAGTGTGTTCTTTAACGTGCATAGGGTATGTCCCTCCCACACACGGGGCCACAGCTTAACGTCCCATCCGATGGACGTCGGACTTTCCAAACCCATCGGTGTCTTCTACTGACCGGAAAGTCTTATGGAACTTACAATATATTTTTACACATTTTTCAAGAAATTTTAAATTCCTCTGAAACAGAGCGCGAAAATGATGGCACAGAACTGAAATGGAAATCCAGACCCTCTGCCCCCCTTAATTTTTTTTTCTAGATATTTAACAAATCATTAGACCGATTTGTTTTACTCGTAAAAGCACATCGGATCTCATATATTTGCAAAACCTCAACAGTTACTATGTAGCCAATACATGCGGATGCTAACAAGGATTTATGGATGGAGATAAAACTTTATTATTCGCTCAGGGTTCTAATGATAATAACAACCTTGTAACGCTTACCTGCAACTACTTGCTTAGGTTCAGGACAAGTGATATTTTCATCCGTTGCTTTGAATTTGTAAGTATTCTTCTCTGGATTGGGTACAAGAGGATTGTAACACCCTTCAGCAGCTAATACAGGGTCATTTACGAGTTTTGGTTTGGGGAAGAATTTGTCATAGCTGAAAAAGAAATACATAAATATTAGCATTGGTTATAGACAACATGGTCTTGAACAGGAATTGGCAATATACAGCCCGATGTGGTTTTCAAGTGGCGCACGGACGGACGGGGTTCGAATCAGTCGGCAAGGCTCCAGGCTCGTTAATCTGCAGTTCCCAGGTTCGAGTGCCTTCTATGCCAGCATTCAGATTTATCTACGCTAAACCCTCACCATGACTTAGGTCAGAAAAGAATATCGATGGGCTTGGGTTGGGCTGTTTTACCTCTGAGCTGCACTTTTTTGCACACCATGGGCTAAATGGTCAGGTCACGTGGATCCCGAAGGCTCAGAGATGGTTGGAGGAGGGGACCCACTGGAACAGCTGTTGGCAGACAGATGGTAGCCTCCTGTCAAGGCCATCCAGTGTGTTCTTCAACGTGCACATGGTATGGCTCTCCCGCACACGGAGCCACGGCTTAACGTCCCACCCGACGGACGGTGGCCTTTCCAAGCACATCGTTATCCCCTACTGACCGTGTATAGGGCGAGGAATTTTGCGGAGATAAATCTCAACGCTAACCCAGCTGGGACTCGAACTTGGGAACTACAGATTACGAGCCTGGCGAGCTACCGACTGAGCCACCCCCGCCCCCGATGGGCTTGGAAACGCTACCGTGAAAACAGACGTATAGGATGCGGTGTGCAGGAGAGCCATACTTTCTGCACGTGAACAATATGATGGATTGCCTTGATGGGAGGCTACCATCTGTCTTCTCACAGCTGTCTAATGGGTCTCTTACACCAGCCTTCTCTGAGTCTTTAGAGTCTTTGTGACCTTGCCATTTAGCCCATTGTGCGCGAAAAACTAACGTTCAAAGGTAAAACAAACCAACCCAAGTAGCCCGCGGGTAATTTGAGCTTTATAACTGCTACAGTTCATCAACTTAGAGAGATGACCACTGGCAGTACTTCAAAACCCATTTCAGGGAGAACTATGGATAGATAACTGAAAACTGTCAACTTTCACAGCGGAGGCCCCACGAATTATTAAGTAAGTATTCATAATAATCTGGGTTGCGTTTGGATGTATTACCTCCGAGCAGTACTTTTGTGCACACAATGGGCTAAATGGCCAGGTCACAAGTACTCCAAGGGTTCAGAGAAGACTGAGGAAAGGGGATCCACTGGACGTCTCTTAGGAGACAGATGGTGGCTTCCCATCAAGCCCATTCAAGGTGTTCTTTAATGTGCATAGGGCAAAATTCTCTCACACATGGAGCCACGGCCTTACGTTGGCATTCCATCAGAATGCCAACCGATGGGCTTGGGAAGGCCACCGTCCGTCGAATGGGACGTTAAGCCGTGGCCCCGTGTGAGGGAGAGCGTATACCCTGTGCACGTTAAAGAACACTCTGGATGGCCTTGACGGGAGGCTACCATCTGTCTCCCAACAGCTGTTCCAGTGGGTCCCCTCCCCCAACCTTCTCTGAGCTTTCGGGGTTCATCTGACCTGGCCATTTAGCCCATGGTGTGCAAAAAAGTGCCGCTCAGAGGTAAAACAACACAACCCAACTTTTCAAGTGTAAAAATTGCTGATACGAATTATTTCTCTTGATAACAACTTACAGACTTTAAAGCATTTTGAAATCATTTACACATTTTTCATAACTATTTTTGACATTTTATAATTTAAAATAGTTAACTTCTTTCAACTTTTTGTCTTTCTGATGTTTTATTTTAATCTCAAATATGCTACCAAAAAAAAAGCTTTTCAGTGTAATATTAAGTTGGGTTGTTATACCTCTGAACGGCACTTTTTTGCACACAATGGCTAAATGTCCAGGTCACAAGGACCCCGAAGGCTCAGAGAAAGTTAGGGGAGGGGACCCACTGGAACAGCTGTTGGGAGACAGATGATAGCCTCCCGTCAAGGCCATCCAGCGTGTTCATTATCGTGCACAAAGTATGGCTCTCCCACACACGGGGCTTCGGCTTAATGTGTCATATGATGATCAGCGGTCTTATCCATGCCCAGCAGTGTCCCCTTGCTGACCGAGGCCATTGCGGAGATAAGTCGTAAATCCGACCCAGGTGAGACTCGAACCTGGGAACTGCAAATTGCGAGTCTGACACGCTACCGACTGAGCCATCCCCACCCCAATAAAATTAAATTTTGACAATATATATATATATAAACCTCTAGCACTATTTCAAAAACCATTTTAACGAGAGCTATGAGTAGAGAACAGAAAATTCTCAAATTAGGGAAATTGCACAATGATACATAATAACGAAACATTAAGATGTTCATAATGATTTTCCCACGAACTGTATGTTAAGATTTTATCTTCTAACTACTGCTCGGTTTATAAAACTGCAAGGGAATCGCAAAGGGGGAAGTTGTATTAGCACAGATTCTCATAAATTATGGATTTGTAATACATTCATTTCTTCTTAGGACAGACGACCAGGGGCGGGGGTGGCTCAGTCGGTAGCGAGCCAGGCTCGTAATCTGTAGTTCCCAGGTTCGAGTCCCAGCTGGGTCAGCGTTGAGATTTATCTCCGCAAAATTCCCCGCCCTGCCCACGGTCAGTAGGGGACACCGATGGCCTTGGAAAGGCCGCCGTCCGTCGGATGGGACGTTAAGCCGTGGCCCCGTTTGCGGGAGAGAGCCATACCTTGTGCACGTTAAAGAACACGCTGAATGGCCTTGACGGGAGGCTACCATCTGTCTCCCAACAGCTGTTCCAGTGGGTCCCCAACCTTCTCTGAGCCTTCGGGGTCCATGTGACCTGGCCATTTAGCCCATGGTGTGCAAAAAAAGTGCCGCTCAGAGGTAAAACAACAACAACACAAAAGACAGACGACCAAGTGATACCATTTTCACTATTTTTCATATTATAATCGTTTGTCCAGCTTTTAACGCCAAACGTTATATATATATATATAATTTTTTTATTTTTAACTCATTTAAATTACCGTCCGATCCCCTTACACTTGGACATCTTTTATGTTTTTTTGGATTCATCATCTTTTGGATTTTTAAAATATCTTGTTTATTTCAATCGCATTTAATGTTTTATCTTCATCTTTCATATTTTAGACGTCGATTTTTTTGCTTTCTACGCGTCTTTTACATCGATTCTTAGCTTTTTTTTTCTTTTGTGGTGGGTTGTTTGCGGGTATGTTTTGTTGGTTCAGCCGAAAGCGCGCTAAGTTTATAATCTGCAGTTTCCTGGTTCGAGTACCAATTGTGTCTCCGTCGAGATTTTTTCCTCTAACCGCAGTTCTTCCCTCCGTGAGAAAGGGGACACCGATGGGTTCGGAAAAGTCGCCGACCGTCGGATGGGACGTAAACCGTGGTTCCGTGTGCGGGTCCGGTTGTTTTACCTCTGAGCGGCACTTTTTTGCACACTGTGGACTAAATGGCCAGGTCACATGGACCCCGAAGGCTCAGAGAAGGTTGGGGGAGGGGACCCACTGGAACAGCTGTTGGGAGACAGATGGTAGCCTCCCGTCAAGGCCATCCAACGTGTTCTTTAATGTGCACAGGGTATGACTCTCCCGCACACGGAGCCATGGCTTAACGTCCCATCCGACGGACGGTGTCCTTTCCAAGCCCACCGGTGTCCCCTACTGACCGTGGGCAGGGCGGGGAATTTTGCGGAGATAAATCTCAACGCTGACCCAGCTGGGACTCGAACCTTGGAACTACAGATTACGAGCCTGGCGCGCTACCGACTGAGCCACCCCCGCCCCGCCGTGTGCGGGAGAGCCATACCTTGTGCACATTAATGAACACGCTGGATGAGTTTGCTATTACAATGGAGTTCCGACAGAAACATTTAACTGACTGACCTGCTGAACCCGACAAGGATCATATCATCAGAATTGCACTTCACTTCCTCTGGTTCTTTAGTGCATTCATCAGGAACTTCAGTGGTAGTAGACACAGTCGTAGTCGTCATCACTGTGGTTTCTGGAAAAAAAAACACTGATTTAATATCTTCAGGTTAAAGGTAAAACTGACTTTAATCGAGATGAAATATTTACAAAAAATTTAAAAATTTGAGAAATTCCTATCTTCTTATATGCACCCTAAAAAGCCAAAAATAAACCTAAAACATAACGATGGTGCAATCAGTCACTAAATTCGTGTTCACTTCAAAAGAGTGCGTTGTTGTTTTACCTCTGAACGGCACTTTTTTGCACACCATGGGCTAAATGGCCAGGCCACAAGGACCCCGAAGGCTCAGAGAAGGTTGGGAGAGGGGACCGACTGGAACAGCTGTTGGGAGACAGATGGTAGCCTCCCGTCAAGGCCATCCAGCGTGTTCTTTAACGTGCACAGGGTATGGCTCTCCCGTACACGGAGCCACGGCTTTACGTCCCATCCGACGGACGGCGGCCTTTTCAAGCCCATCGGTGTCCCCTACTGACCGTGGGCAAGGCGGGGAATTTTGCGGAGATAGGCCCAGCTGGGTTGGGTTGGGTTGTTTTACCTCTGAACGGCACATATTTGCACACCATGGGCTAAATGGCCAGGTCACATGGACCCCGAAGGCTCAGAGAAGGTTGGGGGAGGGGATCCACTGAAAAAGCTGTTGGGAGACAGATGGTAGCCTCCCGTCAAGGCCATCAAGCATGATCTTTAACGTGCACAGGGTATGGCTTTCCTGCACACGGGACCACGGCTTAACGTCCCATCCGACGGGCGGCCGCCTTTCCAAGCCCATCGGTGTCCCCTACTGATCGTGGGCAGGGCGGGGAATTTTGCGGAGAAAAATCTCGACGCTTACCCGCTGGGACTCGAACATGGGAACTACAGATTACGAGTCTGACGCGTTACCAACTGAGCCCCCCCCCCCCCCCGCCCCTGCCTCTGCCCCTGCCCCACTTCAAAGGAAGATAGGACGCTGGCAATCTTATTAAGTAGTTAAATTGTCACCCAATCTTCCTCTGAAGTGAATACAAACTCAGTGACTGATTGCACCATCGATATGCTTCAGATTTATTTTCTTCTTTTTAGGGCATATATAGGAAGATAGCTATTTTGAAACATTTTAATCTATTTTCATTTATTCCTTTGTCATTAAAAACTCTTACCTTCAAAACATTTCCTTTGATATGTGACTCATGAACATCGACTATGTTTATCCTCCCATTTTACTTGGAAGTGTTTTGAAGTAGAAAATTCCATCCCCTTTTGGGGTAAGAGGACATAATTCGAAATAGTCTACGACGGTCCTCATATGAGCTTTCCTTTGACACCGGGGCGGGGGTGGCTCAGTCGGTAGCGCGCCAGGTTCGTAATCTGTAGTTCCCAGATTCGATTCCCAGCTGGGTTAGCGTTGAGATTTATCTCCGCAAAACTCCCCGCCCTGCCCACGGTCAGCAGGGGACACCGATAAGCTTTTAAAGGCCGTCGTCCGTCGGATAGAAAGTTAAGCCGTGGAGCTGTGTGCGGGAGAGCCATACCCTGTGCATGTTAAAGAACACACTGGATGACCTTCACAGGAGGCTACCATCTGTCTTCCAACAGCAGCTCCAGTGGGTCCCCTCCCCCAACCTACTCTGAGCCTTCGGGATCCTTGTGACCTGGCCATTTAGTCCATTTTGTGCAAAGAAAGTATAGCTCAGAGGTAAAACAAATAACCAACCAACCTTTGACACCTAACTCGTAAATGTAGGCCCTCGCATACAGTTACGATATAGTAAGAAAACGATTTTCCAATTTCCTCCTTTCAAGGGGAGGGGGAGGGGAAGCCTTCCCGTGGCCTAGTGGTTAGCGCGCTTGGCTGTTGATTTAAGGGACCTGGGTTCGAGCCCCGGATTAAGGTATGGATGTTCGTGTTGTTTTTCTGCTGAGGTCCTGCCATCCTCTCAGATCTTCTACTGTGGCATATAAACTGACAGGCTCCTGTCAGACCTCTGTGGCAAGCAGCTGCTTGAGGGGGTTATTTATTTTTATATAAGGGGGTAAGGAAGCAAGGAGGGTATATTCTTATTGACCACAACGTTTCCCATGTCACAAACTTTCATTTGACGTACAATTTCTTAAGTTCCGCCCTCGTTTTCAAAACATATAGTAGAACAATTCTCCGGATATATTTCCAATTTTGGGGGACAGAAGAAGGGGTGGGATGAATTTTTATAATCTGTGACACTGTCTTTCTTTATATATTTTCATTTTATAACTTTCATTTTATATATGCCCCGTTACTTTTGATCTTCGCGTCCCAAAGATATAACGAGCAATCGTTGGAGCGGGGGTGGCTTAGTCGGTAGCGCGCCAGGCTCGTAATCTGTAGTTCCCAGGTTCGAGTCCCTGCTGAGTCAGCGTTGAGATTTATGTCCGCAAAATTGCCCGCCCTGCCCACGGTCAGTAGGGGACACCGATGGGTTTGGAAAGGCCGCCGTCCGTCGGATGGGACGTTAAGCCGTGGCCCCGTGTGCGAGAGAGCCATACCCTGTGCACGTTAAGAACACGCTGGATGGCCTTGACGGGAGGCTACCATCTGTCTCCCAACAGCTATTCCAGAGGGACAACTGTTACGGCAAACCGACGAATGGCGAGGGAAAAGAAATAGGAAAATAGATAATAAAACGGGTAGGGTCCTCGTTTAACATGCATTCTGCCAATGCGGATTTGCTATAAAAATAAAATGTTTTTTTTTCCATACTCCAAAAAATATTATTTTTACCCAAAGAATTTCTCACGCAAAGTGTGAATTTCAAATATTTAGTGAAGCAGTCTATGTATAAAGGGTTGTTGTCTTGAGCGAGAGGTCTCATGCAAGTGCTGACTATCGAAATCATGGAAGAGGCATTTCCTTTTTATAATGAGAATCCGAGAACTGTAAACAAGTATTACAATTAGCAAGAGAAAAAAAACTTAAAACTAACACCCGGACTTTAATTTTGTTCAGCAGTTAGCTCCTAAGAATTTCATAGTGTTATTAACTTGCGTTTTGTTGTCATTTATAAGTAAGCATTTTAATAATCTTTGTTACACGTAAATTTCTCTTAAGGAGTGGGGCGGGGGTGGCTCAGTCGATTGCGCGCCAGGCTAGTAATCTGTAGTTCCCAGGCTCGAGTCCCAGCTGGGTCAGCGTTGAGATTTATCTCCGCAAAATTCCCTGCCCTGCCCACGGTCAGTAGGGGACACCGATGGGCTTGGAAAGGCCGCTATCCGTCGGATGGGACGTTAAGCCATGGCCCTGTGTGCGGGAGAGCCATACCCTGTGCACGTTAAAGAACACGCTGGATGGCCTTAACGGGAGGCTACCATCTGTCTCCCAACAGCTGTTCCAGTGGGTCCCCTCCCCCAACCTTCTCTGAGCCTTCGGGGCCCATGTGACCTGGCCATTTAGCCCATGGTGTGCAAAAAAGTGCCTCTCAGAGGTAAAACAACCCAACAACCTAACTCTTAAGGAGTTGTCGCGAGAAACACATCTATCCCGATAAACGGGTTTACCTGTAGAAGTAAAGTCTATTCGCCATTAGTGCACACAAATATCAACGTTAGAAGCCTAGTAAATTTTTTAAACTTCGGTTGTTTTACCTCTGAGCGGCGCTGTTTTTACACACCATGGGCTAAATGGCCAGGTCACAAGGACCCCGAAGGCTCAGAGAAGGTTGGGGAAGGACACCCACTGGAACAGCTGTTGGGAGACAGATGGTAGCCTCCCGTCAAGGCCATCCATCGTGTTCTTTAACGTGCACAGGGTATGGCTCTCCCACACACGGTGCCACGGCTTAACGTCCCATCCGACGGACGGCGCCCTTTCCAAGCCCGACGGTGTCCCCTACTGACCTTGGGCAGGGCAGGGAATTTTGCGGAAATAAATCTCAACGCTGACCAAGCTGGGACTCGAACCTGGGAACTACAGATTACGAGCCTGGTGCGCTACCAATTGAGCCATTCCCGCCCCTAAAAATCAACACACCACGAGCATGCTGTAGCACGATCATGGCAAGCACAACACATGACTTGTTTTTTAAACTTGCAACTAGCAGTATATGACAAGGGATAAGTAACATAAAAAAAAACCTGATGTTTCAATTTTATGGTGGGACAACTATTTTTATAGCGGAAGAAATATTCTTCTTCCCTCTTGAAATAATTCCTGTCGATGACCGTCAATATTCATGTAAACGAACCGATTTAATAGAAGATTGGGAGAAAGGGTTGGTTCAGTCGGTATTGCGCTAGACTCGTAAACTTCAGGTCACAGGTTCGAGTATAACCTGTGCCTGCGCTGAGATATATCTCCGCTAACCCTCACCTCCACCACCAGCCTGCCCTCGGTGAGAAAGTCGATACCGATGGTTTTGCAAAGAACACTGTCAGTCGGATGGGATGTAAAGCCATGGAGCGGTGTAAAAGGAGAGCCGTACCCTGTACACGTTTAAGAATATGCTGAATGGCCTTGCCCGGAGCCCACCATTTGTCTCCTAATAGCTGTCCAGTGAGTGCCCATCCCTCAACCTTCTCTGAGCCTTCGGAGTCCTTGTGAGTTGACTATTTAGCCCTTTGCGTCCAAAAAAAGGGGCAATCAGAAGTACAACAACCCAAATAACAACAAAGTCTTCACTGAGAAAGAAAACACCGATGGAATTGGAACGTTAAGCGGTGGTTCCTCGTGCATGTCACGAGCATGGCCTTGACAGGAGGTCACCAAACTTCTCTAAGCCTTTGGAATCCTTGTGACCTGATCGTTCAGCCCGATGTGTGGCGCACAAACGTTCCACTCAGAGGTAAAACAACCCCACTCTTCGTGCATTAAGCGGCGGGGGTGGCTCAGTCGGTAGCGCGCCAGACTCGTAATCTGGAGTTCCCAGGTTCGAGTCCCAGCTGGGTCAGCGTTGAGATCTATCTCCGAAAAACTTCCCGCCCTGCCCACGGTCAGTAGGGGACACCGATGGGTTTGGAAAGACCGCCGTCCGTCGGATGGGACGTTAAACCGTGGCCCCGTGTGCGGGAGAGCCATACCCTGTGCACGTTAAAGAACACGCTGGATGGCCTTGACGGGAGGCTGCCATCTGTCTCCCAACAGTTGTTCCAGTTGGTCCCCTCCCCCAACCTTCTCTGAGCTTTCGGGGTCCTTGTGACCTGACCATTTAGCCCATGGTGTGCAAAAAAGTGCCGCTCAGAGGTAAAACAACCCAACAACCCTTCGTGCATTGGAAAGAAATAGAGCTTTACTTTTAACTCTTATATAAATAAATAAGGTAATAAAGGCTCGATCAACTATACCCGTAGTTTGCACTGTGGTTGGTTTTTCGGTGACTGTTGTGGTAGCTACCTCCGTTGTGGTCACAATTGTGGTCTCTTCTTTGGGTGTTGTAGTCTCTTCTTTGACAGTCGTGGTCTCTTCTTTGGGTGTTGTGGTCTCTAATTTGGTTGTAGTTGTTTCTTTTTCTGTTACTGGTTCATCTGTCTTAATCGGTTCCACGGTTGTCGTAGCAGGTTCTTCAGTGGTTGCTTCTGGAGTCGTCGGTGGTTCAGTTGACTGATCGCTCGTAGTCGCCGGTTCTGTAGTTGGAGTGGTCGTTGCTTCTTCAGTTGTTGTCGGTGGAGGTGGTTCAGTCACTACTTCAGTCGTTGTTGGTGGAGGTGGTTCAGTCACTTCTTCAGTCGTTGTTGGTGGAGGTGGTTCAGTCACTTCTTCAGTCGTTGTTGGTGGAGGTGGTTCAGTCACTTCTTCAGTCGTTGTTGGTGGAGGTGGTTCAGTCACTTCTTCAGTAGTTGTTGGTGGAGGTGGTTCAGTTACTTCTTCAGTAGTTGTTGGTGGAGGTGGTTCAGTCACTTCTTCAGTAGTTGTTGGTGGAGGTGGTTCAGTTACTTCTTCAGTAGTTGTAAGTGGAGGTGGTTCAGTCACTTCAGTCGTTGTTGGTGGAGGTGGTTCAGTCACTTCTACGGTCGTCGTTTCCGGCTTAGCAGTAGTTGTCATCTCTGTAGTTGTGGTTTCTGCCACTTCGGTTGTCGTCACGTCTTTGTTCATCTGTGGAAAGAAATGAATTATGGGCAGCATGATTTATTAAAACAGCAACTGAAGAACGATTGGTATTTCAAGGTTAGTCTGTATTTTATCAATTACATGAATACATAATTCTTAAGCGTCCATGGGTTACTGAGCCTCAACCAGACTGCAAAACTTAGTTCCTCAAAATCATCTATTGTGAGCTACGGCTATAACACTTGGCCAACGAACAACAAGGTCCTACTTGACATAGTTCAAACACCGCATTCTATGTCTCTCCTTTTTCTCAGGGATTTAGGCACATTGTTCAAACTCTATTCATTAATTTGCAGTTATGCATGTGGACAACGTGGCCAAATATCGAGTAGTCCCTACTTGCCTATGAGGTAATACTGCCCTGACTGAAAGGCTTGGAAAAACCTTAGTTTTTGGATGCGAAATTAAGCCATGGCACAGTGTGATGTCCTCCCAGGTTCGAATCCTGTCCGATTGAGCCAGATGTGATGTCCTCGCTATCTGATCCCTTCAGACTGAGCTAGATGTGATGTACAGTCGCTCAAAAAAGTATCCGAACACTATGGTTGATTATAGAATTCAGAAAAAATATCTGGCAACGAGTTTTTTTAGAAATTAGTGATCTGGCATTCTTCGTGTCAGGTGACACGAAGGTGTCAGGTGACACGAAGGTTGCCAGATCACTAATTTCTACAAAAATCGTTGCCAGGTATTTTTTCTGAATTCTGTAATCAACCATAGTGTTCGGATACTTTTTGAGCGACTGTAGGTGGTCATATTATTTTGATACTAGATCGTGTGGGCTCACTCACGGAAATATTGAGAGTGTGCAGTTACCGTTCACAGCAAACTGGAGCGTGTGCAGTAACTGCACACACTCAGTTTGCTGTGAACGGTAACTGGAGCGTGTACAGTTGCTGTACACGCTCCAGATATTATTTTTCCTGAATTCTGTAATCACGTGACACGAAGGTTGCCAGATCACTAATTTCTAAAAAAAATCGTTGCCAGGTATATTTTCTGAATTCTGAAATCAACCGTAGTATTCGGATACTTTTTTGAGCGACTGTACTCCCTTTCGGAATGCGATGGGACTGGGCCAAATGTCATGGCCGCCGGAGGACAATGCGATTAGTACCTAGAGAACTTCACCTTCACTTCGGTGAAAAGACAGGTTCGCGGGTTTTTAGGACCGTGGCACTGCACGCCTTTGAAGAAACTGGTGTTGAATGATGAATGAGAACAGTCAATTGATTAACTGCACGAGAGTTGGATAGGGACGACACAGTTTATTAACAATATACACAGCTACATGCTGGGAATGCGCTCCACTCCGTGGGCATTTGCTACTTCACTGCTGCAAACAATAATATAATGAGGTGGAGAATCACACGCTCTGCGAATCCTCACTTTACAGACCTCAAAAACTCAGCAAAAGGATAACCAACCTTTGCCTACACTGTGGTTCCTTCTGAACCACAAGAATAAAAAAAAGATTCTTCAAGAATCTTAATTCCCCTTTGGAATCGCACCCTCACTTCAAGGGTTTCCTTTGAGTATGTCGGCGTCCTTCTGACGCGTATCGAAACGACTCCTTCTTTCGAAAGCTCACGCCAAAACTAATGCTTCAACATTCCCGCCTAGCCTCCTCGCTTCACTGGCGGCCTAGGCTAGTCATTTACGGCCATAAATAACTTCTGGAGCTGATTTCATTACTTGCATGCAGCCGCTTTAAGACCCGAAAAACAACCTCGTGAGTCATCCCCAGCACACGAACACACTCAATTACATAAAAATATATACAACAATAAATAAATAAATGTAAAATTCGAGGGACATGACTCTGTGTGCGGGAGACATTAAAGAACATGCTCGATGGCCTTGAATGGAGACTTTCATCTATATTATTCTAACAAATGTGGGGCGGGGGTGGCTCCGTCAGTAGTGCGCCAGGCTCATAATGTGCAGTTCCCAGGTTAAAGTCCGTTGAGATTTATCTCCGTAAAATTCCTCGTACTGTCCTGTCAGTAGCAGACACTTGGCTTGGAAAGGCCATCATTCGTTAAGCAGTGGGACTGTGTGCACGCCATAAAGAACACGCTGACTGGCCTTCTTGATGGGAGGCTACCATCTGTCTCCTAACTGATGTCTAGTGGGACCCCTCCCACAAACTATCTTCGAGGCCTCGGCGTCTTGTGACCTGGCCATTTAGCCCATTGTATGCAAAAAAGTGCCGCTCAGAGGTAAAACAACTCAATCCTAACAACTGTCTAGTGGCTACCTTTCCTCAACTAACTCCGAATCCTAGGGTCTTTGTGACCTAGCCATTTGCTCAATCTGTACAAAAAAAGTGCCGTTCAGAGGAAAATCAATAAATAGCTCAACCTAGAGAGTAAAACAACCTTTCAGTGGTCTGGGTTTAGAGGCCCTTTTATGCACACTATGGGTTAAATGGTCAGGTCCCAAGGGCCCCAAGGACTCAGAGAAGATTAAGGGAAAGAGATCCACTGGATACGTTTTAAGGGACAGATTGAAACCTCATGTCAAGGTCATCCAGCGTTTTCTTTCATGTACACAAGGTATGGCTCTCCTGAAAACGGTACCACGGCTTAACTTCCTCTCCGATGGACGGTGTCTCTTTTTTCATCGAGGGAAGGACGGGGAATTAGCAGAGAAAAATTCACAATGCAGGCACAATTGGGATTCGAACCTGGAAACATCAGATTAAGAGCCAGGTGCGCTACCAACTGAACCATTCCCTCCATAGATATAACGATTATCGAATTTTAATATCCTTTGTTTGATAATTAAATTTTTCAAAGGCGGAAGACTAAGCGTCAGTATTTCGGTAGCAAAGTATCATAGGAGTAGTATCATGTCTGTAGACATGAGAGTCATGAAATAGCTGAAAAAATTGTACAAATATATATAATAAACATATTCGGAAAACTTTATATATCACATTAGCGGAGAGGATGATTAGACGCTGATAGTGAAACTGGGGCCGAGGTGGCTCAGTCGGTAGCGCGCCAGGCTCGTAATCTGCAGTTCCCAGGTTTGATTCCCAGCTGGGTCAGCGTTGAGATTTATCTCCGCAAAATTCCCCGCCCTGCCCACGGTCAGTAGGGGACACCGATGGGCTTGAAAAGGCCACCGTCCATCGGATGGGACGTTAAGCCGTGGCTCTGTGTGCGGGAGAGAGCCATATTCTGTGCACGTTAAAGAACACACTGGATGTCCTTGACGAGAGGCTACCATCTGTCTCCCAACAGCTGTTTCAGTGGGTCCCCTCCCCCAACCTTTAGGGGCGGGGGTGGCTCAGTCGGTAGCGCGCCAGGCTCGTAATCTGTATTTCCCAGGTTCGAGTCCCAGCTGGGTCAGCGTTGAGATTTATCTCCGCAAAATTCCCCGCCCTGCCACGGTCAGTAGGGACACCGATGGGCTTGGAAAGGCCGCTATCCGTCGGAAGGGACGTTAAGCCATGGCCCTGTGTGCGGGAGAGCCATGCCCTGTGCACGTTAAAGAACACGCTGGATGACCTTGACGAGAGGCTGCCATCTGTCTCCCAACAGCTGTTCCAGTGGGTCCCCTCCCCCAACCTTCTCTGAGCCTTCGGGGTCCATGTGACCTGGCCATTTAGCCCATGGTGTGCAAAAAAGTGCCGCTCAGAGGTAAAACAACCCAACCCCCAACCTTCTCTGAGCCTTCGGGGTCCATGTTACCTGGCCATTAGCCCATGGTGTGCAAAAAAGTGTCGCTCAGAGGTAAAACAACCCAACCCATGGTGAAACTAAATTTTTTTCCAGTTAACTAAATCTTTAGTATTTGGAAACTGAAAAAAATCAGGACTGTTTGTTTCACCTCTTCATAATTATAAATTTCCAAATGGTATCGAAAACGACGAATGTCGCCCAGAACGGAAATTTATTCTTTCGCGGTACAAGACACGACACAGAGACAAACCGTCACGCAAAATGGCAGCGGGGAAAGAAAACCATCAGACGATGATGCATTGCTCGTTGGATACGAAAGTAAACATTTTGGTATCCATGATGACGGGGTCAACAAAAAAAAAGAGCAACAAGAGCTTCAGTTGTATCACGTGATCGAGTTGTCATTGAAAGTCTTCTGCGGTGATTGGCTGCCTTGCTATGACGTTGGTTTGCATTGGTAATCCTACTTGCTTAGTTACGAATGGTGACAATCACAATTAACTGTTTTACTGTGTATTATTTGCTGCATGGAAACAAAAAGGACCGTGCTTTCTGAATCATGTGGTGGGGGTTTGAGTGGGGTCCGTTAGTAGTGCATGAGTGTCATAATCTGCAATTCCCAGGTTGGAGTTCCGATTGTGTTGAGAATGCTTTCTCTCCTGATTTCCATTCTCCCCTCGGTGAGAAAGGGAACGCTGACGACTTGAAAAGGATGTCGTTCGTCGAATGGAAAAAATTAAGCCGTGTCCGCACATGCGCGATAGTCGTATCCTGTGCACGTTAAAGAACACGCTGGATGGTCTTGACGGGAGATTTCCACCCATCTCCTAACAGTTGTCCGCTCCAGCTACCGACACTGAGGGGGCGGGGGTGGCTCAGTCGGTAGCGCGCCAGGCTCGTAATCTGTAGTTCACAGGTTCGAGTCCCAGCAGGGTTAGTGTTGAGATTTATCTCCGCAAAATTCCCCGCCCTGCCCACGGTCAGTAGGGGACACCGATGGGCTTGGAAAGGCCGCCGTCCGTCGGATGGGACGTTAAGCCGTGGCCTCGTGTGCGGGAGAGCCATACCCTGTGCATGTTAAAGAACACGATGGATTGCCTTGACGGGAGGCTACCATCTGTCTCCCAACAGCTGTTCTAGTGGGACCCCTCTCCCAACCTTCTCTGAGCCTTCGGGATCCATGTGACCTGGCCATTTAGCCCATGGTGTGCAAAAAAGTGCCGCTCAGAGGTAAAACAACCCAATCCAACCCTGAAAGGCTCATTCAATTGGAGTGATATTTCCTGTATATATTAAAGAGCATGATGCGTGGACTTTAGGGAAGTTTCCATCTGTGTTCGAATAGATGACGACTGGGTCCGCTTTCTCCAACCTATTCTAGTAAGTCACGTGGCATGGGTTGTGTACAAAAGATGATGCTCAGAAGCAGACCAGGATCAACAAAAAAAAAGAGTGGGGGGGGGGGTCAAGAGTCTGGATTTTCGTTGCAGTGTAACATTTTCCTCTTCATTTTAGAGACTTTTAAAAAAAATATTGAAAAATGCGGGGAACATGCAGAAATTTAATAATTTTTTTGCCTCCATTATCCTTATTAGCATTCTCAAAGGAGGGAGAGGAGATTCCCCCCTGCCACTCCCCCCAGATCCTTCCCTGTTCAGGACTAAAGCAACCATCCTCATGCGAAGTGTAGAAAACTATTATGATCGTGAAAATATAATCAGTTTGGAAGTTTTAGATTTTGACTGCATTTTAGGGTTAGGTTGTTTTACCTCTGAGCGGCAGTTTTGTTTGCACACAATGGGCTAAATGAGCAGGTCACAAAGACCCCGGGGGATCAGAGATGGTTGGGAGAAGAGGACCCACTGGACAGCTGTTGGGAGACAGATGGCAGTCTCCCTTCAAGGCTATCCAGCGTGTTCTTTAATGTGCCTAGGGTATGTCTTTTCCTCACACGGAACCACGGTTAATGTCCTATCTGAAGGGCGGTTGTCTTTCAAAGCGCGTCGGTGTCCCCTACTGACTGAGGGCAAGGCGGGCTGCATTTTAAGTATCTATGAAGAAGATAATGATGCTTTTCAAACGCCTACCCGTCTGTGCGGAATGTTTTTGAGATCCTGAAAGGCTCATTCAATTGCGGTGATATTTGATATGTAGGCAGATGCTTACCAGGACTAGGTTGGGTTGGGTAGTTTTACCTCTGAGCGGCACTTTTTTGCACACCATGGGCTAAATGGCCAGGTCACATGGACCCGAAAGGCTCAGAGAAGGTTGGGTGAGGGGACCCACTGGAACAGCTGTTGGGAGACAGATGGTAGCCTCCCGTCAAGGCCATCCAGCGTGTTCTTTAACGTGCACAGGGTATGGCTCTCCCGCACACGGGGCCACGGTTTAACGCCCATCCGACGGGCGGCGGCCTTTTCAAGCACATCGGTGTCCCCTACTGACCGTGAGCAGGGCGGTGAATTTTGCGGATACCAGGACTAGAGTTACTTTGAGTGTAAATATTCTCGTCCAATAATTGAGATTACTCTTTAGAGTTCTACTTTACAAAACAGCAATTTTTACAGAAAAATATTTATTTTCGTTAAATTTTACACCTTTTTAGGGTTGTTGATTAGATTGATTTTACTTCTGAGCGGCATTTTTATTTGCACACAGTGGGCTAATTTGCCAGGAAACAAAAACCCTGAGGACTCATAGAAGGATTGTGGACGGGTATCCACTTGACAATCTAGTAGGGGACAGATGGAATCCTCAAGTCAAGGCCATGTAGCGTGGTGTTTAAACCAGCACCTCCTACAACAGAAGGCCGGTGGATCAATTTATGACGTCACCATGAGTAGTCCTACAATGTAGATAATTCTTATGTATTTATATCTATTATTACTACTGTTGTACTTTTATACTAATCTTTTATTAATGTTTAATTATAAATATACCTTGTTTAACCGAAATATTATTTAGATTTATTAGCAAGTGTCATAATGCTAATAAAGTAGAATAATTTTTCTTCTGAATAAGGTACAGTCGCTCAAAAAAATATCCGAACACTATGGTTTATTATAGAAATCAGAAAAAATATCTGGCAACCTTCGTGTCACGTGACACGAAGGTTGCCAGATCACTAATGTCTAAAAAAATCGTTGTCAGATATTTTTTCTGAATTCTGCGATCAACCATAGTGTTCGGATATTTTTTTGAGCGACTGTATATTTTTGAATAAGCATTAATATAAAAGTATGCCACTGATAATAACAGAAAGAGAATGATCTACATTTCATGACTACTTGTGCTGACGTCATAACCTGGTCCACACACCTTCTGTTGTAGAAGGTGTTGGTTTAACGCCCTCTCCAATACATGGGAACCACGGTTTAACGCTCCATACGATGGATGGCGGCCTTTCGAAGCTCATAGGTATTCTCTCAACTCACCAAGTTCACAAAGGAGATTGGCGGGTATATTCTTAATGCAGCAACAGTGTAGACTCCAACATGGTAACCGAAGATCACGAGCTTGGCGGACTCCCGACTGGACCCAGTCGGTAGCGCGCCAGGCTCGTAATCTGCAGTTCCCAGGTTCGAGTCCCAGCTGGGTCAGCGTTGAGATTTATCTCCGCAAAATTCCCCGCCCTGCCCACGGTCAGTAGGGGACACCGATGGGCTTGGAAAGGCCGCCGTCCGTCGGATGGGACGTTAAGCCGTGGCCCCGTGTGCGGGAGAGCCATACCCTGTGCACGTTAAAGAACACGCTGGAATTCCTTGACGGGAGGCTACCAACAGCTGTTCTAGTGGGACCCCTCTCCCAACCTTCTCTGAGCCTTCGGGGTCCATGTAACCTGGCCATTTAGCCCATGGTGTGCAAAAAAGTGTCGCTCAGAGATAAAACAACCCAACCCAACCCGACTGGACCAATCCTCGTCCCACTTTGTAGGGAACTGAAGCAAAAACATTGGTGCATCAGCTATATGATACAAAAAAATTGACTTCGGCTCAAGCAGTTGCTGATTACAGAATCTTATAGTAGCCCTGGCAATGGAATACGTTATGGGAAAGATCTGTGTAGAAGACGACTCTTCAGTAGAAAGAAAACACACATACACACGCAAAAAAAAAATAAAAATCCATTATTTTTCGGATCTCGAACCCAAATCCCTTTGATTTGCATCAAAGCACGATAACCACTCTGTCAAACGCTTCCATTATGAAAATCTCTATCTAACTGGTGGCTCAGTCGGTAGCGCGCCAGGCTTCCAAGGTTCGAGTCTCAGCTGGGTGAGCGTTGAGATTTATCTCCGCAAAATTCTCCGCCCTGCCCACGGTCAGTAGGGGACACCGATGGGCTTGGAAAGGCCGCCGTCCGTCGGATGGGACGTTAAGCCGTGGCCCCGTGTGCGAGAGAGCCATACCGTTTGCACGTTAAAGAACACGCTGGATGGCCTTGACGGGAGGCTACCATCTGTCTCCCAACACCTGTTCCAGTGGGTCCCCTCCCCCAACCTTCTCTGAGCCTTCGGGGTCCTTGTGATTTTTTAGCCCATGGTGTGCAAAAAAGTGCCGCTCAGAGATAAAACAACAACCCAACTCGGCAATAATTTTTCCCACTTAATTCTATATCTACAGGTAATATGTGCATTTACTATGGATTATTCTAGAAGTTTCTACCTCTTCAGGAAGGGGAGGCTCAGTTGGTCACATGCCAGGCTCGTAATCTGCAATTATCAGGTTCGGGTTCCAGCTGGGCAAGTGTAAAGATTTTTCTCTGCCAAACTCTCTGCCCTGCGACAGTGAGCAGGGATCGCTGTCGGGGTTGAAAAGTCCGCCGTCTGTCAGATGGGACGTTAAGCAGTGGTCCCGTGTGCGAGAGAGACACACATCCAACCCACGTGAAAGAACACGCAGGATGACTTTGACGTGAGGCCGACACCCTTTTCCCAACAGCTGTCCTGTGGGTCCCCTCACCCAACCATCCATTAAATCACGAGAGCTTCGAACTTGGACATTTGTCCCAAATAACTGGGGCGGGGGTGGCTCAGTCGGTAGCGCGCCAGGCTCGTAATCTGTAGTTCCCAGGTTCGAGTCCCAGCTGGGTCAGCGTTGAGATTTATCTCCGCAAAATTCCCCGCCCTGCCCACGGTCAGTAGGGGACACCGATGGGAATTCCGTCGTCCGTCGGATGGGACATTAAGCCGTGGTTCCGTGTGTGGGAGAGCCATACCCTGTGCACGTTAAAGAATACACTGGAAGGTCTTGACGGGAGACTACCATCTGTCTCCCAACAGCTGTTCCAGTGGGTCCCCTCCCCCAACCTTCTCTGAGCCTTCGGGGTCCATGTGACCTGGCCATTTAGCCCATGGTGTGCAAAAAAGTGCCGCTCAGAGGTAAAACAACCCAAACAACAACCCAAATAACTGATATTTAAATAGCGAATATCATGTTTTTAAAAATAGTAGAGCTATAATTTACCCCTTGAAATGGTAGAATTTCGGCACAATTCATGTACAGAGTTGCAGTAAAAAATTAGACCATAAAGCTACCTAACCACATTGGTAATAAATCCTTGGCACGGTTCAAAATTCGAAAGTTCTAAAATTACTGATATGAATGAATTGACAAATTTCGAAAATATTACAGTAATGCAGATGATAGGTACAGTCCCTCAAAAAAGTGTCCTGAACACTATGGTTGATTACAGAAGTCAGGAAAAATATCTGGGAACGATTTTTTTTAGAAATTAGTGATCTGGCAACCTTCGTGTCACGTGATTACAGAATTCAGGGAAAATATCTGGAGCGTGTACAGCAACTGTACACGCCCCAGTTACCGTTCACAGCAAACTGGAGCGTGTGCAGTTACTGCACACGCACCAGTTTGCTGTGAACGGTAACTGCACACGCTCAATATTTCCGTGAGTGAGCCCACACGATCTAGTATCAAAATAATATGACCACATACAGTCGCTCAAAAAAGTATCCGAACACTGTGGTTGATTACAGAATTCAGAAAAAATATCTGGCTACGACTTTTTTAGAAACTAGTGATCTGGCAGCCTTCGTATCACGTGATTACAGAATTCAGGAAAAATATCTGGAGCGTGTACAGCAACTGTACATGCTCCAGTTACCGTTCACAGCAAACTGGAGCGTGTGTCACGTGACACGAAGGTTGCCAGATCACTAATTTCTAAAAAAATCGTTACCGTAGTATTCGGATACTTTTTTGAGCGACTGTAGGTGGTCATATTATATTGATACTAGATCGTGTGGGCTCACTCACGGAAATATTGAGCGTGTGCAGTTACCGTTCACAGCAAACTGATTATAATATTGAGAGCTTACTGAATATAAGTAATGAAGTCAGCAATGACCATTCTAAAGATGACTTGGTGATGAGCGAAGACATTAGCGATGAAGAGTCTTCCGATGATTTAAAAACAAGGGATTTCAGCAATGGAAAATCAGCTGATGATTTACGGCTAATAAAGGATGAGTTAAACAATTACCATCCTGATGATGGCTTGACGATGAGAGAAAAAGTTAGCAATGAAGAGTCATCAGATGATTTAAAAACGAGGAATTTCAGTAATGATGAATGGGCTGATGATTTATTGCTAATAAGCGATGATCTGAACAATGACTGCCCTGATGATGATTTCTGTGAAACGGTCAAAAATGATTATCCTCAAAATTTAGAAATAGCATGTATTGGAGGCATTATCAGCATTATTCCTTCCCTTAACTTGCAAGCGATGAAAGATCATCTCGGTATCGATCATCCCACAGACAATTCATTGATGAAAAATCGCCGCGTCATCACTAATGAGTCAAAGTTTCCATTCTCTCCATCACCTATTAAGAGAATGGTAAGCGTCACCGACTGGAGGATCACAGACAGCGGTGATCACAATAAGACTGATATAGGAATTTCTTCTGTAGTGGACGAAATCGCAAATGATGATGAGATGACTTCATCTCTCTAAACAGAGCAAATAACCTTGAGGAAAATTCGAATTCTAACCAGAAAGGAAAAATTGGTTCTCGTCTGAAAGAAGCGTTCCTTACACGCTTAGCCAATTTGAGGAGAAAGTTTATCAAATCATCCAGTAAAACCTCATTGGTGTAAAAAGCAAATTTTATCAGTTTCGGCATCCTAAAAAAATTAAAGAGTTGTGTTTTTAAACCATATTTGCCTGTTAATAGTTTTTTCTTCATTAAAAATTTTATCGAAATTCTACCAGATTTGATCGCGGTACAGTCGCTCAAAAAAGTATACGAACACTATGGTTGATTACAAAATTCAGAAAAAATATCTGGTACAGATTTTTTTTTAAATTAGTGATCTAGCAACCTTCGTGTCACGTGATTACAGAATTCAGGAAAAATATCTAAAGCGTGTACAGCAACTGTACACGTTCCAGTTATTGTTCACAGCAAACTGGAGCGTGTGCAGTAACTGCAGGTTGATTTCTAAAAAAATCGTTACCGTAGTGTTCGGATACTTTTTTGAGCGACTGTAGGTGGTCATATTATATTGATACTAGATCGTGTGGGCTCACTCACGGAAATATTGAGCGTGTGCAGTTACCATTCACAGCAAACTGGAGCGTGTGCAGTAACTGCACACGCTCCAGTTTGCTGTGAACGGTAACTGGAGCGTGTACAGTTGCTGTACACGCTCCAGATATTTTTCCTGAATTCTGTAATCACGCGACACGAAGGTTGCCAGATCACTAATTTCTAAAAAAAATCGTTGCCAGATATTTTTTCAGAATTCTGTAATCAACCATAGTGTTCGGATACTTTTTTGAGCGACTGTACTCTCTCCGCTGCTTCGCGGCCTTAATGTCACTGTTCTGACAGGCCTCAACCAGCACACGAAGGTGGCTTTTGGTGCCATCCATAAGACGTAGTGCTATCCTGCAAAGTGGAACGTCGGAGGGCATCATTCAATCATACTCAAACACCTCTTCAGAAAAAGAGAATATTAAAAACCTGAATTGCGAGTAAGTGGGATTGTATCCTTTATTGATTAACAATATGCGCATAACAGGAAAACGTGGGCATTGAAATCTGTCTTTAGTTTAGAAATGCATAAATTCTAATCAAAAATATGTATGATTCTCAGGAACTAAACGGGGCGGAGGTGGCTCAGTCGGTAGGGCGCCAGGCTCGTAATCTGTGCTTCCCAGGTTCGAGTCCCAGCTGGGTCAGCGTTGAGATTTATCTCCGCAAAATTTCCCCGCCCTGCCCTCGGTCAGTAGGGGACACCGATGGGCTTGGAAATGCCGCCGTCCGTCGGATGGGACGTTAAGCCGTGGCTCCGTGTGCGGGAGAGCCATACCCTGTGCACGTTAAAGAACACGCTGGATGGCCTTGACGGGAGGCTACCATCTGTCTCCAAACAGCTGTTCCAGTCGGTCCCCTCCCCCAACCTTCTCTGAGCCTTCGGGGTCCATGTAACCTGGACATTTAGCCCATGGTGTGCAAAAAAGTGCCGCTCAGAGGTAAAACAATCCAACGTTAAAGAACACGCTGGATGGCCTTGACGGGAGACTACCATCTGTCTCCCAACAGCTGTTCCAGTGGGTCCCCTCCCCCAACCTTCTCTGAGCCTTCGGGGTCCTTGTGGCCTGGCCATTTAGCCCATGGTGTGCAAAAAAGTGCCGCTCAGAGGTAAAACAATCCAACGTTAAAGAACACGCTGAATGGCCTTGACGGGAGGCTACCATCTGTCTCCCAACAACTGTTCCAGTGGGTCCCCTCCCCCAACCTTCTCTGAGCCTTCGGGGTCCATGTGACCTGGCCATTTAGCCCATGGTGTGCAAAAAAGTGCCGCTCAGAGGTAAAACAACCCAACCCAGGAACTAAACAAACTTCGCTTTATCCTCGTATATAATTATGGTTTTAATTTCCCATGACAACTGACAGAGATTTTTAGCTCTCACAGCCAATCACAATTTCCGTCCAAATCTTCAATCTTCATCCAATCTTCAATCCAATCTTCAATCCAACCTGAAGCACAGACAATGTATCTATTTTTCATTGAAATGTGTCTAAATATGTAATTTATTATTTGGTTTTACTATTACACTTTTGTTTGTAGTTTTACTTCCTTTAAAGCCTTGGGGAAGAAGTGTTTTCACTTGATACCCCAAAGATGGGTTGGGTTGTTTACCTCTGAGCGGCACTTTTTTGCACACCATGGGCTAAATGGCCAGGTCACAAGGACCCCGACGGACTCAGAGAAGGTTGAGGGAGGGACTGACCACTGGAACAGCTGTTGGGAGGACCACTGGAACAGCTGTTGGGAGACAGATGGTAGCCTCCCATCAAGGCCATCCAGCGTGTTCTTTAACGTGCACAGGGTATGGCTCTCCCGCACACGGGGCCACGACTTAACGTCCCATCCGACGGACGGCGGCCTTTCCAAACCCATCGGTGCCCCCTACTGACCGTGGGCAGGGCGGGGAATTTTGCGGAAATAAATCTCAACGCTGACCCAGTTGGGATTCGAACTTGGTAACAACAGATTACGAGCCTGGCGCGCTACCGACTGAACCACCCCCGCCCCCCGATGGACGGGGGTAATTCCAAAACCGAGGGTGATCACTTTGTCACCGAGGGCAGGGTGAAGGTTTTAGCGGAAAGAAATCTGAATGCTGGACCAGTTGGGACTCGAACGTGGGAACTGCAGAGCGCAAAATAAGAAAGCAGACAACAACAGTTTGATAGATTTCTGGATTAAAGATTAGGCGGCAGAAATATTTGAGAAGTACTGATATTATTTAATTTATAATCTATATTTACAAAACTTTTATGGGTTGGGTTGTTTTACCTCTGAGCGGCACTTTTTTGCACACCATGGGCTAAATGGCCAGGTCACAAGGACCCCGACGGACTCAGAGAAGGTTGGGGGAGGGGACCCACTGGAACAGCTGTTGGGGGACAGATGGTAGCCTCCCGTCAAGGCCATCCAGCGTGTTCTTTAACGTGCACAGGATATGGCTCTCCCGCACACGGGGTCACGGCTTAAAGTCCCATCCGACGGACGGCGGCCTTTCCAAGCCCAGCGGTGTCTCCTACTGACCGTGGGCAGGGCGGGGAATTTTGCGGAGATAAATATCAACGCTGACCCAGCTCGGACTCGAACCTGGGAAATACAGATTACGAGCCTGGCGCGTTACCGACTGAGCCATTCCCGCCCCCATCCCCAAAGTTGAGTGACGCATATAAATAAGCAATAATATATCAGGAACTACACCAAGAGCAATCATGTGACAGCAGGCGATGCATATCCGTACAGGGAAATAAATCTTGTAGCCCACGGAGAACGGTGGAACAATGTGAGAATTAAAATAAACGCAAGAATCCTTTTTCTTTTCTCAAACAAAATACTGAATCAAAGAACCCAACGGGGGATGACCTCTGATCAGGATTATTCACCATCAGTTCATATAAGGTATCCTGCACAGCAAAAAAATGTTGATGAGACTGGTAGTAGAGTAGGTTTGGTTATAAATAGAGAGAAAACTAAAGTGGTGAAAATTGGTCAGGCAGGCTGTTATTCGGTTAATCTAAATGTTTGCAGTCTTGAGTAGGTGTCACAGTTTAATTATCTTGGGAGCTATGTAACAGATACTGATGACGTGCGGCATGAGATTAACAGACGAATAGGGATTGCTGCCGGGACTTTTAAGAATCTAGGGAGAGTGTGGAGAAATAGGCGTATGTATACACCTAAAGACTAAAATTAAACTGTATAATAGTTTGGTTCTTTCTAGGGTTAGTTATGGTAGTGAAATTTGGACGCTGTGTAAACAAGATAACAGGAAACTAGATGCTTCTGATTCTAGATGCTTACGCAGTATTTTGAGTATTAGGTGGTTCAACTTTGTAACTAATGATGAGATTAGGCAAAGGAGTTTGCAACCTCCTTTAAGCAGCATATTGTGCAGAGAGAGAGACTCCGCTGGTTTGGCCATGTTGCCCGTATGGATAATTATAGATTGGCGAATAGGGTTATGAACAGTGTGCCTAAAGGCCTCAGAAAGAAGGGGAGACCTAGGATGCGGTGGGCAGACAATGTCAAACAGGACCTTGTTAGAATTGGTGTGCATTGGCCAGATGCAGTAGATGTAGCTCAGGATAGTCTTGCTTGGAGAACTAAATTGCACGGTCTGGTTGGACCTCCGTAGCCCATGGCTGTTTGAGGATGATAATGATGATGACTGCAAAATACCTTATATCCATTAACTATTTAGATTAAAGAATAAGGTGGATGACCTGATTGATCCCATACTTCCAATTGAAGTTTTTTTTTATATATATAGGAAGATGAGCAACTTACCATATACACCGTTAGTCCAGGGAAATCAGCACAAGTCATTTCGGAACATATTTGTTCATTAACTTCCATGTTCAGGAGTGAGCACTTTTCGTCGGCATGGACTCCGAATCCGACGCATTCTGGATTCCTAAAACACAGTGCTGCACAATGTCGACGATTTGCTTTCAAATAGTCCTTAAACACGCTGTCTTCTTTTATCTGATCCCGCAACGATAGAGTGTATTTAGTACTTTTCAAATCAACAGCACGAACTGAATAGACGAAGCATATGTACAATAAATAGCTGAAAAAAATCATATTTAATTAGGGTCGTCGTTGTTAGCCACCCTATATGTGCCCTTACGTTTTGACTTCGTAAAGTACACACCAAATAGCAAACACTGTCAAACGACACTCACGAACTTGCAGCAATTCACGTGTCTGCGTCTGTTCACTGTCTATAAACATGATGACTCAGACGAATATAAGACAGAACCACACACTCCAAACAAATCCTTTGTTCCATGTACTGCTAATAAAAATTGCATAAAGGGATAGCCCACAGAACGATACAGAAACAGCAAAAATGTATCTGGGAATTTTGCCAACAGGTTAATTTCCCAGATATATTTTTCTTAACCATTATAAACCCCCTGAGGCTACTAAAACTAAACATGTTTGTTATTATTAGTAATAAAATAAACAAGCCCGTTACGTTACCTGATTAATAATGATTTTTTTTTTACTTTATGCACAAACTCCACGTAAAAACAAAATAAAATTCGGATGATTATTCATCTGTTTCATTGGGAAGCAAGTGCGCAAAAATCGCGACCTGTTACATAAAAAGGATCGAAATATATTCTTTTCTTTCTTAAGTTCCCAATCTTGTTCTATTTCTTTGCTTTTCAAATATATTTTGATTAATGTTCATTTTATTTCGAAATTCCTTTCGTAGCTGCCTAAACGAAATCTAATTTAGTAGAGTGTCCAAGAAGTCCAACATGCAATATCCGAATCTTGTTGTCTTTTGGGAATCCTTAACGTCACGCGAAACGTTTCTTTCAAATCGTAATGAGTAATGATGATTACTGGAAAACGTTTTTTTTTAAGTGATAGGCCGTTCTTTTATGCTGTAATGATTAATGATTTTAAACACCAAACTTAATTAAGTTGTAGTAAAAATGCCTCCGGCTGACGAAATGTCACAGATATATATGCTATCATGAATTGCAAACTTGTAGTGGAATTGTGGTAGCGTGTAGAATTGAGTTCGGTTTAGATGTTTTACTTCTGAGCGGCACTTTTGTATACACAATGGGTTAAATGGTAGGGTCACAAGACCTCAAGGGGGCGGGGTTGGCTCAGTCGGTAGCGCGCCAGGCTCGTAATCTGTAGTTCCCAGGTTCGAGTCCCAGCTGGGTCAGCGTTGAGATTTATCTCCGCAAAATTCCCCGCCCTGCCCACGGTCAGTAGGAGACACCGATGGGCTTGGAAAGGCCGCCGTCCGTCGGGTGGGACGTTAAGCCGTGGCCCCGTGTGTGGGAGAGCCATACCCTGTGCACGTTAAAGAACACGCTGGATGGCCTTGACGGGAGGCTACCATCTGTCTCCTAACAGCTGTTCCAGTAGGTGTCCTTCCCCAACCTTCTCTGAGCCTTCGGGGTCCATGTGACCTGGCCATTTAGCCCATGGTGTGCAAAAAAGTGCCGCTCAGAGGTAAAACAACCCAACCCAACACAAGACCTCAGAGATTCTAAGTTGGAGAAGGGGACCCATTGGATACTATTAGACGACAAATGGATGTCGCTATTCAAGGCCATCAGCCTGTTCATTAACATGCATAATATGTCACTTTTTTTCACACGATGCCACGGCTTAAACTCCCATACGACTGACGTCGGCTTTTTCAAGTCCATAGTGGAAGTTGTGCGCAGATAAATCTCAACACAGTAAGCGCTTGGACTGGAATCTAGAAACTGAAGATTACGAGCCTGGTGTGCTACCGACTGAAAACTGAGTGATTTGCTTAGAGTTTCATTTCTACCGCACCAGGGAATGACGCAGTCGATGGAATGCAACGGTAGCAATATGAAGTAAGCCACTGGAGTCTTAACCCCTCCTACATTCTGAATTCGATTCGTTAGTTCCTGCTCTGCACTCAAGGGTTGGGTTGTTTTACCTCTGAAGGGCACTTTTTTGCACACCATGGGCTAAATGGCCAGGTCACATGGACCCCGAAGGCTCAGAGAAGGTTGGGGGAGGGGACCCACTGGAACAGCTGTTGGGAGACAGATCGTAGCCTCCCATCAAGGCCATCCAGTGTGTTCTTTAACGTGTACAGGGTATGGCTCTCCCGCACACGGGGCCACGGCTTAACGTCCCATCCGACGGACGTGGCCTTTCCAAGCCCATCGGTGTCCCCTACTGACCGTGGGCAGGGCGGAGAATTTTGCGGAGATAAATCTCAACGCTGACCCAGCTGGGACTCGAACCTGGGAAGTACAGATTACGAGCCTGGCGCGCTACCGACTGAGCCACCCCCCACCCCACCCCGTCCCAATTCGATTCGTTAGTTCCTGCTCTGCACTCAAGGACAAAGGAGCACCACTGGGCTTATCAAGTCCAACGTTCGTTGTATGGGATGCTATGTCGCGTCATGTTCATGAGGGCTCAACATTGTGCAGACTACAGAACACGCTGCGTGGTCTTGACAGGAGGTTTCCTTCTGTTTCCTAACTACGGCCAGATTCAGGGACAACAACCCCGTCTCCCAGGATCCGGCTCTGGTTTGGTGTCGCTGGTATAATGCATAGCTCGACAAAAAAAACGAAAGAGACTAATATACTTTAAAGTCGTCTTCCTTTAATCAAAACATTAGACTAACGTTTACAAATCACTCTTTTAATTAAAAAAAATAACACAGTAATATGATTAAAAATCGCACTACTTTAATGAAAAACATAATAGACTACTATGATTTAATATTACACTAATAAAAAAAGAGCCTAACATGCTTTGAGAATCACACTTTTAACGAAAAACAAGAGACTAACCTGCTTATAAATCACACTCTTTAATGAAAAACAAGAGACTAACCCCTGCTTATAAATCACACTCTTTAATGAAAAACAAGAGACTAACCTGCTTATAAATCACACTCTTTAATGAAAAACAAGAGACTAACCTGCTTATAAATCACACTCTTTAATGAAAAACAATAGACTAACCTGCTTATAAATCACACTCTTTAATGAAAAACAAGAGACTAACCTGCTTATAAATCACACTCTTTAATGAAAAACAATAGACTAACCTGCTTATAAATCACACTCTTTAATGAAAAACAAGAGACTAACCTGCTTATAAATCACACTCTTTAATGAAAAACAATAGACTAACCTGCTTATAAATCACACTCTTTAATGAAAAACAATAGACTAACCTGCTTATAAATCACACTCTTTAATGAAAAACAATAGACTAACCTGCTTATAAATCACACTCTTTAATGAAAAACAATAGACTAACCTGCTTATAAATCACACTCTTTAATGAAAAACAATAGACTAACCTGCTTATAAATCACACTCTTTAATGAAAAACAATAGACTAACCTGCTTATAAATCACACTCTTTAATGAAAAACAAGAGACTAACCTGCTTATAAATCACACTCTTTAATGAAAAACAATAGACTAACCTGCTTATAACTCACACTCTTTAATGAAAAACAAGAGACTAACCTGCTTATAAATCACACTCTTTAATGAAAAACAAGAGACTAACCTGCTTATAAATCACACTCTTTAATGAAAAACAATAGACTAACCTGCTTATAAATCACACTCTTTAATGAAAAACAATAGACTAACCTGCTTATAAATAACACTCTTTAATGAAAAACAAGAGACTAACCTGCTTATAAATCACACTCTTTAATGAAAAACAATAGACTAACCTGCTTATAAATCACACTCTTTAACGAAAAACAAGAGACTAACCTGCTTATAAATCACACTCTTTAACGAAAAACAAGAGACTAACCTGCTTATAAATCACACTCTTTAACGAAAAACAAGAGACAAACCGGCTTATAAATCACACTCTTTAACGAAAAACAATAGACTAACCTGCTTATAAATCACATTCTTTAACGAAAAACAAGAGACTAACCTGCTTATAAATCACACTCTTTAACGAAAAACAATAGACTAACCTGCTTATAAATCACACTCTTTAATGAAAAACAATAGACTAACCTGCTTATAAATCACACTCTTTAATGAAAAACAATAGACTAACCTGCTTATAAATCACACTCTTTAATGAAAAACAATAGACTAACCTGCTTATAAATCACACTCTTTAATGAAAAACAATAGACTAACCTGCTTATAAATCACACTCTTTAATGAAAAACAAGAGACTAACCTGCTTATAAATCACACTCTTTAATGAAAAACAAGAGACTAACCTGCTTATAAATCACACTCTTTAATGAAAAACAAGAGACTAACCTGCTTATAAATCACACTCTTTAATGAAAAACAAGAGACTAACCTGCTTATAAATCACACTCTTTAATGAAAAACAATAGACTAACCTGCTTATAAATCACACTCTTTAATGAAAAACAAGAGACTAACCTGCTTATAAATCACACTCTTTAATGAAAAACAATAGACTAACCTGCTTATAAATCACACTCTTTAATGAAAAACAATAGACTAACCTGCTTATAAATCACACTCTTTAATGAAAAACAAGAGACTAACCAGCTTATAAATCACACTCTTTAATGAAAAACAATAGACTAACCTGCTTATAAATCACACTCTTTAATGAAAAACAAGAGACTAACCTGCTTATAAATCACACTCTTTAATGAAAAACAAGAGACTAACCTGCTTATAAATCACACTCTTTAATGAAAAACAAGAGACTAACCTGCTTATAAATCACACTCTTTAATGAAAAACAAGAGACTAACCTGCTTATAAATCACACTCTTTAATGAAAAACAAGAGACTAACCTGCTTATAAATCACACTCTTTAATGAAAAACAATAGACTAACCTGCTTATAAATCACACTCTTTAATGAAAAACAAGAGACTAACCTGCTTATAAATCACACTCTTTAATGAAAAACAATAGACTAACCTGCTTATAAATCACACTCTTTAATGAAAAACAATAGACTAACCTGCTTATAAATCACACTCTTTAATGAAAAACAAGAGACTAACCTGCTTATAAATCACACTCTTTAATGAAAAACAATAGACTAACCTGCTTATAAATCACACTCTTTAATGAAAAACAATAGACTAACCTGCTTATAAATCACACTCTTTAATGAAAAACAAGAGACTAATCTGCTTATAAATCACACTCTTTAATGAAAAACAATAGACTAACCTGCTTATAAATCACACTCTTTAATGGAAAACTTAAAAGACAAACATGCTTTAAAATCACGTTGTTCTAATGAAAAACATAAGAGACAGACATGCTTTAAAATCGCCCTCATTTAATCAAAAACGTAAAAGACCAACGTTTCAAAAATCATACTCGTTTAATAAAAAAACATAACACACTAACATGCTTAAAAAATCACACTCCTTTAAAGGAAAACGTAAGAGACTAATATGATTTAAAATTACACTGATAGGAAAACAAGAGCTGAGCATGCTTTAAAAATCAAACTCTTTAATGAAAAACATAAGAGACTAACATGCTTTATTAAAATCACATTGTTTTAATGAAAAACATAGAAACTGAAATGCTTTAATATCGAACCCTTTTAATCAAAAACATAAGAAACTAAAACTTCAGAAATCACACTCTTTTAATGAAAAACATAACAGACTAACAGGCTTTAAAATAGCACTCTTTAAACGAGTATGATTTTTGAAAAACGTAAGAGAATCACATAGTTTAAGAATCACATTCCTTTAATTAAAAACTTAATAGACCATCTGTTAAAATCACCCTCTTTTAATGAGAACCATAAAAGAATAACATGCTTCAAAATCATACTGTTTTAATGAAAACATAAGAGACTAAACCTTTAAAAATCACGCTCTTTTAATGAAAAATATAACAGAGTAATATGATTTAAAATTACACTCTATAACGAAAAACAAGAGCCTAACGTGCTTTAAAAATCACTAATGAAAAAAAAAAAAAAAGAGACTAACGTTTTAAAAACCACACTCTTTAATGGAACACAATAAACTAACATGCTTTGCAAATCTTTAATGAAAAAAATAAGAGACTAACATGCTTTAAAAATAACATTGTTTTAATGAAAAACGTAAGAACTCAAATGCTTTAATATCGAACTCTTTTAATCAAAAACCTAAGATACTAACCTGCTTTATAATCATACTACTTAAATGAAAATGGGCGGGGGTGGCTCAGTCGGTAGCGCGCCATGCTCGTAATCTGTAGTTCCCAGGTTCGAGTCCCAGCTGAGTCAGCGTTGAGATTTATCTCCGCAAAATTCCCCGCCCTGCCCACGGTCAGTAGGGGACACCGATGGGCTTGGAAAGGCCGCCGTCCGTCGGATGGGACGTTAAGCCGTGGCCCCGTGTGCGGGAGAGCCATACCCTGTGCACGTTAAAGAACACGCTGGATGGCCTTGACGGGAGGCTACCATCTGTCTCCCAACAGCTGTTCCAGTGGGTCCCCTCTCCCAACCTTCTCTGAGCCTTCGGGGTCCATGTGACCTGGCCATTTAGCCCATGGTGTGCAAAAAAGTGCCGCTCAGAGGTAAAACAACCCAACTTAAATGAAAAACGTAACAGAATAATATGAAGGTTACACTCTTTGGCGAAACGCAAGAGCCTAACATGCTTTAAAAAATCACTAATGAAAAATATAAGAGACTAAAATGCTTTAAAATTAAACTCTTTTAATCAAAAGCATAAGAGACTAACATACATTAAATTCACATTTTTTCAATCAATAACATAAGAGATTAATGCTTTAAAAATCACACTCTTTAATGAAAAACGTAACAGAATAATATGCTTTAAAAATCACGGTTTTAATGAAAAGCGTAAGAGAGTAACATGCTTTAAAAGCGCACTCTTTTAATCAAAATTATAAAAGACCGAAACTTTAAAAATCACACACTTTTAACGAAAAACACACACTTGAAATCGCATTATTTTAATGAAAAACATAAGAGACTAACAAGCTATAAAATCAAATTGTTTTAATGAAATGTATAAGAGACTACGTTTTAAAAAATCACACCCCTTTAATGAAAAACATACATACTAACATACTTTATATTCACATTCTTCAAAGAAAATTATAAAAGACTAACATGCATTAAAAATCATACTTTTTAATGAAAAACGTAAGAGACTAACATGCTTAATAAAACACACTTTTAGTGAAATACATAAGAGACTAACGTCCTTTAAAAATCACATTCTTTTATCGAAAATATATTTCCAAACATTTGCAGCTTTAAACAATCTCTTGAATTCGAAAATACTGCTCAATGTTTGAAAATAATTGCCAATAATTTTTATCAGGATTATTTCAAAGTTTAAAAATCGTTTATTTTAAACTGAAATAACATTTCATGTTAGGAGCTCTTCGATTAAAAAAAAAACATAATAACTGTATAAAAAATAATCTATAATCATCAGTAAAATTTTTCCTATAGAATATTCTATATTTTGTATGTCGTGCTTTCCTAGTATAACTCTTCAGAAAGAAACCGTTGTTTCCTGTTGCTAAGTCGCTATTTAAACCTGCTACAAAGCTGATTTATTGAGGCCACCTATCCAATCTTACTAATTCATCTTCTTGGCAAAACATTTGCATTTGTCATCTCTTAAATAATTAACTACAAAACAGAATATATTAGCCATAAGAGGACTGCATTGGTCTGCCCACAGGTTCCTGCTCGTGTATTTGTTTTTTCTGTATCTCTTCTCGGTACAGTTATTTTTATCGATATGCAAAGCATAAACGAACTCACAGTCGTATGTTGGTCATTCACTTTTCACTACATTCTATTTGCAGTGAAGATAATTCAGTCAGTTTGTGTAAAGAATGATTTTTCGAAAGAAAATGATCAGTCAAGTGTTCTACTTTGGGGCGTTGTTTTCGATTTTTCCCAATGATCAAGTTAGAGCAAATATAATAGGGAATAAGTTTACCTTGTCCATAAGGGATCAGCTGGCAACCGAAAGCGTTTTTAAGACGTATAAGAAAGTTTCTCGGATACAATGTGCAGCAATGTGTCTTGGAAATTCAAACTGTCAAGGATTTGGACTGGATAGCGAAAGTGTGTGTTCTTTGCTTGACGCGGAAGTAAACCAAGAAATGTGTGACGTGTTATCCTGCAAAGACATGCCCGGTATTGCCATTTATATGGTATGTAATTTCTTATTTTTTATGCAGAGGCCAGTTATTCGGTTCAGAATTAGGTTTACCATTTCTCTCTGATTCGCTGTGATTTCCCACACACGTTTGTTTAAGCTCCTGTTCCCAATGTGCATTTCCCATGAGGTTGGGTTGGGTTGTTTTACCTCTGAGCGGCACTTTTTTGCACACCATGGGCTAAATGGCCAGGTCACAAGGACCCCGAAGGCTCAGAGAAGGTTGGGGGAGGGGACCCACTGGAACAGCTGTTGGGAGACAGATGGTAGCCTCCCGTCAAGGCCATCCAGCGTGTTCTTTAACGTGCGCAGGGTATGGCTCTCCCGCACACGGGGCCACGGCTTAACGTCCCATCCGACGGACGGTGGCCTTTCCAAGCCCATCGGTGTCCCCTACTGACCGTGGGCAGGGCGGGGAATTTTGCGGAGATAAATCTCAACGCTGACCCAGCTGGGACTCGAACCTGGGAACTACAGATTACGAGCCTGACGCGCTACCGACAGAGCCACCCCCGCCCCTTCCCATGAGGTGTGTGAGATTTTCCCCAGAATTATGTTTCGTTAAAATCAATTACCACATCCATTTATAAACGAGATAGCATATGCATATACAAATGATATGACAATGACATTCCTATTTATAGACGAGATGATATCTCTATTTATAAATGAGATGACACCTCCTTTAAAACAAGATGACACTGCCTTTCATAAACAAGATGGTTGATCCGTTAAAAAGAAATAACAGCTCCGTTTATTAATGAGATGACACTTCCATTTATCTGCGAAGTGATATCTCTGTTTATGAATGGAATGACACCTCCATTAAAACGAGATAACACTGCCGTTTTAAAAAAAGAGATAACACTGTTTTAAAAACGAAATGACACCACCATTTATAAACGAGATGACGTAGCCATTGAAAAGATATATTACTATCTGTATTTATATGATACCTTCACTTAATAACGATATGATACCTTCACTTAGTAACTACATGATCCTTCACTGAGTAGCGAGATGATATATTCACTTGGTCACACGATGATACCTTCACTTAGTAAAGAAATGATACTTGCACTTAGTAGCGAGATCATACTTTCACTTAATAACGATATAATATCTTCACTTAATAACAATGTGATACCTTCACTTAGTAATGAGATAATACCTTCTCTTAGTAACGAGATGATGTATTCATTTGATAACGAGATGATACCTTCGCTTAGTAACTAGATGATCCTTCACTTTGTAATGAGATGATATCTTCACTTAGTAACTAGATGATACCTTCACTTAATAACAAGATATCTTCACTTAATAACGATATGATACCTTTACCTAGTAACGAGATAATGCCATCCCTTCGTAACAATACCTTCACTTAATAACGAGATGACATCTTCATTTAGTAACGAGATAATACCTTCTCTTAGTAACGAGATGATATCTTCATTTAGTAACGAGATGATATCTTCATTTAGTAACGAGATAATACCTTCCCTTAGTAACGAGATGATATCTTCATTTAGTAACGAGATAATACCTTCCCTTAGTAACGAGATGATATCTTCATTTAGTAAAGAGATAATTCCTTCCCTTAATAACGATATATCTTCATTTAGTAACGAGATAATTCCTTCCCTTAATAACGATATATCTTCATTTGGTAACGAGATGATAACTTCATTTATTAACTAGATGATACCTTCACTTAGCAACAAGATGATATCTTAACTTAATAACAATATGATGTCTTCACTTAGTTACGAGGTAATACCTTCCCTTAGTAACGAGATGATATCTTCATTTAGTAACGAGATAATTCCTTCCCTTAATAACGATATGTCTTCACTTGATAACGAGATGATAACTTCACTTATTAACTAGTTGATACCCTCACTTAGGAACAAGATGATATCTTCACTTAATAACGAGATGCTACCTCCGCTTAATAACATTCCGATTATTCAGAAACACAGAGAAATATTTTTATTAATTTATTAATACGGTTGCGAATTTTTAAAATGGATAGGCACTGAGCGTGAGTACTAATAACTATATTTTCAAACCAATTACAATACATTGCAAATTGTTACAAAAATATGGATGAAGCATCTTATAAACTAATTAACTACTATCATACATAAGTCATTAACCTTTTTGTACAGAGCATACAATATCAGCTCTGTCTGTTGTCTAAAATACTACCTCTTCACTTTGTTTGCCATGTCACTTGAATATCTTCAGACGTAAACAAACTCTCGTCCTGTGCTAGTTCACTAAACTTATCACACTAGCAAAACAAAACGACCGCCCGCGCACACGTCACATAAAAGATACTTATTTTCACTTAACGCGCACTGACTCAGATCATCTGAACGTCCTTTCAGATCTCACAACTTTTTTTACACACTGCACTGCTGTATTTTTATTCTTCCGAATCGTTCTAAGTTCCAATTCGTTGGCTAATTGAATCTCACGTAGAAGCATACACGAGGGCTCCAGTCACGTTAAGTCATGAAGTCACTGTAGCGCGTTCATCTTGTCGTAACAATATAATATATATCCTGAATATAATCTCCTAATTCCGGAGACATTCATATCTTCCGGAGATGTTGCGGAGCATGCCTACAAAGGGAAGTGAATTTTTCACATCGTGCGATGCGCAGAGTTCTTCATCATTCATCACTTCTTCATGATTAACTAATCATAATATTGCCCTTATTTTGAGAATCCAAATCAGTTTTTAATACAGCTTACTTTTAAAACATTTATGAAAATGCACTAAAGACGTGCAACTTAAAGCATCTGTTTCCATCATCTTTACTACTCTAGCTATCAGATAGATCAGTCATCTTCCCGACCACAAATAATCCAATTAATGTTATGAATCTTTACATTTCTGCACTTTTATTTAAATTATAAGGTTATTTAGATTTTATCATCTGTTTTTCTAGTCCAATTTCATCATGACAAATATTTCTAGACAAATTATTTAGTGTATTATTCAATTATTATGTTTTCAATAGTAATATTATTAATGCTAGCGTATATTAGTTAATAATGATCTATTTTTTTGATTTTTTTTTTGATTTGCGACATATAGGACAGAGAAGAATCCTAGAAGCTACTCCTAGCTTAATACAGGTCTTCTCATACAAGGACATGCCCTACTAAGACCGAAGTCACTGCTAACCACTGCCTTAGTTAGAGCTAACACAACACACAATTATTTAGCATTTAAATACTGTTAACGTTTCTTCATATCAAGGAAACCAAAATTACCTTTGGAAAATATGAAATTAATTCCAGGCGAGATAATATTTCATGGGCTGGGAATCATTAAGTCACCTATAACAGATCTGTTCAAATTTCGTTATCCCAGAGCTATCGAAGATCGATCACTTAACAGCAGCATCGGGTAGATATCCCAGACTGTATTTCCCGAATCTGAACAGTAGCATCGAGTAGTACAGCCTGTATGAGCAGATGCATCGAGAAAGGAAGTCTGTCTTAAAATCATCATTGAGTAAGACAGTCTATGAAAACAGAAACACCGAGAAAGGCAGTCTAAACAGTATCATTGAATAGGACAGTCTGTGTAAACAGGATTATCGAGAAAGGTAGTTTATCTCAATTGCATCACCTAATAGGTAGTTTAAGGAAAAGGAGCTTCGAGTAGAACAGTTTATCTCAACAGCAACATTGGGTTGGGTTGTTTTACCTCTGAGCGGCACTTTTTTGCACACCATGGGCTAAATGGCCAGGTCACATGGACCCCGAAGGCTCAGAGAAGGTTGGGGGAGGGGACCCACTGGAACAGTTGTTGGGAGACAGATGGTAGCCTCCCGTCAACTTTCAGCGTGTTCTTTAACGTGCACAGAGTATGTCTCTCCCGCACATGGGCCACGGCTTAACGTCCCATCCGACGGACGGCGGCCTTTCCAAGCCCATCGGTGTCTCCTACTGACCGTGGGCAGGGCGGGGAATTTTTGCGGAGATAAATCTCAACGCTGACCCAGCTGGGACTCGAACCTGGGAACTACAGATTACGAGCCTGGCGCGCTACCTGAGCCTGGTGAGCCACCCCCGCCCCCAGCAACATTGAGAAAAGCAGTCTATATCAACAGCAGCATTTATAAAGGCATTTTACCTCAGCAGCGACATGGAATGGCAGTCTATCTCAACAGCAGCGTCGACTAGAGCAGTCTATCTGAAAAGCAAGGTCGATGCTCCCGGACGGCGAAGTGGCATCTGACAGATCATGCAGGATCTTACTTTGAAAAATACACTCCAACTTCGAGAATACATCGTTTAAAACTTCCAGGATAATTAAAAATATCATTTGACTACAACAATATTACATTCTGTTAAAATGCTCAATGCTTAGTTGAATAAAGCAACGATTCAGAGAAGATGTTGGGAACTTCTTCTTTAAAGCATCGGCCACAGATGTGGTATCTGTTTACACTTGGATGAAAAACGTTTGTGTTTATTTTGGGGGGGAAATTGCTACGAAAACATTGCAAAACTTCAAATTGATTTAATCTGTTGGAATATCCTCTTTTTTTTATTATCTCCAAAGACACTCAGCTAGTCTTTCTAAAATTTTACTCAGATTCTGGTTCGATTCATTTACTTCTGACGGGTACTTTTGTGAACACAATGGGCTCAATGACCAGGTCACAAGGACCCAATAGCTCAGATCTGGGTAGAGGATGCAATTTTTCGGACAGATGGAAATCACTCGTCAAGGTCTTCCAGCATGTTCTTTAACGTGCATAGGGTATGATTTCGATCATTTTCGATTCACCACGGTTTTACGTCCCATCCGACGAACGACGGGTTTTTCAAGCCCAACGGTGTCCCCTTTCTCACCGAGGTCATGGTAGGGGGGGGGGGGGAGTTAGCGGTGATAAATCTCAACTCTGGTCCAGATGGGACATGAATTTGCGATCTGCAGGTTATGAGAGCTTATCAAGCGAACCACCTCCCCTTCAGACAGATATGAAACATCTAGATGTCCAATTACCGTTTAAAGTGCATTCATAATTATTGCTTGGAATCTGAAATATCAATATTTAAAACTTATTCTAACATATTTAGTTCCTGCCTTAATTTTTAACTTTACTAGGGCCACATCTAGGGGGAGGGGACATGACCAATCTGAAACACGAAAATATTGCAACTGCATCCTAATTGTGACAACAAAATATAAATTGCAACTGTGTAAAAAATGTATAAAAACAACTGAATTATAACCGTGTAAGCAAAATATGAATTGCAACTGCATTATAACTGTGCATATAAAATATGAAATGAAAATTGCATTATAATTATACAGACAAAAATTAATTGCAGCTGCATTATAACTGTGCAGATAAAATACGAAATGCAAACTGCATTATAATTATGCAGAAAAAATATGAATTGCAACTGAATTGTAGCTGTGTAGGCAAAATATTAACTTCACTGCATTGTAACTGCCAGGCAAAATATTAAGTTTGCTGCATTGTAACTATGCAAACAAAATATGAACTGCAAATGCATTACAACTGCAAAAAAGCGAGGAGCCTAAAAAACTTTTAAAAGATTTAAAAAGTTATAGAAAGTGATCACTTGTTAAAACATGGGGCGGGGGTGGCTCAGTCGGTAGCGCGCCAGGCTCGTAATCTGTAGTTCCCAAGTTCGAGTCCTAGCTGGGTCAGCGTTGAGATTTATCTCCGCAAAATTCCCCGCCCTGCCCACGGTCAGTAGGGGACACCGATGGGCTTGGAAAGGTCGCCGTCCGTCGGATGGGACGTTAGGCCGTGGCCACGTGTGCGGGAGAGCCATACCCTGTGCACGTTAAAGAACACGCTGGATGGCCTTGACGGGAGGCTACCATCTGTCTCCCAACAGCTGTTCCAGTGGGTCCCCTCCTCCAACCATCTCTGAGCCTTCGGGGTCCATGTGACCTGGACATTTAGCCCAGGTGTGCAAAAAAGTGCCGCTCAGAGGTAAAACAACCCAACCCAACTTGTTAAAACATAATTTATCTTACCATATCGCATTTTTATATTATTATTTAATGGTCGTTTTTATTCATATTTCCCTTACGAAATCCGTGCCGAATTCTTCATATTAGCTCCGCCTTTACAAATTCGAGACTCGTTTCCATGATGGCACGGAATGCTTGAATAAGAGGATCACTGCTTTATTTAAAGCAAGTCCTAGTTTACGAATTTCCTCTAGAATATTTAGATTTGCTCCCCACTACTTTGGGGGCGGGGATGGCTCAGTCGGTAGCGCGCCAGGCTCGTAATCTGTAGTTCCCAGGTTCGAGTCCCAGCTGGGTCAGCGTTGAGATTTATCTCGGCAAATTTCCCCGCCCTGCCCACGGTCAGTAGGGGACACCGATGGGCTTGGAAAGGCCGCCGTCCGTCGTATGGGACGTTAATATCGTGGTCCCGTGTGCGGGAGAGCCATACCCTGTGCTCATTAAAGAACACGCTGGATGGCCTTGACGGGAGGCTACCATCTGTCTCCCAACAGCTGTTCCAGTGGGTCTCCTCCCCCAACCTTCTCTGAGCCTTCGGGGTCCATGTGACCTGGCCATTTAGCCCATGGTGTGCAAAAAAAGTGCCGCTCAGAGGTAAAACAACCCAACCCAAAATTCCCACTACTTTGATCTCTGTGACATTTTAACTTATTCAATTATTTTCCCACTAGTATATAATTAAGCATCATAGAAATCACAGGTAAATTGCAAACAATCGCAATAATAGCAATGCTGAAAACAACCAGTTGAGACATATTGCTTTGAAAGCAACACAAAATCCTCTACCAAAGAAACAGGAAGACTATTCACATGAACAACGGGGTGGCTCAGTCGGTAGCGCGCAAGGCTCGTAATCTGTAGTTCCCAGGTTCGAGTCCCAGCTGGGTCAGCGTTGAGATTTGTCTCCGCAAAATTCCCCGCCCTGCCCACGGTCAGTAGGGGACACCGATGGGCTTGGAAAGGCCGCCGTCCGTCGGATGGGACGTTAAGCCGTGGCCCCGTGTGCGGGAGAGCCATACTCTGTGCACGTTAAAGAACACGCTGGATGGCCTTGACGGGAGGCTACCATCTGTCTCCCAACAGCTGTTCCAGTGGGTCTCCTCCCCCAACCTTCTCTGAGCCTTCGGGGTCCATGTGACCTGGCCATTTAGCCCATGGTGTGCAAAAAAGTGCCGCTCAGAGGTAAAACATCCCAACCCACATGAACAACACCTGGAACTAAACATGCGTGCGTCTTTTCGATGTAAAACCGTGTCCGTTGCGCTGCTTTCGCAAAATTAAATTGTCACTCACGCATGCCTATGCTACTTACTGGTTAATAATAAAGACACGCTGCATAATACTGGGATGCGTGACAGTTACTAATGCTCTTTACAGTCACCATTTTTAGCTCCTTTTCATTCTGCCGACTTTAAACAATTAATTCTCTTTCTTTTTGTTGATGTTGTTTTATGAGCCAAAAGGAAAATACTTTTTGGGCCTCATTAATATTATTTCCCCTCAAGCAGCTGCTTGCCACAGAGGTTTGACAGGAGCCTGCCAGTTTATTTGTCACAGTAGAAGATTTCAGAGGATGACAGGACCTCAGCAGAAAAACAGCACGAACATCCATGCCTTACCTGGGGCTCGAACCCAGGTCCCTTTGATCAGTAGCACCGGGGCTCGAACCCAGTTTGATCAGTAGCCCCGAGGCTCAAACCCAGGTCCCTTTGATCAGTAGCCCCGGGGCTCGAACCCAGGTCCCTTTGATCAGTAGCCCCGGGGCTCGAACCCAGTTTGATCAGTAGCCCCGAGGCTCGAACCCAGGTCCCTTTGATCAGTAGCCCCGGGGCTCGAACCCAGGTCCCTTTGATCAGTAGCCCCGAGGCTCGAACCCAGATCCCTTTGATCAGTAGCCAAGCGTGCTAACCACTAGGCCACGGGACGGCTTTAATATTATTAGAGATTTTTATTTACATTGTTTTATTTCACAACCGCGAGTGAACTCGTAAAACATGAACTGATTTAATAACTGAGGCGATAAATATGCATGAATAATTACAAATCTACGTATCAGTCATTTGAGAGTGGTCGAGTGGTGAACTAGAGGGTTGTGTTGGGTTGTTTTACCTCTGAGCGACACTTTTTTGCACACCATGGGCTAAATGGCCAGGTCACATGGACCCCGAAGGCTCAGAGAAGGTTGGGGGGAGGGGACCCACTGGAACAGCTGTTGGGAGACAGATGGTAGCCTCCCGTCAAGGCCATCCAGCGTGTTCTTTAACGTGCACAGGATATGGCTCTCCCGCTCACGGGGCCACGGCTTAACGTCCCATCCGACGGACGGCGGCCTTTCTAAGCCCATCGGTGTCCCCTACTGACCGTGGGCAGGGCGGGGAATTTTGCGGAGAAAAATCTCAACGCTGACCCAGCTGGGACTCGAACCTGGGAAGTACAGATTACGAGCCTGGCGCGCTACCGACTGAGCCACCCCCGCCCTCAGTCATTTGAAACACCAATGTGCTAATCAACTATACTAAATGATCCTGAAATCCATTAAATACTAATTGATAAACCAATATAACTTTCGAAAACCGAATCACAAATCAAAGCAAAGGTATAACTTTTACCAAACACTTTATCACTGATTAAACATGACATATGGAAAGGCCGCCGTCCATCGGATGGAACGTTAAGCCGTGTGTCCGTGTGCGGAAGAGCCATACCCTAGCTCTCCCGCATACGGTGCGGAATCAGCAGAAATCGGTGCGGTTTAGCAGAAATCTCGACCTTCTGTTAAAATGTTTTAGAGTGTCTGGCGAATAGAGTTGGCTGAGAAAATTTTTGTTGCTTGTATTCAGTAGATCTTTGAATTTACAAATTTTTCAGAAGGAACTAGGATTAGGCATTTTAAGCCTCTCTCAGTTTAGATATGGTTCGAGGATTTGAGTGTGGTATATGTTGTGATAGAGTGAAAAAATAAAGCACTTACGGGGCGGGGGTGGCTCAGTCGGTAGCGCGCCAGGCTCGTAATGTGTAGTTCCCAGGTTCGAGTCCCAGCTGAGTCAGCGTTTAGATTTATCTCCGCAAAATTCACCGCCCTGCCACGGTCAGTAGGGAACACCGATGGGCTTGGAAAGGCCGCCGTCCGTCGGATGGGAAGTTAAACCGTGGTCCCAAGTGCGGGAGAGCCATACCCTGTGCACGTTAAAGAACACGCTGGATGGCCTTGACGGGAGGCTACGATCTGTCTCCCAACATCTGTTCCAGTGGGTCCCCTCACCCAACCTTCTCTGAGCTTTCGGGGTCCATGTGACCTGGCCATTTAGCCCATGGTGTGCAAAAAAGTGCCGCTCAGAGGTAAAACAACCCAACCCTAAAGAACTTACGCCACTTTAGAGAATATTGAGAAAAAGCAATATTTAAAACCTCAAACATTACTATTCATTCTCTACGATGTTATTTAGAATATTTTTCATTTTACTGTAAAATTATTCTGTTATTTTTCTCTTATACCAAATATGTTTGAAAGTTTTAACTTGAAAGAGCTAACGTTTCATCTCCAATTATGAAAAGAGTGTCACAAAAATTGCACTCTTTTCATAGTATGTATACTTTTCATTTTAAAAGACCTGCACTTTTTAAAAGAAACTCCATTCTTCATCTTGTTATTTCAAAGCAAATTTATTTCTTTGTTCGCATTAATTCTTTATGATTGTGGTGACCTTAACTTTAAAAAATATTAATAGACTTATTGTTTGTATTCTTGTGTGAATAAAAAAATTGCATTTCTGATTCTCCCTTGTTACTTCTTTTCTGCAATTAAGAATAATAGTTTCGAATTTAATCCAGATTTCAAATCAAAGAGGGGCGGGGGTGGCTCAGTCGGTAGCGCGCCAGGCTCGTAATCTGCAGTTCCCAGGTTCGAGTCCCAGCTGGGTCAGCGTTGAGATTTATCTCCGCAAAACTCCCCGCCCTGCCCACGGTCAGTAGGGGACACCGATGGGCTTGAAAAGGTCGCCGTCCGTCGGATGGGACGTTAAGCCGTGGCCCCGTGTGCGGGAGAGCCATACCCTGTGCACGTTAAAGAACACGCTGGATGGCCTTGACGGGAGGCTACCATCTGTCTCCCAACAGCTGTTCCAGTGGGTCCCCTCCCCCAACCTTCTCTGAGCCTTCGCGGTCCATGTGACCTGGCCATTTAGCCCATGGTGTGCAAAAAAGTGCCGCTCAGAGGTAAAACAACCCAACTCAAATCAAAGATATTTTTGTTTCGACACAAAAGGAATAGCTCTTAACCGATGTTAAAAGAGAGTGGTCGAATGGTGATAAGAAAATTTGAGCAGTTAAAATCTAAAAAACTGCGCCAAAATTTAGAAACAGCATTTTAACTTAGAGTTTGAATTTGATTTCTTTATTTGCATTATACTCAAATAAAGTTATGAATGCACCTTTTTTTGAATTTCTGTTTAAATATGAGATGGAGAACTTAATATATTTTCAACTATCCGGAGAAAATGTTGAAAAAGAGCGCTGAATCAAAAAAGAAAGCTATTAAGCAGTCTGCATTTTGATCCAGAAGAATATCAGTAACCTAGGCTATTATTTAATGTGATGGAATAAAAATAACTCAAACTAATTTCGAACTAGAGAGAAAGCATCTATATCATTTATTTTACCAGAGGGAAGACACCATCCAATTTATTTTATCAGAGGGAAGGCAGCAGACAAATTATGAACTAGAGGAAAGACAACTGAGCAGTAACTTTTTGAACGTGAAGGAGACCATATTTTTTTAAACCGAAGAAAAGACAACTACCAACTTAATTATGAACCAGTGATCTACCAATTCTGCAACATATTTATGAAGAAGGGGCAAGGGGTCAGTAGGCCCACTCCTTAGGAGAAATTACATTTTAATGATTGATCATAAGCTTTTACTTTATGATATGATCATCAGACCGGTGATTCTCCATGCTTCACCCATACGGGCGAATACTACACCCACCAATATTCGTAAGATTCAGGTCTTACAAAACAAGATTTTGAGAACTGCGATCGATGCCCCTTGGTTTGTCACTAACAGACAACTTAATAAATAATAGATAATAAGAATATCATACACCTGGGCATCGACCATATATATATATACACATATAAAACGCACCTCAAAATGATTTTTTGAGGCTGTAAGCAATAATCCCAATGAGATTATTTCTTCTCTGATTCTTTACGATCATACTGTTTTGAACAAGTACAAGAGGCCTAAAACGGTAGCGTTCTCTGAGGAGACCTACCCGTCTTATGTTTCTTATACAATTTTACTGCTATTTTTAGCTTTTCTGATGTTTGCCCTTAGGGGTCCATCTAAGGGTGGTTTAATAATATATTTTGTTCTTACTCATGCCAAATAGGCGTATTTATGATGGAGATGGTTAGGGGTAAAAATATTATCCGGTACATCGAATATGATTATACGATCTACGATCTACGAAGAAGGGGGGCAATTATCATTTGATTTCTCTGGAAATTCAAATATGAAGCAAAGGAAAGGTGTGTTTTAATGAGACTAGTAATGGTCTGTTAATATAATATTGAAAGAAAAATATTAAGAAAAAAATTAAACATTAATATAAAATTTATTTGAACATCAAACCTGAAGTCTGCTTGTCGAAGCAGTTATGAAGGATGGAACTGGATCCGCCAAATGAGCTGCTAGATAATCGGTTTCAATGACGTTGTAAGCTGTTATTCAAATTTTCCTATTTCGTCTTATCAAAACACAATTTCTCAGTTACTTAGCCAGTCCCCATCCACTGGTGATACAGTAGATCGCTTTTAGAGTGCGGCACAAGAATGAGTGGCCAAACAAACAGTGGATCACTTTCGAGCTAAGATTGGCATGTAAGTAGCCAAATGGACAGTGGATGGCACTTTTACGTGAGCCACAGGTAAATATGGTCTAAGAGACAGAAAGAATTTTTAACATGCAATTGAAACGTAGGTGATCTAATGGCGACGATTCAATCTGATTCTCTCAGAATGAGTCGCACTGTCAACATCAAACTGAGGTCTAAGTGAGGATATGGCATACTTTCAACCCAAAATAGAGAAAGTATATTTAGCATGTGTAGCCATTGTTTAATTGTTTTTCGCTTTAACCCAGACACGATTACTGCGTCTTGGGAGTACAAACATTTAGGTTCGCAACAAGGTAAAGACATGCATTGATATTTCAACTTACTTATTCTAGTAAATTTCTCAATTTCTCTTCTAGTTGAACAGATCAGTAACTACAACAACAACAACCACTCCAACGACCATTACAACAACTACTGCGGTTCCAACGACCAGTACAACAACTACTGAGGTTCCAACGACCAGTACAACAACTACTGAGGTTCCAACGACCATTACAACAACTACTGAGGTTCCAACGACCAGTACAACAACTACTGAGGTTCCAACGACCAGTACAACAACTACTGAAGCTCCAACGACCAGTACAACAACTACTGAAGCTCCAACGACCAGTACAACAACAACTGAAGCTCCAACGACCAGTACAACAACAACTGAAGCTCCAACGACCAGTACAACAACAAATGAAGCTCCAACGACCAGTACAACAACAACTGAAGCTCCAACGACTATTTCATCTACTGAGGCTCCAATGACCAGTACAGCAACTACTGAGGCTCCAACGACCACTTCATCTACTGAAGCTCCGACGACCACTACAACAACTACTAAGGCTCCTACTGAGTGTCCAACTACCATTAAAACAACTACTGAGTCTCCTACGACCAGTTCATCTACGGAGGTTCCGACAACTACAACTACCGACGCTGAGACGACTACAACTGCTACAACTACCGAGTCTACAACGACTAAACCAACAACTACTGAAGTTCCAACGACTACTGAAGCTCCACCTACAACGACAACTACAGAAACTCCCATAACTACCGAAGAAGTCACCACTTCGACAGAAACTAAACCAACCACAGAGTCAACAGTAGAGACAACAACACAAACAACCAGTAAGTTTCTTTTAAATTTTGTGACAACAGTCATAAACGCAATCGAGGATCTTATTAAAGGAATTTTACATTTAAAAAATTTGATGGATTTGCTTTTTTCATAAGAGTAACTTGGGTCTCAATATCATGCTTAACGAAATAATCAGGAAATAAAAAATTCTTTGGGAAAGACATTTGCATTAATTAGTATTTTTTCCTACATAACTAAATATGTTGCAGATATTGAACTTTGAGCAAAAAAACTGCTCAGAGGTAAAACAAACCAACGCATCGCACAAAAAATTAATAAGTTATCAACATGTGCCTCAAGGTCTCAGAATAAGAGGGAGACTTAGAATACGATGAGTAATAAAATAAATACCCCCTCAAGCAGCTGCTTGCCACAGAGGTCTGACAGGAGCCTGTCAGTTTATATGCCATAGTAGAAGGTCTGTGAGGATGGCAAGACCTCAGCAGAAAAACAACACATACATCCATGCCTTACCCGGGGCTCGAACCCAGGTCCCGTAGATCAGTAGCCAAGCGCGTTAACCACTCGGCCACGGGACGGCTATACGATGAGTAGACAACGTCAAACAGAATTCCTGTGGAATTGGCTTGCGGTGTCCAAGTGCAACATTAGTTCAGGATAGACCTGTATGGAGAATTAAAATATATACCTCCATTAAAATATAGACCTCCATAACCCACGACTCATTCAGGTATATCCACAGTAAATACACAGATTACCGGTCGATAAAGAATTCAACAATTATTCAACTGAAAAGAATTATTGCTCACGCGGCGGGAATCGAACCCGCAACTCTTTAGATCAGGCATGTCAAAGATAAGGCACTCGACCTCAATTAATAATACTCGAATTTCATGAATAGTTTTTTCTATACATTGAACATATACGTACAGAAAAGAAGGTGAAAAGATGTCAAGTATCTGGATCTTCAAAATAATGCCCTGTTTTTTAACCGTTATGACTTAATGCCATTTTAATTTTGATGTATACTTTAAATTTAAATAAAAGATTTTTTTATTTAAAGTTAGTGTTTAATTGAATCCCGGCCCGCTGATATACTTTGAAAGAAAAATTGGCACTTTACAAGATTGAGTTTGACACCCCTGCTCTAGATACATGCCAGTGATGCGTGGTTTAACAGTAGAGAGCTCTCGCATGTACAGTCGCTCAAATAAGTATCCGAACACTGTGGTTGATTACAGAATTCAGAAAAAATATCTGGAAACGATTATTTTAGAAATTAGTGATCTGGCAACCTTCGTGTCACGTGATTACAGAATTCAGGAAAAATATCCGGAGCGTGTACAACAACTGTACACGCTCCAGTTACCGTGCACAGCAAACTGGAGCGTGTGCAGTTACTGCACACGCTCCAGTTTGCTGTGAACGGTAACTGCACACGCTCAATATTTCCGTGAGTGAGCCCACATGATCCAGGTCTTTGTGAGCTCACACGATCCAATGTGCTGTGAACATTAACCGCAACCGCTCCAGTTTGCTGTGAATGGTAACTGCACACGCTCAATATTTCCGTGAGTGAGCCCACACGATCCAATGTGCTGCGAACATTAACCGCAACCGCTCCAGTTTGCTGTGAACGGTAACTGCACATGCTCCATATTCATTGCATTATATATTCATACGCATTATATATATTAAAAAATATCCGAACACTATGGTTGATTACAGAATTCAGAAAAAATATCTGGCAATGATTTTTTCAGAAATTAGTGATCTGGCAACCTTCGTGTCACGTGACACGAAGGTTGCCAGATCACTAATTTCTAAAAAAATCGTTGCCAGATATTTTTTCTGAATTGTGTAATCAACCACAGTGTTCGGATATTTATTTGAGCGACTGTATCTAGAGAGTTACGATTCGATTCTCGCTGAGTCAATAATAATTTTTTTTTCACATGAATAATCATTGAGGTTTATGTTGTATTTTTTTACCTGTATACTTTTATTTGAAAAATGTAATAGTCAATATTTAAAGAGTTATGAAAGTTTGAATGTTCAACAATAGCATACTAGTCACAAAAAAACGACTTTCGAAGTTAATTTAAATTTAGTAATAAGTATTGCATGAAAGTGTTTAATAGAAATAGGTTACAAATATAGTGTATTTCAGAAGTTTGTGTAGAGAATTCATTCATAAGTTCTGTAAAGAATTCTCTTACTATTCATCAGTTTTTTAAGACTGGCATTGCTGTTGTTGAATATTCAAACTTCCATAACTCATTAAATACTGAAAGAATATTGTTGAAAAATCGAGATATTGATATATTTGATTAATATCTTTCTTTATCTGTAATCACATTTCTCGAAACAAAACACTTATTTTAGAAGTTATAGAGCTTAGACGTTATTTTCCCATTGACATAACAAACGGGGGTAACTTTGTTTATGGAGGCCAGTATATTTAAACCACTGAGGGAGTTATAACAGGAAGGATCCAACAGCACAAGCACTCCAAGAGGCCGGTTGGGGGAAAAAATTTCAAGGACGGTTTTTTGCTAGTAATGAATGCGTTTCCTCTAATTTCAGCTTAATATAAAAGTGTCATGAATATAAAGTGTTAAATCTTTACATAATTTTGCGAGCATAGTAATTTTGAAACCCTATTACTAATGATAATGGCTTGATCTAGAGGGGGGGGGCAAGGGACAATATTCCCCCCTCCTCTACATCCAGTAGTAAGGGTAATGATAGACAGTGCGACGGTTGTGGCTCAGTAGGTAGCGCGCCAGCTCATAATCGCAGTTCACAGGTTCGAACCCCATCTGCCAGCGTTCAGATTTATTTCCGCAAAACTTTTCGCTCTGCCCACGTTCTGTAGAGGACTTTGATGGACATGTAAATGCCGGTGTCCGTCAGATGAGATGTTAAGCCGTGTGCGGGAGAGCTATACTTTGTGCACGTTAAAGAACACGTTGGATGGCCTTGACAGGAGGCTACCATTTGTCTTCCAACAGCTGTTCCAGTGGATCCCCTCCCCAAACCTCTGAGTTCTCGGAGTCCTTGTGCCCTGGCCATTTACTTCATTGTGTCCAAAATATTGCATTGTGTCGCTCATAGGTGAAACAACCCAACACAAATAATAGACGGTAGAGGTAATGGAAGTCCAACGTTATTAAACTTTCGCATATTTCACGCATCTTCCATTAATTTTTTTTAATTTCTAAAACGAAGAGGAAAATTACACACAATGTAAATCTAATTCGATTCCATCGCCCTTTATTTTTTTTTCTAGATCCAGCCCTGCTAATGATACAGCTAGGATTTTATTTCGAATGTGGAGGCTGGGAAATGTACTGATGACCACAAAATGGTAAAATTGTTTGAGATGACAAAAAGAATACGATCGCTTCAGTTGACAAAAAAAAAACATAAAATCTGTACTGACTGCGAAAAAAAAAATCATTCGATGATGTTAAACAATTTTGGTCAGCAAAATATAAAGTTATTTGCAGCCGTAAAAAGTAAATTTCCTTGAGAAGCTACTAAATGTCCGGTCCTCCGCTGGTTATAATCCCCCACCCAACTCCTTTGGTATGCAATTAATATGCATTTGATTTGCTTATGAATTATTTTGGTTAAAGAAAACTCAGCGAACACTCAAATAAGGAATTAAACAAAATTTATTAATTTTGTTGAAATAAAATGAATACATGCGTAATGACAAATAAATATGTCAGAATTTCTCTTCTAGTATAACAAGGTAATGGAATAAACATGGAGATATAACTCAACATGAAATACATACATGCATAATCACAAATATCAATCAAAATATGAAATAAATACATGTGAAATCGTAAATAAATCACTATAAACAGAAAAAAATTTATAGGAATCCCCCAAACAAATCATTCTTTTGTTTAAACACGATAATATTTCATACAAATTCTCTAAAATTTGACTTCTAATTTCAAAACTTCTTAGAATTATTATACTTGATCAGAAGCTTAACTTTCTGATGCTTCTTCGTCATCAGTTAAACACTCTTTTAGTTCAATGGGAATTTCCAACTGATCTGTTGCATGAGGTAATTGCACTGAATTTAAAACCTTTACGGAATTGCTGACTTGACAGAAAATTTATTTTATTCAAAAAAATTTTCAGGCGATCTCCAACGTAATTTTCCATTATCTTACCAAAAATAGTTAATAGAGTGATTGGTGTATAATTATTAAAACTCTTTTTTGATCCACTTCTATGTACCGGACGAATAATTCCAATTTCCTTAGCTATTGGGATTTGCGAATTTTCAAAAAAAAATTTATAAGAATTGTTATTACATGAACAAAATTGCATTTATTTTCCTTTATGTATTTTGATTTAATATTGTCAAATTCAGAAGATAGGTTATATTTTAAATAAATATAATAATGGCAACATCGAAGTCTGTAATAATGGCAACATCGAAGTCTGTAATAATGGCAACATCGAAGTTACTAACTAGTGGAAAATGCATAGAATTCTTATTTATGAACCATAATAGGTAAATCTTATCTGATCTGGTATTCATCGCCGTAAATTAATTTGCATCTCACTAATAGTTGTTACAAAAAAATTAAGAAAATTATTTAGAAATTCTTTTGGAGTATTTTCCATAATCAAGTGTCTTTCAACATTTTCGTCGATTGACATCCTTTTTTAATCATCAATAATATCATTAATTAATTCCCACAACCTCCTAACATTATCTTTATTAATTGCTAATATATTTAAATAAAATATGTGTTTTTGGTTCCATAAAATGGTGTTTACCCTATTTCTTTACATTTTACATAAATCATAATTTTGTTCATTAATAACATTATCTTTATATCTTTTCATAATTTATCTCTATTTTAACTGCTAAAATAATGTCATCTGTAATCTCTTCTCTTAGTTTTAAAATTATTATTTTGTTTAAAGCAAGAATTTTTCCAAATATCATCAATTTTACTTTATATTTTCTGATATATTAATTCTGTGCTCATGTTTTCTTCAGCTATATCATTCTATTGTGTCATTTGCAATTTTTGAATAATAAGAGTATCATCATAAAAATTTTACCATCTAGGTTTGAATCGTCTTTCAAAAATGTAACCTCATTAGAGCTAAAATTATTTTTCAAAATTTTAATTAAGATATCATAATGATCTGCAAATTTATTTATATATGTTTTACTTTTAACATCAAAACTGTTTGTTTTAAACAAAACATGATCAACTAAAGTCCTTCTAAAGTCTTTCTAAATTCTTAATTTTCTAATATTTCGTATTCTCTAGTAAAACCCTTAACAATTTGTTCCAAACCAAATTCAGTCAAAGTATTTAAATACATATCACAACCATATTTATTAGTATTTGCAACATCAATATTAATATCATCTACAATAATCATTTTTTAATTCCTGACTTTTTTTTAATAAATATTCAGAGATTTCTTTTAGGAGCCAGTTAATATTTTTATTACTTGCTCTGTATAACGCGATGATATTAATTTCACTATTTTAAATTAATAATTTAGCAATTATTGCTTCTGCTGATTTACCAATAGTTTCAACCCGTTCAAATAAATTCATTTTGTTTAGTTTAAAAAATAATTATCCTTTAATTTAATGGCACAACAGACTGTCAGGAAACAAGACCAACGTAATATCTACCATTTAATTAACAAAGTTGGCAACAGTAATTCTTATCGCATTGTTGCGTGGTGGATATATTTAAAGGCAAATCCTTTCGCTTAAGACCAGTTCAAGTGCGAACTTCGAAAGAAACTTTTCGAAATAAATCTGTTAGACGTATATGTGCAGATTTATGTATTTCGGCATGCTCTGGGTTGCTCTTTGCAGGGAAGATGGGAATTTTTATAATAATAACAATATGATCCCGTTATCAAAAGACCTAGACGTCAGGGAAGTGTTTTGATGTCTTAAGCGAGCTCATGTGCTGAAAGCAAGGAAGCAGCAGAAATATCTGATTGAGTAAACGGTTGCGGTTTTAATCTGTTTAACTCTTTAAACTTGGATTCATCAGGGAATCCAACACATGGATATATCTGATAGGACAAGTATCCTCACTCCTTTATTTCATTGGCTGCGGGTACGTGAATCTTTAGAGGAAAACTTCTAATCGGTGTTTCAACGCATTGTTCCTCTTACACGTATCGAGTGCTAGGTGCATGCAATCCTGATCGCAAGAGTTTTTGGACGAGTTTCAGTTTCGCGTTTTCTTATGAAACTGATTCACCTCTGCAGAAGTGGGGTTATTTACCCTTAATTAGAAGCGTGAGCACCCAGCCAGCAGTAAGACCATCAAGAGGACTGAGTTCCGAGTGGAGCTTTCTGAAGGTAAAATTCTTGGTTTCCACTGTTTATATCAGAGAGAAATAATAAATAATACTGAAATAATAAACCGGCTTTTTTCATGATATGAAAAAATATTTTAAAGATTCAGTAGTCCTATTTTTCTTAAGTATTTGATATTTTACATGAGTACCCCCCCCCCCTCACCCACACCAAGAGATTTAGAAGATTTAGCGGTTCCATTTGCTTGTACTACATTTGCAGTCGATTCTACCGCAAAGCGTTTCTCTTGTACAGCATTTCTTTAAGTTAGTTGTTTTCGTTTCGTTTCATTTTTCATTTACGAAAGCCACTTACAATATTCGATCGATGCCTATCCAATCCAGAAAGAATTTTACGTTTATCTCAAGAATCCTTTGATGTGTATAGACGGACAGACGACAAAGTATGGTAGCTCTTAATCCTTTTTTGGAAACGACCTAAAACTATAAAAACAAACATAAATTTACTTATAATTCCAACTTTTACCTCGTCTTTAGTAATTAAGAAATTCAATCTTTGGTTATTTTCTAAAATTTTCTCCATGAATCGCTCTTTGTTTATATAATGATGATGATGACTTAAGAATCTTTTCCCCCGTACTAGAGAGTGGCTTAGTAATTGGTGGAATGTTTTGGGTCCAGGCTCAATACTTTCTAGCTTCGGCAGACTCGGGCTCGAAATAAAATCCCTGAATATCATATAATAGACACTATTAGCTGGTTATAGATTCATTCTGAGCAATGATACCTACTCTTCTTGGTACACCCTCGCTAAGTACCATGAAACATGCCTATGCATGACAAATTTCCTATTGACATTAATATTCAATGTCACTATGAAGGCCTATAAAAGCCAGAAAGGTATACTGAAAAGCAAAGTTAACATAAAGTGTTATCAATTATAGCTATGACGCAAATTCGCATTACTGAAATACAATAACGCTGAAATGTGGGAGCCACGTGACCATTTTGAGGTGGCCCGTGACTCTTGGTAGACTGATTCTACCAATGCAACCAATAGGCAAAGATCTTGTACTTAGCGAATATCTTAATTTGACTGTGGCAGGCTGAACAAGCCTAAGCTTTCCTAACAAGGTGTGTTTGAACTACGTTGAAAACTTTTTATTTTGACAAAGAAGCACACCTATGTATGAAGGATTTAAGAATAAAGACATGAAAATAAAACAATATGTTGAACATTTGATGTGTTAATTAGTTGAATACATTGCATAAAATTCACTTCCACATTCGATGTGTAGAAACAAATGAAATGATAATTTCCAAAAACAAATTTTAAATATGTTAACCCTTTCACGACCAAGGGAAACATTTTTCCCATTTTACAATTGGTGATTGTCGTATTTAATTATAACCTTATCTGCATTTTTTATATAGAAAGTCAAAATAGAACGTATGCCGAACGCAATTACGTAAACGGGAACGTTTAGAAAACAAAAACAGAACTGTCAGGACGCATAATATATGTACTATGTGCAATGTCCATCTTTGCCTCACTGCCGAAAGAAATTGCTTCGCAGAATATCATAATTAGCACATCATTTTGTATAGTAATTTTATTTCATAATTTTGTATTATTTTAGTTAACATTTTGTTCTAATAAACCAATAAATAAAAGACATTGCATAATAAGCCTAACTATAATTTGTGTTACCTTTATAATCCATTGGGAAAAATATTTCCCATAAAATTCCAAAAAAACTACACATTGTTATGTATTTTTCTTATGATTTTTATTTATTTTACGTCTAAACAAACTAAAATAAACAGTTACATACTAATATTTACTCTTAGAAACCTTATGGTCCTGAAAGGGTTAAAACACACACCTAAGCACCACCGAACATAATGCTTATTTTCTCCTGCAGCGTATTTTCCAAAGATATTTGCCACCGCTTATTGGCGAAAACGCGTTCTACTTTTTCCGTGATCTGAAAAATAAATGAATAAAGATAAACTAATCCTGGGAAATTGCAGGGCAACGTTTGAGTAGAGAAAAAAAATATTCTTCTAATCACTCTTTATGATGTGAAACAGACTAACGAACTGCATCTACTAGGACATCAATCAAAAGAAAAAAACAGGGAAATAGGGATTAAACACACAATGACAATCAAACATATATATACAGGGTGAATCTGAAAAAGTGGGCAAAACTTTACGGGGTGGTAGAACGCAGCTATACGAGCAATATTCGTCATAGAAAGTATGGGCGGAACGCAAACGGCGAGCCGCTAGGTGGCGTTGGAAATGGTACAAAAGGGTCGGTCCTCGCACCCAACGGCATTTCTACCATGGATTGCCGAGAGGATGGCTGGTTATACTAACCACGAAATGGCGGATATATGCAATTTGTATACGGTGCGGGGATGAGAATGCAAGTGAGGCACAGAGTATCTCCTCTCCTTCTTGTGTTCATTCTTTAAATGTGACAGTGGAAAACTACCTTTTAACTTCTCACCGCTTGCGTTCCGACCATACATTCTATGACGAATATTGCTCGTATAGCTGCGTTCTACCACCCCGTAAAGTTTTGCCCACTTTTTTCAGATTCACCCTGTATATGCAGTTTCTATTAAATATCATATGAATAATATATGCACTTACGATATCGGCATCCAACGCTAGAGTCAAGAAATGCTTAGATTCCATCATAAACTGAATGAAAGAAAGAGAGCACTGAAAATATCAACTGTAAAACTCAGTTTTTGTATTGAGCCACCCTGATCAGAAATATATGGCGATTAATCGCCTTTTTGTCTCTACGTTTGATTGATTCTTGTATTACACTGGTTTACAAGTTTTCTTATAACATGAGGAATTAATTGTAGATGCCTTTCACTATTTTTAGGTGCTGATTTCAGATCTATCATCGCGGATGTGTTTAATGTTCCAGATACGTGTTGTGTTAGGTGTGTGGAAATTATATTTTAAACTCCCAGAGTCGTTCTTTGGCAAAGACTGTGAAAAAAGCCTATAGCTTGTATTTTCGATGTCGTGTTGGAGATCAGGACAAAACATGGGCTCCACAATTGTGCTGCGTTTCGTGCTTTGTTGGCCTGAGTGAATGGTTGAAACGTAAGATAAAATCCGTGCCTTCTGCAGTTCCAAGATTTGGCGTGAGCCAACTAGTCACTTGCATGATAACTATATTTGTTTAACTAAAGTGTCGGGTTTTTTAAAAAAAAAGCAAAATAGAATATACAAAGATGACTTCAGCCATAAGGCCAGTTCCTCGTGGAGAAGATCTTCCTATACCAACACATCCAACCAACTGGGAGGAGACGGATTCACATTCATCAGAGGAAGACTTGAGGCACAATACAGATCCTGATCCTACATACACCCCTAAAAAGTTAGACGAGTGCATATCTGATTCAAAAAAATGAACTAAATGATCTTGTTCGAGACCTAGGACTTTCCAAACAACAAGCTGAGGTTTAAGGTTCAAGATTTCAAGAGTGAAATCTTCTGCCAAGGTAGCAGACAGATTTTTGTTTACAGTTTCTCTGTTCAGAAAGAGAAACTTGACTTTGTGCTTATTACGATTTGCAAGATGGTTTGTGTTTCTGCAGAGATATTTCAGCTCTGATGGAAGAAATTGGGACAACTCACGATCCTAACGAATGGCGTCTATTTATAGATTCGTCAAATTCAGCTTTAAAGTTGTCCTTTTGCATAAAGGAAACCGAAAACCTTCCACTCCAGTGACACACGCTGTGGGAATGAAGGAAACTTATGAAAGCATGGAAACAATACTCACTGCTATAAAATATGATCATTTAAGTGAACAATATGTAGTGACCTAAACGTCATATCTCTCCTGCTCGGGCCTCAAGGAGGCTTCACAAAATATTGCTGTTTTCTGTGTTTGTGTGACATAAGGGCCAGAAAGGAACACTATAGCACAAATATCTGTTTAATAAGAAAAAATATTATCTAACAATATGCTTTTTTATACGGATAATATAATTTTTTTACATAATCATTGGTGGCATCCGCGCCATACGCTGTTGAATGGCACAACAGACTGTCGGGAAACAATACCAACGTAATATCTGCCTTTCAATTAACAAAGTTGGCAACAGTAATTCTTATCGTATTGTTGCGTGGTGGATATATTTAAAGGCAAATCCTTTCGCTGAAGACCAGTTGAAGTGTGAACTTCGAAAGAAACTTTTCGAAATAAATCTGTGAAACTTATATGTGCAGATTTATGTATTTCGGCATGCTCTGGGTTGCACTTTGCAGGGAAGATGGGAATTTTTTTTTTGATCCCGTTATCAAAAAACCTAGACGTCAGGGAAGTGTTTTGATGTCTTAAGCGAGCTCATGTGCTGAAAGCAAGGAAGCAGCAGAAATATCTGATTGAGTAAACGGTTGCGGGTTTAATCTGTTTAACTCTTTAAACTTGGATTCATCAGGGAATCCAACACATGGATATATCTGATAGGACAAGTATCGTCACTCCTTTATTTCATTGGCTGCGGGTACGTGAATCTTTAGAGGAAAACTTCTAATCGGTGTTTCAACGCATTGTTCCTCTTACACGTATCGAGTGCTAGGTGCATGCAATCCTGATCGCAAGAGTTTTTGGACGAGTTTCAGTTTCGCGTTTTCTTATGAAACTGATTCACCTCTGCAGAAGTGGGGTTATTTACCCTTAATTAGAAGCGTGAGCACCCAGCCAGCAGTAAGACCATCAAGAGGACTGAGTTCCGAGTGGAGCTTTCTGAAGGTAAAATTCTTGGTTTCCACTGTTTTATATCAGAGAGAAATAATAAACCGGCTTTTTTCATCACATGAAAATAATATTTTAATAATTCAGCAATTCTATTTTCCTTAGATATCTGATATTTTATAATGCGTATGTATACGGTCACCCCCCAAAAACACACCACACATACAGACCAAGCGATTTCGAAAGCTGTAGTCATTCAATTTGTAGTGCAGTCGCTGAGAAAAATATCCGAACACTATGGTTGATTACAGAATTCAGAAAAATATCTGGCAACGATTGTTTTAGAAATCGTTGCCAGATATTTTTTCCGAATTCTGTAATCAACCATAGTGTTCGGATATTATTTTGAGCGACTGTACATTTGTGCTGGATTGTGCCGCAAAACGTTTTCTTGCACTTGAATTCTTTGTTTTTTTTTTCCTTTTTCATGTTTTCATTTTATTTTTATTTGGAAAATGCGACTTCTAAAATTTTGTCAATACCAATCCAATGGAAAAAGAATTGGACTCAAATCGTTCATCATCTCAAAAAAGCGAAATATTTTGCAGACTGACAGACGACAAAGTATGGTAGCTCTTTTTTCTTTTTCGGAACGAGCTAAAACTATAAAATAATTTTAATTGCAATTTCAACCTTTAACTCAGTCTTTAGTGATTAAAAGAATTAGAATAATTAAGCCTCTGATTATTTTCTTAAATATTTCCTAATGATACGCTTTTCCGTTTTATAATGATGATGACTTGAGAATCGTTTTTACCTAACCGCAGTTTGGCTCAGTGAAATAATTTGGGCCCAGGCTCAGTAATTTCTATCTTGGGCAGATTCGAGCTCGAAAATTCCTGACCAAACTCATATAATAGACACTATTATGTGCTTATAAATACATTCCGAGCAATGATACATTTACTGCTTGGGTAAATTATTCTGAACAACCTGGCACTCAGGTATCTCTGGTATCGTGAAGCTTGCCGATGGGTTGGGTTGTTTTTACCTCTGAGCGGCACTTTTTAGCACACCATGTGACCTGGCCATTTAGGCCAGGCTCAGAGAACCCCGTAGAGAGACCCCGAAGGCTCAGAGAAGGTTGGGGGAGGGGACCCACTGGAACAGCTGTTGGGAGTAGACTCATGTCAAGGCCATCCAGTGTGTTCTTTAACGTGCACAGGGCATACCCTGTGCACGTTAAAGATATACCCTGTGCACGTTAACGTTCCATTCCGGCCACGGCTTAACATTCCATTCCGGCCACGGCTTAACATTCCATTCCAACGGATGGCGGCCTATCCAAGCCCATCGGTATCCCCTACTGACCGTGGGCAGGGCGGGGAATTTTGCGGAGATAAATCTCAACGCTAACCCAGCTGGGACTCGAACCTGGGAACTGCAGAATATGAGCCTGGCGCGCTATCGACTGAGCCACCCCCGCCCCGTATGCCGATATATGCAAACATTCGTATTGACGTAATTATTCGACGTCATGTCGTAGTCCTATAAAAGCCGTAAAGTCGTGGTGGAAAGCAAAGTCAAGTCTGACATGTTTTAAAAGGATGATCTGACTTACTTCGAAAGAGGGCTCATCGTTGGAGAGCGATAGGCAGCAGCATCCGTAACAGAGATGACGAAACTCAGAGGAAAATCACGGGACGCAATTTTCCAAGTGTATGTAGAATGGCTAAGGTCTCAATAAATGTCCACCAATCGTGACAAATGCAGGAGGAAAAAAGCTGAGACGGGACAAGAGTTTGTTTTTGTTGGCACAAACTGTACGTCAAAACAGAGCTGCTACATTTCATAAGCTGAGAGAGAGGACCGTTAACAGTAGTTCAAAACCAATTTCAACGACAATTATGCACACAGAATTGAAAATTTTTGAAATTTAGTAACTGTACCGGGTTCAGGCGTTCATAATAATTTAGCCACGCAAAAGTGTAACTTAACTCTGTAAAGCACTATTGAACAATTATACATATTAACATTTACTACACTGGTTTCTATAAATTAAGGAAAATCCCTATGTTAAGTCAATGGGAAACTAATGTCAAAGCTAACTTCTAAAATAAGATTTTTGTTTTGAAAAATGTGATATCAGATAAAGATCTCAGTCAAATAAATCAATATCTCGATTTTCAACAATATTCGTTTAGTATTTGATGAGTTATGGAAGTTTGAATATTTAGCGATAACAATGCCAGCCACAAAAACTGACTTCAGAAGTTGATTAAAACTTAGTAACAAATATTGTATCAAAGTGTTTAATAAAATAAGTTTGTATTTTAGAACTTTGTGTAAAGAATTCTTTAATTATTCTTCAGTTTTGTATAAGTTTCTTAAGACTGGCATTGCTGTTGTTAAATATTCAAACTTCCATAACTCATTAAATACTGAACGAATATCATTGAAAATCGAGATATTGATTTATTTGATTGAGATCTTTATCTGCAATCACATATAAAAAGAACACTTTATTTAGAAGTTATAGAGCTTTAGACGTTACCTTCCCATTGACTTAACATAGGGATTATCCTTAATTTATGAAAACCAGTGTAATTGCATTACTGAGATGCTAGTACATATTGTACAGCGCTCATAGGCACTTTGAACAAAGACAAATTGTACTGTGTCTTTGGTTGGGTTGCTTAATCTCTGATGGGGGGGCGGGGGGGGGCTCAGTCGGTAGCGCGCCAGGCTCGTAATCTGTAGTTCTCAGGTTCGAGTCCCAGCTGTGTCAGCGTTGAGATTTATCTCCGCAAAATTCCCCGCCTTGCCCACGGTCAGTAGGGGACACCGATGGGCTTGGAAAGGCCGCCGTCCGTCGGATGGGATCTGGAAAGTGATCCTGGTGAAGGGTCTCGAAAGGCCGTGTTAAGTCGTGGCCCCGTGTGCGGGAGAGCCATATCCTGTGCACGTTAAAGAACACGCTGGATGACCTTGACGGGAGACTACCATCTGTCTCCCAACAGCTGTTCCAGTGGGTCCCCTCCCCCAACCTTCTCTGAGCCTTCGGGGTCCATGTGACCTGGCCATTTAGCCCATGGTGTGCAAAAAAGTGCCGCTCAGAGGTAAAACAACCCAACCCTTAATCTCTGAGCTGCACTATTTTCCGCCACAATGGGCTAAATGTCCAAGTCATAAGGATTTCAAAGGCTCAGAGAAGATTGGTGAAGGGGGCCCACTGGTCAGCTGTTACGAGACAGATGAAAACCTCCCTTCAAGGCTATCCAGTGTGTTCTTTGACGCGCACAAGGTATGGTTCAACTGTACAATAGGCCACGGCATAAGGTCATCCGACGTATAGGGGGGTTTTTCAAGTCCATTGCTGTCCCCTTTCTGAAGATGTCAGGGTAGGGAGTTAGTGAAGATAAATATCGGAACTAGCACAGTTGGGACTCGAACCTGGCGCACCAATCGACTGGACGAACGCAAATCTCTTCCACTACATAACACTATTGAACTATGTTAGCTAGTAAGAACTGATACAAACTACATGACACTATTAAACATATCTTAACAATAATATAATCTATTGAGTACTGAGAGTTTAGACAACATTTTGTATTAAATAGGCTACATGTTGTAAATCATGTGTCTTCCTCCTTCTATACAAATTAAAATATTTGATTTTGAATTTCTTTCTCTTTCCCCAGCAACAACAACAGCGAAAGCCGTTAAAGATGATTGTCTTGTGCCGAAAGGATCAGTGAAGTGCAATGAATATGCACGCAACGTGTTTTATGGATTAGAAGGGTAAGAGGTATTTGATGTAGACACCATTGAATCTCAGATTGAAACTACTGAGCACTGATAGAGACCATTAATTCTCAGATTGAAACTACTGAATACTGCTGGACACCACTGAATCTCATATTTGAAACTTCTGAGCACTGATAAAAAAAATAAATACCCCCTCAAGCAGCTGCTTGCCACAGAGGTCTGACAGGAGCCTGTCAGTTGATATGCCACAGTAGGAGATAGAGACCATTAAATAGCAGATTTGAAACTGCTGAGCACCGTTAAAGACCACTAAAGCTCAGATTGAAACTACTGAACACTGACAGAGCCCACTGAATCTATCTTGGGCAATAGGTGGTTTGACTTTGTAAGTAATGATGAGGTTAAAGAAGGAGTCATCAACCTCTTTTGAGCAGCATTCTGTGCAGAGAGAGCCTGCGTTGGTTTGGCCATGTTGCCTGTATGCACAGTTGTAGATTGGCAAACAGGATTATGAACAGTGTACCTAAAACTTCAGAAAAAGGGGAAGACCTAGGATGCGATTGGCAGACAATGTCTAACAGACTAGAATTGGCTAGAATTGGCCTAGATTGACCAAATGCAGCAGCCGTAGCTCAGAACAGACCTGTCTGGAGATGAAAATTACACAGTCCGGTAGGACTTCCGTAGCCCATGGCTGCATGAGGATTTTGTATGTATGTATGTATGTATGTATGTATTAATATTTTCTTAGTTCGTATCTTTGAGTTTCCGGGACAAACATTCATACTTCAAACTTATGATTCCACCATACAGTTAATTACTTGCCACTTGGGGGCAAGAACATTCTTTGTAATCAAGAGTACCATCAAATGCTCTTCAGTTCACTCCGAAACCTAATGTGGGGTGGGGGTGGTTCAGTTGGTAGCGCGCCAGGCTCGTAATCTGTAGTTCCGTGGTTCGAGTCCCAGCTGGGTCAGCGTTGAGATTTATCTCTGCTACGATTAGTAGGGGACACCGATGGGCTTGGAAAGGCAGCCGTCCGTCCGATGGGACGTTAAGCCGTGGCCCCCGTGTGTGAGAGAGCCATACCTGTGCACGTTAAAGAACACGCTGGATGGTCTTGACGGGAGGCTACCATCTGTCTCCCAACAGCTGTTCCAGTGGGTCCCCTCACCCAACCTTCTCTGAGCCTTCGGGGTCCATGTGACCTGGCCATTTAGCCCATGGTGTGCAAAAAAAGTGCCGCTCAGAAATATAACAACCCAACCCGAATCCTAATATTCGCATAAATAGAAACTTTTCAAGGGTGCGAATTGCAACACCGTAACACTTAAATATTATTTCAAGCGTAACCTGCATTTATTCATTTTCCCCGTTAACTTTGCTTTTGTTTCTTTTAGGACCAAGCCACTTTTCTCAGACACAAACGCCAGTCCCGTCTGCAAAGCGTACACGGAAACTGTGTTTGCTGACACCGATGTCAGAATACCTCTGAAGCCTTTCTCTGGAGCAATTGTATGTGATGACAACCAACTTATAACAGGCAAGTTACCTCGCTTTAATATCATTCCTCTGGGATCCGATTACCATAGGCAACAAAGGTGGGATCACGTGAATACTGGGAAACCTCAAGACAAGAGTCTGGTGAGTGATGGCAATCCTCCACCATCACTACAACTCGAAGACATGTGTGAACACTGACAACACTTAGAGGAAACAAAAAGCTTGAAATTGGAAAACTTCTCGGATGAAAATATACATTGGCAATTTAAAAGTGGATGATCCATGTACACTAGCAAGCTAAAGGGGGTGATGGATGCACACTAGCAAACTGAAAGTGGGTGACCCACGTACACTAGCAAACTAAAGGTGTTTACAGATGCACATTAGCAAACTAAAAGTGGATGTCTACATTAGTAAACTAAAAGTGGGTGTCTACATTAGTAAACTAAAGGTAGTAACAGGTGCACACTAGTTAACTATAGGTGGTGATAGATGCACACTAACAAACTAAAAGTGTATGACACATTTACACTAGTAAACTGAAGGTGGTGATGAATGCACACTAGCATACTAAAAGTGAGTGACACATGTACACTAGCTAGCTAAAGATGGTGACGGATGCACATTAGCAAACTGAAAGTGGGTGACACATGTAATCTAAAGATTGTGACTGATGCACATTAGTAAACTAAAAATGGGTGACACATGTACACTAGTAAGCTAAAGATGGTGATGGATGTACACTAGCAAGCTAAAGGTGGCGGCGGATGTAGACTAAAAAACCAAAAATGGGCGACACATGTACACCAGGAAGCTAAAGATGGTGATGGATATACACTAACAAACAAAAAATGGGCGACACATGTACACTAGCAAGCTAAAGATGGTGACAGATGCACATTAGCAAACTAAAAGTGGGTGACACATGTACACTAGTAAGCTAAAGATGATGATGGATGCACATTAGCAAACTAAAAGTGGGTGACACATGTACATTAGTAAGCTAAAGATGGTGATGGATATACACTAGCAAGCTAAAGGTGGTGGCGGATGTACACTAACAAACAAAAAAATGGGCGACACATGACTAGCAAGCTAAAGATGGTGACGGATATACACTAACAAACAAAAAATGGGCGACACATGTACACTAGCAAGCTGAAGGTGATGATGGATGCACGCTGGCAAACAAAAAGTGGGTGACACATGTACACTAGTAACCTAAAGGTGGTGATGGATGTACAGTAGCAAGCTAAAGGTGGCGGCGGATGTAGACTAACAAGAAAAGAATGGGCGACACATGTACACTAGCAAGCTAAAGATGGTGACGGATATACACTAACAAACAAAAAATGGGCGACACAGGTACACTAGCAAGGTGGTGATGGATGCACACTAGCAAAGTAAAAGTGGGTGACACGTGTACACTAGCAAAGTAAAGGTGGAACGGATGCACCTAGCAAACTAAAAGTGGGTGACACATGTACACTAGCAAACAAAATGTGGGTGACACATGTACACTAGCAAACAAAATGTGGGTGACGGTAGAATATTGACAGCCTTATCCGGTGGTGAAATCGTTAATACTGGAGACTAGGGGAGTTAAACTTTCGAACTCATTTGAGAAAACGAATGCATTCAAAAAATACATGGTGAGGAAGATGCGAAATTTTGGACAAGCTAATAAGGGAGTGAGGAAAGCGTGAATATTGGCAAACTTATGAATGAGAGGCAAAATAATACGATCAAATTAGGTGTGGAGACGCGAGATTATTGACAAATTGGTAACGGTGAATGACGGAAAACTCAAGCTGTGGAAAGCGTAAAAAATGATAAACTCAATAGTGGGAGAAGGGTGAATATTGACAAATTCGGTGAGTAGGCGATTTGTGAATACTGGCAAAATCAAAGAGTGGGGAACGCTGGAAAACTTGTGGTGTCCAGAGGACCTCATGCATTCTGGGAAATGCATGAAAGGGAGACGTCGGAGGAGTGGCATAGTGGTTGAGAGAGTAAAACCTCTGTCACATTTATAGAATGGAGAGAATTTAACACTGACGCTTTCGGAAATTGGGATCAAGTCCGTACACTGCCTGCATTAAAGTTTATCCTCGATAAACCTCCTTCTTCCGTCGGTGAATAAAGGGCACACTGAAGGGTCTGGAAAGGCTGACGTCCGTTGGATGGGATCTGGAAAGTGATCCTGGTGAAGGGTCTGGAAAGGCAGATGTCCGTTGAATGGGATCTGAAAAGTTATCCTGGTGAAGGGTCTGGAAAGGCAGACGTCCGTTGGATGGGATTTGGAAAGTGATCCTGGTGAAGGGTCTGGAAAGGCTGACGTCCGTTGGATGGGATCTGGAAAGTGATCCTGGTGAATGGTCTGGAAAGGCAGACGTCCGTTGGATGGGATTTGGAAAGTGATCCTGGTGAAGGGTCTGGAAAGGCAGACGTCCGTTGGATGGGATCTGGAAAGTGATCCTGGTGAAGGGTCTGGAAAGGCAGATGTCCGTTGAATGGGATCTGAAAAGTTATCCTGGTGAAGGGTCTGGAAAGGCAGACGTCCGTTGGATGGGATTTGGAAAGTGATCCTGGTGAAGGGTCTGGAAAGGCTGACGTCCGTTGGATGGGATCTGGAAAGTGATCCTGGTGAATGGTCTGGAAAGGCAGACGTCCGTTGGATGGGATTTGGAAAGTGATCCTGGTGAAGGGTCTGGAAAGGCAGACGTCCGTTGGATGGGATCTGGAAAGTGATCCTGGTGAAGGGTCTGGAAAGGCAGATGTCCGTTGAATGGGATCTGAAAAGTTATCCTGGTGAAGGGTCTGGAAAGGCAGACGTCCGTTGGATGGGATTTGGAAAGTGATCCTGGTGAAGGGTCTGGAAAGGCTGACGTCCGTTGGATGGGATCTGGAAAGTGATCCTGGTGAATGGTCTGGAAAGGCAGACGTCCGTTGGATGGGATTTGGAAAGTGATCCTGGTGAAGGGTCTGGAAAGGCAGACGTCCGTTGGATGGGATCTGGAAAGTGATCCTGGTGAAGGGTCTGGAAAGGCAGATGTCCGTTGAATGGGATCTGAAAAGTTATCCTGGTGAAGGGTCTGGAAAGGCAGACGTCCGTTGGATGGGATTTGGAAAGTGATCCTGGTGAAGGGTCTGGAAAGGCTGACGTCCGTTGGATGGGATCTGGAAAGTGATCCTGGTGAAGGGTCTGGAAAGGCAGACGTCCGTTGGATGGGATTTGGAAAGTGTTCCTGGTGAAGGGTCTGGAAAGGCAGACGTCCGTTGGATGGGATCTGGAAAGTGATCCTGGTGAAGGGTCTGGAAAGGCAGATGTCCGTTGAATGGGATCTGAAAAGTTATCCTGGTGAAGGGTCTGGAAAGGCAGACGTCCGTTGGATGGGATTTGGAAAGTGATCCTGGTGAAGGGTCTGGAAAGGCTGACGTCCGTTGGATGGGATCTGGAAAGTGATCCTGGTGAATGGTCTGGAAAGGCAGACGTCCGTTGGATGGGATTTGGAAAGTGATCCTGGTGAAGGGTCTGGAAAGGCAGACGTCCGTTGGATGGGATCTGGAAAGTGATCCTGGTGAAGGGTCTGGAAAGGCAGATGTCCGTTGAATGGGATCTGAAAAGTTATCCTGATGAAGGGTCTGGAAAGGCAGATGTCCGTTGGATGGAATCTGGAAAGTGATCCCGGTGAAGGGTCTGGAAAGGCAGACTTCCGTTGGATGGAATCTGAAAAGTGATCCTGGTGAAGGGTCTGGAAAGGCAGACGTCCGCTGGATGGAATCTGAAAAGTGATCCTGGTGAAGAGTCTGGAAAGGCAGACTTCCGTTGGATGGAATCTGAAAAGTGATCCTGGTGAAGGGTCTGGAATGGCAGACGTCCGTTGGATGGAATCTGGAAAGTGATCCTGGTGAAGGGTCTGGAAAGGTAGACGTCCGTTAGATGAGATCTGAAAAGTGATCCTGGTGAAGGGTCTGGAAAGGCAGACGTCCGTTAGATGAGATCTGAAAAGTGATCCTGGTGAATGGTCTGGAAAGGCAGACGTCCGTTAGATGAAATCTGAAAAGTGATCCTGGTGAAGGATCTGGAAAGGCAGACGTCCGTTGGATGGGATCTGAAAAGTGATCCTGGTGAAGGGTCTGGAAAGCAGACTTCCGTTGGATGGGATCTGAAAAGTGATCCTGGTGAAGGGTCTGGAAAGGCAGACGTCCGTTGGATGGGATCTGAAAAGTGATCCTGGTGAAGGGTCTGGAAAGGCAGACGTCCGTTGGATGGGATCTGAAAAGTGATCCTGGTGAAGGGTCTGGAAAGGCAGACGTCCGTTGGATGGGATCTGAAGAGTGATCCTGGTGAAGGGTCTGGAAAGACAGACGTCCATTGGATGGGATGTGAATCTATGGCCACATGTGCGAGAGAGCCATGTCCTGTGCGCGTTAAAGAATATACTTACCTTGAAGGCTTACCTTGAAGGAAGGCTAGCATCTGTTTCTTCTAACAACTGTCCTGTGGATTCCCTTCCAAAACGTTTTCTGAACATTTGGGGTGTTTGTGACCTAACCATTTAATCCACTGTGCACAAAAAGTGTCGCTTTGAGATAAAACAAACCATGTTAGCTCAGTAATGAAGTATCACCGGAGATGCCTTGTAAACATGGGACTCATAAAATGGTTAACTGAAAACATTCAGTTCGCCCTGAGTCACAAGGAAAATCTGATTTTTTTCTGGCTAACTATTATGACGTTAGTTCCAGTGGTTAATCTCTCGTACATTTGTACAGATATAAATGATCTTAGTAATGAATGTGAATTGATTATTTATAACAAAGTTTCAAACATTAAATAATATCGATATTTTTAACCCTTTCAAACACAGCCGTAGAGATCTGCATCGAGTATCCGAACCTGAAGTATGTGGTGGTTCAGTGCACTCCATTGGCCGACTCTTTCTCCCTGGAGGACGAAGTAAACTCAAGAAACGCTCAACCGAATCTTAACGTGAGCCGATGCTCTTCAAGCGACAGGGGAATCAAATCCCTCGAATTAATCCCAGAAGGAAGTAGTATTCTTACAGAAATTAATTGTCCGAAAATCGTTAAGAAGAGTCAAACAAACGGATAAAAAAATTGTTTACAAATATTTGCCGAATTTAGCACGATTTCCGATTAATTTTACGACTTAGTTTCTTTAGTACAGTAGACTCTCGATTATCCAGAATGAATGCAAAGAAAAAAAAAACAGTCCCTGATAAATTCTCAATTAATCCCCACCACTTGATGATTGGTATATAAACCATTAATTTTCCCTATTGAATAACTTTCATCGTTAAATAATTTCTATGGTGTTCAAAAACATAGTTATTTAAATCAGTAATAAAGAATCACATATCGCAAAAAACATCATCATCCTCCTCCTCCTCAAGCAGCCATGGGCTACGGAGGTCCAACCAGACAGTGAAATTTAATTCTCCAAGCAAGTCTGTCCTGAGCTACATCTGCTGGCGTGCAAGATAAACATTTAAGATTTATGGAAATTCTTAATAAACAAAAAAACTTAAAGATTTCTTAGAAAATATCGTAGTATGGACTTACTTCATTCATTGAACATATGATAGCAAGGACGTTTGCTTTTTGTTTTCATTCGCCTCTCGATAAATTGTCTTGGAAACATTCTGTTGCCTGGAAGATTTTACTGTTGCATCGTATTTTAGTTTCCGCTTTTTCGCATCCAATATTATTTTCGTACATACATTTTATTTCTTTAAAATACCGGTTTATCCGATCCTGGATAATCGACAGTCTATTGTACTTTATATTCATCTCTAAGGGCTATGTAATTTTTTATGCGTGTAATGCCGGTTGATGTATGTTGTAAAGTGTTCATTATTGTTTTAACGCCAGTAAAAACAAATTGTCAGATGTACAGTCGCTCAAAAAAGTATCCAAACACTGTGATTTGCATAAATGTGATTTGCACAAACATTGTGATTTCCAAAAACTATGGCAACCTTCGTGTACGTGTACCTACACGAAGGTTGTCAGATCACTAATTTCTGAAAAATCTCGTTGCCAGATATTTTTTCTGAATTCTGTAATCAACCATAGTGTTCGGATATTTTTTGAGCAACTGTACACGTGTCCGAAAACTACTCATCCAGCCATTCGACTTACATAATTGCTGTGTTTCCTGACTTAAAACTAACCCTGGTACATGACATTGATCCAGGTGGACTGTAATCATAGGAGGGGAAGAGAGTGATCACCCCCCCCACTCCATGCCCCCTATCTGATTTCATATTGCATTGATCAGAAAAGGTTAACTCTTTCAACTCCAGTATATATGTATCACACGGTTTGGTAGCAATTTGTCAATGTCATAAAAATGTGGTCAAGATCAACATTGTGTTGCGTATCAGTGCTTGTCAGAAATGTTACAAATAAAATGTTTTGTCAAATGGTTAAATTTTGTGTGTAGTTAATTATTATTACTCTTGGGGGCGAAGACAGCTAGATAACAACAGATCAGCATCTAGCATATGCACCAAAGAGTCAAAACATTATAACCAGCGCGTCTTTATGCAAATCGAAGCAACTGAAGGTAAACAACGGCGGGCCATGAAACGGTATAAATAAACATTATGACCAGCGCGTCTTTATGCAAATCGAAGCAACTGAAGGTAAACAACGGCGGGTGTGAAGGCCATGAAACGATATAAATAATACCTGATACTTAGCTCTGTTAATCAGTGTTGTTCTTGATCTTCAGATGGGAAAGAGAGCGGGCTTAAGTGAGTTTGACAAAGGACAAATTGTAATGGCCAGACGACTGGGTCAGAGCATTTCCGATACGGCAAGGCTTGTGGGGGTGCTCACGGTCAGCCGTGGTTAGTACTTTCAAAAAGTTGAGGAGGGAAAAACCGTGAACTGCTTGAAAGGTGTAGGCCGAACGCAGTTCATCGATGCTAGAGGTGAGCGACGAATATCCCATATGGTACGAGCCAACAGAAGGGATACTGTGGCGCAACTCGCCCGTAATTTGAATGCTGGGACGGGAGTAATGTGTCACAACATACAGTACATCGAACCCTGCTGAAAATGGGAGTGCGTAGCCGCAGGCCACTGCGATTGGGGCGGGCCACTGCGAGTGGCTCAGTCGGTAGCGCGCCAGGCTCGTAATCTGTAGTTCCCAGGTTCGAGTCCCAGCTGGGTCAGCGTTGAGATTTATCTCCGCAAAATTCCCCGCCCTGCCCACGGTCAGTAGGGGACAACGATGGGCTTGGAAAGGCCGCCGTCCGTCTGGATGAGACGTTAAACTGTGGTTCCGTGTGCGAGAGAGTCCGTGTGCGAGAGAGCCATACCCTGTGCACGTTGGTTACCATTTGTCTCCCAACAGCTTTTCCAGTGGGTCCCCTCCCCCAACCTTCTCTGAGCCTTCGGGGTCCATGTGACCTGGCCATTTAGCCCATGGTGTGCAAAAAAGTGCCGCTCAGAGGTAAAACAACCCAACCCAACCCAGTTCTGAGCATTTGGGTCCTTATGACCTGAAAACAACTCAGAGGTAAAACTCCATGAAACGAAATCATCCTAACAAGAAATTCCTCCCAATGCAATTATTAGAGCCACTTTTGAGAAAATTGCTTTGTATTCCTCCTCACTGTCTAGTCTGTCTATAGAGCGTCATACGTCCAATGTTATCATTTATGACCAAAAATCCTAAATACTTGGTCATAAGAATCATGTTCACAGAGCAACTAATCTCCAGGAAACGTAAGGAGAGGGGGTGGCTCAGTAGGTAGTGAGCCACGCTCGTAATTTGTAGTTCCAAGTTTCGAGTCCCAGCTGGGTCAGCGTTGTGATTTATCTCCGCAAAATTCCCCGCCCTGCCCACGGTCAGTAGGGGACACCGATGGGCTTGGAAAGTCCGTCGTCCGTCGGATGGGACGTTAAGCCGTGGTCCGTGTGCGAGAGAGCCATATCCTGTGCACTTTAAAGAACACGCTGGGTGGCCTTGACGGGAGGCTACCATCTGTCTCTTAACAGATGTCCAGTGGTTCCCCTTAATAATCTCTGAGACCTCGGGGTCCTTGTGACCTGCCATTCAGTCCATTGTGTACAAAAAAGTGCCGCTCAGAGGTAAAACAACATCAGCCAGATGGCGGGGGGGGACAACTCTAATTTGCATGCTCATGTCGGAACACATGTCCATGATATATCCAGAAGCTATCCATGATGTACAGTGGATATTCATTACCGTTATGGAGCTTTGATTATGGAGGGTTGAGTGGCACTTTTTTTTGCACACAATGGGCCAAATGGCCAGTTCACAAATAAAGGCTCAGAAAAAATTGGGGAGTTGTGAAACTGTTAGTAGACATACGATTGGCCATTTTAAATATTTTCTGAATATTTTCTGTAGATTGTGATTTTATGGGTAGTTCCTTTTTCTGCATTGCGTAATTTACACGTACACAACATTTCATATTATTCCCTTCTACGCGGGGCGGGGCGGGGGTGGCTCAGTCAGTAGCGCGCCAGGCTCGTAATCTGTAGTTCCCAGGTTCGAGTCCCAGCTGGGTCAGCGTTGAGATTTATCTCCGCAAAATTTCCCCGCCCTGCCCACGGTCAGTAATGGACACCGATGCGCTTGGAAAGGCCGCCGTCCGTCGGATGGGACGTTAAGCCGTGGTCCCGTGTGCGGGAGAGAGATACTCTGTACACGTTAAAGAACACGCTGGATGGCCTTGACGGGAGGCTACCATCTGTCTCCCAACAGCTGTTCCAGTGGGTCCCCTCCCCCAGCCTTCTCTGAGCCTTCGGGGTCCATGTGACCTGGCCATTTAGCCCATGGAGTGCCGCTCAGAGGTAAAACAACCCAACCCTTCTACGCTTCGTGAGATAAAACATTAGCCTTTCATTTTTCGCATTTCAAGAAGTATTTTCCTAAATTCGTTTCTAAAGAACGTGAAAGGAGCAATGTCCCTTGGACAAAATTATACGGTCCTGGATAATTCGTTCATTCCCGATTGGTCCAAAAGAGATAATTCTTCCAATCCCGATTGGTCCAAAAGAGATAATTCTTCCATTCTCGATTGGTCCAAAAGAGATAATTCTTCCAATCCCGATTGGTCCAAAAGAGATAATTCTTCCAATCCCGATTGGTCCAAAAGAGATAATTCTTCCAATCCCGATTGGTCCAAAAGAGATAATTCTTCCAATCCCGATTGGTCCAAAAGAGATAATTCTTCCAATCCCGATTGATCCAAAAGAGATAATTCTTCCATTCCCGATTGGTCCAAAAGAGATAATTCTTCCAATCCCGATTGGTCCAAAAGAGATAATTCTTCCAATCCCGATTGGTCCAAAAGAGATAATTCTTCCAATCCCGATTGGTCCAAAAGAGATAATTCTTCCATTCCCGATTGGTCCAAAAGAGATAATTCTTCTAATCCCGATTGGTCCAAAAGAGATAATTCTTCCATTCCCGATTGGTTCAAAAGAGATAATTCTTCCAATCCCGATTGGTCCAAAGGAGAAAATTCGTTCAATCCCGATCGATCCAATGGATTGTTCTCGTCCAGTGGTACGATTCCCCCAGTACAAATTCGTCCAATGGTAAAATCAGTCCAATGCTCATTCATATAATATATGATTCGCCAAATTAGATGATTCCTCTAAGGCTGTTTAAAAATAATAAATATTTCTTACAGTGGATCGCAACCTTGTAAAATGGGTGTAGAAATAGAATAAATATTTTAAATGATTGCTTCAAAAAAAAATTATCGGTTCTTTGAATTCAGAATGTGTTCTTTTGCCTTAATCGAAAATTATCAAGATCAATTTATAAATGGTTGTTAAAAGGGGTCGTGTCTATTCAGAAATTTGTTAAAATAAGCCACAACCATTTGAAGCGGTTTTTAAAATGAGCCACGATCTTTAAAATTTCGATAAAATGTGGTGGTCCTTTAAACATTCCCAAAAGAGTCGATGAAAATTAATGAGTATCAAAAATAGCTACCAGCTCTTTAAATGTTGATAAAACGGTCTCAGTAATTTACAGTTTGGGAACCACTAATAAACCTAATTCTTTCTAATGTCTAATTTCTAATGAAGCTGAAGTTGATAGATGATAGCTGAAGTTACAAGCAGAGATGATCAAAAATTCTTTCACGTTTCGTTTCCATGAGAAGCGTAGACATTTTTCAAGTGCTGCCATCTATTGCCGAACATTAATATTAATTGATATTTGCCTAGTGAAGAACTCTCACTGTCGCCGTGATTTTTTTTTTGAACCAGGCCCGGATTTCCAATTAATCACAGCCTAGAGGCGTCATCATTTAAGTGCTACAATTTATTTATTTAAGTAACAACAAAATTATATTCTTTTTAATGTTTTGAAGAATAAAAACATTTTTGCAAAATTGTCCGATGCAAAGAGAAATTTACTCATTAAAATAGATCGCAATCAAATTTAAGAAAATTTCGATTTCAGAAAATATACGTTTAATTTTTTACGAGTTATTGAATCTGAATTATAGTTTACATCAGATGCTACTATTAGCTTGTCCTAAATACTGTTTCAAAATTGATGCAAAGTGAAAAAATTCCTTAAATATCTAAAATTTCATTTACTTTAGAAACCGATTTGATTTATAGTCGCAACACTGATGTTATGTATTTCAGTGTCCAAAACGTTTTTTTGAATAATAAACAATTTTTTCTCCAATTCAGACGTTTATTCTTATTTGATTAACTGATTTAAAGATTTGGGAAATTTTTGAGGATTTACATTTTTTTAATAATAATAATCATTCTTTCTTTTGAATTTATATATACATAGTTGACCATAGAAAGCTCCTAGAGCTTGACTCTAAGAACGGGGTAGCTCAGTCGGTAGCGCGCCAGGCTCGTAATCTGTAGTTCCCAGGTTCGAGTCCCAGCTGGGACAGTGTTGAGATTTATCTCCGCAAAACTCCACAGCCAGTAGGGGACACCGATGGCCTTAGTAAAGGCCGCCGTCCGTCGGATGAGACGTTAAGCTCTGGTTCCGTGTGCGAGAGAGCCATACCCTGTGCACGTTGGTTACCATCTGTCTCCCAACAGCTGTTCCAGTGAGTTCCTTCTCTGAGCCTTCGGGGTCCGTGTGACCTGGCCGTTTAGCCTTAGTGTGCAAAAAAATTGCCGCTAACTGGTAAAAAAAACTGAACCCAATCCTTCTTTGTGCAAGGGAGTAACATTTTCCCTTTAAAAAAAAAATCAGAAAAATGGGGCCCATTCTGACGACGTGAAACGTTTATAAGAGGCAGAGCACGGAAAAAACATTTCCAAGACTTCCAAAAATATTTCGAAACATGAAAGAGTTGTTTTACCTCAGAGCGCCACTTCTTTTGTAAACAATGGACCAAATGGCCAGGTCGCAAGGATACCGACGGCTCAGAGAAGTTTGGGGGAAGGGGACCACTGAAGAGATGTTAGCAGACAAATGGTTACCTCCCGTCAAGGCCTTCCAGCTAGTGCTTTAACTTGCACAAGATATGGCTATCTTATACGAGGTACAAAGGCTTTGCATCCCATCGATGAACGACAGCCATCGGTGTCCATCGGTGTTTCCTACTGATCGAAGTCAGGGCAGGGAGTTTTCCGGAGATAAATATCAACTTTAGCCCAGGTGGGACTCAATCTCGGAATATTGGGTTGTTGTTTTACCTCTGAGCGGGGCACATTTTTAAACACCGTGGGCTAAATGGCCAGTTCACAAGGACCCGAAGGTTCAGAGAAAGTTGGGGGAGGGGACTCACTGGAACAGGAGACAGATGGTATCCTCCCGTCAAGACCATCCAGCTTTAATGTGCACAGGGTATGGCTCTCCTGCACACTGGGCCACGGCTTAACATCCTATCTGACGGACAGCAGCCTTTCCAAGTCCATCGGTTTCCCCTACTGACCACAGTCAGTAGGGGAAACCGATGGACTTGGAATAGCAGACTATAGGTGTACGATGGACTAGGAATATAGGTAAACGATGGACTTGGAATAGCAGACGATAGACTTGGAAAGGCAGGACTTGGAAAACCGATGGACTTGAAATAGGCAGGGAGGGGAGTTTTGTGGAGATAAGTGTCAATGCTGACCCAGCTGGGACTCGAACCTGGGAACTGCAGATTACGAGTCTGGCGCGCTACCGGCTGAGCCACCCCCGCCCCCTCAATCTCGGAAGAAGCTTGGAAGAAGAGAATGGAGAAGTGCATTAAGACCAACGAAGAATAAGTTCTATTTTGCTACACCTCGTATACCGTTTCCTGTTTCACGAAGCTCGTATACCGTTTCCTGTTTCACGAAGCTCGTATACCGTTTCCTGCTTCACGAAGCTCGTATACCGTTTCCTGTTTCACGAAGTTCGTATACCGTATCCTGCTTCACGAAGCTCGTATTCCGTTTCCTGTTTCACGAAGCTCGTATGCCGTTTCCTGTTTCACGAAGCTCGTATACCGTTTCCTGTTTCACGAAGCTCGTATACCGTTTCCTGTTTCACGAAGCTCGTATACCGTTTCCTGTTTCACGAAGTTCGTATACCGTATCCTGCTTCACGAAGCTCGTATACCGTTTCCTGCTTCACGAAGCTCGTATACCGTATCCTGCTTCACGAAGCTCGTATACCGTATCCTGCTTCACGAAGCTCGTATTCCGTTTCCTGTTTCACGAAGCTCGTATGCCGTTTCCTGTTTCACGAAGTTCGTATACCATGTCCTGCTTCACGAAGCTCGTATGCAATTTTCTGTTTCACGAAGCTCGTATGCCATTTTCTGTTTCACGAAGATCGTATGCCGTTTCCTGTTTCACGAAGCTCGTTATTGCCAAGAAGTACATTATTATTTGTATATGCTAACTCTCGATTTATTCGTTACCTTAGATTATTTAAACATTCAAAATTCACTAAGTCGTAATTAGCTTCGCGGAATTAGTCTCTTAGATATTTTTGATTCTCGTTCAGACCTGAATTTTCCGTGTCTCTTTCTAAATAAACAAACGTTGCTCTTAGCATCCGAAGGATAACAAAAGGTTTATTAATTATTTATTATTTTATCACATCATTAAAAAAAGAGATGCGCATTCCGTTGTTTCACCACAGTCACCAACTGCACGCACACTTCCCTTCTTGTGCAGAAATTGCCATAAAGTTTATCTGACCTTATTCACAAAAACTTTCTCGACTTATGTGCAAACAAGGACCCGTTTCACGAAAGCAGCGGAATGAAAACGTGGTGAAAAGCAATTAAATATTGATATGATAAATATCGTTTATTCTACGTGTTCAGCTGTTTGACTATGAATCTACTGAAATCTGAATGGCGGTACACTTCGCTGCAAAAATATAACGCGTTGGGTTGTTTTACCTCTGAGCGGCACTTTTTTGCACACAATGGGTTAAATGGACAGATCACAAAGACCACAAAGGCTCAGAGAAGGTTTAGGGAGGGAACCCACTGGACAGGTTTTGGGAGACAGATGGAAGTTTCCCATCAAGGCCATCCAGCAGGTTTTTTAACGTGCACGGGGTATGACTCTCCCACGCAAGGGCCACGGCTTAACGTCCCATCCGACGGACGGCGGCCTTTCCAAACCCATCGTTGTCCCCTACTGACCGTGTATAGGGCGGGGAATTTTGCGGAGATAAATCGCAACGCTAACCCAGCTGGGACTCGAATCTAGGAACCACAGATTACGAGCCTAGCGAGCTACCGACTGAACCACCCCCACTCCCACCCATCCCCGCCCCAAATGAGTCGCAGGAAATTTGACATCAGACAAATCTAGACTTCTAAAAGCTCAAAATGCCCGCACTTCAAAGCTTCCCTCTGAACCAATGATTACCGATACTTATTTATTCATGTCGACCTTGTAAAAAACTGCTCACTTTTTAAAAATTGCTTCTGATTTCTCGCACCCTTTTTTTTTTGCATTTCTCTGCACGCTCAGACTTTCCGCACGAGATGAAACGATTGCGTTTGCATTTCTTCATCAAAAGCCGGCAAAACGCGAAAAAAAGAAAAGAAATCTGGCGATTTGTACCAATGCAGCTGAATTTTAAATTAATCCGAAGAAATAAATAGTTTATGTGGTCGAGTGTTCGTTTCAAAGTTTCGTCGGTCTCTTGGGAGAACTGGACAACACATTACTCTTGCAACAGAATTTTCGGCTTCAGTCTATATACGAACATTAGTATCTTTTAAAAAATTGTGTTACTGTTTATTAAGTTCGTCGTTCTAAAGCGAATTTGGAATATTTTTTTTTCAAAAATATATTAATGATTGCAAAGTTTTATCATTTTTTTTCCAGTTGAGGTTTCCTGTTACATTATTTCAAATGATCGAAGGGCAAAATTAGAGTAAAATAGAAGAAGCCAATTAATACTTTTAACATTGACAAATCAGGTACATCACCATCCGTAATTTAAAGTGATAGAAAAGGAGGAAATAGTGATTCACTGGAAATAGGACAAACTATTCGAAAAAATATCTACTTTCTGTAGGTAAGTTTTTTCTTGCAAGAAACTTTACTACATTGATGTGAAAAATAGTCAAGTGTGTTTGAAACAACACCTTAAATATATCTTCAAAAGTTGAAAATACTTTATTGATCTGCGATGTATTTTCTCGTCTTTGTCGGAGCATTTTTGATTGACAGAACTGAGGAATTCACAACAAGTGAGATTAGTTATTATTTCTGGTTCGAAAACAGACTCCATGACAGTTGGGTGTTGGAAACTGTGGAAGAATCTCATTTTATATCCTGCATAAATAAGTGTAGGCGCAATCCCGAATGTTCTGGAATTGCTTTGGAAAATCCAGTAAGTGAGGAAACTGTGATAAGAACCTGCCACATCATGGGAATGATTGATGAAGAAGTGTGCGACAGAGAAGACTGCCAATTCGAGAATGTTCAAGTCTTTCAGGTAAGATTTTAATGAAGAATTCAATATTAACCTACGTGAGAGGGGGCGAGGGCGGGGGTGGCTCAGTCGGTAGCACGCCAGGCTCGTAATCTGTAGTTCCCAGGTTCGAGTCCCAGCTGGGTCAGCGTTGAGATTTATCTCCGCAAAATTCCCCGCCCTGCCCACGGTCAGTAGGGGACACCGATGGGCTTGATAAAGGCCGCCGTCCGTCGGATGGGACGTTAAGCCGTGGCCCCGTGTGTGGGAGAGCCATACCCTGTGCACGTTAAAGAACACGCTGGATAGCCTTGACGGGAGACTACCATCTGTCTCCCAACAGCTGTTCCAGTGGGTCTCCTCCCCCAACCTTCTCTGAGCCTTCGGGGTCCATGTGACCTGGCCATTTAGCCCATGGTGTGCAAAAAAGGGCCGCTCAGAGGTAAAACAACCCAACCCTACGTGAGATTATTGAAGTTAAAAGATTCCATATTCAAATTTCTATATATTTATAAATGTCTCAACTGGCTTTTCCAAATGATTTCTCTTAGATGTATCAAACTATTCATGACTACCTTTAGCTTTATCAAAAAAGTTCAAATAATGAAATTTATGCGGCTTTAACATGTGTTAACTGGTTGCTGAAAATGTTTCTATTGTATATTGAAGAAAAACTGTGTAAAAACCTTTCATGTACTATTCTTTGCTTTTTTGGTATTAAAGTACACTGGTTTCCATAAATTGAGGAACAGTCCTATAATATGTGATTGGGAAACTTTATAACTTCTAAAATGAGTTTTTTTTTTTTGTTTTGAAAAATATGACAGCAGATAAAGATCTCAATAAAATATAAAAATATCTCAATTTTCTACAATATTCGTTCGGTATTTAATGAGTTATGGAAATTTGAATATTTAACAACAGCAGTGCCAGTGTTACGAAACTTATATAAAATTAATGAATAGTGAAAGAATTTTTACATAAACTTCTAAAATACACACTTATTTAATTAAACACTTTGATATAATACTTATTACTTAAAAGAAATAATTAACTTCTGAAGTCAACTTTTGTGACTTTATTGTACAAAAAACTTATTTTAGAACTTATATAGTTCGACGTTATCTTTCCATTAACATAGCAAAGGTTTGTTTCCTAATTTATGGAAACCAGTTTACTTCTTGATGCAAATTATTATAACTTTATCACGTCCTAAATGACTTTTCAAGATACCTTTTTACCATAAAATAATACCCCCTCAAGCAGCTGCTTGCCACAGAGGTCTGACAGGAGCCTGTCAGTTTATATGCCACAGTATAAGGTCTGAGAGGATGGCAGGACCTCAGCAGAAAAACGACACATACATCCATGCCTCACCCGGGGCTCGAACCCAGGTCCCTTAGATTTGCAGCCAAGCGCGCTAAACACTCGGCCACGGGATGGCTCAAAAAAAAAATAAATACCCCCTCAAGCAGCTGCTTGCCACAGAGGTCTGACAGGAACCTGTCAGTTTACATGCCATAGTAGAAGGTCTGAGAGGATGGCAGGACCTCAGCAGAAAAACGACACATACATCCATGCCTTACCCGGGGCTCGAACCCAGGTCCCTTAGATTTGCAGCCAAGCGCGCTAACCACTCGGCCACGGGATGGCTCAAAAAAAAATAAATACCCCCTCAAGCAGATGCTTGCCACAGAGGTCTGACAGGAACCTGTCAGTTTACATGCCATAGTAGAAGGTCTAAGAGGATGGCAGGACCTCTGCAGAAAAACGACACATACATCCATGCCTTACCCGGGGCTCGAACCCAGGTCCCTTAGATTTGCAGCCAAGCGCGCTAACCACTCGGCCACGGGATGGCTCAAAAAAAAACAAATACCTCCTCAAGCAGCTGCTTGCCACAGAGGTCTGACAGGAACCTGTCAGTTTACGTGCCATAGTAGAAGGTCTAAGAGGATGGCAGGACCTCTGCAGAAAAACGACACATACATACATGCCTTACCCGGGGCTCGAACCCAAGTCCCTTAGATCAGTAGACAAGCGTGCTAACCACTCGGACCAAAGGAATAAAGCCGCTCTACATTTCAAATTTGCATGAATTTACCCCATCTTAACTACCATTTCAAAATGTTTTGCCTTAATCGTCAGGAAAATATCGCATGGATTATTTGGCGGTTTTTCTAGAGAATAAAAGAGTTATAAAACACAAATATCTATAGTTTACCACGTCATAACTGATTATTCAAATTCTTGCATACACCGAAGAGTCAAAACATTATGACCACCTGCCTAATATGATGTTGGTCCTCCAAGTGCTGCCAAAACAGCTCTGACCCGGCGAGGCATGGATGCTACAAGATTTCTAAAGGTGTCTTGTAGTATCTGGCACCAACACGTTACCAGTAGATCCTTTAATTCTCGTAAGTTACGTGGTTGAGCCGCCGCATATCGGATATGCTGTTCCAACACAAGCCACAGATGCTCGACTGGGTTAATGTCAGGGGAATTTGGAGGCCAAGGCAATACCTGGAAGTCTTCCTCGTGTTTGGCGAACAATTCTCGAACAATCCGGGCAGTGTGGCATGGCGCATTATCCTGCTGAAAGAAGGCACTACTAGAGGAGAATACCATTGCCACGAAAGGATGTACCTGGTCTGCAATGATGTTTAGGTACAGTCGCTCAAAAATGTATACGAACACTATGGTTAATTACAAAATTCAGGAAAAATATCTGGAGCAACTATACACGCACGGTAACTGCACACGCTCAATATTTCCGTGAGAGCACACACGATCTAGTATTAAAATAATATGACCACCTACAGTCGCTCAAAAAAGTATAGGAACATTATGGTTAATTACAGAATTCAGGAAAAATATCTGGAGCGTGTACAGCAACTGTACACGCTCCAGTTACCGTTCACAGCAAACTGGAGCGTGTACAGTTACTGCACACGCTCCAGTTTGCTGTGAACGGTAACTGCACACGCTCAATATTTCCGTGAGTGAGCCCACACGATCTAGTATCAAAATAATATGACCACCTACAGTCGCTCAAAAAAGTATCCGAACACTATGGTTGATTACAGAATTCAGAAAAAACTATCTGACAACGATGTTTTTTAGAAATAATTCTGTAATTTTCGTTCGGATAATTTTTTGAGCGACTTTAGGTGGTATACGTCATAGTCTCCTGCACATGAATCACTGGACCCAGGTTTCCCAGCAGAACCTGCCCTCTTTCAGCTGGTTTTCGTCCCACAGTGCATCCTGGTTCCAACACTTCCTCAGGTAAATGACATATATGTACCCTGCCGTTGACATGGTGCAACAGAAAATGAGATTCATCGGCTCAGACGACCTTCTTTCAATCATTCAAGGTCCAATTTTGACGTTCGCATGTCCATTGTAGGCGCTTTCGACGGTGAACCGAGGTTAGCATGGGGACTCGGAGCTGCTTGCAGCTACGCAGCCCCATTTTCAGCAGGTTTCGATGTACTGTGTGTTGTAACACATTACTCCGGTCACCAGCATCCAAATTATAGGCAAGTTGCGCTACAATATCCCTTCTGTTGGCTCGTACCATACGGGATAGCCTTCGCTCACCTCTAGCATTGATGAGCCGTGGTCGGTCCACACTTGCCGGCGGTTCGTGGTTTTTCCTTCCTCGGACTACTTTTTGAAGCACACTATGGTGAGCGGCACTATACTAAGTGGCAGTTTTTTTTTGCACACTATGGGCTAAATGGCCAGGTCACGTGGACCCCGAAGGCTCGGAGAAGGTTGGGGGAGGGTCCCACTGGAATAGCTGTTGGGGGACAGATGGTAGGCTCCCCTCAAGGCCATCCAGAATGTTCTTTAACGTGCTCTCCTGCACACGGGGCCACGGATTAACGTCCCATCCGACGGACGGTGGCCTTTCCAAGCCCATCGGTGTCCCCTACTCAGCGTGGCCAGGGCGGGGAATTTTGCGGAGATAAATCTCAACGCTGGCCCAGCTGGGACCCGAACCTGGGAACTACAGATTACGAGCCTGGCGCGCAACATATTCCTTGACGTTATGCAAAATTAACAAATTTGTTTTTTTCAAAATACACATTATATTACCTAGTAATTCATTACCCATCTATTAACATTCATTTTTTTTTCATTTAATCGTTTCTGCACTCCACGAAATGTTTTTTTTCCATCTCCCTAATATTAATCAGCCCTTTATCGTATTTTATTTCACAGTTCTTTAAATGAAACCCCCTCTAAAACTTCCAATGGCAAACCTAATTTGAATTTCATATAGCAACAAATTAAATCTAGCAATGAAAAATTTCTGATGTTTTGAGAAGTATAATTTTTCTTCTAGATGACCAAACCAACAACTACAACAACAAGGGAGCCTACATCCACAGAAGAAATAACTACAACTACTGAAGCTACGACTACCACTACAGCTTTAACAACAACTACCTTAACTGCAACAACTACTACAACTGAAGCGCCAACGACTACTACAACCGAAGAACCAACCACCACCACAACTGAAGAACCAACCTCCACCACAACCGAAGCACCAACCACTACTACAACTGAAGAACCAACCACCACTACAACGGAAGCACCTACCACCACGTCAACCGAAGAGCCAACCACCACTACAACCGAAACACCAACTACAACAGAAGCGCCAACCACTAGTACAACGGAAGCACCAACCACCACTACAACCGAAACACCGACTACAACAGAATCGCCAACCACTAGTACAACGGAAGCACCAACCACCAGTACAACCGAAGCACCAACCACCAGTACAACCGAAGCACCAACCACCAGTACAACGGAAGCACCAATCACCAGTACAACGGAAGCACCAACCACCAGTACAACCGAAGCACCAACCACCACTACTACAACTGAAGTTCCAACAACCACTCAGGAGCCAATTTTCTGTAACGCTACAATAACTACAGAAGTTGAGGACTCTGAGTTTACTGTAACTACTGAAGCTGTTACAGAACCAGAAACAACCACTGAGCCGAAAGTAGAAACAACCACAGAGGCTAAAATAGAAACAACCACTGAAGAAAAAGTAGAGACAACTACGGAAGCAAAAGTAGAGACAACTACGGAAGCAAAGGTAGAGACAACTACGGAAGCAAAAGTAGAGACAACTACGGAAGCAAAAGTAGAGACAACCACAGAGGCAAAAGTACAGACAACTACTGAGCTAATGAGTAAGTTTCTTAATGTTGCAATAATTTTCCTCGTTATGAATATCCCGCAATTTGCTGTACACCATATGCAATAATACATTTTAGACTTAATTTAGTGACAAATATTCATCAACTAGGGTTATTAACAATTATTTCATCCCTTTATTAAATGATAAAAGGGCGAATATTGATGATCCGTATGATAGATAGGTAATTTTTATTTCAGATAATGTTTAACAGTATACAAAACGATTTTGAGGTCTCACAGGAGTGAGATCTCGATACAGACTTGGGGCGGGGGTGGCTCAGTCGGTAGCGCGCCACGTTCGTAATCTGTAGTTCCCAGGTTCGAGTCCCAGCTGGGTCAGCGTTGAGATTTATCTCCGCAAAATTCCCCGCCCTGCCCACGGACAGTAGGGGACACCGATGGGCTTGGAAAGGCCGCCGTCTGTCGGATGGGACGTTAAGACGTGGCCCCGTGTGCGGGAGAGCCATACCCTGTGCACGTTAAAGAACACGCTGGATGGCCTTGACGGGAGGCTACCATCTGTCTCCCAACAGCTGTTCCAGTGGGTCCCCTCCCCCAACCTTCTCTGAGCCTTCGGTGTCCATGTGACCTGGCCATTTAGCCCATGGTGTGCAAAAAAGTGCCGCTCAGAGGTAAAACAACCCAACCCAATCCATACAGACTTATGCATTACTATTAATCAAATATTCACATATGCGGAGTGGCCGTTGTTTAGTCTGTAGCACGCTATGCCCGTAATCTGCAGTTCCTTGGTTCGAATCCCAACATTGATATTTATCTGCGCTAACTGCCACCATACCTTCGATCAGAAAGGAGAAACAGATGGGCTTGGAAAATGCTGCCGTCCTTCGGGTGGGACATTAAGCCGTGGTATCCTATGCAGGACAGCCTTACACTGAGTAGGTTAAATAACACGCTGGATGACTTCGACAGGTGGTTTTCATCTATCTCTTAACAGCTGTCCAATGGTCCCCTTCCTCCAACCTTCCCTGAACCCTTGGGATTTTTGTGAACTGGCCGTTTAACCGGTTGTGTACAAAAAATTGCTGCTGTTTTTTTTTTAAAATAAAGGCACCAACCTAAATACTTCCATTTCGAGAGATTTCGGCGAATTCTTCGAATGGCCTTGCGCCAGTGGAGGGTCTGGAAACAGTTGGGGGCAGGGCTGGAAATCTGTCAACGCAACATACTACTTAATTTTACAGAGTTGGGTTGTTTTACCTCTGAACGGCACTTTTTTTGCCACCATGGGATAAATAACAAGGTCAGAAAGACCCCGAAGGGTCAGAGAAGGTTTGGGGAAGGGACCCAATGTAACAGCTGTTGGGAGACAGATGGTAGCCTCCCGTCAAGACCATCCAGCGTGTTCTTTAACGTGCACATGGTATGCCTCTCCCGCACACGGGGCCACGACTTAATGTCCCGTCCGACGGACGGTGTTGCAATAATTTTCCTCGTTATGAATATGTGGCTTTCGAAGCCCATTGGTGTCCCCTACTGACCGTAGGCAGGGCGGGGAATTTTGCGGAGATAAATCTCATCGCTGACCCAGCTGGGACTCGAACCGAATTTTACAGATCTAATGAATATGTGAAGAAAAGTTTCCTTGCGTTTTATATCATTTTCATTTTACTTAAAAAACTGCAACTCTTCTCTAGTAACGATAAGAATTTTGAACGGAGTGGCACTTTTTACGTTTGCACTGGGTTGGGTTGTTTTACCTCTGAGAGGCACTTTTTTTTTTGCACCAAGGACTCAGAGAAGGTTGGAGGGAGAAAACTCACTGGACAGCAGTTGTAGGATAGATAGTAGCCTCCCGTCAAGGTCATTCAGAGTGTTCTTTAACGTGCACAATTTATGGCTTTCCCGCACGCGGGGCCACTGCTTAATGCCCCATTCGACGGACGGCGGCCTTTCCAAGCCAATCGGTGTGCCCTTCTAACCGAGGGCAGGACGTTTTGCAGAAATAAATCTCAGTGCTAGGACTCGAACCTGGAAACTGCAGATTACGAGCCTGTCGCACTACCGACAGAACCGCGAACCCCGCCCCAACATTTGTACTGGATGGGACTTACGTATTTTTATGTAACTTTCTTATTGAAAGAAATCAGAAAAAATAAGACTATTATTTTTACATAGTGAATAACCAACCTTCTCGCAGTAACTAGATTCTCACTGGGCACTTTTTTTGCACACCCTGGGTTAAAAGGCCAGGTCACATAGACCCCGAAGGCTCAGAGAAGGTTGGGGGAGGGGACTCCCTGGAACAGCTGTTGGGAGACAGATGGTAGCCTCCCGTCAAGGCCATCCAGCGTGTTCTTTAACGTGCACAGGGTATGGCTCTCCCGCACACGGAGCCACGGCTTAACGTCCTATCCGACGGACGGCGGCCTTTCCAAGCCCATCGGTGTCCCCTACTGACCGTAGGCAGGGCGGGGAATTTTGCGGAGATAAATCTCAATGCTGACCCAGCTGGGACTCGAACCTGGGAACTACAGATTACGAGCCTGGCGCGCTACCGACTGAGCCACCCCCGCCCCCCATCAAAATGATGAGTTTGACTCTGATCTATTAATAGTGCGAATCCATCTATAAGGAAATGTTTCATTGAACTCTCTTTCACCTATAGAGTGAAGCCGCAAATCTATCTCAAAGTGTTTCTTGACCAATCGGGGCTTATTACGCTTAACCACGAAAGTTCAAGAAAAGCAAGGTGCGACGCGTGAAAATGTATCAATCCTCGACTCTTAAGGGAGTTAGAATGTATTGGTGTAAAATAAATTATGCTTTATCGTGTACATTACAATAATCCTAAATTTAGACAGTATTTTAAACTCACTTCCATAAACTAAAAATACACTGGTTTCTATAAATTAAGGAAAATCCCTATGTTAAGTCAATGGGAAGCTAACGTCAAAACTGGGGCGGGGGTGGCTCAGTCGACAGCGCGCCAGGCTCGTAATCTGCAGTTCCCAGGTTCGAGTCCCAGCAAGGTGAACTTTGAGATTTATCTCCGCAATAATTCCCGCCCTGCCCACGGTCAGTAGGGGACACCGATGGGCTTGGAAAGGCCGCCGTCCGTCGGATGGGACGTTAAGCAGTGGCTGTGTATGTGTGGGAGAGCCATACCCTGCGCCCGTTAAAGAACACACTGGATGGCCTTGACGGGAGGCTACCATCTGTATCCTAACAGCTGTTCCAGTGGGTCCTCTTCCCCAACCTTCTCTGAGCCTTTGGGGTCCTTGTGACTTGACCATTTAGCCCAATATGTGCTAAAAAAGCGCCGTTCAGAGATAAAACGTCAAAACTCTATGACTTCTAAAGTAAGTTTTTTTGTTTTGAAAAATGTGATTGCAGATAAAGATCTCAATCAAATAAATCAGTATCTCGATTTTCAACAATATTCGTTCAGTATTAAGTTATGAAAGTATGTAGAATTCTTTACACAAAGTTCTGCAATACAAACTTATTTTATTAAACACTTAGATACAATATTTATTACTATTTTTTAAATAACTTCTGCAGTCAATTTTTGTGACTGGCATTGTTATCGTTAAATATTCAAACTTCCATGACTCATTAAATACTGAACGAATATTGTTGAAAATCGAGATATTGTTTTATTTGATTGAGATCTTTATCTGCAATCACATTTTTCAAAAATAAATACTCATTTTAGAAGTTACAGAGCTTTGACGTTAGCTTCCCATTGACTAAACATACGGATTTTCCTAAATTTATGGAAACCAGCGCATAATAATTTAAATTAGAAAAAGAGCTTAGTTCTTTCATAAGACATGGAACTATTTGCTATGGGGGAGTTGGGTTGTTTTACCTCTGAACGGCACTTTTTTGCACACAATGGGCTAAATGGCCAGGTCACATGGACCAGAAGGCTCAGAGAAGGTTGGGGGAGGGGACCCACTGGAACAGCTGTTGGGAGACAGATGGTAGCCTCCCGTCAAGGCCATCCAGCGTGTTCTTTAACGTGCACAGGGTATGGCTCTCCCGCACACGGGGCCACGGCTTAACGTCCCATCCGACGGACGGCGGCCTTTCCAAGCCCGTCGGTGTCCCCTACTGACTGTGGGCAGGGCGGAGAAATTTTGCTGAGATAAATCTCAACGCTCACCCAGCTGGGACTCGAACCTGAGAACTACAGATTACCAGCCTGGTGCGCTACCGACTGAGCCACCCCCGCTCCTGCTATGGGGGAGTATTACATCTGCAAGTTGTCCGAATTCATGTGGGTGTGGCATCTTTCCATTGGTTGAATGCTTTTTCGATCTTCAAATTTTGCTGCACTATTCTTTATCTCTATACTTGCCACAATAAGTTTACTAGAAAAAAGGCTATGGGTTTTTTGAAACAACCAAAATTTTATAATAATTACGGACGAAATTCCAAAGAATATCAAATTCCCTACCTATTTAACTTGCTTCCTAGAGAAATAGTTAACTTAAAAAAAAATTTGTGATGTTAAAGAAAAATTATTTAGGTGGTTGATGAAAAAGGGATGTTTTTATTTGAAAATTTCATCATTTTTGTCGGTTTTCTTTCTCATTTATTCCTTTTTTTCTCTCCTTCATTTTTTGTACTGCTGAGGCAATCTAGATCATATCTGTAAAAACATATATGTACATTCCCGCTGATAAGCTTCGGCTTAGTGGGATTTTTTATGTAATATAATTATAGATAATACTTATTGAAAATAAATTTGAAATTTTAATTTGAAATACTGTATAAATTTTTGTTCGGTTGTTTTACCTCTGAGCAGTACTTTTTCTCACACAATGGTACTAAATAGCCCAGTCACAAGGACCCCGAAGGCTCTGAAAAGGTTGGAGACCCACTGGACTGCTACTGGGAGACAGATAGTAGCTTCCCGTCAGGGCCAATCAACGTGTTCTTTAACGTGCACAGGGTATGACCCTCCCGCACACTGAGCCATGACTTAGCGTCCCATTCCATACACGTTAATCGGATGGGACGCTAATCCATGGCCCCTACCAGCCTGGCGTGCTGGAGACAGATGGCAGCTACAGACTAAGCACCCCTTCCACCAGAGTATAAGAACTTCCGTAGCATCTCTTGAGAAATGTGATGGTGCCCAGTCCTTCTGGTGCCCCCCACCGCCGTCCGTCGGATGGGACTTTAAGCCGTGGTCCCGTATGCGGGAGAGCCATACCCTGTGCACGTTATAGAACATGCTGGATTGCCTTGACGGGAGGGTACCATCTGTCTCCCAACAGCTGTTCCAGTGGGTCCCCTCCCACAATCTTCTCTGAGCCTTCGGGGTCCTTGTTACCTGGCCATTTAGCCCATGGTGTGCAAAAAAGTGCCGCTCAGAGGTAAAACAACCCAACCCACGGTCAGTAGGGGACACCGATGGGCTTGGAAAGGCTGCCGTCCATCGGAATGGGCGTTAAGACGTGACCCCGTGTGCGGGAGAGCCATACCCTGTGCACGTTAAAGAACATGCTGGATGGTCTTGACGGGAGTCTACCATCTGTCTCCCAACAGTTGTTCCAGTGGGTCCTCTCCCCCAACCATCTCTGAGCCTTCGGGGTCCTTGATATCTGGCCATTTAGCCCATTGTGTGCAAAAAAAGTGCCACTCATACTTAAACAGTCGAACCCGAAACTATGTTAATTGAATATACCCGTTATTACTTAATACAAATGAAATTCAGTTTTATTTTCATGTGATATAAAATCTCGTATCTTGATTATTGTTTTATTTCTCCTTTTAGCAACAACTACGAAGGCACCAACAACCACGAAAGCTCCAGTAGTTGTTGAAGACAATTGCAAAACGCAAAAGGGAACTGTGACATGCACCACAAGAGAAAAGAATTTTTTTGGAATGGACGGGTAAAAAGTTCTAACAACTTGAGATTATTACGATTAGTATAGAATTAAATCCATTATCCTCTCCCTTATTACTACATTTAAGTGGTACAATGTTAAAATTTTTAAAATCATCTTCTCAGACAAACCGGTGTTTTTTCAACCTTATTCTCTCCTAACACACTTCTTAAATACTCCATTTACCACGATACATCGCTGGGCCAGCGTTGAGACTTATCTTCGCAAAACTCCTTGCCCTGCCCACGGTCAGTAGGGGACACCGATGGGCTTGGAAAGTCCGCCATCCGTCGGATGGGACGTTAAGCCGTGGCCCCGTGTGCGGGAGAGGCATACTATGTGCACGTTAAAGAACACGCTGGATGGTCTTGACGGGAGGCTACCATCTCTCTCCCAACAGCTGTTCCATTGGGTCCCTTCCCCAAACCTTCTCCGACCCTTCGGGGTCTTTGTGACCTTGTTATTTAGCCCATGGTGTGCAAAAAAAGTGCAGTTCAGAGGTATAACAACCCAACCCAACCCAGCTGGGTATATCTCCGCAAAAGTCCCCGCCCTGCCCACGGTCAGTAGGGGACACCGATGGGCTTGGAAAGTCCGCCATCCGTCGGATGGGACGTTAAGCCGTTACCCGGTGTGCGGGTGAGACATACCTTGTGCACATTAAATAACACACTGGATGGCCTTGACGGGAGACTACCATCTGTCTCCTAACAGCTGTTCAAGTGGGTCCCCTCCCCCAATCTTCTCTGAGACTTCGGGTTTCTTGTGACTTGGCCATTTAGCCCATTGTGTGCAAAAAAAGTGCCGCTCAGAGAACTCGAACCTGACTACCCGTGACGCATTTACCGTGAGCGGATTCGTCACGGTAAATGCGTGATGACGTGAAAAAAATTATTTTTTTTGTTTTATTACGTACCTTAAAAATCAATTTATTTAAAGAAAAACACATATTGAATTCAACATTTGATGAAATCGACAAAAGCAAAATAAATAAAAAATTGTAAAATCTACTAAAATAGAAATTGTTGTATACTTTATTCTTTTTCTTGAATTTCCTAAACATACCTATTGGGAACCATTCCATTGGACATTGAAACATAATTAACGTATTTCTCTTTATATCACTGGGGCGGGGGTGCTCAGTCGGTACCGCGCCAGGCTCGTAATCTGTAGTTCCCAGGTTCGAGTCCCAGCTGGGTCAGCGTTGAGATTTATCTCCGCAAAATTTCCCGCCCTGCCCACGGTCAGTAGGGGACACCGATGGGCTTGCTCCGCAAAATTTCCCGCCCTGCCCACGGTCAGTAGGGGACAACGATGGGCTTGGAAAGGCCGCCGTCCGTCGGATGGGACGTTAAGTCGTGGTCCCATGTGCGGGAGAGCCATACCCTGTGCACGTTAAAGAACACGCTGGATGGCCTTGACGGGAGGCTACCATCTGTCTCCCAACAGCTGTTCCAGTGGGTCCCCTTCCCCAACCTTCTCTGAGCCTTCGGGGTCCATGTGACCTAGACATTTAGCCCATGGTGTGCAAAAAAGTGCCGCTCAGAGGTAAAACAACCCAACCCTTTATATCAGTATCTTAGCGTTATTTTTTTTTAATTTTTTAGTTCCAGTCTCAAACCCAATGAACCAGCGTTCTCCAACGCTTCTGCTCAGCAAGACCCCTTTTTGAGCTGGCAGAAATCAGACCGCTCCAACCGCTGCCCCCTTCCTTACTGGTCAGAAAAATTCTGTAAAATTTTTTAGTCACCTTAGCCAACAAAGTTGCATAACCAATTAGCCGTTGCCTCCCTCAAGATCTGCCTCAAAGGATCTTCCTCCATAAGCAGAGCCAGATTTACATCCCCAGCAGGGGCGGCGGTGGCTCAGTCAGTGGCGCGCCAGGCTCATAATCTACAGTTCCCAGGTTCGAGTTCCAGATGGGTCAGCGTTGAGATTTATCTCCGCAAAACTCTCAGCCCTGCCATCAGTCAGTAGGGGGCACCGATGGCCTTGGAAAGGCCGCCGTCCGTCCGATGAGGCGTTAAGCCGTGGTTCGTGTGCGGAAGAGAAATAACCCTGTGCACGTTAAAGAACACGCTGGATGGCCTTGACAGGAGGCTACCATCTGTCTCCCAACAGCTATTCCAGTGGGTCCCCTCCCCCAACCTTCTCTGAGCCTTCGGGGTCCTTGTGGCCTGGCCATTTAGCCTAGAAAAGGGTTAAATAGCCAGTTGTGCAAAAAAGTGCGGTTAAATAGATTTAAAACAACTCAAACCTTTTTAGAGGTCTTTAAAATATTTCAAGAAAAATGTGTGAAATATGCACAAGTTTAATAATTTTAGCCTCCATTACTTTTACTAGCATTCTCAAATGTGGAAGGGACATGGTTCTCCCTTCCCCCAATCTGAAACGGCAGTGCCCCCAGATGTTTCGGACACTCACAACGGATTTAATCCGGAGCCACTGCAGCTACGAACTTAAATTCTTAACCCAATATAGAGTCACACAAGGGGAATCAGCATACGAAATCTGGGACCAATCGGTCAAGTATCTGCAAAATTACATGGCTCAGAAAATTGCCACAATGTAATGACGTCACTACGGAGGTTTTAATATTAGGGTTGTTTTTTTTTCAAGAATGAGAAATATGTTCTTTTTCTCATGAAATAATAAATTGAAGAAATTTGTTTTGACGTGAGTGGGATTCGAACCCACATCTCCTGGAAACATGCCAGTTATGCTAATCACTACACTATCATCAGCTAACAATTTTCTTCAGCTGGTGTGATTTATAAACTTTTTGGATTTTTCATCTGACTTGCAAAGTGGCGCCATCTATCCGGGAAGTGGACAACTGTGTTGTCTCATAGAGACGTAATTTAATATTTGTCTCTAACGCTCATGCGTTATATCAATAATTCAGTAGTAAAGAATCTCAGGATATGTCCTGTAGACATGGAACTCATGAAATAATAAGCTGAAAAAAATTGATTTATATGTCACATAAGCTGAAGAAAAATGTTAACCGATGATGGTGTAGTGGTTAGCATAACTGGGTTGGGTTGTTTTACCTCTGAGCGGCCCTTTTTTGCACACCATGGGCTAAATGGCCAGGCCACAAGGACCCCGAAGACTCAGAGAAGGTTGGGGGAGGGTTGGAAGACTCAGAGAAGGTTGGAAGACTCAGAGAAGGTTTGGGGTGGAACAGCTGTTGGAAGACAGATGGTAGCCTACCGTCAACGCCATCCAGCGTGTTCTTTAACGTGCACAGGGTACGGCTCTCCCGCACAAGGTGCCACGGCTTAACGTCCCATCCGACGGACGGCGGCCTTTCCAAGCCCATCGGTCTCCCCTACTGACCGTGGGCAGGGCGGGGAATTTTGCGGAGATAAATCTCAACACTGACCCAGCTGAGACTCGAACCTGGGAACTACAGATTACGAGCCTGGCGCGGTACCGACTGAGCCACCCCCGCCCCTTAGCATAACTGGCATGTTTCCAGGAGACGTGTGTTCGAATCCCATTCACGGCAAAATCAATTTTTTTCAGCTTATTATTTCATGACTTCCATGTCTACAGGACACATCCTGTGTTTCTTTACTACTAAATATTCTTTTTCTTTTTTCTTTAACAAAGATAAAAAAAAATTCTTAATGAAAATACAATTTTCATTAACAAATGAAAAGAGTGGAACGCCTTTTACTCTCATTTCTAACAACAATGAAAAGAATAATAATATTAATTCGATGGGAAATTCGGGAAAAATCCCCTAGGTAGAGTTGAGTTTTCTTCTGAGCTTCACTTTTTTTCAACCCAATGGGCTAAATGGCTAGGTCACAAGGACCCCGATGTCTCAGATATGATTGGAAGTAAGGGGACACACTGGTCAGCTGTTACGAGACAGATAGTAGCCTCCCGTCAAGCTTTCCAGCGTATTGTTTAACATGTACAGGGTTCTTCCCTTACACTTAGCCACGGCTTAACGCCCCACATGCTACAGACGGCGACCTTTCCAAGCCCATCGGTTTCCTCTTCTGGGTTGGGTTGTTTTTTGCACACCACGGGCTAAATGGGTGAGCATCTACTGGGTGAGCGGCATTTTTTTGCACACCATGGGCTAAATGGCCAGGTCACATGGACCCCGAAGGCTCAGAGAAGGTTGGGGGAGGGGACCCACTGGAACAGCTGTTAGGAGACAGATGGTACCCTCCCGTCAAGGCCATCCAGCGTGTTCTTAAACGTGCACAGGGTATGGCTCTCCCGCAACGGGGTCACGGCTTAACGTCCCATCCGACGGACGGCGGCCTTTCCAAGCCCATCGGTGTCCCCTACTGACCGTGGGCAGAGCGGGGAATTTTGCGGAGATAAATCTCAACGCTGACCCAGCTGGGACTTGAACCGGGGAACTACAGATTACGAGCCTGGCGCGCTACCGACTGAGGCACCCCCGCCCCATTTCCTCTACTGACCTAGGGCGAGGAGAGAGTTTTGAGGAGATAAAGCTCATAAGATAATTCTTAACAGTATTGAGACACACACAAATTAAATTTTGTTTCATCCATATAATAATTAGTGATCAGGTTTTTTTGTTCATTTCGTATGAAGAAACTTGCTTAAATGCAACATTTATTTCTAAATTATTTTCATTTTCTTTTACATTTAAGAATGAATGCACTGTTCACGGAGTTAAACGTTAACTCAAGATGCAGAAGTTATCCGGCCGACATTTTTACGGCCGACTCTGTTGTATTCCTGATGGCCCCTTTCAATGGACCCACTAGATGCCCAGACCAACATCTTCTAACAGGTAGGGAGCATTTTATTTTCTTCTTGCGGGGGCAGAAGAGTGAATCACTCTCAAAGAATTCAATTTCCAATTGAAGATTATTGGTTTGTGACGCAGAAATTCCTTTTGCTTTCGCAAAACAAAATCTTAAAACATTCAAAAAAAAAACCTATCTTCCCATATGCGCCTTAAAAAATGGAAAATGAAATTAGAGCATACCTATGGTGCTATCAGTCACTGATTTCGTATTCATTTCAAAGGAAGATAGGACGCTGGGTTGTTTTACCTCTGAGCGGCACTTTTTTTGCACACAATGGGCTAAATGGCCAGGTCACATGGACCCCGAAGGCTCAGAGAAGGTTGGGGGGAGGGGACCCACTGGAACAGCTGTTGGGAGACAGATGGTAGCCTCCCGTCAAGGCTATCCAGCGTGTTCTTTAACGTGCACAGGGTATGGCTCTCCCGCACACGGAGCCACGGCTTAACGTCCCATCCGACGGACGGCAACCTTTCTAATCCCATCGGTGTCCCCTACTGATCGTGGGCAGGGCGGAGAATTTTGCGAAGATAAATCTCAACGCTGATCCAGCTATGACTCGAACCTGCGAACTACAGATTACGAGCCTGGCGCGCTACCGACTGAGCCACCCCCACCCCAATAGGACGCTGATTTACCTACTCAACAAGATTGCCAGCGCTCTCTCTTCCTTTGAAGTGAATACGAATTTAGTGACTGATTGCACTATCGATATGATATAGTTTTATTTTCTACTGTTTAGGGCGCATATAAGAGATAGGTATTTTTAATTTTATTTGCATTTTTTTCCCTCTGTCACTAAAAACACCTATTTTCAGAAACTTTCCTTTAACATAGTATTATGATTTATAAACATCGACCGCATTTCTGCTCTCCCTTTATTATATTATAAAAAAATAAAAATAAATACCCCCTCAAGCAGCTGCTAGCCACAGAGGTCAGTTTATATACCAAAGTAGAAGGTCTGAGAGGATGGCAGGACCTCAGCAGAAAACAACACGGACATCCATGCCTTACCCGGGGCTCGAACCCAGGTATTAATTATATATTACTTTATTATATATTAATTGGAGATGTCATAAGCTTTAATTTGAGAAATAACTCGTTAAGGTCGCACGCGAAAAACTTCGTCCCCTTTTTTGGAGGGAAGAAGGATTAATTAATAATTAGTTAATAATTAATTAATAATTAATAATCATTCAGTTCATCCCAGGCTCGTAATCTGTAGTTCCCAGGTTCGAGTCCCAGCCTTGCCCACGGTCAGTAGGGGACACCGATGGGCTTGGAAAGGCCGCCGTCCGTCGGATGGGACGTTAAGACGTGGCCCCGTGTGCAGGAGAGAGCCATATCAATCTGTTGTTGGGAGACTGGATGGCCTTGACGGGAGGCTGCCATCTGTCTCCCAACAGCTGTTACAGTGGGTCCCCTCCCCCAACCTTCTCTGAGCCTTCGGGGTCCATGTGACCTGGCCATTTAGCCCATGGTGTGCAAAAAAGTGCCGCTCAGAGGTCAAACAACTCATTCTATATATATATATGTGTAAATGCAAAATAGAAAAAAAATTCACCTCTAATTTTTATCCACTGAAAGTTATTTATTTCGGTAATCAAATTCTGTTGATGTCATTAATTATTTTCCAAAAAGTGCCGCTCAGAGGTAAAACAACCAACCAACCATTCAGTTCATCCGTTGCTTTCGAGAGATGTAGTGAAATAACTGTTTTAACAAACACCCAAACCGATAAATGACGAGCAAAAACTAATAATATGGCAATTAAGAAAAAATAATCCTGCACCATTGCTGCCGGGACTTTTAAGAATCTTTGGAGATTGTGGAGAAATAGGCGTATACACCTAAAGACTAAAATTAGACTGTATAATAGTTTGGTTCTTTCTAGGGTTAGTTATGGTAGTGAAACTTGGAAGCTGTGTAAACAAGATAAGGGAAAACTAGATGCTTTCGATTCTAGATGCTTACGTAGTATCTTAGGTATTAGGTGGTTCAACTTTGTAACTAATGATGAGGTTAGGCAAAGGAGTCTGCAACCTCCTTTAAGCAGCATATTGTGCAGAGAGAGACTCCGCTGGTTTGGCCATGTTGCCCGTATGGATAATTATAGATTGGCGAATAGGGTTATGAACAGTGTGCCTAGAGGCCTCAGAAGGAGGGGGAGACCTAGGATGCGGTGGGCGGACAATGTCAAACAGGACCTTGTTAGAATTGGTGTGCAGTGGCCGGATGCAGCAGATGTAGCTCAGGACAGATATGCTTGGAGAATTAAACTGCACGGTCTTTGGACCTCCGTAGACCATGGCTGCTTGATGATGATGATGATGACGATGATGATGATGATGATGATGATGATGATGATGATGATGATGATGATGATGATGATGATGATGATGATGATGATGATGATGATGATGATGATGAATCCTCCACTCAACATCAATAGAATTTCAGCATAAAAATACAAGAATTTCAGATATCAAAACGTCAGTCAAGACAAATACCATCTCTGATCTAATAACTTTACCATTAATAGTCATTAACAGTTATTATCAAATGTTTTCTCTTATTCTTATGGCGAACCTTGGGAATTAGTTCTTCAGTCGTTGCAATGAAGGAAGACTGCTGAAGATAGCAGAAAAATAAAATGCAAAATTTTGTCTCTTTATGAAATCGAGTTGTACCAGTAACAGGAAAGTCATCAAGTATTATCAGAGGCGTAACTTCAGGTTATAATTTAGGGACACTGAAAAATGGAAGTTGCTGTTTCATTCAAAGTAAATACACAAATTATCTGTAGAAATAGTTCCCAGGTTCGAGTCCCAGCTGGGTCAGCGTTGAGATTTATCTCCGCAAAATTCTCCGCCCTGCCCACGGTCAGTAGGGAACACCGATGGGCTTGGAAAGGCCGCCGTCCGTCGGATGGGACGTTAAGCCGTGGCCCCGTGTGCGGGAGAGCCATACCCTGTGCACGTTAAAGAACACGCTGGATGGCCTTGACGGGAGACTACCATCTGTCTTCCAACAGATGTTCCAGTGGGTCCCCTCCCCAATCTTCTCTGAGCCTTCGGGGTCCATGTGACCTGGCCATTTAGCCCATGGTGTGCAAATAAGTGCCGCTCAGAGGTAAAACAACCCAACCCTGTAGAAATAGACTTCAACTTCAGTTAATATTTTTGAAAAATTCTCGTCCGATGTGTGGTGTAATGGTAGCTCGCTCTGGCATGAATCTGGAGAGTTGCGGGTTCGATTCCCACCGTGTCGGCGATAAATGTTTTTCAGCAATATTAAGTAATGTTGAAATCTATTTCTACAGGTAATCTGTGTATTTACCATGGATGGATCTTTAATAATAAACGCTTGAGCGTGATTGAACTTCTCATTAACATCAAAATCAATAGCAACAATTGGAAAAAGTTGCCTCTCCTGGAGTATAGATGGCGCCAGATCCGCCACATCTCAGTGAAAGATTTTTAAGGTCTTATTCTGAAATATTTTCTCGCCGATGCGTGGTGTTTGGGTTGTTTTTTTTTACCTCTGAGCGGCACTTTTTTGCACACCATGGGCTAAATGGCCAGGTCACATGGACCCCGAAGGCTCAGAGAAGGTTGGGGGAGGGGACCCACTGCAACAGCTGTTGGGAGACAGATGGTAGTCTCCCGTCAAGGCCATTAAGCGTGTTCTTTAACGTTGGGTTGTTTTACCTCTGAGCGGCACTTTTTTGCACACCATGGGCTAAATGGCCAGGTCACATGGACCCCGAAGGCTCAGAGAAGGTTCGGGGAGGGGACCCACTGCAACAGCTGTTGGGAGACAGATGGTAGTCTCCCGTCAAGGCCATTAAGCGTGTTCTTTAACGTTGGGTTGTTTTACCTCTGAGCGGCACTTTTTTGCACACCATGGGCTAAATGGCCAGGTCACATGGACCCCGAAGGCTCAGAGAAGGTTGGGGGAGGGGACCCACTGCAACAGCTGTTGGGAGACAGATGGTAGTCTCCCGTCAAGGCCATTAAGCGTGTTCTTTAACGTTGGGTTGTTTTACCTCTGAGCGGCACTTTTTTGCACACCATGGGCTAAATGGTCAGGTCACATGGACCCCAAAGGCTCAGAGAAGGTTGGGGGAGGGGACCCACTGGAACAGCTGTTGGGAGACAGATGGTAGCCTCCCGTCAAGGCCATCCAGCGTGTTCTTTAACGTGCACAGGGTATGACTCTCCCGCACACGGGGCCACGGCTTAACGTCCATCCGACGGACGGCGGCCTTTCCAAGCCCATCGGTGTCCCCTACTGACCGTGGGCAGGGCGGGGAATTTTGCGGAGATAAATCTCAACGCTGACCCAGCTGGGACTCGAACCTGGGAACTACAGATTACGAGCCTGGCGCGCTACCGACTGAGCCACCCCCGCCCCTATCCGTGGTGTAATGGTAGCGCACTCTGGTATGAATCTGGAGTAGTTGCGGGTTCGATAAATGTGTTTCAGAAATATTAACTAATGTTGTTGTTTATTATTTTAAAGTTTTTTTTTTTCAATTCACCCTTTTCGCTTTTTTCTCCCAAAATTTTTAAACTTTTAGATTCACTATCCTTCATGTTGTGTTGAGATGTTTGTATTTTCAAAGCATTTGTGAATGACTACAGAATACTCTTTACCAGTACCGTATCTAGGCTATGGTCAATATGGCTCTGTCGAAAACGACACACTCCGAATGGCATTTTCAGATACTACTCTCATTCTATGTAGGCGGGGGTGGCTCAGTCGGTAACGCGCCAGGCTCGTAATCTGCAGTTCCCAGATTCGAGTCCCAGCTGGGTCAGCATTGAGATTTATCTCCGCAAAATTCCCCGCCCTGCCCACGGTCAGTAGGGGACACCAATGGGCTTGGAAAGGCCGTCGTCCGTCGGATGGGACGTTAAGCCATGGCCCCGTGTGCGGGAGAGTCATACCCTGTGCACGTTAAAGAACACGCTGGATGGCCTTGACGGGAGGCTACCATCTGTCTCCCAACAGCTCTTCCAGTGGGTCCCCTTTCCCAACTTTCTCTGAGCCTTCGGGGTCCATGTGACCTGGTCATTTAGCCCATGGTGTGCAAAAAAAAAGTGCCGCTCAGAGGTCAAACAACTCATTCTATATATATATATGTGTAAATGCAAAATAGAAAAAAAATTAACCTATAATTTTTATCCACTGAAAATTATTTATTTCGGTAATCAAATTCTGTTGATGTCATTAATTATTTTCCAACATAAAGGCAAGAAAAATTAACTTACAAAAATAAAATACATATTCACTTTTTGGTGCGATGATTTGTTTTACACATGAAGGAGTAATCATTATAAATATATACGAAATTATGTTTTCCTGGGTGGATATTATTCCATTATTTTTAAATGTTTTCTTCTATGAAATCATTATTTTTAATTTTTTTTAAATCAATATTTTAATTGCTAAAAAAGACGTCTTTGTGACATTTCTACAATAGGCGCCAAGAATTATGGATCCTACATTGCTTTCTACTGAGCTAATCAAGATGGCTTCGCACAACATTTGCATGGCATTTATAAATGAACAATTTATATGTGTATAAAAGGAGTAGTGTATAATTGAACGTCTTGGAAAAACACCACGTGACCACCAGGTGCGGTCACGTGATGTCTTTCGAGAAATGCAAAGCACTATCAGCCGATACTGTAGTCAACGTTCTTGCATCTGCTGGAGACTCTTCTAACTCCTAGTTTTCGAGAAGCTTAGGTTGGGTTGTTTTACCTCTGAGCGGCACTTTTCTGCAGACCATGGGCTAAATGGCCAGGTCACATGGACCCCGAAGGCTCAGAGAAGGTTGGGGGAGGGGACCCACTGGAACAGCTGTTGGGAGACAGATGGTAGCCTCCCGTCAAGGCCATCCAGCGTGTTCTTTAACGTGCACAGGGTATGGCTCTCCCTCACACGGGGCCACGGCTTAACGTCCCATCCGACGGACGGCGGCCTTTCCAAGCCCATCGTTTGTCCCCTACTGACCGTGGGCAGGGCGGGGAATTTTGCAGAGATAAATCTCAACGCTGACCCAGCTGGGACTCGAACTTGGGAACTAGAGATTACGAGCCTGGCGAGCCACCCCCGCCCCTTTCGAGAAGCATGCACTTGGGTTATATGCCATGGACGTCCGCAGAGGGGGTCAAACGGGGCACTTGCCCCCCCCCCCCCCTGGGATCGAGTAAAAAATTCCACAAATTATAATCATAACAATTTAAACGTAATTAATTTATATACATTATGTATGTGTTTTTGTATTGATGCAATACTGTATTCTATAATCTACTTGTGAAAAAAACCCTAAAATATTAAATAACTAAATAAAAATTTATTGATGTAATTATTTGTCTCCAAGTTTTGCCCCCGCCCCCCTCTGGAAAATTTTCTGCGGACGCCCATGTTATACTCCTATGATCTTCAGCCAGCTAACAACTGGATCCGAGTGTGGTTGTTTCTAGGACCGAAGTGATGTACAGTCGCTCACAAAAGTATCCGAACACTATGGTTGATCACAGAATTCAGAAAAAATATCTGGCAACAATTTTTTTAGAAATTAGTGATCTGGCAACTTCGTGTCACGTGACACGAAGTTGCCAGATCACTAATTTCTAAAAAAATTGTTGCCAGATATTTTTTCTGAATTCTGTGATCAACCATAATGTTCGGATACTTTTTTGAGCGACTGTACCAAAACGGCGATTGTGACAGCCCCTCTACCCCCCAATCTAAATATTTTAACCCATAAATCTTTCTTTCCCCCCCCCACCTTTCTTTTATTGCAAATGCAAGATGGATACAAAAAAGTGGATGTCTAAAATACTAATTTTGAACACTTATCTTTTCACAAAACACAATTCTTAATACTTGTCTTTTTCACGAAACAGAATTGTTGATACTTGTCTTTTTTCAGAAAACGCAATTGTTATTACTTGTCTTTTCACAAAATGCAATTGTTATTACTTGTCATTTCCCAAAACACAATTGTCGATACTTATCTTTTTCAGAAAAAAAAAACAATTGTTTATGACTACTTAACTTTTTCATAAAAAATTTGTTAATGACTACTTATCTTTTTCAAAAAAAAACGATTGTTTATGACTACTTATCTTTTTCATAAAAAAAATTGTTAATGACTGCTTATCTTTTTCAGAAAAAAAAAATAATTTTTAATGATTATTTATCTTTTCACAAAACACAATTGTTAATCTTGTCTCTTGTGTTATTCTTTTTCTAAAACAGTCATACAAATTTGCATCGAACCACCCACACTAAAGTATCTGGTAATTATGTGTAGCAAACTGGTGGATTCCTACAAGCTGGTAGATGACCAAGTGGTAAGAAATCAACCCGAGCTTAACCGATTAGGATGCCCAACGGATGATAGAGGAATGCGATCCATAGAACTGCTCTCTCACGATGGAAATATTATTGCTGAAATCGTATGCCCAAGAATCGTTCCCAAGTAACAATAAATGGAAATTTTGAAGATTTTCAAATAATCACCACAAGATTTAATTCCTTTTACGTTGTTAATAGCATCTGATATATTTGCAATAATCTTCTGGTATGAAACGTAAATAAACTGATGTATGTATTCAGAATACTTTTCGTTTAGAATTTGTATATACAGTACTGTGCGAATTAGTTGGGACAAGCGAAGCCTGGAGAACCTCTTCGATCAGGCCACATCCAGCAATTCCCCAAACACCCACCCAAGGTCATGTTTTGGGATGTTTCACAGCTTCCGAGTCACAGACGCTTCACCCCATTGAAGGAATGATGGACAGCAAAAAGTACATAGGCGTTCTGGAGGCTAAAATGGTCCCAACACTGCAGAAACTGTTTCCTAACAGCGATGGGGTATTTCAACAGGATCTGGCTCCATGCCACAATTCTAAGCTTGCTAAGAGCTTCTTTACCCAGCAACATTTGAAGGTATTGGAGTGGCCAGGAAATTCACCCGATCTAAACCCCATTGAAAATTTGTGGGCTATTATTAAAGCGCGCATATCTAAGATGGATTGCACGACGAAAACCAAAATGATAGAAAGTGTCATGAAAGTGTGATACCACGACCATGAAGTGAAGGAGATGTGTGGAAAGCTAGTGGCATCAATGGTTGAGAGGGTGAAAGAAGTAATTAAAGCTAAAGGGGATCACATTCACTATTAACTACACTATTAAACAAATAAATATTTTAGTTGTGTCTTTGTTACTGCATCTTCATATTGTCCCAACTGATTTGCACAGTACTGTAGACTGCGTCTTAAATCGACATTTGAAGAAATTGTTAATTTGTATTTGTGTAAATGAATAATTGATAAAAGAAAACGTTCTGGACCAATCTGGGACTAGTGTTTCCGCCATTTTTTATGCTCCATCCTTTTCGGAGGACAGAGCCCGTACTGTCTCATAATCCACCACACAGCCTACATGATGTGGATACGCTTCATTGATCAATACGTTCCTCAGATCTGACTTCAGTTAAACACCTTTTGGGATACGATGAGACTTCATTGACCACTGTCTCTCAACCCCCCCAAACCACCACCACCACCACTACCATCACTGTTGCCCAGTTCATGGCAAAAGTGCACGAAGCATGGCTCATTGTTCGCCACGATGATATTCGCCAGCTTTTTCAATCCCTACTGAGACGTTTCGTCACTTCTATCGCTGTTCATGGAGTTCACACTTCTTATTGATGTAGGGGCAGGAGTGGTTCAGTTGGTATCGCACAAGACTCGTAATCTGCAGTTCTCAGGGTCGAGCCCCACCTGGGCCAGCGTTGAGATATATCTCTGCAGAACTCCGTTCCCTGAGCTCATTCAGTAGGGGACACTGATGGGCTTGGAAAAGCTGCGTCCGTTGGAAGGGATGTAAAGCTATGACCCCGTGTGTGGAAGAGTGATACTCTGTGCACGTTGAAGAACACATTGTATATAGTTCTGCAATCTATATCCTAACAGCTGCCCCGTGGGTCCCCTCCCCCAGCACTTCTCTGAGCACCTGGGGTCTGTGTAACCTGGTTATTTAGCCCATTGTGTATAAAAAGTGACGCTCCATGGCAAAACAGCCCAACTCCTTTAGGGGAGGGGTTGGTTAGGGAGGGGTGACCCTCCCCTAAAGCGGTAGGGTTGGGCTGTTTTCCCTCGGAGCCTCACTTTTTTGTACACAATGGGCTAAATGACAGGTAACAAAGACCCCGAGAGCTCAGAAGGGAGGGGACCTACGTGACAGCTGTTGGGAGATAGATGGCAAAACTTTGGGGGAAGAGCAATTTCAATGACGAGCAGTGTAGATACACGACTTCAGGCTGAGGCGGGCTAAGTCTCAGCCATAACTGAAATTTCTAAATTTTTCTTGCAGTTGTGATATAAATTGAAAATAATTCTTTTTAAAATAAGCACCGTTAAACCTTTGTTTCTTCTTTTTTTTTTCAGGTATTCTTTCTCGTTAATGACTGGCTTTTAACGTTTATAATGAAGCGCTGATTAATTTTCAGTTTCTTCGAAATATTTCTAGAATTCTTTTGAAAGTTCGTTTTTTGGTTGTCAGGAGAAAGAGGACTTTGAAAAAAGAGTAATCGCTCTCTATTGATATTTGCAGCAAATTAAAATTAAAATAATGCAATTTTTCTGTTGCTTAAACAGAAAAATTGTAGCATTTAAATAATGGCTCTCCTGGGCTAGTGCCTAATAAGTTTACAAATACGAGTATGTGTCAAAGAAATTCTGAATGTTTTGGAATTGCCCTCAAAAGATCAATAAGCGAAGAGAATTGATAACATCCGCCATATTGTGGGCATCACTGATGATTGGATTGGATTGTTTTACCTCTGAGCGGCACTTTTTTGCACACCATGGGCTAAATGGCCAGGCCACAAGGACCCCGATGGCTCAAAGAAGGTTGGGGGAGGGGACCCACTGGAACAGTTGTTGGGAAACTGATGGTAGCCTCCCGTCAAGGCCATCCAGCGTGTTCTTTAACGTGCACAGGGTATGGCTCTCCCACACACGGGGCCAAGGCTTAACGTCCCATCCGACGGACGGCGTCCTTTCCAAGCCCATCGGTGTCCCCTACTGACCGTGGGCAGGGCAGGGAATTTTTTGCGGAGATAAATCTCAACGCTGACCCAGCTGGGACTCGAACCTGGGAACTACAGATTACGAGCCTGGCTCGCTACCGACTGAGTCACCCCCGCCCCTCACTGATGAAGAAGTTTCTGAACAAGAAGAATGCCAAATTAGAAATCTGCAAGTCGTTCGTAAGGTGGTTGAGTAGACACGTGCTTGGCTAATATGCAAAGGGACCCTAGATTAAACTTGTCAGTCCCATAACTACCAATGGGACATATATGACCCTGTCTTCCTGAAGTACAGTTGCTCAAAAAATATCTGAACACTATGGTTGATTACAGAATTAAGAAAAAATATCTGGCAACGATTTTTTTAGAAATTAGTGATCTAACTATTTAGTAGGCAACCTTCATGTGCAGTACACGAAGATTGCCAGATCACTAATTTCGAAAAAAAAGTTGTTGCCAGATATTTTTTCTGAATTCTGTAATCAACCATAGTGTTCGGATACTTTTTTCAGCGACTGTAGGTGGTCATATTATTTTGATACTAGATCGTGTGGGCTCACTCACGGAAATATTGAGCGTGTGCAGTTACCGTTCACAGCAAACTGGAGCGTGTGCAGTAACTGCACACGCTCCAGTTTGTTGTCCACGTGTACAGTTGCTGTACACGCTCCAGATATTTTTCCTGAATTCTGTAATCACGTGACACGAAGGTTGCCAGATCACTAATTTCTAAAAAAATCGTTGCCAGATATTTTTTGTGAATTCTGTAATCAACCATAGTACTCGGATATTTTTTTGACCGACTGTATCCCATACATATATCATCCTTCAGAAGCTTCTAAATTAATGCTCGAAATATGTGACCATTTGCCAGTCGAAGTAAGCACAAGACTGCGGTGTGCTCCGATGAGCAGAGCAGAATACAAAAACCGGAACAAAACTGTCTGTACACAATTGCTCGTTTTAAAAAAATTATTTTGAAAAAATTCATTTTATTATCCATAAGAATTGTCATTGTTCCATGTTTTATATGTGCTACACTCATTCCGATATATATAATTCAGAAAAACATTAATATATATATTTATATGTAATTCAGTGTAAAGTATCACAGATGTCATGTAGACATGGGACTCATGAAATATTAAGCTGAAAAAAATTTGTTTTTCCGTGAATGGGATTGGAACCCACGTCTCCCAGTATCATTCCAGGTATGCTAACCACTACACCATCAACAGCTAACTTTTTTTCTTCAGCTACTCTGTATTTTTACTATTATAAAAAGTACCACTGGCAAAAATAAGTCCCAGTGAAAAATATCACTGGGAGTATATGTCCCAGTGAAATACACATACACACTCCACTCGCAGAAATAGCAACATGTTTGATGATACAATGTCAGTAACAAAATCCTTAAAATAAATATATGAACCAGTTTTAAAACTAGAAAAAGGAATATTTCCTCTGCAGCCAATAGAAATCTTGTTTTCAAAGAGACCGAAGTTTTTGTTTACCTAAAAAAAAAGCAAAATTCCACGCCCTGCCCACGGTCAGTAGGGGACACCGATGGGCTTGGAAAGGCCGCCGTCCGTCGGATGGGACGTTAAGCCGTGGCCCCTTGTGTGGGAGAGCCACACCCTGTGCACGTTAAAGAACACGCTGGATGGCCTAGACGGGGGGCTACCATCTGTCTCCCAACAGCTGTTCGACTGGGTCCCCTCCCCCAACCTTCTCTGAGCCTTCGGTGTCCATGTGACCTGGCCATGGTGTGCAAAAAAGTGCCGCTCAGAGGTAAAACAACCCAACCCAACCCTAAAAAAAGCTTTAATTCGGACTAATGGATGATGGTGAAAATGCAAGGGTTAGTGTTTTATTAGTAATTATACAACATAAAAGGTATTGGTCTTTTGTTCCTTAAATTTTCCTAGTTGCATTTCTTTCCCCCTCTGGGAAAAGGGACAATGTTGTTGCTGTTAGTGGAATATATCTTGACACTCTACTATCGAAATTTCGAATTTCTCCCATAAACAGAATCACTTGAAAACATTCGTTAAAAGTTTCGCCTTTACCTATTTAGTGACTTCAAACGATATAAATTAAACTTCCTAAGGATTTGAAAAATAAAAATAATAATATTTCATTAGTGCCAATCCAACCAAAAAAGAGTTTTCTAGTTATTTATCAAAACGAAACAGCCGTGTTTCTCGCCCACCCTGGGTGTAAGGGTTTGGGTTGTTTTACCTCTGAGCGGCACTTTTTTGCACACCATGGGCTCAATGGCCAGGTCACATGGACCCCGAAGGCTCAGAGAAGGTTGGGGGAGGGGACCCACTGGAACAGGCTGTTGGGAGACAGATGGTAGCCTCCCGTCAAGACCATCCAGCGTGTTCTTTAACGTGCACAGGGTTTTATGGCTCTCGTTTTATCGTTTTATGGCTCTCCCACACACGGGGCCACGGCTTAACGTCCCATCCGACGGACGGCGGCCTTTCCAAGCCCATCGGTGTCCCCTACTGACCGTTGGCAGGGCGGGGAATTTTGCGGAGATAAATCTCAACGCCTACCCAGCTGGGACTCAAACCTGGGAACTACAGATTACGAGCCTGGGTGTAAGGGTTCGATTCATTGCTGCAACAGAAAACTTCCTGACCTTCACATTTCAGCATCAAATTTTCGAAATTCTACTAATAGAAATTCATCGCTTTTAATATTCATTTAAAATTTTTCAATTTTCAAACTTTTGCACCGTTAGGGGTGCAATTATAGCTTTTGGGACATTCAGAAAGCTCGAATCGTAATGTTTCATCAATACCTATCCAACCCAAAACGAATTTAAATTTATCTCTAAGAACAAACAAATATCTCTTAAAACGAAAATGTCGTATTTTCCACCCACCCTGGGTCAACCCATTGTTACCAATGAAAACTTCGTAACTTTCACATTCCACCATCAAAATTTGAAATTTCCAGCCTAAATACAACGTTTCCGATATTCGTTACACTTTTCCCACCGTTAGGAGGCGAAATTATAGCTTCTAGAAGAATCGCAAATTTAAAAAAAAAATTTATTTTTTTCTAAAAGCAAAAAAAGTTTGATGTGTACAGACAGACAGACGACAAAATGAATATATTATTTCGTTTCATTTTCTTTGATAAACGAGATAAAAAAAAATAAGTAAACAAACTGGTAGTGAAAGGTTTCAGCAATGGATACTGATGTTTAGTTAGTAATGAGCTTATCGCAATTGCTCACTACTAAAACGTTATTTACTTCTGATTCCACGCACCCTTGTTTATCTCTCTCTTTTGGAATTCATTGCAATTTCTCCGACACGCACCACCTTTCGACACGACAGATAATGATCACGAACAGAAGACGACAGCTGTTTAATTTCCTTTGTTCCTTCGAAGAGCAAACAAACAGCAAATAAATGAAACAAATGTCACGATTTTTAAAATATGCTGCTGAATATTTTTAGCCAATCCCAAGAGGAAGTAAAAGTTCATTTGGTGCTCTTCTATAACTCAGTAGTTTATCGTTCTTTTGACTGATCGGACACGCATTACTGCTGGAATCGAATCTTCTCTTCATTCAACATGAACAGCGGTATCTTCTAAGTATTGGTGTTCATTCATATTAAATCCATTTCTCTGAGGTGAATAAGTGGAATAATTTGTCAAAATATTTTAGGTATTGAAAACTTCCGCTTTTTTTCCCCAGTAATTTCCCGATTTTTAATATTTTTTCAAGTGTTAAAAACCAAAATTAAAACGAAATGGAAGAATCGAAATCGATTATCTTAAAAATACAGCTGCTTGCCACAGAGGTCTGACAGGAGCCTGTCAGTTTATATGCCACAGTAGAAGATCTGAGAGGATGGCAGGACCTCAGAAGAAAGACAACACGGACATCCATGCCTTAACCCGGGGCTCGAACCCAGGTCCCTTAGATCAGTAGTCAAGCGCGCTAACCACTCGGCTAATACTAATTAAAACGGAAAGATTTTCTCCCTTATTTAATCGTGATAAAAATTAAAAACATTGAATTACGGGAATTACGACAAATTATTCAAAAGTTCTCATTTCAGAAGATAGGTTTATTTTCTTGCAAGAAACTTTACTACATTGATGTGAAAAATAGTCAAGTGTGTTTGAAACAACACCTTAAATATATCTTCAAAAGTTGAAAATACTTTATTGATCTGCGATGTATTTTCTCGTCTTTGTCGGAGCATTTTTGATTGACAGAACTGAGGAATTCACAACAAGTGAGATTAGTTATTATTTCTGGTTCGAAAACAGACTCCGTGACAGTTGGGTGTTGGAAACTGTGGAAGAATCTCATTTTATATCTTGCATAAATAAGTGTAGGCGCAATCCCGAATGTTCTGGAATTGCTTTGGAAAATCCAGTAAGTGAGGAAACTGCGATAAGAACCTGCCACATCATGGGAATGATTGATGAAGAAGTGTGCGACAGAGAAGACTGCCAATTCGAGAATGTTCAAGTCTTTCAGGTAAGATTTTAATCAAGAATTCAATATTAACCTACGTGAGAGGGGGAGGGGGCGGGGGTGGCTCAGTCGGTAGCGCGCCAGGCTCGTAATCTGTAGTTCCCAGGTTCGAGTCCCAGCTGGGTCAGCGTTGAGATTTATCTCCGCAAAATTCCCGCCCTGCCCACGGTCAGTAGGGGACACCGATGGGCTTGGAAAGGCCGCGTCCGTCGGATGGGACGTTAAGCCGTGGCCCCGTGTGCGGGAGAGCCATATCCTGTGCACGTTAAAGAACACGCTGGATGGCCTTGACGGGAGTCTACCATCTGTCTCCCAACAGCTGTTCCAGTGGGTCCCCTCCCCCAATCTTCTCTGAGCATTCGGGGTCCATGTGACCTGGCCATTAGTGCCATGTGACCTGGCCATTTAGCCCATGGTGTGCAAAAAAGTGCATCTCAGAGGTAAAACAACCCACAACCCAACGAGCCTGGCGCGCTACCGACTGAGCCACCCCCGCCCCCACAACATAAGAGGACCTTGGGTACAAAATTAAGTGCCCCATTCCTTTTAATTTAATATAAAGTAAAAATAAAGATTTAAATGCTCAGTTAATTTTTTAACTTTTTATTCTCTAATATGAATTGTTTCATAATATATTAACATCATCATTTTTATTATTATCGAAGGGCCAACATATATTCAATAAAAATATTAATTATTAGCTTACTGAAGAATTTTTCGCTTAATGATCAAAATAAAAGTCTATTAAAAGTACAAAAATATACTTCGGATGTCCTGATACCTTGGGATACCTCATGAGGGTCCTTTTAGGTCCACCTGTGAACTGGGGCCCCCGGGACGTGCCCGAGCATTCCGGCCAGTATTTACTCCACTGCTTAATTTGTGTAATATTACTATCGATTTCGGTATACAAAAACAAAGTGTACTTGGCCCTTGTTACAAAACACATCCAAGACTACAATTAGCAATTTGTCTTACCCAGGGTGGGTTGGGTTGTTTTACCTCTGAGCGGCACTTTTTTCATCTACAGGATCATCTACTGCTGCTTTCTTTTGTCCATCCCATAATTTTTCTAAATCTTTTAGATTCCCAAATAATACTCCAATTCTCCAAGCTGAATTAATTGCCATTCATGAAACTTTTAAATGGATTTTAGATAACTTAATTAATCAAAACATTGTAATTTTCTCAGACTCTAAAGGAGCTCTTCAAGTTTTGAAACAAGAAATTTCTTCCTCAAACTTCAATTATTATATTTCTAATATTCTAATTTTAAATCAGTCAAATATTACACTTAAAAATAATATAATAAATTTACAGTGGATCCCTAGTCACATTGGAATCAAGGAAAATGAAAAAGTTGATTCAATTGCCAAAAAAGCCCATGAACTTAGAGAAATTTCCCCTGTATATAATTTTTTATGCTTTCAAACAAGAACTTAATAAAGTAGAATTCACTATTACAGAAAAATATTTCCAAGCTCAGGCAATTTGCAAAAATAATTTCAGATATTTTTTATCAAATAAAATTAATTATATAGAAAAACTTCCCTTCTCCGGAAAGGAAAACAAAATTATTTACAGACTGAAAACTGATACTGTTAATCTTAATAAACAAAAATTTCAATTAAAACTCTCAAACTCTCCTAATTGCTCAAATTGTGACTTGCCAGAGAATTCTATACATATTTTATTAAATTGTTCTTTATACTCTAAACAAAGAGAAAATCTTTTCTTGGAATTAAGTAAAATTGGAATTGAGGACTTTAACATTCAAAATTTATTAGATTACCCTAAATTTGAAAAAAAAATTGTAATTTATAAACTTATTCTACAGTTCATTTTATCTACTCCATTATGGAATAGAATTTAACTTACAAACTTAAAATATTGGAGAACAAAATAAAAAATCATGAAAAAAAAATATTGGATTCAGAAAAATAACATTGAGAAAAAAAAAACTGAAAAATTACAAAAAAAAAGAGTAAATCTATATAAAAAAAAGAGAAAATATAAAAAAGAAAAAAAAGAAAAAAAAAGAGAAAAAACAAAAAAATATATATATAATTCATGAAATATTTATAAAAAAAAAGAAAACTGTTTAATTTTTTTTCAAGTTCGTTTTTGTTTTTTGCACAAAACCTTATTGGGAAAGCCTGAATAAGGACATCCCATGTTTTTGTAACGTTGATCAATCAATCAATCCCGAGGCCGAAAGTTAGCGCACTTCGCTACTGATCTAATCCCGTGGCAGAGTGGTTAGCGCGCTTTTTTACTGATCTAAGGGACCTGAGTTCCAGCCTCAGGTAAGGCATGGATGTTTGTGTCGTTTTTTCTGCTGAGGTCCCACCATCCTCAGTGACCTCTGTGGGAAGCAGCTGCTTGAGGGGATAATTATTTTCCAATTTTCAAATGGGCCGGATAAAATTGTTTAAATGGCTGGAGTTTATGCATCCTTGATGTACTTAATGCAACTTCTGGTTACAATGTGCTGAATGCAACTTCTGGTTACAATGTGCTGAATCCCTCTTCTGATTGGATTGGATTGTTTGACTTCTGAGCGGCACTTTTTTGCACACCATGGGCTAAATGGCCAGGCCACAAGGACCCCGAAGGCTCAGAGAAGGTTGGGGGAGGGGACCCACTGGAACAGCTGTTGGGAGACAGATGGTAGCCTCCCGTCAAGGCCATCCAGCGTGTTCTTTAACGTGCACAGGGTATGGCTCTCCCGCACACGGGGCCACGGCTTAACGTCCCATCCGACGGACGGCGGCCTTTTCAAGCCCATCGGTGTCCCCTACCGACCGTGGGCAGGGCGGGGAAATTTTGCGGAGATAAATCTCAACGCTGACCCAGCTGGGACTCGAACCTGGGAACTACAGATTATGAGCCTGGTGCGCTACCGACTGAGCCACACCCGCCCCCCCTCTTCTGATGTCATTTCTTTAAGTGATCACTCAACAGCTAAAGATGTTACGAGATGGTATCTGAGAATGAAGACAGAAACTGAATTCACTTACTAGAAAAATCACAGAAGCTGAAATGTTTATCAGAAGTATTTGCACAGCTAGCAACTCAACATCTGAATCTGAATTTCTGTTATCTAGACATCACACTCGCTCTAAAGACAAAGAACTCCAGACAAATCATTTATTTCCCTAAAGTCGATTTTTGTTTCTCCAGAATGATTGAGCCATTTGTCCCGTCGATATGTTACCGCTAAAGCTCGAAAGCCGTTAATGTGCACATTACCTAGCTAATCTGCAGATTAACTGATTTGCTCCGTTAACGTGCGGAATCAAGAGTTTTCCGCATTTTACCTAGGTAATGTGCACATTAACGGCTTCCGTATCGTTAAAGTTCAAAAGTTTGTTTCTCTCATAGTGGTGAATCTCTTGAATATGAATCTTCGTGTCACGTGATTCACTCGTCCGCATTATAAAAAACGCCCCGGATGAGCGGAGGCCAAGTGAGAACGAATCGGTAAAGTGATTCATTCTTGATAACGAATCACTAAAATGATTCGTTCTCACTTCGCCTGCTCATTTTGGGGGCGTTTTTTATAATTCGGACGACTGATTCATGTTGACAGAGGGATGACCCTGGTTTCAACGCTACTCTCGGACACTAGATAAATAACATTATGTTAATTTAAGCGTACAGAAACGTTCCTGTTGTTCCAGCAAAGATCTTATTTTCACTTTAACGAGTGCCTAGTAGGTAATGTGCAGATTATCCAGGTAATTTGCAGATTACCTAGGTAATTTGAGAAATGAAACAATTTTCCGCACGTTAACGGATCACCCTAGTTAATCTGCACAATACCTAGGTAATCTGTAGAATAACTGATTTCTGCACTTTAGCGGTAACAGATGTTATACCAAAGTTTTAGATTACCGAGCTAATATAAATCAAGGTTCAGTGTCTGCATTTACCGATTCACCTGGTCTGTCACTTCGTCACGAGGTCGGAAATGTTCCAGCCAAGGGTTTCTTCATTGGTCTGAACATACGGAAGTCGTTATGGTTAGGTTGGGTTATTTCGGTTATGGTTAGGTAGGGTCCTTTAACGTGCACAGGATATAGCTTTTTGCACACGAGGCCACGGCTTAACGTCCCATCCGATGGACGGCGACCTTTCCAAGCCCATCGGTGTCCCCTACTGACTGAGAGCAGGATGAAGGTTTAGCGGAAATAAATCTCAACTCTGGCACAAATGGGATTCGAAACTGGGAACTGTACAGTCGCTCAAAAAAGTATCCGAACACTATGGTTGATTACAGAATTCAGAAAAAATATCTGGCAACGATTTTTTTAGAAATTAGTGATCTGGCAACCTTCATTGGTCTGAACATACGGAAGTCGTTATGGTTAGGTTGGGTTATTTCGGTTATGGTTAGGTAGGGTCCTTTAACGTGCACAGGATATAGCTTTTTGCACACGAGGCCACGGCTTAACGTCCCATCCGATGGACGGCGACCTTTCCAAGCCCATCGGTGTCCCCTACTGACTGAGAGCAGGATGAAGGTTTAGCGGAAATAAATCTCAACTCTGGCACAAATGGGATTCGAAACTGGGAACTGTACAGTCGCTCAAAAAAGTATCCGAACACTATGGTTGATTACAGGATTCAGAAAAAATATCTGGCAACGATTTTTTTAGAAATTAGTGATCTGGCAACCTTCGTGTCACGTGATTACAGAATTCAGGAAAAATATCTGGAGCGTGTACAGCAACTGTACACGCTCCAGTTACCGTTCACAGCAAACTGGAGCGTGTACAGTTACTGCACACGCTCCAGTTTGCTGTGAACGGTAACTGGACACGCTCAATATTTCCGTGAGTGAGCCCACACGATCTAGTATCAAAATAATATGACCACCTACAGTCGCTCAAAAAAGTATCCGAACACTGTGGTTGATTATAAAATTAAGAAAAAATATCCGGCAATGATTTTTTTAGAAATTAGTGATCTGGCAACCTTCGTGTCACGTGACACGAAGGTTGTCTTCCGAGGACGAGGGTTCTCTTGGCTACTAATCTAATCCCGCTCTTGGCTACTAATCTAATCCCGTGGCAGAGTGGTTAGCGCGCTTGGTTAGTGATCTAAGGGACCTGGGTTTAAACCCCAGATAAGGTATGGATGTTTGTGTCCTTTTTCTGCTGAAGTCCCACCATCCTCACAGCCTCTGTGGCAATGTGGAGAAACTTACACTATTTTCTAGGGGAATAGCTGTTGGGAGATAGATGGTAGCCTCCCGTCAAGGCCATCCAGCGTGTTCTTTAACGTGCACGGGTGTGGCTTTCTCACACACGGAGACAAGGCTTTACGTCCCATTCGACGGATTGCGGCCTTCCCAAGCCGTCGGTGTTCTCTACTGACCGAGGGCAGGGCGAGGAGTTTTGCGAGATAAATCGCAATGCTGGCCAAGGTGAGACTCGAATCTGGGAACTGCAGATTACGAACCTTGAGCGCTGAAAGTCGTTAGGGGTAGGTTAGTCTCCTTCCCCCATTTGGGGGAAGGAGACCCACTGGACAAACTTTAGAAGACAGATGGTGTGATGTTGCTTCTTCGTTTGTTTGTCTATTGGGACCACTTAAGAATGTCCCCTCGGTTCGATCGCAATACGCGACGGGTGAAAGAGTCTTTCGGAACAAAAATCAAAGATTTTACCACAATTGCAGGGACTCAATACTGAGGCTCCTCGCCAATAAATTGGTTCAACTTCAGCCTTTACTTTAAAATAACAAATATTTATTTAACCTCCCAAACATGCTTGATGGACGAGGACATATGCTCAATTACATAGATTACAACACCAGCTTACTATGACTGTTCAGCTGTGTTCACAGAGCCCAATGCCGCTATTCCCAGTCGGCATTTCCCAGCTTTACAATTTCTCGTCTGCACGCTTTCGAAACTCGACCGGCTCTGTCCCTCGCTGTTGCCAAACCCTTTCTTCCTTTCTGGGGGTCTGGGCGTCCGCGAGCAGTGGGGTGACCTCCGTCCCCTCCGGGCACTGTTACTTCAATTAACTTTCCAGATGCCGGGACAGAGGGCCTCCCATATAGCATATGCCTTGTTGGTGAAATCCAAAATAAATATACAAAGCCTGAACAAAAAAAATATCTAAAAAGGCCTCTAGCCTGACACCTCCCTGCCAGAAGTCAGTAGTTAGTCCTGCTAACTGCTGACTAAAAAGTCAAGTTGAACGCTGAAAATTAGAGTTCATTTTCGCGTTAATCTTAGAGTTCAATGCCATAAAATTCAGAGTTCTAAGTCGCTTTATGAATTCTATAAATTCTCTGCGAATTGGCACATCTTTTACACATCTATGTACACTACACTTAAATATAGAAGAACTTCTAGGTATATCTCGGTGCACTGAGTCTAAATATTGTCTTTTTGCTTCAAACAAAAAAAAAAACCTGGTGACTAAAGTAGTTGTCCGAGAGTGCACAGTTTATAAATTAATTTTCTCACTAAAAACTGTCTTTGACGAAGGTATGCCGTACTGGCGGTGTCCATTCGTCCACAGGTGACATCCCATGTGAAAGGCTATGCACACCTTTCGTGACTACCTAGATATCACCTTCCCGTACGTACCCTCTGACTCTACCGGCTGAAAGTCGTCGACATTGGCGTCGGCCTGACCATTTAAATTTGTAAAAGGTATTAGTGTATCCTCCCTTAGACAATTTGGCTCATCGTAGACATCGAGTCTGACAGATTGCTGCACATGTTTGGGCTGGGAGATAGTACGGCGTTGATTGGACGGTCTCCATGGAGCATACATTTCCCTTTTTCTAACTGGAATTCCTCTACCTCTTTCATAGTAACTTCCTCTATTGGCCCACGGCTCGTGGATTTTCCTCCTGAGGTTACCAGTTACAGGCCTTCTCTCCTTCTTTCTAATTAACTTACCATATGCTTCCACACTCAGAAGTACCTCCTTCCGCAGCTTTGCTACTACTGCGCATAGCACTTTAATTTCTCCGCCACTCACAGTGCTATTGTCTGTACCATCAATCAAACTTAAAGGCAGCTCTTTTACCTCTGCCTTTATGGCATCTCCAAACGGTCCATGCAACAACAGATGGTCTTTTACCGGGTGTTTTTCTTCGTTCAGCATCCCCTTTCTGATTACTGTCAGGTCTGCCCCCGAATCCACGACTGCTCTAGCTGTCTTGTCGCCACCTCTGATTCGAACCTCTTTATAATCTACTGGGATACGCATCTTTCCCTGTTCCATTACTCGTCTGCTTGGACTTAGTTTTGAATGTGTGGTAACCCTTCCTATTGTTGCCTCACAAACCTCTTCAGAATTCTGATCCAAGGTGCTAACTTGGTATACCTGAGTTCGACACTCACGGTCCCCAGTTCTCAGTGGGCAATCTCTCATCAAATGTTGATCGGATCTACATTTATGGCACCTCCTTACCTTTGGGACATTTCTATATTCAGCTAATTTAACTGCCGGTTGATACCTTCTGCTCAAATAATTTCTCTCTGAGTCTATCCTCTGCTGGGGGAAACAACACGTTCTGCATTTTGTCTATGCCTTAACTCTTTAAAGGTTTGGACCTCTTCCGTTCCGTTTACACTGGCTAGATGGATTTCTGCCCACGTGGCTATTTTGTCTGCTTTTGCCCATGACTCCGCCTCTTTCTGTACTACGTAAGCATGAGTGTCTTGAGGAAGGCTATCACGTAACTTATCCGACACTATCAGGTCCATAAGCTCCTCAAATTTTGTCACCTTCCTACTGCAGACGTAGTAATCCCAGCTATTTCTGAGTCTCGAGGCTAACTGATTATATGACTCATTCGGTTCTTTCGTGATAGTTTCAAACTTTCTCTTGTACGCAGAGGGAGTGAGCTTAAACTCTTTTAATACAGCCTCTTTAACTTTCTTATAATTAGCAAAATCCTCTGCACTTAATTTTCGAAAAACGTGATTTGCATATTTACCATCTAAAAAAGAAATGATAACTTTGCCTTGAAAAACCTCTGGTACTTCACATATCTTAAATCCCCTTTCCGCTGTCTCGAAGAGATTTATCACTTCTTCTGGGTTTTTAGGGCTTCCAGCTAACATATTTCCCAATAATTTTATATAATTAGCCAGCCGCGCATCTGCTGGATTACTAGAAACTGCCACCGTTCGCACATCACCCCTCTCCTCGTTTGCATTCCTCATTTGCAGTTCCAGCATTCTATACTCATGCTCTCTCTCCTTTTCTCTTTCTACCGCCTCTCTCTCCTTTTCTCTTTCTACCGCCTCTCTCTCCTTTTCCCTTTCCGTTGCCTCTCTCTCCTTTTCCCTTTCCGCTGCCTCTCTCTCCTTTTCCCTTTCTGCTGCCTCTCTCTCCTTTTCCCTTTCTGCTGCCTCTCTCTCCTTTTCCCTTTCTGCCGCCTCTCTCTCTTCCCTTCTCAGTTGCATCTCTAACCTCATCCTCTCTAATTCAAAATCATATCCAATCCTTTCTTTAGCTCTCTGCTTTCTGGTCCCGCTCTGCAGCATATCCGCATCGTTGTCATTGCCATAATCCCTCAACCCTCTCATGTCTTCCGCAGCATCAGACTCTCTGTCTATTGTCACCTCCTCGCTTCCCCGGTCACTCCCTGAATAATCACCCTGTGCGCTATCCCTGTCTGTGTAGCCTCGCCTTAACTCATCCCTTTCCCTATCGCGACCGCTCCTAAGCTACATTTTAGCTCATACAGGCCTCTGCCGTATCTAACTACTCGCCCCTAGAGTAAGAGGATACTTACCTCCGATGTGATGACAGGAACGAACCGCCTCGTCAGTCTGCCACTGAAGCACACTGTCGGAACACTCTTGGTAGTATCAGCCTTGCGCTGGTCAGCTCCCAGTGGATGTTGAACTTTTCCGTCACCTTCACAGCTTTTCCACAGTTCGAACGTGATGCACGATTCTTCAGGTACCTTCATAGCTATCCTATCGCCTGAAGCACACCGCAGAACACTCTTAGCAGTATCAGCCTTGTTCTGGTCAGCTCACAATGGATGTCGGAACTCTTCCGTTACCTTCGCCGCTACTTTCACCTCTGTTGCGTACTGGCGGCTGCGCCACTTTGTGTTGTTGCTTCTTCGTTTGTTTGTCTATTGGGACCACTTAAGAATGTCCCCTCGGTTCGATCGCAATACGCGACGGGTGAAAGAGTCTTTCGGAACAAAAATCAAAGATTTTACCACAATTGCAGGGACTCAATACTGAGGCTCCTCCCCAATAAATTGGTTCAACTTCAGCCTTTACTTTAAAATAACAAATATTTATTTAACCTCCCAAACATGCTTGATGGACGAGGACATATGCTCAATTACATAGATTACAACACCAGCTTACTATGCCTGTTCAGCTGTGTTCACAGAGCCCAATGCCGCTATTCCCAGTCGGCATTTTCCAGCTTTACAATTTCTCGTCTGCACGATTTCGAAACTCAACCGGCTCTGTCCCTCGCTGTTGCCAAACCCTTTCTTCCTTTCTCTCTCCGCCTGACCATCTGGGCGTCCGCGAGCAGTGGGGTGACCTCCGTCCCCTCTGGGCACTGTTACTTCAATTAACTTTCCAGATGCCGGGACAGAGGGCCTCCCACGTAGCATATGCCTTGTTGGTGAAATCCAAAATAAATATACAAAGCCTGAACAAAAAAAATATCTAAAAAGGCCTCTCGCCTGACAGATGGGGATCTCAGAAGCTGAATCATACAGAAATGGGTTCATTGATTTTTCATTGGCTTCATGTGGAGAAACTTAAACCTATTGTAGTTTAGTTCTGAACTAAACTACAGCATAGAGAACTAATTACAACAGAGACCCACCAGTGCAGCTACTTGCTGCACTGGTGGGCCTCTGCTGAGGGAGAATCTGGCGCTGTGTTTTCTGTTTGCTTCTGGGTTGCCAGCCCTAAGTGAACAGAGGCATGGGATACCTTACATCAACTGGTGAATAATCCTAATCAGAGGCCATCGCAGGTACCTGAACCTTACATAGCTAATTGGGCATCGTCAAGCCTAAACTGGAGTAATGTGTCTCAGACAGGTCATATGGCTTTTGAAAAAGTCCACTTGAAAAGGTGGTGCATGACGTTCATACCAACATCGGTGACGTCAGCCTTTAGCGGAAGAGGAACAGTCTTTGCCCCATGCCTGCGATCAGGGGGCTGTTTGATATTGTTGGCCCTACCTATCTCAAAAAACCTAGTTTCTTTAAAATTCCTACTAATCATTTTCTCTCTGCAGGAACGTGGAACGTGAGGACATTACATAGAGATTATTCTCTTGATGTCCTCACGCAGTAATTCCAGCGCTATAACCTAGATATTCTAGGCTTGCAAGAGAATAGATGGACAGGTAAAGGTGAGATACTTAAAAATAACTTTAAATTTCTCTTTACAGGGAGGGAGGATGGAAAGCATCATCAAGGCGTCTGTCTGCTGCTCAGCAGACATGCCAGTGATGCTCTTCTAGGATATGAGTGCATTAATGAAAGGTTTCTTACATCAAAATTTCACACAAGCATTAAAGACCTGAATGTTATCTGCTGTTATGCCCCCACTGAGGATGCCGATGAGGATGAGAAGGATAGGTTTTACGGATAACTTCAGGATATTTTGAATTCCGTCAAGAAAGGAGATATTACCCTTGTTCTTGGTGACTTCAATGCCAAAGTTGGTACTGACTCTGACTTTTGGGGAGGAGTAATAGGCCTTTTTGGTATTGGTAGCTGCAATGGCAATGGGCAACGTCTCCTACAGGTAAGTAAACTCAATGGTTTCAGAATAACTAACACTTATTACAAACCGCGACATACATAAGTACATATGAGTTTCACCAGATGGGCTGCATAAGAATATGATTGATTATATATTAATTAACAGCAAATGGGCTAGTTCTGTTATAAATACCAGGGTGTATAGGAGAGCTGAAATTGGATCTGACCATTCCCTTGTTAAAAGTGTCTTGCAATTTAAACTTAAAAAGTGTTGTGCTAAAGTTAAAAAATTTACCTTTAATACTGAAGCTCTGAAAGACCCAGTTATAGCTAAAGCTTACCATGATAGGTTACTTAGTCATTATGACAGTCATGGTTTGCTTACTACTGGAGTTGAGGAAGAATGGGGCCGTTTTAAACAGGTTTTTTTGGAGACTAACAGTACTCTTTTAGGAAAAAAGGAGCAGAGGAGGCAGAATTATCTGAGTGATAAGGCACTTGAGCTTATTTCAGAAAGAAGGAACTGCAGGAATGTCCTTAATCAGTACCCTACTAGTCCTAATAGAAAGGATTGCAGAGAGCTTAATAAACGTGTAAAGGATCAGTTAGCTACTGATAAGAATCTTTGGCTTGATGGCTTGGCTGACAAAGCTGAGGAAGCAGTTAGGCAACACAACAGCAGAGAGCTGTATCAGATAGTTAATGTTTTGTGTGGTAGAAAACGAACAGGTGTACAGGGATTGAAGGATAAACAAGGTAAGGTTATAAGAACGGGAGGATTCTGTCATGGCTAGGTGGGCTGAACATTTCAGTGATGTTCTAAACAATGTGGTTAATTCTACTCCCATTGTTTGTAATGATGATAAATGTATTGGGGGCTTTAATGTTGGCTCTATAACACAATCTGAAGTTATTTTGGCTATTTCTAAACTAAAACTTCATAAATCCCCAGGGGTAGATGAAATTACTACGGAAATGCTTAGAGCTGGGAATGTTTCGGTTACCACTTGGATGACTGAAATTTTGAATATCTTTTATGATAAAAGCATGGTTCCTAAAGATTTTACCAGAGCTATTATTATCCCTATTTTCAAAAAAAGTGATCGCAGTTCTTGTGATAACTATAGGGGTATCAGCCTACTCTCTGTTCCAGGTAAAGTTCTTTCCATGATTGTGCTTAATAGAATTAAGAATCTGGTTGACAGTCAATTGCGTGATGAGCAATGTGGATTCAGAAGTGGTAGGGGATGTGTGGATCAGATATTTTCACTTAGGCAGTTCTTGAGAAATGTTTAGAGTTTCAGAAACCTTTGGTTGCTAGCTTTGTTGATTTCAAAAAGGCTTTCGACTCTGTTGATCGTCATAATTTGTGGTTGATTGTGAGATCATATGGTATACCATACAAGTTAGTTAACCTAATGAAAGCTCTCTATAATAACACTGAGTCATGTGTGAGAGTTGGTAAGTCTTGTAGCAATTGGTTTAGCATTACTTCTGGTGTTCGACAAGGGTGCATTTCGTCTCCTTTTCTCTTTAGTTTGGTTATTGATTACGTTATGCGAAATTCATTGCAAGGGAAAGATTCTGGCCTTAAATGGGATGGAGACTAATATTTCTGATTTAGATTATGCTAATGATTTAGTCCTTTTGGCAAATGATGTTGATGAGATGAACTCTTTCATTCGAGCTGTTGATGAGACTGGTAGTAGAGTAGGTGGTTTGGTTATAAACAGAGAGAAACTGTTGATGAGACTAGTAGTAGAGTAGATGGTTTGGTTATAAACAGAGAGAAAACTAAAGTGATGAAAATTGGTCAGGCAGGTTGTGATTCAGTTCATCTGAATGGTTGCAGTCTTGAGCAGGTGTCACATTTAATTACCTTGGGAGCTATGTCACAGATACTGGTGACGTGCGGCATGAGATTAACAGACGAATAGGGATTGCTGCCGGGACTTTTAAGAATCTATGGAGATTGTGGAGAAATAGGCGTATACACCTAAAGACTAAAATTAGGCTGTATAATAGTTTGGTTCTTTCTAGGGTTAGTTATGGTAGTGAAACTTGGACACTGTGTAAACAAGATAACAGGAAACTAGATGCTTTTGATTCTAGATGCTTACGCAGTATCTTGGGTATTAGGTGGTTTAACTTTGTAACTAATGATGAAGTTAGGCAAAGGAGTCTGCAACCTCCTTTAAGCAGCATATTGTGCAGAGAGAGACTCCGCTGGTTTGACCATGTTGCCCGTATGGATAATTATAGATTGGCCAATATGGTTATGAACAGTGTGTCTAGAGGCCTCAGAAGGAGGGGAAGACCTAGGATGCGGTGGGCAGACAATGTAAAACAGGACCTTGTTAGAATTGGTGTGCAGTGGCCAGATGCAGCAGATGTAGCTCAGGACAGATATGCTTGGAGAATTAAACTGCACGGTCTGATTGGACCTCCGTAGACCATGGCTGCTTGAGGATGATGATGATGATGAAACTACAGTTCAGTTCTGAGCTTCAATAAGAGGAGGTTAGTGATACATTATATGTTTGCTAATGGCACGGTAGTTACCTTTACTTAGCAGCACAATTGGTCGAATGATATGCTTGGAGGCAATCATTATGAAATTATTTCAAGAATGTTTAATAGGTTAAATATTCTTGTACACTAAAATAAAATTCATGGTAAAACGAAAATTAGCGATGAACTTTCATTCTTACTTTTTTCTCTCTCAAAGAGAAATTTTGCAAGTAGTATTATTAGCAAACGTGTTAAATTCATAAAATTCTATTCAAATAACGAATGAATGTTTTAGGACATGTTAGGACCAGCGACGAATCATGAATGGAAGAAATTGAGATAAAGAGATTTTACAGTTGAAGCACCCAAGATTCTCATGAGTCATCGCCGGATGTAGGAGCGGCCAATATCCCTCATCTATTGGCAAAGGGGCCAATATCCACCACCCCATTGAGAATGAGAATAAAAGTAATGTAGGCAAAAAATTATTAAACTTGTGCATATTTCACGAATTTTTAAAAAAAATTTTTAGATCCCTAAAATGGAGGAGAAAATATTGTAAAATAGAAATTTAGTTATTTTTTGTGGCTCTAATGTATTGCTTGCCCCCCCCCTTTTTTTATATATTTTACTAGGCCTGTAATGAGCCAGTCAACCATTGTAATAAGCCAGTGGTTGACTGAGCTATCAATCTTTCTTTTTACCAATAATTTAATACACATCAAACATTCAGATATCGATTGAATAGCAAAGATTGATAGCTCAGTCAATCAGTAACGTAGAATAATTTTCTATGAGCCAAATGTACAGTCTCATTGCCACAACTGCTTTTCACCACGATTCACTTAGGGGCGGGGATGGCTCAGTCGGTAGCGCGCCAGGCTCGTAATCTGTAGTTCCCAGGTTCGAGTCCCAGCTGGGTCAGCGTTGAGATTTATCTCCGCAAAGTTCCCCGCCCTGCCCGCGGTCAGTAGGGGACACCGATGGGCTTGGAAAGGCCGCCGTCCGTCGGATGGGACGTTAAGCCGTGGCCCCGTGTGTGGGAAAGCCATACCCTGTGCACGTTAAAGAACACGCTGGATGGCCTTGATGGGAGTCTACCATCTGTCTCCCAACAGCTGTTCCAGTGGGTCCCCTCCCCCAACCTTCTCTGAGCCTTTGGGGTCTATGTGACCTGGCCATTTAGCCCATGGTGTGCAAAAAAAGTGCCGCTCAGAGGTAAAACAACCCAACCCAACTCGCTCTTCTGAAAATAGTGGGCAAATAATTGCTGTCAGTGAAATTTCTACCATAACAGAACTCTACATGCCGAAATTTCTACCATAAACAGTTCACTTAAAACATTCGTTAAAAGTTTTGCAGTTTCGATATTTAGTGATCTATGATGATATAAATTAAAACTACCTTTGAAAATGCGAATTACATTTCATTAGTAAAAAAAAAAATACCCCCTCAAGCAGCTGCTTGCCACAGAGGTCTGACAGGAGCCTGTAAGTTTATATGCCACAGTAGGAGATCTGAGAGGATGGCAGGACCTCAGCAGAAAAACGACACACACATCCATGCCTAATCCGGGGCTCGAACCCAGGTCCCTTAGATCAGTAGCCAAGCGTGCTAACCACTCGGCCACGGGACGGTAACCAACTAAAAAAGAGATTTCTAATTATCTCTTAAAACAAAACCGTTCCGTTTCTTACCAACCTTGGGCTTAGGGTCAATTCATTGTTGTTAAGGGAATTTTCAAGACTGTCACATTCCACCACCAAAATTTCAAATTTCTAGCATAACTACATCGTTTGCAATATTCGTTTAAAATTTTGGGACTTTTCGATTTTTTCCACCGTCAGAGGGTGCAATTACAGCTTTTGGGAAATTCGCAAAATACAAATTGTAATATTTCATCAATACCTGTTCAACCCAAAAAGAATTTTGAATTTATCTCTAAAAACATACACTTTTCTGTTAAAACAGAAAAAAATTGCATTCAATTCCCCCCACTGGGTCTAAAAGGTCAAGTGGTTGTTGCCAATGTTAACTTCGTAACCTTCACATTTCAACACCAAAATTATAAACTAACATAACTACATCATTTGAAATATTCGTTGATATTTTGGAATTTTTAACTTTTTCCACCGTTAGAGGGCGCAGTTATAAGTTTTGGGAGATTCGAAGAATGCAAATCATAATATATCATTAATTCCTATGTAACTGAAAAAGAATTTTTTTATCTATCTGTATAAACAAAAAAGTTCGATGTCTACAGCGCGACAAGACAACAAAGCGAAATTATATATGAAAAAAAAAAAGCCTTAAAATTTACTTTTTCTTTTTTAGCCGTTTTCTAAAGTGCTTCCAATCATGAACACTGAAATCTGCATCAAATATTACCCTACCCTTTTCCTGAATCCATAAGTATCCGTGCAATAACATTCAGCTATGCACGATGAACAATCCGAGCGACGACAAAACATGGCGTCCAAATTTGAGATGGCCAACCTCTACCTATAGAGCAGTGTCTCGCAAACTTTTTTACTCTGCGGCACATTGAATCTAATTTTTTTTTCCGCGGCACACTGAATCCAATTTTTTTTCCGTGGCACACCTAAAAAAGAATTTTTGATGGTTATGTAAAAAGAGAAAAATTGAAGTTTCGTTAAATGCATTTCATTTAAAATAAATATAATAATACAAATAATTAATCATAACTCGGTGTTTGTTTTAAATATTTGTCCATTCTATGGCTTGAAATAATCAAAAATTAATACCAAAATTTGGAAAAAGCTTGATATATACTTACAAGATCCCAGTTGATAAAATCTGAAAGATTTTTATTAAAGTACGTCGATAGCACGTCAATAACACAAGTCAAGTCAAAATGAAATCTTTGGAATATCTAGTGTCAATTTGAAAATCTCTCGCGGCACACTACTGTGCCGCGACACACAGTTTGCGAGACACTGCTATAGAGGGCCTCTACTCCACGGAGGTATGAATAACAGGAGACGCCCTAACGCGCTTTCCCTGTCCAAGGAAAATGATGCTGACGCAGCAGGGCGGTAGCCATATTGTTGCATTCAAAACAAACCGTCTGCCGCTGCAATCAAGCCTACTTTTCACGTGCTACACTCAGTTTTATTGTGCGTTATATACGGGAAGATTATATTTTTACGACTAAGAGAAAGCTCATTTAAGCTATTTGGAATTTATATTGCTTTTTTTAATGCAATGAATATTTCCATACAGAATTACTGTATAGCAGAACTATTTATGTATTTCGTTGAATACGACAATAACAAACAATTACCAGATTTTGAAAGTTTATACTGCACTGATAATAGCAGACTGAGTACAATCCGAAGAAAATAAAAAAAAAATCTAGTGAAGAATCGAGGTTTGTAACTCGAAATAAAACCGATTTCATAGCGGCGTAATTTCAACACGAAGTTGCTTGTATCATTATATAATTATTTAAACTTTTATAAAAATGACAAACTTACCGATGAAAGGTAATTCCTGTATCTTTTTTGAAGGGCGATTCGTTCAGCCGTAAGCTGAACAGGCTGCCATAATACAAATGTCGAAAAAAATTAAATTTTTAAAGCGCAACATTTCGCTACTCACCTATACTACTGATCAATGTTTTGAATAGAACAACATGGCTGCCGCGCAGGCGCCGAAGCATCATTTTCAAGTGCTTAGGGCTCCTCCTCTTATCTTCCTACCTCCATGCTCTACTCTTACTGAAGTTTAGTAGCTGAAGGGTTGTTTACTTCTGTTCAGAGTATATTGCACACTGGTGTAATAATAATTCTGGCACGTCTACAACAGTCACAATGATCAGCTTCTTTTTCCTTTCCACGATATTATAAAAGGCAGGACGAACATATTACCAGTAATATTAATTGACAAGGAAAATTAATGGTTTGAGAAAAAGTCAGTTTTCGTAAATATATATTAGGCAGGAAATATGTATTAAGTAGGAAAACGATTTCAAATGTTTACATATTGTGAACAGATTTTACAAAATCATCTCTGTTCCCCATGTTTTTTTTTCCTATCCCTAAGAGTTATCGACTGTTTATCACGCTTCAATTCACAGTTGCTTAAATGAGGACAAATCTACCCAAACCTTCGAATGTCAAGCATAATTTAAATTTCGTATAGCAACAAGTTAAAAATGCGAACAATGAAAAATTTCTGATATTTTGAAAAATATTTTCTTCCAGATGACCAAACCAGCAACTACTACAACAATGGAGCCTACTACCACAGAAGAAATAATGACAACTACTGAAGCTACAACGACTACTACAGCTTTAATAACAACCACCTTAGCTGCAACAACAACAACTACTACTACAGAAGCGCCAACCATCACTACAACGGAAGAACCAACCACTACTACAACCAAAGAGCCAACCACTACTACAACCAAAGAGCCAACCACTACTACAACCGAAGCAACAACGACTACCACTACCAAAGCACCGACCACCACTACAACGGAAGAACCAGCCACTACCACAACAGAAGCACCAACCACAACTACAACCGAAACACCAACCACCACTACAACCGAAGCGCCAACCACCACTACAACAGAAGCGCCAACCACCACTACAACAGAAGCGCCAACCACCACTACAACCGAAGCGCCTACCACCACTACAACCGAAGCGCCTACCACCACTACAACCGAAGCGCCTACCACCACTACAACCGCAGCGCCAACTACCACTACAACAGAAGCGCCAACCACCACTACAACAGAAGCGCCAACCACCACTACAACAGAAGCGCCAACCACCACTACAACCGAAGCACCAACAACCACTCAAGAACCATTTTTCTGTAACACTACAATAAGTACTGAGTCCGAACCAGAAGTAGAGGAAACCACTGAGCAGAAAGTAGAGACAACGACTGAGCAAATGAGTAAGTTTTTCTGCAATAGTTTTATGCATCAATCTTGTTTCCCAAAATCACTTAAACTCTTATATGCAACTCTAGTGCAAACTAATCGTAGTGAGAAAATAAAGGAATCACTTTTCTCAGATTGCTCTACACCATATGCAACACAGTAAACACTTAATTTATTTCCAAATGCCTCATTCATAATCTTGAGTTAGTAGCAATTATTTCATCCCTTCATTAAGTGAGGAATTGTGAGCATTCATTACCCATATTATATTAGATCAGTACAGTTTGGTATAGTGTGTTTAGTATAATTCCACAGAGCTGTAGAAACCAAGGTTCTATTATTATCTTTACCCTGCAGTAACACTGATTTAAATTTCAAAAATATTTTGCAATACTCACACATTACTTCCTTAGAAAAATTTAGAACTTCAGCTAATTTGAATCAATTAATAATAAATCACTTATTAGTAAAACACTTATGACTTACAGTATCACTAGGAAAATCCTGACATCCTACAGGATCACTAGGAAAATCTTGACATCCTACAGGATCACTAGGAAGATACTGATAAACTGCAGGATTGCTAGGAAGATCCTGACAACCTACAGGATCATTAAGAAGACACTTGAATTATTTACTTATTTAATTTTTTTTAAATTCAAATTCAAATTTATTTTTAATAAGTATTATCCATAATTATATTACATAAAAAATCCCACTAAGCCGAAGCTTATCAGCGGGAATGTACATATATGTTTTTACAGATATGATCTAGATTGCCTCAGTAGTGCAAAAAATGAAGGAGAGAAAAAAAGGAATAAACGAGAAAGAAAACCGACAAAATGATGAAAGTTTCCAAATAAAAACATCACTTTTTCATCAACCTCTGAAATAATTTTTCTTCATCACAAATTTTTTTTTAAGTTAACTATTTCTCTAGGAAGCAAGTTAAATAGGTAGGGAATTTGATATTCTTTGGAATTTCGTCCGTAATTATTATAAAATTTTGGTTGTTTCAAAAAACCCATAGCCTTTTTTCTAGTAAACTTATTGTGGCAAATATTTTGCTTATAGGTATCATCAAAGAAGTTATTGATAACAGAAACAAACATATAAACTTTCAATAGGTAAAATTTTGAACAAACTGAATATATCATCTTTCGTTGTAAGGGAATATTTAACTTCTGTATTACACAATCCTTTTAGCAGACTAAATTGTATTCTTTTAATTTTATTTAATTCTGTCTTATTGGCTGTTCCATAAACTGTTATCCCATACCTAATTATAGATTCAAAAAGTACTTTATATACTAAAATAGTTATCTGTGTATCAACAAACATGTTAAGTTTCCTAATTTTAAATGCTACAAATCGTAGTCTTGAACACATCCAATCAATATGTTTATTCCATTTCATTTTCGAATTCATTTTCAAGCCTAGGTTCATTTACTTCTTCTATTTTAGGACAATTGCATGTACCAGGTGATAAACCATCCAGCCTAGTACAACTTATTCGATGCTTAGTAATTTTTCTATTAAGTGTAGGTTGTTGAGAACCAATACACATAAATTTAGTTTTTTTTCTCGTTTACACTCAGTTTGTTAAGAGAAAACCATTTAACTGCTTTATTGAAATCACTTTGTAGATTGCAAATAGCGTATTCTAAATCAGAGTGGAAGATGATTAGCACTGTATCATCAGCATACATATATAATTTACTATCGAAATTAATATTAGCCAAATCATTTATGTATATTTGAAATAGCATAGGGCCGAGAATAGATCCTTGTGGAACTCCAAAATAGATCTGAAATTTATCGCTAAAATTATCATTTATTTTCATAACTATTTCTCTATGTAATAATTAGCTTTTAAACCATTCAAAAATATTCCCTCTTATACCAAGTAAATATAATTTCTGTAGCAATATATGAATGTCAACTGAATCAAATGCTTTATTTAAGTCCATAAATACCGCAACCCATTTCTTTCCTATATTTAAATTAATATTAATATTATTAATAAGATCTTCTAAAAGACTTTGCGTTCCCATACTTTACGGAACCCAAATTGCTGACTTGACAGAAAATTAATTTTATTCAAAAAATTTTGCAAGCGATCTCCAACGTATTTTTCCAATATCTTATCAAAAATTGTTAATAGAGTGATTGGTCTATAATTATTAAAAAAATTTTTGATCCACTTTTATATACCGGACGAATAATTCCAATTTTCATAGTTATTGGGATTTGCGAATTTTCAAAAATTTTATTTATAAGAATTGTTATTACATTAAATAAAAAGGTTTTAGATCTCCATACGAAATGGAAAAATAGTGAAAGCAGATAGCCCATAAATTTTGCCACGTGCTTTTCCACCTTTTTTATAGGCCACTGATGGTCATACTAATGCAATGCCACAGTCACGAATGTACGTTTAATTATAATTGTATTTTTATTTTCATATACCTCTACATAAATCAATCTATTATTTATTCATTCATTTCAGTATATTAACTGTAATTATTCTGTGTTTCTGGCTCTCTACGTTAAAAAAAGGTAATAAATTAAAGCTCTTTAAACGAATCTTTGTTTAACGAATATATGCATATCGAGGTATTTATCGATACAGTCCAAATTTAATTTTGCTTTCTTTAAAATCTCATATGTTGATTATTGTTTATGTCTTCGTTTCTTCCTTTTAGCAACAACTACGAAAGCTCTAACAACTACGAAACCTCCAACAACAACTACCCAAGCTCCAACAACAACTACCGAAGCTCCAACAACAACTACCGAGGCTCCAACAACAACTACCGAGGCTCCAACAACAACTAGCGAGGCTCCAACAACAACTACGAATGCTCCAACAACAACTACCGAAGCTCCAACAACTACCAAAGCTCCAATAGTTGTCGAAGACAATTGCAGAGATCCCAAGGTACTTGTGTCATGTATCACAAAAGAAAAGAGTTTCCTCGGATTCGAAGGGTAAGGCGGTTTTGAAAACCTTACATTATTATGATTAACGTAATAAAATGAATTATCACTCTCCTCATTTATACATTTATGTAGGTAAGAAATTGAAATTTGATAATCATCTTCTCAAACACTATGCTCTGTTTCACATAAAGAATGGCTACAAGTCTCCCTCAAAGAGTTTCTTATTCATCTGTGGCTTATTTCGCTTAACTACGAAAGACAATGAACATTATTTCTACGCCTTAAAATGTATCAATCCTCAACTCGTTAGACCAGTGTCTCGCAAACTTTTTTACTCTGCGGCACACTGAATCTAATTTCTTTTCCCCGCGGCACACTGAATCTAATTTCTTTTCCCCGCGGCACACTGAATCTAATTTTTTTTTCCGCGGCACACCTAAAAAAGAATTTTTGATGGTTACGTAAAAAGAGGAAAATTGAAGTTTCGTTAAATGCATTTTATTTGAAATTTAGATATGAACATATTTCAATGGGATGTATGAGATTGCTTCTGCGAACAAATTTGCATTATTCTTGGCTCAAAAGCTTGATAAATACTTACAAGATTCCAGTTGATAAAATCTGAAAGATTTTTATTAAAGCACGTCGATAGCACGTCGATAACACAAGTCAAGTCAAAATGAAATCTTTGGAATATCTAGTGTCAATTTGAAAATCTCTCGCGGCACACAGTTTGCGAGACACTGTGTTAGACTTACGACAAGGTTTACATCGATAAAGAAAATCCTAGTGTAAAGGAAATTATGCTTCATCATAGACTACAATATTATGCAACTGAAAGCAGAATTCCCAATTTCTCACTTCCATAAACAGCACATAATAATAATAATTTACGTTAGAATAATTATTCCTTTCAGAAGGCGTGAAACTATTTTCTGTGGCGGAGCATTACACCTGCGAGTTGTTCATCTTTGAACTGATTTAGATGTGGCATTTTTTATTGGTTGATGCCCTCTTTAATTTGGTCTGAACAGGTTGGAAACAAACGTTTTGCGATCAAGCCCATTGTCAAACCGTGGAAGTCTTGTTTCCGCAGGAATCGCAAGGAGGAAGTTGTATTTGCTCGGCTCCGCTTAGGTCATTCGTTTATTACACACTCTTTTCTTTTTCGGGCGGACGACGAATCTAAGTGCGAGTTTTGTGACACCATTTTAACCATTAAACATATTTTAATCGCTTGTCCTGCTTTTACCTTAGACAGACGTTTATTTGTTACCTTTCACGATTTTACGGGCGGAGCCTCTTACACTCGACCATCTTTTATCTAATTCTTTTTTTACCATCTGTATTTGCCTTTTTACGATTTACAGGTTATTTTAACAGATTGTAATTTTAAGGATTTGTCTTTTACATCCTATACAACCTGGGTTTTCTACACCTGGGTTGGTTTTACCATTTATATCTTTGTATTTATGTATTTACACCTATTTATTTGTTTTATCCTTTGTTGTCTTGAAAATTAATTTTGGTTGTGGGTTCTGTTTCTTTTACCCTTTTATTCATCTCGTTTGTCGCAGCACTTTGTGTCAGCAGTGTCGTTGGCACTTTTTTGCACACCATGGGCTAAATGGCCAGGTCACATGGACCCCGAAGGCTCAGAGAAGGTTGGGGACCCACTGGAACAGATGTTGGGAGACAGATGGTAGCCTCCTGTCAAGGCCATCCAGCGTGTTCTTTAACGTGCACAGGGTATGGCTCTCCCGCACACGGGGCCACGGCTTAACGTCCCATCCGACGGACGACGGCCTTTCCAAGCCCATCGGTGTCCCATACTGACCGTAGGCAGGGCGGGGAGTTTTGCGGAGATAAATCTCAACGGTGACCCAACTGGGGCTCGAACCGGGGAACTACAGATTACGAACCTGGCGCGCTACCGACTGAGCCACCCCCGTCCCGTGGAATAGAGTATACTGACTGAAACATGTTTGACATGTTTCTCTTTATATAAGCATCATCCAACTATTCTTTTCCATTTTCTTGTTCGATTGAAAACCCTAATGGAGCAGTCACATGGTGACCTTCCTTGCAGAGAGAAATGGTTGGCTATTCCTTAAATTTGTCTGGTCAGCTCTCCGTTACTTTAATGAAAGTTACGTGATCACCTAGCGTTCCAAAGTTATAAAAATTGTTCAACTCTAAATTATGTTCCAGTCAGGAGACAAAGAATCTTGGACTCTATTTATATACCCGAAATTACTAAAAAATATACTGATGAAACAATTACCACATTAGACACCAATAAGTCACCTTGTTGCGATAATGTTTACATTAAACATATTAAATTCAATAAGGAAATAGTACTAAATATCATCAAAAATTATAAATCAGATTAAATTTACTGGGAATATACCTGCTGAGCTCAAAACAGGTATTTTAAGAAGACCTTTTTTTAAAGGAGGTATTTTCTAACTATAGACCAAAAACTATTCTACCTATATTTTCAAAAATAATGGGAAAATATATTTATAATGCTGTACACAATTTTTACTTAAGCAGAACAAAATTAATGAAAATCAATTTGGCTTTTAAAAAGGGAAAAGCACAATTCAACTAACTTTAAAATTGCAAATAACATTAACAAATCATTGAATAATAGAGACAAAATTATAACTATGTTCTTGGATTTACAGAAAACCTTCGATACAAAAATCATAACATTTTACTAAATAAATTGAAAAATTATGGTTTTCGCGGGATAATGTTAGATTGGTGTCGGAATTATTATCAGACAGATACACAATTACTAAATAAAAAATTGTTACATCAAAAAAGTAATCACACCTTATGGAATTCTCCAAGGTTCAATTTTATGTCCTTTATTGTTCCTAGTATACATAAATGATTTGTTCAATGTAAAATTAAAAAGTGCTGTTTATCTATATGCTGACGACATTTTTTAATAAACAATCACAAATATTTAAATGATAGCAGTTCAGAGATTCAAACAGATTGCAATAATATAATTAGTTAGTTAAATCATAATAAAAACTACTTAAATGAGAAAAAAGCAAAATGGTTGATTATACACTCACTAGGATTTAATATTCATCGATACCTCTTTATCAAAACTCGTAATATAAATTGCAAAAAGAAGGATGCTTCTAATTGTGAATCATTATGTAGTTGTCCACTTGTTGAGCAAGTAAATCAAATAAAATACTTAGGAATCATTTTTGATGAATATTTTAGGTAGAATGTTCATATATCCCACATGTGCGAAAATTTGAGATTATCAGCGATAAAATTTCAAAGATTAAAATACGTACTAAATATGGAAACCTGTGTATTATTTCATAACGCAATATGCGAATCGATTTTAAATTTTCGAATAATTGTGCATGGAACAAAACTTCTAACATAAATAAAATAGAAACACTGCAGTCTGTAATAGCTAAAAATATTATTCCGTTTCATCTGCAAAAAACTTATAAAACTTCAATAGATAGATTAAAATTTTTAATCCTTTTATCCTACAGTAATTTATATAAATATAATGTAATAATTAAAAACAATTTTGACGAAACATGCAAACTAAAAATTCAACACAATAAAAATACAAGGCTTCAAAACCAAGACTATTACGAAATGCCTACTTTTCAAAATAATTACGGAAAATGTACCTCCAGATATCAAATATCACTTATATTTAATGTTATCCCAAAAGAAATACTAAATATAGATTCTTTAAGTAGACTGAAAATCGAATTGAAAAGATATTTGGGAATTTCAAATTAGCAGACTATTATGTATTGTGTTTTGTGAATTTATTTGATGTATATCATTTTTATGACTGAATGACTTATATTTAATTTGATTTATTCATTTTCCTGCAGATAAGATATTTAGCTTTGCGGACCAAATGGTAAATAAACCGTATTATTTATTATTTATGAAAAAAAATCTTATTCTTAAAAGAAATTAAAGTGAGATTTGATGTGTAGTGGATGATACAACACGACCTATGACAACTAGTACCGATGTACAGTACCATTGCATGCCGCCAGGGGTAGAAATACCCAATTACAATCAATTTATTGTCAACTGATCCCTGTTTGGAATTCAGAAATTATCCCGAATTTCAGAATTGAGGGGTAATTGCAACTAAATTTTGCTTCATTGGGTCATTTAATGCAGTTTTACACTCTTGTGCAATTGTTGAAATACCTTTTGGAAAATAACCTACATTTTGCTCCTCCAATTTTTCATTATCTTCATAATCATCAGTTTATAATAAAATAATGTTACAAACAGCATATATTTGTAATACTCTTATTAACCCAAGAGCTTCTAAGCTCATGTAGGTTAACTTACAGATTATTTAAATACATCATTTTGGCAACAATGACACTCAACTTTACATGAAGAAAAAAAATATACAAAAAAATGCAGAATTTATAAAAACGATTTAAAGTTCTGAAAACAGGCTGTCAGCATTAGTAATGCTCTTTAGATAATTAGCAGTGAGAGATCTGAAATGCATAAAATTAGTTTCATTTTCAATATTATAATCGGTAAAGAATTAAAAATTTTAGCGGCCAAATAATCAAAATGTTTGTGCATAATTTATTTTTCTGTAAGTGGCAACAGAAACCTTTTCCCCCATCATCTCGCATATAATAATTTGTATAATGTAACACTGCATTGCTGTTTTCAAAGAAGTAATTTGATGTTCTATAGACAAATAAGTGTCTCAGTGGAAATATACCTGAAATGGTATACTTGCAAAAGATGTTAACAGTGTTATATATATTTGGTAATATTTGAAATATAAATTTATTTTGCATTGAGATTAGACTCCTTAATGATGAAATGTATGTTCCTCCCCAACTTGTAATACCATACAGTATAGCAGACTGGACCCAAGATTTGTATAACATTATTAACATTTTATTCCTGAGGATTTTTTTTAAATAATAAAATTTATATAACATCTAAGTGTGTTTGTCAGTTTTCCAATATGCATTTTCCAACTTAGGGAGATATCATTATAAACGCCTAGGTAGAGTAGACTTTGAACCTGTTCAATTTCTTCACAGCAACAAGCTGAGTAATTATTGCATGAAAAGTTATGCAATTTTTATTTAATCAAATTTGGATTGTATTATTTCTTTTTTAGGTTAAATAGAATATATTTAGTCTTTTTCGAATTTAAATGTAACCCATTTAAATCCAACCATTTCATCACACATTTTAATAATTCATCATTTAATGATCAAGAAATTTCTTTTTATTTCATGTAAAGAAAATGTTTGAAATTTTACATAGATTGATGCTAATTTTCATCATTTTTACTTTAAGGATCAACCCACTATTCACGGATACAAATGCCAAGGAAAAGTGCAGAACTTATCCAGCAGATATTTTTACAACCACCAATGTTCAATTTCTGATGGCCCCTTTCAATGGACCCACTAAATGCCCAGACCAATATCTTCTAACAGGTATTGATATCATTTATTTTTACGACCAATCATCTTACTTTCCTGATGGGCCCTTTTCAATTGACCCACTAAATGCCCAGACCAATATCTTCTAATAGGTATTGATATCATTTATTTTTACGATCAATCCTCTTACTTTCCTGATGGGCCCTTTTCAATGGACCCACTAAATGCCCAGACCAATATCTTCTAATAGGTATTGATATCATTTATTTTTACGATCAATCCTCTTACTTTCCTGATGGCCCCTTTCAATGGACCCACTAAATGCCCAGACATTGGTCTGGACATTTAATAATAATTTGCACATCTTATTTTTACTACCAATGTATATATGTATTTACGTGTAGATATATACTATATGTATGCATGTATTACGTATATGTATGTATATGTGCACGCAGGTATGTATACCAAGTTCTCTTATTGTTCCCCACTAAATATGGCCGTTTTCTATCAAGAAGACAGATGGTTATCTCATTTCTGTGAAAAATAATGCGGTAAGAAAGTGATGAAACTAAATTGAAATGAAAAGAACGGTACATAGAGCAACGCGATTATTAACAGTTTACCTCTAAAGAGTTTCCGAAGGGGGGGATCCGAACCCCCATCCCCCCGAAAAACCTGCCGTCTTATATTACATCTCAAACTTATCTACCTGCTTTGAAATCCAAAACAGTTGTCTTTGTATAATTTTTATTTTAGCCCCATAGGGTATGTTGTCCGACACTAAATATAGATTAAACCAAAACAGCTATAAAATCCCATTATATATAGAGGGTGTCTCAAAAATATAGTTACAAACCTTTAGGGTAGGTAGATAACATCTAAAGGAATGAGAATTGCATAGGAACTCATAACCGGAAACGTCATGGGAAATGGTAGCAGAGTTACAAGATCTGAAAGGACACAAGACAGTGATTAATGGGAAAACATTTATTGGACATAATTATTACAAATGGCGTACTAGATGATACATTTCATAATGTTACAGCTCTTAATGACCCATCATCGCACAAATTTTGATGCGCACGCGCAAACAAACGGTGGCCCGGTACATGTCTGTGTGGGAAGCGTTCTTGATACATTTGTTGAGCGGCTCGTCCGTTGCCCTCAGCTATTCCATACACTAAGTGCATGTCTGCCAGCTCCCTGTTCGAATACATTTGCATGCTCTTCGTAAGCCGACTACCGCCGTAACCATCGAGACTCAAGGCTTTTTACGGCCTTTTCACTGGTGACGTCACACGTTCTGACGTCAGCCTTCGTGGATCTAGCATCTTGACTCCCCGTAGCTGCTGGTTACGAGCTGCTTGTGTGTGTTGGCGGGATTTTCCAAATCTTTGAAGTGGCGTTTATATTTTTCTGTGATAAAATTTTCACTTGTGAATCAGTTTTCGAAGAAATGCCTCATCCTTGTTCTGTTCCCGGCTGTAGAGGCAACTATAAAAATTCAAGAAAAGTTCGCGTTTACAGTTTTCCCCAGGATGAAGAATTGTACAGAAAATGGCTTCTGTCAACAAGAAGAGAAAACTTCACAGTAACAAAATTTAGCAAGGTATGTCAATTTTTTTTGCCTTTTTAAAATAGCAAGTATACTTGTGATAAAATTTTGAGATTGCTGAAATCCTAGCAAAATTGCAATGTTTGGCAAGAGTATATAAAATGGTTTGAATAATAATTGTGAAGAGTATATTGTGCCATACATTCATGTAAGTTAACTGCTATACGTACGGTGTCCATATTTTTTTGGAGAAAATAAAGGACGATCAGAAATTGTTTTATAATAAAAAAAAGCAGGTTGCGTTTATTTGTTTCACTAAAACTAAAAAGCTTTGTAACATTTATTATAAAATATAAGCACATACGTAGCATTTTAAACAATCATATTATTACTTAAAAAATTTAATTTTGATACTTTTCACAAGACTGAACTTTTTTAATAAATCAGGTTTGTGCTTTAAAAATTCATAAAACTGTAGCAATTCATGTCAAAGTTGCATTTGGTATAAATGCACGCTTTCAATGTTTCGATTTTTAATTTGGTTTTTTCACTGGTCCACATATTGTTTGCTAATCAAAATACTCATTCAGTGGGGTCATTAGATCCAGGGACACAAGCAAAATTCAACGTTTTTTTAAAATGTTTTTAAAAGATATGTATTTATCTGCGAAATATTAAAAAATTTCAACCCATCTACTGCGCTCCAATATTCAGTTTACTGTATTAATTCAGTCGTCCCGTGGCCGAGTGGTTAGCACGCTTGGCTACTGATCTAAGGGACCTGGGTTCGAGCCCCGGATTAAGGCATGGATGTATGTGTCGTTTTTCTGCTGAGGTCCTGCAATCCTCTCAGACTTTCTACTATGGCATATAAACTGACAGGCTCCTGTCAGACCTCTGTGGCAAGCAGCTGCTTGAGGGGGTATTTATTTATATTAATTCACAAAAAAAGGACAAAATGGCCATTTTAGAAAAAAATAAATCTAAAGGACAGAGCAGTGAAATAAAGGACGTATGATCACCGTAGCTATACGTTTAGTCACAATTAGTTTATTTATCCTTCCTATTTGCATCGTGGTTGTTTTTTGCTGAAGGAGGGTATTGAATATGAGTTTTTTATTTAGTTATGTGAAATATAGGTTTCAAAAATAGTGACCACAAACCAACATATGTTATAGAGTACAGAGCATTAGTCACTCATTAATAGTTTGGATGACATGTAAATTTAAGGTTTATTTTCATAATATCCTTGGGAAATATCAGGAATGAACTATGCATCTAGAAACCCACATCTCTTAACTTTTACTTGAAAGTGTCTCAGGTTTCTGCAAATCTGATTTTCACATTTCCTCAATTTTAATGTTTTAGTTAGTTTTAATCATTTTCAAGAGAACTGGTTATATACCATTCATTAGTTAATGTTTGAATGCCGTAGTCGTCAGGTAAAATTTGTGCATTATGAATAAATAATGAATGCCTGTGTAACATAAATTATGTAGTGATTGATCATTTCACCTAAAAATATACATAACATAACAGAATTGTTTAGATACAGAAATCATAGAGGTGAAAAAGGCAAATTATTATTGACCACGAAATTTTTTACTAAATTATTATGTCAAATGTAAAATATGTCTCAAATTAGGTTTCTGCGAGATATAGAAAGTTTCTAGTATTAGTGTTTCATTAAACAAATACCATAAATACTGTAGGAATAAACTAATGCATAATACAAATTCATCATTGTGTTATATTTGTAATTCAAGATATATTTGAATGCATCCAATATTTTTTGCAATTATTCAACTCACTTGAACAATACAATTCAAGTTTGCATCTCTTGAAACACAGAGAAACTTTATTTGTTGACATATTTGGACTTTTGACCATTTACAATAATTTTTACTTTTCTTACTATCTTTGTAAAATACAAACATACATACATATACACATACAAAATCCCCATGCAGCCATGGACTATGGAGGTCCAACCAGACTGTGTAATTTTCTACACCAGATTTCTCTTTTGAGCTACAGCTGCTGCATTTGGCCACTCTAGACCAATCCTAGCAAGGTCCTGTTTAACATTGTCTGCTCATTGCATCCTAGGTGTTCCCCTTTTTCTGATACCTTAGGTACACTGTTCATGATTTCTAAAGTTAGTTATGGTGGCGAAACATGACAAAGTGTCATGTTTCGCCACCATAACTAACCTTAGAAAGAACCAAACTATTATACAGCCTAAATTTAGTCTTTAGGTGTATACGCCTATTTTTCCATACTCTTTGCCAATCTGCAGCTATGCATACGGGCAACATGGCCACACCAACGCAGTCTCTCTCTCTCTGCACAATATGCTGCTCAAAGGAGGTTGATGACTCCTTCTTCTAACCTCATCATTGCTTTCAAAATCAAACCACGTAATGCCCAAGATACTGCGTAAGCATCTAGAATCAAGGCATCAAGTTTCTTGTTATCCTGCTAACAAAGTGTCATGTTTCGCCACCATAACTAACCTTAGAAAGAATCAAACTATTATACAGCCTAATTTTAGTCTTTAGGTGTATACGCCTATTTTTCCATACTCTCCATAGATTCTTAAAAATCCCAGCAGCAATCCCTGTTCTTCTATTTATCTCATACCGCACATCACCAGTATCTGTTACATAGCTCCCAAACTAATTAAACTGAGACACTTGCTCAATAGTACAGCCATTCAAAGCCTCTGAAGCACCATCTGCCTGATCAATTTTCATCACTTTAATTTTTTCTCTGTTTATCACCAAACCTACTCTTATTACCAGTCTCATCAACAGCCCTAATGAATGAATTCATCTCATCAACATCAGTAGCCAACAGTGCTAAATCATCTGCATAATCTAAATCAGATATTTTGAAATCTCTAGACCATTTAAGGCCAAAATCTTTCCCTTGCAATGAATTTCGCATTACATAATCAATAACTAAAGAGAAAAGGCCCTGTCTCTTTCTTCCCACATAAAACGTTAACAATCTGGTACAATCCTCTGCTGTTGTGCTGTCTAACTGCTTCCCCTGCTTTGTCAGCCAAGCTATCAAACCAAAGATTCTTATCAGTTGTTAACTGATCCTTTATATGTTTATTAAGCTCGTTGTAATGCCTTCTGTTAGGGCTAGTAGGGTGTTTATTCACATTAATCCTGCACTTCCTTCTTTCAGAAATAATTTCCATAGCCTTATTCACTCAAACAATTTTGTTTCCTCTGTTCCTTTTTACCCAAAAGAGTACTATTGGTTTCAAGAAAAGCTTGTTTAAACTGATCCCATTCTTTTTCAACTTCAGCAGTAAGCAAACCACGATTGTCATAATGACTAAGTAGCCTATCATGGTATGCTTTGGTTATATCTGGATCTTTTAGACCTTCAGTTTTGAAGGTAATTTTCTTAACCTTAGCACAACATTTCTTAAGCTTCAGCTGCAAGACACTTGACCAATGGTCAGACCTAATTTCTGCTCCCCTGTATGATCTGGTATTCCTAACTGAACTAGCCCATTTGCTGTTAATTAAAATGTAATCTATCATATTCCTGTGCAACCCATCAGGTGAAACCCACGTATATTTATAAATGCCCCGATGTTTGTAGTATGTGTTAGTTATTCATAAACCAATTTCTCCATTGCCATTGAAACTACCAATGCCAAAGGGACCTAAAACTTCTGCCCAAAGGTCAGAGTCAGTATCAACTTTAGCACTGAAGTCACCTAGTACAAGAGAAATATCTCCTTTCTTCACAGAATTCAAAATATCCTGAGGCTTGTAAAACATATTCTTCTTGTTCTCATCAGCGTCATCTGTGGGGGCATAACAGCAGATGGCATTCAAGTTTTTAATTTTTGTTTTAAATTTTGCTATAACTGGAATAACACAACAGTGTTGCAGATTAAGCTTAATTGATCAGCAACAATCAGACAAAAAAAACTTTAACATATAAAGCACAACACACTTAATGGTGTTCATCTTTCTCTTCTCTAGGTTTGTGAATTACACTTCAAAAAGAGTGATTTTCAAAGATGTTCAAGTGCATTCGGTGAGAAAACTGGTAAGACGGTTACTGTGCAATTGAAAGTCCCCAGACTAATTCCTGGTAGCATTCCGTCAAAACTCCCAAATTTACCAGCATATCTCTCTGCTACTCCTACATCCAGCAGAGAAAGTCCTGAAAGCAAAAGCAAACAACGTGAAGAATCTTCACTCAAAAAAGCACTAGAATCTAGTGCAAGAGAAAAAGCTGAATATGACACTCAAAGAACATTTTTATCAATTCGTGATCTATTTTCCAAAGTGCACTTCATAGACGTTCACACATGGACTGTATTATGTAAAAATGATTTGCTTTTGATATTAAATATTGTAAGTGATCCAGCTCCTATAGTAAAATTTTCTGTTGTTGTTAATTCTGAGCTTATGGTGAGAGCATGTGAAAAAGATAATGAGCAATTCAAAGTTGGAAAATATACTTTTCCTTTAAAAAACAGTCATATTGATGTTTTAAATCACCTTTTAAATTGTTTAATAAAAGTTAAAACTCCTGAAAGTAATATTAGACATAGTATTGATTTAATGTGTAATATTTTGAAAGTACTTCGCACATCTGATGAAAGTAATAACAATCATTTAAAATTCATTGAGGAACAGTTGATACTATTTGGGTTAAATAAGTGTGGTTCAAGGTATTCATCAGATATGATGATTTTTGCATCACTCTTTTTTAGCATGGCTCCTCATGCATATAATTTTGTCAGAGAAAGTGGACACATTAAATTACCACATCCTAGTACAATTCGACGCATTTGTCTTCGGTTTAATGTCAATCCTGCTATAGAGAAAGTAGATTCAAAATTTTTATCATATGTCAGGCAGAAATAATCTTTTTTGAGTGATACAGATAAAAAGGTGATTTTAATGCTTGATGAAATTCATCTCAAACAGTATTTGGATTACAAATGTGGTAACCTTGTTGGTCTGTCATCTGACACACAAAACATGGCAACCAGTGTCCATGTATTTATGATAACTAGTTTGCTTTCCAACTATAAAGATGCAGTTCATATATTACCAGCCAAAACAATAAATGCTGATATTCTTTACAGTATTATTAAAAAAAATTATCATTGGTTTGGAAGAGATTGTTTTTTCTTTGTGATATGTGCCATAGCTGACAATAATTCTATCAATCGTAAGAATATGTCATTATGTCTTTCTCCCCCTAATGTTCAAATTGTATATCCTCATCCATAAGATAAATCAAGACCTTTATTTTTTCTTACTGACCCAGTTCATTTGTTGATGTGTATCAGAAATAACTGGCTGAATCAAAAAATGTTGAAAAATGCATGTACTATCCACACTTTGTAAATAATGGAAATAGTATTTCATCATTCAAAACTGCATCCTTATCAACCCTTAAAGAACTGCATAAAATTGAAGCAAACTCATTGTTAAAATATGGATTTAATATGTCGTATAAAGCTTTGAAACCAAGTAATCTTGAGAGACAAAATGTTAAATTAGTCTTAAATATTTTTAATGATTTTGTAGTTAATGGACTTTTAGAAATAGGAGAAAAGCACAAATTGTTACATTACCAAGATACATCAGATTTCATTAAGATTATTTTAACATGGTGGCATATTGTAAATGTAAAATCACCTTTTAAATGTGAACACTTGAGTAACAAACACCAAATGCCATTAACGTGTTCAGAGTCAGATGAAAATGTCTCATTTCTGAATTCTTTCCTGAATAAATGTATGCGTCATTTTTCTGCTGAGGTCCTGCCATCCTCTCAGACCTTCTACTATAGCATATAAACTAACAGGCTCCTGTCAGACCTCTGTGGCAAGCAGCTGCTTGAGGGGGTATTTATTTTACTTTATTGTTGGCTAGATAAATGGGAGCAGATGAGTTGCACAACTGGTATGCTAACGAAAGAAACCCATTCTGCATTAAGACTTAGTACGTATTCATTGCTTGAAATTGCTTCATATTGTACAGTCGCTCAAAAAAGTATCCGAACACTATGGTTGATTAAAAAAATTCAGAAAAAATATCTGAAATTAGTGATCTGCCAACCTTCGTGTCATGTGACACGAAGGTTGGCAGATCACTAATTTCTAAAAAAACGTTGCCAGATATTTTTTCTGAATTTTTTTAATCAACCATAGTGTTCGGATACTTTTTTGAGCGGCTGTACCTCTGAACTTAAATTAAAATATATTTTGCCAGGTAAGTTTCAAACTGATAACTTAGAGAGTCGTTTCGGCCTCTACAGGCAGTTAGCTGGAAGCCAATATAATATAAGTGTACGTCAATTATTTGAATGTGAAACAAAATTAAGAGTGCAGTCACTGTTGAAACTTCCCACTAAGTCAAGTGGCAAAATTAAAATAACTGATTTGGATTTTAAAGATGATTTTAAGGAAATGAATTTTACGTCTATTAGTTTAAAGTTTAATATTACAGTGCTTCCTTCAGATTTGTCTGATTGTGATAACTCTCTTCCTGTAATTGCATATATAGCAGGTTATTGTGTATTTTCATTTTTGAAAAGTTTGAAATGTGACCATTGTAAACATTTATTATTACTTGATAAAAAAGTAGAATTGGATGCAAAATTTAAGTACGTATTTACAAAAACTTGATAGAGGCAGTCTTTTCTGTCCAAATGAGATAGTAATTAATGTTGTATTGTTAAATTATATTACTATGAAAAAATTGTGTACTGAATTTGAACAAGAATTTATGGAAATGGCAAATCAAAGAAATGTTGTTACTTTAATCACAACCAGTCTTTTACATGATGCAGAATTACTTGATTATCACACAAGTTGTGAATTTGGCCACTGTATTGGAAAAACTCTAGAAATGATTATTTGGTGTTCAACCAATATATTTTTAGACAATTTTTGCAAGGTTAAAAATGATTGTTTGTTAGAGAATTTGGGAAATAAGAAAAATGTCTTAGTGCCAAAAAAAGAAAGTTGTCTACCCTCAATAAATAGTATCCACAGAGTTAACTGTTGGCTTTGAAGTTAATAGTTTTGTGACAAACAGTTTTTCTGGCATGTGGGATTTGAACCATATCTCTCCAGGTATATGCCACAGTATTCTAAGACCATTAAACTAATAAATTATATTAGTGGGGAAAAAAAGTAGAGCCGTGTTAGTTTAGTGGTCTTACACCACTGGCTTATATCTGGAAAGATGTATGCCTAAATGATATAATCTTTCTTTACCAGGCTGCATAGAATTATATTTTTAACAATCGAAGATTGATTAGAGACTATTTTCTTTACATTTGGGAGATTAGTTGAGCGATATACGTATTATCAAATCTTAAGTCAATGGATTTACAGGTAGCTTTGTAAACCAAAATGTGTATGTAAATTGTAGTTTGTAAAGTTTAGATGCACTTTTCCTGCTAGTTTTTGAATATGTATTCCATCGAAAGGTATCCATGTCCTATAAATTCAGTCTAATCACTAAGAAAAAGTATTTCAATTAAATCATAGCTGCAATTGTTTCAGTTAAACCTATTCGAGTATATCATTAATTTGTAGTTCAGATTTGTCAATAAAATTGTTCTGAAGAATTTTTGTGCGTTTTTTTTTTTCCTTTTAATATAACACAGTAATTTTCCATAGCAATTTATATGTCACGATTATATTATAAATGGTACAAAAAACTGTATCAGTTATTGACAGCATTTATCAGGAAAAATATGTGAAGGAAATGATTTTATTTTTGTTAATATATTACCGAGTAATTTTTCGCATTATACCTTATTTTTAAACATATTGTGTCATTGTAATTATATGTAGAACCGATTATGACGCTCCTGGTAATTTATATATCGTTATACATGTTCAGAGAACATTAAACGATGAATACTCTGCATTTTCAGTCATCAATAGCACAACTACAAATTAAGATCTATTTTAGTCTGAACGTCTTCCTTATTTGAAGGTTTGTCATAGAAATATTACACTAATGTACATATATACAATATAATCATACTATGTCAATTAGTTTTTGAGCACAGTGTCAAACAAAAATGCCCACCGACCTTATAAAAAAGTAAATGCTCGATTTGCGACGGTAGCACTACGTATGCAGGAAGCACTGTAGATCCACCGGATGTGACGTCACTTTATACTGCAAAAGCCTTGAGTCTCGAAGGTTACGCTACCGCTCGAATGAGGAAATCCGAAATTTCCCCTCTAGCGCACTGATGAACAGCGCCACCTATTGACTTATGGTGGTGTTTCCGATTATGGGTTCCTATGCAATTCTCATTCCTTTAGATGTTATCTACCTCCCCTAAAAGTTTGTACCTATATTTTTGAGACACCCTGTATATATTGAAGATCATTTTAATCGTTCCTGTTCTGTGGAATATTTTAGTAATCGGGAAATCTTACTCAAGTCTTACCAGATCCCCACCTCTAAATAGAGTAGGCTCCCCGATAGTGTAGATCAGTGGTTCTCAACCTTTTATGCTTCACGTGCCCCCTGGAAATGTGTATGTAACTGGCGTGCCCTTTGTATAGATAGATAAAACTATAGTTATAGTATTGTAATGGGAATAAAATGAAACACACATATATATAACATATCTAGAGAAGTTTGAGCTCTCACGGCGTACCCCAAAAATTTTTACTGCGTACTCCCAAGGGGTACGCGTACCCTACGTTGAGAACCCGTAGTGTAGAGTAGTGGTTCTCAACATTCTATGCTTCCCGTACCCCCTGGAAATGTGTATGTAACTGGCGTGCCCTTTGTATAGATAGATAAAACTATAGTTATAGTATAACAATGAGAATAAAATGAAACATATATATATATACACATTAAATTTTGTATTCAGAAATCACATATATCGATAAACACAAAAAATGACATAAACAATTTAACAAATCTTATAAAATTATAAACATTTTACTGGGCAATTAGTGAAATGGACTTGTTTACTAGATCTAGTGAATTTTGAGCTCTCACGGTGCACCCCAAAAAATTTTACCTCGTATCACCAAGGAGTATGTGTACCCCACATTGAGAACCCCTAGTGTTTGTAGGGGTGGGGATGGCTCAGTCGGTAGCGCGCCAGGCTCGTAATCTGTAGTTCCCGGGTTCGAGCCCCAGCTGGGTCAGCGTTGAGATTTATCTCCGCAAAATTCCCTGCCCTGCCCACGGTCAGTAGGGGACACCGATGGGCTTGGAAAGGCCGCCGTCCGTCGGATGGGAAGTTAAACCGTGGCCTCGTGTGCGGGAGAGCCATACCCTGTACACGTTAAAGAACACGCTGGATGGCCTTGACTGGGGGGCTACCATCTGTCTCCCAACAACTGTTCCATTGGGTCCCCTCCCCCAACTTTCTCTGAGCCTTCGGATCCATGTGACCTGGCCATTTAGCCCATGGTGTGCAAAAAAGTGCCGCTCAGAGGTAAAACAACCCAACCCAACCTAGTGTTTGTTCCTCGAGCTACTCTGGTCATAGATCTAGAGAAAAAAATCCGAAATTTGACCTCGACGTGTTCTTCACGGTCAAATGGTGGTCACGTAGAGATTAAACATTGGTCTACTAGAAACGTGAAAATTGCTGTGGGGGTGGGGAGTCAACTTCAAAGGTCAAAGGCGAAATTTAGATCTACCAGTGCTAGATAGCTAAAAATTGGTTCCTGGAGGAAGTTTGAGTTATAGATCTGAAAAATGTGAAATTTTGGAGGCAATGGGTCCTTCGAGGTCAAAGGGCAAATATAACTCTACTGGTATTAGAGAACTAAAAATTGGTGCTTGGGGGGTATTTTGGGCCGTAGATCTCAGAAACTGTGTAAAATTTAGGATGCAATAGGTCCTTCTAGGTCAAAGGGAAAATTTCAATATACCGGTGCTGGAGAGCTAAATATAGAGCTATTTCAGACAGTAGAACTCGGGAATAAGAGGAATGTTCAGATCCGGTGTTGGTTTCAAGATGAAATAGGGGTCAGAGTGACAGGCTAGAAATCAAGGGGTGCCGAAAACACCGATTGATTTGAAGTATTAGATAAACCTACTTTCTGACTGACTCTTATGTGAAGTGGATGTTTAGAAATCTAAGTGTTAATATGCAATTTCTTTTTCTTTCTAATTCAGTCATGCAAATTTGCTTTGAGGCACCCCAACTCAAGTATCTGGAAATTTGGTGTAGTGAACTGAGTGATATCTACAAACTGGAAGATGACCAGGTGATGCGAAATCAACCCGAACTTAACAAAGTAGGGTGTCTAACGGATGATAGAGGAATGCGATCCATTGAACTGATCGCTCAAGACGGAAACATTATCGTTGAAATCGTATGCCCACGAATTGTGGCGAAATAGAAAGAAACTATGAAGATTTATAAATAAGTAGCAAACGACGATTTCAATTTTTTTAAAACTTCTGCATGAGCTTTTTTTAATCACGTGTGTTAAACGTTGTTATCACGTGTGTTTTTTTAATCACGTGTGTGAGATAATCTCTTTCTATCAAGTGCAAATTAATGTTGTTTTTAGAATTATTTGTGCATTTAGAATTTATTTGTAGGCATGCATTACAATAAAAATTAAACAAATAATATTACTGAGGAATTTTTCTGCATTGGTCGAAAATAATTAGATAGATCGTTTAAAGGAGAAGTGAAAAAGTCCAAAATAAATATCCCTCAAGCAGCTGCTTGTCACAGAGGTCTGGAAGTTCTATACGCCATAGTAGAAAGTCTGTGAGGATGGCAGGGCCTCAGCAGGAAAACAACACAAAAATCCATTCCTTACCTGGGGCTCGAGGCAGGTCCCTTAGATTGGATTGTTTCACCTCTGAGCGGCACTTTTTTGCATACCATGGGCTAAATGGCCAGGTCACATGGACCCCGAAGGATCAGAGAAGGTTGGGGGACAGATGGAACAGCTGTTGGGAGACAGATGGTAGCCTCCCGTGAAGGCCATCCAGCGTATTCTTTAACGTGCACAGGGTATGGCTCTCCCGCACACGGGGCCACGGCTTAACGTCCATCCGACGGACGGCGGCCTTTCCAAGCCCATCGGTGTCCCCTACTGACCGTGGGCAGGGCGGGGAATTTTGCGGAGATAAATCTCAACGCTGACCCAGCTGGGACTCGAACCTGGGAACTACAGATTACGAGCCTGGCGCGCTACCGACTGAGCCACCACCGCCCCCTTGATATCTGATCAACGTCTGTAACTTTCAATGCGATACTCGCCCCTGATTATCAGGAACATCTTCAGCCTTCCTGCACCCCCTAGGCAAAAGTAAAATATGGGACCCCATTAAAATTATTTTAAGGGCTATGATTAAATGGAATAATGAAGATTCCCCCCTCCGAATATCGTGGGTCCCCAGCATTTGTCTACTTTGCCAATGGCAAAAGATGGCCTTGATAATTCTGATGTTCATGGATTCTTTTCTGTATGTACCTTTTTTCCCCTTCGTGAGGACACAAAGATCACTCAATTCACCTTTCATTTGAATGATTTTTATGAACTTGTGTGTGCTTTATAAATGATTTAAATCCACAATTGGAGAAATTGTTACTGTATAAATATGACTATATAAATAAAATGAACAATTAACATTCATATATGAAAACATATTAATAATAAGTAAAATCATTTAAAACTGGCAAAAATTATAATATTTTATTTCAGATTCTATTAAAATTATCTGTATATTTTGCAGTAAAGTTTAATATAAAGGTTAAATGATTTAACAATAATAAAAACTTCACTGTTTCTGTTAACTTTTTCCAACTTAAATGACGCCTCAAATATTGAAGGAATGGTGTTGAAATTCATAATATATTAAATTTTATTGAAATCATTAATTTATCATCAGTTCCATTTTTCCCTAAAGAACTTATTTGCGAAATTACTGAGCTGTAAATCTTGTTACCCTGTCCCATGTGCGGGAGAACCATACGCTGTTCACGTTAAAGAACACGCTGGATGGCCTTGACGGGAGGCTACCATCTGTCTCCCAACAGCTGTTCCACTGGGTCCCCTCCCCCAACCTTCTCTGAGCCTTCGGGGTCCATGTGACCTGACCATTTAGCCCATGGTGTGCAAAAAAATGCCGCTCAGAGGTAAAACAACCCAACGTTAAAAAACACACTGGATGGCCTTGACGAGAGGCTACCACCTGTCTCCCAACAGCTGTTCCAGTGGGTCCCCTCCCCCAACCTTCTCTGAGCCTTCGGGGTCCATGTGACCTGGCCCATGGTGTGCAAAAAAGTGCTGCTAAGAGGTAAAACAACCCAACCCAACCCTTGTTGCCTCTACTAGCAACAGGATGTTCCTAATAAAATGGCCACTGATTTGTCTTTTGTTTCTTGTCTCACCATTCTAATTCGTTGTCAAAGGAAATGTTTTTATTTGTATAGCCTAACTACCGAGTAATTCATTCAAATATATAGTACTGAAACATTCAATTCGTGATAAACTTCATGTTCTTAGGTTCTGTTATACATTTTTGATGCTTGCTAGACCAGAAAGTATCATCGAGTGTCTGTTAAGTTCCCAAAAAAGTGAACGTTGCTCTTAGCACCCAAAACGATAACAAAAGATTTATTAATACTTTATGTTCCGTGAATCATTAAAAAATAGCTGTATTTCGTTGTTTCATTTTCTGCTTAGCTTCATCTAAGACAACAATTGCACGCATCCTTCTTGTATAGACAATGGCAAAAATAGTTTTTTGTCGTTGGTCCACAGAAGCTTTGTTGTTGTACCTCTAAGCGGCAGTTTTTTGTACACCATGGGCTAAATGGCCAGGTCACATGGACGCCGAAGGCTCAGAGAAGGTTGGGGGAGGGGACCCACTGGAACAGCTGTTGGGAGACAGATGGTAGCCTCCCGTCAAGGCCATCCAGCGTGTCCTTTAACGTGCACAGGTTATGGCTCTCCCGCGCACGGGGCCACGGCTTAACGTCCCATCCGACGGACGGCGGCCTTTCCAAGCCCATCGGTGTCCCCTACTGACCGTGGGCAAGGCGGGGAATTTTACGGAGATAAATCTCAACGCTGACCCAGCTGGGACTCGAACCTGGGAACTACAGATTACGAGCCTGGCGCGCTACCGACTGAGTAACCCCCGCCCCTAACCCAGAAGGCTCAGAGAAGGTTGGGGGAGGGAACACACTGGAACAGCTGTTGGGCGACAGATAGTAGCCTCCCGTCAAGGCCGTCCAGCATGTTTCTTAACGCGCACAGGGTATGGCTCTCCCGCACACGGAGCCATGGCTTAACGTCCCATCCGACGGACGGCAGCCTTTCCAAGCCCATCGGTGTCCCCTACTGACCGTGGGCAGGGCGGGGAGTTTTGCGGAGATAAGTCTCAACGCTGACCCGGCTGGGACTCGAACCTGGGAACTACAGATTACGAGCCTGGCAAGCTACCGACTGAGCCACCCCCCACCCAATCGGCCATAGGACGATGTTTAAACAGAAAGGGCAATTTTTATACGACAAAAGGATAAAATGTAATTAAATGATTCTAACTGAGAATATTTGAGGCTAGATGGTTTGACGCTTGTCATGTAATCAAAGGGGCTCTGGTTGGAGCCCCGGAGAAGAAATGGATTTTTCTTGCTTTGTCTTTCTGCTGAGATGTCTCCTACCTCAGTGTTTCCCAACCTGTGGTCCGTGACTGCGGTGCCAAAAATATTAAATTTTTCATCTTTAATCTAATTTTGCATCACCGCTGCCGACTACTGAGCATAGAGGGCGGGGGTGTGGCTCAGTCGGTAGCGCGCCAGGCTTGTAATCTGTAGTTCCCAGGTTCGAGTCCCAGCTGGGTCAGCGTTGAGATTTATCTCCACAAAATTCTCCGCCCTGCCCACGGTCAGTATGGGACACCGATTAGCATGGAAAGGCCGCCATCCGTCGGATTGGACGTTAAGCCGTTACGCGGTGTGCGGGTGAGACATAACTTGTGCACATTAAATAACACACTGGATGGCCTAGACGGGAGGCTACCATCTGTCTCCCAACAGCTGTTCCAGTGGGTCCCCTCCCCCAACCTTCTCTGAGCCTTCGGGGTCCATGTGACAGCCCATGGTGTACTAATATATGCCGCTCAGAGGTAAAACAACCCAACCCAACCCAGCTGGGCCTATCTCCGCAAAATTCCCCGCCCTCCCCACGGTCAGTAGGGAACACCGATGGGCTTAGAAAGGCCGCCGTCCGTCGGATGGAACATTAAGCCGTGGCACCGTGTGTGGGTGAACCATGCCCTGCGCACGTTAAAGAACACGCTGGATGGCCTTGATGGGTGGCTACCATCTGTCTCCTAACAGCTGTTCCAGTGGGTCCCCTCCCCCAACCTTCTTTGAGCCTTAGGGATCCTTGTGACCTGGCCATTTAGCCCACGGTGTGCAAAAAAGTGCAGATCAAAGATAAAACAACCCAACAACCCAACTCAGTCAAAATTTAAATAAAATTTCTTAAAAATATAAATAAAAAACACCATTTTATTCCACAATTATCCGCCATGAGATATATTTCATTTAAATTGCACTTTAATAACATTTAAACTAGTTTAATGAATAGGAATGAATTTCCTACCACCAAAATGATCGTCGTTAGCAAGGTAGGGTGGGATCACAGTTTGCTTCTCAATGCACTATTTAATGGGATCACAGTTTGATTCTCAATGCACTATTTAATGGGATCACAGTTTGCTTCTCAATGCACTATTTAATGGGATCACAGTTTGATTCTCAATGCACTATTTAATGGGATCACAGTTTGCTTCTCAATGCACTATTTAATGGGATCACAGTTTGATTCTCAATGCACTATTTAATGGGATTACAGTTTGATTCTCAATGCACTATTTAATGGGATCACAGTTTGCTTCTCAATGCACTATTTAATGGGATCACAGTTTGCTTCTCAATGCACTATTTAATGGGATCACAGTTTGATTCTCAATGCACTATTTAATGGGATCACAGTTTGCTTCTCAATGCACTATTTAATGGGATCACAGTTTGATTCTCAATGCACTATTTAATGGGATCACAGTTTGATTCTCAATGCACTATTTAATGGGATCACAGTTTGATTCTCAATGCACTATTTAATGGGATAACAGTTTGCTTCTCAATGCACTATTTAATGGGGCGGGGGTGGCTCAGTCGGTAGCGCGTCAGGCTCGTAATCTGTAGTTCCCAGGTTCGAGTCCCAGCTGGGTCAGCGTTGAGATTTATCTCCGCAAAAATTCCCCGCCCTGCTCACGGTCAGTAGGGGACACCGATGGGCTTGGAAAGGCCGCCGTCCGTCGGATGGGACGTTAAGCCGTGGCCCGTGTGCGGGAGAGCCATACCCTGTGCACGTTAAAGAACACGCTGGATGGCCTTGACGGGAGGCTACCATCTGTCTCCCAACAGCTGTTCCAGTTGGTCCCCTCCCCCAACCTTCTCTGAGCCTTCGGGGTCCATGTGGCCTGGCCATTTAGCCCATTGTGTGCAAAAAAGTGCCGCTCAGAGGTAAAACAACCCAACCCAAAAGCACCATATAATCTCCTTTACTATTTCTGCTTTTTGTGTGTGTGTAATTTCTGAATGAAATTGAAGACACAATTTTAAAAAGAAATAAAAAAAATAATAAAAATATTACATTTAGTAAATCAGTAAAAACATTTTCTTCCTGTCATAACAAATAAATTAAATTTTATTGATGTTGCGGGTAATTTATGCATCAAATTTGTCCCTATCTATTACATAACTTGGCATTGATCGTGGAGAGAGGGGGGAGTCAATTTTAGGTTGGGGGGGCAAAAATATTTTAATCCAGCCCTGGAAAAAGTGCCTCTCAAAGGAAAAAACTACTTAAAAAATTATATTGCAACATCTTAGCGTGTGGAATTATACAACGTAGATCACATCCGATATATATTATTCAGGATACTTCTCCGTGTTTCCTGTACATTTTTTTATTTAATCTATACATTTGCGTTTTACTTAGAGGTCGTCCTCTACCAAAAATCGTTGTCGCTCTTAGCACCGAAAACGTAACAAAAATTTTGTTAATAAATCATAATCCTTCTCTTACGAAAGAATGCATCGCTGAATTAATCTACACGTGCTGCTCTACGGCTCGTTCCTCGGTTACATATCAGTTTCAAGGGCATCCAATGCACGCTCCTTTTCGCTACAGATTAGGAAAAATTGCCCAATGCACGAAAAGGGTAAAAGTATATTGCAGCTATTGTATTTTCTTTCGGAAAAGTCTTCGACTAGAGAGGTACAACTCTTCCTCCGCTCCTTACCACACATATTAAATTTTGCCGAAATGGTGATATTTTAGTTAGTTAATACGATAATAAATTTATGTTCGTATTGCGGTTTCAAGGACATAATGGATAATATTTGTGGTTTGATGGACTGAATATTATGGCATCTTCTGGGGTATTTAACCTTCGTTAATAAATGCAACGCAAGTATCAATGTACTAGAATAGTTGTTGATGAAAAATATCAAATAACTTCTGCAAAAAAAATAAGATAAGTAGGTTTTTTTACTTTGTGATAATGTGCTTATAAGTTACCAGCAAAACTAATGGTTAGGTTGGCTTAAAAATTAATTTCAAAGCAGTTGATTATTGAAATTTAAAAGTGAAATTTATATAATAAGAGAAAAGTGGTAAATTAAACCAAGATTTTAAACAAAAAGAACAACTAAAAGTGAAGAAAATTCTTCTGTTTGATTGTGATGTATATTCTTCTACTTTTCGGGACATTTCTTCTGCAAGAAACAGAAGAATTCATCGCCAAGGAAACCATTTATTACTTCTGGTTCGAGAATCAACTCCACGACAGTTGGGTGCTGCAAAAAATCGAAGAATCTCATTTTATTTCGTGCGTTAAAGCATGTAAGAGCAATCCTGATTGTTCAGGAATAGCTTTAGAAAATCCTGCAGATGCAGAAAATGTGACTTGGACATGTCACCTTATGGGCATCGTCGATGAAGAAGTGTGCCTGCAGGAAGAATGTCAACAGGAAAATGTACAACTCTTTCTGGTAAGGTATCATATATCATTTGCTACTATAAGAAATGGTGGTTGGTTTAGTCGGTAGCGCGCCAGGCTCGTAATCTGTACTTCCCAGGTTCGAGTCCCAGCTGGGTCAGCGTTGAGATTTATCTCCGCAAAATTCCCCGCCCTGCCCACGGTCAGTAGGGGACACCGATGGTCTTGGAAAGGCCGCCGTCCGTCGGATGGGACGTTAAGTCGTGGCCCCGTGTGCGGGAGAGCCATACCCTGTGCACGTTAAAGAACACGCTGGATGGCCTTGACGGGAGGCTACCATCTGTCTCCCAACAGCTGTTCCAGTGGGTCCCCTCCCCCAACCTTCTCTGAGCCTTCGGGGTCCATGTGACCTGGCCATTTAGCCCATGGTGTGCAAAAACGTGCCGCTCAGAGGTAAAACAATCCAACTTCTGCTTCGAGAATCAACTCCACGACAGTTGGGTGCTGCAAAAAATCGAAGAATCTCATTTCATTTCGTGCGTTAAAGCATGTAAGAACAATCCTGATTGTTCAGGAATAGCTTTAGAAAATCCTGCAGATGCAGAAAATGTGACTCGGACATGTCACCTTATGGGCATCGTCGATGAAGAAGTGTGCCTGCAGGAAGAATGTCAACAGGAAAATGTGCAACTCTTTCTGGTAAGGTATCGTATATCATTCGGTACTATAAGAAATGGTGGTTGGTTTAATCGGTGGTGAGCCACCACGTAATCTGCAGTTCCCAGATTCGAGTCCCAACTGTGCCAAGTGTTGCGATTTATCTCCGCAAATTCTTACTCTGTCCTCGGTTAGAAAGGAGACAAAGATGGGCTTTTAAGGTGAGCCAACCATCGGTTGGGAAGGGTTGGGTTGTTTTACTTCTGAGCGGCACTCTTTTGCACGCAATGAGCTAAATGGCCAGGTCATAAGGACCCCGAAGGTTCAGAGAAGGTTGGGGAAGTGGAACCACTGAAACAGCTGTTGGGAGACAGATGATAGCCTCCCGTCAAGGCAATCCAGTGTGTTCTTTAACGTGCATAGGGTATGGCTCTCCCGCAGACGGGGCCACGGCTTAACGTCCCATCCGACGGAAGGCGGCCTTTCCAAACCCATCGGTGTCCCCTACTGACCGTGGGCAGGGCGGGGAATTTTGCGGAGATAAATCTCAACGCTGACCCAGCTGGGACTCGAACCTGGGAACCACAGAGCACACAATGGGCTAAATGGGTAGATTACAAAGACCACGAGAGCTCAGAGAGGGTTGGGGGAGGAGACCCACTGGAACAACTGTTATGAGACAGATGGCAGCCTCCTGTCAAGGTCATCCAGCGTGTTCTTTAACGTGCATAGGATATGACTCTCCCGCACATGGGGCCACGGCTTTACGTCCCCTCCGACGAATGGCGGCCTTTGCACAGGGCGGAGAATTTTGCGGAGTTAAATCTCAACGCTGACCCAGCTGGGCATCGAACCTGGGAACTGCAGACGGTTGAGAAGCCTTCGCCCCGTGTACAGAAGAACCATACCCTGTGCACATTAAAGAATGCGGCGGATAGCCCTTGACGGATGTTATAAAAAAATTATACCAAGTAGCTGCTTTCCCAGAGATCGCACAGGAGCCTGCCAGTTTAATGCGCCATAGAGAAGATCTGTGAGGAAGGCGAGACTTCAATAGATAGAAAACACAAGAAACAACAATATCTTTTCTAGGGCAGGGGGAGAGTGGCTCTGTCGGTAGCGCGCCAGCCTCGTAATCTACAGTTCCAGGTTCGAGTCCATCCTGAGTTTTCATTGAGATTTAATCTCCGCAAAACTCCCCGCCTTGCCCTCGGTCAGTAAGGGACACGGATCGGTTTGGATAAGGCCGCCGTCCGTCAGATGGGGCGTTAAACCGTGGCTCTTTGTGAGAGAGCGCCATACTTTGTTCACGTTAAAGAACACGCCGGATGACCTTGACGGGAGGTTTCCATCTGTCTCCTTACCGCTGTCCAGTGGATCCCCTTCCCCCCCAGGGGTGGGGTGGCTCAGTCGGTAGCGTGCCAATCACGTAATCTGTAGTTCCCAGGTTCGAGTCCCAGCTGGGTCAGCGTTGAGATTTATCTCCGCAAAATTTCCCGCCCTGCCCACGGTCAGTAGGGGACACCGATGGGATTGGAAAGGCCACCGCCCGTCGGATGGGACGTTAAGCCGTGGCCCCGTGTGCGGGAGAGCCATACCCTGTGCACGTTAAAGAACACGCTGGATGGCCTTGACGGGAGGCTACCATATGTCTCCCAATAGCTGTTCCAGTGGGTCCCCTCCCCCAACCTTCTCTGAGCCTTCGGGGTCCATGTGACCTGGCCATTTAGCCCATGCTGTGCAAAAAAGTGCCGCTCAGAGGTAATACAACCCAACCCTTCCCCCCAACCTTCCGTGACCCCTCCGGGTTTTTATGACCTGGTCATTTAGCCAATTGTGTGGGGGAAAAAAGTGCTGATCAGAGGTAAAACAACCCAAGCCAAAGGGTTCGGTTGTAATAAATATTCCAATCCTATGGCCATCCAACGTGTTCTTTAACGTGTAAAGGTTAAAGCTCTCTCGCACACGGACCACGGTTTAATGTCCCATCCGACGGACCAAGCCATAGGGAAAGCCCTAACTAATTTTATGCAAAGTGAATCATATGAAGGCTACGCAGAGAAATCTTCTAAATTTTTCATTTAAATCTTAGCGAAATCGGGTCAAAAAGCGCGTTTTGAAATTTTTTCCGAATTTTTTTTTTTAATTCGGAATTTCATAACTCTGGAACAGATGAAAACAGTTAAATAATACATAATAATTTAAAATGAAAACAAAGGAAATAAAAAGGATAGCTGAAAATATTTCCGATTTTCCATTTTAAGTCATTTTGTTGAAATTGGAATTCTGAAAATGAGGGTTTTGGGTAGTTTTATTTTTTTTTTCAAAATTAAAATTTTATAATTCCAAAACGAAAATATCATAAAGACTCATAAACGATACTTTAGGTAAGATTTATACTTAACGGTTTATATTTTTTCAACACATAGGTTTATACTAAACGGTGGATGAAGTAATGTTTATCACCTATATTTTTTTGATATTTAATTCCTTTTACTTTTGGGGATTCTGAAATTTTTTATGATTTTCTTCCTATTTTGTTATCACCCTCACAAAGCTACCAGAAAGTTAAAACGGAACAAACGATTATGGAATCCTAAGATTCGAACCCGAACCCCTGAAGTTTCAGGTGTCCGATTTCGAGTCCCATGTATTTGGCCAGGTATTAAAGCATTTTTTTTCAAGTCCCTAGTATTGAGTTCAGGTATTGAAGTAATGGTGTAAATGATCTTATTATCACTTATAATTAATGAGAATATCGGTAATGACTCGTGTGCTATATCATATACGATAGGAAATACTTTAGCAAGATATAGGAAGAGAATATAAAATGGTACAGTCGCTCAAAAAAAGTATCCGAACACTATGGTTGATTACAGAATTCAGAAAAAATATCTGGCAACGATTTTTTTTAGAAATTAGTGATCTGGCAACCTTCGTGTCACGTGATTACAGAATTCAGGAAAAATATCTGGAGCGTGTACAGCTACTGTACATGCTCCAGTTACTGTTCACAGCAAACTGGAGCGTGTGCAGTTACTGCACACGCTCCAGTTTGCTGTGAACGGTAACTGCACACGCTCAATATTTCCGTGAGTGAGCCCACACGATCTAGTAACAAAATAATATGACCACCTACAGTCGTTCAAAAAAGTATCCGAACACTCTGATTGATTACAGAATTCAGAAAAAATATCTGGTAACGATTTTTTTTAGAAATTAGTGATCTGGCAGCCTTCGTGTACTGTACACGAAATGTATGTACACGAAGGTTGCCAGATCACTAATTTCTAAAAAATTTGTTGCCAGATATTTTTTCTGAATTTTGTAATCAACCATAGTGTTCGTATACTTTTTTGAGCGACTGTACCGCGATCAAATCTGGTAGAATTTCGATAAAATTTTTAATGAAGAAAAAACTATAAACAGGCATATATGGTTTAAAAACACAGCTCTTTAATTTTTTTAGGATGCCGAAACTGATAAAATTTTCTTTTTACACCAATGAGGTTTTACTGGATGATTTGATAAACTTTCTCCTCAAATTGGCTAAACGTGTGAGGAACGCTTCTTTCAGACGAGAACCAATTTTTCCTTTCTGGTTAGAATTCGAATTTTCTTCAAGGTTATTTGCTCTGTTTAGAGAGATGAAGTCATCTTCATCATCATTTGCGATTTCGTCCACTACAGAAGAAATCCCTATATCAGTCTTATTGTGATCACCGCTGTCTGTGATCCTCCAGTCGGTGACGATTACCATTCTCTTAATAGGTGATGAAGAAGAGAATGGAAACTTTGACTCATTAGTGATGACGCGGCGATTTTTCATCAATGAATTGTCTGTGGGATGATCGATACCGAGATTCATCGCTTGCAAGTTAAGGGAAGGAATAATGCTGATAATGCCTCCAATACATGCTATTTTTAAATTTTCAGGATAATCATTTTTGACCTTTTCACAGAAATCATCATCAGGGCCGTCATTGTTCAGATCATCGCTTATTAGCAATAAATCATCAGCCCATTCATCATTACTGAAATTCCTCGTTTTTAAATCATCTGATGACTCTTCATTGCTAACTTTTTCTCTCATCGTCAAGCCATCATCATCAGGATGGTAATTGCTTAACTCATCGTTTATTAGCCGTAAATCATCAGCTGATTTTCCATTGCTGAAATCCCTTGTTTTTAAATCATCGGAAGACTCTTCATCGCTAATGTCGTCGCTCATCACCAAGTCATCTTTAGAATGGTCATCGCTGACTTCATTGCTTATATTCAGTAAGCTCTCAATATTATAATCATCGTTAAATTTCATCGTTGTCTTTGAGTCATCAGAACGTTCGTGATTGCTAATGTCGTCGCTCATATTTAAGTCATCAGCAGAATCATCATTGCTGGCACCGTTTATTGTAAACAAAGCCTCAGTCAAATAATCATTGCTGTCGTTATTCGTTGTTTCTAAGTCATCAGAATGTTCTTCATTCTTAGCGCATTCGCTCATCCTCAAGTCATCGACAGGATGGTCGCAGTTAATGTCGCTTGTTGGTAAGTCATTAGCAAGATTATCATTGCTGATCTCGCAGCTCATTTGCTGTAAATCAGAAGGCTTATCTCTTATTATCAATAAATTACTAACACAATCATCATTACTGACATTATTCATTGTTTGCAAATCATCAGAAGGCTCAACATTGCCAACGCCTTCAATTTCCTTCAAGTCATTAATAGGATAGTCACAAATGACATCATTTATTATCGGTAAGCCATCATTAAGACGATCATCGTCGCCGCTCATCCGTTGTAAATCATCAGAAGGCTCGTCCCTGTTAACGTCTTCGCTCCGCATCATTACACCATCAGCAGAATTGTTATTGCTGACGTCACCGCTAGTGATCTGTAAGCCAACAGTAGCTTCAACACTGATGACGAATTCGCCAATCATTAGTAAGTCACCAGCTGCCATATCAGAGCTGAATCCTCTGATTCCAAAGGAATCAGAAATAAATCCTTGATCCGTAGATTGACAAAATTCAGTTTCGAGTTCTTCATTCGATTTCGTTTGATTACGACCTGAAATAGAGATTAAAAGGAGAAGGATTAGCCGCTTCACTTACATTTTACGTATATCATAAGAATGTAGCTAGAATATATGTGTCTAATATCTGTAATAGCAATATAAATGTTACCGCTAAAGCTCGAAAGCCGTTAATGTGCACACTACCTAGCTAATCTGCAGATTAACTTATTTGCTCCGTTAACGTGCGGAATCAAGAGTTTTCCGCATTTTACCTAGGTAATGTGCACATTAACGGCTTCCGTATCGTTAAAGTTCAAAAGTTTGTTTCTCTCATAGTGGTGAATATGAATCTTCGTGTCACGTGATTCACTCGTCCGCATTTTAAAAAAAGCCCGGATGAGCGGAGGCCAAGTGAGAACGAATCGGTAAAGTGATTCATTCTTGATAACGAATCACTAAAATGATTCGTTCTCACTTGGCCTGCTCATTTTGGGGGCGTTTTTTATAATTCGGACGACTGATTCATGTTGACAGAGGGATGACCCTGGTTTCAACTCTACTCTCGGACACTAGATAAATAACATTATGTTAATTTAAGCGTACAGAAACGTTCCTGTTGTTCCAGCAAAGATCTTATTTTCACTTTAACGAGTGCCTAGTAGGTAATGTGCAGATTATCCAGGTAATTGGCAGATTACCTAGGTAATTTGAGAAATGAAACAATTTTCCGCACGTTAACGGATCACCCTAGTTAATCTGCACAATACCTAGATAATCTGTAGAATAACTGATTTCTGCACTTTAGCGGTAACATAAACACTAAAATAAACAATAATGCAAGCTATACAGAAAACTTTTATTTTGAATCTGAGGTGCTTTCATGTTCCCTTCCCAGTAGACGGTTGTGGTGTGAAGCTAAAATCATCCTTTTGGCCCTTAATCTCAACGCTGTGTCAGCTTTGAGATTAATATAGGTATGGGGTATGGGTAATAGTATGGTGTATGGTATAATAGGGTATGGGTCCCCGTGTGCGTGAGACCCATACCCTGTGCACGTTAAAGAACGCTGGATGGCTTTGACGGGAGGCTACCATCTGTCTCCCAACAGCTGTTCTAGTGGGTCGCCTCCCCCAACCTTCACTGAGCCTTCTGGGTCCTTGTGACCTGGCCATTTAGCCCATGGTGTGCAAAAACAGTGATGCTCAGAGGTAAAACAACCGAACCTTCCTTGTGATTACATGCATTCTCAAAGTGGGGCCATGCACGCTTCCCCCCCCCTCCCTAGATCGGGCTCTGTTGTTATCAAATAGAAAAACTTACGTAACCTGTTAATACTGAACGAATATTTTTCAGTTGTTCTAAGTTTGAATGGCACTTTCTTATTCACAATCAGATAAACGGCCAGGTTACAAGGACCCAGAGGGCTCAGAGAAAGTGCATGTTGGATGGCTCGTTAAGGCCATCCAGCATGCACTTTCTCTGAGCCCTCTGAGCCTCTCTGCACTTTAACATGCACAGGGTATGGATTGCCCACACACGGGACAAGGGCTTAACGTCCTATCCGACGGTGGCGGCCTGTCCAAGACCATCGGTGTCCTCTACTGACTGAGGGCAGAGTGGGGAATTTTGCGGAGATGAATCTCAACGCTGGCCTAGGAAGGACTCGAACCTGGGATGTACATATTACGAGCCTGCCGTGCTATCGATTGAACCATCTCCACCCTTTTCCAAAAGCAACTTACCTATTATGTGAATTGAGGTGGCTTCAAGGAGATCAGGAAGCCATGTTCTTCTGCCTTCAGTCAACAATGAGTTATTTGTTTAATGTATATTTTATCAAGCGCAAAAATTATGAGACAAAAAATTCGGTGGCCCTAGGCTAAAGCCTAATCAGCCTAAAGGTAAATAAGGCCCTGGGTTGGATTGTTTTACCTCTGAGCGGCACTTTTTTGCACACCATGGGCTAAATGGCCAGGTCGCATGGACCCCGAAGGCTCAGAGAAGGTTGGGGGAGGGGATCCACTGGAACAGCTGTTGGGAGACAGATGGTAGCCTCCCGTCAAGGCCAACCACGTGTTCTTTAACGTGCACAGCGTATGGCTCTCCCGCACACGGAGCCACGGCTTAACGTCCCATCCGACGGACGGCGGCCTTTCCAAGCCCATCGGTGTCCCCTACTGACCGTGGACAGGGCGGGGAATTTTGCGGAGATAAATCTCAACGCTGACCCAGCTGGGACTCGAACCTGGGTTGGGTTGGGTTGTTTTACCTCTGAGCGGCACTTTTTTGCACACCATGGGCTAAATGGCCAGGTCACATGGACCCCGAAGGCTCAGAGAAGGTTGGGGGAGGGGACCCACTGGAACAGCTGTTGGGAGACAGATGGTAGCCTCCCGTCAAGGCCATCCACGTGTTCTTTAACGTGCACAGGGTATGGCTCTCCCGCACACGGGGCCGCGGCTTAACGTCCCATCCGACGGACGGCGGCCTTTCCAAGCCCATCGGTGTCCCCTACTGACCGTGGACAGGGCGGGGAATTTTGCGGAGATAAATCTCAACGCTGACCCAGCTGGGACTCGAACCTGAGAACTACAGATTACGAAATAAGGCCCTGCATTGATCTAATTTCTCTACGGCATCTTTCTAATTTTACAGATACCTACCTCTCGCAGAGAGCTGTGCATCATCCTCACCTGCTATAGCATCAAATCTAATGGAATAGTTCAGCAATCCCCACAGCTGATGGACATGAAGTCTATGAGACCTGCATCTCTTCACAAAGAGTTCCTTCCCGTTCTCAGCTATGAAAAGATCATAAAAAATAAACTTCATACGAATGACCATGGCCAAAAAAATTTCTATTTTATATTATTTTTATGCCACTATTTTGTGGCATATTCAATGACTTAAAGCATGTTCCAAGATTTTATTACACTATAAGTTTAATATTTTAATTCATGTAACTTATTTAATTCCTTATACAAAAACAGAAAAGAGGAAATATTGAAAGAATAAACAGTTACTGTTTCGAGCGCTGATATAATCAAGGCTCGTAATCTGCAGTTCCCAGGTTCGACTCCCAGCTGGGTTAGCGTTGAGAGATATCTCCATAAAACTCCCCGCCCTGCCTACTGTCAGTAGGGGACACCGATAGGCTTGGAAAGGGCACCGTCCGTCGTATGAGACATTAAGCCGTGGCTCCGTGTGTGTGAGAGCCATACTCTGTGCACGTAAAGAACATGCTGGTGGCCTTGACGGGAGGCTACCATCTGTCTCCCAACAGCTGTTCCAATGGATCCCCTCCCCCAACCTTCTCTGAGCCTTCGAGGTCCTTGTGACCGGTCATTTAGTCCATGTGTGCAAAAAAGTGCCGCTCAGAGGTAAAACAACCCAACCCAACTTGATATAATCAACTGATGCTGGATTTACCTCTGAGCTACACTTATTTGTACATACAGGAACTCCAAAGGCTCAGAGAAGGTTGTGGCAAGAGGACTCACTGGACAGTTGTTAAGAGACAGATGGTAAGCCTCCCGTCAAGGTGGGGCGGGGGTGGCTCAGTCGGTAGCGCGCCAGGCTCGTAATCTGTAGTTCCCAGGTTCGAGTCCCAGCTGGGCCAGCGTTGAGATTTATCTCCGCAAAACTACCCGCCCTGCCCACGGTCAGTAGGGGACACAGGTGGGCTTGGAAAGGCCGTCGTCCGTCAGATGGGACGTTAAACCGTGGCCCCGTGTGCGGGAGAGCCATACCCTGTGCACGTTAAAGAACACGCTGGATGGCCTTGACGGGAGGCTACCATCTGTCTCCCAACAGCTGTTCCAGTGGGTCCCCTTCCCCAACCTTCTCTGAGCTTTCGGGGTCCATGTGACCTGGCCATTTAGCCCATGGTGTGCAAAAAAGTGCCGCTCAGAGGTAAAACAACACAACCCAACTTGATATAATCAACTGATGCTGGATTTACCTCTGAGCTGCACTTTTTTGTACATACAGGAACTCCAAATGCTCAGAGAAGGTTGTGGCAAGAGGACTGGATTGGATTGTTTTATCTCTGAGCGGCACTTTTTTGCACACCATGGGCTAAAAGGCCAGGCCACAAGGACCCCGAAGGCTCAGAGAAGGTTGAGGGAGGTGACCCACTGGAACAGCTGTTGGGAGACAGATGGTAGCCTCCCGTCAAGGACATCTTGCGTGTTCTTTAACGTGCACAGGGTATGGCTCTCCCGCACACGGGGCCACGGCTTAACGTCCCATCCGACGGACGCGGCCTTTTCAAGCCCATCGGTGTCCCCTACTGACCGTGGGCAGGGCGGGAAAATTTTGCGGAGATAAATCTCAACGCTGACCCAGTTGGGACTCGAACCTGGTAACTACATATTACGAGCCTGGCGCACTACCGACTGAACCACCCCCGCCCCCCATGTGGCAAGAGGACTCACTGGACAGTTGTTAAGAGACTGATGGTAGCCTCCCGTCAAGGTTATCCCGTGTGTTGTTTAACGGGCACAAGGTGTGGCTCTCCCGCACACGGAGACACGGCTTCGTCCCATCCGACGGACGGCTGCCTTTTCAAGCCCCATCGGTATCCCCTACTGACCGAGGGGAGGGCGGGGAGCTTTGCGGAGATAAATCTCGACGCTGACCTAAACAGAACTCGAACCTGGTAATTACAAGCCTGGTGTTCAACTTTTTGAACTATCCCCGCCCCACGAAGTGATGTAAACAATGACAATCAACACTTTTACAAACATAAGTTGAAAGTTTAGCCCAGGACTATAAATGCACTAATTTTTGGCGCTGCTTATACCAACTTGCATTTGCCAGCTATAAGTGTTTTACACATCCTTAAAGAACCCGATTGTTCCTGTATGAGGAGGGTGTAAGGCAGAAGATGTAGTGTGTCCATTTCCCATCGTAAAAGAGGACGCGGTTCGAAGTTTTTTAAGTCCAATATACTAAAATCGGAAAAATAATATGAATGAGGACCTGGTCTCATCAGGTACACATGGGGCGGGGTGGCTCAGTCGGTATCGCGCCAGGCTCTGAATCTGTAGTTCCCAGGTTCGAGTCCCAACTGGGTCAGCGTTGAGATTTATCTCCGCAAAATTCCCCGCCCTGCCCACGGACAGTGGGGGACACCGATGGGCTTGGAAAGGCCGCCGTCCGTCGGATGGGGCGTTAAGCCGTGACTCCGTCTGCGGGAGAGACATACCCTGTGCACGTTAAAGAACACGCTGGATGGCCTTGACGGGAGGCTATCATCTGTCTCACAACAGCTGTTCCAATGGGTCCCCTCCCCCAACCTTCTCTGAGCCTTCGGGGTCCTTGTGACCTGGCCATTTAGCCCATGGTGTGCAAAAAAGTGCCGCTCAGAGGTAAAACAACCCAACCCATCAGGTACACTGGATGATTAATAGAGAAAGATATAATTTTTACATAGCAGACATGGATGAGGCGCCAAATACAAGAGTGTCCGGTTTCTCCTGCTTCCATGCTTGTTATGAATGAAAAAATCACCTTTCGATATTATTCATGCAATGTAACTGATTACTTCGGGCGGAAAAAAAGTGCTCTAGATGACTTTGTTGATAATTTGACGAGTTGGGTTGTTTGGGTTGTTTTTCCTCTGAGCGGCACCCATCGGTGTCCCCTACTGACCGTGGGCAGGGCGGGGAATTTTGCGGAGATAAATCTCAACGCTGACCCAGCTGGGACTCGAACCTGGGAACTACAGATTACGAGCCTGGCGCGCTACCGACTGAGCCACCCCCGCCCCGCTAAATGGCCAGGTTACAAGGACCCCCGAAGGCTCAGAGAAGGTAGGGGGAGGAGACCCACTGGAACAGCTGTTGGGAGACAGATGGTAGCCTCCCGTCAAGGCCATCCAGCGCGTTCTTTAACGTGCACAGGGTATGGCTCTCCCGCACACGGATCACGGCTTAACGTCCCATCCGACGGACGGCGGCCTTTTCAAGTCCATTGGTGTCTCCTACTGACCGTGGGCAGGTCAAGTTCATCGGTGTCCCCCACTGATCGAAGGCAGGTTGGGGAGTTTTGCGGAGATAAATCTCAACGCTGACCCAGCTGGGACTCGAACCTGGGAACTGCAGATTACGAGCCTGGCGCGCTACCGACTGAGCCACCCCCGCTCTATAAACTTTAAAATAAAGAGTTCGAATTTATGGTCTGAGTCCCTGAAAGCAGCCTTTTTAGGGGCCCTATTAGTTCGCCTAAACAATGTGACCACATTAGAAAATTGGATTCAGAGGCCCTTCAGATGAGGGCGTTTCCATAAATCCGCCCCTGATTCTATGCCCCCCTCCCCGGAAGTTTCTGCGTACGCCATTATATTTAAGTGTACAGGAATTAAAGTTGTTTCGCCTAAGCACCTTAACTGACAAGAGATCGCTTTATCGCACCTTTAATGATTTATTTTTCTTAAAGATATTTACCCCATTCTGGGCAGGATCTAAGGGGCCATGGCCCCCTCCTTTCAGAGTGCTAGTGTCGGTAACAGGGGCAAGAAAATTTTAAACTCGTTTATATTTCATGCATTTTTTCAAGAAATATTATGAAGACCTGTAAAATGGAGATGGAAAAATGTTATGCTGTATTAGAAATCGTCTCTTGTCCCCATTTGTCTTTTTCATGCTTCTTGCCCCCCCCCCCCCCCATCATCTGTAGTTCCCAGGTTCGAGTCCCAACTGGGTCAGCGTTGAGATTTATCTCCACAAAATTCCCCGCCCTGCCCACGGTCAGTAGGGGACACCGATGGGCTTGGAAAGGCAGCCGTCCGTCGGATGGGACATTAAGCTGTGGCACCGTGTGTGGGAGAACCATACCCTGTGCATGTTAAAGAACACGCTGGATGGCCTTGACGGGAGGCTACCAGCTGTCTCCCAACAGCTGTTCCAGTGGGTCCCCTCCCCCAACCTTCTCGGAGCCTTCGGGATCCATGTGACCTGGACATTTAGCCCATGGTGTGCAAAAAAGTGCCGCTCAGGGGTAAAACAACCCAACCCAACCCCCCCAACCCCCCTCCATCAGTTTTTAGATCCGGCCCTGATCACATTGAATTTAACAAAAAGATGTCGCCCTTTTATGCTTTTAAATGAGTAGCTATTTTTCTGTTATTCAAACCAACAGAGAAAACTTAGATAAGAAGAAACAAACGAAACCCTGCAACATGACAACCTACTTTTCATTTTCGTTGCCTCCTGAAGATCTTCAACTTCATTTGAGATTTTCTTTCAATTCTTTAACATCTTATTGACGCACGATAAACCGAATTCAAATATTGATCGACAACGTCATTGCTTTCGTCTTCTGCCATCGAAAACTTTAAATAGCCAAACGATTGTTTACGATTTCTACATATGCTTTTCGTTTGTTGCCACTCACCTTTGTTATAAAACTACTTCTTTTATAAATGGACGTTAAAAATTAAACTCCTAAGTTCTAAAATTGGTTACGTTATTTGTGAGAGTTAAAACAACATCTAAAATGATTTAAATCAATGGTTCTTAAAACTTCTACCTGCTCTTGATCCAAATTTTCAATAGGTAATCATGACTGACCGCATTTTTAGCCAATAAACGTGGCAGTTGGGTTGTTCTGCCTATGACTAGCTCCTTTTTTGGAAACAGTGTGGACGAAATAGTCAGGTCACAAAAGGATCTGTCTCCTAACAGCCGTATATTAGGTTCCCTTCCCCCAACCTTTTCTGAGCCTTTGTGGCCTTTGTGATCTGGCCATTTAGACCATTGTGTGCAAAAAAGGGCTGCTCAGAGGTAAAACAACGCAACCCAAATCCTGTACACAGAGCCACTGCTTAACTCCCCTCGGACGGACGGCCGCCTTTCCAAGCCCAACGGTGTAATTTTTCTTACCAAGGGCAAGGTGCCAATTTAGCGGAGATAAACTCAAAACTGGCACAGATGGGACTTTAATCTAGAACACCAATCTTCGGAAAGGCCGCCGTCCGTCGGATGGGACGTTAAGCCGTGTCCTCGTGTGCGGGAGAGCCATACCCTGTGCACGTTAAAGAACACGCTGGATGGCCTTGATGGGAGGATACCATCTGTCACCCAACAGCTGTTCCAGTGGGTACCCTCCCCCAACCTTCTCTGAGCCTTCGGGGTCCATGTGACCTGGCCATTTAGCCCATGGTGTGCAGTAGCCATAAAGTGCCGCTCAGAGGTAAAACAACCCAAAGTTAAAGAACACGCTGGATGCTTGACGCTTGACGGGGGAGACTGGATGCTGGACGCTTGACGGGAGGCTACCACCTGTCTTCCAACGGCTGTTCCAGTGGGTCCCCTCCCCCAACCTTCTCTGAGCCTTCGGGGTCCATGTGACCTGGCCATTTAGCCCATGGTGTGCAGAAAAGTGCCGCTCAGAGGTAAAACAACCCAACCCAATCTTCGGATAGAAAATTTAGCCCACCAAATAGCTGTTAAGTACAGATGAGAGCAAGAGTATTTCCAAGACACATCCTAAGATCAGGGTAACCATATTCTTGAGATTCCTCTCAAGACTCTGCTTTTTATTAGTTCGTTATAAACAACATTGCTAATTTAATCATTTTCACATACACAACTTTTTTTTTTATTATTTCCTTAAGAACGAATGAAACCAGATCCGGAAAGGTGTTTCCTTAAAACTGGAACACTTTTTACATTCCAGTTCCTAGAACACTGTTTTTCAACCTTTTTCTTTTGACGACACACTTCTTAAATAGTCCATTTACGCGGAAACACGTCTATGGTAAAAAGTGAATTTTCGTTTTCTTTTATTACATATACAGTGTCTCAAAAATATAGGTACAAATTTTTAGGGGAGGTAGATAACATCTAAAGGATTGAGAATTGCATAGGAACCCATAACCGGAAACGTCACCGTAATCAATAGGCGGCGCTGTTCATCAGTGCGCTAGAGGGGAAATTTCGGATTTCCTCATTCGAGCGGTAGTCGGCTGACGAAGAGCATGCAAAGATATTCGAACAGGGAGCTGGCAGACATGCACTTAGTGTATGGAATAGCTGAGGGCAAAGGACGAGCCGCTCAGCGAATGTATCAAGAACGCTTCCCACACAGACATGTACCGGGCCACCGCTTGTTTGCGCGTGCACATCAAAATTTGTGCGATTATGGGTCATTAAGAGGTAGCAGAAGTGAGGGCAGGCCACATTGACGCGTACTCCCGCCATGGAAGAAAGTGTGTTGGATGCTGTGAAGACTAATCCTAGTACCAGCACACGTGCCGTTGCCTCTGCCTTAGGAGTGTCTCGTTGCAGTGTACAGCGTGTTTTGCACGGCGAGTCCTTACACCCCTTTCATCTCCAAAGGGTTCAGTTACTTCTCTCCGCAGATCATCCTGCACGTGTGCATTTTGTGCAGTGGTATCTCCAAGATGTGAATTTCCCAGCTTATGTTTTGTTTACTGATGAGGCCAGTTTCACTCTGGATGGCGTATTCAATCAGCACAAGGCGCATTTGTGGGCTCACGAGAACCCCCACGGTGTGCGCACCCATGCGGCACAACATCATTTAGCAGTAATTGTGTGGGCAGGTTTGGTCGGCGACTGCTTAATCGGGCCATACCTTTTACCATCCGGCATGACCTCCGCGAAGTATCTGATCTTTCTGGAACAGGTTCTACCAGGCTTACTTGCCCATGTTCCAGGAAATGTGGGAAGCAACATGTGGTTTCAACATGATGGGGCACCTCCCCATTATGGAAGGTTTGTTCGTGTGCATTTGAACATGTCTTTTGGGCAACGATGGATTGAGCGTGCTGGACCAGTTGCCTGGCCCCCACGCTCACCTGATATAACGAGCGTTGATTTCTTTCTGTGGGGGGCCTTCAAAGCTACCTCGTATGAATCGCCTGTGGAGTCTGACATGGATCTCGTGGGAAGGCTCGTCTGCGCTGCTGCTACTATCAAAGAAACTCCAGGTGTGTTCGACCGAGTCCGGCAATCAATGCTCCGTCGGTGTCACGCATGCATCGCGTCTCATGGTAGAAACTTCGAGAATCTGCTGTAACATTATGAAATGTATCATCTAGTACGCCATTTGTAATAATTATGTCCAGTAAATGTTTTCCCATTAATCACTGTGTTGTGTCCTTTCAGATCTTGTACCTCTGCTACCACTTTCCCATGACGTTTCCGGTTATGGGTTCCTATGCAATTCTCATTCCTTTAAATGTTATCTACCTCCCCTAAATGTTTGTACCTATATTTTTGAGACACCCTGTATATATTAAAATTCAATTTAATTCAACGCGTATTATGTTCGACATTTGACAAAAAAATTAAAATCATAATAAAAAATTATGAAAAAGCACTAAACCACAAAAGTACTAAAGTTCGAAGCACACTAGTGGGGTTGGGTTGGGTTGTTTTACCTCTAAGCGGCACTTTTTTGCACACCGTGGGCTAAATGGCCAGGTCACATGGACCCCGAAGGCTCAGAGAAGATTGGGGGAGGGGACCCACTGGAACAGCTGTTGGGAGACAGATGGTAGCCTCCCGTCAAGGCCATCCAGCGTGTTCTTTAATGTGCTCAGGGTATGGCTCTCCCGCACACGGGCCCACGGCTTAACGTCCCATCCGACGGACGGCGGCCTTTCCAAGCCCATCGGTGTCCCCTACTGACCGTAGGCAGGGCGGGGAAATTTGCGGAGATAAATCTCAACGCTGACCCAGCTGGGACCCGAACCTGAGAACTACAGATAATGAGCCTGGCGCGCTACCGACTGAGCCACCCCCGCCCCACACTAGTGGGGAACTCCTGTCCTACAAAGATACTGGAGAGAGCTACGCGAAAAATTCATCCTGGTACAGTCGCTCAAAAAAGCATCCGAACACTGCGGTTGATTACAGAATTCAGGAAAAATATCTGGAGCGTGTACAGCAACTGTACACGCTCCAGTTACCGTTCACAGCAAACTGGAGCGTGTGCAGTAACTGCACACGCTCCAGTTTGCTGTGAACGGTAACTGCACACGCTCAGTATTTCCGTGCGTGAGCCCACATGATCTAGTATCAAAATAATATGACCACCTACAGTCGCTCAAAAAAGTATCCGAACACTATGGTTGATTACAGAATTCAGAAAAAATATCTGGCAGCGATTTTTTTAGAAATCAGTGATCTGGCAACCTTCGTGTCACGTGATTACAGAATTCAGGAAAAATATCTGGAGCGTGTACAGCAACTGTACACGCTCCAGTTACCGTTCACAGCAAACTGGAGCGTGCGCAGTTACTGCACACGCTCATATTTCCGTGCGTGAGCCCACATGATCTAGTATCAAAATAATATGACCACCTACAATCGCTCAAAAAAATATCCGAACACTATGGTTGATTACAGAATTCAGAAAAAATATCTGGCAAAGATTTTTTTAGAAATTAGTGATCTGGCAACCTTTGTGTCACGTGACACGAAGGTTGCCACATCACTAATCTCTAAAAAAATCGCTGCCAGATATTTTTTCTGAATTCTGTAATCAACCATAGTGTTCGGATACTTTTTTTGAGCGACTGTACTTTATTTCAATTCGTACAGATATAACCTTCTTAAAGATGAACCACACCTCAACACCTCAAATAAAGGACGGCACTATCTCCTTCCAAATGGAAAAGAAAACTCATTGACAACACAGATGAGACTCGAACCTGGATATATGAAGATATTAACCTAGCCACTACCGACTATGATGTCTTGCATCGTAAGTGTAGCAGTGTCTCAGCGATATTGCACCAATGACTGAATGTAGATATAAAAAATTGCAAATTTTCCTACAATTAATTTTTTTAATTTCCCTTTCAGTTGAACAAACCACCAACTACAACGACTCTACAACCTACCACTGAACAGCTAACATTGCAAGAAATAAGTAAGTTCAATAAGAAATCTTTTTTTGTAGTTGGATTATTAAACGAAACTTTAGAATTGTGATGTGTAAAATTTTATACTCTTCATTTTTGTGTCTAATACTTACTTTCTTATTAAGTATCCAGAAGGTCTCGATATTTTGATTAGGGTACTTGATTAATAATAATTGTCTTTTGATTATAATACTTTTGACTATAATCTGAATGCTATATATCGTCTTCAGAAGGGGCGGGGGTGGCTCAGTCGGTAGCGCGCCAGGCTCGTAATCTGTAGTTCCCAGGTTTGAGTCCCAGCTGGGTCAGCGTTGAGATTTATATCCGCAAAATTCTCCGCCCTGCCCACGGTCAGAAAGGGACACCGATGGGCTTGGAAAGGCCGCCGTCCGTCGAATGGGACGTTAAGCCGTGACCCCCGTGTGCGGGAGAGTCATACCCTGTGCACGTTAAAGAACACGCTGGATGGCCTTGACGGGAGACTACCATCTGTCTCCCAACAGCTGTTCCAGTGGGTCCCCTCCCCCAACCTTCTCTGAGCCTTCGGGGTCCATGTGACCTGGCCATTTAGCCCATGGTGTGCAAAAAAGTGCCGCTCAGAGGTAAAACAACCCAACCCACAACAACTGACTATGTTGTCTTGCACACCGTATTGTGTGCAGAAAAGGGCCGCTCAGAGGTAAAACAACTCAACCCAATCCCGCACAAAGAGAGAGAGACAGCTGAATTATTTCATCCAACGGATGGCAGGTTTGTCAGGCCCATCGGTAAGACAAATGCACCAGGGTTGAGATAAATGTCAATGCCTGGGCAGTTGGGATTGGAATCTAGGAACAATTGCGAGAACACTCTACTGACTTAAGTTTCTTTGCACATAAAGAACAAGTTACTTAGAAGTCCCTGCATCCTGTTGTTAAAAATAACTTAGTTAATAGAAATTATATTTCAGTCACTTTGGAGTTTTATCTGTTGACAACTTATATATATATAATTGTGTAATAAAGAATTTTTATAATATGAGTATGAGAAATATATTTCATATGATAAATTAACAAAGAGTAAAACGTTGGGTGTACTGGAAAAAAAAATACCCCCTCAAGCAGCTGCTTGCCACAGAGGTCTGACTGGAGCCCGTCTGTTTATATGCCATAGTAGAAGGTATGAGAGGATGGCAGGACCTCAGCAGAAAAACGACACATACATCCATGCCTTATCCGAGGCTCGAACCCAGGTCCCTTAGATAAGTAGCCAAGCGCGGTAACCACTCTGCCACGGGTTGGGTTGGGTTGTTTTACCTCTGAGCGGCACTTTTTTGCACACCATGGGCTAAATGGCCAGGTCACATGGACCCCGAAGGCTCAGAGAAGGTTGGGGGAGGGGACCCACTGGAACAGCTGTTGGGAGACAGATGGTAGCCTCCCGTCAAGGCCATCCAGCGTGTTCTTTAACGTGCACAGGATATGGTTCTCCCGCAGGCTCAGAGAAGGTTGGGGGAGGGGACCCACTGGAACAGCTGTTGGGAGACAGATGGTAGCCTCCCGTCAAGGCCATCCAGCGTGTTCTTTAACGTGCACAGGATATGGTTCTCCCGCACACGGGGCCACGGCTTAACGTCCCATCCGACGGACGGCGGCCTTTCCAAGCCCATCGGTGTCCCTTTCTGATCGTGGGCAGGGCGGGGAATTTTGCGGAGATAAATCTCAACGCTGACCCAGCTGGGATGCGAACACTCTGCCACGACTAAAATTATTAATAATTATGGATGATGTGTTAAAGAATTTCAAGTCCCACACGTGTTCAACCAAGTATCTAGAGAAATTTTGAAGCTAACTAAAATTTCCCAAAGGAATTGATTATGTGGTTGCAATAATATACACATAAAAATATGAAATATAAGATTTTCATTTTGTAAACTCCAATAGAATTAATTTTGATAATTATTATAATTTATGTTAAAATTTGGTTTAAAACATATCTAATAATCGTATTTCACTGTGAATGGAGGGGCGGGGGTGGCTCAGTCGGTAGCGCGCCAGGCCCGTAATCTGTAGTTCCCAGGTTCGAGTCCCAGCTGGGTCAGCGTTTAGATTTATCTCCGCAAAGCTCCCCGCCCTGTCCACGGTCAGTAGGGGACACCGTTGGGCCTGGAAAGGCCGCCGACCGTCGGATGGAACGCTAAGCCGTGGCCCCGTGTGCGGGAGAACCATACCCTGTGCACGTTAAAGAACACGCTGGATGGCATTGACGGGAGGCTACCATCTGTCTCCCAACAGCTGTTCCAGTGGGGCTCCTCCCCCAACCTTCTCTGAACCTTCGGGGTCCATGTGACCTGGCCATTTAGCCCACGGTGTGCAAAAAAGTGCCGCTCAGAGGTAAAACAACCCAACTCCGAATGGAAGATTAACTTAGCTCATTTGTAAATGAATATGGACCTGTTGATAAGCCTTTGGTTAAGCAGGATCAAATTTATGTACCTATTACAAGTAAATCTCATTATAATGCGGTGCTCGGGATCCAAAGAATCGCATCGCGATATAAACGGGATCGCTTTAGCAAAAATTCAAGCCATTTTTTATCATTCAAATTTCGTACATCTGCTACAAATCAAATGGATGTTGCCAACAAAAGGTTACAAGTAAATGAATCAACTGCCGATATTCTTTCGCGTGTCAAACGATAGCCAGTATCGCAGATTCGCGCTGGAGTGAAAATATCACCCACGTGTACACAAAACTACACAAATAATCCAATATGTAGTTCTTGACTGAAACATTACGTTTCATATGACAAAAAAAAAGAGCCACGTTTGCATCGCATTATAAGCAGAATCGCATTCTGTCGGATCGCGTTATATCGGGATTTACCTGTATTTATATACACAAAATCGAGCAAATATACTTTGACTTTGACCAGGTCCTTAGGGCTCGGAGCTGAATAGAAGCTCCATTGGACACTTAGTTGTTGGGTTGGGTTGTTTTACCTCTGAGCGGCACTTTTTTGCACACCATGGGCTAAATGGCCAGGTCACATGAACCCCGAAGGCTCAGAGAAGGTTGGGGGAGGGGACCCACTGGAACAGCTGTTTGGAGACAGATGGTAGCCTCCCGTCAAGGCCATCCAGCGTGTTCTTTAACGTGCACAGGGTATGGCTCTCCCGCACACGAGGCCGCGGCTTAACGTCCCATCCGATGGACGGCGGCCTTTCCAAGCCCATCGGTGTCCCCTACTGACCGTGGGCAGGGCGGGGAATTTTTCGGAGATAAATCTCAACGCTGACCCAGCTGGGTTGGGTTGGGTTGTTTTACCTCTGAGCGGCACTTTTTTGCACACCATGGGCTAAATGGCCAGGTCACATGGACCCCGAAGGCTCAGAGAAGGTTGGGGGAGGGGACCCACTGGAACAGCTGTTGGGAGACAGATGGTAGCCTCCCGTCAAGGCCATCCAGAGTGTTCTTTAACGTGCACAGGGTATGGCTCTCCCGCACACGAGGCCGCGGCTTAACGTCCCATCCGATGGACGGCGGCCTTTCCAAGCCCATCGGTGTCCCCTACTGACCGTGGGCAGGGCGGGGAATTTTTCGGAGATAAATCTCAACGCTGACCCAGCTGGGACTCGAACCTGGGAGCTACAGATTACGAGCCTGGCGCTCTACCGACTGAGCCACACCCGCCCCATTGGACACTTAGAAGACAAAGCGAAGTTTCCCGTCAAAACCATCCAACGTGTTATTTAGCGTGCACAGGGTATTGGTCTCCTGCACACCGGGCAACAATTTAATTTCTCATCCTACGGACATAGATCCTCAGGTGCCTTCCGAAGCCCATCGGTCTCTCCATCCTCACAGAGGACAGGATGAGAGTTGCTGAGGGCAGTTTCGTAGTTTGTGGAGATAAATCTCAGCCCTTGCACAGTTGGGACTCGAACCTGGGAACCACAGATTACGAGTCTGACGCGCTATGGTTGAACCAACCATCTCCCCACACCCACCTCCCCGTCTGAGGCATTCAACTTCTTTGTTTTTAGAAATAAATGAAAAATTCTTTTTCATATGGATCGGTATTAAATAAATATTAAGATGTGCATTTTCTGAATCTCATCATAGTTTAATTTCCATCGTTAGAGGCCACAGCGCCCTCAAACGAATTTTTTAACGATCTCTTCACGCCGAATTACGCATGGTATTTACATTGACACAGTGATTTGCTTCTTCACACTAGGGTGGGAAAACCCTTTTTCTTAAGAGATAAAAAAAATATTTTTTTTTTCAATAGGTACTAATAAAATATAATTATATGACATATTTCAAATCATCTGTACTCGATTTTCCTCTATTAGAGCGAGCTATTCGGAAAATGACTTATTTAATTTTTTGGAGGGAGAGTAGTGGCGGGGTTGGCTTAGTAAGTAGTAAGCCAGGCTCGTAATCTGCACTTCCCAGATTCGAGTACCAGCTTTGCCAGCATTGAGATTTATAAGCGCTAACTTCTGCCTTGCCCTCGGTGAGAAAGGCGACGTCGATGGAGTTGGAACGTCCGTGGTTCATAGGATGGAACATAAAGCCGTGGTACAGTGGCTCAAAAAAGTATCCGAACACTATGGTTGATTACAGGATTCAGAAAAAATATCTGGCAATGATTTTTTTTAGAAATCAGTGATCTGGCAACCTTCGTGTCACGTGATTACAGAATTCAGGAAAAATATCTGGAGCGTGTACAGTTGCTGTACACGCTCCAGTTACCGTTCACAGCAAACTGGAGCGTGTGCAGTTACTGCACACGCTCCAGTTTGCTGTGAACGGTAACTGCACACGCTCAATATTTCCGTGAGTGAGCCCACACGATCTAGTATCAAAATAATATGACCACCTACAGTCGCTCAAAAAAGTATCCGAACACTACGGTTGATTACAGAATTCAGAAAAAATATCTGGCAACGTTTTTTTTTTTTTAAATTAGTGATCTGGCCACCTTCGTGTCACGTGAAACGAAGGTTGCCAGATCACTAATTTCTAAAAAAAGTTGCCAGATATTTTTGCTGAATTCTGTAATCAACCATAGCGTTCGGATACTTTTTTGAGCGACTGTACCGTGTGCAGGAGAGCCATCACGTTGGATTGGGTTGTTTTACCTCTGAGCGGCACTTTTATGCACACGGTGTGCTAAAGAGAAGGTGGGAGACAGATAGTAGCCTCCCGTTAAATCTATTCATCATGTTCTTTAACATGCACACGGTATGGCTCTCCCGCACACCGTGCCACGGCTTAACGTCCCATCCGACCAATGGTGGCCTTTCCAGGACCAAATGTCCCCTATTGACCGTGAGCAGGGAATTTTACGGAGCGTTTTTCGAACCTCGGGAACTGCAGATTACGAGCCTGACGCACTACCGACTGAGCCACATCCTATGCACGTTAAAGAACATTCTAGATTGCTTTGAACCGAGGCTTCCATCTGCCTCTTAATAGCTGTCCCCTGGATCTCTTCTTTCCAACACTCTCTGAATCCTAGGGGTCCTTGTGACCTCGCCATTTAGCACATTGTGTGCAAAAAAAAAAAGAAAAAATGCGGCTCAAAGGTAAAATAACCCAAAACAACTTGGGGTGAAAAGCTTAAATAGTAGTAATCAGCCTGCGGATGCGCTTTTATATAATTTCGTGCCGCGGGAATATATACGTTTACTTTACCAAGGGGGGCGGGGGGGGCTCAGTCGGTAGCGCGCCATGCTCGTAATCTGTAGTTCCCAGGTTCGAGTCCCAGCTGGGTCAGTGTTGAGATTTATCACCGCAAAATTCCCCGCCCTGCCCACGGTCAGTAGGGGACACCGATGGGCTTGGAAAGGCCGCCGTCCGTCGGATGGGACGTTAAGCCGTGGTCCCGTGTGCGGGAGAGCCATACCCTGTGCTCGTTAAAGAACACGCTGGATGGCCTTGACGGGAGGCTACCATCTGTCTCCCAACAGCTGTTCCAGTGGGTCCCCTCCCCCGACCTTCTCTAAGCCTTCGGGGTTCATGTGACCTGGCCATTTAGCCCATTGTGTGCAAAAAAGTGCCGCTCAGAGGTAAAACAACCCAACGTTAAAGAACACGCTGGATGGCCTTGACGGGAAGCTACTATCTGTCTCCCAACAGCTGTTCCAGTGGGTCCCCTTCCCCAACCTTCTCTGAGCCTTCGGGGTTCATGTGACCTGGCCATTTAGCCCATGGTGTGCAAAAAAGTGCCGCTCAGATGTAAAACAACCCAACGTTAAAGAACACGCTGGATGGCCTTGACGGGAAGCTATCATCTGTCTCCCAACAGCTGTTCCAATGGGTCCCCTTCCCCAACCTTCTCTGAGTCTTCGGGGTTTATGTGACCTGGCCATTTAGCCCATGGTGTGCAAAAAAGTGTCGCTCAGAGGTAAAACAACCCAACCCAACCTTTACCAAAGTATGAAATGAGTAATGCTAAGAACAAGTGAATCTAAACTATTTCACGTTTCCTTTTATATTCCTTCCAGCGACAACCGAAGAAACCACTAAAGACGATTGCAAACAGCCCAAGGGATCGGCAAAATGCCCAGAATATAAAAGCCGTGTATTCTATGGAATGGAAGGGTAAGTAGGATTTTTGAAAATATTGGGTTGATCTGAAGAATGCGTTATATTATGTATTAAAAATATTAGTATTCTCCTGATCAAATTTAAAGTTTTATAATTTTCTAAAAATATATGTAAAAAAGTCAGTAGAGGATAAGTTGGTCCACGGGGACCCGAAAGGCGAATGGTATTTTTCCTATTTGCCTGTTTCTGGGGGGCGGGGGTGGCTCAGTCGGTAGCGCGCCAGGCTCGTAATCTGTAGTTCGCAGGTTCGAGTCCCAGCTGGGTTAGCGCTGAGATTTATCTCCGCAAATTTCCCCCACCCTGCCCACGGTCAGTAGGGGACACCGATGCTCTTGGAAAGGCCACCGTCCGCCGGATGGGACGTTAAGCCGTGGCCCCGTGTGCGGGAGAGCCATACCCTGAGCACGTTAAAGAACACGCTGGATGGCCTTGACGGGAGGCTACCATTTGTCTCCCAACAGCTGTTCCAGTGGGTCCCCTCCCCCAACCTTCTCTGAGCCTTCGGGGTCCATGTGACCTGGCCATTTAGCCCATGGTGTGCAAAAAAGTGCCGCTCAGAGGTAAAACAACCCAATCCCAGGTTAAAGTCCCAACTGGACTGGCATGGCGATACTTCTCCATTAATTCTCGATGAAAAAGTGGACACCAATGAATTGGAAAGGCTGACGTTCTTTGGATGGGACATAAAACGTCGTGTTGCAAGAGATATTTACGCACTGTGTATGTTAAAGAACATACTGGATGGCCTTGACAGGAGACTTCCATCTGTCTCCTAATAGCTGTCCCTCAGGTTCCTTGTGATCTGGCCATTTAGACCATTCACTCAAAGGTAAAACAACCTCACTCTAATTTCAAAAAAAAAAATAATTACAAGTGACTAAATTTAAGGCTTTTTTGAGTCTGAGGCTAGACAAATTCTTCTTTCTCTTCTGATCCTTGCTCTTGAAGGGGCGGGGGTGGCTCAGTCGGTAGCTCCCAGGTTCAAGTCCCAGCTGGGTCAGCGTTGAGATTTATCTCCGCAAAATTCCCCGCCCTGCCCACGGTCAGTAGGGGACACCGATGGGCTTCGAAAGGCCGCCGTCCGTCGGATGGGACGTTAAGCCGTGGCCCCGTGTGCGGGAGAGCCATACCCTGTGCACGTTAAAAAACACGCTGACTGGATGGCCTTGACGGGAGGCTACCATCTGTCTCCCAACAGCTGTTCCAGTGGGTCCCCTACCCTAACCTTCTCTGAGCCTTCGGGGTCCATGTGACCTGGCCATTTAGCCCATGGTGTGCAAAAAAGTGCCGCTCAGAGGTAAAACAACCCAACCCAACCCTTTCTCTTGAAAGATCTATCAGATGTGCAGAGAACGAGTGTTTCGTAAAAACTCTTTCTTGTTTCTGATGAGAGCTTCGTAGCATTTTTCTACAGAGACAAATGGTTTAATTTTGAACTGATTTAATTGGAAGGCAGTTGAAATTGCATAGTATTTTAGAATCACAACTGGTCTTTACTTGTTAGCTAATTTTGGCCACACACTTTATTTACCTTTACTGCAAGAACTGTACAGAATGCTCTTGAAATGAAATTTCACCTTAAATTCCAAGACGGTGAAAAAAATCCAGAGCAATGGGCTACACTTTCGTAACAAATCCTATTACTGTTCTGTGATATTTCGTGTTACCTATCCGCCTGTTACACATTTTCACTTATCTACATAAACAATTTTTATGTATTTGCACTCGAAGTTTCTTCAGGAGCCCTGGCCCATGAGCCTCTATTTGGATATACCTCTGCTACTTGTCATAAGCATCGAAATCGTTTTTAAGACCTATGAACAAAAAAAAATTCAGAACCTCTTATAAAATATTGAAGAAAAAAAGCCTTTACTCAGCCTTTTACATTCCTATTCTTGTAGAGATGCAACACCGCAAAAATTCACTTGGGAAAGGACTATTACTAACTCAAGACCTACAAGAGCCACCTGTTCATATAAATAATAAATAAATATCCCCTCAAACAGCTACTTGCTATAGGCTTGGGTTGTTTTACCTCTGAGCGGCATTTTTTGCACACCATGGGCTAAATGGCCAGGTCACATGGATCCCGAAGCCTCAGAGAAGGTTGGGGGAGGGGACCCACTGGAACAGCTGTTGGGAGACAGATGGTAGCCTCCCGTCAAGGCCATCCAGCGTGTTCTTTAACGTGCACAGGGTATGGCTCTCCCGCACACGGAGCCACGGCTTAACGTCCCATCCGACGGACGGCGGCCTTTCCAAGCCCATCGGTGTCCCCTACTGACCGTGGGCAGGGCGAGGAATTTTTGCGGAGATAAATCTCAACGCTGACCCAGCTGGGACTCGAACCTGGGAACTACAGATTACGAGCCTGGCGCGCTACCGACTGAGCCACCCCCGCCTCGCCCCGCTTGCTACAGAGGTCTGACAGAAGCCTATCAGTTTAGTACGCCATAGAAAAGATACATAAGGAAAGTGAGACCTGAGCAGAAAGACAATACAAAAACATCCATGCCTTAGCCGAGGCTCGAACCCATGCAAATTCACTTCGTGGTCTGCAAAAGATATCAATTTTGCCAACAAAGCCAGAGAAATAACTCTTTGATGGGCCCAGAACGAGTGTAAGGGTAAAAAAAAACTGTTGGTTTTCTATACTTATCTGAGACCTTAATCTCAAACAATTTCAGCCAAACTACGATTCGTAAATGCCACCGACAAGAAATGATATCCAATTATTTGATTTTTTTTCTGTTTTGTTATAATACATTTTACACGTTTATTAAGCTCTCTGTAATCTTTTCTATTAGGACTAGTAGGGTACTGATTAAGGACATTCCTGCAATTCCTTCTTTCTGAAATAAGCTCAATTGCCTTGTCACTTAAATAATTCTGCCTCCTCTGCTCCTTTTTTCCTAAAAGAGTACTGTTAGTTTCCAAAAAAGCCTGTTTAAAATGGCCCCATTCTTCCTCAACTTCAGTATTAAGCAAACCATGACCGTCATAATGACTAAGTAACCTATCATGGTAAGCTTTAGCTATAACTGGGTCATTCAGAGCTTCAGTATTAAAGGTAAATTTTTTAACTCTAGCACAACACTTTTTAAGTTTAAGTTGCAAGACACTTTTAACAAGGTAATGGTCAGATCCAATTTCAGCTCCCCTATATGCCCTGGTATTTCTAACAGAACTAGCCCATTTGCTGTTAATTAATATATAATCAATCATATTCCTATGCAGCCCATCAGGGGAAACCCATGTGTATTTATGTATGTCGCGGTGTTTGTAATATGTGTTAATTATTCTGAAACCATTGAGTTTACTTACCTGTAGGAGACGTTGCCCATTGCCATTGCAGCTACCAATACCAAAAGGACCTATTACTCCTCCCCAAAGGTCAGAGTCGGTACCAACTTTGGCATTGCAGTCACCAAGAACAAGGGTAATATCTCCTTTCTTGACAGAATTCAAAATGTCCTGAAGTTGTCCGTAAAACCTATCCTTCTCATCCTCATCAGCATCCTCAGTGGGGGCATAACAGCAGATAACATTCAAGTCTTTAATGCTTGTCTGAAATTTTGCTGTAAGAAACCTTTCATTAATGCACTCATATCCTAGAAGAGCATCACTAGCATGTCTGCTGAGCAGCAGACCCACGCCTTGGTGATGCTTTCCATCCTCCCTCCCTGTAAAGAGAAATTTAAAGTTATTTTTAAGTATCTCACCTTTACCTGTCCATCTGGTCTCTTGCAAGCCTAGAATATCTAGGTTATAGCGCTGGAATTCCTGCATGAGGACATCAAGAGAATAAGCTCTATGTAATGTCCTCACGTTCCACGTTCCTGCAGAAAGAAAATGATTAGTAGGATTTTTAAAGAAATTAGGTTTATTGAGATTGGTAGGGCCAACAATATCAAACAGCCCCCTGATCGCAGGCATGGGGCAAAGACCCGTTCCTCCTCCGCTAAAGGCTGAAGTCACCGATGCTGGTAGGAACTTCAGGCACCACCTTTTCAAGTGGACTTTTTCAAGAGCCACATGGCCTGCCTGAGACACATTACTCCAGTTTAGGCTTGACGATGCCCAACTAGCTATGTAAGGTTCAGGTACCTGCGATGGCCTCTGATTAATATTATCCACCAGCTGATATAAGGTATCCCATGTCTCTGTTCACTTAGAGCTGGCAACCCAGAAGCAAACAGAAAACACAGCGGCAGACTCTCCCTCAACAGAGGCCCACCAGTGCAGCAAGTCCAGGATCCATAATCAAGCTCAAATCCATAAACAAGTCCAGTCTAGTAGGTATAAATGGTCAGCACCAGGACCCTGTGAAGTTGACCACTCCTCAGCAGGGTTGAAAAAAAAGAAAAAAAAGTGGCCGTAGATGACCAGATCAGCAGGCCATACTGAACTGGCAGCCCTCCCCTTCCGTGTGGATTCAGAAGTGGTAGGGGATGTGTGGATCAGATATTTTCACTTAGGCAGATTCTTGAGAAATGTTTAGAGTTTCAGAAACCTTTGGTTGCTAGCTTTGTTGATTTCAAAAAGGCTTTCGACTCTGTTGATCGTCATAATTTGTGGTTGATTGTGAGATCATATGGTATACCAGACAAGTTAGTTAACATAATGAAAGCTCTCTATAATAACACGGAGTCATGTGTGAGAGTTGGTAAGTCTTGTAGCAATTGGTTTAGCATTGCTTCTGGTGTTCGACAAGGGTGCATTTTGTCTCCTTTTCTCTTTAGTTTGGTTATTGATTATGTTATGCGAAATTCACTTCGAGGGAAAGATTTTGGCCTTAAATGGGCTGGAGATACGAAAATTTCTGATTTAGATTATGCTGATGATTTAGCCCTTTTGGCAAATGATGTTGATGAGATGAACTCTTTCATTCGAGCTGTTGATGAGACTGGTAGTAGAGTAGGTTTGGTTATAAACAGAGAGAAAACTAAAGTGATGAAAATTGGTCAGGCAGGCTGTGATTCAGTTAATCTGAATGGTTGCAGTCTTGAGCAGGTGTCACAGTTTAATTATCTTGGGAGCTATGTAACAGATAATGGTGATGTGCGGCATGAGATTAACAGACGAATAGGGATTGCTGCCGGGACTTTTAAGAATCTATGGAGATTGTGGAGAAATAGGCGTATACACCTAAAGACTAAAATTAGACTGTATAATAGTTTGGTTCTTTCTAGGGTTAGTTATGGTAGTGAAACTTGGACGCTGTGTAAACAAGATAACAGGAAACTAGATGCTTTTGATTCTAGATGCTTACGCAGTATCTTGGGTATTAGGTGGTTTAACTTTATAACTAATGATGAGGTTAGGCAAAGGAGTCTGCAACCTCCTTTAAGCAGCATATTGTGCAGAGAGAGACTCCGCTGGTTTGGCCATGTTGCCCGTATGGATAATTATAGATTGGCGAATAGGGTTATGAACAGTGTGCCTAGAGGCTTCAGAAGGAGGGGGAGACCTAGGATGCGGTGGGCAGACAATGTCAAACAGGACCTTGTTAGAATTGGTGTGCAGTGGCCGGATGCAGCAGATGTAGCTCAGGACAGATATGCTTGGAGAATTAAACTGTGTGGTCTGGTTGGACCTCCGTAGCCCATGGCTGCTTGAGGATGATGATGATGATATAATACATGGGTCTCCAAACTACGGCCCGCGGGCAGAGGTCCGATAGTAGCTTATTAGTTTAAAATGCCATATAGATGGTCTGTGAGTAAATGTGTCCCGCGGACAAATGTTTCATTAAATATAAAAATCAGGGCAGAAGGTCATTAACAATCATTTCAGTCATAAATTATAATTTGTAGTATAAAAATCATTTCAAATGAATCTAATGCAAAACTGAAGGCACTCTAGCTAGATACTTTACCAATACATTCATTAAGCTTGCTTTATGTATTTAATATAATAACTTATAATTTTGTTGTGACCCGAGTAAAGTTCGAAAAAGTATTTTTGCTCACGTCTCAAAAAATTTAGAGACCCCTGATCTAATAGACTTGAAAGGTAGTTGCAATTACTGTTTTAGAATCACAATTGGTCCAGTTATTTCCACAACGTCTTATTTTACTTTACTGCAAGAACTGCACAAAATACTCCATAAGCAAAATGTCCTTTATATTCCCCCGGGAGAAAAAAAAAAGTTTTATATCTAAAACCCCTAATCTGCTAACACTTTTGCAAAACGGTTGTTACTCTTCTGCGATATTTCGGGTTACTTTTGAACAATTACACTTATCCACGTAACAAAAATAATATTTCCATTTTTTTTTCGGGGGGGGGGGGGTTTGCACTTGCCTACGCCCCTGATCTGTATAAAACAGATCAAGGATTTCTAATGTGACGCTCCTATTATGCCAAGTCCATTGGAAATGTCTCTATGCAAAGTACATTATATTATGTGCCATGTAAAAATCCATTAAAAGTGAACATTCGCCCAAAATTGCGTCATTCCTAATGGACATTTACCGTACAGAAATGAAATGTTGAATTCAAATTTTTATAAAGTAATATTTTTATAAATTTCCTTCTATATGCAAGGGGCGAGGGTGGCTCAGTCAGTAGCGCACCAGGCTCCTAATCTGCAGTTCCCAGGTTCGAGTCCCAGCTGGGTCAGCGTTGAAATTTATCTCCGCAAAAGTCCCCGTCCTGCCCACGGTCAGTAGGGAACACCAATGGGTTGCAAAGGCCGTTGTCCATCGGATGGGACGTTAAGTCGTGGCCCCATGTGCGGGAGAGCCATACCTTCTGCACGTTGAAGAACACGCTGGATGGCTTTGTCGGGAGGCTACCATCTGTCCCCCAACAGCAGTTCCCCTCTCCCAACCTTTTCTGAGCCTTCGGAGTCCTAGTGATCTGGCCATTTAGCTCATGGTGTGCAAAAAAGTGCCACTCAGAGGTAAAACAACCCAACCTCTATATGCAAATTAATGATCGGAAAAGCACACACAAAATTTTGGCACCCGATCTATTGCTTACCTCTACTAGCAACGATGACAAAATAGGAAATATTTTGAAACTTGAAATAATTTCGTAATTTTTTTATGTAAATACTATGTCTCATATCAGTTTAGGAGTTTGCTTGCGGTGACACTGCGACTAAGGAGGTCCGGGTCCTGGTGTGGATGGCATGGTCGTTTGTTCTGTCCTATCTGTTGTGATTGTGTCCCTCAGTACCAAAAAGTGTTCAATTATCGACACGCCATAAAATTCTGTTATCTCATTGGGACATAAAGCGAAAAATTGGCTATAAGTCCCAGCATCCAAATTGAAAAAAAAAAAAGGTTAGGAGTGATCTGTGAGCCTAGCTCTAACATAATTTTTAAATGCTTTGAGCAAGGCCTGAATCATTTATGTTTTATATTTTCATTCTATGAATTCTTTTAGGCCCAACCCGCTTTTCTCGGACATAAACCTTACTCCTATGTGTAAAATCTACAGTGAAGATGTGTTTGGAGACACCAATATTAAAGTAACTCTCGAACCATTTAACGGAGCGATTGTATGTGAAGATAACACTCTTATAACAGGTAAGTTTCTTTTATCTATTCTTATGTAAGAGGAAGAGGAAAGGGCCTGGTAATACATTTCTCATTGTTTGAACGGTATGAAGACTCTCTTAACATTGATAACAAATTTAGAGGAAAAATTGTCTTCAGCATGGTGGGAAGAAATCCACGATCTCCAGATAACATGTCAGGTGCTCTAACCAGTTATCTGAAGACCATCCACTATATATACTGTATGTTCACTCCTTTGTAATGTTTTTGGTCATAATTCTGGCCTTTTAATTTTTTTATGTATTGCTTAACCTCGCCGTGTTAACTACGGGATCTCTTTTCAACAGATTCTGGAGTGTCCATCTAGTTCTGAAAAACCCATTCTCACCCCAGCTCGTAACATATATTACCATCTTCTTCAGAATGCCGTTTGTAGCAGACCCATCTTCAAGATATTTCTACACGCCTGTCGCAGAACATATGTCCACACGATGCTTAAGTTTCTGACTGTGGTATCGCACCAAGGATCTAACTCTTTTGGCATAGGCAGAGTAGGAAAATGCTGGGGACCCGCGTTTCTTGCGGCCCATTTTCATTACCACATATCGTGACGAGAGAGAAAATTCCTGCGTAGAGTGCGATGTTTTACTTTTTCCAAGGGTCTACGTAAAGCTTAAGATGACCCTGATAAACATCAAACAGAAGCGAACGTCTAAACCGCTGCGTCTCTCCCCTTCGGAAGGTGCAGCTTTTATATTGTAAAATGTACAGGTATTGTTCCTTTTTACAACATAGTTTCTAAGCATTTTATAAGATTAATTGTGGATGTTGAACAATTCAACTGTTGCTCTTCAATCCGCAAATCATCTGTGAAGTATCTTTTATGAATACAGACCCGTGATGGTGGGTGAACTTTTGAGCTATCCAAGCAACTTTGAAAATGGGGGCAGATGAAAAGATTCAACGCCCTAACGTTTCTATTTTTGGCATTAGATTTATTGTTTCAGTACTTTTAATTCTTGTGTAAAATGTATGTTATCAATCTAACATTATCAGTCAAGAAAGATCGGCTGAATTCGTACCGTTCTATTCTTTCATTGGCTGAATATTTCGGCGAAGCCAGAGGCAATTCTAATTTTGCTTGGAAGGAATGAAGATCACTACAGTGATATTCATTTGTAATAACTAGGCAAGTGTGAAAAAATTCCCCATCCGCCTTCCCGGATCTCCTGGTATAAGGGTTGGGTTGTTTTACCTCTGAGCGGCACTTTTTTGCACACCATGGGCTAAATGGCCAGGTCACATGGACCCCGAAGGCTCAGAGAAGGTTGGGGGAGGGGACCCACTGGAACAGCTGTTGGGAGACAGATGGTAGCCTCCCGTCAAGGCCATCCAGTGTGTTCTTTAACGTGCACAGAGTATGGCTCTCCCGCACAAGGGGGCCACGGCTTAACGTCCCATCCGACGGACGGCGGCCTTTCCAAGCCCATCGGTGTCCCCTACTGACCGCGGGCAGGGCGGGGAATTTTGCGGAGATAAATCTCAACGCTGACCCAGCTGGGACTCGAACCTGGGAACTAGAGATTACGAGCCTGGCGCACTACCGACTGAGCCACCCCCACCCCTAATTTTTTTTTTGCTTGGAAGAAATGAAGATCACTACAGTAATATTGATTTGTAATAACTAGGCAAGTGTGAAAAAATTCCCCATCCGCCTTCAATACTCCAACCCGGGATCTCCTGGTATAAGGAGATCCCAAGTTACTCTTTAGAGGATAGGTTGATTTTTTTTTCACTTGCCTAGTTGCTACAAATTTTGCATATTTTACTACCATTAGGCATACATATATCTTCCCCTCTTTGCTCTACTCTGTTATCTCCAGGAATATAAGCACTTCAGAAGCAATTTCGAGTTTGCCTCTGGGCTCTCTGGAGGCCCAAGTAGCTTATGAATAATACAAAGTGAAACCGATGCTGTCAAAATGCATTTTTAAATGGTAAAAATTTTATATATTAATATCAGTTTTAATTTTCATAATGGTTTACAATTTTTAAAATGTTTTGCTAGGGATAGGCAAGCAGTGCTTTCAATCTTTTGGTGCATGTTCCAGCATTATGTATTTACCTCCTCGAAGAAAAAAAGGCATGATGATGATATTCACTATGGCATCACTTCGAACAGTAATATGGGTAATGTAGAGGTATTTTTTGGCAATATATGGAAGTGTCTTTCTCCAATCAACAATTATTGATGCTCGCACTGCCAGTTTGATAAAAAAAAAAAGGTCGCATATTATTCGCCTTTTTCCTACCAAAAATCAAGGAGCAAATATGGTAAAATTAAGAAAAAAAAAATCAGCCTCACCAGACCACAATATGTTCCAAAATCACATATGATTCACCTTCATCTTACCCAAGAAACAAGCAAAAGTTGGTATATTACTATGGATCATGGCTGTTAGCTGGTGCACCACATGGATCTTTTACAAACATCGATATAAAATGGATCGGAGCATTTTGAGGACTGCTAACCATGAAATGTTTTCACAACATTCTGGCAGAATAAATGGGTGCTGATTCATGTTGCACCAATCATGGTGTTACATTTTGAAATTTTTATTTTAATATATTTCAGCTTTGCTTAGTCTAGACATATTCAATCTAAATTTCACCATCATAAGATTAATGATTTTTCACTTTATTTCACATGTAGGGTGATTATAATTAAAAGTTTCTTTTTACCATTTAACAGTGCATTTTTACTCCACAAAGAATGGTTGATTTTTATGGTGGAGCAACTATAGCTATATTGTGCCAAAGCAATTAATTCATGGCATAGTATAATGCAAGAGTTTAACTGCTAGATCAGTGTCTCGAAAACTGTGTGCCGCGAGAGATTCCAAGTGTGCCGCGAAAGATTTTCAAATTGACACTAGATATTCCAAAGATTTCATTTTGACTTGACTTGTGTTATCGACGTGCTTTAATAAAAATCTTTCAGATTTTATCAACTGGGATCTTGTAAGTATTTATCAAGCTTTTTCCAATTTTTGGTATTAATTTTTGATTATTTCAAGCCAATGGATGGACAAATATTTAAAACAACACCGAGTTATGAATTAAAGAACGAGAGCAAATCTTCAAGTAAAACCAGGCTGACTTCAACAAAGCGCAAATATAACGACGATTATTTAGAGTTTGCTTTTATTCTTTTTTAGGTGTGCCGCGGAAAAAAAATTAGATTCAGTGTGCCGCAGAGTAAAAAAGTTTGCGAGACACTGTGCTAGATAATTAAGACTATTTGCAATAAAAGTTTCAAGTTCCCATTATAAATTTTGCCTTTTTTTCTTCTTTAAAATAGCCATAGAGATTTGCATTGAGTACACAGGCTTTAAATACCTGGTAATAGAATGCACAAAGCTGACAGATGCTTTCTCCTTAAATGACATCACAACAGTGAGGAGCAGTCCATTGAACATGAAAACACTTGCATGCAGCTCGGATGACAGAGGCATCAAGTCAGTTGAATTGATTCCTGAAGGGTTCAATATTGTTGTAGAAATCAAATGTCAACGCATTGTAAAAATATAAGAAACAAAAATAAAAAATTATTTTAAATTTGACATCAATATGCAAATGTTACTTTTTCTTTGGCATAACGCGTAGTGTATCTATATTAAATAAAAATATTCAGTCCTCTGCCTGTTATTTTCTAATAACAGTGAAACATTCTTTGAAGTACTCATTTCATACTTGTTTCTATGAATGTATTAATTTTAACAATTTTGTAGCACTGAAATTAACATTTAGTTTTGTACACTTATATTCCATAAACTTTTCCAACCAATGTCACATAATTGGAAGGGAATTATCATATAGATGCAACTACGATGTGTATATGAATGCAGCAATGGACAAACCCTCCACCAAATGAAATTTACATTATAACATTATAGTTCTTGAATTATGTCATAATACAAAATCAGAATGATCTCACAATTTAGATATGAAATGTGCCACTGTTACCAAGTAAATTTGGCAGTGATGTCCATTAGTAGTAGGGGCTGGGGTTAGCTCAATCAGTAGAGCACCAGGCTAGTAATCAGTAATTCCCAGGTTTGATTGCCAGCTACGCCAGCACCGATATTTATTTTCACTAAACCCTCACCCTGTCCTTGACAGAAAGAGGACACCACTGGGCTGGAAATGACTACCATCCACTGTGGCCCCTATATGCAGGAGAGCCATACCCTGTGCACGTTAAACACACTGGTGGCCTTAACGAGATGTTGGGTTGTCTTACCTCTGAGCGGCACTTTTTTGCACACCATGGGCTAAATGGCCAGGTCACATGGACTCCGAAGGCTCAGAGGTTGGGGGAGGGGACTCACTGAAACAGCTGTTGGGGGCCTTGAAGGGAGGCTCCCGTTTGTCTCGTAACTGCTGTCCAATGGTTATCTCCTAAACAACTCCGAAACCTTGTGACCTGTTCAGTTAGACCACTGTGGGCACAAAAATGGCTCTCAGTGGCAAAAGAATCTGTCAGTATTAGGACAGGCTCATGATCAGAAGTCTTATTATAATGGAACCTGCAGTTCAAGTTTCTTGCCTGTAAGTTCAACAGTGAAATCTGCACTATCCTTCAAGTTCACTGCTTAAATGCTACCCTAAACAGGATCAGAAGAAAAAGTTCTTCAGTCTAGAGGTCAGAATTTTCTCTTTCCAAGCAGTAGTTCGAGTATCAAACCCAATCCTCGAACCCTCAGCTTGAGTTGGGATGTTTTACCACTGAGCAGCACTTTTCTAAACACAATAGGTTAAATGGTCAGGTTATAAAGATACCAAAAGCACAGAATTGGTTAAAGGGAACCTTCTTGGTAGATGTTGAGAGTTAGGGGCCTCCCATTAAGGACATTCAACATAACATGCACAGGATATGGTTTGCCTACACCTGTGGCCACTAATTCAAGTCCCATCCAATGGGCAATAGCCTTTCCAAGTCCATTGGTATCCTCACTAAAGGCAAGGTAGTGGGTTGCTAGATAAATTTAAACATTGGAATTCGATCCTGAGAACATCAGATTACAAGCTTGGCATACTGGCTAAGCCAGCCCCCCTCCACATCCACACTTCTCAAATGCATATTTTCATTTTCTCTTACTTCCCAAAAAATAGTTGAATATTAATAATTTAACCCAGTGGTTTCCAAGTTTGGGAGCTGAATACACCTCATCCCTTGGTGTCAACTTGCATTGCACTTTTGTAACTACTTCAAAACTCTTGCATATATGATTTTTAGGTTGAAGTTACGAATTTCAGATCTGCTTCTGAAACAGAAGGGGAGGGCTATCACATCAGTGTGGCCTACTGATCTAACCTACTATGGCTTTTTTTTCTACCTTGCAGAGGACTGGTCAACCACTCAGTCCTGGTGCTGACCATATACACCAACTGTAATGGAATGACAGCTTGATTATGGATCCTGGACTTACTGCACTGTTGGGCCTCTGTTGAGGGAAAATCTACAACTGTTTTCTGTCTGCTTATGGGTTGACAGCCCCAAGTGAATAGATTCACAGGATACGTTTTATCAGCTGGTGGATAATCCTGATCAAAGGCCATTGCAAGTACCTGAATCCTTGCTTATACGAGCATGTTCAAATTTGCATTGGAGGAGACCCATCAGTGTAGATGGCTTCAACCTTTAGTAGTGGGGGGAACAAGTCTTTCCCCTATGCCTGCGCTTAAGGGGCTGTTTGATATTGTCGCCATTTTCTCTATCAAAAAACAGTTTCATTAAACATCCCACTAACCATTTTCTCTCCACAAGTTCTTGGAATGTGAGGACTCTGCAGAACTATTCTCTTGATGACCTCACACAAGAATTCCACTGTTAGCTATATATTCTCAACTTGCACTTGCAATCTGCAGTTCCCAGGTTCGAGTCCCAGCTGGGTCAGTGTTGAGATTCTCTCCACAAAACTCCCCACCCTGCCCACGGTCAGTAGGGGACACAGATGGGCTTGGAAAGGCTGCCGTCCGTCAGATGGGATGTTAAGCCATGGCCCCGTGTGCGGGAGAGCCATACCCTGTGCACGTTAAAGAACACGCTGGATGGCCTTGATGGGAGACTACCATCTGTCTCCTAACAGCTGTTCCAGTGGGTCCCCTCCCCCAACCTTCGAGGTCCATGTGACCTGTCCATTTAGCCCATAGCGTGCAAAAAAAGTTCCGCTCAGAGGTAAAACAACCCAACCCAACTTGCAAGAGACCAGATGGACAGATAAAGATCAGATATTTAAAGCTAATTTTAAATTTCTCTTTTTAGGAAGGGAAGATGGAAAGCATCTTCAATGCATAAGTTTGCTTCTCAGCAGACACTGGCGTGCTGCATGAGATTACTTAGTCATTATGATAGTCATGGTTTGCCTACTACTGAGGTTGAAGAAGACTGAGTTTTAAATATGCTTTTCTTGAAACTAACTGTACTCTTTTGAGTAAAAAGGGGCAGCAAAAGAAAAATCGATTGACTGGGCACTGGAGCTTATTTTTGAAAGAAATTTTATTATTTCAAAGTTTTTCAAACAGAATAAAATTAAGGATATACCTGCAGGAATATCATTAATCAACACCCTACCAGTCCCAATAGAGAGCATTACAAAGAGCTTAATATATGTGTAAAGGATCAGCTAATGACATAAGAATCTTTGGCTTGATAGCTTGGCAGACAAAGCAGAGGAAGCAGCTGGTTAATGTTTTGTACGAGAGGAAACAGATGGGTGTACAGGGATCGAAGGATAAACACACAAGATTATTGAAGATGAGCATTCTGTCATGGCTAGGTGGGCTGAGCATTTCAGTAATGCTCTAAACAATGTGGTTAGTTCTACTCCCATTGCCTGTAATGATGATAGATGAATTACTGACTTGAATGTTACAAAAACTGTGTTACTAAATTGCACAATCTGATTGGACATTTGTAGCCTATGGCTGCTTCAGGATGATGAATAAACAATGATTAACATTCCAAAAGATACTCTAGGCCAAGGTGGCTAGTTAAACCAAAATTCAAAAGGTTTTGAATTTTGGTTTAATTAGAGAGTAAAATTAACTAATAAACTATATATTAACACCCCAATTTTATTATAAGTGTGTGTTTGAACATCAAGTTGATAAAGAAAAAAAGTCGTGACTTTTAAAGTTAAGAAACCACTGATTTAATCACAGCTGAAATTATGACTTTCCATATTCTGGAACTATAAGAATATATATCTAACATTTTCCAATTAATATTTATGCTTGAAAAATTTATTTTAAAAAAAGGCAACAATTCTTCTTTCCATGCATTTACCAAATTTTTTCTTTTTCCATATACACTCATGTTTTTTTCTAATTGTTCTACATAAGAATCACAAAATATTTCAGTACTGAAATTTTAATATTCCAAACTTCCTTAAACATGAGAAACATCAAAAATGTAGTACAATATCAAAGGTAAAAAATAAAATAAAGAAATTTTAATTACAAATGAATCATTATATCACCACACTTTCTTATTTTAGAGTACAAAGGCCTGAGGATAAATTAAAAGAATAAAAAAATTATGATCACAAAAACTTGAACAAAAACTACTTTACCAAACAAACTTTCAAAATACACTTTTCATACAAATGAATAAACACAATAGTTAAAACAGTAAAAAAGAAATAAGAAAATAATACTTTATCATCAGTTTGCTCAACATGAAAGTAAAAATAAGAACGAAACCTATCCAGACACTTGCTACGTTTAATCACTAGCTTGTTACTGTAAATCAGCATTGAAATCTGTGATGTAGTAGAGGATAACAGAAACGATCATGCTTTATCCGATATTTAAATCCAAGTACTGTTCCAGTGCAGATAAACATGTTAGTCAATTCACTATTGGAAATACTTTTATGATTTAGTGAATACTATAATACAGTATGCCATCCCATGGCCGAGTGGTTAGCGCGCTTGGCTACTGATCTAAGGGACCTGGGTTGAGCCCTGAGTAAGGCATGGCTGTTTGTGTCGTTTTTCTGCTGAGGGCCTGCCATCCTCTCAGACCTTCTACTCTGGCATATAAACTGACAGGCTCCTGTCAGACCTCTGTGACAAGCAGCTGCTTGAGGGGATATTTGTTTGTTTGTTTTTATAATACAGTATATTTCAAAAAGTTCACAGAAATATTATTCTGCTCTTTGAAACTATTCTGTTACACATAAAAACAAATTACACAATAAAGTACTTTTTTTTTTCCTTAAATAAAACTAGACACATGGATAGAGTTTACATAAAATATAGTCCAAACAGTAAAAATTCCTGTATCACTGGGCTGTAATATAAATTTCTTTTAAAGTTGAACAAAGACTTTTAACCTTTTACCAGTAGTCCTGAGCTGAGATCATTATCAAAGAAATGTTCCCATTCTGCCAGTAATGAGTGCAACTCATCTCAAAGAATAAAGTTGCTTATGCAATTGGCCACCAGAAAAACAGCAGAATTAGTGAATATTTTCTAGTGCATGTGTTTAAAAAACAATTTGCTATTAGATCTAAATGAAGATTTCTTAATTCAGTTCTAATATTGGGGCTGAATCTAGGGAGGTTTTAAAAGGGAACATCTTTTTTAGAATTCTTCCAGAAGGAACGTAATTCATTGTCAAATTAACATTATGGTAAACCATCCACTTTTAATTATCATGGTAAACTTAGTGTGTTGACCACTTTTTATGTCATGTCAAAGAATCTTAAAGGTGGTCAATCGCCCTAAGTTTACCATGATGCTAATTTTTAACCATGCACTCTATGCAGTAGTGTTTGCAACTAAACTCTTCATAAAGAGAAAAAATTTTATTAAACTATTAGTTATTTTTTTATAAAAAGAAAATATTTTGTAAAATCACTATGACAAGTATTCTTAATAACTGACTGCAAGGTTTTTACCCATGGGATCACTAGTCCAGATATATGCCCAAATAAAAAATTTCAATTTAAAAGCTTGAAATTTCAAGGTGCTAGAGGCCAAAACAGAAACACAGAGAGCATCACAAAACATCTTTTCGAATGCAAGATATATCTAAAAGCATGCTCCTCATAAAAAAAAAAACTTTATATCATTTTTCCTTCATGATTTTTTTCTCTATACTTTGTAAGAGAAAGTAAAAAATATTTCTAATGAATATCCTTGTTATAATCAACAATCAATATCAGAAATCTTAATTATGTGATGTTACTAGAAATGTTACACAAGTTTTAACATGATCCATAACTCCTTTTCCTTCAAGGGCAGGGGCAGACAGAAAAAATTACTAAATATGTCTATACTCAAACCTGTTAACAAGTTAGAAGATTGCTTGATTTTTGTTTATATATCTTCATTGTAACTAGAGATGAGAAATGCAGCATTTTGTTAAAAATAACAAAGGTAACATTTAAACCAAATGTTAACTAAAATACTAATTTAAATTTAGTAAACATATCTATCACACTTAACTTTAAAACAGATTTTAATTAAAGCGATTTCAGGTTTAAGCTCATTGTGTATCTAGATAGCAGATGCATCAATAAAATGCAAATCAATGCAAGTACACTATCTTAACACTTATGAATGAAAAACAAGTGCTCTATATACCTCAACTGAGAGGTTAACATTATAAATTTCAACTGCTTTATACAATTTTTTGGCACTTCAATTTCCACTAGGTATATTATACACTACTAATTAAAATTTTAAAGACATTAAATCATAGCAATGAATATATTTCTTTGGATCAAATCGCAAAGTTCATTAGTCTTAATACTCACCCAATATTTCTAAATATTTAGAATGAATGTCTTTTGCTAATTTTATTATAATCTGAAACATGATATAATAAAAGCACATGAGAACTCCACATAACATGAAACACAATTTATAATTCAAAATCTTAACATATGTTTTCAAGTTTTATAATAACCAATTATAATATTTTGAAGTGCGAAATAACAATATGACTATAAATAAGCTGATTAGCATTTCTTTTGTGTTTTATGTGAAATATAGGATCAACTTTATTATATGAATACTGTGTACACTAATTAAAAATGCATTTTAACCAGGATAATGAGTGATACACTATTACATTATTTTGAACCCTACAAATGTATGCAATTCAATCATAAAATATTTATCTTGTTTTGCTGAAGATGAAAATGTGATATGAGCTTGTTCAACAGGAATAAAGATTCTTTAGTATCAATTCATAGCCCAACTTTAAATAAACATATTAAATTATTATGTTAACATTACACGACAAATAACACATGTAAACAAGTATTCTCATTACAATATTGAAATGATCCTTAGGTGAATGCAGAAATGAGTTTAAAGGAATATCTTTAAACTTGTAGATAATTCGATAAAAAGTCAACTTGAAATCAATTCAACGTGTATTGAAAACTTTGAGGGGGAAAAAATTATGCCCATATTTATGCTTGGGTTTATTTGGAATTAACTTCTTTGTTAGAACTGTATCACAAGAAATATAAGCTAAATGTAATACCTGATATTATTTACTAATATATAAGTAACAGTCATACAAAAGTTAAAACAATGTATAATGGAACAACACTTAAAGAGAAAGTCACAATGGTCAGTGAACATTAACAATGAAAAATTATAGTTCAATCATATTTTCACAGGAAAATTGATAATACTTTTTAAGCAGTTTCAAAATTGTGTATTTTTTTCTTGCATAATACAAAAAAGTCACAAACGTGAACTATTGATATAATCTTCTTTTGGAGATTTTGTAAACCTTTTCATTGCTGCTCCAACTTCAGACAAAACAAATAAAACCTTTTCCTTCTTTTCCAATCCCGTTTCACTGGTGATATCTGATTTTAAAAAAATGTAATTAATACATCAAATATAATCTGATATAAAGGGATGTTGCAAATATGTGAGCTTTTCAAATTTCACAAGTAATGTTAATTATGTTTACTTCTTGCTATTTGAGTTTCCTATTATTTGTATAAGAAAAGAAACCCACTTGAATGAATCCAATGGAGCAGAATTCCAAATGGAAAAGATTTCTTTATAATAATAAAAAAAAAATTGGTCGAAATAAATTTCTAGTTGAAAACATTATGTTTCACTTTGATCAAAGCACATTAAACATACAGAAATATATTTATCATACTAGTTATATTCTGCAAAGAGTTTGGCACAAAACATCTGTCTATTGACAATAGACCCATTTGGTACATATATCTCCATTGATAATATACTACCCCAGTAATCAAGGTAGCTGAGGCAACAATAGCAACCTGATTTTACCTCAACCTATGGCAGCTAGGAACCCAATCTGATAGCCCAAGGCCACACAGAAAGGGGAGGGGGACCATCATACCACATAGTCAAATATCTTCAGAATTACAGGGCACCAAAACCTGCTGCCATGCAATAGTTTCAATGACATCACCATGGACATACAAAACACATCAAGAAACATACGCGTGCATTCGACCATTTGAATATATCCATTACATGATCCCAAATGAAAAATTATTAGTTGCCACAATACTACTGTTGGCACTAGTTCATAATTTAGTTAACGTATGTTATTACATAATTATTTGATGGTATTCATTAAATTAATATATTTAAAATTCCTAATTTTTTAAAAGACAGCTATGTTCTGACAATTTAATTTTATATACAGTGTTACTGTTATATGGATAATGTTACTGACATATGAATAAGTCTGTTCAAACAGGGTTCAACTGTACTTCATATTGTATACAAAGCAATTTTTAATACTTTAAGAGTAAGCTCAAAACTGCACTCCAAATAGTATTTTTATTTATAATCAATTTCAGCAAAAATATATAAAATATATATATTGGGCTTAAAATTGAAAGTATTCATTGGGCTTAAAATTGAAAGTATTATGTTAACATGTTACATACATTGCAATTGGGCTTAAAATTGAAAGCAAACAGTATGTAGCAATTGGGTTCCAATTAATGATCCACCTAAAGCTGTAACCAAATACACAGATTTCCTAAAACTCCTTAAAAAAGATAGTTTTTGTCATTAACTCAATCCATTGGAGCATTCCCAAAGGAGGTAGATTATAACTTATTAACATATATTTAACCTTCTATTTCATAATTTTCTAAGAAATCCCCATAAATCAGAGACTTGAGCACACATCACCACACCACCACCACATTTAAATTTCTGGGTACTCCACTAACTCAGTCCCACTTCTTAACAATTTACTTTGTATTACATCATATCTACTTGAACTTACCTGCCATAATAGAATTTGGAAACATCTTTTCAAGTTGTTCAACAATAATTTGCAATTCATTATCTACTAATTCAAGCACACTATTGTGGTCAACAGGAACATTTGAATAAATATGTTTTGAACTAGTATATGAAGATAAAGAACTATAGCCAGGAGTTAGATCATTAATTGTATACTGGGTTTCATCTATTATTTTTCTCCTGTGTTGGTCCAGTTCTGATGAGACATGAGAAATGTTACCTATATCACTCAAAACATGTGCTTGCACTCTTTCTTTGGCTGTAACTGCATTAGATGCTGAATCATATTTGTTCTTGCCATTTGTATCACATGGTACTAAATTTTCTGACATTCCTTTAGACACATCCTCTAGCATATCAAGACCAGCTTGAAGTTTGATGAATTTACTGAGATTCTGTGGACACACTATTTGTGTGCCATTTTTACCAGGAGCAGTGGCAGCAGGTGTGCTTTCAAGATAATCCTCAGCTTTATTCAGAATTTGTATCTTTGATGGTGGTATAGCACACATTTCTTTTTTCATATCTTCTCTGCAACTAACAGGCTTAAAATACTAAAACAAAAGAATATATATAATTTATTAAAATTATTTTTATTGCAACATACAGACAGCATGAGCTGTGAAACACTGAAATCAATGTATATTATATGATTTTATACATAGTTCATGTATTAACTGCCAAAAGTAATGTATGCATTTTTTCAGAAAAATCAAAAGTAAAAATTAATTACAAAGAAATCTATTAGTCATTATAGGAAGTTGTATATATTACCAGGGTCAAAGTGATAAAGTACTGCTGAAGGAATGTTTCAAACGATCATAAAAAAATAAGCACATTCAAAAATTTTAAAGAATATTTCTCATTTGAATATACAGTACTTTCGCATAATGACTGTGATTCATCCATTCAGTAATGATGATCATTATGCAGATTGGTCATGTTGGGTTGTTTTACCTCTGAGCGGCACTTTTTTGCACACCATGGGCTAAATGGCCAGGTCACATGGACCCCGAAGGCTCAGAGAAGGTTGGGGGAGGGGACCCACTGGAACAGCTGTTGGGAGACAGATGGTAGCCTCCCGTCAAGGCCTTCCAGCGTGTTCTTTAACATGCACAGGGTATGGCTCTCCCGCACACGGGGCCACGGCTTAACGTCCCATCCGACGGACGGCGGCCTTTCCAAGCCCATCGGTGTCCCCTACTGACCGTGGGCAGGGCAAGGAATTTTGCGGAGATAAATCTCAACGCTGACCCAGCTGGGAACTACAGATTACGAGCCTTGCGCGCTACCGACTGAGCCACCCCCGCCCGCAGATTGGTCACTATGTGGCTATAAGAATCATGTGTTAAAGCTATCATCAATTCCTAGAAGCCCAAGAATGTGATCTTTTTTAAATCTAAAAGTATATACTTCATAACATTTAAATCTTAGATTTTTAGTGATAAACCTATTCTAAACATAATAAACCATAAATAGAGATAGGAACATGGTAAATAAAAAGATAATTAATGCATGAAAATAATAAAATAGCATATTCATTTGAAAGCATCTGTTACTTTCAGGTCACCAAGTTCAACCTCTCTGTAATATGGCAGATACAGTGGAATGTTCCAGGCTATTCTCCTTAAGAAGTTCATTTGTTTTGCTACCCCTGTCATGGTTTTTTAATAATTCCAAATTTAGTTCTTAATTCCATTCCTTTTCCACTTTTAACTTTTAGGGGGCACTGTAACACAATTTAGTCTGAAAATATTCAAGAAGTTGTGACAATAACACTAGGTCAGGCACAGAGTTCTGAACACCATCAAAACACAATAAATCAATGAATGCAAAGTCCTAAGCCTCGTGAACAGGTGTCACCGATTAAGGCCTATTCAGATCACTTTTGGGCCCTCTGATTGGCTGAAATTGGTAGCCACACAATAGTCATAAGTTGGTTACTAACTTAATGTGTGAGGTTGTAGTCATTATGCTAACACATGGGGGGGGGGGGGGGGGACTGTGGGAGGCCTAACCTGGGTCTCCAGATCAAAGGAGGCCTCCAAGACATGTTAACTTTTTGAAATCAGATACAAGAGTAAAAGGCGTGCTTTAATAAAAGATGCAATTTTTAAACTGACAAGCCTTGGATTAGGCATGAAAAGTTCTTTCCTGGTGTTGTCTTCCCACTGAGGTCTCACTTTATTCACAGTGTAGGTGCTTGGCCAGCTAGGGCGGAAAAAATGAGAGTTAGAATCGCCATTTTGGCAGCAGGGCACTTTCTGCCTAGCAACAGAATGCCAGCAGCAGATCCGGTTTGGGGGCTGGGTGAAGAAATGCCACGTGCATTTTGTTAGAGCCCCAGCACCTCCTTACATGGGAATGAGAGTAGACATGACATAATGAATCATGTCTATGTCACATTGGCCAAGAGACACTAACATCCCCAAGAAACACCATATGACCACTTCTGGCGGTTCATTCAAACTGGAGGATAGTTGTGAGAACTAGGACTTGCATGCGGACAATGAAACATTCTGTATGTCAGGCAGATTGTCAGTCAGAAACATTCTGTATGTCAGGCAGATTGCATCTATCACTAGATGACAACAAAAGGCTTGATTAAGCCTTTTGTTGTCATCTAGTGGTAGGACAACTTAGGCTCCTTGTAGCCTGTGTTTAGTGAGTGACTGTACCAGGTGGGCAATCAGTCATTTGTATGTATATATAATATAAATGTAATATTGTGTAAATAAAGTGTATATATCCATAGTACATCTGAGTTTTGTGTTCATTAGCCACCTAGTTAGTATAAATATCCTAAAAGATAGAGATAGGTACCCTTCTGTACACTCTCATGCACATTCAGTTGAAAAACAACACAGCCCAGACAGGTTGAGAAGACGTCTGTCTACAAACAGATTTTATGGTATATTATACTAATAAGCTCCTATCAAATGTTTATGGCAAGCAGCTGCTTGAGGAATAAACTTTCTACAGATTTATCAAATTAGAATTAAAAACATTCTTAAATAATTATGACAATTTTCATTTTACCTAGGGACCTCAAAAATTGGAAATGGTCCAGGCCTCTCTGAACTTGTGAGAGGACCTGAAAACAGTAAAAATAATTTTAGAAATTTTACTGAAGTTAAAATGAAAAAATAAGCAGAACTTTGCCTTTATTTGAAAAAATAAGTAAAAGCTCAACTTCAATTTCCTTCAAGTAGCTATTACTTTATTCCTCATTACTAAATGCCCTTTCTTTGGTATATAATATGACCTATTTATTTTCATTAGCCATTCCAGCGGCCGAGTGGTTAGCATGCTTGACTACTGATCAAAGGGACCTGGGTTCAAGCCCTGGGTAAGGCATGGATGTTTATGTGTTTTTTTCTGCTGAGCACTATCCTCACAGAACCTTCTACTATGGTGTATATCAGACTTCTGTGGCAAGCAGCTGATTGAGGGGATATTTATTTATTATTATTTATTTTCATTTGTTACTTTATGATATAGTACTAAAGCTCATTATTGTATAATGAAAAATACTTAAAATTAATTCAGTCATATGACAGAATTCATTGCAAAAACTTGAAAGGTAATGACCAAAAAAATTGGTATAAAATCTAATCAGTTTAATTTTTTTCAAAGCTTGATCCAGTTTTTATTTCAGAATATAACTTGGATTGAAAACTTTGAATTCCCATATCATTTAAAAAAAAAAATACAAAAACATGTGAAACTAATGAAAATGCATGAATGAAAAAGAAAACTAAAGGAACGACTCATTAGAAGTTTATTACCTGAAGCAGCTCTTTAAGTCTATGTAACTGCAGTTCCAAATGGTGACTGTGATCTTCAAGAACTTCCTGTCTAGTAAGTAACATTCCTTTGTGAAGGCAGTCAGTTTTGGAAATACATTTGCTTGTATCACCATTACTACATGAATGAAGTCTATCAATCTCATTGCATAACTGTCTAAAAAATAGTGAGAAAAATATGTAATTATTTTAATACAAAAACCAACAAAAGAATATATAAGGATATAACATAAACAATAAAATTTAAAAAGAGAATTATTGAGAGAGTTAAAATATATCACATGGCACATAATTATATTACACAGTTGCTAATATTGCTACAAAGAAATCAAATTTTGTCAGCCCAGAGATTTTATTCCCTTTCTTGCACTCGATCATCAATGAGCAATGGAATTCTTTAAGATGCATAAAGGTGGTTTATTGGATATACAGTATTTAAAAATATTACGAATGTAACAAACCTATTTTCTTCCTCAAGCCTCTCAATAACACCTGCTAGTTCTTCATATAACACTGGATCAGTCAATGTCTGAAAATTAAACATATAATATCTTTTAAATAAAAGAATGACTAAAAAGATAATTTTCATAGGGAATGTATCCTTCCCCTTACTTTTGAAATATACTTTGCTTAGCTCAGGAACAAGTATGAAATATTTAGTTATTTCTATAACTAATACAAATTAAGTTACTCTATAGTAGTCCACTTATATTCAATGTTTAATATCTTATTCAAAATTCAATCAGAAGAGCTTTCTTTTGTCTAGGCTGTACCCAAACTCAGTGAAGAGCTACTAAGAAAAAAAACTATAGTCTTAAAGAGCAGCAAGAAAAATTCTCTACTTAAAAACAATTACATACATTTCTAATAAGTAATCAAATGCAAAAAAAATATACTTTTTTAAGTAATCAAGAAAAGATCTTGATTAAAAAACAAAAATATATGCTTTTGATAGGTACTATGAATTGGGAAAAACATTTAGTTATCCCCTTAAATATGTTTCATCAAAAAATTGGAAGAAATGAGCCAGATTCAGTATGTGTTTCATAAACCACAAGTTCTTTTACAATCAGCTGTAGGTTGGACAGGTTTATCTACTGCATAGGAGGTTGACTTTGATGATATGAATCCTGATTTTTTGCAATTTTATGAAATGAGCAAAAATATTGTATTTAAACTCCACTGGCGAGTTGTAACAACTCTTGTGGTTAAAGACTTGAAATTGTATTGCTAATGTAAATATGAATGAATAAAATTATAATATAAAATTATTTTTGAACTTTTCAAACAAGTTGTCCTAGTCAAAAGATTCTGAACTGCCTTGGCAGCACTGATTTGAATAACAAAGTGGACAAATTAAAAGTAGTGCTGAACTCTAATGCAAGTTGGGAATATTAGCCTACTTAGTAAGGTAAACCAGATGAATCAATTAGAGGCTGTTACCTATTAGCTATTATAGAATAATGTTTAGTGATTGATCCCTACCCTCAACTGCTGAGTGGTTGATGGAAATTCCTACAAATATTGAGACCCTGATCAGAACACTGAACAGAGCCAGGACCTTCACATTTCCTCGGACAGTTGTTGCTTGGAGGTCTGGCAAGAAACTACTAATTTTATCATTTTCACAATTGTATCATCTTATTTGAGGGAAGCAACACCACAGCAAAAGACAACATAAATATCCATGCCTTAATGGTTGTACATAAATTATATAAAATCTTTGAAGGGAAGATGTTAGAGATTATATTACATGATGTTACATGAGAAAGGGGACAGAGGAAGTGTGTAACAATAAAATACCATAGTAGCCTATTTGTTTAATTGGTAATTTTTCCCAATTTTCTGATTTCATTGATGAAAACAATTCAGGGTGAACTAAAATATCACACATATATTATACATTGTACCCTAGAAAACAAAAAGCATTATATAATATGGAGTGAGGAGAAGTCAGGTTGAGTGTTACTTGGCATAACATAGAAAGAAAAATTCATTCAAAACAGAGTTGCATAGTGTACAGGAGACTTCGTATTAAAGGTATACACCAGAATTGCTTTTCACTACAGGTAAAGCTGGTAACTTGTTGGCCACTATGATACACAGTACCTAAAAAATTTTCTTCTGAGAGTAAATACAATCAAATCTGCCAATTGTAACAAACCTGATTTATAGCAAACTTCAGCTGTAGCATACTTAAATGTTTGGTCCCAGCATATTCCCTATATATATTCAACATATTTTTCTTTAAAGCAAACACTTATATAATGAACACCCTGCTTGCATAGCCTTAGTTCTAGCGCATTATTAAACCCCAAAAAGTAAATGTTAATACTTTTTACTTTTAAAGGTAAAATAATTAATCTTACTTATAATGATCATAACCTAGCTGAATATATGAATGTTTTCTGAGTCATATGTAAATAATCTCAGCGCATTAATCCATATAAGATAATAGATCAGTTTTCTAACATCAGTGTAATAAATGTTTGCGCACATTGTAAAATATTAATAGTTGAATTGAAAAAAGTTGACAGAAGGATGTAATTAAATATACTTCTTTTAGACGAACACAAAAGAAAAGTCACTGCTTTCCTTAGAAACAATAGATTTTCTGTATAATAATCAATGAAAATATATTATTTGTAATAATTATAGTAATGATTTATATTAAAATATATATATTAAAACAAACATATAATGAATATCCTACTTACATAGCCTTAGTTGCAAATAAACACTTAGTTGTTAGTGCCCAAACAAACAATAAATTTCATTTATAATGACCATAACCTAACTGGATATGTATATAATGTTATTTTCTGAATAGTAAATCATTATTTTAATATAAAGCTTTAAATCTTTACTATTGCATTAACAATATAATAATTCTACTTTGTAATATTCTTGTGATGCTACAGAAAATAAATTACTTTTTCAAAGGAAAATACAGCAATTTTTTCTTCTGTCCATTCATCAAAGAAGTATTTTCATTCTTTCATTGATTTATTCCAATTCAATTATTAATTTACATCAGTGTTAAAAAAGTGATTTATCTTAATTGTTTTTGGCACTTGCCCTCAGAAATAAGTTCAGTGCACTTATAAGTACTCCACAATCTGCCAATGTCTTCTAAATTGCTGAGAGATACATAAAAAGATTCAATGAAGTCACATTCTTGATATTTTAAACTCCAGATAAATAAGGAAGTGACATGTAACATTCCAATCACATTAATGATTGGTTTATTTACTGCAAATGTTTTTAATACCTCATTCAGTACTAAAAAAAAAACCTAACAAATTCAATAATACATTACTTTATTGTATCTTTAAGAAACATTGTATAATTTATTATGATAAATAGTTGTCAGTAGAAATTATTAATGTTCATTTTAGAGATGAGTTCAGGCTCAGATTTTCAAGACCAGGCTTGAGCTATTTTAATAATTACTCAGCTCCAGGCAGTTAAGAGAAAATTTTCTGATGTCATAAAACAAATATGCAGAAATGCATCTTGTTAAATTAATTCAACTCTTTGCATTATAGTCTATTACTTTAAAATGATTATTTGGAGACAAATTTTTAAATTTTAATATAATTTGGAATAAAAATACTAGAAATAATTTACAGAAACTGAAATTGAATAAATACATAATAAATGAATCATTATAAATGCTAAAGACAATTCATTAACAAGTCAGAATACCTGAAAAAATAATCAAAGACTGAATAGTGCTTATTACTTTTAATTACTAAACAGTGATTGAAAGGCTGAAATCATAATTAAAAGAAATTATTTTACTTTTTTCACTTATTTTTTCACAATTATATATTAAATGTAAAAAAAATTAATACTGAGCCTCTCCCTCTCCAAACCTGAAGCCATCTGTACTATTTCAAGTCCAAATCTGCTCAGCTTCCTTTAAAGACAAAGGCAGATTGTGAGCTTAAATCAGAAATTCTTACGTTTGCAATTATATCAGAACTGAATGTGTCAATTAATTACTTTTCAACACTTATATAGTGAATTAACACTAAATTTTCCGAATAATGATACAAATTTTTTATAGAAAAAAAATATTTTGAAAATAACTTTAAAGACAGTAATTTTTTAAAAACAATATGAAATATAAAAATATGCCTAATAATACTTTGCTACTGGACACATCATTTGGTAAAGTCTTGTCAGGTACAATCATTTTAGCAGCTGGCTGTGTACTGCTGCTTCCACATGTTCTATAGATATAAAATATATACTATTATTGTCATTTTAAAAAAGTTATTAAATAAAACTTTCAGTTTCCAACAAAATCTATTCCTACACTCTAATATCAAAATTTTTTATGTGAAAATAAAAATTACATTTCAAAAAATGGCTTAAAAACATTACTGCCATAAGTAAGAAAACATGTGTACTTAACAATATTCAATAATCATCAAATTAGCAATTTGACATATAAGCAACAAAAAAAAGTCGAGTTTGTGTTGTGTATCTGATGAATATATATATATATATACACTCTATATTAAACTTGAAAAGCTGCATTTCATCAGAAATAGTGAAATTTATCCAAAAACAACTGAATTATAGGAGCTTTTGACTAACTGTCCCACATAGAACTAAATTAAATCAGTCTGTTAACATTATGATGGTCACCCATTCTTAAAAAAAAAATGTAGAAGAATACAAAAACATGTACAAAAATACTGAATATATTCAAAATATCATAATCAGGAACCAGTCAAAATTAATTATACAAAGTAATGAGAAATAATCTGTCACAATTTCAATTTGAATGAAATAATCAAAATACACTGGATGAGAGTTTAGGTTGGGTTGCTTTTTAACCTCTGAATGGAACTTTTTTGCCCACAATGGACTAAATGGCCAGGTCACAAAGACCTGGCAACCCACTGGACAGCTGTTAGGAGACAGATGGTGGCCTCTCGTCACGGCCATCCAGTGTGAATGAGATTCTGGCAAATGATTTATAAACCATTAGAAGAATAACACAGTACCTCTGGTGAATATGGAATGCTCATTTTCAAATAGAATTAAGTTTGCCATTTTATAACTTTTGCACCTTCTAATGATGAAAATTTGAAAATTAATGGATGATTCAGAAAATAGAAATAGTAATACATCTACCCCTCGATTTACACGGTACTCAGTTCACACAATTTTGGCTTTGCACGGTCAAAAAATGCAACCAGTTTCGATTTACACGGTACTGACTGAGATTTCCTTTCTATGTACGTCTCAGTCAGTACCGTGTAAATCGAAACTAGTTGCATTTTTTGACCGTGCAAAACCAAAATTGTGTGAACTGAGTACTGTGTAAATCGAGGGATAGGTGTATTTCCTTATCCAGCCAAACCCAAAAAGACTTTTCCATTTATCTCTTAAAAAAAAAAAGCTTTTCCCCCACAAGCCCCTGGAAGTAATGGGACAATTTGCTGCTGTCAATGTAGACCCACTTGATTATTACATTGACATATATTAACAAAAAAGAAAAAAAAAGTTAAAAGAGTATTTCTTATTAATTTATGTGATGAACACATTCATATACTCTATACCAGTGGTTCCAAACCTTTTTGAGATTACAGACCCTTTTTACCAAGTATATTCTACCACCCCCTTTTACTCATTTTTCCTGCCTATAAAAACTAGCTGAAACTAGATGGCAACAGTGCCCCATTATTGGTTTGGCAAATCAAACATCTCTACAAATTTCTAAAATTTTTCCCATTGGGAACCACTATTCTATATCACCAAAATTTCAAATTCCTAGAATGAAATGATTACTTACAACAGTAATTTCCTGTTTTGCCACTTTACAACTTCAGTGCCTCTAAAGGTAGAAATTAAAATCATTGAGAGATTCTGGAAATGCAAATACTAATACCTCCTGAGCATTAACCCAATCCAAAAAGAATTTTTCATCTATCTCTACAAACAATATAAAAAAAATGAGAATAATTATCTTTATCAAAACTAAAATACTGTATCTGAAAAAAAAAAGTGTATAACTTACTAGTTAGCTATTAAATTCACTCTTAAGGCTTGTGAAGAATATCTGAAACTTGTTTTAATTCTTATTGATTTCAAACCAGTACAAGTTGGGTTGTTTTACCTCTGAGCGGCACTCTTTTGCACACCATGGGCTAAATGGCCAGGTCACATGGACCCCGAAGGCTCAGAGAAGGTTGGAGGAGGGGACCCATTGGAACAGCTGTTGGGAGACAGATGGTAGCCTCCTGTCAAGGCCATCCAGCGTGTTCTTTAACGTGCACAGGGTATGGCTCTCCTGCACATGGGGCCACGGCTTAACGTCATATCCAACGGACGGCATCCTTTCCAAGCCCATCGGTGTCCCCTACTGACCATGGGCAGGGAATTTTGCGGAGATAAATCTCAATGCTGACCCAGCTGGGACTCAAACCTGGGAACTACAGATTACGAGCCTGGCACGCTACCGACTGAGCCACCCCCGCCCCCAAACCCGTACAAAGAAATTCTTTATGGACACTATCCATTTTCAGATTACTTATTTATTTATTTAAACTTTAGGGTTACACTAGAGCCATTGCATCATTAGATGAGAACAGGAATTATCTACAATGGCAAGGATTGATGCCTCATCATTTCTTACATCTAAACACAATTCATATTTAGGCAAAGAGAAAATAGCACATAATACATAATTTATAATAAAAAAATGACAAATGATAGACATCATCTGAAACTAAGTAATGTTTAAAAAGCATTTCTTTGTGTTGAGTTTAGAGTGGGAGCAATGGAACAAGTTTCAGATATTTTATCAAGTATTAAGAGTGAATTATTTTAACACATTATCTGTAACCCTGTGGCAAAAAAGGAATTAATATTACTATTTAACACTAACCTAAATGTGATTAGTGATTTTAGTAAATAGAACTAGTTTGTATCATGAGAATTATTCAAAGCATATAATAACAAAAGGGTTAAAAGAAAAGAAACAACAACCTGTCAAGCGGGCATTTCTTATCTCCAAAACTTAAATAACTTTCTTTCAATCCTTTAGATAGGAATAACTTATTTCTTAATGCAAGTAATGTTGATTTTGTTTCTTCCCAAGAAGATACCTAGAAGTATATTATCAATACCGTTTATTGCATTTCATAATTCAAAATAAAACATCTTCATTACTTTCATTTTTTTCAAGAATTTCAAAACATGCAAGCATATAAATATAAAGTCACTTATAAAATTAAATTTTGAACTTGAAATAATAGGATATCTCAGATATACCTGGTAGCAATTTGTTAAATAAAGCCATGGATGATTGTTTGGTGGCCAGTAGCTCAGTGGTCAGAGCACCTGACATGATATCAGGAGGTCATGGGTTCAGATCCCACCCGGTAAATGACAATTTTTCCACTATACTTATATAACAAATTTTGAACTATTCTAACCAAACCACAAAATTTTAAATTTTAACTGATCACAATCAGATACCATTTCCACCAGCTTCTTCAATATTTTTTAAAAGCCAATCACTAATTTTTACCTATCTTCCTATCATTTGTTGGTTGGTCAAAGCAGTTGTTCCACCATATCTTTCAAATGTGAAGAACAAACTTAATGATCTATGTGTCAAATGAAAGCTTATGATGCGGCAAGTGTCATAGGCTATAAAAAAATTTACTCCCATGATTTCTTCTCCCCTTAAAAAAGGGGAAATAAGGAAACAATTGTTCCACTATATCTCCCGAATGAGAGTGCTCAAAATAGCTATGCATCAAATGGAAGATTGTGATGCAGGAAAGTCATAGGCTATAAAAATTTCTCTTCCTTTTTCTCCCCTAAAAAAGGGGAAATTGAAAACAACTGTTCTGCTATATTTTTGGAATGTGCCGAAAGCAACAAGTTATATGTCAAATGAAAACTTGTGCCATGGAGAATGTTACAGATTATAAAATTTCCCCCCATTCTTTCTTCCCCCCCCCCAAAAAAAAAGAGGAAATTGAAAAATCATTCTTTTACTATATCATCTGAATGCTACATTTACGAGTTAGGAATCAAATGAAAGCTCACATGATGACTGTTGTACACATTATTCTCCCCTCCCCGCAAAAGGGGACAAATATTTTGTGGGGATCAACCTTAATGAGTTATATTTTGAATTAAAGCTTGTGACTTCTCAAATGTCATGCACTAAATCAATCACAACTCCATAAAAATAGGGAGGAAAACTTGGTTGATGTTTTGTAAGTCATATATTAAATAAAAGTTTCTGAAGGTGCTTTTAGTGACAAAAGAAAAATATAAATAAATTAAAAAATTTTAAAAAACACCATCTCTCATATGAGCTCTAAAAAGCAGAAAACCAAAGCATATCAATGGTGCGATCAGTCACTGAATTTGTATTAACTTCAAAGGAAGATAGGGTGCCAATTTGCCTACTCAAGAACATTGTTGTGACATCCTATCTTCCTTTGAAGTGAATACGAATTCAGTGACTGATTGCACCATAAATTTGCTTCAGGTTTATTTTCTACTTTTTAGGGTGCATATAGGAAGATAGTTTCTTTTTTTTTAATTTTAATTTATATTACACTTTTTTCTTAAATAAAAACTGCAGACATGTATTTTAATTTTGCACATTCAAAAAATTTTTTATGAAAAAAAATTTCTGGACTTTCCTCCTATCAAACAAGTGTTCTACTATTTTTCATAATTTTTTTACACAAAATATTTTGTATTACATTTGCTCCGAAATCAATTTCATTGAGTTTTGCACTGCCCATATTCTTTGCAATACAGGTCAGGTCTGAAAAAATTCCATATTTGCAAAGAAATATTATGCAATAAATAAGGATATTTGTAAAAAATCTTTTTTATTCTAAATAGTTATCAGTGCAATGAAAAAAAGCACAATAGCAAAAGAAAACCCTAAAAATTACATATACTATTTTTGAACAATAAGATGTTAATTTTTAAATTGTAAATTTCAAAACCTCAAAAAAAAAACATGAGGCATAAGGTTTTTGCTCCTCATACAACCCCACAAAAAATTTAACATTGCTACTTTTACATCCATCATTGCTGATGTTATAGCATAAACTACTTTTCTAAAAAAAAAGTGCATCATCTTCAGTGCCATTAAAGGCACTACTTGTATCACATTTCTTGAAATACCTGACAATTGCTTTTTCACTGTCCTGAACTTTTCACCCTTTTACATTCTTCTGAAATGGTTGAGAGAGGTCACTAGACAAATCTGTTGTTTGACAAATATGTTATTGGCATAACTGTTGAGACAAACCTCAGTTTTTTTTTTTTGTATATCATTCTACTACACCTTTCAGAACATAAAAAATTTTCAGAGAAAAAGTGTGCATTATGGTTCAGAAAATATTGTTATGACAGATGAACAAGTAACAATGAAACCGTGATGTCCTGTATCATCTTGATGCTTAAGTGAACTACAGTGGAGAATTATGTCACTAACTACTTCTAACAAACTTAACTTAAAAACAAAGAATGAGATTTGTAATTAAGAGGAATTAGAGTCCGAAGGAAAATGTAGTTTGTCTTAGTCTGTGCACTATAGTATAAAGAAAGAAATTTTTTTATTTGGTGTGTGCTGAGGTTATATGTTAGTCAAACAAGCAGAGCTGATCTCAACTTTTCTGTAGGAAGAGTTTGTCGTTTGATGCATAGTTATCTTTAGCTTGTTTACGAGAATTGGTAACGTTATTCTTGATAGATTACAGGTTTGTTTACAAACACGATTGTGCAACTATCTCCACTCAAAGCATAAAATAAGACTTGTTATTTTATGGCTATAATAAATAGGCTAAAATAAGGTTTGTCACAAATATGATTGTGCAACTTATCGATTATAATTTGTGCATCTTACAAGCCTTATTTCATGCCTTGAGTGGAGATAGTAAAAATTATAGAGGAAACAACTCTTTGTAGGAATAGTAATAAGGTGCTATGTTCTTCTGAAGGTTTATTTTTATACTGATGATGATGATTTGTATTGGTTGAATTTAATTTACATAAACGTTTTTATTCATACTTTTGTGATAAATTATATTATTTTAGAATTATAATTGTTAAATATTATTTTTGAACTCATGCTCAGTTTCCATCCATTTAATTTATAACAATATACTTTGGCTTGAAATCAATACAGATACTTACAGGTTGGCAATACTCTTGAACAGGATGTTTTAACTTGTGGCTTTTGTTTGAAAAACCACAAAGGAAACATCGCTGGCATAAATTGTAGCCAATGCAATGCAAACATTTGTATCTGAAAATAAAAAATCATGTTATATGCTTTTAATAATTTATCAGTAGAGAATATAATATATTGTTCCAAATTAAAATTGTTCAATCAATCCTCCCAGATGACTTTTGGCACTTAGAAGAATGATAGAGAGATAGCAATATAACATAAGGAGGGTTAAGCAATGGCCCCAGTAAAATATTTCTTCATCTCCAGCACAGAAAATGCATCTCTGTATATGCTACAGTCATCAAATTGTTTTGTAATAAGTTATCACAAAATAATACATATTACTGTCATTTTCTTATGTGAATTAATACTGAAGTAAGCATATTTTCACAATAAACTCACAGTTTTTTTTATCTATTATCTGGGGTCTTCTGCATAGTGGGTATGGTCCAAGTAGGAAAAATATTCTGCAGGCCCTCCCCATGAAATATATTTGAAATTAACATAAAACAGAATTTTTTTTTATTAGAGGTTAAAACAAAACATAATAATGATATATTTGCATTTATTATTAATATCATCAAATCATTATAAAATATTCATCTGTCACTGTGAAATGTGTATGTTCAATGTTTTTTTTTTCTAATTCATATGGAGAAACTTAAAAATTGCAAAATGACAAATTTGCAACATATTTTCTTATATTTGTATATCTTTTTTACATTTTTTGACACCCTGAAAATTTCTAGCTGAGGCAAGTACCTCATATGCTTGCCCTATGAGCCAGCCCTGATTGCAGTGTGTATAACATAATGATCAATGCAAACAATTCAACTACTAATAAAATTGCTCAAGCATAAAGACACAACAGTGCCAGAAGTGAAGATGGTGAAGCAAGTGCTTCTTAGTGAGTGTTTAATTATATATTTAATAAGTGGCTGGTAAATAAACAATAAATCTTGAGGAATTCCTAGACAATATCTAAGTGAAGTGTCACCAGTTGAATGAATTTGAATAGTGTCAAAACGGCAGTACTCTATAAGGCAAGCTGGTCAATTCACAAATAATGCTGCTGATGATGGCTGAAAGAAAAGCATGATCAGTTGATACTGACAATAGTGGATAAGTAAAAGCACTTGATCTGGCTGACAAATTCTGTGCATATATATATATACAAAAAACCATATCCAACTGCAAGCAAAAGCAGACCCTTCTATAACTTTAAGTAGGATTAGAAACTTCATAATATCAGCTTGATATAACAGTCTCAAGCTGCACCATTTAGGATAACTCAAGAGAATCAGGGTGTGGTCATACAATGACCCCTACATTGACCATACTCCAATACATTGTTGACAATAATTGTAATGGTAATAGGAGAATATGATGAATGGCACCAACTCTGTAGTGATAAATCTCACTTCTGATTGGAAGCTTAACAATATCTGTGTTTGTATACATTTTGGTTCATCAAATGCTCCTTGACTGCCAAAAGTTCTGGTTTAGAGTGCCATCAGCTACAATAACTGTTCTGTTTTTGTCAAACATAGCCTGATCATCTTTTAGTACATCAATACCATCCTCAGACCAGTTGCACTGCCATTTCTTAAGATCCTTTCAATATAACAATGCTTTCCATATACTACAAACATCTCAAGAGAGTGTCTGTGTGATGTGGAAATCAGTTCCTGGCCTGACAAATCCTCTATTCAGGAAATTTTTGGCATGCTACAACAAAACTTACAACACAGCTCAGTGTGGTCCAAACTATCATTTCTTTTAGGCTCCAATTAAAAGAAGCACAATGAGCTACTCTTCTGAATAATGACACACACCTATTTGAGTTCATGCCACAATACTTCACTATGTCTTATTTTTTTACTGATAGATTTTAATTCCATTATTAAATTACACCATTTTATTCTGACATATATTGCTTCTTGTTCTACCAGCTATTTATATATCACTAATTTTCAGATGAATACTACTATTCCTTCAAGAGAGGATAAGTTCTATTCAAGATAGTATATTCAAAAGTTCATAATTAGTAGGTAGAATTCTAAGGATAAGAATGTAGAATATGAAAACTTTGAAGCATAATTCATATAATAATGGACTATTCAAAATATCATTGTAAATTTATTACAAGAAATTCTTGCTCATCCCAGAGGATTATATTCCTTGAAAAGGCTGTGTTTGACAAAACCATGATCCACAAGACCAATCCTTATAGAAAAAATTAAAATGGGAGATATGCCCACTAAATGTAACATTATGACAGGATTTTTTTTTTCATACTGCAAACCTAAGAATAATTACCTGTATATATATATGGGATAAGCAAATAAAAAAAATTAAACCGTGTTTTTGTATATATTTTATTCACTAACAGATATCTTATTACATTTGTGCTTAAGTACCGATGGCTGTATGCTGACATGCATCTGTTCCACATATGCATGAATACTACATATAGTAGACTCATTAAATAAATAAACAAACAAACAGAAATAATATTTTGAATGAAATATGACAATAACTCAACTGACAGAGAAGACACACAGAAACAGTTGAGCATTCATGTTATGCAATGTTTGTTTACAATGCCACATGCTTAATACTGTAATATGTGTACATCAGTCATAAGAACAATAATGCTATGAAACACTAAATTTACATGTTGGTCATGTGAGACAACAGCAAACATTCATATGATTATTGTTTGCTTTCTATCATGTTACAAGTGATTGAATCTATTACTTTGTACTAGATGGGTGATTCAAGACCATGTATAATGAAATTCTTTCTGTGTTCTGCAAATAAGTTTCACATTTATTTAAGCATGTATAATCAATTCTGCAATCAGCAAGGTTCTCCTTATACGCTGTAGTGCCTTCAATATTGATATTATTTGGACTTTTGAGCTCTGAATTGAGTACCCATATGATAAAACTCACCTTGGTTGTTTTACCCTGAGTGGCACATTTTTATTGCACAATAAACTAAATAGCCATACATGTCATGCAGATTCTGATAAGCAGGGTTGAGGAAGGAGATCGACCAGACAGCTGTTAAGGAGAGATGTCAGTTGGTTTTCTAGGTCATTCTGAATTTTCTTTAACATACATTAGTTATGGTTGTCCTGCATGACATATCATGACTTATCAAGCCTTTTTTTTTATCTCAGGAGACAAAACAGACAAGATAAAACAATGGTGATGAAAAGCTGAACACAAGCACAGAGTTTGTGACTTGATCTTGAATCAGGTTATGAACATCTTTGTGCTACCAGTAGTAATACTAACATCTGAAATAAAAGTAGGATATGGAAATTGTCTCTTACAAAACAATAATTATATCTAAAAGAATGAAATTAATATAAAAATCAGATTTGATATTTCTCTAGTGTTTCTGTATGAATTATATTTTGTTATATTTTGAAATTATTTAATGTAAATCAATTTTAAGCTAAAATTATTCAAGTGTATTTAAAAGAGATGTCCCAGCATCCAAGAGATTAACATGTTTGATTACAGAAGGTCCTGGGTTCAAATTTTACAGGTTGTTTTTGTTATCTTTCTCTTATCTCATCACTCTTACAAGTTTTTTTTTTTTTTTTTTTTTTTTTTTGACACTGGCAGGCTCATTATTAGACCTCTGTGATAAGTAGGCTGTATGAAGAGTAATTTTATTTTTATTCAAAACAATCTATAGCCAATAGCATTTCACATATACTCTTCTAACCCTCCTGACAGCTGGAACCATGTTCTCTCTGTCACAACTATATGGTATGGGTTGTTTTGCCTCTGAGAGCACTTTTTTGCACACAATGGGCTAAATGGCCAGGTCACAAGGACCCTGAAGGCTCAGAGAAGGTTGGGGGAGGGGACCCACTAGAACAGCTATTGGGAGACAGATGGTAGCCTCCCATCAAGGCTATCCAGCATGTTCTTTAACTTGCACAGGATATGGCTCTCCCACAAAAGGCCATGAATTAACATCCCATCTGACGAACAGCATCTGCCAAGACCAGTAGGGACACTGATGGCCTTTCCAAGCCCATCGGTGTCCCCTATTAGCCTTGGGCAGGGTGGGTAGTTTTGCAGAGATAAATCTCAATGCTGACCCAGCTGGGACTCGAACCTGGGAACTGCAGATTATGAACCTGGCACACTACCGACTGAGCCAGCCCCACCCCACACACAACTATATGGTCGAAAAGTATTATTGACATGACAGCACTGCCGCAGAATCATTGCTTGACTTTTGGCACTTAGAAGAACGATAGAGAGATAGCAGTATAACATATGGAGAGTTAAGCAATGGCCCTAGTAAAATGTTTTTTCATTTCCAGCATAGAAAATGTATCTCTGTATATGCTACAGTCATCAAATTGTTTTCACAATAAACTCACAAGTGCAATACAAAAAAAAATACAGTTATACACTAAAACTCACCTTAATCCAACTATAGGCATTGTTCTACATACTTCACATTTCACAAAATGCTCCACTGTATAAAAAAAATTACTATATAAATAAAATATAATTTTAATCCCATTATACATTAAGATTAGTTCTTTGCCGTCTCATTGGATGGCATACTGGTTGCTTTGGACAACTGAACAAATGACCTCAATTAATTTACTTATGCATATGCATGGCAACTTAATTCACTGAAACAATTATAATTGCACTATAAACAAAATGAAGTTGCAGACTATTGGTTAGTAAGTATTACCAGGAAAACACCTATCCAAATCACTTCTATCCTGCTAATTTGCAAGCATATTTAAATTATCCAACACAACTCTGGCTTACTTAACCCTTAAAGTGTCAGGTTTCTCACAATGTAAACAATTACAGCTCTTTTTTTAGAGAGAGAGAGAAACAACTGAGCTTTAGAGCTTTATCATGAAGTTACTAACAGATATATATGTGTGTTATATACCAAATAAAAGAACATTTCATTCTGAATAAAAGAATTATTTTTTAATAATAATTTTACCCCTTAAGTATTGCCTTGACACAGATATCTGACAGGTGTAATATGCCATAAAGAAGATCTGTGAAGATGAAACCTCAGCAGAAATACAACAAGAAAGAAAACAGAGTTTAAACCCAGGTAAATAATAATAAATTTAAGCAGAAATATGCCCTTTGCATTTCACTGAACTGTTGATATCATTAAACAAATTTTCAATGTTGTTTTATGTATTTCTGTCCATAGGATAAGAAATTTACAGCTACTACAAGACTACTCATACATTTCTACTGAGACAGTAGTCAGATTTTCCAATCACATCAGTTAGAGCCCTACACATAGTCAAAGGGGGGGGGGGGGGGGGGGGGGGGGGGGAACTGAGAAGCTCAGGTTACCTTAGTCAGCAGCATGTCAGATTTGTAACCTGATGTAACTGTGGTAATGTGTATGGTAACTAAGACCTTGTGTTCAGGTCAGCTAAACCATGTGCATGTTAAAAAACATACTAATGTCCTCAATAGGAAACTTCCATCCTCTTACAACTGTCCAGTGGATCCCTTTCCTCTACTTAGCTCCAAGTCCCTGAGATACTAGTGACCTTTCCATTTAACCTATTGTATGCACAGAAGTGCCTCAGAGTTAAAAAAAAAAAAAAAAACTAGCCCCCTTCCCCCTTGGAAACATTTTATTTTTGAGAAATCGCAAATTCATCAATTCATATTAACAAAAACATTAAAGTTGGATGCAAATTTTACCAACCTCCAACTTCCAAAAATCCTACTTATGCCGCTGATTAGAACTAGCTAATACAATATATATATATACTGCTCACAAAAATTAGGGGATATTTCAAAATGAATATGAAGCAATAAAATATCCCCTAATTTTTGTGAGCAGTATATATACTGAAAAAAAGATTTATTTCACAATATCACTGTTAGGAGAGTTATGTCTCCATTGCTAAGAATTAACAGTTTCCTGTTAATTCTTAGCTTTAAGAATTAACAGGTTTCCTGTTAATTCTTAGCTTTAAGAATTAACAGTTTCCTGTTAATTCTTAGCTTTAAGAATTAACAGTTTCCTGTTAATTCTTAGCTTTAAGAATTAACAGTTTCCTTTTAATTCTTAGCTTTATATCACTTTTCAATTATCGGCCAAGTGGTTAGCACACCTGGATAAGGCATGGATGTATGTCGTTTTTTGCTGAAGTCCCACCATCCTCTCAGACCTTCTACTATGGCGTATAAACCGATAGGCTCCTGTCAGACCTCTGCAGCAAACATCTGCTTGAGGGAACATTTATTTATTATTATTATTATAATTCCTCTTTTTATCATTTACACTAAAACCCAAAACTTTAATTTTTAAATTTTTTTTATTTCATTATTTTTTACTTATTAAAAAAAGTTTATTTTGTAGTAATTTTTATAGATTTGTGATTTTTAATGAATAACAGCAGTTTTTATTGCTTACCAGTTTCAGAAACAGAAATCCTATAATGTGTAGACAACCAAACCATAGTTTGGGGTTCTTGCATAAGCCATTCTAGAAATGCATTTTCTGTCACTCTTTCTCTCCCACGAGACTAAAATGATCAATTTGAAAAATGAAAAGTGATATTAAACAAATATATATAACTTCAGATTTAAAATTATTAAAAAACACAAATGTAGCAAATTCATATTTTTCATTAGGAAACATAAGAAGTTATTCTAAGCATGCACTTTTTTTTATTCTGTTTATATCAGGAAAGTTGTTTTTTGAATGGATGAAAGAGCATATTAACAGATTTAGCATTCAAGAAATATTTTTGCTGAAAAAATGTAGTTTTTTCTATCAGTGGGACTTGAACCCAAGTTTCTTGATTACATGCCAAGTATTCTGTGTGTTTACAATTCTATGTTTAAAGGTATTCTGTGCCTCTACTAATGATTTTAGATTTAACATTATTTCATATGGATAAATCAATTCAACTTAGCATTCAGATTATGAACACAATTCTTAGTTACACATTATATTCATTAACTGAAGCCTGCCAAAATTCAGTAAAATTACAAAAATAAAACCTATTGAAAGAATACAACTCTTCAACTCTGTTCTACAGGTGATTTAGAATATCTGTTACAATCATCAATGTTACTTTTTTCCTTCAAATATTTGCTGAGGTTAAAATTCATGCCCATTAAAATTAATCCCCCCCCCCCCCCCATTATTAAACAGTAGCTATGGTAAGCTATCTCTCAGTTTATAGCCATATTTTTTTTTATTTAGTAAAAAAAAGTTCATTTTGGAGTAATTCATTGATTAAATGATATTAATCAATGAATTGTTCAATGTTATCTTTGAATGATAGTTCAACCACACATCACATTGTGAATACTGATGCTGATAGGTGAATATTTATGAAAGGCATTTCTATATTTTGTGCAGTTTGCAATCACTCCAGTAAAGGTCTAGATTCCTTTAATTCAGTGTACAAGATTTGCATTTATAATGTACTCTGACTGCAAGAAGTACATATTATCAAGCATTTATTCACATAAAAAAATCAAATTGTTATTAAAAATAAAATCCAAAAATTTAAAAGCAGAAATGAAATATACTCACCCATTCAATACAACTTTCAGTGGCAGCAAAAACATAATGAGCCCCAAAAGATAATTTTTCTCCAAATGCCTCTGGTATCTATATGAAAAATATTAGTAGTCTGATCATCGTTCATAAATATTGCACATGCAGCATTTAAATCACACATATATCCAATTTTTAAGAACAATTTTTAAACCTTTGAATGTCTGAAAAGCCAGTTAACCAATTAATATATTTTTTTCACCAGTTGTCTGAAATTTGTCAACTGTTTTCAAATACAATATTCTTTTTCTTTTCTTGAAAAAAATTACAAACAGAAAATGGCTTTTTTTTTTCTTAATTTTTAAAACCAAATCTGAAAAATTTATGTTTCATATATTTTTTCTTTACTTGTTGATTTCACATGAAACCGATTCCAGGAAAAATATCCCTTAGTGTATTTGTCAATCATTTGCAAGGCATTTTTGTCACCCTTGTAGCTTTAACTGCACTATTAATTGCTCATGCTCTAAATCAACTGTTCTGTAAATAGATTATAATTTGGTTTTATTTTTAAGCTGTTGCTACCCTTTTATCAAACATATTCAAAACTTTTAATCTTTTAAAATCCCATTTTTTAAAATGGAATTTTTACTTTTCTATTTCTACTTATTTTTATTGTTTCTCAGATATATATATTTTAATTAAAAATAATGTTACTTCCTTTAAATATTTAACCTTATCTAAAATAAAAATAATTGATTATAATAAATTATAATTTGCCACATAAAGGCAGCTTATGCTGAATAAATATTGAGTTTAAATGAGGTTCAATAAGAATAAATTGTTTGCAACTTTAATTGAAATACAGCTGTGACTTTTCAACTGTTTGGAGAACAATAAAATGATTGGTACATTTTGTTTTCATTAATAATATGAACTGATGCTTATTTCAAGTCTTCAGGACATAAATTACTATAACTTATATTTATGCATACTTATGAATATCAACAATGGAATTTTGGTACCTAAATATATGGAGATTCAATCAGGAAAGTCAGAATAAACTATTTAATGAATCTACATATGCAAAAGGTATAAATCAGTATTATTGGGTAGCACTCACTTCTGGATATTTTCACTTTTTAACATTTAAAGTGATTTTTTAGCTTGTAACATAGAAAAAGCAATAGATTTTAATTATGATTTTTTTTTTTTTTTTTCTTAAAGAGCTTGCTGATAAAATTGAGACAACCATAATTTTTGGAATCAAGCTGTATCCCAAATGCAACAAAATAAGCAGATCTACTTTTCAAGAAAATCATATATACATTGCTCATCACATGTTAAATGCAGATCAATTAAATGTGTAAATCTCAAAATATATTTCGACAAATTTAATCAAATTAGTTCATACTTGGACATTGTTAAAAGGACAGGAGTCTGTGCATTCCTGCCTTAGATGTTCTACCAAACTGAAATCCAAAAAGACTACAGGTCACTTTCCATTCACTGGATACCTTCTTCCTCTCAATAAGATTCTGTTTGTGAAATCATGAATGGGTCTTGCTTGTGAAGATAGGCATTATCATCCATTAGAAAGAAATTTTTCCCTACTGCCCTAGCAAAGAGCTTCTTAATATAGGGATTGAGGATCTCATTCTGATAGCATTCACAGAACCTCTATCAAACACATGGAGTTCAGTACAATCACCCAATGAAAACCTGGCCCACACAGATCTCCACGATCAAACATTTCTCAATGTTATGAAGTTGTTTGTAAATTCCCACTTCTTTCCAAATCAGTACTCCTGTTGTCCTATTATAGAGAAAATCTTGACTCATTTATAAACAACATGATTCCATTGTTCTTAGATTCAGGCTACATGACATCATTTCAAGGTGTCCATCTGTGTCTAGAGGTTGAAGGGTTTACACACAATGGGTTTAGGACCTTATAAAGCCTTCTGGTCACAGCTGAGACAGATTCCTTCGTGTGGCTGAAATGAGGTCTGAACACAGAGTTGATGTTGTGATCCTGTTTCAGTGGGACAGAAGCCCAATATAAAGATCGTCTTGAGGGGTTGTAGTCCTAGAATGCCCTTGAACTAGTCTTCTAATAATTATTTTTGGAATTGGTGCATAGTCTTGAAATGACAGAATAGTGGCAAAGAATATTGATACCTCTATGATTGTTTGGCCAGTCTCTAATCATTCAATAGCTTTTCATCATATTGAGTCATCTGAACATTTTTTTTTCCTGGTTACTGAAGCAATCAACTATTCAGATTGACAATGTAGCATTTCAATTTGAAATGATAAAGAACCTACCCAAGTACTCCTTTTGTTTTATGTATTCCATGACATATATGGGATTGATATGTTGATTTTTTCAAACTACACATTAAATTACAAGTATGTTACAAATCTTTTATATCTAATGATTATTTTTGAATTTACATTTTGGTGATCTGCACTTAACTTTTGATAAGTAGTGTAAATTAACTTATAAAACCTATGACCAATCACATCTAACTGGTGACTGCTACTTATTACCTATATACTGATAATTTTAACTTTTAACTTGTTTTTAACTTTAAATATAATTTATTTATACAAACATTTCAGATTCTATTAGATCACCTTTACCATTAATATTATATTTACCTTTGACAAATTTTCAAGTAATGTATGAAGATTTCTCCTGCTCATGCTACTGCCTGTAGAGCAGTGATAAAATAAATCTGGAAAAGTTTCAGAATGTTTAGTACTAAAGAATGCCTTCAAACATTTGACTACTAAAATTTCCATTAACATGTAATTAAAATATTAACAGACCATTAGTAACCAATTAATACAAGACTGTTTAACATGTAGGTATTGGTCTTTTTATGTGGCCTATGTGAAAAACAAAAAAATTATACTGGTTTTTAGTAAGAAAAAAATTTAAATATCAGTGTCATGATTAAAATTATTTATTTAAATATTAACAGCTATACATACATTTATATTTGTCAGTGAGTTTAGCTGCACACAAGACAGTCAGTGCAATTCTTAACTGGACTACTAATAAGCCATTCTCTCTGTTTCTGAAAGTAATAGATTAAAATAAAAAACAAGAAATAACAAAATTACAGATTTACATTATATTGTACATATACTTTCTGTTTATATAGATATAATGTAGATTTCTTTTTATTCTGACAAATTACAATCAAATCTAGTTGTAAAGAACTGGTATATGGCAAACCTAGAGCTATAGCATGGGTTGGGTTGTTTTACCTCTGAGTGGCACTTTTTTGCACACCATGGGCTAAATGGCCAGGTCACAAGGACCTCAAAGGCTCAGAGAAGGTTGGAGGAGGGGACCCACTGGACAGCTATTGGGAGACAGATGGTAGCCTCCCATCAAGGCCATCTAGTGTGTTCTTTAATGTGCACAGGGTATGGCTCTCCTGCACACTGGGCCACGGCTTAACATCCTATCCGACGTACAGCAGCCTTTCCAAGTCCATCGGTGTCCCCTACTAACTGTGGGCAGGGAGGGGAGTTTTGTGGAGATAAGTTTCAATGCTGACCCAGCTGGGACTCAAACCTGGGAACTGCAGATCACGAGTCTGGCACGCTGCCGACTGAGCAACCCCAGCTATAGCATGCTTAAACGTTTGATCCAAATCTTGTCCTTTGTGAGCAAAACTTATTTGACTTCAACTGAAATAAAAACTTACATAGCAAACACCTCATTCATAACAATCACAGTCTAGATGCATATGCTAACTTTTGTCTTGACATAAGCATTAGAAACATTCATTTACTCACTAGTCAGATTATAATTCCCCTTTTAAACAGTTGAGAGTCAAAACAAGGTTCAAGGAAGTCACTTCATGATATTCTAGAATCCAGTGTTTTTCAACTTTTTGTGGTTTGGGAAATCCCATTATATGCTGCAATATCTTGAGGAACCTTCCTTCTACATATACACCACATAAATTCAATACATACAAGCTCTGATCCTTGTGCCTAAGGAATTGAACTCTTGAAGTCCCTTTACATATTAAATTCCAAACAAAAATTCAAAAAAATGCATCATGACTAGTTGTTAATTGCAAGGGAGATGAATTATTTGTTTGAAGGAGAGGAGAAAACATCCTGTGCACCTGTTCATTTGGGGCTACAAACACTGAAACACACAGAAAACACAATGGTCGAGTTTCCCTCAATAGAGGTCTATCAGTGCAACAAATTCAGAATCCAAAATTATGCACAGAGCTATTAGACAGTCCAGCAGGTTTAAATGGTCAGCACCAAAAACTTGTGAAGTTGACCACACCTCAGCATGGTAGAAAAAAATAAAAAGTGGCCTTAAACAACCAGATCAAAAGGCTAAAGTGATTTGATAACCCTCCCTGTTCATTGCCTTCAAAAAGAGAATATCTCCTTTGAAAGGTACTAATAGTCTGCACAAGGTGGGGTTGGACTTTAGTGCTATGTGAGGCTGATTCTGTACTTCATCAAAAGGAAATGGTATACAGTTCTCCTACCACTGTATGCTTAACTACCATTTACAGGCTAGTTCCATTCCCACAAACCTAAAATTTATGCTTTAATAATACAAATACATATAAATAATACAATACAATTTAATGTGTATAATAGTTTATCAATATCTCTATAAACAGTTCAATTAATAAACATGATTTCAGAGATTGTTTAATTATGAAGAAAGAGATGCAAACATGTCCTATTACAGAATTGTATTCAAATGAAGGAAAAGGTTTGTCCTACGTTACTAATGCTCAGAATAAATTAAAGAGAAGGTGGAAAAGAAAGTTTATATCTTATGATATCTGCCATTAAGTCTATAGTATGGTTGTAGGCATCATAGATAGAACATTGCAGCAAGGAAGTCGTTGTGAAGAATCAGTTGGTGGTATGGTTGCCAAACCTTTCCAATAGATAAGCAAGATGGACTTGAATGAATAGTTGAAAAATTGGTTGTTTGGAGTTTTATGGTGCAAGAGCAAGTAGAGCTATGTTGTACCAAACAAGGTTATACAAAAATAATTGATGAAGCATGCCATCTTGAATGGTTGAAAGAGTCCAGATAAGTTACAGAAATTGCAGTATGATATATAATTGTAATCCATAATTTCTAATAAAAGATAATTTTTAATTTTATTCACACTAAACTCAACTATTACAGTAAGCATAACCAACAACTTGAATGCAGGGTAGAACTGCAGGGAATTTTGCAACTGTGACAAGATGAAGCACTTTATCAGGCATGTCAACTCCTTGACATGCCACTTGCATTTATCAAAATCCTCCATCTTGCTTATTCTTATATCAGAAAATTTTGCAATCACTAACCATTTCTTCACATCAATATCTATGGTTCAGTGTTAAGTTTTGATGCCTAAAAACATACTAATCAATAGCTATTAACAGAAATGAACTCTTTTCTACCTTACTACTTAAATTTATTTTGAGTATTAACAATATTGGAAAAATTGAAAGGACTTTGCAAAAGAAAACCTATTCTTATCTTGATTTAAATAAATCTTATGATAAAGTATCTTTAAGTCACTTTCATCATAACTAAAACACCTTTGGAAATGTTTGTTTTTTTCATTTGAACAATGTTGATGGAATTTATTATATTACAGAAATTTTGTTTTCAAATTCTTAACATAGGCATATTTAAAAGTTGCTCAAGCCTATCAGTTATGGCAAATATATTAGGTTCATAAGGAAGGATTACATACAAGGAAAATATATTCAACAGCAGATTCAACAGCAGTTGAGAAAGAATAGTTGGCTCCTCAATAAATACCAACTGCCTTCTAGACACTTTGTATAACTCCTGGAGGAAACACTCTATTTCAACACATGACAAAACTGCTTGGTTGCTTTTCTTGCTGAATTTGTGATCCTCCAAAGCAGTTCTCACCATAGACAGGGTAATTAGATGTACTGAAAATAAAAAATGGTACAAATATATTAAAGAATTAGTAATAAATTAAAAATGTAATTTTTTTATAAAAAGCTGCAATTCCATAAATTAATAAGAACTATAAGTACCATAACTGAATTACACTTCTTTAAATTCAGTGGTATTAAAGAAACTGTTACACAGTATAAAAGTACTAGATTCATATTCTAAGAACTTGCAAAGTTTGACTTTATATGGCAGCACATTAACTCACATAATTAAGCTTACATCCAGACTGGCAAATGTCAATACTTAACTACTGACTGATTAAAGTATCTACTAAGCACATCTTAATTACACAGTGCATAATCATTTTCCCACATTTACTCATAAACTAGTTGAACATACTCAGAGCTGCCCGGTTGTCACTTTTAACCTGTATATTCTTATTTTCACTGCATTAAAGGTAAGTTTTGTAAACCCCCCAACACTTTAGAACAGATTTTCAACAGGAAGAAATTTGCCCAGATCGTTGTTGATGTCAGTGAGCACTCCTCATAGCTTGTGGCTGTTTCTGCGTAAGTTATTGAGATTTTACTTCTGTTACCAGATTTTGCTGCCCTATGGCTCCCGTGATATTCATTCACACAGTCCAAATTTCCTGCACAGCGTCCCCCATGTGGCCCTGGCTTCGTTTCTACAGAAATTGTGACAGCTCGTGTCTCACTTTTAATCTGCATATTCTGTTGTTTCCTGCACTAAAGGTTAATTTTGTGAGTATCCCCCCCCCCCCCCGACATTTTATCACAGTTTGAACACAAAGAATTTTCCAGTGTTGCAAAGGTCATTGCTGACTCGGCACGCACTCTCAGAACCCGTGACAAACGATCGAGATATTTATTTTCTCAGATTTTGGCATTCTGTAATTCCCAACATACTTCACCGAAAGATCCCAAATTTCATAGGTGGGTCCCACTGCCCGACTTCATGTTTGGTTAGGAAATCAGATCCCTAGCTGCAATGGAACACCCCAATAATGCCTTTGGAAATGTGGGGAATCTGGCAATGGCAGTAGATTTAAATGCTATTTTAACTCTTTACTTTCACACTTAGGGAACAGTAATGGCAATAATAAATTTGACAGGTGATTCTCGTTTCCCATAGGAATAGCACAGTAAACATTTTTGCTTCTAGCAAGCCCCCCATATGGACTTTTGACCTGCAATTTGACCACAACCAGAAACATTCTCTGAAAATTGAAAGTGTCTACATTGATTTTCTGATGAGCACGCAAGCACATGCACGCACACACACACTTTTTTATTTTAGCAGATAATATTTTGTTTTTAGAGATAAATGAAAAATTCTTTTTGGGTTAGATGGGAATTGATTAACTATCACGATTCTACTTTCTGAATCTTCCGAAAACTATAACTGTGCCCTCTAACAATGGGAAAATCTGAAAATTCCAAAATTTTAAATGAATATTTACAAACAATGCAGTTAAGCTAGAAATTTAAAATTTTGGTGGTGGAATATGAAGGTTTTATATGTTTCAGTTTGGCATTATATATTATAATTGGCAACAGTGAATTGACCCCTTAAACCAAGGTGGGTGGGAAAACATGACTTTTCATTTCAAAAGATAATTGTTTGTTTACAGAGATAAATTAAAAATTCATTTTAGGCTGGATAGGTATAATGAATTATTATGATGTGCACTTTCTGAATATCCAAAAGCTATAATTGCACCCTCTAAAGGTGGAAAATTTTTAAAATTCCAAAATTTAAAATGAATATTGCAAATGATATATTTAAGCTAGAGATTTGAAATTTAAGTGGTGTAATGTAAAGGCTGCCAAGTTTCCATTGGCAATAATGACTTGACCCCTTACCCCCTGGAGGGTGGGAAACATAACTCCATTTTTAAAGTGATAATGGGAAAATTATTTTTTAGTTGGACTGGTACTAATGAAATATTATAATTTGCATTTTTCAAATACTTGGGTACTTTCAATTTATATTATTACTGATCACTAAATAAGGAAACAGCTTGGAAAGGCTGCCATCCATCAGATGGAACATTCAGCTGTGGGCCCCAAGTGTGGGAGAGCATGTTAAAGAACACACTGATGCCTTGATGGGAGACTACCATCTGTCTCCCAACAGCTATTTCAGTGGGTCCCCTCCCTCAACCTTCTCTGAGCCTTTGGGGTCCTTGTGACCTAGCCATTTAGCCTATTGTGTGCAAAAAGAAGTGCCGCTCATAGGTAAAACAACCCAACCTTTATCTGGGCTCTTTTCTGATGTCATGATGAGACATATATAAAATGTAAAATAAACCAAAACAGAATTTTAAACCCAATCTTTTGGGAAAGTTACACTGATATCATTATCATCTGGCCTTGTTCAAGTACAGATTTAAATAATTTTATCAATGAAATAAATTTATTTTATCCTACAATAAATTTACATTTCAAATAGAATAATCTCAACAATTATTATTTCTTGATATAATGACAATGCAATAATAAGTTAATAACTAATGTTTACAGAAAACCCACTTTTATTAATAAGCTAATACTATATGAAATACATATATATATATTCATCTATAAAAAAAACTTATTATACAGAGCATTTCTATACTGCAATAATAATCAATATCTTCAAAAAGAAATGAAAACTATTTACAAATAAATCAAGATGATGGATATCCTAAATAAATAATCAAAAACTAAAAAAATAATAATAAATAAGATTGAAATTCTACAACAATTTTCTGCTAATATCAATGATAATTTTAAATATATATATAAGCTCCATACAATTTGAAACAAATTACCAGAGTAAACAGAGAGTTTCAATCAAGATTTTGAATATATTTCTATGGCTAACAATTTCTACAGAAAATATATGGAAGCATTACTTTTGGAGAAACCTACTTTTATACCTTTCTGAAATAATTTCTTTTCAGTTAACTATTGAGCCAGTACTATAAATCATTGATGGCTCCATTACCAAACTGAAACGTATTGTTATGACAGATGAAAGTGCTACAATGAACCCATGATGTATCGTCTTGATGCTTGTGTGAACCACAGTGTGAGAATTACATCACTAACTACTTCGAACGAACTTAACTTTAAAAAAAAGCATAGGAAGTTGAATTAAAAGTAATTAGATGGGGTGAAGAAAAACGTAGTTTGTTTTAGTCTGTGTGGTATAGTGTAAAGAAGAAATGTATTTATTTAATGCGTTCATGGGAAGTTAAAAATTTTATTACTGTTGATCCTGTTTGCGGACTGTCAAGAAAAAGAAGGATACTTAAGACACTTAAAAATGTGGCTGAGGAGGTTTTATGTTAGTCAAACAAGCAGAGCTGATCTCAACTTTTCTGTAGGAAGACTTCATTGTTTGATGCATAGTTACCTTTAGTTTGTTTACAAGAATTGGTAAAGTTATTCTTGATAAATTGCAGATTGTTCACAAATATGATTGTACCACTTTTCAACTGTTATAAAATGCCTTAATTTTATGCTTTGAGTGTATATAGTAGTAATTATAGAGGAAACATTTCTTTGTACGAACAGTAATAAGGTGCTAAGTTCTGAAGATTATTTTTATACTGATAAAGATTGGTATTGGTTGATTATAGCTCATATAAACGTTTTCACTTTTGTAATAAACTACATTATTTTATAATTATAATTGTTAAATACTATTTTTTTAACTCATGCTCAATTTTCATCTGTTTAATTCATAACAATATAATAAAAATTATTTTTTATTAATCTCTTGATAAATTTCAAACAAAGCATTATGGATAAAAGTATGATGGATGAAAAAACAATGAAGAGTATTAAAATGAATTCATTAAAAATATATACTTTTGTCTCAATCTCAATGTATATGCTTCATTTCATTATGTCATCCATACACATCTGTGTCTGTCTGGAGTGGCATTCAACTTTTTTCCCATTTTTATGAAGGGAGTTTACAAAGTTCTTGACATGCATCTGCAGAATAAAACTTTTACTATTCTTCAAAGCACTCTCCACCAGCATCTATGCAAAGTTGCAGACATCTAAAACAATTCTGGAATGCTTGGTGATACTCTGTTGGGGAATACTCCACAACTTGGAATTAATGCATTTTTCAAGGCATTGCACCCTAGAAAATGGTTTCCCAATAAGTTGTTTTTAATTTTTGGAAACAACCCAAACATAGTTGTCGATAGTCCTGGGAGTTGTATAGTAATAAAACCATATCACATCACCTGTGACAATGTTTGTTAACCATTTGGGGTCACCAGGTTCAAACATTAACAGAATCTCATTTTTTGCTGTTCTGTCAGTTTGTAGGTTACCCATTTGGCACAGATCTTTTGGAACTTTAAATGTTGATGAATAATTGTTTCCACATTGCCAATCAATATACTGATATCTAAACTTATTGCCCGAATGGTGATGTGGGAGCTTTCTTTAATGAGTTCAAAAACAGCAGCGATGGTGCTCTCGTTCACAGCCTCATTCAGTCTTCCTGCATGAGGAAAGTCTTCAAAGTTCTGCCATTCTTCTCTGAATTTACACATCCATCCTGTAACAGTGCCATATGAACAGGCATGATACCCATATACTTGTGATAAATCAGCATGAATTTTTTTCGCATCATCCCTAAGCCGCATCCTTGTAAAATATAAAATCTTTCCTTTCTTTAATAGGCTTCATAGCAACAAAGCACAAATTTTGCAGACTGAACATTATGTGCTGCCAGTGAAGAGAGAAATGATGATACAGCCTATGTTTATAACAGGTAAAAGTTTAGACTAGTTTCCAAACAAGTCTTAGTTCATTAACTTCAGAAGAATGAGTGCAAATCTACAGACACGTCAAGAACTTTTTGAACAAAAAACTGTATAGATAAATATAAAATTCCTTTTCTTATATGGATAGGTATAATGAAACATTAGGATTTACATTTTTCAAATCTTCCAATAGTTTAATTTCAACTTTAGAAGCTACTGATGTTGGAAAATAGAAAAAAAATTTAAATGACAATTGTATATGATCTATTAATACTAAAGATTTGGGTAGGATAATGTGGTGGTCAAGATGTTTACAATAACAGCAACATCTTTCTCCTTACCTCTGGAGGGATAGGAAAACAAACTTTTTATTTTGAAATGTGAAAAATTCCTTTGGTGTTGGATAGGTACTAACAAATTATTACTATTTCCATTTTCCAAGCAATCTCTTAATTAAAATTTCCATCATTAGATGATACAAAAGTAAAAAAATTACAAACTTCATTTTATTTGAAAACAATCAGCCCATATTTGCCACAGTCAACATGTCATGCTTCGTTTATATTCATTTATTCCCCACAAGAACTAACATTTTATGTTAATAAGCTTCTTTGCCTATAAATACTTTTTAAACTGATCTAATTAACAGTTCATAAATAGTATTGTTCCCATTCTTACCAGCCATTTACACAAATTTATCATCTCTCTTTGCCAATATTCCCCAGTATTATCAATACCTAAGCAACTGCCCATCGAAGTATATTAATTTCTATTACAGTCCATATTGTTTGTTAAAAATAGATAAGTATTATAGTAAAAATAAATAATATATACCCCCTCAAGCAGCGTTTCTGCCACAGAGGTCTGACAGGAGCCTGTCAGTTTATATGCCATAGTAGAAGGTCTGAGAGGATGGCAGAACCTCAGTAGAAAAATGACATGAACATCCATGCCTTATCTGGGATTCGAACCCAGGTCCCTTAGTCAGCTTCAAAGCATTAAATTCTGCAGACTCAGTATTTAACTGTTAAAGCAGTTGGAAGAAAAAAAGCAGTCACTTGGTTTATGTCCTAGCTAGGTTGGAAAAACATTAACTGCTTAAAAACTTGCTATTTCCCTAGAAAAATATCCTGACATTAATATTCATGATATCTCATTATTAATGCCAGATGAAAAACTGTCTGGTCTCAATTAATACCAAATTAAAGTGTTTTTTAAGGAATGTCCTCTCAATAATATAATACTCTCACTTTGCAATGCTATCTATAAGACTAGAAAAGAATCAAGAATATTTATGAAAGTTAATTCTAAGAATAATTTGTGTATTCAGCTTAATGGTTAGAGCAATGTATATGTAATTCAAATTCAATTTGAATCACATTAATTTTATTTTATTCTGATGTGCATACTTCACACTTTAAAGCTAATTACTGATATTTTTAAAACTTGTTTACTCTAAAAAATATATTCAGCATTTCATTAAATACTAAAAGAATTAAATATATTAAGGAATAAATTCCTACTGGAAAGGAAGCACAGCAAACAGAAATTGCATCTTAAGCTTAAGTATACAATTCCTTACATTTTAATGACTTCTGAACACTTCTTATTTTTAAAGCAGTTCTATATGCCGCATATTTAAAAGTGTCATATTCTTCAATATTTTCCATGATTCTAACCAGATCAGGATGATCCCACTGAGTTATTTCTTCAGCAGAACTGCAATGATGAAATAAAAATGAATAACTAAATTTTTCAAAGACAATTTTTTTAACATTTATCACAGTTTTTATTCTATGTTTAAAATGGCTAGCATGATTTAAACTGTGCTCAAAGAAGTTAACATTAAATCTTCATCTAAACTGGGGAAAATATTAAAATGTCAATAATTAACTATTTCTCCATTACAAGAAAACTATTTTAATAACCTAAATTCCTCAGAGCATAATTTTTTCTTTAGATAGTAATGAGACATTTTTTGATTATATTTCACTTTTCAATCATCAGGCTGATACTTACACTATGCATTGATCTGGTATATTTAAGAGTTAATTTTCCTCATTTTTAGTGAAAATTAAGAGGCCTATGATTGATGAATTGCCTGGAGTCCAAGAATCATTAAGACCATAACTGACTGGATCACTCCCTATCAGCACCCCATCTCCCTAATATACACACCTTTCATGCTCTGATTTATGATATATGGGCACAGGAGCACTGATACTGACCACTGTGGACTGGAAAAAGGCAGCCTGATCAGACAAATCAAGGTTCCTTTTGCATCATGCTGACGGAAGGATCAGAATGTGGTGTAAGCAACATATCATGGAGACATCTTGTCTGGTGTCAACAGTACAGGCTGATGGTGTGATGATGTGGGAAATGTTTTCCTGACAGACATTAAACCCTCTGATACCCATCGAATGACATCTGAATGCCATGGCATACTTGAAGATTGTTGCTGACCAAGTTCAATCCTTCTTGGCTACAGTTTATCTTCACTCAGATGACACATTCAGCATGATAATCACCTGCTGACAAAGGATATATAGTCACTGAATGGTTCCAGGAACATGCTGAGTTTTCCTTGCTTCATTTGCCTGCACAGTCCCCAGATCTAAACCCTATTGAGCATCTTTGGGATGAGGTGGTAAGGGCTGTTCACTGCAAAACTGTGCTGCCATTCAATTTGCAGCAACTGCATGACACAGTCATTTCCACATGGTAAAACATTCCTGCACAATGCATCGAGCATCTTGTAAGTTCTATGCCCCAGTGAATTTGGGCTGTTTTGAAGGCCAAAGGAGCTGTAACATGCTACTAGGTAGGTGTACCTAATAAACTGGCATTTCAGTATATATCAATGGCATAGTTATGTATTATTTAACATGGATAGTTATTACTTCTCTAAATTATGCATTGATATTGCTTTTGATCCATTTCAGATTTTTTTTTTTTTTTGGGGGGGGGGATATCTTTTTCACAAAAAGTTTTTCCCTCCAAGATATTTCATTTGAAGTCTTTCTGGTAAGTGGATAGGGTAAGGATTTGACATCTTTTCTGCACCAAGCAGCTTTGAGCTCTCCATACGTGACAATTACATCATACAGAAAAATGCAGCCCAAAGATCACATAACAGCAGTGATGAGCTGAAAGAGACTATCAAAGATGCATTTAACTTTGTTCCTTATTTTCCAAAATAGTCACAAAAATGTCTGACAGAACATCTAAAAAAAACATTTTCTGTTATGGTAATGGTAAATGTGTATCAAAAACAACTACTAAAAATAACAAGTTTTCAGTTTGTTTACATTCAGATGTGCAGTGATGCCAATATACTTATATTCATTAATGCATAACTACAATAGTATATCTCAAAATTTTGTGGATGCAATGTACATTTATAACACATTTGCAAATTAAACAGTAAACGATGAATCATCAATGGAGAAAAAAAGACAGATGTGGGGTTAACTCAGCATAGTTTAAAGATCTTTTGAGGCAAGACCAGATCTAGAAAAAGGATGAAAAAAAGAGGCCAATTGACAGAATCAAGCCAGAGTGAACTGGATTATCATTCTGGTATAATTTTTTCAACTCCCTTTTAGTACTCTTTAGAAAGTGTTTTGAAAAATATAAGGTGTGTGTGTGTGTGTGTGTGTGTGTGTGTATAAACACAATGCATCTGAAAAGTAATGAGTTTTTTTAATCTTTTTCTTTTAATTCAAGAGAAATTATTCACAAATAATTTGTTCCAGAAAGAAGAATCATAAATACCCAATTTTATTTAGAAGGCCTGAATGATTTTTGCAAATAATTTGATGGGTCAGACCAGACTTTTGTAAAAACAAGAACTGGTTTTTTTGCATGACAATGCATTGCACATTTCACATTAATTGTCAATTTCTTTGGCATAAAGGGGTTATTTTCAATAGATTTGGGTTTTTATTCAATAGATTTGGCTCCCGCTGATTTTTCTCTTTCTGGAGTTGAAATTGAAGATGAAAGGGAAATGATTTCATACCATCCAAAACAATGTGACCAACCATCTCAAGGACGTAACTTGGGAGGAATTTTCAGAATGCCTCAATGATTTAAAAAGAGGTGTAACAAGTGTATAGTATCTCATGGTGCCTATTTTTAAAACTGTTCATAATAAATTCATTCATGAACATTTATTATGGCACATTTACACACACTGTGTAAGGTTGATATTTTCTGCCTCATTCTGGTTACTAGCATTCTTAAAGCTACCTCCCCCCAAATTTGGCTTTGTTCTAGGTATGTACCACTTGATTCTTATCAGGCAAAGCAATTTCACTATATAGTTTAGTTGATTGTACAAAATGTAAATCTAAATGTAGATCACACGTTGCTTTCTGCCCATTTTGATTGTGAATCATCACTGCCATATTCCTCGCAAATCTTTTTATTTGATAATTTAGTGACTCGAATTTCTGAATCAAAATGTATATAGGTAATGATACTTTTACAGGCAACTTTTATGATTTCCCTGCTATGTTCATCATTTTCTTTGTTATTTCTTTTATTCTTTATTCAAATACTGAATGCTTTAAACCGTTCCTTTTCCATGCTTTGTAGGAGATATTTTGTAGGCTACCTTGAGTGCTTGGAAATGTTATTAGTAAAATGAAACCAGGTATGAATTTGTTTGCTGTGGAGAGCAGCAATACTTTCAAAGATTTTGTGTTTAATTTGCTCTGTTTGTTTAATTGCTTGTTTTTACTCTTTGTTTAATTTGCAAATGTGTTATAAATTTACATTGCATCCACAAGGAAGTGGCATGGTGGATGGAGGAAGTGGCACCTGAAACCAAAGCAAATGTGACAAACATGCAGTAAATGACAGGCACTTGTTTAACCCAGTCAACACACAGATAAGATTTGCACTGGTCAAAGTATGCCTGAGGGAAAAATGACAGTCTGATACACATTTGTTTGTAAACAAGTGATGTATCCCAACAACAAAGTAGCTAATGAATAATTGATGTGATGGATGCATCAAGTATGCTAAATATTATTTCAGAGTGAAAATTCTTTAGGAAATCTTCAATGATTGTTTATCACTGAACTCAAATTTTAGAGTTTGAGTTACAGCTTTACTCACAACATCACAAAAATAACCCACAAATTTTCCAAAAATAAATAAATAAACACATAAATTAATAATAATAATAATAATAATAAATGGTTAATGTTAACAATCTCTCAGGATATGGACACAACTATGACAGCAACAATTGTTAATTAGGAAGGATGCAGGATGTCACAATTACTATGGTCTTTCAGAAGCAAATTTATGTGTAAATGTGATACAATAAACACTATATAAAGTGAAACATCCATTGGTCTATCCATATAATAGTCATGAAGGCAGTAAATAAATTACAAAACATAAGAACAAAGAGTCATCCACGTGTGCAGTATTTATGACTGAGAGGAGTCAGGAGCATACATTTAAAATATTGGGTGCAATCCTTTGTGATTCCTTTTGTTGCTGTACTTCATTGAATTGGTTATTATCAGTATTAGTTGCAAGAATGGTAGGAATTGAATAAAGTACAAATGTGCCATGTTGTTGAAGGGTTGAAAAAAAAATGTGACAAACAGTGTAAAAGAAATTTCAATTATTTCATGGTATAATAGCTGAGATTGTTTTCGGAATACAGTAGATCATTGTTTACTCAAAAACCAGTTATCTGTAATATTAATATCTGAAATGCTCCTTAAGGAAAAATCTTCACTGATGATAAGCAATAATATAAATACTAAGTATGTAATCAAAGCCACACAACAGCAAAAATAACTGTGCTGTAAAATACTAGAGTGTGGATTAGCAATTCTGGGGGTCAGGGAAAAGATTGAGGATCCATAATAATTAACAATGAAAAATAAACAAAATGAGGGGATTCCATTTACTAGATAACTGATATTTTTATGAACTAAAAAAAAAAAGGATGACATTTTCATCAGCATTAAAATAAATAAAATAAATACCTCCTCAAGCAGCTGCTTGCCACATAAAAGTTTCGTTTTATATTTAAGTTTTGACAGCTCAAAAAATTATTCATTTAACTGTTTAGGTATTAAAATAGAAAATTATGGAAAGAAAACAAATGATGGCACTATCATACTTTACATAAAAAGGAACTTGACTGCTGGTTGCTTTTCTCTCCCATTCTTCTAATGTATTACCTGCATTATATTCAAATTTTAGAGTATATTTATACTTAACAAAACTACACAATTTAAACATATGAAAGTAATAAAATAAATTAAAATTACTTAAACATTTATAAAAAAATAATTTTTTTTCAACAAAACTAGTTAGTCTGAATCAAATGTTACCAGAATTTAAATTCACTATGTTTAAACATGGCATGCAAGATGTAAAACAATACATAATCATAAATAATACCTCTCATGATTTATGTAACTCCAGTAATAATATTTTTCTTTATCTGTTACACCAATTTCCTACACCTCCTTACACCCTAAACAAAAAAATTCTAAGACAGTAAAAAAAACTAGATTAAGATGTAAGAAATTTTTAGTGTATATTTAGTTATTTTAGCATAGTGGCTGAGTGGTTAGCATGCTAGGCTACTGACCTAAGGGACCTGGGTCTGAGCCCCCAGGTAAGCCATATTGTGTTATCTTTCTGCTGAGTTCCCATCATCCTCACAGACCTTCTACTATGGTGTATTAAACTGGCAGGCTCCTGTCAGACCTCTGTAGCAAGCAGCTGCTTGAGGGGGTATTTATTTATTTTTAACCCATTAGGCTTTATATTAGCAGTAAATAAAAACTGCAGAAGTAACATATTTTTTCATTACTACTTTTAGGTCCTTCACAAAATTTTGTGAGGCTCAATGGAGGAAGATAAAGAAACCTCATCCTATTTTTTGAATTTTAAGAAATTTTTGAATTTCATCATTAAAAACTACAGCAGGTAAATGGTTTCCTCAAGTTCTTCATCCCTTTCCCATGAACACTATTACTCCAAAACATACTAAATATTAACCATTTTGCAAATTGATTTAATTTTAGAGGAAAAATTGTCTTGAGCCGGGTGGGAATCCCCCCCCCCCCCCCCCGGCTCAAGACAATTGTTCTAACCACCAATCAAGACAATTTAACTACTAACCCACGACCTCCTGATAACATGTCAGGTGCTCTAAACCTCTGTGACAACTCCAGACAATTTTTCCTCTAAAATTAAATTGACTTACAAAGTGGTTAATATTTAGTATATACCACGAAAGTAGAGTTTATTCAATATTTAATATCCCAAAACAAATTTCTGTTAAGCTGTTTAAGCTCCAGACAATTTTTCCTCTAAAATAAATTGACTTACAAAGTGGTTAATATTTAGTATATACCTAGAAAGTAGAGTTTATTAAATATTTAATATCCCAAAACTGATTCCTCTTAAGCTTAAAAATTTTGTACATACTCCTTGATTAATGGTAATAAAATTGGTAAAGAGGGTTCAAGGTCCTAATCAGTGTCGTTGTTTCACCTCTGAGTGGCACTTTAGCACACACAATAGGATAAATAGCCTGATCACAAAGACTCCAAAGGCTCAATGAATGTTGGGAAAAATTCCACTGGCCAGTTGTTAGGAGACAGATGGAAGCCTCTTGTCAAGTCCATCAAGCACGTTTGTTAACATGTACAAGATATGGCTTTCCTATACATGGAAACACATCCATTGATCATCCTATAGATGGTAGACTTTCCAAGATCATTAGTACTTTTTCCTCACAAAGGTTGGGGCTAGATCAATATAAAAATTTTCAATTGAAGCACAGTGGGTACTCGAACCTGGGAACATCAATTTACCAGCCTGGCGTGCTACAGACCGTAATTTCCTCTTTCCCCCAACCCATTTCAAAATCTTAAACGACGTATCGTTTACTTCTTTTCCATGACTAAAATTTGCTTCTCGCCCTTGGATAAGCTATTTCTTACACACAGTTTACAAATATTTGCACAATTCCTTAACTTATAATAGTTTTAAAGCTTAAATAAAAATCTAAAAATGCATAGCTTAAAATACATTTATATATATATATAGGTAACGAAAAGATGTCATATAACTACCTTTTAACGATGTTAAACAAGATGCCATTTCAAAAAGATTCCTCTTTAATATGTAGCTTTAAATTTCACCTTAGCTAAAATTATAAAACACAAAAAAAAATTACCATATAAAACTCACCTCTCACGCAAATCAAGTTTTTTGAACAAGGCGGTTCACATTTAGTAGTAGTAGTATTTGACTACGTACTTCTCCTTAGGTAAATCGTAGATACCGTACCTACCTAGATGTCTGCCGTATTGAACGAAACCGTTGCACGTAGCTTCCGCTTGATAACACCAGCTTACTGGATCTGCTGCTAGATGTCTTTTTGGCTACCGGTTCATACCATTGCAAAAATTAGTTCATAACAGCGTGTAGTTTAAAAGCTTTTGTTCTTAGTGTTCACAGTCGTTTCGAGAAATTTTGAATTTAAATTATAGCACATCATACTTAAAATGGTGTATCGTGTTTTTCCCCATTGTAATTCAGATAATCCTCTGGATAAAATTTCTTTCCATGAAATTCCCTAGCGATTGTTATTTGGGTCAAAAGTGGCTAAGAATTATATCTAGACAAGGTAATTCTTCTGAAGTTCTCGTCATGATCATTGATGTTATTAGTTTTATTATAACTATGTTGACAAATTGTGTAATACTACGAATAGTTAATTTCAATTAAATATAAATCCTTAAAGTAGGTTGACCAGATTTACAGAAGATCCGAGGATTTCTGAAAATTCAATCTTCAATAATATTTCTTGTGAAAATTAATTTTAAGACTTACAGAGCTTTGAAATTTGCTTCACATTTGCATGACAACGCAGTTCTCCAATAATTTCGTAGGATATAGAACAAAAAAGTTGGCAAAAATGTTGATAATTAACTGAGAAATTATTTCGGCTAAAACTATTAAGATTATAAGCTTTTTCAATGCAAAGTTCAAAAGGACTTAGGTTTTGTGAAGGACAAAGTAATGCGGAAGTCATTCGTAAACAATTTGGAATGACAGAATTGTTCGCGTTCACCCAAATGATTCTTTTGAATCCTCTGACTCTTTTCGCAAACGACTCCTCTGATTCCTCCGACTGTTTTTACAAACGATTCTTCTGATTCTTCCGACTCTTTTTACAAACTACTCTTCTGATTCCCCTGATTCGTTTCGCAAAAGACTCCTGATTCTTCTGACTCTTTTCGCACACGACTCTTCTGATTTTTCTGACTCTTTTCGCAAACGACTCTTTTGATTCCACCGATTCTTTTCGCAAACGAATATCTTCTGATTCTTCTGACTCTTTTGACAAACGACTCTTCTGATTCCTTCTATTCTTTTAGCAAACGATTCTTCTCGTTCCTGTGATTCTTTTCGCAAATGATTCGAAATGAGGCATCAGCCAGGTTCACTGAATGATTCTTCTCACTTTTTGCAAACGATTCGAAATGATGATTCAGCTGAGATTGATTCAACGATTCATATATTTATTTTGAATCTTCTAAGTGAAAAGATTTAATGCAATACAAAGAAAAAAAATATAAAAATAATACATAAAAAATATTGTAAAAGTCAAAAGGAAGGCTTCTGGTTTACTTACTTTCAGTAATTCAAAATTCAATATTTTTTTTACCAATATTGTATTTTACCAGTTTATGAGTCGGTTTATTATTTTGTGAAAGAAACAATAACCAAACATATCTTCCCAAATTGATGACCGGTTATTTACCAAACAAAAGCTTCTGGCATGGATATGTTATAAAATTAAATAACATATTATATAAATATATATATATATTAATGAATTTATAAATCAAAAGATATGTATCATATTATAATTAAGCTTATGATTAAATAAAATAAATAACTACATTAGCAAAAAATTTACCCCATACTTTCCTCCTTCGCCCTCCTCCCTCCAAAAATAAAGGGTGGGATGAAGTGTTCAAATGATTTCTATCTTATATCTTCCGAACACAAAAGTCCAGATAACGAGTTATATGTCAAATGAAAATGTGCGACGTTGGCAGTGTTATAGATTAAAAAAGATTCCCTCCCCCGCAAAAAAGTCAGGAGAAGTGTTTTATCTTTTGTTATTCTATATCTTCCAAACACGAAAACGAATTACATCTTATGCAGTAAATGAAAACTTGCGAAGAGAGGAGAGTCCCATGGGCTGTATAATAATATCCTATGTTCTCACCCACAACCCTATAAAAACGGTTAGTTTGTTCTTAGGAGCTGCACTAACCTTCCAGTTCTTAGAATTCTCCAATTGAATTGAAAGATAAACGGCTTTGTCTCCTCCCCCACAGATATTTGTATAACTTATCACCACAGATATTGCATTAGATTCAAACAGTGTCATGGCAACTCATGATACGTGGAGCGGGGAGGATCAAAGATCGGATTTGATATTTGTGATAAAACTAAAACATATTTTGATATTTCTTCGGAAGAACAGAAAAAATTAAAGATATTATAAAAAAAAATAAATACCCCCTCAAGCAGCTGCTTGCCACAGAGGTCTGGCAGGAGCCTGTCAGTTTATATGCCAAAGCAGAAGATCTGAAAGGATGGCAGGACCTCAGCAGAAAAACAACACATTCATCCATGCCTTACCTGGGGCTTGAACCCAAGACCCTTAGATCAGTAGCCAAGTGCGCTAACCACTGGGCCGTATTACAGGGGCTCAAAATTAAACTTGATATTGTGGGCCTGAAAAATAGAACTTGACGTGTATTAATTTACCGTATATTTCCGCAAATAAGACGACCTTCAGATAAGACGAGGTATAAATTTTCGTCAAAGTTTTATAGTTTTAGCATATATCTCTCCTATAAGATCACCCCAAACTATTAACGGCCTATGAATTTAGTTTAGATCGGCGATCATCATCTGGATAATAATACCGTATAGCCTATACGGAATTATGTCCTATTCGCAAACATTCGCACTGATTCGGGCATTCGGGTAATGACCTTGACTATTCACAAAAGCGTCGTATGGGCTATTCTATTTTGTGGACATACCCTACTCTGTACTAGTAAATAATTACGGTTTGTCCGTTTTTCCCTCGGTAGCTCAATAAACATAACTTTTAATATTTATTTTGTTTTAGTATTGTTTTACTATTACAATGTAATGTATTATCATTAGCGTATTTAAATAATATGATAGATTTTTCGATAAGTTGTAGAATAATGGTTTCAATTTATATAAATTTCAATCAAATTTTTTTTGTATCTGTCCTATAAGACGATCCGGATTTTGGGGGCCTTTTTTTATGATTCAACTATCGTCTTATCTGTGGAAATATACGATATATATATATTTGTTTCATAAATCCCTAAGTAATCCCTAAGGAGTCAGGGGCTATGGCTGTATTGTTTTTCTACTGAGTTCCTGCTTCCTCACAGATCTTCTACTATGGCATATAAATTGACAGGCTCCTGTCAGACCTCTGTGAAACAGTTGCTTAAGGGCGTATTCATTTTTTTAATAAACCATTAGACTCGAATCGTTTATTCGCAAACATAAATCTGACCTCAAGCATTTACAAAACATCAACGGTTATTAGGTGACCATGTTACGCAGATAACAGTGGCAGACGAGCACTTTTTAAAAAAAAAAGTTAGCTGCAGCAGGAGCACAGACTGCGATAAAAAAATTCGGTCTCTCTCTCAAGATTTTAATATTTACTCCTTTGATAGTTCGTACGTGACGCTTAAAATAGGTTTCCTTCAATTCTGTAGAATTTGTGCGAAATAACAATTATTGAAAAAATCCTGCTCCTATGATCATGCTAATTTCATTATGATCTTACAACACTTTGAACGTTGAAGAGACCACCTCTCCGCAGCGAACCGAAAAATAGTGCAGAGAATCTCAAAGTCTTCCAAAGTTTTATTTATAATGAACAAATTTTTTTGAATTTTTTGTACCCTGTAAAAGTTATCATTCAAAAATTATTTTTAATCTGACAATTTTTTGCACCTTGCCAAAAAAATCGAATACATGTTTTTTGAACAAAAAATAATTTTACACCTTTCAAAAATGTCGAATTGTCTAAAATATCAAACAATTATAAAATATAAGAAACTAAAAATACTACCAGCATAACTATATGTGATTTCACTGACGCTTAACGTATTAAATGCAGTAATATTAGATTATATTAAGCAAGACTGAATATGCTCCTTTGCCGTCACTCCTTTGCCAATAATACTGTAATACTTGGTATCGTTTAAAGTAGAAAATGCCATACCCGAAGATGTAAACTGAGACTACACTTAGCCGGTTGCAGAACTAATGAAAAAAAGTAAGAATCATCAAAAGCCATCAGCTGTCTTTGTAATTTCGACAGAAAAGCTGTGCTACGAAATAAATGATTTGCTCAAAATAATGGATCGACTAAGTGAGTCATTCGTTAAATGACCCCTTTCTAGTGATGAGATAAATGATCATCAAAAACTATTTGCTTAACCTAAATACTTTGCAGTTCTGACACAACAGCAATTCTTCGAAAGAATCAGTTCAATTCATGATAGATTATTTTCCCTAGTTAACTGAAAAACTATTGAAGTTAAAAATCATCTTTTTCTCATATAAAATTCTGTTCAAAGGAACCGAAAGAATCTGTCTGAACGAATCGGCCGTACTGATTCAATGGCCAACGAGTCGAATCAGAATGAACGAATCGGCCGTACTGAATCAGTTGGCTCAAACGAATCCTTTCATTTGCGAATCAGGGGGACTGACTCACGAACTCTTCCAGACTACTCACGTGATTCTTTTGATTCTTTTGATTCCTCTGACTCCGTGAATGATGAGTCTTTCACGGAATATGTTTATTAATAATAAATATAGGTAAATAAAATGCCAGTGCCCCACAAAAGAATCACTGACGTTTTGCGATTCCGTTTCGGAAAGACTCATATAGTCTGCACCATATGATGCTGTCTTATAGTTTCAGACGAAAATTGGTAGTTTTAGGGTTATCTAATATCAAAAAAGATCGTAAATCAGGGTTTGCTTGTACTTACAAAATTTTTTGTGGGGTGTTCTAGAACCTTTTACATGTGTGTGTGTGTGGGTGTTGGGTGGATATGTATGATGTGTTCTAGTAGGGGTTGGTATAGGTTGTTTACTTCTGAGCATCACTTTTTTCATATAGCAGGTTAAATGAGCAGGTCACAAGGACCTCGAGGGCTCAGAAAAGTTTAGGGGGAGAGGGCCACCTGGACAGTTGTTGGGGGACAGATGGTAACCTCCCGTCAAAGTCATCCAGTGTGTTCTTTAACGTGCCCAAGGTATGGCTTTACCGCACACATGGTCACAGCTTAACATTCCATCCGATAGACGGTGGTCTTTCCAAGTCCATCGGTGTCTTCTGCTGACAGAGAGCAGGGTGAGAGAGTTTGCAGACAAAAATCTCAAAGCTGGCGCAGCTGGGACTCGAACGTGGAAACTGCAGATTATGAGCCTGATTGACAGGCACGCTTACCGACTGAGCCACCTCTCTCCCTTTAGTGGGCTGCATGGTAATTGCAGTTCAGTTTATAGCCAATCCATGCAATATTTAATTTTCGTCTGTTCTCGACATGTCCAGTGTAACGCTCGTATAAGCTGCAGTGATTCTTTACGTTATAAATGCTGTAAATTGCAAATTCCGAATAAAAGATGCTCTTAATGTATGCACTGAAAAGAAGTCCAATTGTGTCAAATCGCTACTTCTCGGGAGCGTCCCGTCTCTATCAATAGAGCGATTTAGAATTTCAAATATTACATGTGATACTAATAACTCCACGCCGTCATAGCAAGGATACATTGAGAGTGTTTCGACATTTTGGATACACACTTACTTTTCTCCCTTAATTATTTAACCCTTTAACGCCCATAACTGCCGACATTTTGAAACTTACTCGTCTAAATAGTTCTATTCCTTTGTCTTTAATACTCTTTGTCCTTTTCCGAAATTTCCTGGGTGTTAAAGGATTAATAATATCCAGCGTTTGAAACCATGGATATTCTTTTATAATGACGATGTACATATTTATCTTGACATAAATAATTTGAATTTGGAACTAAAAAAAGCTATCAGGGGCAACACTTTTTAACGTGCCTCAGGCGCCGAAACAAGTTTACCCGGCCTTATTTAAAAGACATTTCTTTCCAGTTAACCTAAAGGTGTCATTTTTATGTGAAAGACTATTTTCCTTTTTGTATCAGGATTTTACTTTTTCAATACAGCATACCTTTGGTTGAAAGAAAAAAGAGAGAAATTCCATAATATTGATTTTTTTTTTCGTCACTGATATATGTAATAAGATGAACCTAAAACTCTATTTTAAATGACAATGTTTATTTAAGCAGCTTGGTATTAGGCAATTTATTCCATCTAAGGGACCTGGGTTCGAGCCCCGGATAAGGCATGGATGTGCGTGCCGTTTTTCTGCTGAGGTCCTGCCATCCTCTCAGGCCTTCTACTTTGGCATATAAACTGACAGGCTCCTGTCAGACCTCTGTGGCATGCAGCTGCTTGAGGGGGTACTTATTTTATTTTATTTTATATTTTGGGGTTCTATACTAACAACAATTAATTTGGGATCTATTATTACACATCTCAGCACATGTATTTAACTATTTTCTGTCTGGATCTTAAAGCTTTTTCGATATGAGTAACAAATGGACTTTCTTTCGAAAATAGAGTTTTAGTTTCACCTTACAGAAAAATTCCCTTCAGCGCTCTCCCCTTTTACCCTCGATCTACTTCCTACTCTCGGCATCATTGTGAAGAGAAATCAACCATAGTGTCAGTGCTTCATTCATATGATGATAACTTTGCCAATATTTTTTTTCATAAACCATTTTAATCATTTGGTATTTTTAATATTCCTTTCAAATTCTTCGAACGCGACTTACAATGCTTGACTTCAGTAAAAAGTCAAAGGTATAAAAATAATTTTTATATTTTGGAGTAGATACGTTTGTTGGATCTGGCAACCTCGTCTAGAATTTCATGTTTTTGAGGGTTTGATGCTGCTAAAAAATGATCGATGTAATTAAAACAGAATAACGTTCGGTTTTAGACTTGCAGGTATTGTGATTGTACCGCTGCAATGAATTTAAAATATAATTCATGTAGGAAAGAAATAGTTATCGCAATTATTGTTGGATGTTATATCAGCACCTCTTTTGCTTTAGGTAAGTAGGACCACATTTTGACATATGTGTAGACTTTTTTTTTTGAAACATCAAGCATTTTAAAAGTATGCTATGTGTTTGTCAGGCAGTATACGATAGTTTCCTTTTCTTTGCATCAGTTATGGTCTGCATGATATCAAGCTTTATAATGGTAAGTTTTTGATTCTGCTTCCCACCATTACCTTTATATTGAGCTGGGGTAATTGCAGACCATTTGAAATATGTTAGTTAATAACTGCACGAATTTTTGGGGTTTTTGAGGGGGTATTTATTTATGTTTATTTATTATGTACAGTAGCTCATTCATCAAATTTCGTACCGCTGAAATGAATGAACTACGTTTGCTTTTGTGGGAGAGAGATAGACGCAAGACAATGGCAAAAAGTATTGATACTAAAGCAGTTGTGATGAAGGGCAGTAACTTTCAATTAAAGTATAATATGTACTTTGCACTTATATTGCAGGTAGGCAGCATTCAAATATTTATTACCTTTTAAGTAAAATTAAGGGAAAGATAATTTCTCTGTTAATTTTGATTTCCCACTGTTATATAATTTCTTCACATAATAAGTAATGATGAAGGCTAGCAATGTGCTCAGCAGTGCAAGAATATTTATGCTAAAAAGTAATATGAACCATTATTGTGTACTGTATGATATTGCATGTACTCTAGTTTCTTGAACAATGGCAGATTACAGCATGAGGTATATGCCTAGGGCCTCGACACTCATTGTGGGGGGGGGGGGGACTGAAAACAATCAAAACTCAATTTTATTTGAGCATTTTATTCAGTAAAATATTTCATAATCAGTGTAGTATGCTATTTATGAGCACATCTCAAATTTTTACTTTTGATACAAAATAGTATTATTTTTGTTAAACTCTATTTAACAAATATTTATTTTCATTTATAATTAAATTTTTGTTTTTATTTCATTATGTACAAGTTTACATAATGCATATTAAATTTTCTATTTATACATTTCTGTAATTCAATTTATTTGATATGCTGTATGCATTTATTTCCATTTGTAAGTTACAAAATATTTTGTAGAGTAGCCCCTCCCCCATACCCCTGGTCAGTTGGGAGCCTCTTAGATGTTAGATACAGATTCTTCTACTTTTAGTAAATTGTGCACGTTTTTTTTCTCATGCTTATTATGATATGGCTTTTAATAAAAACTTAAGGCAAAAAAAAAACTAGTGTTGGGAATAGTTCCAAGTAAAAATATCCCCTCAAGTAACTGCTTGCCACAGCTGTCTGACAGGAACCTGTCAGTTTATATGCCAATAGTGGAAGGTCTATGAAGAAGATGAGATAGCAGAAGAGCAACACAAACATTCATGCCTTACCTGGGGCTTGAACCCTGTTCCATCTGATCAATAGCCAAGATGCTAATCACTCAGCCACAGGACAGCTTATGAAATTTAATTGATCTTTTTTCACTGTTTCCTGTTTCAATATTTGTAATAAAGTTGGAAAGTATCAGATTTTATTTGTAATTTAATGGCATTTATGGTCAGGGAAAGAAACGAATGTTTTACAATCAACCTAAAATCATAATATTAAAATTCATAACACATTTTGACCCTAGAGTAACTTGTGTTATATACAATATTCATATCAATATAATATTTAATTTTTCTTTTGTTACTAATAATAATTAATTATATTGTTATTGTATTGAAGAGTTTTAGTGTTTTCTTAAATATAAATTATAATTTTCCTTAATTTCTATAATCTTCATTATTTAGAAAATTGAATAAATTCTATATGTAAATAACATGTAAAGCAAATTTTGTTTTCTATATTTTGCAGAAAAAGTAGTCCATTCTGTTTCCTTGGAAATTTCTGTATATGATGTAACCCAGGATACTGTTGAAATAGACTGGACCTCTAAAGATATTAGTCAATCATCTCTTTCCAATTGTGAATTAGTATATGGACCTGTGAATGATCCAACTCAGGTGCAAGTGTATACAGGAGTTGTACCTGATGAGCACATATTCAAATTGAATGGGTTGGAAAATAATGTCACTTATCATCTGCACATGATTTGTTACAATGGCATAGGCAGCAAAATTCAGTCAAATGCATTGCAGTTTACAACTGGTAAATTATTTTAATTATTATATTATTAGTAAGTCTGTATTCAGTGTAGTAGTCTGGCAGCATAAAACTTCAGGGATCATTGTATACTGCTAAAATATATACTATCACTGGCAGTATTCTGATATGGTGTAGATGAACACAGTGTTGAAAAAAGATGCTGCACACACATGACAAGATAGTCCTAGCACAAATTTAGTGATGGAGAATGCATCTGAAAATGTTACTTAGACATACTTTCATTGTCTAATCATAATTTTGGAGCTTCTCTTGCATTCCAGTGATTGGGAATATTGTAGTAACTTAAAGTGTAAGATGTTTTGGCAAGAGCATAGTATATGCAGGCTTCAGTAATATAATAGCCAATGTTCCCTCATTAGAATTGCACTTGAATACCTTGAAAAGTAAAGTTGTGGCTATTATACTTGAGTACTAATGATGACCTATAGAAAGGGAAAAGCATATTTTCTTTTGGCATGATTCTGTGTTTAATCACAAAATTTAATATTATCAGTTATTATGATGAATAATCACCTCCAAAGAAAGTTTTTACTGCATGGAGGTTTCATTTTTATCTGAAATATGTATTCATATACTCATAGTTGTATAGTATACCATTTTCCAAAACACATGATTGCCATACATAAACTGTGTGATAATTTTGTGGTCCATGTGTTGCAGAAAGGCATACACTTGTTTACCATTGATGTTCATTATTGATTTTAGATTCTTACCTAGTACCTTATGTATTGTCATTTGTTTGAGTATGTAAGACATCCTGAATCTAGAAAAATAATGTGGGGGATGACAGTAAGGGATGTAATCGAGTTGAAAAAAGACAAAAGATGGTGCTAAGAGACTGGAATTTCATTTCAGTATAACTTTTCTAAATAATACTTTAGAAGTTTTAAAATATTTCTTGAAAAAAACTGTGAAATATGCACAAGTTTAATAATATTTGGCCTCCATTAATTATTCTTACTCCCTTACTATCATGCTCATTCATTAGGGGTATTTCCACTTTGCCTCCCCCCCATCTAGATAATGCCCTGTATGCAAGTAATGGAATCAACAACCACAAGCAGCATCATATATAGGGAGAGGCTGTTGAGGATTAATCTAATTATTGTTGGTTTGGCCATGTTAATTGAGTTCAGGAATACAGATTAGCAGATTGAGTTTAGAATAGTGTACTAAATTCCTTAGAAAAAGAGGAAGACCTAGGATGCAAAAGGTGAATACAGGACCTTGCTAGAATTGGTCTACAGTAGCCAAATGAAGCAACTGCATCTCAGGATAGTTTGGAGAATTAATTGCATAATTCTGGTAAGGATTATGTATGTATGGACCATATCCTGACTGATCCTGAACTGTCAGAAACATTGCAAGAGACCAGTGTTACTGTTGTAGTCAGATGCTAAGCATTTTGCCTCAAAGATTTTGATGTAATAAGCAAGGGTCATCAAAATGGTAATTTCTTTTCAGACTCGTTCAGAACTGATGATAGTATGTAAATAAAATAACTTTGTTCCCAAGGATATACAGTATACTTTAGCAATATAAGACCAACTGATTGTCAGTTATTCTTCTTGAACAAACAGTAATACACAGAATAAAAATAAAGAGCTATAGAGTTTATATTATTTTTAAAAACTTTACACTGTGTTTGTAGTAACATTATTTTTAGTCTTGTGAACTCGGACTCTGATCTATATAATTTATTTTACTTTTTTGCTCATGATTTTGTGGAACACAAGTATTTTTTTCCATAGATATTGTTTTTTATTCAGCATAATACATTAAATATCCCTTTATTTACCAGTATACCTTGCTGTTAGATTACAAATCCTATACTTCATTCCACCTCAGTTGAAACCTTACATATACATACTTTTACAACACAAGCAAGCCTTTCCTAATATCAATTATGCATGGAAGTCATTGCTGTTGGCTATATTTTGAGGCCTCTTTTCAAGAATAAGTTAAACATGTGGATATTAAACACAGTACCAACGTGTATGACCTGTACCTTCAGTGCTAAATAAACTAGTGTTCAGTTGTAAATGTTTATGGAAAATGTGAAATAATTCAAATATTATTGATAGAAATATTTAAACAAATTTAACTTTAATGTGAAAATGCTATTTCAGTACAAGATTAGCTGGAAATTACTATTCTTGAAGATATTGGTATCAGTCTTGCTGTTTTTTATGTCAACAAATATATTGAAAAAAAAATTGACTTATTACATCAACTGCCACACTTTAGAAACCGTGTGGCTTGAGTTTACCCGAGTTTCATTTAAATAGTAAATTTTTCTTTTACAATCATTATATGCTTTAATTTGTTGTAAACGATTTTGCCTCTATATTTTTATATCATCTTGTTCAGTTAAAGCAGTTTCATGTTTGCTAGTGGAAAATATAAAGATTATCTGTATTAATGTTTGATTGAAATTAGACAAATCAGGATCTTAGTTTATTGATATTGTTATGACAGATGAACATGCTACAGTGAATTTATGATAAACATGTCATGAATGCTAGCATATGCTTCTGCATGAGAATTATGTAACCAACAATTGGAACACAGAACCTATCTAAAAAATTGGAAAGATAAATATTGTTATGTTGGAGTTGTGGATATCTGAAAAGAGGCATAATTAGTTTCAGTATGTATGTAATGGGTGTATAAAGGGAAGAAGTATTTTATATGGTGAGTGTGTGGGAGATTGATTAGTTTATTGGTGTGGATCATGTTGGTAAGCTGGTAAAAGAAAAGAAATTGTTGTCTTGTGCGTGGTGATCAACGTCTGAAAAGAATTGGTTCTGAGAAAGCAGTACACTTAGCCGCAGTTTTGGAGAACTTGAGGATTAAAACCTTAGAAGGAAGTTATTTAATTTGTTTAGGAAATGGTAAGGATATTCTCATTAGATTGAATATTTATTTACCAACATGATTTTATTTTTATTGAATGATATTAGCCTTGTTTTGTGATTTGGGTGTGAATAGAATTAAGATAATAGATGCTTCTAAAAGTTTATCTTTGTATTATTATAGAGTTTTGTGCTGGTTGACTTTGTTTATAAATAATTTCATCCATGCTTTTGTAATAAATTGCATTGTTTTGTAATCTTTATTGAAATATTTTTACTTGAACTACTCAGTACTCATCCATTTAATTTGTAACAATATTAATATTTTGCTTAAATTCAGCAGTTCATTTTTGATGAAGAATTCTTGAACCCTTTTCTTGATAGCTGTCAAGGCAAATTGATCACATATTTATAAATGGTTCAGTTAATTGCAGTTGTTTACTTGGAGTATGGAATATCTGACGAATAAAAATGTAGAACTTTCAGAGACACTTTCAGAAATTCCACTTGTAATTCACATTGTTGACATTTCCTCACAGTATCAATATTTGCTCTTAAACTTTACATATAATTATCTGCTTTCCTTCCCTGGCCATTTTTTTTTTTAGCAGCTTTCCTTCACTGGGCCATTTTGACTGCACACAAAAATATGTTTCGATACCATTTTGTCTTCTCTAAAAATTCATGGTTTTTAATTTCATTATTTGCTGTTCAAATTCATAACTCTCCTGATTATTAATATTAATTTCTGATAAGATTGGAGTGTATCGTCTAACAGCCAAATAAAGTAGATTTACTTTATTTTTCTTAACTATTGCTTTATTGGTCTGTAAATGATAGCTAGGCATGCATTGGAAGAAGAGCTGTGTACCAATTCCTGGTGATGATGATGCACAGAACTGGCCAAGCCTAGCACCTAAGTCTGACCCCACCTTCTTGTTGTGCAGGCAGTTAGTACCTTTCAAAAGATATTCTCTTCTGAGACGGAATGCAAGGGGAGGGTTACCAGATCAGCATGGCTTACTGATCAGATCATATGTGGTCAATTTTTTTTTCTTCCCTGCTGAGGAGTGATCAACTTCACAGGATCCTTGTGCTGAATCATTTATACCCACTGAACTGGAATGGTTTATGGCTTTGAACTTGATTATGGATCCTAGATTTGCTGTACTGGTGGGCCTCTGTTGAGGGAAAATCTGCTGCTATATTTTCTGTTTGCCTATGGGTTGTCAGCTCAAATATATATATATTTACCTTATATATAGATATAAGGTAAAGTGAGCAGTGACACAGGATTCCTTATATCACCTGGTGGATAATCCTGATCAGAGGCCATCGTTAATACCTGAACCCTTTAGCTAGTTTGGCATTGGTAATTCTACCCTGCAGTAATGTGTCTCAGGCAGCTCAGTTTCTACTAGATTCTAGTTCTTGAAAGAGTGTTCACTTGAAAAAGTGGTGCCTGAAGTTCCTATGAGCATGGATGGCTTCAGTCTTTAGCAACAGAGGAATGGGTTTTGCCCCCTACCTACGATTAGGGAGCTGTTTGATATTTGTTGGCCCTATCTCTCTCAATAAACCTAGTTTCTTTAAATAGCTTACTAATCATTTTCTCTCTGCAGGTATGTGGAATGTGAGGACATTGCATAGAGATATTTCCCTTAACTTTCTCACATTTTCAGCATTATAACCTGGATATTGTGGGTTTACATGAGACCAGATGGAAAGGTAAAGTCAGATACTTAAAAATAATATTAAATTTCTCTTTTCAAGGAGGGAAGATGGAAAACATCTCCAAGGTGTAGATTTGGTTCACAGCAGACACACCAATGATGCTCTTTTAGGATTTGACTGCATTAATGTAAGATTTCTTACAGCTAAATTTTAAAACAAAAAATAATGAGTTGAATGTCTTCTGTTGTTAAGCTCCCATAGAGGACTCTGGTGAGAATGAGAAGGATAAGTTTTACAGACAATTTCAAGATATTTTGAATTCTGTCAAAAGAGATATTTCTCTGCTAGGTGACTTCAATGCTCGAGTTGGTACTGACTCTAACCTTTGGTCAGAGGTGCTAGGTCCCTCTAGCATTGGTAGCTCCAATGGCAATGGGGAAGTCTCCTACAGGTAAGTAAACTTAACAATTTGAGAATAACTAACATACTGCAAACGCTGTGACATTTATGAATACACAAATTTCACCTGATGGGTTGTATAGGAATATGATTGATTATGTATTAATTAATAGCAAATGAACTAGTTTGGTTAAGAATACCAGATCATATAGGGGAGCTGATATTGGGGCTGATCATTACTTGGTCAAAAGTGTCTTTCAACTGAAGCTTAAGAATGTTGTGCTAAGGTTAACACTGAAGCTCTGAAAGATCCAAATATAGGAAAAGTATACCATAATTGGCTACTTAGTCATTATGACAGTTGTGGTTTGCTTACTACTGAAGTTGAGAGAGAATGGGATCAGTTTAAACAGGCCTTTCTTGAAACTAAGAGTACTGTTTTGGTAAAAAGGAACAGGAGAGGCAAAGTTATTTGAGTGATAAGTCTATGGAGCTTATTGCAGGAATAATTTGAAATAATACTCTACTAATCCTAACAGACAGCATTACAGAGAGCTCAATTAACATATAAAGGATCAAGTGAAAGCTGATAAGAATCTTTGGCTTGGCTAGCAAAGCAGTGGAAGCAGCAGAACAGCGGAGAGTTGTACCAGATAGTTAACATTATGTGTGGGAAGAAACAGACAGGTACACAGGGATTGAAGGATAAAAATGGTAAGATTGTTGAAGGTGAGGATTCTGCCATAGCTAGATGGGCTGAGCATTTCAGAGATGTTCTACACAATGTAGTTAGTTCTATTCTCTTTGTTTGTAATGAGGATAGATGCATTACTGGCTTTAATGCTGACCTTGTATCACATTCACTTTGGCTATCGATAAATTAAAATTGCATGAAACCCCAGTGGTACCTGAAATTGATTTGATTAGCGTTGGGAATGTTTCTGTTATCACATGGCTGATAGAAATTATAAATATTTATGATAAAGGCATTATTCCTAAGGATTTTACCAGAGCAATTAATATCACAAATTTTAAAAAAAGGTGATCGTAGTTCTTGTGATAATTATAGAGGAGTTAGTTTACTTTCTGTTCCAGGTAAAGTTCTTTGCATGATTATACTTAATAGAATTGAGAATTTGGTTGGTAGACAACTGTGTGATGAACAATGGATTCAGAAATGATAGGTGATGTATAGATCAAATATTTTCACAGGCAGAGTGGTGAAAAATGTTTAGAGTTTCAGAAAACTGTGGTTACTTGATTTATAGATTTCAAAAAGGCCTTTGACTCTGACATAATTTGTGGTTGAGTGTTAGATCATATGGAATACCTGATAAGTTAGTTAGTATAATGAAAGCTCTCTAATAACACTGAATCATGTGTGAGAATTGGAAAGTTTGTAATAATTGATTTAGCATTGCTAGTAGAGTCCAACAAGGGTGTATTTTGTCTCCTTTTCTTTTTAGTTTGGTTATTGATCATGTTATTCAGAATTATTTTCTAGGGGAAGATTTTGGCCTTAAACTTATTAAATTTGTTTTAAAAAAAAGGAAGAGAGTACTTCCCTACACAAAGGATGGAGATAACCTGAAGCTATTTTAGGCTTGTTCTGGTTTCTCATGCAACATATAAACACTTATACAAGGACATGCCCCACTGATCTTAATAATCAGATATGCTATCCACTAGACCAGATAGGGTGTAATACTGAAATGGTTTAGAGATTTCAAAATTTTTGGTTTAGATAATGCAAAAGATTTGGCCTTGTTGGCTAATTATTATGATGAGATGAACTTTTTCATTAGAGCTGTTGATGAGACTGGTAGCTGAGTAGGTTTGGTGATAAACAGGGAGAAACTAAATTGATGAAAATTGGTCAGGCAGGTTGTGATTCAGTTAATCTGATTGGTTGAACCCTGAGAAAGTGTCTCAGTTTAATTATCTTGGGAGCCGTTTAACAGATACTGATGATGTGCATCATAGTATAAAGAGAAGAATTGGGATTGCTGCTGGAGCCTTTAAGAATCTGGAGAGTGTGGAGAAATAGGTGTATAACCTAAAGGCTAAAATTAGGCTGTATAATAGTTTGGTTTTTTCTAGGATTAGTTATCATAGTGAAACTTGAACCCTTTGTAAGCAAGATAACAGGAAACTTGATTGCTTTGATTTTAAATGTTTATGCAGTATCTTGTGCATTAAGTGGTTTCACTTTGTAAATAATGATGAGGTTAGGAAAAGGAGTAGGCAGCCTCCTTTGAGCAGCTTATTGTACAAAAAAAGACTGTTGGTTTGGCCATATTGCCCATATACATAACTTTAGATTGGCGAATAGGGTTATGAACAGAATGGCATAACCTCCTCAGAAAAAGTGGGAGACCTAGGATGTGATGACCAGATAATGTCAAACAGGACCTTGCTGCAATTAGCCTACAGTGGTTAAATGCAGCAACTGCAGCTCAGGACAGATGTGTTTGGGTAACAAAATTGTGCAGTCTGGTTCGACCTCTGTAGCCCATGGCTGAATGAGCATTTTGTATGTTTGTGTGTGGATCCTATATACCTATGTATGTATGGATGGATCCCTGTGTGTGTGTGCTGAAACCAATATCAGAAAAATCTACACTTTTTTTATGCAGACAAGCTCATTTATTAGTAGTAATGTGGTCTTTAACCAATAGGAAAAAAAACTATTTGTTTGCATCAGGTCTCAACTTGGTGAAACAGAATGTAGATATGTTATATATTTGATCATGAATATATTTTGAGAGACCAATTTAGACCTTATTCTAAAGAAACTAACAGAGATATGTTTAACACCAAAGTAAAGAGCAATTTATTCTGTGCAATAAAAATAAAACAATAGAAACTTTAAAGTAAAGAAAGACAAATAAAATGTTTTACATTTTTTAACAAAAACAAATATTTGCTGTGTTTTTTCATTTTAACTTTGGTTAAAATTTATTAAATATTTCATATATTTTTATTATTACTTAATATTTCATTTCTTGTATTATTACATAGCAAAATATGTATCATTTGTTAATATTTCAAAATATGTATCATATTTCAAAATATGTATCATTTGTTAATCCAGTACTTATAAGCCTGCTTAGTGCTACAAAATTTTTATTTTGCTCTTAAGACAAAATAATTTCATAAAAAAATATAAGAATCTAAAAAGAGCTGCCAAAGTGTGAAAAATTAATTACTCATATATCACAAATTAAACTTTTTGGAAAGATGCTTCCATGTAGTGCAGCAGTATATTCAAATCCACTTCCAATCAATTTAAAATATTGCTATGAAAAGTAAAAAATTTCTTTTTGCTGCTAATAATACCTTAATCTAATAAATGGTAAAAGTAATAGAAATAAAGCATTTCTAAAATATAGAGCAGGGAATTAGCAAAGTTCTTGTTAAATGTTCCCATTTTCACATATCAAAACCATGCATTTTATTTTCCAAATCCCTTAGAAAAAGTGAATGCAACAGTTCAGATTGCAGTTGTAATCTCTATCATTAGTTTTCATAATTTAGAAGATGAAGGAGCATAGCAGATTCCTATATTTCCTATTCCTATATTTTGACACTCATGATGATAGATTGAGTTTGGCAATTTCTGCACATTGAAAATTCAAATAAATTGAAAATGATAATTTTAAATATTGGCTATGTTTTGAGGCTTCTTTTTTAAGTATGAGTTAAGCATATGGATATTAAACACAATACCAGCAATGTATGACCCTATACCTCCAATGCTATTTTCATTTTTGACTTTAGTCGGGCATGACAGCTAAATATATTGGAATTCTGATAATGTATGTAAAGTTGAATGTAACAGCTAAAGACAAAAAAAGAGAAATTCAGTGATAAAAATTAAAATTATTTAATTCTCTATGACACTGTTAAATGTTTTTAAGCTCTTCAACACATGGACTATGCTATCAAGTATCAACATTAAGGAGAGATTTGGGATTTTAATAGAGCGTTGCGGATCAAAAACTTTTTTAAGCACTCTATGCTATCAAAGGTATAAATGGTTATTTCCTTTGCCAAGGTGGATAAACCATTGGCAGCCGTTATCCTTTTAATCTCCACTGAGATGTCACTTGCCAGCAAGAACATTGATTATTAAATTTGTTGCTGAAAGCATCCCAGAAGTTCCTGTTACTACCCATCCTCTATGGTATGGTACATAAATCTCTCCTTAATAACTACTAATACTTGATAGCATAGTCCCATGTGTTGAAGTGATTAAACACATTTAATAGTGTCATAGAGAATTAAATAACTTTAATTTTAATTACCGCATGTGTACCTCTGCTCTAATTTTTGTTATTTCAATGATAGCCATACATGATAATGAATGGGTTAAAGTTATATTCTTTAAGAGGAATGCACGTTGACTACCATGGTTTTTTGCTCAAGGTAAACTTTTCCTTTAGTTCAACATAGTGGCATTAATTTTTAAGTGTCAACAGAACTGAAATTATTTCTTTAAAATTATCAATGGTTTGTCATAACCTCTATTTACATTACTCAGACAAGTTGATTGTTAATGCAGTCAACTGGAAGCTTATTGATGTAGTTTGAGGTCCTTTGCAACAATATGTAATGGTTTTAATTTATGTCTAACAACATTGGTTTAAGATGAAAAATGTTTTTGAAAATTTCCTGAAAAAAATAATTTTTTACCAAATGTAAAAATTACCCTCATTGGAATTTGAGCCATAAATTTCTGAATTTTGTGTAATATTTATGTTAGATATCTAAAACAAACCTTTATATGTAAACTGGATCATAGTTTTGCTCTTGAAGGTTTGCTTATAAAGTTTTAATTTTATCTTAATCTCATTAAGCATAAGGGTTATTCTGTTTGTAATAATGGCAATAAAAAATTGCATCTAAATTGGTTTTAACAAGCATGAGAAAAGCAGTCTTAAGTTGGTTGAATTGCAGGAGGCCAAATCCCAATAAGGTTCATTATATGTAAACATGATATTCTGCATTTTATATTTAGACATTTAAGATTTTTAAGGGGTAAAATGTTATTATAATCAGTAAAGTTTATAATGTGCTGTTTTATAGGGTCCAAAACTTTGCCCATGAATTATGCCATGCCATCCAATACTTTTCGAGGTCACAGTTCTTTAGCTAGAGACAGTTTCTATTCCCGGGATGATGACTATGTACGAACTGTTCGTTCCTCCAGTGTAATATTAGGAGCAGTGTGTGGAATTGTTGGTTTTCTCATCATTAATGTTACAATTGTGATGGCTGTTAGAAAATATTCCCACAGACAGATGAGAAGAAGAAGAATCATGGAAATAGAGTAAGCTAAATAACTTCTAGAATTTTCACCATGAAGAATTTAACAGTATGTAATCACATACTGTTAAATTTTTTTTATGTATCTTTAGTAGGACTTTTATTTGCTTAATTAAAGTAAAAACCAAAAAATTAGCAAGTTTTTTTTTTGTCTTAAATTATCACCCTGTTTCATTTATCATATTTTGTAACACAGGGAAAAGAACATTGAAATAAAGTTTCTCAAATGCTATATTTCTAGAGAATTGACATAAAAAAATTACCCTCTCAAGCAGCTGCTTGCCACAGATGTGTGACAAGTAGCCTGTCAATTTATATTTTGTAATAGGTCTGTGAGGAAGGCGAGACCTCAGCAGAAAAACAACACAAACATCCATGCCTTACCCGGGAAACCCAGGTCCTTTGGATCAATACTCAGGCATGTTAACTACTTGGCCACAGGATGGCTATGAATTAATATACCTAATTAAAATGTTTATTAGCTTTTAGTTCACAATTCATTTAGATTATTTTTATGGTTTGAAATTTGTTGGAAATAACTTACAGAACCTTGTACTCTTATTACATCAGTCTGTAGTTCCCAGGTTAGAGTCCCAGCTGGGTCAGCGTTTAGATTTATCTCTGCAAAACTCCCCACCCTGTCCACGGTCAGTAGGGGACACCGATGGGCTTGGAAAGGCCACCGTCTGTCGGATGGGACGTTAAGCCGTGGCTCCGTGTGCGGGAGAGCCATACCCTGTGCATGTTAAAGAACACACTGGATGGCCTTGAAGGGAGGCTACCATCTGTCTCCCAACAGCTGTTCCAGTGGGTCCCCTCCCCCAACCTTCTCTGAGCCTTCGGGGTCCTTGTTACCTGGCCATTTAGCCCATGGTGTGCAAAAAAGTGCTGCTCAGAGGTAAAACAACCCAACCCTATTTCATCAGTAAAAAATCAGAAAAAGAAATTAATTCTGAAATCTCAGATAACTATTATAGATGTAATATTTTCTTAGCTTCATTTTATTTTTTGTAGACAATCAGTTTAAGATTATTTTCTGAAAGGTTTGATTTCAAGTGTTTGCAAATTTTTAAAATGTTAGATTTTAAGAAGTTAATTTAAAACAAGTCTACTCAATTGGATGCAATCCAGATACAAACTCAAAGGGATTTTTGCAGACCTTAACTATATCCAAAGCAAAAAAAAAATGCAAGGACACAATAATAAATTGATGAAACAAACAATGGAAAAAAAATATTAGATTTTCAAAATATAGTTACTTTTAATTTCCAGAATCATCAAGATTCTTTACAGTTAGCCACAACTTGTTGCATATCTGATTTTGAAAAAAATTGTTCAAAGGGAAAAAGAATAATTTTTTGTTTGTTGTAAATTTAAAAATAATTGATATAATAATATACATAAAATAGCTTTATTTTTTCCCTCACATAATATATGATTGCACTCTAAAATGCTTAACTTTCAAAGTGTCAATTAGTAAAGACACAGTAATTCAATATAGTACTTTAATTAATGCACAATTTTACTGTTTACTACAACTCTAAGTGCCTCAATGTATCTGTAGACATATTGTAGCATTTAGAGTTTTTTTAGGATATTTTGAGAAAATCCTTTATAGCCTAAGTATTCTTGGGAATGACGCTTGAAAGAGTAATGAAAAAAAAGATTGGATCTCTTGGAAATATAGTTCAGTTCTCATTTATGTGTGCATGTAATAAAGTTCACTGTAGTCTCTGTGTTGTTTATGTTACTTTGTCCCAGAAGCATTTCCAGGTTGTGATTTAACCCTCCCCCTGGAAAAAATTTTAAGAAACCATTAATTCCTTAATTTACATTAAAAAAATAACACTTTTTTTGTAGACAACTTTTCTTGTAGACCTCTTCTTGGATTTAAAGTGTTGACACAATCCAGACCAGGTTTATTTATATTTTAGAAGTACAGCTATGTAAATGATTAAACTGATGTAGTTCAAGAATTTATTTCATGCTAGTGACATTCAATTTGGCAGGAATATACAGTAGGCATCACGTAATGTGATTACTGGTTATTAGACTCAGCTTTCACAAAATGGAAACAAATTGTTATAAGTACAATATAATATTACATCATGATGTTGCCAAATTTTTGATTATTGGAATAAATTAAAAAACTACATTAAAATGTTGTGTTACAGTTTCATTATATTTTGGAACTGAGAACTTTATTTGTCAGTTTGAATTGTTAGGAATTGTTTGAGAAAAATGTCACTAAAAAGAAAAGCAACAGGTAACAGAGAAGTATGAATTTTTAAATTTAAATAAAGTATACTAAAGAGAAGTGACTGTGAAGCTAGGAATATCTCAGTCTTCACTGTCAAAACTATTGAACTATCATGATCAATTAATGGTAAGCATGGCTTTCAAAAATAAGAAAGCTTCAAGTATTAGTTGTTATATGCATAATTATAATGTACATATCTTTGGATAGTTTGATTATTACATACTGTGTTATAAAATATGCGAGTTTTGCCTTGTTGCCTACTCCTATATCCCCTCCCCCCACCCTCAATTTTTGGTTATTAGATTTGCTGCTTAATAAAATCAAAATAGGATTTATAAATTTGATCACATTAAATAATGCCTACTATGTAAAGTTTACCCTTTTTTAGCAGAATAAGTTAGATACAGGGAGTATCATTTTATTTCTTCCTATTAAAACAAAGTAATAAATGGTGAAAGGATATATTAATAAAGCAAATATAGCATATTATATATTGGTTACTTTTATTGCATTATTATTTGTTATTTTTTATTAAAGCAATAAAACCTCTTTCTATACACCCTAATTTTGCAGACTTCGGATTTTACAGAGAGCATCCATCTGCCCCACACCAAATTAGTTTGATCTTCTTTTGTTCAGTGAAAGTTGTAATGGCTGTTATATCATTGGGGATATTTACAACCAAGTGGATGATAAAAACTCCATAAGACAAGTGGCATCTATTTTATAATTCACTCTTATTTCACCAACTTTTGCTGCCCTTCCAAATTTCCCTCACCACAACCTTTTACTAGTAAGAGGCCACAGGAACTTAATAGCTTCTGACTTAGAAAAAAAAATGTTTTTATTTTGTGTAAAGTATTATTTATTTTAGTGTTTTTTATTGATGTTGCAGGTATTACATACATGTGTTAGTGTATTTTGCTGGTATTGGTGGATTATGTTAAGTGCCACGTACTCTGTGTATTGCTGTATAAACATTTTGCATTAGCAGATAACCCTTCTCCCCATTAGTCCCTTAAATCTAGGGTTCACTTATTAGGTACTCCTTATTTGGCTATACTACTAGATAATTTTATTTAGCTCACGGTAACATTCTTGTTAAAGCTTTAAAACACTTTTTTTACATTCTCAGTCATTGTTAGATTGTTTTGCTCATCAGTGGCAAGCATATTTAGGCAAAACATTTGTAAAAGTCGTTGTATTGATTTATTATATGAAATTCATAATTTGATGGTAGTCTCAACATTTAAATATTTATGTTTGATGATTCTTTATACAAATGAGATAGGAATGTTTATACTGTAAATACCAAAATGTCTCTGGACTAATTAAAAGTTGGTCTAGAGCTTTTTGACTTCTACTTGAAGTCATCCTCAATAGTGATGTTATTGTTGTGAAGAAGAAAGCTTAAGAATTAATCAATAATTAATTCACAGATTACCTGTTGGCATATAATATTATATGTCAACAAGTAATCTGTAAATTTATTATTGATTAATTCTTTCATTAATAACTCTTTAGCGACTTCCTTGTTTAGCATTATATATTGAGCAATATTAGATAAGTTGCCTTTCTTGATCATAGATGTAACCATGAGCTACAAGATCAGTGAGATTTAAAAGTCACAACTAAGTGGATAAATGACAGAGCTGAAGATAGCTTGTGGTTGAGCACCTGGCATGTAACTGGGAGGTGTGGGTTAGAATCCCACTCATCGGCAAATAATTTTTTCCAGAAAGTCGAGATCAGCAACAGGGAATTTCTTCTTCAGAATAGAAACATCAATACAGAACATGGCTTCAGCCATAAGTGAAAAGACTTCTAGGTTATTAGCATTTATTTCTTATCAGCTGATGTAGTTAACATATGTCCATTATAAAAGTTGGGCTGTCAGACAACTTTTATAATGGACATATGTTAACTACATCATATATATATAATGATGTAACAATATGTACATTATTATACAAATTATTTAATAATACTTCCTCTTAGTCTGTTTATTTAGTACATAAAAAAGACAACTTTTTAAATATTTTGTAAAATATGTAACAAAATTTATAATTCCTTACACAAATGTAGAGCATATCCACTAGATTCGTGCATATAATTTATTCTATTTATGAGAAAAATATGAAAATGATTAGAAAGTGATGGAGTATACAGTTTGAAAAATTCAACTCTGAAATGGGTAGCCTGTTATAAAACATAAATTTTATCGTATTTTGGGCTTATTGTAGAACATTTTGAATTAAATGACACAAGTTGCAAATTTTTATGAACACAGTACATATATGGGATATCAGTAGTTTGAGTAAATGGATGTTTACAGATTCAAATCTTTATGAAGTTGTTAAAAAGGTGACAAAATAACACAGGTGAAAGTTGGAATTTATTAAAATAAAAACTTTACTAAAAATCGCCCATCCTAAGTTGTAACTTGCTGTATGTTTTGCACATCTGTTGTGAATTTTATTACTGCTGCAGGACTTACGATAACAATTAAAGTCTTTATTTGTCTATCACTTTCTTCTATTAGTGATATTGTGAAACTATTTTTACACAGACACTTTTTTTATCTTTGAATTTGTTCTTTATTTTTGTATTTCAAGATCATTTCAGTTGTTTTTTAATCAATATTTGAGTATAATTTGAATGACTGATTGACTTATACACCGAAGAGCCAAAACATTATGACGAGCAGATCTTTATGCAACTGCAGGCAAACGAAGGCGAATGTGAAGATCGTGAAATGGTATAAATAACACGATACTGAGCTCTGTTAATCAGTGTGATTCTTGTTCTTTAGATGGGAAAGGCAGCAGACTCTGACAAAGACCAAATTGTAATTGCCAGATGACTGGGTCAGAGCATTTCCAAGATGCAAGGCTTATAGGCTGCTCACAGTCAGACGTGGTTAGTACCTTCAAAAAGTGGTCCAAAAGGGGAAAAAAAACGCCCATCTAGGTGTGGCCAACCACGACTCATCAATGCTAGAGGTGAGCAAAGTCTATCTTGTATGGTATGAGCCAACAGAAGGGATACTGTGGCACAACTCGCCCTTAATTTGAATGCTGGTGATGGGAGTAATGTGTCACAACACACAGTACATCGAACCCTGCTGAAAATGGGGCTGCGTAGCTGCAGGCCACTCCAAGTGCCCATGCTGATCTCAGTTCACCGTCGAAAGCACCTACAATGGACACGCGAGCATCAAAACTGGATGTTGAATGATTGGAAGAAGGTCATCTGGTCTGATGAATCTCGTTTCCTGTTGCATCATGTGGATAGCTGCGTATGTGTGTGTCATTTACCTGGGGAAGTGTTGGCACCAGGATGCACTGTGGGATGAAAGCAAGCCAGTGGAGGAAGTGTAATGCTTTGGGCAATGTCCTACTGGGAAATCCTGGGTCCAGTCATTCATGTGCAGGAAACTATGACGTCTATCACCTACTTAAACATCATTGCAGACCAGGTACATCCTTTCTTGGCAATGGTATACCTCTCTAGTAGTGACTTCTTTCAGCAGGGTAATGTGCCATACCACGCTGCCCAAATTGTTTGAGTATAGTTTGCAGAACATGAGGAAAACTTCCAGGTATTGCCCAGACCTCCAAATTCCCCAGACATCAATCCAATCGAACATCTGTGATTTGTGTTGTAACAGCATATGCAGTCTGTGGTTTGTGTTGGAACAGCATATCCGATCTGTGGCAGCTCAACCACGTAACTTACAAGAGTTAAAGAATCTGCTGGTACCAGATACCAAAGACACCTTTAGAAATCTTCTAGTGTCCATGCCTTGTCGGGTAAAAGCTGTTTTGGCTGCACCTGTAGGACCAACATCATATTAGGCAGGTGGTCATAATGTTTTGGCTCTTCATTGTAGAGTAGTATAACCAAATAGTTATAATGAAGGAAGGGAAATGAGGTTGATATGCTAAAGTCTCTTATTTTTGGGAACTGTCTTAGGAAATATATGCCATTCATGCCCTCAAGGGAGGGAAATTGTAACCCTCCTCCCCTGAGTATGTCCCCAGACTTGTATCTGTTGGAATAAATTAAGTTTCGTTTTCATTCATTATCTATCTTCCTATTGCTTTTGGTTTTGATATTTGTTAATTGGTCAGTTTGTGGATTTGACAAAATGTTCCACCATATCTTTTGAATGCGATGGAGAAATAATAATTTATGCACCAAATGAAAACTTGTGATGCAGGGAGTATCACAGGCTATAAAAAAATTGACTCTCGTGCTTTCTTCCCCCTGAAAAAGGGAAAATGTGAAAACTATTCTTAAGCCATATCTCCAGAACATGAAGGCTGAAAGTAACACGCTATATGTCGATGAAAGCTTCTGACTCCAGGAATATTGTAGGCTATGAAAAATGTCCTGTGCTTCCTTCCACCCAAAAAAAGGGGGACAGTGAAAATTATTGTTCCTTTATATCTCCCGAACACATGCAGAAAGTAACGAGCTATATATCAAATGAAAGCTTGTGACATGGGGAGTGTTATAGGCTATAAAAATTGACACCCCTATGCTTTCTTCCCCCATAAAAAATGAGATGTGAAAGTGGGTCTACTATATCTTCCAAATGCAAGGGCCTACAGTTATGAGTTAGGTGTCAAATGAAAACTCTTATAATGATGGTCATTAACTATTAGATTTTATCCCCACTATTTCCCCCTGACAGAATGAGGGTGGGGCGGATTTTCATGGGTTCAACTTTAACAAGTCGTTACTCAAATTAAAGTTTGTGACGTCTCCAATGTTGAGGTCTACCTTAGATGCAACTTCAAAAGGATGGGTAAATGTGGTCAATGTTTATGAGTCATATATCAAAGTTTTAGAATGTAAATTTTTAATTTATATATTTTTTTAATATCTGTTGAATTTCAGACAAGGGTAAAGCCATGCTGAAATTCTGAGATGGGGTATATAAATAAAAATTTTAATTCTGAAAATTGGTGGCATAATAAGCTTGCAAAAAGTATAAAATATGTTGAAGGTGTCTGCTAGTAGTATATCCTCTCAGAATTTTGAAGATTTCAGGTTATTTTTCTTCTTTTAAATGTTGGAGTTTACAATCTATTATGATAATATAAATTTAAAATGTTTGATAGAATTGTATATTTTTTAACTGTAATTTCTTTTCTGAAGGGACAGAGAATATGATGAATTTCCTTATCTTCGAGGTTATGAGTGATCATAATTTAAGCCCATGTGATGTGGAAGCTTCTGACAGAAGTTTCTGAATATCTTATCATCGAAACTAGCTCTTATATCAGAGCTATGTGTCCACTTCTCTGTACGGGTTGTTGACAATCCTGTCCAACATGAGTGTCAAGGATGTTTACCTTGATGACTATTTTGTATGACACTTTACTCACTGTTGTAGGTAGATGTGAGAAAAATAGACCAAAGTCTCCTGCCATGTCTTCTAGCATTGTATTATTAAGGGTTGCTTGGTCTGCTGTAAAGTCTGAGCATTAGTTTTATATGCAAAGATTACTTGTTTACTCTCTTGCTAAGTCAACTTTTATTAATTATATTTTAATTTGTGAAAGCTATGCTTTTGCATTTTTGTGACTGTGCAGTTCTACAAAAAACATTTTAGAGTATTTGGATTAAAAAAGGAAGTTATGTATATTGTATGTATGCATTTCTGTGATATGTGGCATAGAATTTTCTGCAATAAGTGTATTTTAATCATTATGGCATCATTTTATTTCTTTAGCAATGAAAGTTTCGCACTGCAACTGCAGTTAGTTTTTCTTGTTTCAATGCAGACAGCAAAACATTTAATGTTATTGTCACAAATATTTCAATGGCATTTTAGGAAAAAATCTGAAAAAAATTAAATCTGGACCATTAATAGTCTAATTTTCCATACTGCAATGTTCAGAAGGAAGATTCTCATATAAAATAATATTGTGTGCCATGCAGTGAGTACTTATATATTTGTTAAGAAGGAAATGACAATATCATTCTGAGAGGGAAAAAAGTATTGCAATAGCATAAATACTGAAAAATATTTCCAGGTTATCCTGTAATAGGAGATATACATAATTTGATCATTTTATAAAAGGGAAATTATATATTCATCACTGGAAGTTGTTCATAGAAAAATGTCAGATAATTTGAGAAATGTATATATAGTTTGTAGAAAACAAGCTTCCATTTATTGTGTACTTAATATTTCTCTAAATTGTTTTTAGCTTTACAAAGTAAAAAAAAATTAAAACAGCATCCATTGTGAACTATGAATATTGAAAAAAATTGTTGAAAGTTCTAAATTTCTAGTACTTTACATTCTAAACTTTCTTGATTAGTCATACATGTAACAAAAGACTTCAAAAAGGAAATTGGTTATGCATAACCATTTAAACTTTTATCAAAATTTGAGAGAGTTTTATGTTGAAATAATCCTATCTAGCATCCATTGTTAATGTTGACCACAATGTCTTGTACTCTGTGACAAATGTGTTTCTCTACATGAAGGCAAATTTGTAAATATTTCTAAAATGTGCTGAAATGTTTTATTGGCCCTTTTTAGATACTTAAGGCAAAAGTAATTGTATTATAATATAGAAACTTTCAGCTGAGCTCTCTGTCTTGAATTATATGTATTATTACATTAATTTCAAATCCAGTTAGATGCTACATGCTATGATAAAAGTTGTAAAGTTGCAGTGACATTCATGGAAACCTCTTTGGTGTTATTTTTATACGTAATGAACATCTGTTTTGCAAACTATATACAGTCATTTCAGAAGCTAAATTGAATTTAAATTTCATGTTTATTAAGAATAAATGAAGTGGGTAGTATAAGTGTTACATATGTCCTAGTTTAAATTTGGGCTTTAGATTTTGTTTTTTAGCATCATCCTGCATACTAAGTATTCTTCATTTGCTTGTTTAGTATTTTATAATTTATTTTTAATTTCAGCAATAGATTTCTTCAACGTTTTTTTTATGTTATGCTTGTTTAATTTGAATGTAATAATGTAAATTTTGAATTATCCCATTTGTTCAGCAGCTATATTATATAACTATTACAACCAAATGAAATTTTAATATTGGTTGATGACAAAATGAAAAATATAAATATTAACTGAACAGAATACTAAAAATATTCCAAACTTCAGTTATACAACATATTTGAAGAAGTAATAAGAATGATGATTTCTAAGAAAAAAATTCATATAAAATTTAATCTCATTTCTTTTTAATGAATTAAAAAATAATTAAAATAATTATAGTTTAAAAAAAATTAGTTTAATGCAAGTTTTCTGGTAGAGTAAATGGAAGTGTGGGATATCATTTCAAAATCTATTAAAATTGACTGCCATATCAGTGATGATATAAATTATACCTTATTCATCCTTTATCAAATATGACATCTAGAGGATTTTTCAAGAAATCAGCCCTTTTTTATACAAGTGTTTCATTGTCCATCATCACTATTAATCATACCAAGCTTGTTTTCTGGTGTGTTTGTGACAAAGAAGTTGTGTCTTATATTAAGTTACATGTGTATGATGTCTAGAACACCTCAGAATTATTATGTCGTGAGATTTATGTGGATGACATTAATAGATAATGATAAGTGCAAGCTGTTAAATCATCCATTATGACTATCAAATGTTTTAGATAGGTAGTATAGCTATGGTGAAAATCCAGTGACTTTTAATTCATGGCACTTTTATAACTTTTTGCATTTATTAATTTCAAGAATCCATTTTTTTTCTTGACATAATTCTATTTATTCTAAATCCCTCACTCTATTGCTTGGTAAATAACACTGCATTGATTATACTACATCTAATGACAGGCAGTTTTAATGAAACAGTTCACCAACCCATATATGTACTGCCCATATGATTGCAGCTATTTGACAATCTTGCTGTGTTTGTATTAATTATGTATGTACATAAAGTTATGGTATTAGTATATAGTTTGTATTAGGGTGGCATATTGAGCCATTCAAGGATTTACAGATGTACTTTCATTGTTGTGCATTCAGATTATCATATAAATCATAGCAATATAATGTGTGCTAAAAGTGAAATATTGTATTACTGTTTCTAAATAATCAGATATACCAATTGCAGAAGACTAAGTGCCTAGAATTAGCATTATACATATAACTTTAATATTGTGGCTCATGAAAACACAGATTTCTTTTTAAAGCTTAATTAAGAGAATAGCTAGAATCCAGGCTGGCAATTAACAGAGTGTGTGATGCAGTTCTTAACATATATATAGAATGACTGGATTTTGCTTCCTCTTAAAACATATTTTGTGTGGTTTATAGAGTAATTGGTGTTAATCATCTGTGGTAGCTTTCATTATTTATATGCTGTTTCATATTTGTATAAAGTATCATTAGCTTTGTTGTGCATCTGTTGTAGCATTTTTTGTGTATAACTATCCTAAAGAGGATATTTTGTAACATATATTGAAGAGCAACAATTCAGTAGCAAAAGAATATTTCTTTTACATAATAAACTTGTGCCATTTCTTAATTATCTTCAAATATTACTAATAGTTGCAAAAATTGTGCTCATTAAATGTTGCCAAACTAGTAAATAGTGGTCATATTATTCATTGTAACTCATTCAGTGTATTCTATGTAATTTACCCTGAACTGTATTCAAAGAATTGTGAAACATTAAGCAAACTATAAAAATTGTGTTATTTTCTGATAGTGTGTTACTTACATGTGTACATATATTCAAACTTATAAGTATTGTAGCTTTTTTTTTTTTGCTTTTTAAGGTGAAATAGAACTTATTGCAAATATATCAAAGTATAGAAAAATACCCAAAACTAAATATTAATATAAGATTCTAACTTCCATTACAAGAAATCTTGTATATATCATCTTTGTATATGATGATAAGGTACATTATCATTTTTAAAAAAATGCTTAAAGTGTGGTCTCTTTTATATATATATGTTTTAAATGGTGAGAAAGATACTTCTAATTGTAGTCAACCCTTTAATGTATTGTGATCATTTATCTTTTATCATTTTTTTAATCCAATGTTGGATGGCAATATGCAACATTGAGAACCTTTAATCTAAAACTAATAACACCTAAAGGTAATAATAAAGGATATTAGAGTGAGGATCAACTAATGAAAAGAGTGTCATTCTTAAACATACTCTTTTATGCTTACAGTACTGGTAACTTCCTTTAAAAGTCTATACCTTTTGGTTCTGTTATGATCTAATATCATTGATTGCAAAGTTTTCCAAACAATTTTAAATTCTATTAGTAATGGTAGATTTAGATTTAATTCAAATTTCATTTAATAAAAAAGCCCATTAAACTTGTACCCATGCTTTTAAATACATAGTTTTTAACCTTTAACTTCCCATGTTTTGGTTAGGCACCATCACAACAGTAGTTTCATTTATTTTGGAGATATCAACATTTCCATGCAAAATATTTACAGCCATATATTTCTGTCTGCTAGATTTAGTCATTTTCATGCTTCTGTTATTAACTGATGTAACTATAGATCTAATACACTTTTATGAAGAGACCAGTGCTTCAAGAGAGAACTTTAGAATATTCAAATATAAGATGGCAAGTTTAGAGCCTGGAGAAAATTTAATAAGATCATTAATATCCTTCATCATAGAATGACATAGTGGTACCAGCAGTTCTGGTGTTATTTAAAAATTCCAGGCAAAACTTGGAACAGTTAATTGGAACCCTGATGATTCAGGAATTCATATAGGGGCATACAAAGCATTTAATACTCTTAGAGAACTTTAGAATATTCAAATATAAGATGGCAAGTTTAGAGCCTGGAGAAAATTTAATAAGATCATTAATATCCTTCATCATAGAATGACATAGTGGTACCAGCAGTTCTGGTGTTATTTAAAAATTCCAGGCAAAACTTGGAACAGTTAATTGGAACCCTGATGATTCAGGAATTCATATAGGGGCATACAAAGCATTTAATACTCTTAACGTTTAATACCTTACAGATGTACACGGCATAAGAATCGGTGGAATTGTCAAAATACTTGTGTGATGATGTAGCCATAATGTATTTATGAGGAAACTTGTGAATGGGATGGAAAGGATTTAATGATATTTTTAAATAGACTTTTTTTTTAATGGATTACTATATTTCTAGAGTTGGGCAACTATATATATATATCCGAACTTAATAAGTTCTCACTAATGTATGAAGAGCAGCCACCACTGTTACATAATACATTCTCACAAGTTGATATAAACATTCATTTTAATGAAGATCTGAGCCAACAAATCTGTCAATTTAAACGAAATTAAAAAAAAAAAATCATTGATGGCATGGTTTCATATTTTTTCATTTAGCAGTTTTTCTGTGATAAAACATAACTTCTAGGAAATTTCGGAAAAGGGTAGAGAGTATTAGAGACATAGGAATAGCACTATTTGGATGAGTCCATTTAAAATTTCGGCTGTTTTGAGCCGGTATGGGTGTTAAAGGGTTAAATAATATTTTAAAAGAAATGCATATTCAATATGGTACATAAAATACAACTGAATTATGGTACATAAAATACAACTGAACTAAAAAGTATTGATTCTTATGGAAAATTTTACATTTAACCTTTAGTCTTTGTAATTTCGATGTTAATATTTCTGTCACAGCTCCAGCTTTATAGAGTAACATGTAAGCCACCAGCATTGAGTGTATTAGAAATCTTGGTCACTGAAGAATTCAATGACATTGTTGACTGAAGAATTCAGTGACATTATTGACTTCATTGTTATGAATATCATTATAATAACACAATGTAATGAATAGAAGGAGAACCATACCCTGTGCATGTTAAAGAGCAAACTGGGTGGCCTTGATGGGAGACTACAATCTGTCTCCTGATAGTTGTCCAGTGGATCCTCTTTCCCCAACTTTCTTTCAGCCCTGGGGGTCCTTGTAATCTGATTATTTAGTCCATTGTGTGCAAAAAAAGTACTGCTCAGAGGTAAAACAATAATATAAGATGAATTCTAACAGTGAAGGTCATTTTATATAAATAAAATTATATGATAGTATGAATATGTGCTAATTTTCAGATTATCCTTTAATTCATGCCTATAATATAAAATAAAATAAATAAATACCCCCTCAAGCAGCTGCTTGCCATGGAGGTCTGACAGGAGCCTGTCAGTTTATATGTCATAGTAGAAGATCTGAGAGGATGGCAGGACCTCAGCAGAAAAACAACATGAACATCCATGCCTTACCTGGGGCTTGAACCCAGGTCCCGTAGATCAGAAACCAAGCGCACTAACCACTCGGCCATGGGATGGCTTCCTATAATATGCACATCATTAATTTTAATGTAAGAAAACAGCATTTAGTCATTCTACAGATAGCAATGAAAACCACAGAGTTGATTACATACAGTAAACACTTTAATAAGGAAAAGAATTCTTACTTAAATCTTTCACTCAAAGAAATTTCTTTTAAAATCTATTTTTTTTACACAAGTAAGTTTTGCTTTGGTATCACTCAAATTGCAGACCCCTCATTCTTATCACTAATCATTTGATTGTTACATTTATGCTGTTGGGCTGGCAATTTGAAGCTATGTACAGATAATATAGATAGGGAAGATAAAACTCTGTCTCTTCCAACAGCTGACCAGTTTGTAATGCCCTGTAGAGGAAGATTATTTCATTATGAATTTTAAGTGTTCTTTGTCATAACATTGAAGAGTTAACACACCTGTTCAAGTCATAGCAAGAGGCTATGGCATTGTTGCCTGGCAATCACCACCTTCATTTGAAGACCATTTCTCTCTCATATCATTAGCAAATCTCTAGGCTAATTCCATAACAAAATTTTTACTACAGAATATCAACTTTAGTATTTTCTCAAAACAAAAATTAATTTTTGTTGATAACAGAAAATTATGAACACTATAACTGAATTGAGTGTGTTGCCATAAACGAAGTTGTTATATATAGCATTAAATGATGTTTAGTTGAGACCACAGCAATGTTGATATGATAATCGAAATAGCATAATAACTGGGGACATTACAATCAAGTCCTTTAAATCCAACAAATTTTCATGAATTTAGTGAAGAAACTAAAATTTAGCTATTTTGGAAACCCATATTGGAAAAATAATTCAGCTGTTTTTTTTTAACAGTATGAGGCAAGGTTTTTCAATAGATTAGTAAATAACAAGGTATGAATTATAACTTTTGGGGCATTTTGTGTATTCAAATATAAATACCAAATCACTCTAAGGAAAAAGTGCACACATTGCTGCAGAAAAGTGAAATTTTAAAACTTTATTAAGTGAAATCAGCTTAACAATAGCTATCATTTACTTGAAGTCAATTATGTATTAAATCATTCAAGCCCTTAGCTGGAAATATTTTGGTAGTTTTCAGTTAATTACAGCAGTAAATTTTTAAATTATTAAATCCTTTTCTTTAACATTCAATACAGACTGTTGTGCAAATAGTATGTTTATTGGTTTTAAATGCTATTATTTCCATTTGATAAATCATCAAATCCCTTGCAAAATACTTTCTTTGCAATTGACTTAACAACGATTTTAGCAATTGACAACGTTTATAGGTAGTACTACCTTATACAGTAGCTAAAGCTTTTTTTCTAGTAATGAAATACATCTGAAGCAAATCACTGCCACCACTGATTCAAAGTCAAATATATTTCATTGATTATCTGGTCTCCCTTAGCACTATGATTGGGGGCGGGGGTGGCTCAGTTGGTAGCGCGCCAGGCTCGTAATCTGTAGTTCCCAGGTTCGAGTCCCAGCTGGGTCAGCGTTGAGATTTATCTCCGTAAAATTCCCCGCCCTGCCCACGGTCAGTAGGGGACACCGATGGGCTTGGAAAGGCTGCCGTCCGTCGGATGGGACGTTAAGCTGTGGCCCCGTGTGTGGGAGAGCCATACCCTGTGCACGTTAAAGAACACGCTGGATGGCCTTTACGGGAGGCTACCATCTGTCTCCCAACAGCTGTTCCAGTGGGTCCCCTCCCCCAACCTTCTCTGAGCCTTCGGGGTCCATGTGACCTGGCCATTTAGCCCATGGTGTGCAAAAAGTGCCGATCAGAGGTAAAACAACCCAACCCAACCACTATGATCAGTTTGTTTACTATGCCTTATAGTGGAGTTTCAATAAAAAATAAAGTTTACCTTTAAAGCATTAATGAGTGTGATACAAACTTGGTAAATTTCAGTATGAATTCTCTGAAAATGTGAAAGAAATTTTTTAGTTTGCATATCCAGCTTACTTATATGTATATTCAGTAAAGAGCATTCATATGGATAAATATATATAATTCTGCTATTTTAATAAGTCTTTGTTATGCTAATTACATTACTTGACTCATTAACATTCATTTTGCAACACATAGGACAGAGAAGAATCCTAGAAGCTACTCTAGCTTTTGCAGGCTTTCTCATACAAGGACATGCCCCACTAAGACCAAAGTCACTGTTGACCACAGCCTCAGTTTGAGCTAATACAACACACAAAGTTTGCACTGCTGGAACAGTAACTAACACCCCAACCACCATGCCAGTTAAGGCACTTGAAAGCGATATAGTGAATTCCTGATTGATCATATCTAAAAATGGGCATTTTTTAATATTCATTGCAAATTTTCCCTGGTCCAATGAGAAAAATCTCACTAAATCTTCAGAAAATTAAATGGATATAGATTTATTTCAAAACATCAGGGTTTATAGTTGCCAATACACGATGTATAGTCTTATGATTAAATATATTTGCCATTTTTTAATGAAAATATTTCAGTGTTTTCTTACTGAATCAAAGTTTATTTATATTTCTGCAGCCGCATAACCAAACAATAGTATGGTTCCTTACTTAACACCTTAGTTGCATTTTTCAAACTGCAATAAATAAATCTAGATTTTTCCATAGTAATTATTGTAAAAATTAGAAATAAGTTCTTTTGGACATTTCTTGTAAGAATGAAAAAAGCTGAAATTGCATATACAGTATTTTCCTAAATAAAATAACTTTTTTTTTTATAACTATGACTGTGGTTTTCTTCCTCTGATAGCAGCCTACTATAATAGCTTATTTTTAACAACATATCAATGCACCCAGTCTCCTCTCCCTCACCTTTAACATTATTGTGAGTGCTCTATTTCTAATAGACAGGTACAAAAAAGTATTCATTGTTATATTACACTACCTGTAATGGCCCTTGAATCCCAAAAGCCCCCTTCGAGGTCCAAAAGCAAACCAGTCTTCCTCAGTGGCTGTTATTGATCCAGGCCAGTCAATTCTTTTAATGATATGAATACTGACTCCTCAAACTTTTCTATCTTCCTCTTTTAAACCAAAAACTGCTATCTCTCACATTCTTAAGACTTCTTAAGAATGTGAGAGATTCTTAAGTCACTTCTTAAGACTTGAAATAGGCACATCCCCACAATAGAAGTATTGTGGATTCTGACAAAATCAGGATGACAACAAGTGGATGAGCCAATCTGCATATGGCTCCAATCTCAGTTTTTCCCCCCTGTTTGCCAGAACAGTGATAAAGATCACTTGCTCATGGAAATGTCATTATCCTCATGAACTTTCTCCATTCCATTCTTACCCCTCACCACCCATCCTCAAAGATGTAATGATTCATCTGTTTATAGTATTTTCATTTCACTGTCTACTATAAATGTCTGATTCGGTTATCATCATTCAGGCAGATCTTGATAATTTTGTCTCCTGCTACCACTCCTCTTTTATTGGAAGAGTTCAATGGCTACAATCCTCTATGAGGTATGTTAAAACTATGGGAAAGGAGTGAGTCATATTCAATAGCTGAGGGATTCTCCTATTTCATGTTAAACATCATAGTCAATACTTATTTTCATTTCCCAACATGACTCACTGCCATTGATCTTTCCATCTGTTCCTCCTTGATCCTTCCACTCTTTACATGGAAGGTCGATAGATTAGTAGTTTTTTTCAGCTCCAGATCTGCTTTTATGTATGCCTAATTATGTATCCAGTAATTAAAAAAATCTTGTTTAAGCTACACATCTATAATAAATTATTATAAGATTTAGAAATATTTTTCATTATTCTTGTGAGAGTAAAATTTGGTCATTAGATTTAATAGGAAAATTACTACATAGAATCCTTTTGGCCAAAAGTATATGCAACTTTTGTTTGCTTGACACTGAACTACAGGTGTACTCTGCTCATATGACACATTAGGTTCCAGACCACCGTTGTATAGTGAAACATTGCCTTGTTTTCCCTTGTAGATGCGTATAATGATTTAATAACATTTTAAGCAGTCTTAGATATGCATAACTGATGTAAATAAATCATTTAAATTAAAATAAATACCCTCGTCACTAAATTTTATAATTTTAATCTTAGTATCTAACACAGTAGGTTTACTAGTCTTTTTTTCGCTGAAAGCAACAATACCCTTACTTTGTTTTTTTATCTGCCATTATTACAACAATAAAATAATAGTTATAAACAGTTTATAATTCACAGGGAAACACATTGAGATGCAGTAAGCAAAGATGATGTAAATAAACAGTCCATGAAAACTGTGCATAGGTTTATTCTAAAGCTGACTAAACGGAAAACATTGTTCAATGAAAAAAATCATGTGCAAAGTCATCACACACAATGCTATGCAAAACACCACCTGCTTTGAACATATGTTGGCAGCATGGCAAAGTATTACCCGAAGAAATGTTGCTTGGGTGCTGCTGTCAGTCACTAATGTGGCGTCACTTTTACTATGCAGTCATCCCACTTTATCTTTTACCCAACTTTGGTTGATTCATGGTGGGGCAGGGGTGGTTCAGTCGGTAGCGTGCCAGGCTCGTAATCTGTAGTTCCCAGGTTCGAGTCCCAGCTGGGTCAGCGTTGAGATTTATCTCCGCAAAATTCCTCTCCCTGCCCACGGTCAGTAGGGGACACCGACGGGCTTGGAAAGGCCGCCGTCCGTCGGATGGTACGTTAAGCCGTGGCCCCGTGTGCGGGAGAGCCATACCCTGTGCACGTTAAAGAACACACTGGATGGCCTTGACGGGAGGCTACCATCTGTCTCCCAACAGCTGTTCCAGTTGGTCCCCTCCAACCTTCTCTGGGCCTTTGGGGTCCATGTGACCTGGCCATTTAGCCCATGGTGTGCAAAAAAGTGCCGCTCAGAGGTAAAACAACCCAACAACCCAATGGTTGATTCATGGCAGCATCATGTCATTAAAACTGTCATATGAGAAAATGTGGCAGTGTAAAAATGGCATTGGTTATAGTTGAAAAATGTCGTATGAGCAGATCATCGTAAACGGGGTATTACTGTATAACTGTAACATAGCATTTCAAACATTTATTTCTTGGGTTGGCTCTTAATGGGATAAAAGAACAAGATAACCTGCCTCATCATCTGAAGAAAAAACTGCTTTCTCTACCATCCTGTCTTTATACCTATTTTCAGTGACATTAAGAAAATTATCGAAAGCTGTTGTATGACTTTTCCTTTTATTGATAAATTTTATAAAAGTACCTTTTGGAACTGCATTTTTTTGTTCAGATCATCTTCACTAAAAATTTTTGTACCTTCTTCAACAAGTTGGAAAACCTCTGACAATCATTATGTAGTTAACATTTGATGGAGAAAGTTTTGACAATTTAGTTTTCTTCTTCATCTCATTCTATTTCTACTTGCATTATTAAGTAATTATTAAGTAAATTGTTCACAGGCCTTTACCTCTATATGGTGCAAAGTGTTTTATGGTAGCCCTCAAACAACATAATAGGAAATTTCACAACTGAAGTTCATATATGTTCCTAATTATATCAGTGAGATAATAGTGAATCATTATTAAGTGAGGAATTATTGTTCCTGTAATACTTTGAATGACTATAGGTTAATGCTTGCTGTTGGTTACTTGGCAGTTTTTAGCACATATGAAAACAACCTTTCCCTAAAATTTTATGAATGCAAGATAAAAATGAATGAAATCAAACTTACAAACAGTAATTTATTAACAGGTTCATAGCCAGTGAAAAATTTCCAAGTATATATTATTACTATTGTTTGTTTTTAATAATTTTAGGTAGAAAGAGTTTTGATAGCCCATGTTGTCTATTTGTTTTTAGTGCTATAAGTATTGCAGGAAGAAAGAAATGTGTATTATATTCACCCAAAATCTGAACCAGACTAAAATATATGCTATTACTATATATGTCAAAATTTTGAAATATTTATATATGTTTATAATTTTGGAAACATTTATGAACAATAAAATGTACACGTTTTACAAATTAGTAAGTTATTTATATACACACTTTTTCACTAGTGCTTGATTTGATAGTATTATGTTTAAAATATAATTTTTTAGTAGCGTTATGAAATATACTGTAGAAACTATTGATCTGTATTTAGTACAATATTTTTTGCTGTATCAGTGACAAAAATGGTCTGATCTTGATAATGACATATTATACCCTTTTCTAATTATGTAAATGGAATTGTTCTTAATCACAGTAGCTACGAGCTTCTTAAATGTGCTATTTTCGCCCGTGCCATTTATGCATTTGGTATACAAAACTTTTATGTGGCAAGCATTATTGCTTTTATACAAATATATAATGTTTTATTGTGGTTTTGTAAAATATTGAATGATATGTTGAAAGTTAAGACAAAAATATTATTTGTCTTGAAATGGGATTTCCAATAAGAAACAAATGCGAATGATAAACACTGAGCAACAAGGTTTTTCTTTAGTATGAGAGTGGATGATTCTTAAAGGGTTTGTGACACAATCTAAAACTGACAACCAAATTTTTTTTATTAAATATACTTTTGAGAAATCTAGTTTTTAATGAAGTTACAGATTTAGCAAGTAATAATACTTTTAATCAATATTCACATACATGTCAAAATAAATATTCCAACACTCTGTTGTTTTTTTTTGTGTATGTATGTGATGCAATATTATCCTTTTGTATCTAATATGACTAGTATAATATTCATTGAAATTGCAATGGAAAGTGTCTCTGTAAACATCTAACCAAATTAAATAAGGATCAAAATAACTCTATAAACACTATAGGTAACAAAAATTACAGTAGAGGTTCACAGTGCAGTAATTAAAATTAAATTGAAATCTTTATTCTCTATGATATGGTTTAATGTTTTTAAGCACATCAACAAATGTTGTATGCTATCAAGTATCAAAAGTTATTAAGGAGAAATTTACGTACCGTATCGCAGAAGATAGGTAGCAAGGCGAACTTCCGGGATGTTTTTGAGTGACAAGTTTAATCTTTGACGTCTTGCTGGCAAGTGAAATCCCAATAGAATTTGAGAAAGCAATGAGGATGCTGATAATTTATTTGCTTAAGGTTTAGTGAAGGAAATAACCAATAATACATTTGGTAGCATAGAGTGCTTAAAAAATTTAAGTTCCATGATGTGCATATCACACCCTTTGGGCACATCATCAGGTGGTAAGTGATAGTACCCCACCCCTCCCCTGCACTCAACAACCAACTGCCTCTCATGCAATATTCCCACCTGACTATGTGCCCAAAGTAAGGGCATGAAACACGTGCTGTGGAACTCAAATTTTTTAAGCACTCTATGCTACTAAAAGTATTATTGGTTATTTCCATCACTAAACTTTAAGCAAATATATTATCAGCATACCTCATCACCTTAAATTCTACTGAGGTGTCACTTGCCAGCAAAAATGTCAAAGATTAAACTTGTCACTTGAAAGCATCTGGAAGTTCCTCTGCGGTACAGTATGTAAATTTCTCCTTAATAACTTTTGATACTTGATAGATTTTAATCTTTATTTAATTTAGCACACTATGTTCATACCTTTCAAGAATTCTAGCCAAATTAGTCAGAAACTTTAGAATTTGACAAGTAGGTGTTTTGTGGACTATAAAAGTCATGGCAGTTGATTTAAAATTATGGCAGTAATGATGTAAATAATGATAAAATTAAGTGCCATTCAAAGTTAAAACTTAATGAAGATTATAAAAATAAGGTTTCCCTCTGATTATCATACATATCAGTAATTATATAGTAGAGCTGGCTGTTAAAGCATGTTAGTTGGAATCACCTACATTCATAAATGAAGCAGAGAAAAAAATTCAGCTTTGTTGATAAGTGTAATAATTCAAAACAGAGATTAATGTTAATAAAGAATAACAGTGATGTAGCTTATTATATATATATCTTTCTTTTTTTTTTAGAGGGGGGCTGAAATTTTAAAGTTTTTGTTAATGTGAATTGTTTCTTAAGAATAGAATTTCCCAAAGGGAAGTCTTTGGCAGAAAGTCAACACAAACATCCATGCCTCACCAGTATGTTTGTATAATACATATGGAGTTGTTCTGCTAAAAATAGTAAATGTTGAAATGTGAAATTTTGGAGCTTATTGTTGAAAGGTTTACACAAATTTTTATCTGTAATATATATATATGTTTTGTCAAACCCTAAATGAAATTCATGTTTTTAATCTTATCCAATACTTCTGTTTTATCTATCATATTTACCTCATCAGTTGTTTTAGATCAGTGGATCCAAACCTGTAGTCCCCAGGGGTCTGTAAAGATAGTAAAAGTTGTCTACATGCTATTGTGAGTATTTCAGAAAGCTCGAATGGGAAATAGCACTTTGGCTGTAATTACGTAACTGCATTAAAATTATTTGATTTTGACTGGAAGTATATCAATATAGTACAGCAACACTGGCTATCTTGTGCTAATCACAAAATGTAATTGGCTGATGTTGACGACATAAGAATTTCTCCATTTAATTCAAATTACAAAACAGCCAATAAATGAGCAGTAGATAAAGAACTAAAGATATAATACATTTTGGGGATTTTTCATGGGGGGGGGGATTCTTGTGAAGATCTATATTTTAGTTAAAATGTATCATTTAATGATGTAAAGAGGGTCTGAAGAAAGATTAGGACATCATAGGGGGGTCACTGTGGAAAGAATAAGAATTTTAGGGGTCTGCAGAAAGAATGAGATGTTATAGGGAGGTCTATAGTGCTGTATAGGTTGGGAACCACTATTCTAAATTGTATCATGATGCGATTCTAGTGTTGAGTCACATATGACAATTTTTGACAAAAAAGTTGAAGGTAAAAATGAAGTTTTCTCCATACTGCATTCCAACAATGACAGAGACAAAGCATGGAGCCATCAAGAATTATATACACCCATTTCACACTTAAATACACTGGACGTCCCATGGCCGAGTGGTTAGCGCGCTTGACTACTGATCTAAGGGACCTGGGTTCAAGTCCCGGGTAAGGCATGGATGTATGTGTCGTTTTTCTGCTGAGGTTCTGCCATCCTCTCAGACCTTCTACTGTGGCATATAAACTGACAGGCTCCTGTCAGACCTCTGTGGCAAGCAGCTGCTTGAGGTTTTTTTTTTTTTCACACTACCGAAGTTCAAGTCCCCATTGCACTTGCATTGAGATTTTCTCTACTAATCCTCACTCACTAACTGAAAGAACACCAGTGAGCTTGCAAAAGCTACCATTCATTGGCTCAAATGTTAAGCCATGGCCACATGCAAAAAAGCCATACCCTGCCAACACACAGAATGGCTTTGACAGGAGATTTTTGTGTCTCCTAACTGGCCAATGTGCCGTCCCGTAGCCGAGTGGTTAGCACGCTTGGCTACTAATCTACGGGACCTGGGTTCGAGCCCCAGAGTAAGGCATGGATGTATGTGTCGTTTTTCTGCTGAGGTCTTGCCATCCTCTCAGATCTTCTACTGTGGCATATAAACTGACAGGCTCCTGTCAGACCTCTGTGGCAAGCAGCTGCTTGAGGGGGTATTTTTTATTTTTTTTTTTACTGGCCAATGAATATCCTTCCCTTATCCAGCTCTGACCCTTGGGATCTTTGTGACCTGCTCATTTAGACCATTGAGTTAAAAAAAGTTTTCAGAAGTAAGAAAACAAACAAACCTCAATCATATTAAAATTTTACTTAAATTTGTAAAATGATCCTCACATATTTTTCCCCACACAAATATGCAAATTTGCATTGGAGCAGGTTACCATAGCCTTTTTATCTAAAAATTTGTTCTGACATTTTAAAAATTTTTGAAAATGTCTTCCTTTTTGTAAAAAAAAAAGTGTAAAAACATGTTTTAAGCTTAAAAGTATTCATATTTTTCTTTTATAAATTTCTTGTACCCATATTATATTTTAAAATGTTTTAGTTAGCTTTTGAGGTAAATTCTTATGACTAACAACTATTAAATGTTTCATAACTTAAATGTTAAATGAACGCTATGAAAGATAGAGATTTAAATGGAAACTGCCAGTGATAATTTCCAAAAAAATCTTATTCTCAAAGCACAATGCTCTCACCTCAGCTTTTTCTGCTTCATCTATCTTATTGGCAATTTTTGTTGAGTGAATGGAAAGGATTGGTCTGTCGTCTCGTTCTAGTTTTTCAGGCTTGGAGCTGGGAGGGTTACTAAGTCATTTATTTATCAGACTGGAATTTAATAAGTAAGCTTTTTTTTTTTCAGTCGTGAAAGTATCATTGAAACTACTCTTGCAAGATCATGCGCAAATTAATCGTTTAGTATAAGCACCTTCATTAACAGCTATGCTTTCATTGTCAAGTTTATTTAAATGCAGTGTCATGTTTCTTGGGAGAGCCAAACCCTGTGCACATTGAAGACTATTCCAGATGGCCTTGACGGGAGACTACCATCTGTCTTGTAACAACTATCTGGTGGATCCCTTTCTCCTAACCTTCTCAGCCTTGGGGTCCTTTGTAGGTTGGCTTTCGGTATACTGATGTTGTCAAGGCTCGTGCATCATCATTTTTTAATATAAACATCCAAATAGGAGATGGCATTGCTGTTATCCTCCTCCTTCATGAAAGGTATTGTAGGATAGATACGGTTGGCTTTATTAATAAAGCAGTTTAATTGCTCATTGCTGCTGGATTATCATATAATTTATTGACAACTGTTAAATAATTTGCTGTAAATGAAAAGCATGAATGCTAAAATTTTTTTTGTTAGTGTTTCAAAAGTTACCATTTTCTGTAATATCAATTTACATGCCAAATCGAAAAAACCATGCACTTTAGACAATTACATGAAATTCTGTCACTGCTCATGGATAGATGGTGCTGTGAAAGTTGATGGCAATATTATTTTTGCAACATAAAGAATAGAAAAAGATCCTATAAACTGTTCCTAGTTTGTACAGGCTTTCTCATAGAAGGGCTGGACTGTCATATAATACCCTACCAAAACTGAAGTCACTGCTGACCACTGAGTCAGAGTTAACACAAAGTTTGCCTGCTGGAACAGTAGACCCCCCCCCCCGAGACTACTATGTCAATTAAGGCCAAACAAATCTTGATTATTTATCAAGTATTAATAAAAATCAGCATGCCATATATTTTAAAGTGTACTGAATAATTGTTTTTTTTTCTAAATTAATTGTTAGTGGTACTTAAAATAATCTTAGTAAAGAAAAATTATATTTTACAAATTGAAAATATGTTCTATGACTCGATTTCTAGCTTTTTTTTTTGTCCTCCTTTTAGAACATTGTTATCTGGTAACCCTCTGTTGGAGGATTATCCATGATGTTATCGCACTTAAATTATATATTGCATCATCAAAATAAAAGAAAAACTTCCAATAAAGCAAGTGGGTCCAGCATCTGTAATAATAATAACAACAGCACATCTACTACCATGATGTCTGTTATTTATTATATAGTATATTTCTGTTATTGGTTGCTCCTTAAAAGTGGATAAATGCAAAGTTGTTATCATGATAAATATCAACATAGACTTTTTGCATTCAGGAAGAAAAAAATTGTTTCTCAAATCTTAACTAATATAAGCTTCTACTTGATTGGGCAATATTTTTGCGACTTAATTATAGTTGAATTTAGTTATCATTTAAAGGCATCTATATTAAATAAAAATGCTTTTTCGGGTATATTTCTTTATTAAAAGAATCTTGTGAAAAGAAATGTTTTCCTTTTGAACAGCCCCTTTTTTTTGTCTATCACAGTGGTTTCCAATTGGATGCAACAGCATTTAAACATTTTTGCGGATGTTTTCTATGGATGCCACAAAGTTGATGTCACATTTTTGCTGTAAAATGATATTTATTTTCTTTTACTTCTGAAAAAGTAAACAGGTGATTATCATAAATGTATATTAGTATGTATCACTGTTCGAAATATTTATCTATATTGGTACTTCTTTTATACCATCACTGTTGTTAAAGAGGACATTGTTGCAGTTTTTATTAACTTGCATTACTAGGAGAAAGCAGTGTCCGTATGTTAATTCTTATGGGCTTGGAATGTTTTTTCCATTCCATGTATCAGTAACTGATATATCAGCTTCACCACTCAATCATTGGGGGCGGGGGTGGCTCAGTCGGTAGCGCGCCAGGCTCGTAATCTGTAGTTCCCAGGTTCGAGTCCCAGCTGGGTCAGCGTTGAGATTTATCTCCGCAAAATTCCCCGCCCTGCCCACGGTCAGTAGGGGACACCGATGGGCTTGAAAAGGCCGCCGTCCGTCGGATGGGACGTTAAGCCGTGGCCCCGTGTGCGGGAGAGACATACCCTATGCACGTTAAAGAACATGCTGGATGGCCTTGACGGGAGGCTACCATCTGTCTCCCAACAGCTGTTCCAGTGGGTCCCCTCCCCCGACCTTCTCTGAGCCTTCGGGGTCCGTGTGACCTGGCCATTTAGCCCATGGTGTGCAAAAAAGTGCCGCTAAGAGGTAAAACAACCCAACCCACTCAATCATTGCTTATGACATGTTTACAAAGAGAACAGTGTGAGGTCTGGATGATTTAGCTAGTGATTGTTGGATGCATAATGCTAGTATTTTTTGAAATGTGGTCTAAAATAATTTGTTAATGTTGGAATTAAGAAATTAGTTTTGTGTATATGCATAAGCATTTATGATTATCAGATGTTAGGGAAAACGAATCATTAAATTAGATTAAAAATTTTAAAGTGTTATAGATAATAAAGATGTGTGAGGCTTGAAATTTTTAAGTCCAATTCATTCAGTCAGAGCTGTTGAACTTGGCTCAGAATCTGTGAGTTCAGAGTCTTGATGCTTAAAAACCCTCAGAAGTGGGACAGAGGCCGACTCAGTAGCGCACCAAGCTTATAGTCTGATGTTCCCAAGTTCGAGTCTCAACTGGGCCTGCTTTGAGATTTATCTCTAACCCCCATTCTGTCCAGCCTTCGAAACGAGACAGCAATGACTTGGAAAGTCTGCCATCTGCTGGATGGGATGTTAAACCATAACTGTGTGCAGGAAAATCACACCCTCTACACAAATGGAAGCTGAAGAACATACTGGGTGGCCTTGGCATGAGGTTTCCATTTGTTTCTTAACAGCTGTCTAGTGGATCACCTTCCCCATCCTTCTCTGTGCTCTTGGGGTCCTTGTAACATGGATATTTACCCTCTTGTGTGCACATAAGTTCTGCTCAGAAATTAAACACCCTGCCTCATAAGCTGAAAATTTATCTCACCTTTGCGAGTTTTTCTTTTTATTTCTTATTATCATAATTATCATTTTGGTTAAAGTCAGAAATCACGAAAATTAAGTTATGCATTGCTGCTGTAAAACAAGGATAACGTTTAATGATGTTTAAGGCTTAGAAGAATGCTCAAATTCAAGGGCAGCTCAACTCTTTTCAAAGCTCAACATTTTTCTAGGATTTGCTTGATTCAACCTAAGAAACCCGATTTCATACTCCCTTATAAACAGTGTACTTAATGTATTTAAATGCTATTAATATATGGAAAAAGAAACGTGCTTCTGGATGCATTGTACTAGAACGGTCTCCCATAAGCTAAAATAAGAATATTGTACAAGTTAATTTTATCTCCAGCTTTGTGCATTTTTTGCAGTAATCTGAAATTTTGCTTATAGTCAAGCATGAACTTGATATTTGTACCTTATAATTTTTTTAAGAATAATCATTGGAAAAATAGAACTATGAAAAACATTTGTTAGAGTCTGAGTGAAAAGTAGAAAAAAAAACCCATTAAAGTTCAGTGGTTTATCTCAATGCCAAAAAGCTTTTATTTGGACAACAGCAGAATCAGACAGCTAACTAATTTCCCTATATCTAATCTGTAAGCTCTAGATCATTTTGTAATCTGAACTATTTGGCCTAATAAAAATATTCTCAAGTAAATCCAGTGAACTGGTATGCCAATCGAATAAATACTATAATGAAACTATGAGAAATGTTCGAGTCATCATCCTAAGGTTCGCAGCAGAAACAATATTTTTGAGTTTATTGTCAAATGTCGATGGTCTGAAGTAATATTTTGTCACTGGATACAATTATATACAACTGTATGTATACAACTGTCCATTCCGAAAAAAGATAGTATTAAAAAAATTGTAAACTGATGTTTCTTTTTTATCATTTATGTTTTTGCACAGTCATCGTACATTACAGCGAAGTCACTCTTCGGTATTGCAGACGGAATAATAGTTATAATGTACATTTATCTACATAATTGCAAACTCATCTATCTATCGGCATCAGTAACATTAGAATTTATGCTTTCAGATGATAGATTTTTTCTGTGTTTAATATAAACTTTAATATTTGCCTACAGATAACGTAAGAGTTTTTGTTAGCAGGCCTTAAATTTGTATTTAAAAATAAGGAATTCAGTTTCTAGTGCTTTGCACAAAAAAACAAAGAAATCTTATACGAGCAAGATGGAAATTGCAACCTATCAATTTTGTGGTTGCATTCTTTTATACTTGGTTATAAATGTTACATTGGTAAATGTATTTTATAACCAAGTTTTATTTATTCTGTTATACAGATTTGTGTGTTGTATATTTTGTGGTTGTGTGTAAATGTGTGTATCTTAAAGATCTCTTGTTATAACAGGATTTTTTTTGTCGTTTTATTATAATTTACTCATTTTTATGGTGTATAATGCTAGTGAACCTATCTTTCACTCTGTTGAAAAGATAACTTTGAAATCTCAGAAATGTATAGAGATTTGCATTTTTAAAAGCCCATTGCAAAGCGTTTTTATAAATTTAATGATCTTCACAGAATAGTCCATTCCTTTTAACCCTTATTCATATCTTTTCAGGACAAAATGAATTTCAATACAAGGGTTTAAACAAGGTTCCTGAAATGTAATCCAAAGTTTTTTTATTATGTAAATTAAGAATTTTAGAAGGTTTAGCTCACTGCCATTTGAAATGGCCCTTTTTGGGGCAAAACTTTAGGAACTCCTGATTTAAAACATCGCAAGGTGTGCAAATATTCTGTTCTAATTATTCTTTAAATGCCACTGTCACCAGTCAAATTTAACAGCCATTTTTCAGAAAGGAAATCCTTTATTCTTCATAATGTACTGTTGTGTTTGCCTTGTGAAAAAAAAATGTATTCGTTAAGAATAACAACTTTGGGAATTCAAGTACTGATCACTACTCAAAAAAAGTCAGTGCAATATGAAGTATTAATGTCATTCGAAAGCTACAGTCAAACTTTAGATGTTGGCACGTATACAACTGATTTGTTCGAATCATCCACAAGTACTTACTGCAAAATATTAGCCCAACATAATCACATGTTTTTCATAAAATGCTCTCTCACCATTTTTCTTTTGTTAACTTTTATAACTTTCGTTTTTCATTGATATACCTGCATCGTTTTAAATGTAAAATAACTGTGTAGGCCTTTTTATAGCATTTGTTGTACAAAAATATATAATATTTCCTGTACAGTGTTGCTAACCTATAAATGCGGAAAGTTGTCAAATGTAAGCTTAATTTTTTAAGTAACACTCAAATGTACCAAATTGTCAAATGACTTAGTATGTTGCTAATGATTCAGCATTATTGTCTTTGATGTAATGATACATTAAATTTCGATATAGCTTACTGTTTTGAAGCAATATCTTTCCATGCGCATTTTAATATCGAAATTTTAAAATATAAAGTTTTAAGTGCTGTGTTACAGCCTTTTTAGTTAAGTGTTAACAGCCTGATTATTTGTTGATTTGCGTACTTTGTGTGATGATAAGAAAATGGAAGGGAAAAAACCTCATCTCCAGATAAATTGATGCTAAATCGTGAAATCTGAGTTTTGAGTAACTATATGCTGATTAAAAAAAGAAACTGGTGACTAATTTTGTGGGTTTTATCAGAGTTTTTTTAAAATGTGTTAAGGCTTTGTACATCCAGAGTGGGAATATTAATGATAATTGTTTGTGTCCTATCAATGTTTTGTGGTTTATATGAGAGAGACAAACTACTGTAATTGTTCAGAACAGTTCTGTCAGTATAAATATACCAAAATGAACTCAATGTTATGAAAATTTCCTAATTTTACGATTCCGATTACGGCTGCATTTTTTTTTTGTTCTTGTCCAAACTCTGAATGAAAGCATATCAGACCCCGTTGTAGAGTATTCACCGATTTAATTATTCCTCCAATGGTGTGAAATCTAAAGTTTAAGAAATCTTTTTTCTATTATACACAACTCCTTTGCATTTCTTATATATCTATTGAACGGTTTCGCTGAGCATAGAATATGTCATTGATTTCTACATATAATATTACATCAAAAGTAGGTAAAAGAAACAAAGCGTCTTAAATAAATTTAACTTTTAAAAAATTTACCTTTTTCAGTTTCTTCTTAATGGAAATCGTAGATACACGTCATAGAATTTCAGGGTTCTGCAGAATATATTTGGAAAAAAATACTGCTTTACGTATATCGTACGAATACTAATAAAGTGTGTGCAATTTTCGCTGTATACATAAATGTCTTGATAGGTAACGTTTCAGTTACCTTGACAAATCTACATGTATGTTTTTACATTGAAATGAATTTCTTTTGAAATATAAGAGATTTTGATCAAACAGCACCAAATCCCCGAGTTTCGTTTAGTAACTTAGGATTTTTAGAAGAGGTGAGGGTTAAAAAAAAATTAATGTATATTCATGACCAATTTTCGCCAATGTTAGCTACAGTAGTTGCACTACAGCTTCGTAGTTGGGACTTGTAATTTTTTTATACAATTTTAGAAGTTCAACTTCTATGAAAAAAAGTTCGTACAAAATATACTTCATTTATGAAAGCGTATTAACATTTCAAAATATTCTAGTATCCTAAAATAATACATTAAAAAGATCTGAAAAATGCTGACACTCTGTGCCATACATCTCAATTAAGATTTATACAGTTCGCAACTTCCCCCTTTAGTAAAGGGGCGGGGGTGGCAGTCGGTAGCGCGCCAGGCTCGCAATCTGTAGTTCCCAGGTTCGAGTCCCAGCTAGGACAGCGTTGAGATTTATCTCCGCAAAATTTCCCGCCCTGCCCACGGTCAGTAGGGGACACCGATGGGCTTGGAAAGGCCGCCGTCCGTCGGATGGGACGTTAAGCCGTGGCCCCGTGTGCGGGAGCCATACCCTGTGCACGTTAAAGAACACGCTGGATGGCCTTGACGGGAGGCTTCCATCTGTCTCCCAACAGCTGTTCCAGTGGGTCCCCTCCCCCAACCTTCTCTGAGCCTTCGGGGTCCATGTGACCTGGCCATTTAGCCCATGGTGTGCAAAAAAGTGCCGCTCAGAGGTAAAACAACCCAACCCAACCCTCGCCCAACCTTCTCTGAGCCTTCGGGGTCCATGTGACCTGGCCATTTAGCCCATGGTGTGCAAAAAAGTGCCGCTCAGAGGTAAAACAACCCAACCCCCTTTAGTAAAGGGGCGGGAGTGGCTCAGTCGGTAGCGCGCCAGGCTCGTAATCTGTAGTTCCCAGGTTCGAGTCCCAGCTGGGTCAGCGTTGAGATTTATCTCCGCAAAATTCCCCGCCCTGCCCACGGTCAGTAGGGGACACCGATGGGCTTGGTAAGGCCGCCGTCCGTCGGATGGGACGTTAAGCCGTGCCCCGTGTGCGGGAGAGCCATACCTTGTGCACGTTAAAGAACACGCTGGATGGCCTTGACGGGAGGCTACCATCTGTCTCCCAACAGCTGTTCCAGTGGATCTCCTCCCCCAACCTTCTCTGAGCCTTCGGGGTCCATGTGACTTGGCCATTTAGCACATGGTGTGCAAAAAAGTGCCGCTCAGAGGTAAAACAACCCAACCCTTTAGTAATGTAAACTGTTCTCTCAGTATATTTAGAATGTAACTCAGTCATAGTGTGTCCGTCCCGTACTCGGCTGTAATCTGGAGATGAGGTGGGGGAAAAAAATCCAGGTGTTTCATTCTTTTAGTAGTTTTACATCTAAGTTGCGATGTGCTCAAAGTTGTATTTTTTATTGGTTTTGTAGTGCGTTTTAGTAATCTCAAAAGCAACATTTAACATTTCAAGCCCACTTTTCACTGCATAACGTACAATCACGTTATAGAATGTATGTTGTAATTGTTTAAGTCATATTTGATGTCTTTTGAAAGCGAAGGATTATTCCTAAAATATGAGAGAATGGATTTGAAAAGTATTGTCACACGGCACCAAGTCTAATGTTGTAAGGTTGAAATTTTATTCTTCAAGATACGTTAATACATTGTAAATACCAATTAGTCCTGGAAGCGCAGAATTTTATGATGAACAGGAGTAGTGTGGTGTGTTATAATTTTAGTTTGCATCTTACATAATTATAAAATTCAATAACAATTTCTATTTTCGGCATTTTTACCCATAAATATACCAATTTAATGTCTATAGCGATGGTTGGGCCTCTCAGTCATAATTTAAATTTCCAGTTTTGCTTGAATTTGCAAAAAAGTAAAATATTTTTATTTTAATTTCATTATATCAACTGTGAGTAATTAGAAGGTCCTATTTAGCTTTTGATTATTTTTCTCAGGTATTATCATTAAAGACGGCATTTATAATGCTAAGGCTTTAACAAAGGGCGGACCATATTCTCCTTAAGGAAACAATGATCCGCTCTTGTTACAACATTGTTACAACGTCACTCACACTTCCAAAATGTACGTCGGAGATTAGGTAAACGAACACAGATTGCGAAAATTATATTATCCCCATCGATTGTGCACATTGGCTGTAGATAAGAACATCATCCAACACCATTGTAGAATGTCTGTCGATTGTTTCGGTATAAAATATTTTCTTTAACTGGAGGAAGTTAGGACAGTTGTAGATTAATAAAAAGAATTTGATTGATTATTTCGCGGTTCGTAATGTCACCTGCTAACTAAGCGACAGCGATGGACTTTATCGTCCATCGAATGGGACGTTAAGGCATTCCTCCATGAGCAGGAGAGATCCTTGTGCATGATAAAGAACATACAGAATGGCCTTGACAGAAGGATATTGGGGCGGGGGTGGCTCAGTTGGTAGCGCGCCAGGCTCGTAATCTGTAGTTCCCAGGTTCGAGTCCCAGCTGGGTCAGCGTTGAGATTTATCTCCGCAAAATTTATCACCGATGGACTTGGAAAGACCGCCGTCCGTCGGATGGGACGTTAAGCCGTGGCCCCGTGTGCGGGAGAGCCATATCCTGTGCACGTTAAAGAACACGCTGGATGGCCTTGACGGGAGACTACCATCTTTCTCCCAACAGCTGTTCCAGTGGGTCCCCTCCCCCAACCTTCTCTGAGCCTTCGGGGTTCATGTGACCTGGCCATTTAGCCCATTGTGTGCAAAAAAGTGCCGCTCAGAGGTAAAACAACCCAACCCAACAGAAGGCTATCCATTATATCTCAGACCTTGTGATCTAACCGTTTGGTTCATAATGTGCAAAAAGTGTCGTTCGGAAGTAAACCCAGTTGATTTCGGATTTTGCCATTAGAAAGTTGGTCTATGTCATATTCTCGCACAACACTAGTTTATAAACTAGAGATACAGCATATATTGCGCAAATTTGCACACTAATTCATTTACATAAAGTGCAGTTTCGTAAATTTCGCTTAGCCTACTACAGGCTAGAGGATTTGTAATGGATGATTGTAACGCAGTCTGTTGCATTCAAGATTACAAGGAAAATAAACATACATATCAAGTATAATCAAGTATAAAATAAAGTTTCTTTTGTAACATAATGTTTATACTGTAGAGTTTGAAAATGTACTTCAAAGTAAGGACTTACACAGTAGTCTTTGAGACACCATGAATAGACAAGATTAAATGAAAATCATTAAAACCATTTTTACGAATTCATATTATTTGAAGTACCTCTAATTATTCTATCATATTTGCATAGCTATTACTCCAGTTCTAAATCCGTGTGCGGGAGAGCCATACTCTGTGCACGTTAAAGAACACGCTTGACGGGATGTTATCAGCTGTCCAATAGGTCCCCTCCCTCAACCTTCTCTGAGACTTCGGGGTTCTTGTGACATGGCCATTTAACCCATTGTGTGCAAAAGAGTGCCGCTCAGTGGTAAAACAATCCATCCCAGATCTAAATATTCAAAACAAAATATTCATTTAAGCCTATGTTTGAACCGCACGTTGCTAGAGGCTCTTACAAAACACTAACGACATTGCAAAAAACACAAATCGTAAATGTAAGAATCAGTTTTCTTCATATCACAATAATTTCCATGTACTTCATATGAGAAAGTAAAAATGCACATTTGAAGTTATTATATGATCGAGTTAGCATCTTCATATGAATCTTCATTCCCTATATTTATCTGGAGACTGCCTATTTATCAATGTACGACAAAATTGTTTATGGTACAGAATTAAACACTTCTTATGTGACTTTTGATTATGTATTAATCGCCAGTGATTATTCACCTTTTCCATTTTCACACATTTACTTTAACGTTTGTGGGGCGGGGGTGGCTCAGTCAGTAGCGCGCCAGGCTCGTAATCTGTAGTTCCCAGGTTCGAGTCCCAGCTGGGTCAGCGTTGAGATTTATCTCCGCAAAAATTCCCCGCCCTGCCCACGGTCCGTAGGGGACACCGATGGGCTTGGAAAGGCCGCCGTCCGTCGGATGGGACGTTAAGCCGTGGCCCCGTGTGCGGGAGAGCCATACCCTGTGCACGTTAAAGAACACGCTGGATGGCCTTGACGGGAGACTACCATCTGTCTCCCAACAGCTGTTCCAGTGAGTCCCCTCCCCCAACTTTCTCTGAGCCTTCGGGGTCCATGTGACCTGGCCATTTAGCCCATGGTGTGCAAAAAAGTGCCGCTCAGAGGTAAAACAACCCAACCCGAAGCCATAGGGTCTATAACAGTCAGTTCAACTGCTATCTTCTTAAATGTTACTTTCAAAGCTTCATTGTCGATGACCATAGGACGGCCACTGCGTGGTGCATCTTCAAGTGATTCATTAGTAACAGAAGCAAATATTATGCACCAAAAGAAAATAAGCATATGTGGTCGATTTTGGAGTTGTTTTCTATGAACTCTGAGAGATTTCATGGTGTTATTTGTTTTAATGTTCAATTTTCAGTTTATTTCTAAGGAAAAGTTTTACTTTTTTCACACTCGTGCTACTCTATGTGTTTGCTCTTTATGAATTATAGTTATTTTCTTGGGGCTCGTAACCTATCTCACTGAAATACATGTTACCCCAGCGAACACATCCACCGTGTTAAGCAGGGTCACTGTACGCTGAAATTCAGCCATTTTTCAAAATAACGTCTGCTCTAATACGATGACTTGTTTTGCTGTTAACATCGAGACAATACGTAATCGCAAATATTATATTGAAACGGGTACCATTTAGTCTATAGTGTCGCGAAAGAATGCCATCGAAGTGTATAGTCACTCCTTTAGCAGCAAAACTAGTTTACGTAGTTGAAACCTATTTCCGTGAGGTAAATTGCAGTTCTATCTTGCAGAATACTCTTTGTACAGCAAGTTCTGTAAGCGTCTGGGAATCTTATGGATTTGAAAAGTATTAATTGTTTTATGATTTTAAAAAATTTCAATTTGAAATCTACAAAGGACACCATGCTACCCCTGAATTTAATGTTTGGTGATTTTTCTGAAATTAAACACAAAAAAAAAGCTGCTAAGTAACTTTGACTTGTTCTTTCCAACTTATATATATTTTTAAAGGATGCTTTTTTCTAATGCAGCGAGGTTCTAACGCACATCTTAATGTCATTTCTATATACAAAAAAAAGTATTTAAACTCAACCGATTTGTTTGAAAGAGTACATATTAAGATTATGAAATGTTAGTGTGCTGTATGGAAAAAGTTCTGCAACAGAACTGGATTGTTATGGATCGATGTACCGGAATGAAATGATTGGAATAAAAAAGTTCGTTAAGTATTTAATTTGTTTCTTTCCTTCAAACTCATGACATAACCTCAGTTTTGTTCAACGATATTGCATCGATTATCAGTATTTTCATAAAAGTTCTATCCAAGTTTAATCGTAATGTTTTATCGATATCTGTTAGGAGAAATGGCTCCACCGGTGACAGGAAACTGAAAAATAACTAAACAGCTAATCCTAAGAAAAGATTTCAATGCATTCTGCAAAAAACGTGAAAATCTTGAAATCACTTTTTTTAATATACATTAGTAGTTCCTAACGTGGGGTCCGCGAATGTAATAGGGTCCTCCAGCACCTTCAAATTTCAGAAATTCTAACTTTAATACATCATTTTTCGCGAATACATAACCGCGTTAAAATTTATTGTTTTTGGATGGAATTATGTTAAATTATATGGCAACACTGGTTATCTGATGCTGACCACAAGGGTGGCTCAGTCGGTAGCGCGCCAGGCTCGTAATCTGTAGTTCCCAGGTTCGAGTCCCAGCTGGGTCAGAGTTGAGATTTATCTCCGCAAAATTCCCCGCCCCTCCCACGGTCAGTAGGGGACACCGATGGGCTTGGTAAAGGCCGCCGTCCGTCGGATGGGATGTTAAGCCGTTGCCCCTGTACAGGAGAGTTCATCCACCGTGCACGTTAAAGAACACGCTGGATTGCCTTGACGGGAGGCTACCATCTGTATCCCAACAGCTGTCCAGTGGGTCCCCTCCCCCAACCTTCTCTGAGCCTTCGGGGTCCTTGTGACCTGGCCATTTAGTCCATGGTGCAAAAAAAGTGCCGCTCAGAGGTAAAACAACCCAACTGACCACAAGATTTAATTGTCTGGTGACAGAATTCCCAGAGTATCGAATTTCAGCACTCAGATATTTAGATTAAATTATAAAGTAGCCAATAAATTAACAGATAACGAACGTTAATCCATTAAATCTTGAGCGCATGTATGCAAGGTTTCAATTTGGGACGTAAATGAAATCGGTTACTGAATACCACATTGGAATATCCATCAGGTGAAAATAGTCGGAAATATGAATACAAGGGGGGTTTAAAAAGTTCTTGACATGTATCTGCAGAACAAAAACCATTGTACTTACCACAAAAAAATTTTTACTGCCCTTCAAAGAACTCTAGCATCTGCAAACGTTTGCGATGGTTCGTTCATGGTTTCCTGCACGAGGGAGGTTTTCAAAGCCCTGCGTCCTCTGAATTTGTGCATCCATCCCGTGGCAGTGCCATATGAATAGGCTTGAATTTATTTTCCAGTTGTCCCCAAGCTGCTTCCTTGTTAAAATGTAAAATCTTTCAGTGTCTGTAGTAGGCCCCAAAGCACAGATTTCGTAAACCGAACTTGACACGTCGCGAGCGAAGAGAGGTGTCGAGAACTTTTTGAACACCCTCCATTTTGATTCACCATTGTGAAGTCTGAAAAAGACTGGTTATTGATGACCATTTAAGGATAAATTTATTAGGTTGTAAACTACTTCGAGTTACAAAACTGCATCATAAACCGTTTTGCGCAACTTATGCAGATGTATAAAAAATTGATTTTCGTTTCCCTCTATACATTTTAGCCACTGATACCTATCGAAAACAATGAGGTCCAGATTGCTAACATTGAGATTTATCTCCTCTAACTCCCACCCTACTCTCAGTTCAGAGGGCACCCCTCTCCCCCCAAAAAAATCCACTCATTATACGAAATATCAAACTTATCTACCTGTTTTGAAATTCAAAACAGTTGATATAATTTTATTTTTGCCCAATATTTTATGTCCGACACTAAAAGGGACGGGGGTGGCTCAGTCGGTAGCACGCCAGGCTCGTACTCTGCAGTTCCCATGTTCAAGTCCCAGCTGGATCAGAATTGAAATTTATCTCCGCAAAATTCCCTGCTCTGCCTCACGGCCAGTAGGGTACACCGATGGGCTTCGAAAGGCTACCGTCCGTCGGATGGGACGCAAAGCCGTGACCCTGTGTGCGGGGGTATGGAGAGCCATACCCTGTGCACATTAAAGAACACGATGGATGGCCTTGACGGGAGGCTATCATCTGTCTCCTAACAGTGTGTCCTCTCCCCCAACCCTCTCTGAGCCTTCGGGGTCCTTGCGACCTGGCCATTTAGCCCATGGTGTGCAAAAAAGTGTCGCTCAGAGGTAAAATAATCCAACCCAACTCGACGCTAAAAATAGATTGAAAGAAAACAATAGAATCGTATTTCATATAGAATATCATTTTGACATTTGTTATTCGGTGGAATATAAAACTACCGAAGTCTTATTTCCCCCCCCCCCCAAAAAAAAAAAAAAAAAAAAAAAAATCCTGGGTACGTGCCTGTTTTAGTCAGACAGAGGGCACTGTCCATTGGATGTTGGACGTTTACTGTGTGCAGGAAAACCATACCCGTTGCAGGTTGAACATGCTTGACGAGAGCCTACCATTTCTTAACTGTTGGGGCAGTGGTGGCTCAGTTAGTAAAGCGCCAGGCTCATAATCTGTAGTTCCCAGGTTCGAATCCCAGCTAGATCAGCATTGAGATTTATCTCCGCAAAATTCCCTGCTCTACCCACGGTCAGTAGGGGACACCGATGGGCTTGGAAAGGCCGTCGGATGGGACGTTAAGTCATGGCTCCGTGTGCGGGAGAGCCGTACCCTGTGCACGTTAAAGAACACGCTGGATGGCCTTGACAGGAGGCTACCATCTGTCTCCCAACAGCTGTTCCAGTGGGTCCCCTCCCCCAACCTCCTCTGGGCCTTCGGGGTCCATGTGATCTGGCCATTTAGCCCATGGTGTGCCAAAAAGTGCCTTTCAGAGGTAAAACAACCCAACCTAACAACTGTTCAACCAACCTTCTGTGAACCTTTGGGATCCTTATGGCCTGACCATATAACCAACTGTGTGCAAAAATAGTTTTTCGCAGTATTCGAAATTGGAATGGAATGTAGTATTATACACATTTATAAATAAATAAATAAATACCCCCTCAAGCAGCTGCTTGCCACAGAGGTCTGACAGGATCCTGCCAGTTTATACGCCACAGTAGACATTTACATGCTTTAAAAAAGTTAATTCATTCTTTTAAATTTACAATGTTCGTTTTGATACATGGACATGATGTGTACTGGGACAAATAACGGGTAAATAATTTTGCCAAACTCTGTTATAATTATGTGATGCAGAAATTACAATAAAATTCAAAATTTTAGTAAATTTATGTTCAAATGGGTAGTAGTATATCTAGATTAGTGATTTTCAAATGGAGATTTCTGGACTTCTGCTTGTTCAGGGAGAGTATTTCCAGGAGTTCCATGGCAAGAAGCAGCAAATCTTACCCTTCACAGGCTTCGCAATTTTTTCTTTCAATATTCAAATTTTGTTTCATTGCCTCAAATAATAAAAATTTAAATTTTTCCAAAATGGCAGTAACCGTAACTGTACGTTGATTTGGGACTAAGATATATTACAGCCTCGAAGAACGCATTTTTGTTAGCGGTGAATTGCATGCGTTTGTCATTAAACCTAAGTTATAAACAGAACGCTTTCGGTAGATTATGAGGTAACTTCTCGGTGAGTTTTGAAACTCTATCTCTCAATTTTGATGACTAAAACAGTTCCAGTTAGTGAAATATCAGGAAAGGAGTTTCCACATTCGTATTTCGGCGGCTTTCAAAGAAAAATACTATAATTTTAATGTTACATATCCAACAATTCCAAATACTTTTTTTGCCAGTAGTGCATTTCTTTTTTCCTATGGAAACACTAAGCTCAGGGAGCACACAGACACACAGGAATTATTGAAGAGAAAGTTATTGTCGTTGTCAGAGCTTAGTGGCGTGTGTTGTTATCACTACAGTACTGGCTTGATCTTTTCGCTGTAATCTTTTCTCGTAGTTGAATTTGCTGCTGAGAGAAAAATTCTTTGGATGTATTCACTTCGCTTTTCGTTTATGAATCCGGAAGAAATCGATTCAAGTGACTTGGTTCATTTTGGCAATATAATTCTGCTCTGGTAGTTCATATCGATTCGTAGGGGACAAAAGTCCTCAAGATTCATTCATTCTTGCATTTTGCTTTTGTCAATAATATTTTACTGGCAAAACTTCAGAATTTGTTTTTCCATATGTACAACCATTCCCTTATTATAGGGGTTCTCAACGTGGGGTACGTGGTAAAAATTTTTGGGGTACGCCGTGAGAGCTCAAAAGTCTCTAGATATGTGTTATATATATATGTTTTATTCCCATTGTTATACTATAACTATTGTTTTATCTGTCTATACAAGGGGTACGCCAGTTACATACACATTTCCTGGGGGTACGTGAAGCATAAAAGGTTGAGAACAACTGCCTTATTTGATCAATAGAGACAAATTAGAAGCTCCATTACTTCTTAAGATTTTTATACAAAAATGTGATTGAAAATAAAGATCTCAAATATATGATTTGGAGCAATATTCATTCAGTATTGAAAGCGTGCCATAGGTACTTCGCTTAATAATCAGTAGCCTATAGCAATTACCTGATTCTTCTTTTAAGTTTTTTTGACTCGGAGAATGATGGATTAGAATGTACAAGTCCACAGGGGTGGGCAAAATGATTCAAATGACGTGAAAGCTATTCGGTAGAAAGGTTAGAGGTGATGCAGTTTGAGTTTCTAAGAACATTCGTGTTTGACAAATAGTAACAGAAAAAAATGTAGTCCATGTACGTGACACACTGCACGAGAGTCCTTCCTTCAATGCTGTGCTCTGAATGTCGAGATACCTGTAACGGATTCTTATGTTTCAATATAATTTCTGCTGCTGAGAAATAGTATTTCAGCACTCTTATGTGTCAATATAATTTAAATTTCTACGATAACAACAGATGCTGCTTTCAAGAAATCAAATAGCAGTCCATCTGTGCATTTACTCTTGTTGTCAAGCAGCCCTTGGACAGCGGAGAGGGGATTCCCTCTAGGCGAAAAATAAAAAAAAAAACAGAAGAGACGGGAGGAATATATGCAAAATTAAAGAAAAATGGAGTGATAGGAAAAAGAGAAGCCTAACTTAAAAACCCCACCCCGCGATTTCTAGTTCAAAGGTTGGGTTGTTTTATCTCTGAGCGGCGCTTTTTTTTGCACACAATGAGATAAAGGGCCAAGTCACAAGGACCCCGAAGGCTCAGAGAAGGTTGGGGGAGGGGACCCACTGGAACAGCTGTTAGGAGACAGATGGTAGCCTCCCGTCAAGGCCATCCAGCGTGTTCTTTAACGTTCAGAGGGTATGGCTCTCCCGCACACGGAGCCACAGCTTAACGTCCCATCCGACGGACGGCGGCCTTTCTAAGCCCATCGGTGTCCCCTACTGACCGTGGGCAGGGCGGGGAGTTTTGCGGAGATAAATCTCAACGCTGACCCAGCTGGGACTCGAACCTGAGAACTGCATATTACGAGTTTGGCACGGCCTGACGCGCTACCGACTGAGCCACCCCGTTCCCTAGTTCAAAGGGAAAAGAAATTCCGCCAAGCAAAGCTTGTTACAATAGTGATATTCAGTTTAGCAAATTGTATACGAATATTGGCACTGTTGTGCTTGATTCTTTTTCGCTTAAATTAAGAAAATTCAAATGTCTGTGTCAAAAGCAGCAAAGCTAGAAATGTACTATACAATGCACGAATCTCACAAGCGCAGATTGTCAATACAAAATGTAGTATCTACTTCCCGTGGCCGAGGGGGCGGGGGTGGCTCAGTCGGTAGCGCGCCAGGCTCGTAATCTGTAGTTCCCAGGTTCGAGTCCCAGCTGGGTCAGCGTTGAGATTTATCTCCGCAAAATTCCCCGCCCTGCTCACTGTCAGTAGGGGGACACCGATGGGCTTGGAAAGGCCGCCGTCCGTCGAATGGGACGTTAAGCCGTGGCCCCGTGTGCGGGAGAGCCATACCCTGTGCACGTTAAAGAACACGCTGGATGGCCTTGACGGGAGGCTACCATCTGTCTCCCAACAGCTGTTCCAGTGGGTCCCCTCCCCCAACCTTCTCTGAGCCTTCGGGGTCCATGTGACCTGGCCATTTAGCCCATGGTGTGGAAAAAAAGTGCCGCTCAGAGGTAAAACAACCCAACTCTGTATGTAGGCATGAACTGTGATATTGAAATTTACATTTTATTTAGGGCAATCCTGATTTTTTTTAGGAAGGGAGGATAATACACCTTGGTAGTTACGATACAGAATCTGGGAGGGGGGGGGGGAGAGAATAAAGATTTTAAACTAAAAGGAGGGGGCGGGGGTGGCTCAGTCGGTCAATTCTTTAATACCAGGCTCGTAATCTGCAGTTCCCTGGTTCGAGTCCCAGCTGGGTTAGCGTTGAGATTTATCTCAGTAAAACTCTCCGCCCTTCCCACGGTCAGTAGGGGACATCAATGGGCGTGGAAAGGCCGCCATCCGTCGGATGGGACGTTAAGCCGTGGCCACGTGTGCGGTAGAACCATACCCTGTGCACCTTAAAGAACACGCTGGATGGCCCTGACGAGAGGCTACCATCTCTCTCCCAACAGCTGTTCCAGTGGGTCTCTCCCCCCACCTTCTCTGAGCCTTCGGGGTTCTTGTGACTTGGCCATTTAGCCCATGTTGTGCAAAAAAGTGCCGCTCAGAGGTAAAACAATCCAACGTTAAAGAACACGTAGGATGGCCTTGACGGGAGACTACCATCTCTCTCCCAACAGCTGTTCCAGTGGGTCCCCTCCCCCAACCTTCTCTGAGCCTTCGGGCTCCTTGTGACCTGGCCATTTAGCCCATGGTGTGCAAAAAAGTGCTGCTCAGAGGTAAAACAACCCAAAACCCAAAAAAAAACCTAAAAGGTGAAGTTAAAATAACAACTCTTCATGTTGCATTTCTGAAGCTGAAAGACGATATAAGCAGGCGCCTGCATGACACATAAAAGGGCTTTTGCCAGCAATTGATTTCTACCCACATCTGCATATAATGGCGTGACATTTGCAGTGGATAAATTGGGAACACTTGAGCTGATGCTGTGCATTGTGGGCACGCCCGTTAGAATAAATGCATAGCAGTCTCACTTTGCTCTCTCGTGCCCACGAAACAGTATTCACTCTCGCATATTAAAAACCAGGAGGCGTTTGCCTATTAGCGAAGCTGGGATCGATTCTTGAAACTTTAACTGGATGACAGTGTTGGAGACTGGCACGCCCTTGTTGAGAACAGGAAATTACTGCTTACAAAGAGCATAAATAAGCCTAAGTGAATGATTGTTAGTCAAAGTTAATTCGTGTGAGATATTAGGTGCAAATTGTCTTAACTATGAAACTGTATTCTGTCTTTAAAATCTTTTCGTTTCTTTGTTGCGTTTGTTTCATGGTGATGTTAATTACGATGCAAGTTCCTTTATATATATAGATACTGAGTGAGATATAAGAGTTTAACAGATGATTGATTTCATGTCATTATCAGGAATGTGATGTTTTGTGATCCGTAAGTTTAATCACAATTATTGGAATAATATTTCTGGGTTTGTTGCTATATAATAATCGTATTTCTGTTTTTTCATTGGTTCTAATGGCCGAGTAGTTAGCGCACTTGGCTACTGATCTAAGGGATCTGGGTTCGAGCCCCGGGTAAGGCATGGATGTTCGTGTTGTTTTTCTGCTGAGGTCCTGCCATCCTCTCAGACCTTCTACTACGGCATATAAACCGACAGGCTCCTGTCAGATCTCTGTGGCAAGCAGCTGCTTGAGGAGGTTTTTATTTTTATTTTTATTTTTTATTTCTAATGCAGGGACAAATGTAGTTACTCAAGCTATTTAATATGAAAGCACCATAAATCGATTCATTACAATTTTCCGGCATCCCCTTGTAACTGGGTTGGGTTGGGTTGTTTTACCTCTGAGCGGCACTTTTTTGCACACCATGGGCTAAATGGCCAGGTCACATGGACCCCGAAGGCTCAGAGAAGGTTGGGGGAGGGGACCCACTGGAACAGCTGTTGGGAGACAGATGGTAGCCTCCCGTCAAGGCCATCCAGCGTGTTCTTTAACGTGCACAGGGTATGGTTCTCCCGCACACGGGGCCACGGCTTAACGTCCCATCCGACGGACGGCGGCCTTTTCAAGCCCATCGGTGTTCCCTACGGACCGTGGGCAGGGCGGGGAATTTTGCGGAGATAAATCTCAAAGCTGACCCAGCTGGGACTCGAACCTGGGAACTACAGATTACGAGCCTGGCGCGCTACCACTCAGCCGCCCCTTTGTAACTGAATAATATACAAGTGTTACTAAAATATTTCGCGTAGATTTTTGTGTCATGTATTTGAAAATGCTGTATTTCGCCGAAAATCAGACCTAACCGAAAATCTGCCCTAGCATGATTTTTCAGGATGCTCGTAATATAAGCCCTACCCCAAAAGTAAGCCCCAGTTAAGATCGTCAGCCAGACGGACGCATTTAGTATGTCCGTTGCAACACACGACGGACGTATTGAATTATAAAATAATAATATTAATATGTAATTAAATATAAATAAATAATATTATTGACATTAATACTTAAAATGAAAGATAATATAAATTATAATTAGGTATTTGTAAATACCCAAGCGGGCGTCTTTGGACGAGAAGTGAAATAAAACATCCTCTGAAAATAAGCCCTAATGCGTCTTTTGGAGCAAAAATTAATATAAGACCCGGTCTTATTTTCGGGGGCGGGGGTGGCTCAGTCGGTAGCGCGCCAGACTCGTAATCTGTAGTTCCCAGGTTCGAGTCCCAGCTGGGTCAGCGTTAAGATTTATCTCCGCAAAATTCCCCGCCCTGCCCACGGTCAGTAAGGAACACCGGTGGGCTTGGAAAGGCAGCCGTCCGTCGTATGGGACGTTAAGCCGTGGCCCCGTGTGCGGGAGAACCATACCCTGTGCACCTTAAAGAACACGCTGGATGGCCTTGACGAGAGGCTATCATCTGTCTCCCAACAGCTGTTCCAGTGGGTCCCCTCCCCCAACCTTCTCTGAGCCTTCGGGGTCCATGTGGCCTGGCCATTTAGTCCATGGTGTGCAAAAAAGTGCCGCTCAGAGGTAAAACAATCCAATCCAATCTTATTTTCGGGGAAACACGGTATATATATATGTACATAATCAGGCCAGAATCTCGAAAAATATTGAAGGGGGAAGTAAACTTAATCAAGCCGGGAAAACGTAAGAGGGGTGGGACGGGCAAGAGACTGGATTTATATTAGAGTGTAACGTTTCGCTCTTCATTTTAGACTGGGAGCAGGGGTGGCTCAGTCGGTAGCGCGCCAGGCTCGAAAACTGCAGTTCTTAGGTTCGAGTCCCACCTGGGCAGCTTTGAAATTTATCTCCGCGAAACTTCCCACCCTGCCCTAGGTCTAGTAGGGGACACCGATGGCTTGGTAAAGGCCGCCGTCTGTCGGATGGGTCGCTAAACCACTGTCCGTATGCAGGAGAGTATACAGGAGAGCCATACCTTTGCACATTAAAGAATGCGCTGGATGGTCTTGACGGGAGGCTACTGAATGTCTCCTAACAGCTGTCCAGTGGGTCCCCTTCTCCCAACTTTCTCTGAGCCCTCGGGGTCCTTCTGATCTGGTCATTAACTATTGTTGTGTGCAAAGAGTTTTTTTTTTCAGTGGGAGGGGGGGTGGAAGAAATAATTCCTAACCGACATTTTTCCAGTACGCCACTGCAAATAGAATTCCATTTTCTTCTAAATTGTAGGAATCGTTAGAAGCCTTCGACATTGTGTTCGACATGCATGTCCTAAGATTTCCAAATTCCCTAGGGGCTGGGGTGACTCAGTCGGTAGCGCGCCAGGCTCGTAATCTGTAGTTCCCAAGTTCGAGTCCCAGCGGGGTCAGCGTTGAGATTTATCTCCGCAAAATTTCCCCGCCCTGCCCACTGTCAGTAGGGGACACCGATGGGCTTGAAAAGGCCGCCGTCCGTCGGATGGGACGTTAAGCCGTGACCCCGTGTGCGGGAGAGCCATACCCTGTGCACGTTAAAGAACACGCTGGATGGCCTTGACGGGACGCTACCATCTGTCTCCCAACAGCTGTTCCAGTGGGTCCCCTCCCCCAACCTTCTCTGAGCCTTCGGGGTCCTTATGGCCTGGCCATTTAGCCCATGGTGTGCAAAAAAGTGCCGCTCAGAGGTAAAACAACCCAACCCAACCTAAGATTTCCAAATTCCCTACTAGCCGACAGTCATTTTCGACCTTCTGTTACCTTAATCAGTTTCTTGAAACTGCATCGCAGGTAGCAGCAGCGTTTGAAAGTACACAGCCCAGGTGAAGTAATGCTCAAAGATCGTTAGAGTAAACATTGTTTCTATAGCGACCGCGATAATGCTTCGTGCAGTACATCATGCGACGGCAATTGATAGTTGTTTTTCTTTCAAAAGTTTCCAGAATTAGGGTGGCGATATAGTAAGGGCAGAAAAAAAATGTTCTCTTCTTTTTACGCCAAAGAAAAAAACAGAATTTTTTCCCTCCATTTTATTGTTGAAAATCAGTGTTGGAAAAACGTTATTGTAACGTAACGAAATGATTTTGGAGTAACGTTATGAAAAACGTTAACGGAATTTCAAAATATTTATAACGATAAAACGTAATAAATAACGGAAAAAAACATTTCGTTATTTTCACAGTTTCTGTGTTTTGATACAGTCGCTCAAAAAATATCCGAACACTATGGTTGATTAGAGAATTCAGAAGAAATATCTGGCAACGATTTTTTTAGAAATTAGTGATCTGGCACTTCGTGTAGGTACACGAAGGTTGCCAGATCACTAATTTCTAAAAAAAAACGTTCCTAGATATTTTTTCTGAATTCTGTAATCATACATAGTGTTCGGATACTTTTTTGAGTGACTGTACATTTCAGATTTTTCCTTTATAAGATATACTTAGAAATTTTTGTCAAACAGACAGATGCGCAATTCACTTTTATGATCAACGAATAATTGGATTGGATTGTTTTACCTCTGAGCGGCACTTTTTTGCACACCATGGGCTAAATGGCCAGGCCACAAGGACCCCGAAGGCTCAGAGAAGGTTGGGGGAGGGGACCCACTGGAACAGCTGTTGGGAGACAGATGGTAGCCTCCCGTCAAGGCCATCCAGCGTGTTCTTTAACGTGCACAGGGTATGGCTCTCCCGCACACGGGGCCACGGCTTAACGTCCCATCCGACGGACGGCGGCCTTTTCAAGCCCATCGGTGTCCCCTACTGACCGTGGGCAACGCGGCGAAATTTTGCGGAGATAAATCTCAACGCTGACCCAGCTGGGACTCGAACCTGGGAACTACAGATTACGAGCCTGGCGCACTACCGACTGAACCACCCCCGCCCCAAGATCAACGAACAAGGCATTTCATTGGCATATTCAAAAGAATTTGGGAAGCACCTGTTTTAGTCACCTTCATCGTAATTAGCGTTCAGAGAAAGAGCTTTGCGATAGCCAGATAAGAGCTGCAATGGAAAAGAAATGGAGAGCTCCATTCATGCAGAACGTAAACAGGATAATTACATTAGGGCGCAAATGCTCAGGTATATTCCAGCTGGGTCAGCGTTGAGATTTATCTCCGCAATACTCCCCGCCCTGCCCACGCCAGTAGGGGACACCGATGGGCTTGGAAAGGCCGCCGTCCGCCGGATGGGACGTTAAGCCTATTTCTACCGTGTGCGGGAGAGCCATACTCTGTGCACGTTAAAGGACACGCTGGATGGCCTTGATGGGAGGCTACCATCTATCTCCCAACAACCTTTCCAGTGGGTCCCCTCCTCCAACCTTCCCTGAGCCTACGGGGTCCATGTGACCTGGCCATTTAGCCCATAATGTGCAGAAAAGTGCCGCTCAGAGGTAAAACTATCCAACCCAGTCAGGTATATTACAATTCTCTGTGATCGGCTTAGATATTTAGGAAAGGAACTAGGTAGGTGGAATAATTTGGGTTTAGGAGAGAGAATTGGAGGAAGGGACCATTAATTTATTGCAACAATCGAAATATTCGGTTTTGATCTTCCCACCAAACCTTCGACTTCCCTCTTCCTCGCCCCCAAGAAACATTTCCATTGTGCATGTTTGCAAATCCGTTAATAATAAACCTCACCTTGTCATATGTTGATAAAAATAAAGGAGGTAATTCTCATGTTTCAGTCGAGCAGTGACGATGCCTATCTTGTACTTCTCTTCAGCTCCTTTTAGAAAAGACCGCAAAATCAAATAGATAACGTTTCCAATTTCTTTACTTATATTCATTCATAAGATTAGAGGTTCTCAACGTGGGGGTACGCGGTAAAAGTTTTGGGGATACGCCATGAGAGCTCAAAAGTTGCTAGTTATATGTTTTATTTTATTCCCATTGTTATACTATAACTATAGTTTAATCTATCTATACAAGGGGTACGCCAGTTACATACACATTTCCAGGGGGTACGTGAAGCATAAAAGGTTGAGAACCACTGATATATATGTTTTATTTTATTCTCATTGTTATATTATAACTATAGTTTTATCTATCTATACAAGGGGTACGCCAGTTACATACTCATTTCCAGGGGGTACGTGAAGCATAAAAGGTTGAGAACCACTGATATATATATGTTTTATTTTATTCTCATTGTTATATTATAACTATAGTTTTATCTATCTATACAAGGGGTACACCAGTTACATACACATTTCCAGGGGGTACGTGAAGCATAAAAGGTTGAGAACCACTGATATATATGTTTTATTTTATTCTCATTGTTATATTATAACTATAGTTTTATCTATCTATACAAGGGGTACGCCAGTTACATACAGATTTCCAGGGGGTACGTGAAGCATAAAAGGTTGAGAACCACTGATATATATGTTTTATTTTATTCTCATTGTTATATTATAACTATAGTTTTATCTATCTATACAAGGGGTACGCCAGTTACATACACATTTCCAGGGGGTACGTGAAGCATAAAAGGTTGAGAACCACTGATATATATGTTTTATTTTATTCTCATTGTTATATTATAACTATAGTTTATCTATCTATACAAGGGGTACGCCAGTTACATACACATTTCCAGGGGGTACGTGAAGCATAAAAGTTTGAGAACCACTGATATGTTTTATTTTATTCCCATTGTTATACTATAATTATAGTTTTATCTATCTATACAAGGGGTACACCAGTTACATACACATTTCCAGGGGGTACGTGAAGCATAAAAGGTTGAGAACCACTGATATATATGTTTTATTTTATTCTCATTGTTATATTATAACTATAGTTTTATCTATCTATACAAGGGGTACACCAGTTACATACACATTTCCAGGGGGTAGGTGAAGCATAAAAGGTTGAGAACCACTGATATATATGTTTTATTTTATTCTCATTGTTATATTATAACTATAGTTTTATCTATCTATACAAGGGGTACACCAGTTACATATACATTTCCAGGGGGTACGTAAAGCATAAAAGGTTTGAGAACCACTGATATATATGTTTTATTTTATTCTCATTGTTATATTATAACTATAGTTTTATCCATCTATACAAGGGGTACGCCAGTTACATACTCATTTCCAGGGGGTACGTGAAGCATAAAAGGTTGAGAACCACATATATATATATATGTTTTATTTTATTTCCATTGTTATACTATAACTATAGTTTTATCTATCTATACAAGGGGTACACCAGTTACATACACATTTCCAGGGGGTACGTGAAGCATAAAAGGTTGAGAACCACTGATATATATGTTTTATTTTATTCTCATTGTTATATTATAACTATAGCTTTATCTATCTATACAAGGGGTACGCCAGTTACATACTCATTTCCAGGGGGTACGTGAAGCATAAAAGGTTGTGAATCACTGATATATATGTTTTATTTTATTCCCATTGTTATACTATAATTATAGTTTTATCTATCTATACAAGGGGTACGCCAGTTACATACACATTTCCAGGGGGTACGTGAAGCATAAAAGGTTGAGAACCACATATATATATGTTTTATTTTATTTCCATTGTTATACTATAACTATAGTTTTATCTATCTATACAAGGGGTACGCCAGTTACATACACATTTCCAGGGGGTACGTGAAGCATAAAAGGTTGAGAACCACTGATATATATGTTTTATTTTATTCCCATTGTTATACTATAATTATAGTTTTATCTATCTATACAAGGGGTACACCAGTTACATACACATTTCCAGGGGGTACGTGAAGCATAAAAGGTTGAGAACCACTGATATATATGTTTTATTTTATTTCCATTGTTATACTATAAATATAGTTTTATCTATCTATACAAGGGGTACGCCAGTTACATACACATTTCCAGGGGGTACGTGAAGCATAAAAGGTTGAGAACCACTGATATATATGTTTTATTTTATTCCCATTGTTATAATATAACTATAGTTTTATCTATCTATACAAGGGGTACACCAGTTACATATACATTTCCAGGGGGTACGTAAAGCATAAAAGGTTGAGAACCACTGATATATATGTTTTATTTTATTCTCATTGTTATATTATAACTATAGTTTTATCTATCTATACAAGGGGTACGCCAGTTACATACTCATTTCCAGGGGGTACGTGAAGCATAAAAGGTTGAGAACCACTGATATATATGTTTTATTTTATTCTCATTGTTATATTATAACTATAGTTTTATCTATCTATACAAGGGGTACGCCAGTTACATACTCATTTCCAGGGGGTACGTGAAGCATAAAAGGTTGAGAACCACTGATATATATGTTTTATTTTATTCCCATTGTTATAATATAACTATAGTTTTATCTATCTATACAAGGGGTACACCAGTTACATATACATTTCCAGGGGGTACGTAAAGCATAAAAGGTTGAGAATCACTGATATATATGTTTTATTTTATTCCCATTGTTATAATATAACTATAGTTTTATCTATCTATACAAGGGGTACGCCAGTTACATACACATTTCCAGGGGGTACGTGAAGCATAAAAGGTTGAGAACCACTGATATGTATGTTTTATTTTATTCCCATTGTTATACTATAATTATAGTTTTATCTATCTATACAAGGGGTACGCCAGTTACATACACATTTCGAGGGGGTACGTGAAGCATAAAAGGTTGAGAACCACTGATATATATGTTTTATTTTATTTCCATTGTTATACTACTATAGTTTTATCTATCTATACAAGGGGTACGCCAGTTACATACACATTTCCAGGGGGTACGTGAAGCTAAAAGGTTGAGAACCACTACATTCGATTATTTTTCATGCTATTTGAAGTCTATTTCAGAGAAAACACATTTAATTGTTTTGCATGAGCTCTTCTACATGAAGTAATCGATAAAAATAGTTTACAGTCATCAAACGACTCAACAAATGATTTGCTGGAAATGTATTTTGTTGAAACCGAAAAATTGGAGACTAAATAAAATTTCAGTTTCATAAAATGAATTGAACAATGAATTTCTACAAAGGATAATATTTTTCACTACTGGAAAAATCAAGACAAAGCATTGCAAAGAATTATTCTAGTAAAACTCAGGTATCTATAGAGAGTTTTTTTTCTATCTTTAAATGGATTCTCTCTGATAAAAGAAATAATTTGGATTGAAAATTTATTAGAAGACATTTTGCTTATAACGATGAATAAATAGTAAAATAACATTGATTGAATTATAATATCAATATTTTTGAATTCCGTTTTTTGTTAAATTTTCATCGACTATGCGATATAATGTTAATATTTCTGAAGGAAATTTCACATTTTCCAAATTTTCTCGAGTTATTTTAGCAAATTGTTTTAAAAATATTAATCTGTGCACAAAATCATTATTAAATCTATATATTATAGTACTAAGAATTACGATTGCATACTTATGATTTAGAAAATTTTATTAATAATGTTCCATTTTATTCTGAACAATTCCTAGAGATTTGGTGTAATTTCTTCATTCAGGGACGTATCCAGGGGGTGAAGGGTTCACATCTCCCACTCCCGAAAAACCGGTAATCTTTTGCGTAATCTCAAACTTGTCTGCCTGGTTTAAAATCCAAGAAAGGTGTCTTTGTATAATTTTTATTTTACTCTCAAATTTTATGCCTTTCATTAAAAGTAGATAAAAAAAACCTATAAATTTTTATTCCATATATCATAGAATATCATGTTAACCTTTCCTGTCCGGTGGAATATTTTAGTAATTATGAGACCCTATTCAAGTCTTATTCTCAGACTCACCCCGCTAAATTCTTACCCCCCCTCAAACTAAATTTCCAACCCCCTCGAAAAAATTCAAAAATTGAAATACGTATTAAACATGGAAACCTGTGTAATAATTTATAAAGCAATATGCGAATCTATTTTAAATTATGGAATAATTGTGCATGGAACAACTAACTTAACTAACATAAATAAAATAGAACAACTGCAGTCTATAATAGCTAAAAATATTATTCCGTTTCATTTGCAAAAATTTATAAAACTTCTACCGATAGATTAAAATTTTTAAATCTTTTATCCTACAGCAATTTATATAAATATAATGTAATAATTAAAATTTTTTTGACGAAACTTACAAACTAAAAATTCAACATAATAAAAATACAAGACTTCGAAATCAAGGTTATTACAAATTGCCAAATTTTCGAAATAATTACGGGAAACATACCTCCGAATATCAAGTACCACTTATATTTAATGCTATTCCAAAAGAATTACTAAATATAGATTCTTTTAAAAGATTTAAAATGGAATTAAAAAATTATTTGGTATTTTCTAGTTAGCTGATTTTTATGTGTTGTGTTTTGTGGATTTATTTGATGTACACCATTTTTGTGGCTGAATGACCTATGTTTAATATAATTTATTCATTTTCCTGCAGATAAGCTATTTAGCTTTGCGGGTCAAAGTGTAAATGTATTTGTATTCTTTACTCTTATGAATAAAAATTATATTCTGAAAAAAAAAAATATATTCTCGAATCCTTCACGGACACGAATTCTCCTTTCCCCGAAGCAAAATCTTGGTACGTGCCTGTCTTCAGTAATAATTCCGATTGTATGGCTCACATTCTTTATTAGAATACATACAGTGACGTCATCCTGTTTATTCATAACTGGGTTGCAATTTTTATTTTATTATTATTCTTAGCCAACAATTTTTAAGAATAAATAGCAAAAAGAAAAAGAACCGCAACAATTCTATTTATACGTGTATTTATTTCGTTATTAATAATTGTTTTTAATATTGATGTTTCCTTTTCCCAATTTTTTTTTGTGGTTTAACAAGTGGATTGATTGAATTGATGCACAATCTTGGACGACGCTATTGCATACATATATAATAAAAATTATAACATATATTTCATTATTTTGCATTTGTACTAAAAATATTTCGAAATGTTTTTGGAAATATTTCGAAATATACAATCAATACTGCTGGACGACATACACCGCTGGACAATAAATTTATATTTTGCTATAACGGAAAACGTAACGAAAAACATACTAAAGTTTTTGGTTGTAACGAAAAAGGAACGAAACGTTTTTCATTTCGTTTGCCAACACTGCTGAAAAGTCAAAAACACTTGCCAGGAAACTTTAATTTTAAAAACTAATATTACATAGGTTCAATATTATCCAAGAGAACTTATCCCCTTAAGTGTGGGGCGGAAGTGGCTCAGTCGGTAGCGCGCCAGGCTCGTAATCTGTAGTTCCTAGGTTCGAGTCCCAGCTGTGTCAGCGTTGATATTTATCTCCGAAAAACTACCCGCCCTGCCCACGGTCAGTAAGGGGACACCGATGAGTTATATCCCCTTAAGTGTGGGGCGGGGGTGGCTCAGTCGGTAGTGCGCCAGGCTCGTAATCTGTAGTTCCCAGGTTCGAGTCCCAGCTGGGTCAGCGTTGAGATTTATCTCCGCGAAACTACCCGCCCTGCCCACGATCAGTAAGGGGACACCGATAAGCTTATGAATAGGCCGCCGTCCGTCGGATGGGACGTTAAGCCGTGGCTCCGTGTGCGGGAGAGCCATACCCTGTGCACGTTAAAGAAACGCTGGATGGCCTTGACGGGAGGCTACCATCTGTCTCCCAACAGCTGTTCCAGTGGGTCCTCTCCCCCAACCTTCTCTGAGCCTTTGGGGTCCATGTGACCTGGCCATTTAGCCCATTGTGTGCAAAAAAGTGCCGCTCAGAGGTAAAACAACCCAACGTTAAAGAACACGCTGGATGGCCTTGACTGGAGGCTACCATCTGTCTCCCAACAGCTGTTCCAGTGGGTCCCCTACCCCAACCTTCTCTGAGCCTTTGGGGTCATGTGACCTGGCCATTTAGCCCATGGTGTGCAAAAAAGTGCCGCTCAGAGATGAAACAACCCAACGTTAAAGAACACGCTGGATGGCCTTGATGGGAGGCTACAATCTGTCTCCCAACAGCTGTTCCAGTGGGTCCCCTCCCCCAACCTTCTCTGAGCCTCCCCCAACTCCTTAAATGTAATGGCTTTTATAGACCAAAATTAAAGTAGTCTTCTTTGGAAGATTCATATTCAATATCAAGCAATCACAGGTGAATCGAGATCACTGTGGGCAATCAGGAATAAATGTCATTTGAATCTGACAACTTCGATATTTTTCAAGTCTTCGAGTATTCTGTTTAATTAATAATATTATTGTTAAATTATCAATATTTGTATAGTAATATTAATATTTTTAACTTTTTTATAATATTCCGGCACCCCCTTACAGTTCAATAATATGCAAATGTTATTAAAATATTTTAGAAATAAAATTTTTGCTACTAGTTAAAAAAAAAGAGAACATTTCATTTATAAAAATAAAGAATGGAAAAGAGACCTGCTGGCCACACTATCCAAAATAATCAGCGTTATATGGAACGACGTTAAATTGGAGCTGACTGTAATTATAAAACTAATCTGAAAGGCGAAAATAAATGTTTATCTTATAATTTTTGTTAAAGTAGTATCTGGAAAATATGCATGAATTGTTGCTTCGAACGTATTTCCTTCGATTAAAATACTTTAAAACATTTCTTCGGTAATTAAATTTCGGAAATTTAAATTATGCAAGTTTTATTATTTAAGGATTCGAAATTTTTTTTTAAACAGTGAAAATAGGAATGACATATTCGAATTTGTACTCTAATATTTTTAATATTCAATTTATTCACGAGCAATATCGTTCCGCCATCTGTCGAACAAAATGTTCGTTAAATCTTTACAAAAGTGAATTCCTAGCCTAAACTTTGATTTTTCGCAATTAAGTAAAATAAACATTTTAACTTTTTTCTTATTTGAAAACTATATTAAAAGATGAACTATTTGAGCGATAAATAAGAAAGAAATCTATGAAAAGGAAATAGACATTGAATGATGCAATATTCAAGAGTTCGACTGAATATTTCAATTTTGCAATTAGCAGTCAATTCAGATCCATCAACTGGATATCATTGTGGATCCTGGTTGGGTTGAAGAGCGTGGACACTGAATGATTTTTTTTAATAAGTAAACAAAGATGGCAACTGAATTGTTTCAATCATTAATTTCATATTCGCATTTCCATTTCCTAAATTTCATTCAAATTTCTAAAGTCCTAAATATCATTCGAAAATTAATTTCTTAGCTGCTTTAGGAAAACGAGCTATCGTATTTACTTTGTCTGTAAATATCCAACTCTCTTCTTTTTTAAAGATAATTTAAAAATCCTTTCTGTATTGGATAAGCACTGATGAAATATTGCGATTTGTATTTCCCTAATCTTCCAAGAGTTTTAACAGCGCCCTCTAACAGTGGAAAAAAAATAGGAAAATCGCACAACCATAAACAAATATACGAATGATCCATTTATGCTAGACATTTGAAATTTTGATGGCAGAGTGTGATGTTCAAGAGAACTTTGGTGGAGGATTGTGATGTTCAAGAGAACTTTGGTGACGGAGTGTGATGTTCAAGAGAACTTTGGTGGAGGATTGTGATGTTTAAGGGAACTTTGGTGGTGGAGTGTAATGTTTAATAGAAATTTGATAGTGGACTATAATGTTCAGTAGAACTTTGGCGGCGGAGTGTGATGTTTAGTAGAACTTTGTTGGAGGAGTGTGATGTTCAATAAAATTTGGTGATTGAATGTGATATTTAAGAGAACTTTGGCGGAGAAGTGTGATGTTCAAGAGAACTTTGGTGGAGGATTGTGATGTTCAAGAGAACTTTGGTGACGGAGTGTGATGTTTAAGGGAACTTTGGTGGTGGAGTGTAATGTTTAATAGAAACCCCGGCGGCCTTGGAAAGGCCGCCGTCCGTCGGATGGGACGTTAAGCCGTAGCCCGTGTGCGGGAGAGCCATACCCTGTGCACGTTAAAGAACACGCTGGATGGCCTTGACGGGAGGCTACCATCTGTCTCCCAACAGCTGTTCCAGTGGGTCCCCTCCCCCAACCTTCTCTGAGCTTTCGGGTTCCTTGTGGCCTGGCCATTTAGCCCATGGTGTGCAAAAAAGTGCCGCTCAGAGGTAAAACAATCCAATCCAAACACAAAGAACTGCGGAGATAAAGCTACGTGAAGAAATTGTGCATCAGAACCATTCTGTGTTCACCATAGCAACTAATTGGAGTTTGTTTTGCTCTTAAACAAGCACGTGAAACTATCTTTGTTTGCTTTAGTTAATGGTTGTTGGTAGAAATCATAATGCATTGTCCATCCATCAACTGTTTGGTCGATGGAACTCAGAGATAGGATACGGTTAAGTGCCATCTCCAGGCAGAGGAAAATATCTCGTCCTTTATACTTCTGTTTCTAATGATCTTGAATGTTCGGTTCGAAATTTTGTTAAAGTGATTAGGCATAACTATGGTTCCAATGGATCATTAATGTGGTCAGTATAACTAAGGAGCCAATGGTTCATCTTGTGATAGTTAAGTGTTACAAGAAGATTTTTTTAAACATTCGTTGAAAAGTTTTAAAGATTATTTAAAACTAGTTCTGTCAGTGCCTTCAAAATTTAATTCAAAATTCAAAAATTGCTTACGGAGAAAAATGAGATAAGATGAAAACAAGGATACTGAGATAAAATATCTGCAATTGTTATCGAAACTCCGCTAAGAAATGTCTTATATTTCATTAAGACTTCCTGGACAAAGAGCTACCAGAGGATTCCTAGTAGATTCGTGTGGACAAAGAGCTACCAGAAGATTTTAGAAGATTCGTGTGAACAAAGAGCTACCAGAAGATTTTGGAAGATTCGTGTGAACAAAGAGCTACCAGAAGATTTTGGAAGATTCGTGTGAACAAAGAGCTACCAGAAGATTTTGGAAGATTCGTGTGAACAAAGAGCTACCAGAAGATTTTGAAAGATTCGTGTGAACAAAGAGCTACTAGAAGATTTTGAAAGATTCGTGTGAACAAAGAGCTACCAGAGGATTCCTAGAAGATTAGTGTGGACAAAGAGCTACCAGAAGATTTTGGAAGATTCGTGTGAACAAAGAGCTACCAGAAGATTTTGGAAGATTCGTATGAACAAAGAGCTACCAGAAGATTTTGGAAGATTCGTGTGAAGAAAGAGTTACCAGAAGATTTTGGAAGATTCGTGTGAACAAAGAGCTACCAGAAGATTTTGAAAGATTAGTGTGAACAAAGAGCTACCAGAAGATTTTGGAAGATTCGTGTGAACAAAGAGCTACCAGAAGATTTTGGAAGATTCGTGTGAACAAAGAGCTACCAGAAGATTTTGGAAGATTCGTGTGAACAAAGAGCTTCCAGAGGATTCGTAGAAGATTCGCGTGGATAAAGGGCTGCCAGAAGATTCTTAGAAGATTCGTGTGGGCAAGAAACTTCCAGAAGATTCGCGTGGACAAGAACCTGCCAAAAGACTTGAATATTCGCATGGACGTAGAGCTGCGAGAAGATTGCTGAACATATGTTAAATCTCTTATCTGTTTTAGGTATATTGTAAGTTCAAAGAAGAGTTGTAAGTTGGTGCTTAATATATTTTTCGGTGAAATTTATACATTTAATGAAATTGCCCATGCCACTTACACAGAAATCGTGTGTATCGGAAAAGTTGCAAAATATAGGTTTCAGTTTCAACGAAAATTTCACAAACATCACTTTCTGATGCTGCTGCTGTGACTACTCAACTTTACAACATATTGATTTGGTAATGCGTGTAATAAAAAATTCTTCATTATAAAAATGCTGAAGTTGAATTTCGATCACAAACTGAAAATTCAAAACATTCTGAAGTCATATAATTAGATATCATTATTTCTCAATACAAGTACTTAGTCTGATTTAAACAAAACTAAAAGGCAACTTAAACAGTGTATTTATAGAATTAAGTTTAGCATTGCATTAACATATTTTGTAAACAATTGCAAAAATCCAACTTTCTTTAAAATAATTAGACTTTTTTTAAATTAAAAATTCTCCACCAGGAACTACTAGCAGGTTATCAAGTGTATGAATATATTTCGAAAAATGATATGCGGAACATTCCTCAGATTATTTGTTTTCATTTCTATTGAGTTTTATCCTTTGTGTGGCGCTGAGCCTTTCCGTTATAAGTTGCACTTTAGGGATAAAATGGACAACGAATGGATACATTCTGAACCTAATATTCATTCTTTGATACAGTGTGGTTCGATGTGTTTTAGAGAAAAAAGTTATTCCTGTAGCGCTTTTGGATACGATGGGAAATGCAAGTTGCTAAAAGACACCTTTAATGAGAGTTCTTGCAATCCTGAGGAATGTCCGTCTCCAGGAATGAAAGTGTACAAGGTAAGAAGCATCAGTCATATATTTCAAGCTAATATTAGAGTTGTTGTGTTATGTGTTTAATAATAAAATAAATAAATACCCCCTCAAGCAGCTGCTTGCCACAGAGGTCTGACAGGAGCCTGTCAGTTTATATGCCACAATAGGAGACCTGAGAGGATGGCAGGACCTCAGCAGAAAAACGACACACACATCCATGCCTAATCCGGGGCTCGAACCCAGGTCCCTTAGATCAGTAGCCAAGCGTGCTAACCACTCGGCATGTGTAAAATATTTTTTTTTGTTCTACTAAACTTAAATCGTCTTCAATCATATTAACTCTCAGATAAATGAGGGGCGGGGGTGGTTCAGTCGGTAGCGCGCCAGGCTCGTAATCTGTAGTTCCCAGGTTCGAGTCCCAGCTGGGTCAGCGTTGACATTTATCTCCGCAAAATTCCCCGCCCTGCCCATGGTCAGTAAGGGACACCGATGGGCTTGGAAAGGCCGCCGTCCGTCGGATGGGACGTTAAGCCGTGGCACCGTGTGCGGGAGAGACATACCCTGTGCACGTTAAAGAACACACTGGATGGCCTTGACGGGAGGCTACCATCTGTCTCCCAACAGCTGTTCCAGTGGGTCCCCTTCCCCAACCTTCTCTGAGCCTTCGGGGTCCATGTGACCTGGCCATTTAGCCCATGGTGTGCAAAAAAGTGCCGCTCAGAGGTAAAACAAATCAACCCCCGCTCATGCAGGTTTGGGCGGCGTCACCGCATTTGCGACTGCACTGAGCGTCACTTTGCAAACAAACTAACGTCCATAGCTGCAACTAACGTCCATAGACTGGTGTAAAACCTTCCTAACGTCCATAGACTGGTGTAAAAAATAAAATAAATAAATACCTCCTCAAGCAGCTGTTTGCCACAAAGGTCTGACAGGAGCCTGTCAGTTTAATACGCCACAGTAGAAGGATCTGTGAGAACGGCAGGTCCTCAGCAGATTTTTTGCCAACTGCACGCGGTGTTCCCAGTGGTCACCCTCCCAAATACTGACCACGCCAAAGCTGCTCAACTTCGGTGATCCGACGAGAACCGATGTTTTCAGCTTGGACTGCCGTTAGCTTTGACTGGTGTAAGCATGACCTAATTTTCAACAGATTTTTTTCCATTTGCTTTTAAACAATGCCATAAATTTAACTAAATTCATCATTATCTAAGATCATACTTGGTGAAAGGGGTGGCAGAGTCCAAATTCGCTCCGGTAGTGCGCCAGTTCGTGTTTCAATTGGGCCAGCTTTGATATTTATTTCCGCTAACCACCACCGCCACCACTTGTTCTCGCTCAGAAAGAGGATACCGATGCTTTTGGAAAGGCTGTTTTTTGAGTTGGGTTGTTTTACCTCTGAGCGGCACTTTTTTGCACACCATGGGCTAAATGGCCAGGTCACATGGACCCCGAAGGCTCAGAGAAGGTTGGGGGAGGGGACCCACTGGAACAGCTGTTGGGAGACAGATGGTAGCCTCCCGTCAAGGCCATCCAGAGTGTTCTTTAATGTGCACAGGGTATGGCTCTCCCGCACACGGGGCCACGACTTAACTTCCCATCCGACGGACGGCGGCCTTTCCAAGCCCATCGGTGTCCCCTACTGACCGTGGGCAGGGCGGGGAAATTTTGCGGAGATAAATCTCAACCCTGTCCGAGGTGTCACAAACCAGGGAACCACAGATTTACAGATTATGAGTTTGGCTCGCTCCCAATTAAGTCCCCCCTCCCCCATGCCCAGGAGAGCTATACCCTCTGCCCCTTAAAGAACACTTGACGGGAGGTTTTCATCTGTTTCCTAACACAGGTCCAGTGGGTACCCTTCCTCCAGCCTTTTCTCAGTCCTTATGACCTGGCCATTCAGCCTGTTGTGTGCAAGTAAACTGCCGTTCCTAGGTAAACAACCAACCCAACTCAAGCATGCAAGCAGTTGTAGAACCAGCCTAAACTGCTATTAAATCCGTTTGATTGGTGAGGAGTATTGCATATATTAAAGCCCAGTTTCTTTTACTTTCAGTGAAACTTCATGATTATTTTTGCAGATATGAGAGTGGGTTGTGGGTTGTTTTACCTCTGAGCGGCACTTTTTTGCACACAATAGGCTAAATGGCTAGGTCACAAGGACCCCGAAGGCTCAGAGAAGGTTGGGGGAGGGGACCCACTGAACAGCTGTTGGGATACAGATGGTAGCCTCCCGTCAAGGCCATCCAGCGTGTTCTTTAACGTGCACGGGGATGATTCTCCTGCACAGGGGTCACGGCTTAACATCCCATCCGACGGACGGTGGCCTTTCCAAGCCCATCGGTGTATCCTACTGACCGTGGGCAGGGCGGGGAGTTTTGCAGAGATAAATCTCAACGCTGACCCAGCTGAGACTCGAACCTGAGAACTGCAGATTTACGAACATGGCACGCTACCGACTGAGCCACTCCCGTCCAGCAGATATAAGAGACAAAGTGTTTTAAGTATCCTATTAAAATATTTTTGGTCATTCAAATAAACTTTGCTTAGGTTCAGTATACTAAATGTACCTTTGTTTCCTTTTCAGCTCAGGGAAGAATTCGTTACAACCCTCGCACCCACCACTACAACAGGTGAGTTTATTTCATCCTTTTTGTTTAGTTCCACAATTAAGACAGACTGCTCAAGAGAGTGTCCCTTGATTGGGTTATTAAGGCTAACTGATCAACAGAAAGTTGAACTATTCATTAAGGTGAACTATTAAAGCGATTGTGCTTTACTAGGTCAATTAAGGCTAACTGCTGAATTAAAAACTGCAATCCTTTGATAAGATTGGGTTGTTTTACCCCTGAGTGGCCTTTCGTATGCACATAATGGACTAAATGACCAGGTTACAAGGACCCAAAGGTCTCAGAGTAGGTTGGGGGAAGGGGACCCAATATACAGTTGTTAGAAGACAGATCGTAGCTTCTTATCAAGGCCATCCAGCATATTCTTTAATGTGCGCAGGGTGTGGTTCTCCTGCACATGGGGTGAAGGCTTTACGTCCCATCCAACAGAAAGTGAACAAAGAGCCATGTACATCCAGTGGTGAAAGTAGATTTTATTTCTTACCATGGCCGAGTGGTTAGCACGCTTGGCTACTGATCTAAGGGCCCCGGGTTCGAGTCCCGGGTAAGGCATGGATGTTCGTGTTGTTTTTCTGCTGAGGTCCTGCCATCCTCTCAGACCTTCTACTGTGGCATATAAACTGACAGACTCCTGTCAGACCTCTGTGGCAAGCAGCTGCTTGAGGGAGTTATTATTTATTATTATTTATTATACTCTTCAAAGCATAGCTATGTGTGGAAAATCACACACAGGCGATCACTCCAGTGAAGTCGTCTTACAGGGATTAATAAATTGAAGTGTGTGGCGACGAAAGTACAGTGCTCTTAGATTTTCTCACTTTCCATGTTTTCCGCAAATAGTGAATAATTTAGGGATTCTTAATTGAAATAAATATTAATATATTGAAATATTTGCTGATTCCGTTGTATTCTTGGATTTCAGTCTTATTGAAAAAAATACTTTTATGATTTAGATGTTTTTAAAATTTTTTTTCGTACTTAGAGAAATTTTTTTTAGAAAGGAAAATTAACGTTTCACTCGTATTGCAATTTTGAATATTCAACTTGCATATTTTAAACTCAGAAGCCAAATATAGAAGTTTTTTAGAATAACATTTATTAGAGATTTGGAATAGCCTTTAAAATATATAAAGCTTAATCAATTTTTTATTTATTTATTTATTACGATTACATGACATACGGAAATTTCGCTTCTGACTTATCCCCGATAATAGATACAGCAGAGTTTCAGCATCCAAAATGAAGTTGGGAAAGAGTGACTTTTATCAAAAAAAGAAGTTGCGAGATGATTTTGTTGAGCGCTTTTGTTTACCAAGAAAAATCATCTAGCTTTCCACTTTTGTCACGAGTACTCTAAGTTGGCCATACCTGAAGCAGAAAAATTAATCATTTCACTTTTACACGTGATATAGGTATTTGTTGGGGGGCGGGGTGGCTCAGTCGGTAGCGCGCCAGGCTCGTAATCTGTAGTTCCCAGGTTCGAGTTCCAGCTGGGTCAGCGTTGAGATTTATCTCCGCAAAATTCCCCGCCCTGTCCATGGTCAGTAGGGGACACCGATGGGCTTGGAAAGTCCGCCGTCCGTCGGATGGGACGTTAAACCGTGGCTACGTGTGCGGGAGAGCCATACCCTATGCACGTTAAAGAACACGCTGGATGGCCTTGACGGGAGGCTACCATCTGTCCCCCAACAGCTGTTCCAGTGGGTCTCCTCCCCCAACCTTCTTTGAGCCTTCGGGGTCCATGTGACCTGGCCATTTAGCCCATGGTGTGCAAAAAAGTGCCGCTCAGAGGTAAAACAACCCAACCTAGGTATTTGTTGGCACTCTTAACTTTACATATGATTTGACCTCAATATAGACCTTGTCTTCACCTTAATGAGAGGGGCGGGGGTGGCTCAGTCGGTAGCGCGCCAGGCTCGTAATCTGTAGTTCCCAGGTTCGAGTCCCAGCTGGGTCAGCGTTGAGATTTATCTCCGCAAAATTCCCCGCCCTGCCCACGGTCAGTAGGGGAGACCGATGGGCTTGGAAAGGCCGCCGTCCGTCGGATGGGACGTTAAGCCGTGGACCCGTGTGCGGGAGAGCCATACCCTGTGCACGTTAAAGAACACGCTGGATGGCCTTGACGGGAGACTACCATCTGTCTCCCAACAGCTGTTCCAGTGGGTCCCTCCCCCAACCTTCTCTGAGCCTTCGGGGTCCATGTGACCTGGCCATTTAGCCCATGGTGTGCAAAAAAGTGCCGCTCAGGGGTAAAACAACCCAACCCAACCCACCTTAATGAGAAATGTTTAGCGATTCAGCAACGCTAATACCACAGAGTGAAAATGGCAACTATTAGGTTGGCCGTGCGTGCATGCTTTTACGTTTGGATACCATCGCAGTCGATATGCAGAACACCATTGCATCCCAAACTCTCCTCATTTCTCATGCTTGCTTCCTTTCCCACTTAAGAGTTAGTCCCTAATTGTAAACTGCAACGCCATTCTTCTAGTGGACCTGGCAGAATTCTTTTCTCTCCTAACCTTAATCCACTCTGATAAAAGGTTCCAAGAAAAGTAACCTCGCTTTTCATTAATGCAAAACCGCTGGGCTTTTTCTTTCAGTTACACAGCAATGTTTGTTAAAGCAGAACCCAAATAATGATATAGCATTATTTTTATATCAAATTTATTGTTTGGTGTAATTAAAAAGTTGATAATAATTTTATCAGTGTTTCTAAGGAAAAACATCTTTATCATAAGTTGATAATCATAATTTCTTTTTATTTTAATGATTCTGATATTTGGAGAGTTGGGTTGTTTTACCTCTGAGCGGCACTTTTGTGCACACCATGGGCTAAATGGCCAGGTCACATGGACCCCGAAGGCTCAGAGAAGGTTGGGGGAGGGACCCACTGGAACAGCTGTTGGGAGACAGATGGTAGCCTCCCGTCAAGGCCATCCAGAGTGTTCTTTAACGTGCACAGGGTATGGCTCTCCCACACAGGGGCCACGGCTTAACGTCCCATACGACGGACGGCGGCCTTTCCAAGCCCATCGGTGTCCCCTACTGACCGTGGGCAGGGCGGGGAATTTTGCGGAGATAAATCTCAACGCTGACCCAGCTGGGACTCGAACCTGGGAACTACAGATTACGAGCCTGGCGCGCTACCGACTGAGCCACCCCCGCCCCCAGATATTTGGAGATCTGAAACGGCTCGACGCATCTAGTTTGTATACAAAAGAATATAGAAATAGATTAAAGAATTATAGATAAAAGAATTAGAGAATTAAATTCTTAGTTGATAATTTTTTTACACTTCTCAAACAGTTGTTTATCACTGCTCTGATAAGACCCTGTCGATTAAAGATGTCAGATAACCTCTTATGAAGGCGAGACCTCAGCAGAAAGAAAATAGCCATATATCTATAGGGTCTCGGATCCAGGTCCCATAAACTTGAAGCGAAGCGTGTAAACCACTTGATCATAAAGACAACGTCAAGCTCAATAAATTTAACAAATGCCAGTTATCAACGACGCGGTTTTTGTTAATCATTTTGAATCTTTTATGGGCCTTATTCTCGAACTATCTTCTTTATCATTATAAAATAAATAAATACCCCCTCAAGCAGCTTGCCACAGAGGTCTGACAGGAACCTGTCAGTTTATATGCCAGAGTAGAAGGTCTGTGAGGATGGCAGGACCTCAGCAGGAAAACAACACATACATCCACGCCTTACCCGGGGCTCGAACCCCCGGTTTCTAAACTAACAAATATGCTGAATTCAGTGAAAATGATAGTGGTTATAAAAGTAGAAACTGGTAGTTCATTGTAAAATACTGATGAAATATGAGAAGGATTCATCATTGCAATTGCCTTGAGTATGGGTCTTTTTCGGATGTTGAAAATCTCAGACTACAGGCACGTATTAAGAATCAGAGACTTTTCAAAAGCATTCCTTATCAATCCGAAGTTTTCTCTTCAAACTCTATAAACAAATTAACTTCACTGGAATAAAAATCGTTATCCCAGTGGGATACTGACGACAAGACTCAGGTGGGAAATATTTTTTGAAGGGCCTAAAGCTAACCTCATGAGGAACGACGAGGGAGAAAGTAAAAATTCGATAGAGGTGTAATAATTTTAATTTAATATTTAAATGAACTTATCTAGAGTAAAAAAATATATTTACTTTCTTTTGTTAAAGTTTATAATTTGATTCAAATAAAAATTTTAAAATTAATATACGCCAAAATTCTTTTTTTAAATCTTTCAAATAATTTTAGTCGTAAAGTTTAGGAGTGTGCGTAATCTCTTACTGCGTATGTGTATGTACAGTCACTCAAAAAAGTATCCGAACACTATGGTTGATTACAGAATTCAGAAAAAATATCTGGCAACGATTTTTTTTAGAAATTAGTGATCTGGCAACCTTCGTGTCACGTGGTTGATTACTAATTTCTTGTCACGTGGTGTCACTAATTTCTAAAAAAAATAGTTGCCAGATATTTTTTTCTGAATTCTGTAATCAACCATAGTGTTCGGATACTTTTTTGAGTGACTGTACACTCTGAATACATGTTTAGAACTCGCAGATGTTTAGGAGATGATGTAACAGACCACCACTTTTTGAAATGGCTAGAAAGGACAACTTAATATTTAAAATTCATTGCAAATATTTCCTGCCTTAAAATTAAGGGAGGTGTGCTAGGCGAAAATTACGTTTAAAAAAAATGAGGTGCCAACTTTTGTGGGACAATAAAATTAAAATAACGTGTATTAATTTTTTTATTATGGTTACTCCAGTGCGTAATATAAGGTGATTAACTGATAAAACTAATTTTTAAAAATCTGTTTTTCCATGATTTTACATTAAAAATCCTCCCTTCCTTCAAACTCATTACTTAAATTTGTGGAAGCATGTACCCCATCGCCCCCATTAAACTGCCTTCCGTTATTCCCAGAAATGTTTGGAATTTTCAATTCAACAGAATATAAAAAAAATATGTATTTTGAAAACGAAAATTTTAAAAACCACAAGTACACGCTGCTTTGCAATGGATTTCAACATCTAAGTGAGTTCATATCCTTCCTTTGATTTACCATCCCGTTTTCCCAGTTCTGCCTCCAGTAGTGATTAAGACCGAACCCAGTTTGCTACGGCGGATGGGAACGTGCATTGTCCGTGAGTTCTTAATACGACTCCCCGAAAGACGGCTTTGGTTGGAGTCGCCTTTGTCTATCTAGTTCTGCTTTCTGTACCCGATATCCTTGCTAATCGTTCAAAGAAAGCACTACTTCCAATTTCTAGCACTCCCTGACGTCAGAAATGAAATCTCAAGAATCCTAAAGTTTCTAAACAGCTTGACCTGGGTTCGAGGCCCGGGTAAGGCATGGATGTATGTGTCGTTTTTCTGCTGAGGTCCTGCCATCCTCTCAGATCTTCTACTGTGGCATATAAACTGACAGACTCCTGTCAGACCTCTGTGGCAAGCAGCTGCTTGAGGGGTATTTGTTTTTATTTATTGGTATCTAAAGTGTTAAACTGTAGTAATGTAATTAAAAACCGACAAGTTTTTCTTAAAAGGAATGGTCCGCTTAAAAAAAAAATTAAATTCTCGTTTGAAAAAGCATTAAGGTGAAAAGGAAATCGTTAACGGAGCCACTACTGAAAATATCTTACAGGTACGTCAAAAAATACGGTAATGTCTTACAGGTACGGCAAATAATTTCTTGCCGGTACGGCGTACCGGTCTACTTTCAACACTGTGTACATCTCCTTTTGTAAATGTTAATCCCAAGAAATTTAATCTTAATAGAGCTTGAAATCATATCGCTAAAAAGGAATATAATATTTAAACGCCCTATTTTTCTTCTAGTAAATATGACAGTGATTCACAGTGGTGTAGTCAGTCATGTTGCCAGGGAAACGCCCGGTACTTTAAACTTTAATTGCTATTTTATATTTTATGAGATTTTAAAAAAATGGACATATGAAAATGAGTTATTCGTGAATTTAGCTTTAGGGATGCCTAAAACGTGTATTTTTGTTGAAATCTTGAAACGCTCATGAAAAAGAAGAATACGATAACAAATAATATTAAACTCAACTCATTAATTAAAACTCATTATTTAAATAATATTAAATTCAACTCATTAAGTATCCACTAATAATTTCTACTCTGTAAATTGATTCAAATATTTAGAGGAAAAATTGTCTTGAGCCGGGTGGGATACGAATCCTGATAACATGATAATCATGATACCTCCTGATAACATGTTATCAAGAGGTCGTGGGTTCGAATCCTGATAACATGATAATGAGTTGTTAATCCCAAGAAATTTAATCTTAATAGAGCTTGAAATCATATCGCTAAAAAAGGAATATAATATTTAAACGCCCTATTTTTCTTGTAGTAAATATGACAGTGATTAACAAGAGGTCGTGGGTTCGAATCCTGATAACATGATAATCATGATACCTCCTGATAACACGTTATCAAGAGGTCGTGGGTTCGATTCCTGATAACATGATAATCATGATACCTCCTGATAACATGTTATCAAGAGGTCGTGGGTTCGTATCTCACCCGGCTCAAGACAATGTTTCCTCTAAATATTTGAATCAATTTAGAGAGTGGAAATTTTTAGTGGAAGAATACGATATTTTATCCACATCGTTTTGATGAGAAAGTGAAAAACCGCCAAGTAGAAGCATCACCGATGATAGGTATATTTGATTACGGAGCAAAAGTACCTGGATTCGAACCCCGGGTAAGGCACGGATCTTTCCTGTGTTATCCAGAGGCGTACTGGCGATCAAAATAAGCCCCGGAAATTACTTGAAAACGGCCCACGAACACAGTTTTTCAACCTGATTGGCCCATTTGCAAGACGGTCACACCAGACCAGTCCTCCCTGGCGTTGTCTTTCTCCTGAGAGCTAACCTTTCTACACAGATCTTCTCTATGGCGTGTTAAACTGATAGGCCCTCACTCTGTGGCAAGCAGCTGCTTCTGATTTTAAATGTATTCTTTTTTTATTGCTAAAAACGGGTTGATTTTGTTCGCTTAAGAGTTTAATTTTCTCGTTACAACGTGTAACTTATATTTTTTTAATTCCAGAAACGACAACAACTACAACAACAGAAACTCCAACGACAACCACTACGACAGAAGCTCCAACAACAACCACTACAGAGGTTCCAACAACGACAACTACAGAGACTCCAACAACAACTACAGAGGCTCCAACGACAACTATTACTACAACAGAGACTTCAACGACAACTACTACAACAACAGAGACTCCAATAACAACAACTACTACAGAGGCTCCAACCACAACTACTACAACAACAGAAACTCCAACGACAACTACTACAACAACAGAAGCTCCAACGACAACAACAGAAGCTCCAACAACAACCACTACAACAACAGAAGCTCCAACAACAACCACTACAACAACAGAAGCTCCAACAACAACCACTACAACAACAGAAGCTCCGACAACAACCACTACTACAGAAGCTCCCACAACAACTACTACAGAGGCTCCAACGACAACCACCACAACAGAGACTCCAACAACAACAACAACCACAACTACTGAAGCTCCAACAACGACAACCACCACTACTACTACAACAGAAGCTCCAACGACAACCACAACAACAGAGGCTCCAACTACTACTACTACAGAAGCCCCAACAACAACTACCACTACCACAACAACAGAAGCTCCAACTACGACTACCACAACAGAAGCCCCAACAACCACGACAACAGAAGCCCCAACAACCACGACAACAGAAGCCCCAACCACGACCACAACAGAGGCGACGACTTCTACTACTACCAGGGATCCTATGAAATGCGAGCCACCAGATGGTGCTGAAAGCATGATCTTCTGTCCAGACAACATGTGGGTTCTTCGGACTATGGGATCGTAAGTATCTGCAGTTTTAAATTTTCTGTGTTACTGCAATAGAGAGGTAAACAACGGAGGGCCACAAAGTAGCACAGATACTCAAAACAAAATTTAAATTTTCTTTTAATTTTTAATTAAAAAATTTTAATTTTAATTAAATTTTTTTTAATTTTTAAATAAAAAAAAAATAAATACCCCCTCAAGCATCTGCTTGCCACAGAGGTCTGACAGGAGCCTGTCAGTTTATATGCCACAGTAGAAGATCTGAGAGGATGACAGGACCTCAGCAGAAAACAACCAATTTTAAATTTTAAATTTTAAATTTTGGTATATTCTTCTATATGACCATCATCATCATCCTCAAGCAGCCATGGGCTACGGAGGTCCAACCAGACCGCACAGTTTAATTCTCCAAGCATAACTGTCCTGAGCTACATCTGCTGCATCCGGCCACTGTACACCAATTCTAACAAGGTCCTGTTTGACATTGTCTGCCCACCGCATCCTAGGTCTCCCCCTCCTTCTGAGGCCTCTAGGCACACTGTTCATAACCCTATTCGCCAATCTATAATTATCCATACGGGCAACATGGCCAAACCAGCGGAGTCTCTCTCTGCACAATATGCTGCTTAAAGGAGGTTGCAGACTCCTTTGCCTAACCTCATCATTAGTTACAAAGTTAAACCACCTAATACCCAAGATACTGCGTAAGCATCTAGAATCAAAAGCATCTAGTTTCCTGTTATCTTGCTTACACAGCGTCCAAGTTTCACTACCATAACTAACCCTAGAAAGAACCAAACTATTATACAGTCTAATTTTAGTCTTTAGGTGTATACGCCTATTTCTCCAAAATCTCCATAGATTCTTAAAAGTCCCGGCAGCAATACCTATTCGTCTGTTAATCTCATGCCGCACATCACCAGTATCAGTTACGCAGCTCCCAAGGTAATTAAACTGTGACACCTGCTCAAGACTGCAACCATTCAGATTAACTGAATCACAATCTGCCTGACCAATTTTCATCACTTTAGTTTTCTCTCTGTTTATAACCAAACCTACTGTACTACCAGTCTCATCAACAGTTCGAATGAAAGAGTTCATCTCATCAACATCATTTGCCAAAAGGGCTAAATCATCAGCATAATCTAAATCAGAAATTTTCGTATCTCCAGCCCATTTAAGGCCAAAAGCTTTCCCTTGAAGTGAATTTCGCATAACATAATCAACAACCAAACTAAAGAGAAAAGGAGACAAAATGCACCCTTGTCGAACACCAGAAGTAATGCTAAACCAATTGCTACAAGACTTACCAACCCTCACACATGACTCAGTGTTATTATAGAGAGCTTTCATTATGTTAACTAACTTGTCTGGTATACCATATGATCTCACAATCAACCACAAATTATGACGATCAACAGAGTCGAAAGCCTTTTTGAAATCAACAAAGCTTGCAACCAAAGGTTTCTGAAACTCGAAACATTTCTCAAGAATCTGCCTAAGTGAAAATATCTGATCTACACATCCCCTACCACTTCTGAATCCACATTGCTCATCACGCAATTGCCGGTCAACCAGATTCTTAATTCCATTAAGCACAATCATGGAAAGAACTTTACCTGGAACGGAGAGTAGGCTGATACCCCTATAGTTATCACAAGAACTGCGATCACCTTTTTTGAAAATAGGGATAATAATAGCTCTGGTAAAATCTTTAGGAATCATGCCTTTATCATAAAAGTTATTCAAAATTTCAGTCAACCAAATGGTAACTGAAACATTCCCAGCTCTAAGCATTTCCGTAGTAATTTCATCCACCCCTGGGGATTTATGAAGTTTAAGTTTAGAAATAGCCAAACTAACTTCAGATTGTGTTATAGGGCCAACATTAAAGCCACCAATGCATCTATCATCATTGCAAACAATGGGAGTAGAACTAACCACATTGTTTAGAACATCACTGAAAGGCTCAGCCCACCTAGCCATGACAGAATCCTCACCTTCTACAACCTTGCCTTGTTTATCCTTCAATCCCTGTATACCTGTTCGTTTTCTACCACACAAAACATTAACTATCTGGTACAACTCTCTGCTGTTGTGCTGTCTAACTGCTTCCTCAGCTTTGTCAGCAAGGCCATCAAGCCAAAGATTCTTATCAGTAGCTAACTGATCCTTTACACGTTTATTAAGCTCTCTGTAATCCTTTCTATTAGGACTAGTAGGGTACTGATTAAGGACATTCCTGCAGTTCCTTCTTTCTGAAATAAGCTCAAGTGCCTTATCACTTAAATAATTCTGCCTCCTCTGCTCCTTTTTCCCTAAAAGAGTACTGTTAGTTTCCAAAAAAGCCTGTTTAAAATGGCCCCATTCTTCCTCAACTTCAGTATTAAGCAAACCATGACTGTCATAATGACTAAGTAACCTATCATGGTAAGCTTTAGCTATAACTGGGTCTTTCAGAGTTTCAGAATTAAAGGTAAAATTTTTAACCCTAGCACAACACTTTTTAAGTTTAAGTTGCAAGACATTTTTAACAAGGTAATGGTTACCTGTAGGAGACGTTGCCCATTGCCATTGCAGCTACCAATACCAAAAGGGCCTATTACTCCTCCCCAAAGGTCAGAGTCGTTACCAACTTTGGCATTGAAGTCACCAAGAACAAGGGTAATATCTCCTTTCTTGACAGAATTCAAAATATCCTGAAGTTGTCTGTAAAACCTATCCTTCTCATCCTCATCAGAATCCTCAGTGGGGGCATAACAGCAGATAACATTCAAGTTTTTAATGCTTGTCTGAAATTTTGCTGTAAGAAACCTTTCATTAATGCACTCATATCCTAGAAGAGCATCACTAGCATGTCTGCTGAGCAGCAGACCCACGCCTTGGTGATGCTTTCCATCCTCCCTCCCTGTAAAGAGAAATTTAAAGTTATTTTTAAGTATCTCACCTTTACCTGTCCATCTGGTCTCTTGCAAGCCTAGAATATCTAGGTTATAGCGCTGGAATTCTTGCATGAGGACATCAAGAGAATAATCTCTATGTAATGTCCTCACGTTCCACGTTCCTGCAGAGAGAAAATGATTAGTAGGATTTTTAAAGAAATTAGGTTTATTGAGATTGGTAGGGCCAACAATATCAAACAGCCCCCTGATCGCAGGCATGGGGCAAAGACCTGTTCCTCCTCCGCTAAAGGCTGAAGTCACCGATGCTGGTAGGAACTTCAGACACCACCTTTTCAAGTGGACTTTTTCAAGAACCATATGGCCTGCCTGAGACACATTATTCCAGTTTAGGCTTGACGATGCCCAACTAGCTAAGTAAGGTTCAGGTACCTGCGATGGCCTCTGATTAGGATTATCCACCAGCTGATATAAGGTATCCCATGCCTCTGTTCACTCAGAGCTGGCAACCCAGAAGCAAACAGAAAACACAGCGGCAGACTCTCCCTCAACAGAGGCCCACCAGTGCAGCAAGTCCAGGATCCATAATCAAGCTCAAATCCATAAACAAGTCCAGTCTAGTAGGTATAAATGGTCAGCACCAGGACCCTGTGAAGTTGACCACTCCTCAGCAGGGTTGAAAAAAAAAAAGAAAAAAAAAAAAAGAAAAAAGTGGCCATAGATGACCAGATCAGTAGGCCATACTGAACTGGCAGCCCTCCCCATCCTTTCCCTTCCAAAAGAGAATATCTCTTTTGAAAGGTACTAACGGCCTGCACCACGAGAAGGCGGGGTCGGACATTAGGTGCTAGACCTGGCCGGTTCTGTGCATCATCACTGGGGATTGGTACACAGCTCTCCTTCCAGTTTACGCCTAGCTACCATTTTGTTGTTTTAACTGGGAAGGGCACTTTTTTTTTCATGCAATAGGTTAAACGACCATTTAGCAAATTATGTGTAGAGAAATGTCATTTTTCTGCCAGCCTAAAAATGTTTATCCTGCGCGTCTACGCACTGATTTATTTTTGGGCGAGAGTTGGCTAAGCCGGTAGCGCGCCAGGCTCGTAATCTGTAGTTCCCAGGTTCGAGTCCCAGCTGGGTCAGCGTTGAGATTTATCTCCGCAAAATTCCCCGCCCTGCCCACGGTCAGTAGGGGACACCGATGGGCTTCGAAGGCCGCCGTCCGTCGGATGGGACGTTAAGCCGTGGCCCCGTGTGCGGGAGAGCCATGCCCTGTTCACGTTAAAGAACACGCTGGATGGCCTTGACGGGAGGCTACCATCTGTCTCCCAACAGTTGTTCCAGTGGGTCCCTCCCCCAACCTTCTCTGAGCCTTCGGGGTCCATGTGACCTGGCCATTTAGCCCATGGTGTGCAAAAAAGTGCCGCTCAGAGGTAAAACAACCCAATAACCCATTAATCCACACGCTGCCATCTATCAGATGGGCTTGGAAAAGCCGCCGTCCATCTGATGGAACGTTAAGCCGTTTCACAATGTTTAGGAGAGCCATACCCTGTGCATGTTAAGGAACACGCTGGTTGACCTAGACAGGATGCTTCCATCTACCTCCTACCAGCTGTCCAGTGGACCTTTCCCCAAACTTCTCTGAGCCCTTGGGGTTTTTGTGACCTGGATATTTAGCCCACTGTGCGCAAAATAAGTTCTGTTCAGAGGAGAAAAAAACCAACCTCCTAATTTTAACACCACGCTACTCACGTTTTTTACTAAGAAATCACGTTATTGTCCTTTATAAAAGATATTTCTCTCTGTCAGTCGATTTTCTAATGGAAGTCGTGTTATCAAAATATCTAAGATTTAAAAATATCTCTAAAACTAGAAAACTGAATGTCTACCGACGGACAAGAAACAACAACATTTGCTCGTGTTTCTCTTTTTCCAAACGAGGTAAAAAGTGGACGTAAAATTTTCTCTTGGCCCTGTACCAGATAGACATCCTAACTGTACCCCTGTGAAGAACTGGGTTTTAGGTGAAGGGAAAAAACTTGCTAATCCTGATTTTAATTAGCACAAGATTTTGTTTCAACGGTTGTTTTGCCGAAAAAACACAATTTACTTAGCTGCTGGCTCGATAGATGGCAGCACGTAGGCGTGCTGTTCACGCCTTAGAGATGTCCAGCATCAATGAACCAGCAAAAAGACTAAAGCTTAAAAAATAAAAATTTAATGTAGTTTGAAAATGTATTGAGTACCTTCCAAGGATGGATTTTGACCTTCTTAAGGCTATACGCTATATCAGATTTAAGAGGCCCAAAAAATTCGGAAGTCGAAATACATATTTTTCTGACTGAAAGGAACATTAAATAGATAAACAGGAAAATGATATACTGGAAGCCTTTGTTGTATTTTATCGTTATTAAATTAATTTATTACAATTTCAGTGCAAATTAACAGCTGATACACAATAAAACTTGCTATTAAAATATTCGGAAAGTCTATTAAAATAATATTTTTATTCTTTGAGTCAAAAGTTTCAAATTACTTTCCTACACATTACAATCTTCAGAAAATATCCATAAGATATCCAGGATCAGTAGTGGATATCCATTTGTTGTCTTAGATATCGTATGGATATAGTCTGGACATTGTGGTTATGGGCATTCAATGTCGTGAAGTCTTAAGCTGTACCTTGTTTAGATTATGCTTAAAGCCAGTCCTGGTAGCTACAAAGTCGATAGCTATTATGGTTACCAAGGCAACGTTTTGTTAATTCCTTATAATTTTTTTAACTTTTATAACCATGAAGAAGGGAAATAATGTCATTTAAATGAATGCAAGAATTTTAATTATATGTAATGCACTTTTGTTAATAAAGAGCAAAATTAATGTAATAAATTGATATAATACGTAACATCCCATACAGCCACAATATCCAAAATATATCTATAAGATATCTAAGATGATAAATGGACATTCATTAGTCGTTATTGATATATTTTAGGTATTATCTGGATATTGTAGTTGTATGGGATATAACTTGTATTATTCATAAGGAAGTAATATTTTAAAATCAATTCATTCAATTCATTTTTTTAAAAGTATTGGAACTTTTCAAAGTTTTGTGAATGGAAATCTGGCATTTAAAGTTCCTTAACTTTGAATTAAGCATTTTGTAACAGAATCTCATAAGAAATCAAAAATCTAAAAACTTCCCCAAATTTAGATTTGGAGCAATATTTGTTTACTATTTAAAGAATTCTACAAACTGAAACAATTAATATCAGTTCTCGTAAGAATTTGCCTTAAATTATAACAAGTCATTTACTGAAATAATTGAAATTTTAAAAGTTTGGGTATTTGTTTTTACTTTGCATCAATTTTGGAAGAGTGTTTAGGACAAGCGCAACAGCTATTGTCAACTATTTCAAATTCAATTAGTCTCTAAATATTGAACGAATATTTTCTAAAATCGCAATGTGGATAAATTGGAATGAGATCTAGAAATTAATTTCTGGAATATTTTTCTGTAGAAGAGCTCATTTTTAAAGAAGAGAGTTTTTAATGCAGTTTTCCATGCAGATGACATGGGAAGTTTCCCAATACCTTTGGTATAGTGTAGTAAAAATAAATATCCCCTCAAGTAGCTGCTTGCCACAGATGTCTGATAATCCCATGTCAGTTTAGAAACCACAGTAGAAAGTCTGTGAGGATGGCTCAGCAGAAAAACAAAAAACAGCCATTCTTACCCAAAGTTACTTTGATCACTAGCCAAGCGTGCTAACCACTTGACCACGGTACGGCTGAATGTACACAGTCGTATCAGAATAATATGACCACCTACCACCATACATATACTATGATAGGAGGTCATATTATTCTGATACGACTGTGTACTTCCTCAAAGTAGCTGCTTTCCACAGAGGCGTGACAGGAGCCAGTTAATTTATACACCCTATAGAAAGTCTCCGCCGTGTCCCGTGGATGAGTGGTTAGAGCGCCTGGCTACTGATCTACGGGACCTGGGTTCGAGCCCCGGGTAACGCATGGTTGTATGTGTTGTTTTTCTGCTGAGGTCCTGCCATCCTCTCAGATCTTCTACTGTGGCATATAAACTGACAGGCTCCTGTCAGACCTCTGTAGCAAGCAGCTGCTTGAGTGGGTATTTATTTTTTTTATAGAGAAAGTCTGTGAGATAGGCGAAACTTCAGTAGAAAGATAACACAAACATCCATGCCTTACCTGGGATTCGAACCCAGAGTCGCTTTGATCAATAGCGAAACACGCTGACCACTCGGCCACGATAGTGTACTGCCCTTGTAATCCATATTTTTTAGGTATCCGGAAATTTGTTCGGCAACATTTGTTCGAAACGGATATTTGTTCGCCGGAATTTTCTTGGAAACGGAAATTTGTTCGAAACAGAATCAAAGTTATTTTAGGAAAAATGTCGGGATTACTGTATATCTCTACAGCGAAAGGTTTTGGGGCGGGGGTGGCTCAGTCGGTAGCGCGCCAGGCTCATAATCTGTAGTTCCCAGGTTCGAGTCCCAGCTGGGTCAGCGTTGAGATTTATCTCCGCAAAATTTCCCCGCCCTGCCCACGGTCAGTAGGGGACACCGATGGGCTTGAAAAGGCCGCCGTCCGTTGGATGGGACGTTAAGCCGTTGCCCCGTGTGTGGGAGAGCCATACCCTGTGCACGTTAAAGAACACGCTGGATGGCCTTGACGGGAGGCTACCATCTGTCTCCCAACAACTGTTCTAGTAGGTCCCCTCCCCCAATCTTCTCTGAGCCTTCGGGGTCCTTGTGGTCTGGCCATTTAAGCCCATGGTGTGCAAAAAAAGTGCCGCTCAGAGGTAAAACAATCCAATACAATCGAACGGTTTTAGTGTGGTTTCAGTGGAGGTTTGGGTGACAGTGGGGTATTTATTACTTTTTGTATTCTCGATCTGACCACTTGGTCCTCTCTCAAAACCCAAAATATTTGTTCAAGTATTCCCAAGATCTAAGTTATTAGAAAAGCTGAATAATCATTGAAGTTAGTGTAATTAATTGTTCGAAATTAGGGTCACATTGACGTAACACGACCACCCTCATGTTACGTCAATGGGGCTCCAACTTCGAAGCTCTAAAACTTCTAAAATCAGCGTTTTGGGAGAAAATCTGGATGAGGAAAATTTAAAGGTTTGAATCAAATCTATCTAAAACTCGATTGTTAACAATATTCTCACAGTATTTAGGCAGGTACTGAAGTTTAAACCTTTCAGAGCAGCAATCTGCTCTAAGAAATTTATTTAAAAAAATATATTAAAATTATTTGCACACACTTTTAAAATTATATATGAACTGGTTTGAAATAATATTCCCTATTTCAATTAACTCCCAATGTCTAGCACTGCTGTTGTTATATGTTCAAGCTTCCATAACTCTTTAAATACTAAAGGAATATTTTGGAAAATGGATATTTTATTCATAGATAGAAATCATTTAGAACTTTAATTTACCTTTTATTGCATTTTCCCACAGAACATTTATTTTAAAAGTTATAGGACTTCGAAATTAGAGTTCCATTGGCATAACGTGGGGTGGTCATATTTCAATGATCACTCAGCGTATAGTTGTAATAGAAAAAATATCAAAAACAATAAAAAATTAAAAATAGGCGAAAAAATAATTTTCCTTACTTCTCAACAGGCAAAGTTGAGTCAAAGAAAGTTAAGAATGCAAGGACTCAAAACTCATCTGGGGCGGGGGTGGTTCAGTCGGTAGCGCGCCAGGCTCGTAATCTGTAGTTTCCAGGTTCGAGTCCCAGCTGGGTCAGCGTTGAGATTTATCTCCGCAAAATTCCCCGCCCTGCCCAGCTGCTGCGGTCAGTACGGGACACCGATGGGCTTGGAAAGGCCGCCGTCCGTCGGATGGGACGTTAAGCCGTGGCCCCGTGTGCGGGAGAGCCATACCCTGTGCACGTTAAAGAACACGCTGGATGGCCTTGACGGGAGGCTACCATCTATCTCCCAACAGCTGTTCCAGTGGGTCCCCTCCCCCCACCTTCTCTGAACCTTCGAGGTCCTTGTGACCTGGCCATTTAGCCCATGGTGTGCAAAAAAAGTGCCGCTCAGAGGTAAAACACCGCAAAATTCCCCACCCTGCCTCGCTCAGAGGTATCTCCGCAAAATTCCCCACCCTGCCCAGCTGCTGCGGTCAGTACGGGACACCGATGGGCTTGGCCCCTCGATGCGAGAGCCTGTCCGTGGTGAGGGGACCACCCTGTGAAGGTTCCGCTGGCTCGGTTACCTTCACAGGGTCCTAAACGCTCGCCCGCGTGTTTGCCGTGCGCGGAGACCCGTGTCCCTGGAAAGGAGGATCCTGGCAGTTGCTCGGGGGTCCCCGTCTTCTCTCCCCAGCTCATGACTGGTGGGGTCCCCTTTGGCCGTATTGCCATTGGGGAGCCTGTCTGTCGCGGGGCTGGGCAGCGACTTCCGGGGCCGCTGCTATACACTGCTTTGGCCTCTGCTTCAGGTAAACGGGAGCTCCTGGGGTGGCCCCCCCAGGAGCAATCGGCTGGTGGGCAGGTCGTGCTAGGGTCAACCGTGCAGAGCGGTGAGTAACCTTGCCCACGGTCCGGGTACAGGTTTACAAGTTTCCTCACAGATTATTTTCCTTTTGTCGTTATCCTTTCTTTGTGCAGCCAGTTTGGCAGTCACAATATTCTTATTTTTGCGCTTTGTTTCATTTGTGTAGAACGTTTTTGTTCTGCACATTTCTCTTTTTATTTACTTTCTATTTATTTGTGAGGGCTTGGCTCACTGTCTGTGTGGGTATAGTGCCTGCGTAGCCCTGGCGCCCGACTGGGCGTCCCCTTGTTGGGCTCCGTGGAGGGTGGGGACAGCGGGCACTGAACCACACAAAAACAAACATGCGAGAGAATGAAGAAAATAATGCGATCGCCGCCAACAAGAGGGCTCGACGTGAGCCCCCATCTTCCTCGTTGTCTACGTTATCTCTGCCGTCGTCTTCTGTGTCTGTGTCTTCGTTCCCAAAGTTCCTGATCATCCACTCCACGGGTGATCAGGTACTTGGGGACATGTCCCCTTTTTTCGTTAATAAAGGTTTGAAAGGTCTTGCGGGAGAACCGAAATCCGTAAAGCGCTTACGATCTGGCGACTTACAAGTTGAGACCGCTTGTTCAAAACACTCCAAACTACTCCTGAAAGTCAAAGAAATTGGTGGGGTGGCTGTCGAAGTCACTCCCCATAAAACTTTGAATTCCTCTCGGGGTGTGATCACCGAGTGGGGCCTCCTCAAAGTCACTGAGGAGGAGATCCTCTCGGAGCTCACACCTCAAGGAGTAACAGCGGTCCACCGGGTTTCGACACGCCGTGATGGGAAATTAACACCCACCCGGGTGCTAATCGTGACATTCAACACGCCACGCCTGCCTTCTTCCATCAAGGCAGGTTATTTACATTGTGAGGTACGGCCGTATATACCGAACCCTCTGCGCTGTTTTCAGTGTCAGATATACGGTCATGCCCGCACAGCATGCAGGGGCAAGCCCACCTGTGCTCGCTGTGGCAGTAAGGATCATCTCGATCCTGACTGCACAGCAGAAAAGGCATGCTGTGTGAACTGTAGTGGCGAACATCCGGCGTACTCCCACGACTGTCCGAAGTGGAAAGAGGAAAAGGAGGTACAACGCCTCAAAGTCATAAATAACATCTCTTATGCAGAGGCGAGAAAGCTTGCTGCACCGCCTGCCCCGCCTGGCAAGGTTTCCTATGCCAGTGCAGTCATTGGAAAGCCCATCGTTCCAATGACTTCGGTTGCGGTGCAGACTGACATCAGTGTACCACCTACCGAGTCTTTCTCGCCAGCTGCGAAGTACCTCCTCACGCAGGTGAGACCGAGGGTGGTGTCGACTTCGACATCAACCCCGGTTTCCATTCCTGCAGCTCAGCCTTCCACCTCCACCGGAAGGCCTCCTCCTTCCCGTCCTCAGACAGCAAGACCTTCCAAACCGAAGGGGCCCCCACCGGGGCCTAAAAAGAAAATCCTCACTCCTCCTCAAAGGGCGGTCACCGATCCATGCCCCTCGGACGATTCCGAGGACATGGATACCGACCGCCCCCTATTCAGTAAACCGTCCTCCACGGCGGTTAAACTGAATAGAAATTTGTCGTCCGCCCACTCTTCTAAGTCCTGAGATGGCCACACTCCTACAATGGAATTGTCGTGGATTCCAGAGGAATCTAGACGACATCAGGGCCCTCCTTCAGGCACACCAGCCCATCTGTGTGTGCCTGCAGGAGACATACTTGCAGCCAGTCACAGATCCCACGATCCGGCACTTTTCACTGGTTCGCCGGGACCGGGATGGAGATGGTCCAGCTCGCGGGGGTGTCGCCATCCTCGTGAGCAACCATTCTCCATTCCAGGTCGTACCCCTCACCACCAACTTAGAGGCGGTAGCCATCCGTCTCTTCGTGGGGTTCTCGCTGACTGTCTGCTCTGTATATCTTCCCCCTGGGAGCATCGTCTTCCAGGAAGACCTTGATGATGTCGTCTCGCAGCTGCCGTCCCCCTTCCTCATTATGGGGGACCTCAACGGACACAGTCCACTTTGGGGCAGTGCTGACACCAACGGGAGGGGTGGGGTCCTAGAGCAGTGGCTCCTGGATCCTTCTCTCTCCCTGTTGAACACCGGTGTCAGTACTTACTTTCACTCCCCAACTCGCACTTTCACTGCCATTGACCTCACCATCTGCTCCTCCTCGATCCTTCCACTCTTTACATGGGAGGTCGAGGACAACCCTTACGGAAGCGATCACCTCCCCGTGGTGTGCACCATCTCCCGTGGGGGGCCTTGCAGCCCTTCACGCGTTTCACGGTGGAGGCTGGATCGGGCTGACTGGGGTGGTTTCGAGCTGCTCTCTGAGCTCGACAACCACTCCGTCAGCCAGGAGCCAATCAATGTGGCAGTAGCGGAGATAACGGACTGTATCGTAGATGCAGCTGCATCAATTCCTCAAACTTCTACACGGTTTCCTCGCTTTCCGAAACCGTGGTGGAATCCAGATTGCACCGCAGCTCGTAAGGCTCAGAACAAGGCTTGGGGGGTGTTTCGGAGATATCCGACTACCCCCAACCTTGAAAATTTCAAACGCGCCAGGGCGAAAGCACGTTTCGTCCGACGCCAGAGCCAGAAGGAATCTTGGATCAAGTATACCTCTTCCATCACCCGCATGACTAGTTCTAAGGTCGTGTGGGATAAAGTCCGGAAGATGAGTGGGAACTACACGTCCCACTCGTTATCGATCCTGGAGCACAATGGACAGGCAATTGCTGATCCCAAAGCAATTGCCGACACTCTGGGGGAGTCCTTCTCTTCCATCTCTTCGTCTTCCTCTTACTCCCCCGAGTTTCTGGCCCAGAAGGGCAGGGCGGAGCGCTCTCCGCTGTCTTTCCACTCGAATGGCCTGGAGCCTTACAACAGGCCATTCACAGCGGAGGAGCTTCGCCTTGCTCTGCACTCTTCTCGTGCCTCTGCTGTAGGGCCGGACAATGTCCATTATGCCATGCTCCAACATCTTTCACCATCGAGTAAGGATCGGCTGCTCCATCTCTTCAATCGCATTTTTCTCGAGGAGCAGTTTCCGGACTCCTGGCGGGAGGCCACCGTCTTGGCCTTCCCCAAGCCAGGCAAAGATCCCAAGATTCCTTCCAATTATCGTCCCATCGCATTGACGAGCTGCGTGTGCAAGGTGTTGGAAAGAATGGTAAATGCCAGACTCATCTGGTATTTAGAACATCACAACCTTCTTTCCAACACCCAGTGTGGCTTTCGCAGGCAACGGTCAACTCTTGACCATCTGATACGCCTCGAATCGGCTATCAGAAATTCATTTTTAAGAAGAGAGCACCTGGTGTCAATTTTCTTCGACATCGAAAAAGCGTACGACACGGCTTGGAGATTCGGCATTTTTCGTGACCTCCACAGCTTCGGCTTGAGAGGTCACATGCCGATCTTCATCTCCAACTTCTTATCGACACGCTCTTTTCGTGTCCGTGTCGGTAACACTCTGTCGCGGCCGTACCCCCAAGAACAGGGGGTGCCACAAGGCTGCGTTCTGAGTGTTACGCTTTTCGCTGTCAAGATTAATTCTATAACTAGACAACTTCCTCCATCAGTAGGCAATGCCCTCTATGTTGATGACTTTAGCATCTTTTGCTCATCGTCCAGCATGAGGGTCATTGAAAGACAACTGCAAATTGCCCTGAACAATCTTTCGGTTTGGGCGACGGCAAACGGGTTTCGGTTCTCCCCACAGAAGACCGCTTGTGTGCACTTTTGCCACAAGCGTAATCTTCATCTGGATCCCGAGCTGCGGCTCGGGGGTAACATCATTCCAGTTGTGGCGGAGACCCAGTTTCTCGGTCTCATATTCGATCGGAAATTGACCTTTTTACCTCACATACGTCATCTCAGGTCCAAGTGCACGCGGGCATTGAACATCGTCAAGGTCCTCTCCTCCCTCTCTTGGGGGGCGGACCGATGTTCTTTGCTCCGCCTGTACCGTGCACTTGTCCGATCGAAACTGGACTACGGATCCCAGGTGTACGACTCGGCCCGGGATTCGGTGGTGAAGGTGCTGGACCCCCTCCATCATCAGGCCCTCCGTGTTTGCATGGGAGCCTTCCGCACCTCACCGGTCCAGAGTCTTTACGTTGAGACCGATGAACCATCTTTATCTGTTCGCCGTCAGCAGTTGTCCCTACAATATGCTTCTAAATTGCGATCCCTGCCTGGCCATCCCACTTGGGACTGCGTTTTCAGTCCGAAGTGGGAAATGCTTTACACTAATCGGCCGACTGCCATTCGTCCATTTGGTTTGCGAGTCCGAGGCTACCTCAGAGACATCAACACCAGTCTCGATAGCGTTGCACAGTCGACAGCTGAGCCACTTCCACCATGGCTCGCTGTTTCCCCTTCCTGCGATTTTTCCCTGTGTAGGACGGGGAAGGCCTTTACACCCGACTGTGTGTACCAGCAACTCTTTGCCAGCCATCGTGCTGAGCACCCGGACTTCTTGCCTGTCTTTACAGATGGCTCGAAGTCCGGCACATCAGTGGGATCGGCCATGGTCTGCTGTGATGTAATCATTGCAGACCAGATCCCACTGCAGTGTTCCATCTTTACTGCAGAGTTGCACGCTATCAGCCTCGCCTTGGACCACGTGGCGACTAAGCATCATCGTCGGTGTGTGCTTTACACCGACTCGCTTAGTTCGCTACAGGCTTTGATCTCAGTGAGGCATCGGCCTCACCCTGTTCTCTCCAAGATCCGCCAGCAGCTCCATCATCTGGCAGCCACCACCACGATTCTCTTCTGTTGGGTGCCCGGTCACGTCGGAATCAGGGGTAATGATTTGGCAGATTCTGCTGCCAGGTCAGCCACGCCCCTGTCCGACTCTCCGTTGCCGGTTCCCTATCTGGATTTCCGGCAGCGTTTTTCCACCGAGCTCCGGGCACAGTGGCAGAGATCTTGGTCGGAACAGCTTACCAACAAGCTCTTCGAGATCAAACCTATCATCAAACCATGGCAGTCTTGTTACCGCAGGAATCGCAAGGAGGAAGTTGTACTTGCTCGGCTCCGCTTAGGTCATTCGTTTCTTACTCATTCGTTTCTTTTACGGGCGGACGACGTGCCTAAGTGCGAGTTTTGTGACACCATTTTAACCATCAAACATATTTTAATCTCGTGCTCCGCTTTTAACTTTGAACGACGTCTGATTTTTAATTTCCATAATTTTATGTCCGAGCCTCTTACACTCGGACATCTTTTATCTGATCATTGCATTTTATCTTCAGTTTTTACCTTTTTGAACTATTGTGGATATTTTAACCGAATTTGATTTTACCTTAAGTTTATGCATTATTTACCCCAGGTCTCTTACACCTGGGTTTATTATATTTCATATTTCTACAGTTGTTTTACTCTGTTCATATACACTTGTTTTTTGTTATTTTACCACTTTACAATGTTGCCAATGTATTTTAACTTTTGGTTATGGGGTTCTATGTCTTTTATCTTTTATATTGTCTTTTGTTTGGCGCATTATGGCCTTGTTGCCGATGCGCCATTAAACCCCAAACAACCAACCAACCAACCGATGGGCTTGGAAAGGCCGCCGTCCGTCGGATGGGTCGTTAAGCCGTGGCCCCGTGTGCGGGAGAGCCATACCCTGTGCACGTTAAAGAACACGCTGGATGGCCTTGACGGGAGGCTACCATCTATCTCCCAACAGCTGTTCCAGTGGGTCCCCTCCCCCCACCTTCTCTGAACCTTCGGGGTCCTTGTGACCTGGCCATTTAGCCCATGGTGTGCAAAAAAGTGCCGCTCAGAGGTAAAACAACCCAACCCTTGAGTCAAAGAAAGTTAAGAATGCAAGGATTCAAAACTCATCTAAATTCCATTCAGCCTAAATCCCCCAGAAGATACACGATTCATCATCCTAACAAAGGCCACCAACACTGCTCCAATATTCCAAAGATAGCAACCATCCACCACAGATTAATCTGTATTATCCACAAGATACAAAGGACATCAGCTATTGCAGCTGAACCCCTGAAGACACGGAGAGCAGCCCAAGTCATCTGAGACAAAACGATCAGCAGGGAGAACTTACCCAAAAGAGAAATAAAAATTAGAACAAAAAAGAAAAATAAAATCAAATGAAAATAAACGATGAAAATAAATATACATATATATATATAAAAATAAAGCCATAGAAAATAAGAAATCAAAAAGAAAAGAACAAAAGTAAATTTACTAACAAAAATAGGAAATTAATCTACAAAAGCAAAGACAAAATGCAATAATGAAACAAAAATTACGACGCACAGAAAATTAAACAGAAAATGTCACGAAGACAAGATTAACTCAAAGTCAGATCATAAAATATGAAACATGAAGCAAAATGAAGAAAAGTAGTATACACGAAAACGAAGCATGAATCAACATGAAGAAAAGTAGTATACACGAAAACGAAGCATGAATCAACACAAAGAAAACTAACAAAAATAAAACATGAAGAAACATGAAAAAACTCAAAACAAATCAGTCCTTTCCCTCTCCACTACTTAAACCTTTCCTGAGATTTTCTAAACTTTTGGTAAACTAACTATCAACCTTTGAACTAAGGGGGCGGGGGTGGCTCAGTCGGTAGCGTGTCAGGCTCGTAATCTGTAGTTCCCAGGTTCGAGTCCCAGCTGGGTCAGCGTTGAGATTTATCTCCGCAAAATTCCCCGCCCTGTCCACGGTCAGTAGGGGACACCGATGGGCTTTAAAAGACCGCCGTCCGTCGGATGGGACGTTAAGCCGTGGCTCCGTGTGCGGGAGAGCCATACTCTGTGCACGTTAAAGAACACGCTGGATGGCCTTGACGGGAGGCTACCATCTGTCTCCCAACAGCTTGTTCCAGTGGGTCCCCTCCCCCAACCTTCTCTGAGCCTTCGGGGTCCATGTGACCTGGCCATTTAGCCCATGGTGTGCAAAAAAGTGCCGCTCAGAGGTAAAACAATTCCGCTCAGAGGTAAACCAACCCAAATCTTTGAACTAAAGAAAATGCTTTAAATTCCATACGAGATAGGTCATATCAACCTGTAATCGGCACGGCACGGTGTATGTTTACAAAAAAAAAGGTATAGTTGTGGTAAATACTCCACTTTGAAATTTCAAACATTATTTCTCTTCTGTAAAGCTCTGAATATAGCTTATAAGAGTAGTGAAAACAAAGAGGAAGTAAAAGGTGTCCTGATCGTTGTATGTCTGTTAAACAAATGATGTTTTATTATGCCAAATTTCAAACTCAAGTCTTCTTTTCTGTCCCCTTTTTTCCCAGATTTTCCCAATGATTCCCCAGTGGCAAACCAGATGCACAGAACCAGAAGAAGCCTTATCGAGGAGTACGTCCTCTGGCTCTCCCTCGATATTTCAAACTCTCAAACTTTTAATAAAATGTTAGCAGAAAAAATTTGCGTTTCCAACACATTTCGGGAGAACAAAATTCCGTTTCGAACAAATTTCCATTAAACAAATTTTAGTTTCAAACAAAATTCCGTTTGGAGCAAATTTCCGTTTCGAACAAATTTCCGTTTCGAATAAATTTTCGTCGAACAAAATTCCATCGAACAAATTTTCATTAAACAAATTTTAGTTTCGAACAAAATTCCGTTTGGAGCAAATTTCCGTTTCGAACAAATTTCCGTTTCGAATAAATTTTCGTCGAACAAAATTCCATCGAACAATTTCCGTTTTGAACAATTTTCCGTCGAACAAAATTACGTTTCGAACAAATTTCCATCAAAAAAATTTCCGTTTCGAACAAAATTCCGTTTGGAATAAATTTCCGTTTCGAACAAATTTCCGTCGAAACAAAATTTCAGCGAACAAATTTCCGTTTCCAATAAATTTCCGTCGAACAAAATTCCGTTTCGAACGAATTTTCGGCGAGCAAAATTCCGTTTGGAACAAATTTCTGTCGAACCAAATTCCATTTGGAACAAATTTCCGTTTCGAATAAATTTTCGTCAAACAAAATTCCATCGGACAAATTTCCGTTTCCAACAATTTTCCGTCGAACAAAATTCCGTTTCGAACAAAATTCCGTTTGGAATAAATTTTCGTTTCGAACAAAATTCCGTTTCGAAGAAATTTCCGTCAAAACAAAATTTCATCGAACAAATTTCCGTTTCTAATAAATTTCCGTCGAACAAAATTCTATAGAACAATTTTCCATCGAATAAATTTCCGTCGAACAAAATTCCATCGAACAAATTTCCGCTTCGAACAATTTTTCGTCGAACAAATATTGTCGAACAAATGACACCAAACCATTTTTTTTTTCAAGATCTCTCCTGACAGCCTTTCCACTGATTCTTGAAACTAGTTAAAATTAAAAGGGTATTTACTTATTACTGTAAAATCAGCTTATTTAGATAACAAAAAATATCATTTGTTATTTAATATAATCAAAATTATCATTATTATTTAAATAAGCACACTGTAGCATTTAAATGACGGGCGAAGATTACGTCAGGCCATCCAGCGTGTTCTTTACAACGGCATCGCGTCAAAAAATTAAAATTTTTCCTTCCAATTTTTCATATTGACCTCGGTTTTTACTAATTTCCATTTACCTTTGTAGTGGAGTAGAGATGAACGGACCTCCCCACTACCCTTACCCCCCCCCCCTTCCAATACAAACAGTTAAAAAATGTATATTATAAATTCTTATTGTGTTCGCTAAAAATTTCTTTATCTTACAATTTAAATGTCTTTTAACTGACAGACGAAGTCCTTTCTTCAAAGATATTACTGGTGGAACTTGCGATAAATTCGACGAACCGCTTTATGAAGATGAGGAACAGTCCGAAACATTTTTCGTCTTAGACGACTTGTCGATTCGAAGTAAGTGTCGGACGGACACTCAAGTCATATCGAGTAAGTACCTTTAGGATTGCTTCAAGTGGGTCATAACTTCATATTAGTCCCAACTACATACGTGTACTTTAAAAAAATAGGAGAAGGGTTGTGTTGTTTTACCACTGAGCGGCCCTTTTTTTGCACACAATGGACTAAATGGCCAGTTCACAAGGACCTTGTAAGTTCAGAGAAGGTTGGGGGAGGGAACTCACTGGAACAGCTATTGGAAGACAAATGGTAGTCTCTCGTTAAGGCCATCCAGCGTGTTCTTTAATGTGCACAGGGTATAGCTCTCCCCTCACAAAGGGTCACGGCTTAACGTCTCATCCTACGGACGGTGGCCTTTCCAAGCCCATCGGTTCCCTTACTGACCGTGGGCAGGACATTTTCCGGAGATAAATCTCAACACTGACCCAGTTGGGACTCGAACCTGAGAACTGCAGATTACGAGCCTGGCGCGCTACCGACTGAGCCACCCCCGCCCTTGATCAATGCGTAGCCAACAAAAAAAAAACGAATTTTTAATTCATCTCTGAAAACAAATTCTTATCTCTTAAACCAAAAAAGTTGCACTTCCTCTCTTCCTGGATCTGAAGGGTCAATACATTTTTGCAAATGGAAACTTCGTGACCTTCGCATTCCACCACCAAAATTTCAAATTTCCAGCATAAATTTATCGTTTTCAGTTGTTGTTGTTGTTTTACCTCTGAGCGGCACTTTTTTGCACACCATGGGCTAAATGGCCAGGTCACATGGACCCCGAAGGCTCAGAGAAGGTTGGGGGAGGGGACCCACTGGAACAGCTGTTGGGAGACAGGTGGTAGCCTCCCGTCAAAGCCATCCAGCGTGTTCTTTAACGTGCACAGGGTATGGCTCTCCCGCACACGGGGCCACGGCTTAACGTCCCATCCGACGGACGGCGGCCTTTCCAAGCCCATCGGTGTCCCCTACTGACCTGGACAGGGCGGGGGAATTTTGCGGAGATAAATCTCAACGCTGACCCAGCTGGGACTCGAACCTGGGAACTACAGATTACGAGCCTGGCGCGCTACCGACTGAGCCACCCCCGACCCTATCGTTTTCGGTATTCGTTGCACAACACAAAAGAATTTTTAATTTAATCTTATTAAAAACATATCGTCCCGTGGCGGATTGGTTAGCCTACTTGGCTACTGATCAAAGGGACCTGGGTTCGAGCCCCGGATAAGGCATGTATCGTTGTATTGTTTATCTGCTGAGGTCTCGCCATTCTCACAGACTTTCTACAACGGCGTGACAACTGACAGGCTCTTGTCAGACCTCTGTGGCAAGCAGCTGCTTGAGGGATAATTTTTTTTATTTAAAAATATTTCTTTTAAAACAAAAAAATTTCAGTTTTCTACCCATCCCTGGGTCTAAGGGGTCAACCTGTTGTTGCCTACGAAAACTTCGTGACCTTCAGATTCTATCACAAAAATTAAAAATTTCTAGCATAAATATATCATTTCGCAAAATATTCATTTGGAAATTTGCAATTTTAAAATTTTTCTAACGTTAGAGGGCGTAATTATGGCTATAGGAAGGTTCCGAGGTTCTTCCTAGGTTCGTGGGCGGGGATGGCTCAGTCGGTAGTGCGCCAGGCTCGTGGGCGGGAATGGCTCAGTCGGTAGCGCGCCAGGCTCGTAATCTGTAGTTTCCAGGTTCTAGTCCCAGCTGGGTCAGCGTTGAGATTTATCTCCGCAAAAATTCCCCGCCCTGCCCACGGTCAGTAGGGGACACCGGTGGGCTTGGAAAGGCCGCCGTCCGTCGGATGGGACGTTAAGCAGTGGTCCCGTGTGCGGGAGAGCCATACCCTGTGCACGTTAAAGAACACGCTGGATGGCCCTGACGGGAGGCTACCATCTGTCTCCCAACAGCTGTTCCAGTGGGTCCCCTCCCCCAACCTTCTCTGAGCCTTAAGAGTCCACGTGACTAGCCCATGGTGTGCAAAAAAGTGCCGCTCAGAGGTAAAACAACCCAACCCAGCCCACGGTCAGTAGGGGACACCGATGTGCTTGGAAAGGCCGCCGTCCGTCGGATGGGACGTTAAGCCCTGGTCCCGTGTGCGGGAGAGCCATACCCTGTGCACGTTAAAGAACACGCTGGATGGCCTTGACGGGAGGCTACCATCTGTCTCCCAACAGCTGTTCCAGTGGGTCCCCTCCCCCAACCTTCTCTGAGCCTTAAGGGTCCACGTGACCTGCCCATTTAGCCCATGGTGTGCAAAAAAGTGCCGCTCAGAGGTAAAACAACCCAACCCAACCCTTCCTAGGTTCGAGTCCCAGCTGGGTCAGCGTTGAGATTTATCTCCGGAAAATGCCCTACTCACGGTCAGTAGGGGAACCGATGGGCTTGGAAAGTGCGAATCGTAAATACTTCATGAATGCGGAAGGATTTCAAAAAGTTCTTGATACGTGTCTATAGATTTGCAATTTTTCCTCCGAAGTCAACCAGCAATGACATGTTTGAAAGCTTGTCTAACCTGTCATTACGTGATAAAAACAAAAGCCATATCATCATTTCTCTCATCACTGGCGGAGCGTAGAGTTCGGTCTGCGAATTCTGTGCGTTGTTGCTATGGAGCCTACCAAAGACGGGGAAGATTTTATAATTTCACAAGGATGCAGGTTGAAGACGACGCAAAAAAAATTCATGCCGATTTATCACAAGTACATGGGGATCATGCCTGTTCATATGGCACTGTTGCGGGATGGATGTGCAAAGTCGGAGAAGGACGTCAGAGCTTTGAAGACCTCCCTCGTGCAGGAAGACCGAAGAAGCCAGTGAACGAGAAAACCATCGCTGTTGAACTCATTATGGAAAACCCACACATCACTGTCCAGGTAATAAGTTTAAATACCAGTGTATCGATTGGCAGTGTTGAAACAAATATTCATCTACATTTATAGTTCTGAAAGGTACAGTCGCTCAAAAAAACATTCGAACACTATGGTTGATTACAGAATTCAGAAAAAAATATCTGGCAACGATTTTTTTAGAAATTAGTGATCTGACACGTGACACGAAGGTTGCCAAATCACTGATTTCTAAAAAAATCGTTGCCAGATATTTTTTCTGAATTCTGTAATCAACCATAGTGTTCGGATATTTTTTTTGAGCGACTGTACGGATTCGACAACTATGTTTGGTTGCGGAAGATGAAACGCATCTTCAACTCTTCCGACAAGACTTTCGCTCAAGGAAGAGGCGTTAACAATTTTTTTCAATTCCCAAGGAGTGGGGGGTGGGGTGGCTCAGTCGGTAGCGCGCCAGGCTCGTAATCTGTAGTTCCCAGGTTCGAGTCCCATCTGGGTCAGCGTTGAGATTTATCTCCGCAAAATTCCCCGCCCTGCCCACGGTCAGTAGGGGACACCGATGGGCTAGGTAAGGCCGCCGTCCGTCGGATGGGACGTTAAGCCGTGGCCCCGTGTGCGGAAGAGCCATACCCTGTGCACGTTAAAGAACACGCTGGATGGCCTTGACGGGAGGCTACCATCTGTCTCCCAACATCTCGTTCCAGTGGGTGTCCTTCCCCAACCTTCTCTGAGCTTTCGGGGTCCATGTGACCTGGCCATTTAGCCCATGGTGTGCAAAAAAGTGCCGCTCAGAGGTAAAACAACCCAACACAACCCAAGGAGTGGTAGCCGTGTACACCTTACCTGAAAAAATGACTATAAATGTCCAGTACTAACTACATCAACGTTGTTTTGCCCGCAATGGTTAAGGGGATGAAGGAGCAGCGTACAAAAACAAGCATGTCAAAGGTTCTTCAAATTATTCATGGCGATGCCAGTGCTCACAAAAACAAGCATGTCAAAGGTTCTTCAAATTATTCATGGCGATGCCAGTGCTCACAAAAACAAGCATGTCAAAGGTTCTTCAAATTATTCATGGCGATGCCAGTGCTCACAAAAACAGACAAGTTACGGCCTATCCGGAACAGGAAAAAAATCAAATCAATACCCCATTTTGCATATTCACGTGGTCTTTTTTTTTCAAATTCAAATTTATTATAACATAAATACACGACGACAATAAACACACAATGCACAACACTTTGTCAAATACATTATCAATACAACACTTTACAAAGAACAGAGAAACAATAAAAGCACAAAACTAAGTTGGGTTGGGTTGTTTTACCTCTGAGCGGCACTTTTTTGCATACCATGGGCTAAATGGCCAGGTCACATGGACCCCGAAGGCTCAGAGAAGGTTGGGGGAGGGGACCCACTGGAACAGCTGTTGGGAGACAGATGGTAGCCTCCCGTCAAGGCCATCCAGCGTGTTCTTTAACGTGCACAGGGTATGGCTCTCCCGCACATGGGGCCACGGGTTAACGTACCATCCGACGGACGGCATCCTTTCCAAGCCCATCGGTGTCCCCTACTGACCGTGGGCGGGACGGGAAATTTTGCGGAGATAAATCTCAACGCTGACCCAGCTGGGACTCGAACCTGGGAACTACAGATTACGAGCCTGGCGCGTTACCGACTGAGCCACCCCCGCCCCACAAAACTAAGTAAAACAGCCAATAAGCATATGTGAACAACCAAGGAACTTCGAGCTCTTCCATTGTTATAAAAAAATTAATTCATCATTAAAGAAAATAAAGTAAGTAAAGAATAAAAAGTATAAAAAAATATTAACTATCACAGGTGGTGTGCGTGAATCTTGTACCATGCAAATATTTGGTTGCTTCCAAAAATGAAAAGCAACTTGCTGGGAACCCATTTTCAAGGGAGCAAGACCTTACAAAATGCATTCATCTACAATTGAGGAATATTCCCCAACAGTAATACTATCAAGCGTTCCAGAATTAGCATAGACGTCTGCAACATTGTATAGATGATGGGAGTACTTACTTTGAAGGAGCTATCCAACACGAAAATATTTTTTGTTTATCTCTATAAAGAACAAAAGTTCCATGTCTACAAACCGACAGACAGATGACAAAGTGAAACTATTATCTCTATTTTTTTTTCGAGATAAAAAACCTAAAATTAAACACACTTTGAGGCTATTAACCCCCTTTATTTTGTAAGTATGCCTAGGTTGAGATTTTGTCCACTAATCTCAATTGTGTGGGGGCAGGATTTGGCTTGGTGGCAGCGCACGGGGCTCGAAATTATTTCCTCCGTTATTACTTAGGTGAAAAATTAGCTATTTCCTCATAACTTAAGCTGCAAATTAACTAATTCATCCTTTATAACCTAAGTAGTAAATTAACTATTTTCACCCTTATATTTTAGGGGTACTTCTTTTCTCCCTTATAACTTAAGCGGTTAATTAACCCTTTCCTCCCTTACAACTTAAAAGTGGCATATTAACCATTTACTACCTTTCAACTTAAGGTGTTAATTAACTATTTCCCCCCTTAAAATTTAAGTAGTAAAATTTCCTCTCTTTTAACAAGTGGTAAATTTATTATTTTCACCTTTGTTCATACAATACTTTATCAATACAACACTTTACAAAGAACAGAGAAACAATGAAAGCACAAAACTAAGTAAAACAGCCAATAAGCATATGTGAACAACCAAGGAGCTTCTCGCTCTTCAAGGTTTGTACTTAAGTGTCAAATTAACCAAAGTTGTATATTATCTATTTCCTTCCTTGTTACTTAAATGTCACATTAACTTTTTCCTTCCTTGTTACTTAAATGTCTCATTAACTTTTTCCTTCCTTGTTACTTAAATGTCTCATTAACTTTTTCCTTCCTTGTTACTTAAATGTCACATTAACTTTTTAATTCCTTGTTACTTAAACGTCTCATTAACTTTTTCCTTCCTTGTTACTTAAATGTCACATTAACTTTTTCCTTCCTTGTTACTTAAATGTCTCATTAACTTTTTCCTTCCTTGTTACTTAAATGTCACATTAACTTTTTCCTTCCTTGTTACTTAAACGTCTCATTAACTTTTTCCTTCCTTGTTACTTAAATGTCACATTAACTTTTTCCTTCCTTGTTACTTAAATGTCTCATTAACTTTTTCCTTCCTTGTTACTTAAATGTCTCATTAACTTTTTCCTTCCTTGTTACTTAAATGTCTCATTAACTTTTTCCTTCCTTGTTACTTAAATGTCACATTAACTTTTTCCTTCCTTCTTACTTAAATGTCTCATTAACTTTTTCCTCCCTTGTTACTTAAATGTCTCATTAACTTTTTCCTTCCTTGTTACTGAAATGTCACATTAACTTTTTCCTTCCTTGTTACTTAAATGTCTCATTAACCTTTTCCTTCCTTGTTACTTAAATGTCACATTAACTTTTTCCTTCCTTGTTACTTAAATGTCTCATTAGCTTTTTCCTTCCTTGTTACTTAAATGTCTCATTAACTTTTTCCTTCCTTGTTACTTAAATGTCACATTAATTTTTCCCTTCCTTGTTACTTAAATGTCTCATAAACTTTTTCCTTCCTTGTTACTTAAATGTCACATTAACTTTTTCCTTCCTTGTTACTTAAACGTCTCATTAACTTTTTCCTTCCTTGTTACTTAAATGTCACATTAACTTTTTCCTTCCTTGTTACTTAAATGTCTCATTAACTTTTTCCTTTCTTGTTACTTAAATGTCTCATTAACTTTTTCCTTCCTTGTTACTTAAATGTCTCATTAAATTTTTCCTTCCTTGTTACTTAAATGTCACATTAACTTTTTCCTTCCTTGTTACTTAAATGTCACATTAACTTTTTCCTTCCTTCTTACTTAAATGTCTCATTAACTTTTTCCTTCCTTGTTACTTAAATGTCACATTAACTTTTTCCTTCCTTGTTACTTAAATGTCTCATTAAACTTTTCCTTCCTTGTTACTTAAATGTCACATTAACTTTTTCCTTCCTTGTAACTTAAATGTCACATTAACTTTTCCCTTCCTTGTTACTTAAATGTCACATTAACTTTTATCCTTCCTTGTTACTTAAATGTCTCATTAGCTTTTTCCTTCCTTGTTACTTAAATGTCTCATAAACTTTTTCCTTCCTTGTTACTTAAATGTCACATTAACTTTTTCCTTCCTTGTTACTTAAACGTCTCATTAACTTTTTCCTTCCTTGTTACTTAAATGTCACATTAACTTTTTCCTTCCTTGTTACTTAAATGTCTCATTAACTTTTTCCTTCCTTGTTACTTAAATGTCTCATTAACTTTTTCCTTCCTTGTTACTTAAATGTCTCATTAACTTTTTCCTTCCTTGTTACTTAAATGTCACATTAACTTTTTCCTTCCTTCTTACTTAAATGTCTCATTAACTTTTTCCTCCCTTGTTACTTAAATGTCTCATTAACTTTTTCCTTCCTTGTTACTGAAATGTCACATTAACTTTTTCCTTCCTTGTTACTTAAATGTCTCATTAACCTTTTCCTTCCTTGTTACTTAAATGTCACATTAACTTTTTCCTTCCTTGTTACTTAAATGTCTCATTAGCTTTTTCCTTCCTTGTTACTTAAATGTCTCATTAACTTTTTCCTTCCTTGTTACTTAAATGTCACATTAATTTTTCCCTTCCTTGTTACTTAAATGTCTCATAAACTTTTTCCTTCCTTGTTACTTAAATGTCACATTAACTTTTTCCTTCCTTGTTACTTAAACGTCTCATTAACTTTTTCCTTCCTTGTTACTTAAATGTCACATTAACTTTTTCCTTCCTTGTTACTTAAATGTCTCATTAACTTTTTCCTTTCTTGTTACTTAAATGTCTCATTAACTTTTTCCTTCCTTGTTACTTAAATGTCTCATTAACTTTTTCCTTCCTTGTTACTTAAATGTCACATTAACTTTTTCCTTCCTTCTTACTTAAATGTCTCATTAACTTTTTCCTCCCTTGTTACTTAAATGTCTCATTAACTTTTTCCTTCCTTGTTACTGAAATGTCACATTAACTTTTTCCTTCCTTGTTACTTAAATGTCTCATTAACCTTTTCCTTCCTTGTTACTTAAATGTCACATTAACTTTTTCCTTCCTTGTTACTTAAATGTCTCATTAGCTTTTTCCTTCCTTGTTACTTAAATGTCTCATTAACTTTTTCCTTCCTTGTTACTTAAATGTCACATTAATTTTTCCCTTCCTTGTTACTTAAATGTCTCATAAACTTTTTCCTTCCTTGTTACTTAAATGTCACATTAACTTTTTCCTTCCTTGTTACTTAAACGTCTCATTAACTTTTTCCTTCCTTGTTACTTAAATGTCACATTAACTTTTTCCTTCCTTGTTACTTAAATGTCTCATTAACTTTTTCCTTTCTTGTTACTTAAATGTCTCATTAACTTTTTCCTTCCTTGTTACTTAAATGTCTCATTAAATTTTTCCTTCCTTGTTACTTAAATGTCACATTAACTTTTTCCTTCCTTGTTACTTAAATGTCACATTAACTTTTTCCTTCCTTCTTACTTAAATGTCTCATTAACTTTTTCCTTCCTTGTTACTTAAATGTCACATTAACTTTTTCCTTCCTTGTTACTTAAATGTCTCATTAAACTTTTCCTTCCTTGTTACTTAAATGTCACATTAACTTTTTCCTTCCTTGTTACTTAAATGTCACATTAACTTTTCCCTTCCTTGTTACTTAAATGTCACATTAACTTTTATCCTTCCTTGTTACTTAAATGTCTCATTAGCTTTTTCCTTCCTTGTTACTTAAATGTCTCATAAACTTTTTCCTTCCTTGTTACTTAAATGTCACATTAACTTTTTCCTTCCTTGTTACTTAAACGTCTCATTAACTTTTTCCTTCCTTGTTACTTAAATGTCACATTAACTTTTTCCTTCCTTGTTACTTAAATGTCTCATTAACTTTTTCCTTCCTTGTTACTTAAATGTCTCATTAACTTTTTCCTTCCTTGTTACTTAAATGTCTCATTAACTTTTTCCTTCCTTGTTACTTAAATGTCACATTAACTTTTTCCTTCCTTCTTACTTAAATGTCTCATTAACTTTTTCCTCCCTTGTTACTTAAATGTCTCATTAACTTTTTCCTTCCTTGTTACTGAAATGTCACATTAACTTTTTCCTTCCTTGTTACTTAAATGTCTCATTAACCTTTTCCTTCCTTGTTACTTAAATGTCACATTAACTTTTTCCTTCCTTGTTACTTAAATGTCTCATTAGCTTTTTCCTTCCTTGTTACTTAAATGTCTCATTAACTTTTTCCTTCCTTGTTACTTAAATGTCACATTAATTTTTCCCTTCCTTGTTACTTAAATGTCTCATAAACTTTTTCCTTCCTTGTTACTTAAATGTCACATTAACTTTTTCCTTCCTTGTTACTTAAACGTCTCATTAACTTTTTCCTTCCTTGTTACTTAAATGTCACATTAACTTTTTCCTTCCTTGTTACTTAAATGTCTCATTAACTTTTTCCTTTCTTGTTACTTAAATGTCTCATTAACTTTTTCCTTCCTTGTTACTTAAATGTCTCATTAACTTTTTCCTTCCTTGTTACTTAAATGTCTCATTAACTTTTTCCTTCCTTGTTACTTAAATGTCTCATTAACTTTTTCCTTCTTTGTTACTTAAATGTCTCATTAACTTTTTCCTTCCTTGTTACTTAAATGTCTCATTAACTTTTTCCTTCCTTGTTACTTAAATGTCTCATTAACTTTTTCCTTCCTTGTTACTTAAATGTCACATTAACTTTTCCCTTCCTTGTTACTTAAATGTCTCATAAACTTTTTCCTTCCTTGTTACTTAAATGTCACATTAACTTTTTCCTTCCTTGTTACTTAAATGTCACATTAACTTTTTCCTTCCTTGTTACTTAAACGTCTCATTAACTTTTTCCTTCCTTGTTACTTAAATGTCACATTAACTTTTTCCTTCCTTGTTACTTAAATGTCTCATTAACTTTTTCCTTTCTTGTTACTTAAATGTCTCATTAACTTTTTCCTTCCTTGTTACTTAAATGTCTCATTAACTTTTTCCTTCCTTGTTACTTAAATGTCACATTAACTTTTTCCTTCCTTGTTACTTAAATGTCTCATTAACTTTTTCCTTTCTTGTTACTTAAATGTCTCATTAACTTTTTCCTTCCTTGTTACTTAAATGTCTCATTAACTTTTTCCTTTCTTGTTACTTAAATGTCTCATTAACCTTTTCCTTCCTTGTTACTTAAATGTCACATTAACTTTTTCCTTCCTTGTTACTTAAATGTCACATTAACTTTTCCCTTCCTTGTTACTTAAATGTCACATTAACTTTTTTCCTTCCTTGTTACTTAAATGTCTCATTAGCTTTTTCCTTCCTTGTTACTTAAATGTCTCATAAACTTTTTCCTTCCTTGTTACTTAAATGTCACATTAACTTTTTCCTTCCTTGTTACTTAAACGTCTCATTAACTTTTTCCTTCCTTGTTACTTAAATGTCACATTAACTTTTTCCTTCCTTGTTACTTAAATGTCTCATTAACTTTTTCCTTTCTTGTTACTTAAATGTCTCATTAACTTTTTCCTTCCTTGTTACTTAAATGTCTCATTAACTTTTTCCTTCCTTGTTACTTAAATGTCACATTAACTTTTTCCTTCCTTCTTACTTAAATGTCTCATTAACTTTTTCCTTCCTTGTTACTTAAATGTCTCATTAACTTTTTCCTTCCTTGTTACTTAAATGTCACATTAACTTTTTCCTTCCTTGTTACTTAAATGTCTCATTAACCTTTTCCTTCCTTGTTACTTAAATGTCACATTAACTTTTTCCTTCCTTGTTACTTAAATGTCTCATTAGCTTTTTCCTTCCTTGTTACTTAAATGTCTCATTAACTTTTTCCTTCCTTGTTACTTAAATGTCACATTAACTTTTCCCTTCCTTGTTACTTAAATGTCTCATAAACTTTTTCCTTCCTTGTTACTTAAATGTCACATTAACTTTTTCCTTCCTTGTTACTTAAATGTCACATTAACTTTTTCCTTCCTTGTTACTTAAACGTCTCATTAACTTTTTCCTTCCTTGTTACTTAAATGTCACATTAACTTTTTCCTTCCTTGTTACTTAAATGTCTCATTAACTTTTTCCTTCCTTGTTACTTAAATGTCTCATTAACTTTTTCTTTCCTTGTTACTTAAATGTCTCATTAACCTTTTCCTTCCTTGTTACTTAAATGCCTCATTAACTTTTTCCTTCCTTGTTACTTAAATGTCACATTAACTTTTTCCTTGTTACTTAAATGTCTAATTAACTTTTTCCTTCCTTGTTGCTTAAATGTCTCATTAACTTTTTCCTTCCTTGTTTCTTAAATGTCACATTAACTTTTTCCTTCCTTGTCACTTAAATGTCTCATTAACTTTTTCCTTCCTTGTTACTTAAATGTCACATTAACTTTTTCCTTCTTTGTTACTTAAATGTCTCATTAACTTTTTCCTTCCGTATAACCTAAGTAGTGAATTAACCATCACGCCTTTGTTACTTAAGTTTTAAATTAACGGTTTCCTAATTTGTTACTTAACTGTCAAATTAACTATTTCTAAATTTATTAATTAAATGTCAAATTAACTATTTCGTAACTTGCTCCTTAAATTGTCGAATTAACTTTTTTTCTCCCTTATATTCTAAGTGTAAATTATGTATTTTCTCCCTTGTTACCTAGGTGTCAAATTAAGTATTTCCTCCCTCGTTACTTAAATGACATATTAACTATATCCGCCCTTGTTATTTAAGTGTAAAATTAAGTGAAGAAACTAAATAACTCCCAATTTTACTTTGTTACCTGTCTGTCCATCTGTAGACATTGAATTTTTTTTGTAAATAATAAAATCGAGTGATATATAATGAGATATTCTAAGAATTTATTGTATTAATATAGAAATACTGGAATATCCATTTTACACGTTCGATATTAATTTTTTTTTTCATGACGACTCTACTAATGATTTGCTTATTTTTTGGACTTTTCTAGAGTTTGAAATTTGCGTTTTGGAAAAGCTGATATTTTCCCTCACAATCCACTGCAATGAAGTTAAAGATCCGGACTTCATAGGCAGCATATTCAAAGAAAACAGCGATCCCACTCATCAGAAAGTGGACTGTGGAGCATCGGGAAAGAAAGCGGGAATTGTTGGGATAGATTTAGAAGATGCAGGAAACACGGTTACAAGAGTGATATTCACATGCGCAGAACTGAAAGTTGGAAGTGTCATTCCTGCAACGAATGGGATATAGCACATTCCCTTTACACCAGTTCTCTGAGGTGTTTTTCGCACATTAAATTTGGGCCTCCCCTTTTAGAAACTTGTTTCTTCAATTTTTAGCCTTCTCTTTTGAAATCTTCTTATATTTCTATTTAAAGTCTTCTTGCTTTTCCTTTTAAAGTCCCTTTTATAGTTCCCTTTTAAAGTCTTCTTATATTTATAGTCCCCTTTAAAGCTTTCTCGCATTCCTTTTGAAATAACTTCTTGCTTTCCCTTTTAAAAAAACCTCTTGCTTTCCCTTTCAAAAAACTTCTTGCTTTCTCTTTTCAAAAACTTCTTGCTTAACTTTTAAAACAACTTCATGCTTTCCCTTTTAAAAAACTTGCTTCCCCTTCGAGATCTTTTCGCTTTCTCTTTAAAAAAAAACTTCTTGTTTTCCCTTCGAGAACTTTGCGCTTTCTCTTTAAAAACTTCTTGCTTTCCCTTCAAAAAAACTTCTTGCTTTCCCCTTCAAAAAACTCCTTGCTTTCTCTTTAAAAAACTTCTTGCTTCCCCTTCAAAAAACTTCTTGCTTTCCCTTTCAAAAAACTCCCTGCTTTCTCTTTAAAAAAACTTCTTGCTTTCCCTTCAAAAAACTTCTTGCTTTCTCTTTGAAAAACTTTTTGCTTTCTCTTTAAAAAAACTTCTCGCTTTCCCTTCAAAAAACTTCTAGCTTTCTCTTTGAAAAACGTCTTACTTTCTCCCTTAACTCTCATTCTTTCAAGAACGCGACTGATTCGAAAATAAAATACGAGATACTTTTGATGTAGAAGTTTTTTTCTTAATGTCTCCTAAAATTACAATTAAAAATGATTAACAAATGCTTCTTGCCTCATTATTCATCGTGTTTTTCTTGCTACAATAATATAAAAAAAAATTGGGATTTTTATCAATATTAAGAAACGCTTCATTTTTAACGTATAATTTTACGCACTGCCTAGCAATTTAAAAGGATTTTCTTAATGTGTTTTGAAACAATGCAATATGTAACCCAAATATACTACGAAAGGCAGGTAATGTTGTTGAACATTTTGACAAATGTAATTGAATTATGAGCCCAGCGCACTTTAATTTTAGAGCACTACGTTATGAATCTGCGCAAGCGCAGATGCATAATAATAAGTGCTGTCAAAGACTTGGATCTAGTAAAAGTAAACCAGGGAAGAAGTCTATTGAATCGAGATGGAACTAATTGGAACGCCATGTTTAGTAAATTTTTTTACTGTAGGTAAAAAAAATTTGCCTCCATTTTAGTTGTATTTTAAAAAAATAGCTTGAAAAATTTGTGCACTATATATATATAGTGAATGGGAACGAGGTTGGCTCAGTAGGTAGGGCCTTAGACTAGTAATATGAGTCCCAGGTTCGAGTCTAACTCCGTCCAGCATTGAGATTTTTCTCCGCTAAACCTCCATCCTGACCTAAGTAATAGGGCACACCGCCGTCCATCGGATGGGATGCAAAGCCATGACCCCGTGTAAAGGAGGGCCAAACCCTCTGCACCTTATAGAACACATTGCATGATTATAGAACACACTTGATGGGAGGATTTAATCTCTCCTAACAGCTGTCCAGTGGGTCCCCTTTCCTCAACCTTCACTAAGCCCTTGGGGTCCCTGTGACCTGACCATTTAGCCCATTGTGTGCAAAAAAGTGCTGTTCAGAAACAAAAACAACCCAAATAAGAGATAGTCTTATTTTGCAGTATGATAATGACCTACCCCATAGAGTTTAGCTGGTTGACCATTATCTGGAAGGGGGCGGGGGTGGCTCAGTCGGTAGCGCGCCAGGCTCGTAATCTGTAGTTCCCAGGTTCGAGTCCCAGCTTGGTCAGCGTTGAGATTTATCTCCGAAAAATTCCCCGCCCTGCCCACGGTCAGTAGGGGACACCGATGGGCTTGGAAAGTCCGCCATCCTTCGGATGGGACGTTAAGCCGTGGCCCCGTGTGCGGGAGAGCCATACCCTGTGCACGCTAAAGAACACGCTGGATGGCCTTGACGGGAGGCTACCATCTGTCTCCCAACAGCTGTTCCAGTGGGTCCCCTCCCCCAACCTTCTCTGAGCCTTCGGGGTCCATGTGACCTGGCCATTTAGCCCATGGTGTGCAAAAAAAGTGCCGCTCAGAGGTAAAACAACCCAAATACAATATTTTGATGCAGAGTCCTGAAGCTTTTATTACTGGGAGAGGTTATCAAATATCTTATTAGACCTCAAATTTTGTCCCAGCTTGAACATCACTTTTCATCTTTTTATACCATTGTGACGTTTTCATAGATAAGGTAATGGAGCTTTTGATGCGCTTTCAGTTTTCCTTCAACACATCTATAGACAGGTTTTTTAAAACTTTTTTGTACAAATTCCCTTTAAATTGCATGCCAGTGCATCGGACCCACGAGTGTATACCACTCCTGGGTTCGGTTGTTGGGTTGTTTTACCTCTGAGCGCCACTTTTTTGCACACCATGGGCTAAATGGCCAGGTCACATGGACCCCGAAGGCTCAGAGAAATGTTGGGGGAGGGGACCCACTGGAACAGCTGTTGGGAGACAGATGGTAGCCTCCCGTCAAGGCCATCCAGCGTGTTCTTTAACGTGCACAGGGTATGGCTCTCCCGCACACGGGGCCACGGCTTAACGTCCCATCAGATGGACGGCGGCCTTTCCAAGCCCATTGGTGTCCCCTACTGACCGTGGGCAGGGCGGGGAATTTTGCGGACTCCTGGGTTCGATGGTTTTACCTCTGAGTGGCACTTTTTTGCATTCAATCGGTTAAATGGCCAGGTCAAAAGGACCCCATGGGCTCAAAGAAGGTTAGGGAGGGGACCCACTGGAAAGCTGTTGGGAGACAGATTCCCGTCAAGGCCATCCAGCGTGTTCTTTAACGTGCATAGGGTAGGACTCTCCCATACATCGGACCACGGATTAACGTCCTATCCGATGGACGGCGGCCTTTCCAAGCTCATCGGTGTCTCCTTTCTAGGCGAGAGCAGGATGGAGGTTTAGCGAGATAAATCTGAATACTGGCACAGTTTGGATTCGTTAAAGAACACGCTAGATGGCCTTGACGGGAGGTTACCATCTGTCTCGAAACAGCTGTTCCAGTGGGTCCCCTCCCCCAACCTTCTCTGAGCCTTCGGGGTACATGTGACCTGGCCATTTAGCCCATGGTATACAAAAAAGTGCCGCTCAGAGGTAAAACAACCCAACCCAACCCAGTTGGGTTAACGTTGAGACTTATCTCCGCAAAACTCCCCATCCTGTCCATGGTCAGTAGGTGACACCAATGGGCTTGGAAAGGCCGCCGTCCCTTCGTATGGGACGTTAAGCCGTTGCCCCGTGTGCGGGAGAGCCATACCCTGTGCACGTTAAAGAACACGCTAGATGGCCTTGACGGGAGGCTACCATCTGTCTCCCAACAGCTGTTCCAGTGGGTCCCCTCCCCAACCTTCTCTGAGCCTTCGGGGTCCATGTGACCTGGCCATTTAGCCCTTGGTGTGCAAAAAAGTGCCGTTCAGAGGTAAAACAACCCAACCCAAACCTGAACATGGGGCCACGGCTTAAAATCCCATTGGTCGGACGGCAATCTTTCCAAAACTATCCGTGTGACCCGTCTCACCGCAGGCGCAATTGGGACTGAAACCTGGGAACTTCAGTTTACTAGTCGGGGGCTGCTCTACCAACTGATCCAATCCCCAGCCCATTCTCACAGATCTTCTCCATGGTGTATTAAGCTGAAAAACTTCTGGCAAATCTCTGTGGCAAGCATCTGTTTGAGGGGAAATTTATAGTTACTAACATAAGTACATTAAATGGTTGTTAAAATGTTCTTAGATTAAATTAAAAATTACGAACCATGATCTAAGTGAATATATAAACAGGCCATGAAAAAAATAAAGAGTGGAAGTGGGGGGGGGGACAAGAAGCTCAATCGAGCCGGAAAATAGTAAAAGGGGGGGGGGAAGAAACTGGATTTCCATTGCAGTATAACATTTCCCCCTCAATTTTAAACGACTTTAAAAAAAAAATCATGGAAATTGCATGAAAGAGACATGTTTGTCCTTTCCCTAGGAGGCGGGGGTGGCTTAGTCGGTAGCGCGCCAGGCTCGTAATCTGTAGTTCCCAGGGTCGAGTCCCAGCTGGGTCAGCGTTGAGATTTATCTCCGAAAAATTCCCCGCCCTGCCCACGGTCAGTAGGGGACACCGATGGGCTTGGAAAGGCTGCCGTCCGTCGGATGGGACGTTAAGCCGTGGCTCCGTGTGTGGGAGAGCCATACCCTGTGCACGTTAAAGAACACGCTGGATGGCCTTGACGGGAGACAACCATCTGTCTCCCAACAGCTGTTCCAGTGGGTCCCCTACCCCAACCTGGGTAACCTGGCCATTTAGCCCATGGTGTGCAAAAAAGTGCCGCTCAGAGGTAAAACAACCCAACCTTTCCCTAGATCGTGCCTTGGATCCCTGGATACACTATCACACTGTGTTTATTTAAGACGATATAGATTAGTTAAATCTACGTTTATTAGGGAAAATTTAGGTTGTTTTACCTCTCAGCGGCACTTTTTTGCACACCGTGGGCTAAATGGCCAGGTCACATGGACCCCGAAGGCTCAGAGAAGGTTGGGGGAGGGGACCCACTGGAACAGCTGTTGGGAGATAGATGGTAGCCTCCTGTCAAGGCTATCCAGCGTGTTCTTTAACGTGCACAGGGTATGGCTCTCGTACACGGGAGCCACTACTTAACGTCCCATCCGACAGACGGCGACCTTTACAAGCCCATCGATGTACCTTACTGACCGTGAGTAGGACGGGGAATTTTGCGGAAATAAATCTCAACGCTGACCCAGCTGGGACTCGAACCTGGGAACTACAAATTACGAGCCTGGCGCGCTACCGACTGAGTCACACCCGCCCTCGAAGGTTAAACCCTCTATTCCCGTACGATATAGATTATTTTAAGAATGAAATGTTATGGGCGGTCCCTGTTTCAAAACATTACTAAGTAGTAGATATTACTACCTAAATAATAATCAGTTTAAAAAAAAATCTATATATATATTAGTAAAAATTCGTTTTCCCCATTTTCTTCTAAGATGGTTTTCTACATATCGAAGATTACCAGAAAATTGTTACTATAAAGATCAAAGTATGAATGCTCAGCACTTCGACATTGTGTGTTTACTCCAGTTATGGGTAACAGAGAGTTGCTCTTTCTCCATCTAAGGCAACTTCTTTGCAGATACTTATATAGATTATGAGCCATCATATCGGCATGTGCCATCTTTGCAGATGTTATGGGTTGTTGGGTTGTTTTACCTCTGAGCGACACTTTTTTGCACACCATGGGCTAAATGGCCAGGTAACAAGGACCCCGAAGGCTCAGAGAAGGTTGGGGGAGGGGACCCACTGGAACAGCTGTTGGGGGACAGATGGTAGCCTCCCATCAAGGCCATCCAGCGTGTTCTTTAACGTTGGGTTGTTTTACCTCTGAGCGACACTTTTTTGCACACCATGGGCTAAATGGCCAGGTCACAAGCACCCCGAAGGCTCAGAGAAGGTTGGGGGAGGGGACCCACTGGAACAGCTGTTGGGAGACAGATGGTAGCCTCCCATCAAGGCCATCCAGCGTGTTCTTTAACGTTGGGTTGTTTTACCTCTGAGCGACACTTTTTTGCACACCATGGGCTAGATGGCCAGGTCACATGGACCCCGAAGGCTCAGAGAAGGTTGGGGGAGGGGACCCACTGGAACAGCTGTTGGGAGACAGATGGTAGCCTCCCGTCAAGGCCATCCAGCGTGTTCTTTAACGTTGGGTTGTTTTACCTCTGAGCGGCACTTTTTTGCACACCATGGGCTAAATGGCCAGGTCACAAGGACCCCGAAGGCTCAGAGAAGGTTGGGGGAGGGGACCCACTGGAACAGCTATTGGGAGATAGATGGTAGCCTCCCGTCAAGGCCATCCAGCGTGTTCTTTAACGTTGGGTTGTTTTACCTCTGAGCGGCACTTTTTTGCACACCATGGGCTAGATGGCCAGGTCACATGGACCCCGAAGGCTCAGAGAAGGTTGGGGGAGAGGACCCACTGGAACAGCTGTTGGGAGACAGATGGTAGCCTCCCGTCAAGGCCATCCAGCGTGTTCTTTAACGTGCACAGGTTATGGCTCTCCCGCACACGGGGCCACGGCTTAACGTCCCATCCGACGGACGGTGGCCTTTTCAAGCCCATCGGTGTCCCCTACTGACCATATGCAGGGCGGGGAATTTTGCGGAGATAAATGTCAACGCTGACCCAGCTGGGACTCGAACCTGGGAACTACAGATTACGAGCCTGGCGCGCTACCGACTGAGCCACCCCCGCCCCACAGATGTTGTGGAGGCAGCCGTGAAAATATAGACTGTAGATCCTAACAATACGGCAGTCTGGAGTTAGAGAAGTTTACGTTGATGAAAATAACTATACAGATTATGATTGGTGTATTTTTACACAATTTGAAGATGTGGAATCACCTGTTGGCAAATGTTACTGTAACAAGAATGCAGAATTGCGAATGTATATATTTTGATGTTGCCACCAAGAACTGTGAAAGTTCTGTGTACATAGTAGACGAAGCTTCAAAAACAACAGCGACTGCAAATGCTTCAGCTGTGTAAAATTTGGGTTAACAGAAATTTGTGGAAACAACTATGATTGCTTAGAGTAGAGGTTCTCAACGTGGGGGGGGGGGGTAGAGGTTCTCAACGCAGTAGCTCCGTGTGCAGGAGAGTCGTACCCTGTGCACGTTAAAGAACACACTGGATGGCTTTGACAGGAAGGCTAACATCTGCCTCCCAACAGCTGTTCCAGTGGGTCCCCCCCCCCCAGTCTTCAGAGTCCTCAACGTCAGACTATGCGACAAGTCGGTTGAGGTATTTCAAGTCGCATCAGACTCGCCAGGAGTGGAGAGCGAGACGCAAAAAAAACGCGAACCCTTCTCTAAGCAGGACTAAACGCAAAAGAACAAGATTACAGAAATGTCGATGGAGCCTATCACTAATGACGAGCCGCTACTGGTATACTCTAATAATTATTAAAAATATAAAAAAAAATCATTTTGTAAAAATTTTGAATTCATAAACATGAAAGGAAGTTGTAACACAAACTCGAAACCTTTTCTTCATAAGTAATCGTTATCATTTGAATTTGTTACAAAGACCATTCTTTTTTTTTTCTTATTAATTATGTTAAGAATGGGACATAATTTTGAAAGCCTCATGTAAAAAATCTTTTTTACATGAGGCTTTCAAAATTATTTATTTAGGAAACGTTTTGGGTGAGAGTAATAATTTTCATTCATCTTTCTTAAAAATTTACCATTTAGTAATTATTTGAAATAAAATTACACTACTCTAGGTTGGATTTATTATTTCAATTGTTTTCATTTGTTTTGATTGTCTGTAAAAATTTAGTCTCGATAATTATTTTAATCAAAGTCACACTAAAGTTCGTAGAACTGATTATTTTATTTTTTTAAAATTTATTAATTTATTAATTTATATTTTCAAATATTTTTTATTTAATTTATGTTCAAAATTTAGTCGTGCTCGAGTGGTTCGCGAGCTTGGCTACTTATCTAAGGGACCTGGGTTCGGGCCCCGGGTAAGGCACGGATGTTTGTGTTGTTTCTCTGCTGAGATCCTGCCATCCTCTCAGATCTTCTACTATGCATATAAACTGACAGGCTCCTGTCAGACCTCTGTGGCAAATAAAATTGCTTGAGGGATATTTATTATTATTGTTCAGTTGTTTTAACCAAAATGTTTGTATAGCCTTATTATAATTTATTAATACGTAGAAAAAAAATTATGTCTTTATGTTTGTTTCAGTGTCAAATGTAGCAAAAATATGATATTTTTATATGATGAAATGAAATGTGTGCTCTCATGATTATGAAACTTCTCTTCCCTCTGGCTATCTTACCAATATTCTTCCTGTCATTCATAGATTTCCCATACTTAATCCATACTTATCGAATTCACATTTGTCCAAAACTCTCGGTACATTGCTATTATCAGAAAGTCCATTTGCACTATTAATACGATGAAAAATGATCTTCACACAAAGACGGAACTTCTCTATGATTTCGTCACTGCAGCTTCGGAATCAACCAATGAGGTCAGAGAATGACGTCAGACGCCGAAGTTGCGTCAGAGTGGCCATGCGACGATCACAATTTTTTGCTGTGTGCACTGGCAATATGGCAGTGGTCTGCTTCTCTGCACGCCCATTGGCGTTATCTGTTAAACTCAAAGTCAGCTGACCTTGAGCTGGAGTATTTCTCCTCCCAATGCAACACATTAGAGGGTAGCTCATGTGACACTCTCGAAGGCAAAGTCGTTCTTAAACAGACGAAAATATCGTGATCAAATACTTCGGAAATAACGAGCCAGCGTTGATCAGTCGTTTCAAGTTCACAAGGTAGGTAACTTCCTTCGTTTCTTATCCCCACACTCTGACAATTTGAAAGAGTTATTTTTACTGTGTTATAGGGAAACCTCGGGAGCAAAAATTAAGCAGAGGGTTTCAGGAAGATTGTTCTTTATAAGTAAGATGACCAAACGTTATCTTACTATTAAACGTAACATCTTTGAGATTATTTGTACTGTCTTATTTGCATGTACAGCTTTTGTACTGTTCCCTTGGCTTTCTTGTACTGCTTTTCTTGCATTATACTTCCTCATACTGCTTTCCTTGAGTTGTACTTCCTTGTACTGCTATTTTTCTTTGGTGAAAAAAATGTTTCCAACACTAAATGGAGTCAAGCAAGTTCATATTTCGTCGTAGCTTTTTTCCACATAACTTTAAAAATTATTCGAGAATGGATGAAGCAAGTTTCGAAAATTCATTGCGTTTAGTAATTTAGTAGTGAGAAGACGAAAAAAAAGGACACAAAAATGCGTTAAGCAGTTCCCATCAAAAATCAAAACAGCGTCTAATTGCCATTCTAAAGTTTCTTGCTAGTAGGGGATATCATATTGTTTACATTTTTCTGTGGGGTTTGCTGATCAAATATTGGGATATATTGGTTTAGCCCTACACCATAATAATATGCAATATTTTTATTATGATTTCAGTCTTTAGCTATTAAATATAATCATCAAATGTTTTTTTACATATTCTCTGTCTGTCACAAATGAATGGCTTTTTGCGTTTATAATAATGATAACAAGATCTTTCAGCTTCACTACTATTCCTGATATTTTTGTTTCAAATATCATTAACATTTTAATTTTGTCATAAAATGATTATAATTAATAATGCATATAAAACAAATGATTAACAACATTTCGTCGATTTCGAGAAATGGAGCCCGAACTCATCTACAATCCTTTAATGATAATGATGAACTTTTTTACAAGTAAATGAACTATTACGACGTTTCCATGTTCTCAGAGCAAAAAAATGCTGCCAAATATTTTTCGCAGAAATCCATAAACATATTAGAGAACCAGGTGAATGGATATTTCGCTGGCCTCCTTCCATTTCAAATTATTGTGAAAAGGCTTCTCTTGGAAAGAGATATATTTCTTTCCATCAATTAGCGCAGGAAGAACTATTATAATATGATTTCTCGGAAAGTTCACAAAAAGGATAGATAGTGTTTGTTCGTTTAATTGAAAAACTGTCTTAACTGAAAATGGTTTTCCAATTATTTTGATGCACATAATTTGACAATATTTACAAATGCACATAATATATATATTGTACTTATTAAAAACAAATTTAAAAAATATTCTGCTATACTTTTTTAAATTTCTAAAATTTTTCTAATTTTAATTTTCTAAAAAAATATATATATCCTCTTTTTCTAATTTTCTAAAAAAATATATATATCCTCTTTTTCTAATTTTCTAAAAATATTCTCTCATACTCTATATACGCTTTTGCAGGAAAACGTTTGTTGTGATCTATTATCTCTGCGGCTGATAAAAAAAATGGAGAAAACCATCCCATCACTATCCAAAGCGAACAACCACTTCGCTCTCATCTCCATAAGAGTTTTGCTAGTGAAGGAGGGAACGTTTTTTTCTCGCCATTCAGCATCTCCACGGCACTCGCAATACTCTTCAAAGGAGCCCGTGGTGAAACTCCAAATGAAATGAGACATGTTCTCGGTTATGATAGTGCAAATATTTCTGATGATCAAGTTCACCGAAGTTTCGGTGATGTTCTTACAACTATGCGTGACAATCCTGATGTGTACAGCCTTGCAATCGCTAACGCTCTTCTCACTCAGAAGAATTTTCCTTTTCTCTCTCAGTACAAGGAAGATCTGAAAAAGATTTATCGGGCAGAGGCGCGTGAAGTGGATTTTGTTGAAGAAGGTCAAAAAGTGGTAGCTGAGATTAACCAATCGGTAAAAGAAAATACAAAGAACATGATCCATAAGATTTTTGATTCGTTGAGTCTTTCCACTGTTATGGTGATTTTGAATGCACTGTATTTCAAAAGCACTTGGGTAAGGCCATTTGATCCTGAATGGACAACCGCGATACCCTTTTACAATAACGGTCTGGAAACTAAAGTTAAAGAAGTACCAATGATGTACATCGAAGAAGAATTTAGTTTCTCAAACCAAAATACTTTCAGGGCTTTGGAACTACCTTACGAGGGTCCAACTATTTCCATGCTCCTGCTTCTGTCTCACGAAAGAAATGGTATGAGAAATCTTGAAGAAAATCTGATCTTAGATCTCATCGATGAAGTCAAACAAAGTGTCTATCGCACAAAGGTTGAAGTTACGCTACCAAAATTTCACTTGGAGTAAACCAAAGAAATGAATAAAGTATTAAAACAACTGGAAATGAAAAGTGCCCTTTCACATGAAGCTAACCTTAAAGGTCTTGCTGATTCAGAAAGGCTATCAGTATCCCAAATCCTCCACAAAGCAGTTGTAGATGCAAAAGGGACTGAGCAGCTGCTGCAACCGCCATGTGTATGGAACTATATTCCGATTTCGAAACTTCGTCATTTGAAGCTGATCACCCTTTTCTGTTCTTTATCGTTGATAAACGCTCCGATTTCATCCTTTTCATGGGCAAAGTAGAAGAACTGTAAATCTTCTAATCCTGCTTGTGTAGTGTTGTTAATAGTGATTTTTGTGATCCGCCAAATATTGATTTCTTTCAGTGAAAAACAGAAGTCCTTAATTACTCATAAAACATTTTAAAGAATCAAATAAACTGTGCAATTCTCTGTGTATTAATGAAGCCTCTGTGAGGTAATAGTTTCATATGTGATCCAACGTTCAATTGCCTCTGAAAATGTCCGCTGTAAACGCTTTTTGTACCCTTCCACCGTTCTTAGTGAACGAGATATTTTCTTCCGCTCTCAAGATAAATTTTGCCCCACACACTTTGTAAGAATTGGAGGCATGAGTGTGCTGTAGGACAGTAGAGGTTGGGTGGGCCTGGATCCTTTTGTTCAATTATTAGGGTTATCCGAGTCCCCGAGGGAAAAAAATGATTCTCGGCAGAATCACATAGTTCATATATTTAAAAATGAAATTCTTACCAATTTTCTTACATATGATTTGTGAGATTGCTTCTTGAAAAAATGTTTATCGTATCAGTTTAAAATTATTTTGTATTTTATGGAAATATTTATTCTTAATTTGCATAGACATTTATAACATTTTGTGATTGAGCCCCATATTAAAATATCGACAGCATACTTCCTATTAGAAAGAACACTGGCCTGGATTATTCTTTCCTAAAAGCTTTGATTTATTTATTGTATACTGCATGTGCCATTAGTTATTATTGTGAAGAGATGTTATTGTACATAAATTGGAAATGAAACCAAAATGATTTTAAAAAGAGTGAAGAAAGAGTGAAAGTTTTGGTGCGCTTTGAATCCTCTCGTGCTCTCGTCTCGAAAATGTTGTGGTCCACTTGTCAGAATCTAGACCAGTGATTTTGAGATGGATTCGTTTGAAAAAGGTTTAAAAATAACCTGAAAAATAACTCAAAAAGAAATAAAGGTCATAAAATATAAATTAATTGGGCACGAATGATTCAATTATGTCAGACAAGTATTAGAAGACTATGCATTTTTTATTAACGATATTATTTGATGTTGTTGAATTAATTGGAATCAAGTCACACACTGATTTTTGCGAATGAAGATGACTGGTGAAATGAAAATGATTCAGAACTATTAATATCAGAGATTTTTATAACTATTAAAATGTATTAACTTTGGTGGCTGCCAGGAAGTGAACTCAGAACTAGGTGTGCTGTGACGAGGGTTAAACAGCCAAAACTCTAAGCAATACCTTTGTGCACCCAATGGGTTTGATGGCTATGTCACAAAGACCCAGGTCTCAGAGGTGGTTGTCAAAAGGGACCCACAGTTGTTGCACAGTTGTTGGGAAACAAAATTCTCATGGAAGACAGGGAGAGAACATATTTTATTAAAAAATTCTTTTAAATGGGAATGATTTCTCAATTATATATTTATAGAGGTAATTTCTTTTCGTATTGTAATGAAAGAAAATTTTGAAAACTTTTTCCATTTTTATAATCTTTTAACGCTTTTTGCAGAAAACGTTTGTGTGGCCTGTTTCCTCTTCAGCTGATAAAAAAATGGAGAAAACCATCCCATCAATAGCCACAGCGAACAACCACTTCGCTCTCCATCTCCACAAGTGTTTCGCCAGTGAAAAGGGAAACATTTTCTCTCCCCATTCAGCATCTCCACAGCACTGGCCATGCTCTTCAATGGTGCCCGTGGTGACACTGCAAAAGAAATGAGACATGTTCTCGGTTATGATACTGCCAACCTCTCTGATGATGAAGTCCACCAAAGTTTCGATAATCTTCTTACAACTATGCGTGACAATCCTGATGTTTACAGCCTTGCCATTGCCAACGCTCTTCTCACTCAGAAAGATTTTCCTTTTCTCTCTCAGTACAAGGAAGATCTGAAAAAGATTTATCGGGCAGAGGCGCGTGAAGTGGATTTTGTTGAAGGTCCAAAAGTGGTAGCTGAGATTAATCAATGGGTGAAAGAAAGTACAAAGAACATGATCCATAAGATTTTTGATTCGTTGAGTCCTTCCACTGTTATGGTGATTTTGAATGCAGTGTATTTCAAAGGCACTTGGGAGCGTCCATTTTTTCCTAAATGGACAATCTCGAAACCCTTTTACAATAACGGTCTGGAAGCTGAAGTTAAAGAAGTGCCAATGATGTACATCGAAGAAAAATTTGGTTTCTCATACCAAAGTTCTTTCAAGGCTTTGGAACTACCTTACGAGGGTCGAACTATTGTTATGCTCCTGCTTCTGCCTCACGAAAGAAATGGTATCAGAAATCTTCAAGAAAATCTGACTTTAGATCTCATCAATGAAGTCAAACAAAGTCTCTACCGCAGAGAGGTGGAAGTTACGCTACCAAAATTTCACTTGGAGTACACCAAAGAAATGAATGAAGTACTAAAACAACTGGGAATGAAAAGCGTCTTTTCACATGAAGCTAACCTGAAAGGTCTTACTGATTCAGAAAGGCTATCAGTATCCCAAGTCCTCCACAAAGCAGTTGTAGATGTAAACGAGGAAGGGACTGAAGCAGCTGCTGTAACCGCCATCGATATAAAACCATGTGCCTATTTCGAATACGACCCTCCGTCATTTAAAGCTGATCACCCTTTCGTGTTCTTTATTCTTGATAAAAGCTCTGATTTAATCCTTTTCATGGGCAAAGTAGAAGAACTTTAAATATTCTAATCCTGATTTTGTAATCTTGTTAATAATGATTTTTGTGATCTTTCGTGAGAAACAGAAGTCCTTAACTGCACATAAAATATTTTAAAAAAATCAAATCTTAAACTTGCCTTCTTCAAAATTTTCGTGTTTCTAGCCAATATTCCATCCAAACTTCGAAACAATTGTTTTCAGTTTTTATCATTCTGTATTTCGTATACTTTTTACTCCTATAGAAGTTTTCCAAAACCATTGGGAAATAGAGATGAATATTTCTTAGTGGAAATTCTTTGGTAATTTTGAAAAACTTTATAATTCGACTGAATGAAAAATCTACAATTTTATACTCAAAATAAACCGCAATAACCTAGAAGCTGATAATAAACAATAAACAAACAAACTTTTATAGCAATTAAAAAGAAATGCTTTTGAATTGGAACTTATAATCTACTAATAAATTGCGTAGAATATGGAAGTTTAGAATATTATCAATTCCAGCCATATCTACTTAGCATTTTGAACGTATATGCCAGTGAACCTTGACTCTAACTGCTAGTGAATCATGAAATGATCAGAATATATTTGCTAATGAACCTTGACATACTTTGAATCAATGCATCAGATCACATAAACTGTTAAAAATGTCTTTATTCAATAGTAAATTCGTAAGAAGAGATATTGCAAGGAAATAAAAAAAAGCCTCAACGCAAAAAAATGTACAAAGAAATCTGTGGTAATTTTGGTCTATCGGAATATAAAATGGTGTTAACTGAAAGTGTGAAATGTTACTTATAAATCGCTTTTCACATTACAGGATTCGGTTACGAATTCATTTCAGTTAATTTTTGTAAAAAGTGTAAGAGAATTTTGAGAATTATTCCATTACGATAATCTTTATACATCTTTGCAGGAACTTTACTTGTGATCAAAAAGGTCTTGCTCTACTGCAGATAAAATGAAGCAAGCCATCCGATCTTTGTCCAATGCTAACAACCATTTCGCTCTGACTCTCCACAAGAGTTGACCAGTGAAGAGGGAAATACAGTGATATCTCGGATCACGAACGTCTCGGTCCACGAACAAATCGGTCTACGAACATCATTTGCGAACAAATTTTGCTTCGCTTCACGAACGATGCTTCGGTTCACGAACACGCATGCACGGAGCGCACGTGACTCTCGGCACAAAAAACCGTGCGCACAGCCCCCAGCAGCAACCCAGTTCGCCCATCTCGCGTGGGTACAGTACAGTCCCAACAACAAGTGTTGATATTTTAGTTTTTTCTTTATTTAATTAAATTTATCCTTTATTATGGCTCCCAAAAAAGTGAAAAGTGTTAGTAAAGGTGGTGTTAAGAATCCTAAACGTATTACTGTTGATACAAAAAGAGGAAATTATAGCTAAACATGAAAGTGGTGTTCGTGTTTCGGATCTCGCCAAGGAGTACAACATGGCGAAATCGACGATCTGCACTATTCTAAAGAATAAAGATGCGCTCCAGAAAGCTGATGTATCTAAAGGAGTGACTAAGTTAACAAAGCAAAGGCCTCAAGTGTTACAAGAAGTAGGGAAATTGTTGTTAGTTTGTATTAATGAAAAGGGACTTAAGGGAGTTAGTGTGAGCGAGGCTTTGATATGTGCGAAGGCTTTAGAGCTTCATCAATATTTATTGGCGAACCAGCCAAGTACAAGTGATACTAGTGTCGAGGAATTTAAGGCAAGTAGAGAATGGTTCGAAAAATTTCGTCGACGAACTGGACTTCATAGTGTTGTTAGGCATGGAGGGGCAGTTAGTTCGGACCAAAAGGCAGCAGAGAAATATGTGGAGGACTTTGGTAAGTTTATAGACTTAGAAGGTTACGTCCCGAATCAAGTTTTTAATTGCGATGAAACGGGGCTATTCTGGAAAAAAATGCCAAAAAGGACATACAGTAATCAAGGAGGAAAAGTTCCTACCTGGCCACAAACCAATGCTTACACTATTATTGTGTGCGAATGCAAGTGGAGATTTTAAAATTAAGCCCCTTTTAGTGTACCACTCTGAAAATCCATGTGTTTTTAAGCGCAATAAAGTGATAAAAAGTAAGCTTCCAGTAATGTGGTGATCAAATTCTAAGGCTTGGGTTACCAGAATATATTTTAGGGAGTGGTTGAATGATGTTTTTGCTCCTTCTGTTAAAATATATCTTGAGGAAAAGAAATTGCCCCTTAAATGTGTGCTGCTTATGGACAATGCTCCTGCTCATCCTCCAAATGTTGAAGAAGACCTTGATCCTGGATACGACTTTATTAAGATCAAAATTCTGCCTCCTAACACCCACACCTCTATTACAGCCAATGGGTCAGCATGTAATTTCTAACTTTAAGAAAATATATACGAAAGCTCTTTTTTCAAGGTGTTTCCATGTCACCAATGATACAGATTTGACCCTGCGAGATTTCTGGAAGGATCACCTTAATATCCTCCACTGCATAAATCTCATTGATAAAGCCTGAAACAATATTTCTTACCGCACTTTGCAGTCAGCATGGAGGAAATTATGGCCAGCTTCTGTGCCTTACAGTCATTTTAAAGGCTTTGAGGAAGAGGCAGATGTGGTACAAGACCTTGTAAGCATTGGCAAAAGTTTAGAGTTGGAAGTCAACGAGGATGATGTGGTGGAGCTGCTGGAGGATCATAGCCAAGAACTCACCCCAGAAGAACTTATTGAATTGCAACTTGAGCACGTGAAAGCTACGGAGGAGGAGCACTCAGCAGAAGAGCAAGAGGTGCCAGATGCTTCAACTGCAGTACGTGGAGTGAATTGCAGGCTTTTATTGAGAAACATCACCCTGACAAAACTGTTACCAGCAGAGCAGTTGAAATTTTAAATGATAATGTAATGGCCCATTTTCGCAAAATTTTCCAGCAAAGAAAAAGGCAAATTTCTCTGGATCGTTATCTTATGCAATTACCAACAGCCTCTCCTTCGAAGGAGAAATCTTCCTCCTCCCCCTCTCCACCTCCTCCATCCCCGTGTGCCAGCAATTATCAACCACAAAGGTAAATTGTATATGTACTGTAAAATTAGTTTTATTTTGGTAATTAAACTGCTCTCTTCTAATATTACTGTTATATTATTTCCTTTCTCTATTATTTCCACACATAAAGTCATAACATGTTAAAAAAAAAATTCTAGGACAAAAAAACGTATTATTTGGATTTACATTAATTGCAATGGGAAAAATTGATTCGGATCACGAACTTTTCGGTTCACGAACAGGGTCCGAAAAGTTCGTGATCCGAATCAATTTTTCCCATTGCAATTAATGTAATCCAAATAATACGTTTTTTTGTCCTAGAATTTTTTTTTTAAATGTTATGACTTTATGTGTGGAAATAATAGAGAAAGGAAATAATATAACAGTAATATTAGAAGAGAGCAGTTTAATTACCAAAATAAAACTAATTTTACAGTACATATACAATTTACCTTTGTGGTTGATAATTGCTGGCACACGGGGATGGAGGAGGTGGAGAGGGGGAGGAGGAAGATTTCTCCTTCGAAGGAGAGGCTGTTGGTAATTGCATAAGATAACGATCCAGAGAAATTTGCCTTTTTCTTTGCTGGAAAATTTTGCGAAAATGGGCCATTACATTATCATTAAAATTTCAACTGCTCTGCTGGTAACAGTTTTGTCAGGGTGATGTTTCTCAATAAAAGCCTGCAATTCACTCCACGTACTGCAGTTGAAGCATCTGGCACCTCTTGCTCTTCTGCTGAGTGCACTACCCCCATACCATTTTACAATAATGGTCTGGAAGCTAAAGTAAAAGAAGTACCTATGATGTACACAGAAAAATACTTCATAATCTTTGCGAATGATACCTTCAAGGCCCTGGAACTCCCTTATAAGGGTGAAAATATTACCATGCTTCTGATGCTACCTAATGAAAAAACGGGTTTAAAAAAGCTTGAAAATAAATTGACATTAGATATTATCAATGATGTCCAAGGAGCCAACAGTCTTCAAAGAAACTTACGAGTCAGCAAAATTCCACTGTTTCAGGTTTAAAAAGTGTGCACTTTCAGGCAAATTGTCTCTTACAATGTTCTTTATCATCTACTGATTTTAGTGGTTGAAATGTTTAAAATCTAATCTATACTGATTGGATTTTTTTAAATATTCACTTGGAACTAATTTCTTGCAAAAGTTGGATTATTTTATTCTGAGCTGTACTTTTGTGCATACGACAGATTAAAAGGCCAGGTCACAAGTACTGAAGGGGCGTAGGAGATGATTATATAAATATATGATCAACTGGAAAGCTGCTGAGAGACAAACGAAATCCTTCCGCCAAGTCCATCTAGCGGGTTGTTTCATTTGCACAAAGTTGGGGTCTCCAGCTACAGGGACACGGTTTAGCATCATACGCAACGAATGGTAATCATTCTAAGCACATTAATGTCTCCTTTTCTCCCTAAGGGCAGAGCCAAGCTTGGCGGAAATAATATCAACACGGGCTGGTGTGGCTCAGTCAGTAGTGTGTCAGGGTAGTAATCTGTAGTTCTGAGATTCGATTCCCGCCTGGATCAGAGTTAAGATTTATCACCCCATAACTCCCCGCCCTACCCTCGGGGATGCCTCTGTGACATCAATGGACTTGGAAAGGCAGCCGCCCGTCGGATGTACTCCCCTGCGTGCGGGAGAGCCATACCTGTGCAGGTTAAAAAACACTCTGGAGGCCTTGACGGGAAGCTATCATCTGCCTTCTAACAATTACACAGTGGGCCCTTCTCCTCAACCTTCTCTAAGCCCTCAGGTCCCCCTTGTTATATAGCGATTTAGCCTATTGTGTGCAAAAATATCGTTCAGAGACAAACCAACCCAGCAACCTCTAAATCCGCCACTGGGGCTCATCCTTGGAACGCTGTTGGCAACAACATCCGTAACGGAGGTGATGGAACTCAGCTTGAAATCACGATTAACGATATCCCAAATGTATAAAGAATGGTAAAGGTTTCAAAAAACGCCCACTGATCGTGGCAAATGCTGGAAGAAAAAAAGACTAAGACAAGGACAGGCTCTTGTTGGCACGAACTGTACAGCAAAACATCTGCTACATGTCATCAGCTGATAGTGACGACCGCTAGCAGTAGTTCAAAGCGCATTTCAACTGTGCATAGAACTGTATACTTTTAAATGTGAAAAATATACCATGATATATACGACTAAGCATTAGGTAGATGTTCAAAATAATTTGTCCAGGCAGTGTACATTTGAAACATCCGTCTTCCTCATAGCACAGTTTGTCGGAATTTGAATAATCCCCCGTTAAAAAGGATCCATACAATTTTATTGACTACTGTCAACATCATTTAGATTTCTCACAAAATACAATACATGGGGTGACCGCGTATCGATCGTCAGTTGTCTCGTGCCTCTGTGTCTTCAATTACTAAGGCCGTTGGTGACGTACATAGTGCTCAGCTTTGCCTAGCGTTCATTTACAACGAGTAAGACCTCTGTCTCTGAGACAAAGTGTCAGTTCTTCTGAAGCAATCTGTGGAAGTGTTCTACACTCCACCGGATCTAGTCAATGGGGAGTGAGAACTAGGGGGTAACCGGTAGGTCAGACCCCCCAAATATAGGCTGTGAATTGCGTTGTGTCTTCGATCCATTAGTATCACACATTAATACACTTCAAGAAAATTACTTAAACAAATAACACATTTATTAACCTTACTTCATTAAACGAAACTTCTAGGCACAGGTACACATTGGCACACCTTAGCACAGGTACACATTGGGTTGGGTTGTTTTACCTCTGAGCGGCACTTTTTTGCACACCATGGGCTAAATGGCCCCGTCACATTGACCCCAAAGGCTCAGAGAAGGTGGGGGGAGGGGACCCACTGGAACAGCTGTTGGGAGACAGATGATAGCCTCCCGTCAAGGCCATCCAGCGTGTTCTTTAACGTGCACAGGGTATGTCTCTCCCGCACACGGGGCCATGGCTTAACGTCCCATCTGACGGACAGTAGTCTTTACAAGCCCATCGATATCTCCTACTGACCGTGGGCAGGGTGGGGAATTTTGCGGAGATAAATATCAACGCTGACCCAGCTGGGACTCGAACCTGGGAACTACAGATTACGATCCTGGTGCGCTACCGACTGAGCCACCCCCGCCCCAGGTACACATTGACTTGACACATTTTGTCAGGAGATTTCACATCAGCGAAGTCAGCGCTGTTTGATTTTTCGAAACTTTTCACTGCCCTAAGCCGAACAGTTCACTAACATAGTTTATGCACAATGTTCTTGCGGAGCCGGGAACATCAACAGCTCCAAGGGCTCTCTTGAAACACGTGGCAGCGACACTTTTAAGCTACAGAACTTCGGACACCAAGTTAAATAAAAGCTATCTGCTGATGTGAACGGCCAACCACTTGACATCTCGTCAGACCGCTATCGCTCCTTTCATACAATCGTGTGGCCGATCTCAAACAAGACAGCGGACTCGGACTTCTCCACCTTCCTGCAGCGACATTCCAGCCAAGAGTGACCTGTCCTCTCACCTTGGTCTCTGTCTTTCCTTTTCTAAAGGTCACTATCTACGGAATCGTGGCCCTCTGTCATTGGTGGGTGCTGTCGAGGTGCGAATCCTTACAGTCCACATGGGGCTTGTTTACCCGTTTGCGGGTCACGTAGCCACCATCATTCGGGATCCAAGATACCTAAGGGCAGAATTCCACTGTTGGCTGCGGCATCGTCTTCGTGGTCGAATGCCGAACAAAAATGGCGAAAACGATGGACACTGTTGATTTGTAAAAACGGTTTTAACGGGGTTCTGTCGCCATCGGTATGTCGAGTCCACACTTTTCCACAAAATGTGGACACGACAGAAGTTCTGTAATAAACGAAATAGTTAACATAAGTATCTAACGTCGAACATTGGAAAATGTCTGAAATAAGAAAACTAGGTAAGTTTGCTTTTTCTCTTTCGGTGTCTTTTTTTCCTTGAACACAATTCGCGACAATTCTCCTACAAATTGGAATTGGAGTTTGGCTCAGTCGGAAGAGAGTCAAGCGCGTAATCTGCAGTTCCCATATTCGAGTCTCAACTGTATCGGAGTTGAGATTTATCTCCGTTAACGTTTCACTCTGCTCTTATTGCAAAAAGTAATGAAATTACTGCTTCCATTTGTTCTTACTGAAATTATTGTTTCCATTGTAAACTTCTTGACCACCACATTCTGCAATCAAATTTTCAAATTACTGGCACAAATAAGGTGTTTTTAATATTTGTTTAAAAGTTTTACCACTTTTCCACCTTTTTCCACCGTTAGAGGACGCTATTAGTGAGAGATTAGGAAAACACCAAAAGTAATATTACATCAGTACCTGTCCAACCGCTGAATAATTTTGAAATTATCTCCAAAATCAAAATATTTTTACATTAGGTGTCGCTGAAACGAGTGTTGGATAAATGAGGTTCTTATATGTCTATTATTGAATTTGATTCATCAGATCTGAATACTTTTCATCTGTTTTTTATTGAAAAAATTTATTTTTGTAAAAATAAGCAAAAATATGAGATATAGCTGATATTCCCAAATTGTTTCGAGGGTGGTTGAGCGTGTCTGTAAGACCCATTCGTTACAATTATGTGTCCTTTCAAGTACCTACTGTTGGATCTAAGCGAAATTGCACCAATGCGTAGTAAAGGAGTGGGCTGAAAGGTATTTAGAAGGAACGGGTCCTATCTTTTTCAAAAAATTCAAAATCGTCTGGGTGTGAAAAGACCCAACGCCATAGACATATGGTTAATAATATGGCTCTAACAGTGCCGGATCTAGAAAAAGGGAGTGCTTCAGAATGCTAATAAGGGTAATAGAAACAAAAATTATTAAACTTATGCATATTTTCTGCATTTTTCAAGAAATTTTCTAAAGATTTAAAAAAAGGAGGGGAAAATATTACACTGCTGTGAAAATTCAGTCTCTTGGCCTCCCCCTTTTACATTTTTCCAGCTCGATTGTATTTCTTGTCCTCCCTCCCTCTGGAATTTTTCTAGATCCGGGCCTGGCTAATGAAGTGGCTATTGAATGAATGTATACCCCAGTGGTGACTCGTGAGTTTCTAAATAGGTTGGGTTGGGTTATTTTACCTCTGAGCGGCACATTTTTGCACACCATGGGCTAAATGACCAGGTCACATGGACCCCGAAGGCTCAGAGAAGGTTGGGGGAGGGGACCCACTGGAACAGCTGTTGGGAGACAGATGGTAGCCTCCCGTCAAGGCAATCCAGCGTGTTCTTTAACGTGCACAGGGTATGTCTCTCCCGCACACGGGGCCACGGCTTAACGTCCCATCCGTCGGACGGCGGCCTTTCCAAGCCCATCGGTCTCCCCTACTGACCGTGGGCAGGGCGGGGAATTTTGCGGAGATAAATCTCAACGCTGACCCAGCTGGGACTCGAACCTGGGAACTACAGATTACGAGCCTGGCGCGCTACCGACTAAGCCACCCCCGCCCCGAAAAATTGCTTAATGGTTGGTAGTTCAGCGGTAGTGTGCATGACATGTTATCAGAATGTCATATTCTAAATAGGTGGGGTCACCTAATATTGTACAAAGAGAAATCTACTAGGCAGGGGTGGTGATGGCTTAGACGGAAGTGCGCAACGTCGGCGATTTCCCCGTCTAACCCCAATTCTTCCTCGGTGAAAAAAGAAACATCGATTGTATTGGAAAAGAACATATATATGTACGTGTAATAAAATTTCCATATGTATATATATATTGTGGCTTATGTGAGACACGTACTCTAGGATTTAGTTTCAGGATGCGGTCCAGAATTTAGCCTCTGGGATGGGGAGTTTTCTCGCAATATTTCGAGCTGATAGTTAATGCGCTCAAGACAGTTTCGAGTGTATTACTTCACTAAATGCTTACTGAAATGAAATATAACTGGCAAGATATTTCAGAGATCAAATATTCATGTAAAATATTATTTTCATTATTTTCTCCAATTCCAAGTTCGAGGTTTTCGTATATATGTTACAGAAATGTTCAGGAGCGGGGGTGGCTCGGTGGGTAGCGCGCCAGACTCGTAATCTGCAGTTTCGGGGTTCCAGTCCTGGCTGGGTCAGCGTTGAGACTTATTTCTGCAAATCTCCCCGCACTGTCCACGGTCAGTAGGGGACACTGATGGGCTTGGAAAGCCCGTCGTCCGTCGAGTGGGACGTTAAGCCGTGGCTCCGTGTGCAGGAGAGTCGTACCCTGTGCACGTTAAGAACACACTGGATGGCTTTGATGGGAAGGATAACATCTGCCTCCCAACAGCTGTTCCCTCCCCCCCAGTCTTCAGAGTCCTCAACGTCAGACTATGCGACAAGTCGGTTGAGGTATTCCAAGTCGCATCGGATTCGCCACGAGTAGAGAGCGAGATGCAAAAAAGTGCGGACCCTGCTCTAAGCAGGACTAAACGCAAAAGAACAAGATTATCGAAATGTCGATGGGGTCGATCACTAATGACGAGCTGCCACTGGTATACACTAATAATCATTAAAAATATAAAAAAAAATTTGTAATAATTTTGAATTCATAAACATGGAAGGAAGTTATTATAATTTCATCTTAAAAATTTTCCATTAAGTGATTATTTGAAATGAAAATTACACTACTATAGGTTGGATTTATAATTTTAATTGTTTTTTTATTTTGATTGTCAGTAAAAATTCAGTCTCCGTAATTATTTTAATTAAAGTTACACTAAACTTCATAGAATTGTTATTAAAGTTACACTAAACTTCGTAGAACATTAATATTTTTTATTTAATTTATGTTCAAAATTTAGCAGTGGTCGAATGGTTAGCGCGCTTGGCTACTGATTTAAGGGACCTGGGTTCGAACCCAGGGTATGTTTGTGTTTCTTTTCTGCTGAGGTCCAGCCATCATCACAAACCTTCTGCTATGCATGTAAACTGACAGGCTCCTTTCAGACCTCTGGCAAACAGCTACTTGAGGTTATTTATTATTACTGTTCAGTTGTTTTAAACAAAATATTTGCACAGCCTTATTACAATTTATTAATACGTAGCGAAAAAAATACGTCTTTATGTTTGTTTCAGTGTCAAATGTAGCAAAAATATGATATTTATATATGCTAAATGAAATGTGTGCTCTCATGATTATAAAACTTCTCTTCCCTCTGGCTATCTTACCAATATTCTTCCTGTCATTTATAGATTGCCCATACTTAATCCATACTTATCGAATTCTTATCTGTCCAAAACATTCCGGGGTTTGGTAATATTTTGCAAGTCCATTTGCACTATTACTGCGATGAAAAATAGACCTTCACACAAAGACGGAACTTCTCTATGATTTCTTCACTACAGCTTCGGAATCAACCAATGAGGTCAGAGAATGACGTCAGACGCGGAAGCTGCATCAAAGTGTAAATGCGACGATCACAATTTTTTATTCTCTGCACTGGCAATTTTGGAGTGGTCTGCTTGTCTGCACACCCACTGGCGTTATAAGTTAAAGCCAAAGTCAGGTAACCTTCAGCTGTAGTGTTTCTCCTCCCAATGCAATACACGAGCAATAAGTAACTCATGTGACACTCTCGAAGGCAAAGTCGTTCTTAAACAGACGAAAATATCGTGATCAAATACCTCGGAAATAACGAGCCACCGTTGATCAGTCGTTTCAAGTTCACAAGGTAGGTAATTTCCTTCGTTTCTTATCCCCACACTCTGACAATTTGAAAGAGTTATTTTTACTGTGTTAATGGGAAACCTCGGGAGCAAAAATTAAGCAGGGGGCTTCAGGAAGATTGTTCTCTATAAGTAAGATGACCAAACGTTATCTTACTATTAAACGTAACATCTTTGAGATTATTTGTACTGTCTTATTTACATGTACAGCTTTTGTACTGTTCCCTTGACTTCCTCGTACTGCTTTCCTTGAGTTGTGCTTCCTTGTACTGTTTTCAACAAATAAATAAGGTTTTTTGCTATTTTTCTTTGGTGAAAAAAATGTTTCCAACACTAAATGGAGTCAAGCAAGTTCATATTTCGTCGTAGCTTTTTTCCACACAACTTTAAAAATTATTCGAGAATGGATGAAGCAAGTTTCGAAAATTCATTGCGTTTAGTAATTTAGTAGTGAGAAGACGAAAAAAAGGACACAAAAATGCGTTAAGCAATTCCCATCAAAAATCACAACAGCGTCTAATTGCCATTCCAAAGTTTCTTGCTAGTAGTGGATATATTGTTTACATTTTTCTGTGGAATTTGCTGATCAAATATTGGGATATATTGGTTTAGCCCGTCACCATAATAATATGCAATATTTTTATTATGATTTCAGTCTTTCAATCAGTCTTTAGCTATTAAATATAATCATCAAATATTTTTTTTTTACATATTCTCTATCTGTCACAAATGAATGGCTTTTTACGTTTATAATAATGTTAACAAGATCTTTCAGTTTCATTACTATTCCTGATATTTTTGTTTCAAACATCGTTAACATTTTAATTTTTTCATAAAATGATTATAATTAATAATGCATATAAACAAATGATTAACAACATTGCCTCGATATCGGGAAATGGAGCCCGAACTCAACTATAATCCTTTCAATTCATCTACAATCCTTTAAGATAATGACGAACTTTTTTACAAGTAAATGAACTATTACGACGTTTTCATGTTCTCAGAGAAAAGAATGCTGGCAAATATTTTTCGCAGAAATTCATAAACATAATAGAGAACCAGGTGAATGGATATTTCGGTGGCCTCCTTCCATTTCAAATTATTGTGAAAAGGCTTCCCTTGGAAAGAGATATATTTCTCTCCATCAATTAGCACAGAAAGAACTATTATAATATTATTTCTCGTAGAGTTCACGAAAAAGACAGAGAGTCTTTGTTTGTTTAATTCAAAAACTGTCTTATCTGTAAATTTTTTTCCTATTATTTTGATGCACATAAATGTAAATATTTACAAATGCACATAATATATATTATACTTATTAAAAACAAATTTTGAAAAATATGCTGCTCTCAAACTCTATAAACGCTTTTGAAGGAAAACGTTTGTTGTGATCTATTTATTATCTCTGAGGCTGGTGAAAACAATGGAGTAAACCATCCCATCACTATCCAAAGCGCTCTCCATCTCCACCAGAGTTTTGTTATTGAAGGAGTGAATGTTTTTTTCTCCCCTCTCAGCATCTCCACGGCACTCGCAATGCACTTCAAAGGAGCCCGTGGTGACACTGCAAATGAAATGAGACGTGTTCTCGGTTATGATAGTGCAAACCTTTCTGATATTCAAGTTCACCAAACTTTCCTTAATCTACTTACAACTAATCGTGAGAATCCTGTTGTTTACAGCCTTGCAATCGCTAACGCTTTTCTCACTCAGAAGAATTTTCCTTTTCTCTCTCAGTACAAGGAAGATCTGAAAAAGATTTATCGGGCAGAGGCGCGTGAAGTGGATTTTGTTGAAGAAGGTCAAAAAGTGATAGCTGAGATTAATCAATGGGTGAAAGAAAGTACAAAGAATATGATCCATAAGATTTTTGATTCCTTGAGTCCTTCCACTGTTATGGTGATTTTAAATGCAGTGTATTTCAAAGGCACTTGGGGGCGTCATTTTTTCCTAAATGGACAATCTGGAAACCCTTTTACAATAACGGTCTGGAAGCTAAAGTTAAAGAAGTACCAATGATGTACATCGAAGAAAATTTTAGTTTCTCAAACCAAAGTACTTTCAAGGCTTTGGAACTACCTTACGAGGGTCCAACTATTGCCATGCTCCTACTTCTGCCTCACGAAAGAAATGGTATGAGAAATCTTGAAGAACATCTGACCTTAGATCTCATCGATGAAGTCAAACAAAGTGTCTATCGCACAAAGGTTGAAGTTACGCTACCAAAATTTCACTTGTAATGTACCAAAGAAATGAATAAAATATTAAAACAACTTGGAAAGAAAAGTGCCTTTTATATGAAACTAACCTTAAAGGTCTTACTGATTCAAAAAGGCTAACAGTGTCCCAAATCTACCACAAAGGAGTTGTAGATGTAAACAAGGAAGGGACGGAAGCAGTTACTGTAACCGCCAACTATGTGAAACAATATGCCTTATTCAACACTCCAATGTTTAAAGCTGATCACTCTTTCTTTTTCTTTATTCTTGATAAACGCTCTGATTTAATTATTTTCATGGGCAAAGTAGAAGAACTGTAAATCTTCTAACCCTGTTGTGTAGTGTTGTTAATAGTGATTTTTGTAATCTTCCAAAATCTTATTTCTTTCAGTGAGAAACAGAAGTCCTTAATTACTCCTAAGACAATGGTTGATAGATAGTCACTGGAAGGAGAGCTATCTTGTTTTAGCCCGTCACCATAATAATATGCAATATTTTTATTATGATTTCAGTCTTTCAATCAGTCTTTAGTTATTAAATATAATCATCAAATGTTTTTTTTTTTACATATTCTCTGTCTGTCAGAAATGAATGGCTTTTTGCGTTTATAATAATGATAACAAGATCTTTCAGTTTCACTACTATTCCTGATATTTTTGTTTCAAATATCATCAACATTTTAATTTTGTCATAAAATGATTTTAATTAATAATGTATATAAAACAAATGATTAACAACATTGCCTCGATATCGAAAAATGGAGCCCGACTCATCTATAATCCTTAAAATTCATCTACAAACCTTTAATGATAATGATGAACTTTTTACAATGTATGTATGCACCAATCCCATGTGATGATGCATACAACCTACTAGGTCTAGCACCTAATGTTCAACCCCGCCTTCTCGTGGTGCAGACCGTTAGTACCATTCAAAAGAGATACTCTGTTGTGGGTAGGGTTGGGTTGTTTTACCTCTGAGCGGCACTTTTTTGCACACCATGGGCTAAATGGGCAGGTCACATGGACCCCGAAAGCTCAGAGAAGGTTGGGGGAGGGGACCCACTGGAACAGCTGTTGGGAGACAGATGGTAGCCTCCGTCAAGGCCATCCAGCGTGTTCTTTAACGTACACAGGGTATGGCTGTCCCGCATAAGGAGCTACGGCTTAACGTCCCATCCGACGGACGGCGGCCTTTCCAAGCCCATCGGTGTCCCCTACTGACCGTGGGCAGGGCGGGGAATTTTGTGGAGATAAATCTCAACGCTGACCCAGCTGGGACTCGAACCTGGCAACTACAGATTACGAGCCTGGCGCGCTACCGACTGAGCCACCCCCGCCCCACTCTGTTGTGGAGCGCTGCCAGATTAGTATGGCCTACTGATCTGGACAACTATGGCGACTTTTCTTTATTTCCTACCCTGCTGTGGGGTGGTCAACCACACACGGTCACCATATAAACCAACTGGACTGGACTGAATTAAGGCTCTGAGCTTGATTATGGATCCTGATTTTGCTGTACTGGTGGGGGAAAATCTTTTCTGTGGAGGGAAATCTTCCGCTGTGTTTTCTGTTTGTTTGTGGGTTGACTGCCCAAAGTGAACAGATTCACAGGATATGTTTATCAGCTGGTGTATAATCCTGAGCAAAGGTCATCGTAGGCACCTGAACTCTAGCTTGACGGGCATCGTCAAATTCTACATTGGAGGAAGTCATCCAATGTAAATGACTTCAGCCTTTAGTGGTGGGGTAACGGATCTTTGTCCCATGCCTGCGATTGGGGGGCTGTTTGATATTGTCGGCATTCCCTCTCTCAATAAACATAGTTTCTTTAAACATCCCACTAACCATTTTCTCTCCACAGGTAGTTGGAATGTGATGACTCTGCACAGAGCTTGTTCTCTTGATGTCCTCACACAAGAATTCCACCATTATAATTTAGATATTCTCGGCTTGCAAGAGACCAGATGGACAGATAAAGATCAGATTCTTAAAAATAATCTTAAATTTCTCTTTTCAGGGAGGGAAGACAATAAACATCACCAAGGCGTGGGTCTGCTTCTCAGCAGACACTCTAGTGATGCTCTTCTACGACATGAGTGGATTAATAAAAGATTTCTTTCAGCAAAATTTCAGACAACGCTAAAGACTTGAATATTATCTGCTGTTATGCCCCCACCGAAGATGCCGATGAGGATGAGAAGGATAGGTTTTATGGACAACTTCAGGATATTTTGAATTCTATCAAGAGAGGAGATATTACCTTTGTTCTAGGTAACTTCAATGCCAAAGTTAGTACTGACTGTGACCTTTGGGGAGGAGTGATAGGTCCTTTTGGTATTGGTAGTTGCAATGGCAATGGGCAACGTATCCTACAGGTAAGTAAATTCAATTGTTCCAGAATAACTAACACTTATTACAAACACCGCGACATACATAAGTATACATGGGTTACACCTGATGGGCTGCATAAGAATATGATTGATTACATATTAATTAACAGCAAATGGGCTAGTTCTGTTAGAAATACCAGGTCATACAGGGGAGCTGAAATCGGATCTGACCATTATCTTGTTAAAAGTATTTTGCAACTTAAACTTAAAAAGTGTTGTGCTGAAGATAAAAAATTTACCTTTAATACTGAAGCTCTGAAAGACCCAGTTATAGCTAAAGCTTACCATGATAGGTTACTTAGTCATTATGACAGTCATGGTTTGCTTACCACTGAAGTTGAGGAAGAATGGGACCATTTTAAACAGGCTTTTTCGGAAACTAACAGTACTCTTTTAGAAAAAAAGGAGAAGAGGAGACAGAATTATTTGAGTGATAAGGCACTTGAAATTATTTCAGAAAGAAAGAACTGTAGAAATGTTCTTAATCAATATCGTACTAATCCTAATAGAAAGCGTTACTAAGAGTTTAATAAACGTGTAAAGGATCAGTTAGCTGCTGATTTTTGGCTTGATGGCTTGGCTGACAAAGCCAAGGAAGCAATTGATTTTACTTAACACAACAGCAAAATTAAACAATTGAATTTACTTAACGCAACAGCAGAGAGCTCTACCAGATAGTGTTTTGTGTGGTAGAAAACGGAGAGGTATACAAGGATTGAAGGATAAACGAGGTAAGCTTATAGAAGGTGAGAAATCTGCCGTGGCTACGTGGGCTGACGATTTCAGTGATTTTCTAAACAATGTGGTTAGTTCTACTCCCATTAATTGCAATGATGACAGATGCATTGGTGGCTTTAATGCTGGCTCTATAACACAATCTGAAGTTATTTTGGCTATTTCTAAACTTACACGTCATAAATCCCCAGGGGTAGATGAAATTACTACGGAAATACTTAGAGCTGGGAATGTTTCGGTTACCACTTGGATGACTGATATTTTAAATAACTTTTATGATAAAGGCATGGTCCCTAAGGATTTTACCAGAGCTATTATTATCCCTATTTTCAAAAAAGATGATCGCAGTTCTTGTTATAACTATAAGGGTATCAGCATACTCTCTGTTCCAGGGAAAGTTCTTTGCATGATTGTGCTTAATAGAATTAAGAATCTGGTTTGACAGGCAATTGCGTGATCAGCAATGTGGATTTAGATGTGGTAGGTAGATCAGATATTTTCAATTTGGCAGATTCTTGAGAAATGTTTAGAGTTTCACAAACCTTTGGTTGCTAACTTTGTTGATTTCAAAAAGGCTTTCAACTCTGTAGATCGTCATAATTTGTGGTTGATTGTGAAATCATATGGTATACCAAACAAGTTAGTTAACATAATGAAAGCTCTCTATAATAACACTGAGTCGTGTGTGAGAGTTGGTAACGCTTGTAGCAATTGGTTTAGCATTACTTCTGGTGTTCGACAAGGGTGTATTTTGTCTCCTTTTCTCTTTAGTTTGGTGATTGATTATGTTATTCGAAATTCATTTCAAGGGAAAGTTTTTGGCCTTAAATGGACTGGAGATACGAAAATTTCTGATTTAGATTATGCTGATGGTTTAGCCCTTTTGGCAAATGATGTTGATGAGATGAACTCTTTCATTCGGGATGTTGATGAAACTGGTAGTAGAGTAGGTTTGGTTATAAACAGAGAGAAAACTAAAGTGATGAAAATTGGTCAGGCAGGCTGTGATTCAATTAATCTGAATGGATGCAGTGTTGAACAGGTGTCACAGTTTAATTATATTGCGAGCTATGTAACAGATACTGGTGATGAGCGGCATGAGATTAACAGACGAATAGGGATTGCTGGTGGGACTTTTAAGAATCTATGTAGAATGTGGAGAAATAGGCGTATACACCTAAACACTAAAATCAGACTGTATAATAGTTTGGTTCTTTCTAGTTACCTAACTATCAACTGTAAACAAGATAACAGGAAACTAGATGCTTTTGATTCTAGATGCTTACGCAGTATCTTGGGCATTAGGTGGTTCAGCTTTGTAACTAATGATGAGGTTAGGCGAAGGAATTTGCAACCTCCGTTAAGCAGCATATTGTGCAGAGAGAGACTCCGTTGGTTTGGCCATGTTGCCCGTATGGATAATAATAGATTGGCGAATAAGGTTATGAAGAGTGTGCCTAAAGGCCTCAGAAAGAGGGGGAGACTTAAGATGCGGTGGGCAGATAATGTGAAACAGGACCTAGTCAGAATTGCTGTGCAGTGGCCGAATGCAGCAGATGTAGCTCAGAACAGACATGCTTGGAGAAATAAATTGCGCTGTCTGGTTGGACCTCGGTAGCTCATGGATGCTTGATGATGATGACGACGACGACGACGACGATGATGATGATGATGATGATGCATTTTAAAGAATCAAATAAACTGTGCAATTCTCTGGTTATTAATGAAGCCTCAATGAGGTAATAGTTTCATATGTGATCCAAAGTTCAAATGCCTCTGAAAATGTCCGCTGTAAACGCTTTTTGTACCTTTCCATCGTTCTTCATGAACGAGATATTTTTTTCCGCTCTCAAGATAAATTTTGCCCCACACACCTTGTAAGAATTGGAGGCGTGAGTGCGCTGTACGGGAGTGGGCCTGGATCCTTTAAATCAATTTTTAGAGATTTTCCGAGTCCTAGAGGTAACAAAATGATTCTCGACAAATCACGTAGTTCATATATTTAAAAATGCAATTCTTACCAATTTTCTAATTTTACATACATATGATTTGTGAGATTGCTTCTTAAAAAAATGTTTATTGTATCAGGTTAAAAGTATTTTGTATTTTATGGATATTTTATGCACACTCTAAGCAATACCTTTGTGCACCCAATGGGTTTGATGGCTATGTCACAAAGACCCCAGGTCTGAGAGATGGTTGTCAAAAGGGACCCACAGTTGTTGCACAGTTGTTGGGAAACAAAATTCTCATGGAAGACAGGGAGAGAACATATTTTATTAAAACATTCTGTTAAATAGGAATGATTTCTCAATTATATATTTATAGAAGTAATTTGTTTTTGTATTGTAATGAAAGAAAATTTTGAAAAGTTTTCCACTTTCATAATCTTTTAATGCTTTTTGCAGGAAAACTTTTGTGTGGCCTATTACCTCTTCAGCTGATAAAAAATATGGAGGAAACCATCCCATCAATAGCCACAGCGAACAACCACTTCGCTCTCCATCTCCACAAGAGTTTCGCCAGTGAAAAGGGAAACATTTTCTTCTCCCCATTCAGCATCTCCACAGCCCTCGCGATGCTTTTCAAAGGAGCCCGTGGTGACACTGCGAAAGAAATGAGACATGTCCTCGGTTATGATAGTGCAAATATTTCTGATGATCAAGTTCACCAAAGTTTCGATGATCTTCTTACAATTATGAGTGACAATCCTGATGTTTACAGCCTTGCAATTGCTAACGCTCTTCTCACTCAGAAGAATTTTCCTTTTCTCTATCAGTACAAGGAAGATCTGAAAAAGATTTATCGCGCAGAGGCGCGTGAAGTGGATTTTGTTGAAGAAGGTCCAAAAGTGGTAGCTGAGATTAATCAATGGGTGAAAGAAAGTACAAAGAACATGATCCATAAGATTTTTGATTCGTTGAGTCCTTCCACTGTTATGGTGATTTTAAATGCAGTGTATTTCAAAGGCACTTGGGAGCGTCCATTTTTTACTAAATGGACAGTCTCGAAACCCTTTTACAATAACGGTCTGGAAGCTAAAGTTAAAGAAGTGCCAATGATGAACATCGAAGAAAATTTTGGTTTCTCAAACCAAATTTCTTTCAAGGCTTTGGAACTACCTTACGAGGGTCGTACTATTGCTATGCTCCTGCTTCTGCCTCACGAAAGAAATGGTTTGAGAAATCTTGAAGAAAATCTTACCTTAGATCTCATCAATGAAGTCAAACGAAGTTTCCACCGCAGAGAGGTGGAAGTTACGCTACCAAAATTTCACTTGGAGTACACCAAAGAAATGAATGAAGTACTAAAACAACTGGGAATGAAAAGCGTCTTTTCACATGAAGCTAACCTCAAAGGTCTTACTGATTCAGAAAGGCTATCAGTATCCCAAGTCCTCCACAAAGCAGTTGTAGATGTAAAGGAGGAAGGTACTGAAGCAGCTGCTGCAACCGCCATCAGATTACAACAACAATCCGGTTTAGCCCCTCCGTCATTTAAAGCTGATCATCCTTTCGTGTTTTTTATCGTTGATAAACGCTCTGATATAATTCTTTTCATGGGCAAAGTAGAGGAACTGTAAATCTTCTAATCCTGATTGTGTAATCTTGTTAATAATGATTTTTGTGATCTTCCGTGAGAAACAGATGTCCTTAACTGCACATAAAACATTTTTAAAAAATCAAATCTTAAACTTGCCTTCTTCAAAATTTTCGCGTTTCTACCCAATATTCCAGCCAAACTTCGAAACAATTGTTCTCAGTTTTTGTCATTCTGTATTTCGTATACTTTTTTCTCCTATAGAAGTTTTCCAAAACCATTGGGAAATAGAGATGAATATTTCTTAGTGGAAATTCTTTGGTAATTTTGAAAAACTTTATAATGCGACTGAATTCAAAATCTACAATTTTCACTCAAAATAAACCGCAATAACCTAGAAGCTGATAATAACCAATAAACAAACAAACTTTTATAAAAATTAACAAGAACTACTTTTGAATTGGAATTTGTAATTTACTAATAGATGGCGTAGAATGTGGAAGTTTAGAATACTATCAGTTCCAGCCATATCTACTAGCATCATGAACATATCTGGCAGTGAACCTTGACTCTAACTGCTAGTGAATCATGAAACGATCAGAATATATTTGCTAATGAACCTTGACATATTTTGAATCAATGCATCAGATCACGTAAACTGTTAAAAATGTCTTTATTCAATAGTAAATTCGTAAGAAGAGATATTGCAAGAAAATAAAGAAAACAACGCAAAAAATGTACAAAGAAATCTGTGGTAATTTCGGTCTATCGGAATATAAAATGGTGTTAACTGAAAGTGTGAAATGTTACTTATAAATCGCTTTTCACATTACAGGATTCGGTTACGAATTTATTTCAGTTAACTTTTGTAAAAGGTGTAAGAAAATTTTTAAAATTATTCCATTACGATAATCTTTATACATCTTCGCAGGAACTTTGTTGTGATCAAGAAGGTCTTGCTCCATTCCAGATAAAATGAAGAAAGCCATCCGATCTTTGTCCAATGCTAACAACCATTTCGCTCTGACTCTCCACAAGATTTGGCCAGTGAAGGGGGAAATATTTGCTTCTCCCCATTCAGCATCTCCACGGCACTTGCAATGCTGTTGAATGGTGCCCGTGATGACACTGCAAAGGAAATAAGATATGTTCTCGGTTATGATAAAATCCAGAAAAATTTCGGTAATCTTCTTACAACTATGCGTGACAACCCTGATGTTTACGATCTTGCCATTGCCAAAGCTCTTCTCACTCAGAAAGATTTTCCTTTTCTCTCTCAGTAAAAGAAAGATCTGGAGAAGATTTATCAGGGAGTGGCTCGTGAAGTAGATTTTATTAACGAATGTGACAAAGTAGTAATGGAAATTAACGAATGTGTGAAAGGAAATGCGAAAAACGGGATTTTGAAGATCTTTGAATTTTTGGATTCTTCCAGCGTTATGGTACTTTTGAATGCGGTGTACTTCAAAGGCACGTGGGAAAATCCATTTGATCCTGAGTGCACTACCCCTATACCATTTTACAATAATGGTCTGGAAGCTAAAGTAAAAGAAGTACCTATGATGTACACAGAAAAATACTTCAAAATCTTTGAGAATGATACCTTCATGGCCCTGGAACACCCTAATAAGGGTGAAAATATTACCATGCTTCTGATACTACCTAATGAAAAAACGGGTTTAAAAAAGATTGAAAATAATTTGACATTAGATGTTATCAACGACGTCAAAGGTAGACTTGAGTGTCAATATGTCCAAGTTACTATACCAAAATTTCATTTGGAGTTCACAAAGGACTGAATTAATTTTTGCAAAAACTCGGAATTAGAAGCGTTTTTTTTTTCGGATAAAGCTAATCTGAAAGGGCTGAGTAAATCAGAAAAGCTACTAGTGTCTCTAGTCCTTCACAAAGCAGTGGTAGACGTCAATGAGGAAGGCACTGAAGCAGCTCCTGTAACTGACATCGCAGTATCTTGTTGTCCCTCGATAAACAAGAACCTCACCTTTACAGCCGATCACCCTTTCGTTTTCTGTATTATTGATAAACGCTGTGACTTAATCCTCTTCATGGGCCGGGTAGAAGAACTTTAAGAACTTAAATCTTTGAGAATTTGATATTGCCATCATGTTATAATTACTTTTTTTTTAGGTTTATAAAGATAAATTTAGACATTATGAAATAATTATACATTTTTGTAAACGGAATTAAATTCTGAATGGAACTATTATGAACTAAAGCATTATTATCTAAATCTGCGGAAATTTTTGAGTAAAATCAGAGTAAAATTTAGAGACGATTCATTATTGATAAAGAGAGATTTCATGAAGAAATATCGTAAAGATGAATATAGCTTATTAATTTAAATTACCGAAAGCTGATTAAAAGTTTGAAATCATCACAAATTAAACTATTTAATCCACTTTTCTTATTTATTTTTTTCATAAGATATAAAAATAAAATTTTTATAAATAATATCGCACTTTTCAAAAGGTAATTATTAATGGAAAGAATAATGAATCATAGTTCTTATTTTCACTCATAGATTAGGCCGGTATACTTGTAGGAATTTGACAATATTGGCTTAATAAATGTTTGTGTCAATTTGTCTGGTATTTTCTCTATTAGAAACTACGATTCTGGCTGCAGCAAGAATTCTGATATCGAGTCTGAATTAGAAAATGTACATGTGTAAACGCCAAAAACCTAAATTATCCCACCTACATAATTCGTTTTCTAAATATCTAAGCCGATCAAAGGGAATTGTAATATAGCTGGCTGGGTTGAGTTGTTTTACCTCTGAACAGCACTTTTTTTGCACACCATGACTAAATGCCCAGGTCACGAGGACTCCGAAGGCTCAGAGAAGGTTGGGGGAAGGGACCCACTGGAACAGCTGTGGGGAGACAGATGGTAGCCTCCCGTTAAGGCCATCGAGCTTGTTCTTTAACGTGCACAGGATATGGCTCTCCCGCACATGGGGCCACGGCTTAACGTCCCATCCAACGGACGGCGGTCTTTCCAAGCCCATCGGTATCCCCTACTGCCTAATTTTGCGGAAATAAATCTCAACGCTGTCCCAGCTGAGACTCGAACCTAGGAACTACAGATTACGAGTCTGAATTAGAAGATGTACGTTTGTTTCTTTAGAAATAAAAAATGAGGCACTGTTTTGCAACTGATTTGAATGGTTTATATTGTTCAAGGGACAATTAACGGTTAATGATGCCATTCAAGTAGCAGTTTTCTAGTAATAATCAGAACTGTGAAATGGTTCGATTATTTTTTCTCAGAGCGGCATTTTTTTGCACACAATCGGCTAAATGACCAGATCACAAAGACGCCGAGGACTCAGAAAGGTTGGGGGGGGGGGGGAAATAGTGCTCTTCAAAGGTAAAAAGAACTTACTTTCAATATAGTGGTTTGCAAGAAGCATTTGCTCTGCCTTTACTACAGCTGCAGAAATGTAATACAAATGGTTGTGATCGTAAAGCTACCCAAATCTTTGCTTCAATCAAAACATTTACGAACGACATCAAGAAATAAACACTTGATATTTCATTCAAATGGACAGACATCCTAGGCATGTCAATGATACGGAGAGTTAAAACAGATATACTGAAAATGGGCTGCAAACAAACCGAGAGTGTTATTACTGGAGAGCACAAAGTTAAATATCCGCACCAGAAAAGTGATTTCGCACTGATTTAATCTCCTTAGTGCAGTGGCAGTCGGAAAACAGTAGAATATTCTGTTGCAAAATAGATTCCATAATATAAAATATATATAAAAAAAAAATACCCCCTCAAGCAGCTGCTTGACATAGAGGTCTGACAGGAGCCTGTCAGTTTATATGCCACAGTAGAAGATCTGAGAGGATGGCAGGACCTCAGCAGAAAAACGACACATGCATCCATGCTTTACCCGGGGCTCGAACCCAGGTCCTTTAAGTAAGTAGCCAAGCGCGCTAATATAAACGGAACCATAATTGAGCGAAACAAAAAATAATCCATGGATGTAAGATTTATAAAAAATAAATAAATACCCCCTCAAGCAGCTGCTTGCCACAGAGGTCTGACAGGAGCCTGTCAGTTTATATGCCACAGTAGGAGATTTGAGAGGATGGCAAGACCTCAGCAGAAAAACGACACACACATCCATGTCTAATCCGGGGCTCGAACCCAGGTCCCTTAGATCAGTAGCCAAGCGTACTAACCACTCAGCCACGGGACGGCATCTTTTTTTATTATAATATAATTAAGTGTTAATCATACCAGAAAATATCGGATTCCGAAAAGTATGCGAAATATAGAGCATTAGAAAATTTGTATTGTAGTTTTAAATACCGTACGACAGTTGGTTGCTTTATTTCTGTGTGAAACGTTTTTTGCTCACTGTGGATTAAGTTGCTGGGTGATAACGACTTCAAATCTCAGAGAATGTTAAGGAAGGGATCCAGTGGGCAGCACTTGGGAGACAGATGATCCTATCAAGGCCTGTCGTGTAATATGCATAGGCTACAAAAACATTTGGGTTTAGGTAGATATAGAGCAATGGTAAAGGTTTGAACCTGGGAACTGCAGATTGGAAAACTGCAGATGATGCAAAAATGAAGCTAGCTTTTCAATTTTTTTCAAAACGTAAACGTCTTGAATCTTGAATTTTTTTCAAGCCTGGAACAATATCGAATTAGCCAATCACTCCCCATTGGACCAAGGTAAATGGCGCGAAATATCGGGATAGCTCAAAATTTAAAGAAAGTTATGTATCAATAAAGTATGGTTTTGGTTTTCCTATGATGAGCTTTTTTAAAAGTAGTTTAACTCTTGAACCTTAAAAGTAGGATGTGAGCAAAAGTTTAAATCCCATTCTTTTCTTTCACTGATTGTACATTTTTTCAGCTGATCACTTTCTATCAGTTGGTTCTTAATGTTGAAGCAGTGTTGCAGGGAACATAAAATCAATAGAGCTATTGCTTAATAAAAAAAAATTGAAAACTAGTTTCATTTTTTAGCAAGCAATAGTTCGATTATTTTTATGCTGTTAGTAATAACTTATCAACCAGCACTGTTTGCACAACCAATATTTTCTACAAAAACGTGAAATTGCATCTCTTTTAGGAGCTGTGTATTGGGGATAATACGCTGAAGCCTATATTTGGTTCAGCGAATTATCCCCAATTGTGTAGTTTTAAAAAAAATTCCCTTCTACTCCAGCAAATCGTAATTTTTTTTTATGAAATTCTGAAAATTAATGCGAGTTATATACAAATATTAATAATGTTCTATACGAATTACGTTAAAATACACTGGAATTTTCAAATTAAACGCTATTCTCGCCTGTTTTGTGGAATGGACCGAAAGTAATTGGTTATGAGAATGGTCGAAATTTAAATGACTAGTTTATAATTTCCAAATTAAAAGTAGACAAACTTTACACCATTCTATAGAAAAGTAAACAAAGTTCATTTTAAAAAAGAAGTAAACAAGAAAATACTCCTAGCATGCACCGAGATGATGACCTCGCTTTGGTGGGAAAAGGTCACTTCCGCTAACCGAACACTTTTTCGTCTTCAATAACTACCGTAGGTGACGTACATAGTGCTCAGCTTTGCCTAGCGTTCATTTACAACGAGTAAGACTTCCGTCTCTGAGACAAAGTGTCAGTTCTTCTGAAGCAACGTGTGGAGCTTCTGAAATAAACGAAATACTTCACATAAGTATCTAACGTCGAAACATTGGAAAATGTCCGAAATCAGAAAACCAGGTAAGTTTTTTCCTTGAACACAATTCGCGACAGTTCTACAAATTGGAATTGGAGTTTGGCTCAGTCGGAAGAGAGTCAAGCGCGTAATCTGCAGTTTCCATATTCGAGTCTCAATGTATCGGAGTTGAGATTTATTTCCGTTAACGTTACACTCTGCTCTTATTGCAAAAAGTAATGAAATTGCTGCTTCCGTTTGCTCTTAGTGAAATTACTGCTTCCATTTGTTCTTACTGAAATTATTGCTTCCATTGTAAACTTCTTGACCACCACATTCTGCAATCAAATTTTAAAATTTCTGGCACAAATAAGTTGTTTTTAATATTTGTTTAAAAGTTTTACCACTTTTCCACCTTTTTCCACCGTTAGAGGACGCTATTAGTGAGAGATTAGGAAAACACGAAAAGTAATGTTACATCAATACCTGTCCAACCGCTGAATAATTTTGAAATTATCTCTAAAATCAAAACCTTTTTACATTAGGTGTCGGTGAAACGAGTGTTGGATAAATGAGGTTCTTATATGTCTATTATTGAATTTGATTCATCAGATCTGAATACTTTTCATCTGTTTTTTATCGAAAAAATTTATTTTTGTAAAAATAAGCAAAAATATGAGATATAGCTGATATTCCCAAATAGTTTCGAGGGTGGTCGAGCGTGTCTGTGAGACCCATTCGTTACAATTATGTGTCCTTTCAAGTACCTACTGTTGGATCTAAGCGAAATTGCACCAATGCGTAGTAAAGGAGTGAGCTGAAAGGCATTTAGAAGGAACGGGTCCTATCTTTTTCAAAAAATTTAAAATCGTCTGGGTGTGAAAAGACCCAACGCCATAGACATATGGTTAATAATATGGCTCTAACAGTGCCGGATCTAGAAAGAGGGAGTGCTTCAGAATGCTAATAAGGGTAATAGAAACAAAAATTATGAAACTTATGCATATTTTCTGCATTTTTCAAGAAATTTTCTAAAGATTTAAAAAAAGGAGGAGAAAATATTACACTGCTGTGAAAATTCAGTCTCTTGGCCTCTCACTTTTACATTTTTTCCAGCTCGATTGTGTTTCTTCTCCTACCCCCCTCTGGAATTTTTTCTAGATCCGGGCCTGGCTAATAAACTGGCTATTGAATGAATGTATACCCCAGTGGTGACTCGTGAGTTTCTAAATAGGTATGGCCACATAATATTGTACAAAGAGAAATCTACTAGGCAGGGGTGGTGGTGGCTTAGACGGAAGTGCGCAACGTCGGCGATTTCTCCGACTAACCTCAATTCTTCCTCGGTGAAAAAAGAAACATCGATTGGATTGGAAAAGAACACAAATATGTACGTGTGATAAAATTTCCATATGTATATATATTGTGGCTTATGTCAGACACGTACCCTGGAGTTAGTTTCAGGATGGGATCCAGAATTTAGCTTCTGGGCTGGGGGTGGAACTTAAAGCTTTCTCGCAATATATCGCGCTAATAATTAATGCGCTCAAGACAGTTTCGAGTGCATTACTTCACTAAATGCTTACTGAAATGAAATAAAACGGGCAAGATATTTTAGAGATCAAATATTCATGTAAAATATTATTTTCATTATTTACTCCAATTCGAAGTTTGAGGTTTTCGTATATATATTACAGAAATGTTGAGGAGCGGGGGTGGCTGGGTGGGTAGCGCGCCAGGCTCGTAATCTGCAGTTTTTCGGTTGGAGTCCCGGCTGGGCAAGCGTTGAGGCTTATTTCCGCAAAGCTCCCCGTCCTGCCCACGGTCACTAGGGGACAATGATGGGCTTGGAAAGCCCGTCATCCGTCGAATGGGACGTTAAGCCGTGGTTCCATGTGCAGGAGAGTCGTACCCTGTGCACGTTAAGAACACACTGGATGGCTTTGATGGGAAGGCTAACATCTGCCTCCCAACAGCTGTTCCCTCCCCCCAGTCTTCAGAGTCCTCAACGTCAGACTATGCGACAAGTCGGTTGAGGTATTCCAAGTCGCATCGGACTCGCCAGGAGTGGAGAGCGAGATGCAAAAAAGTGCGGACCCTGCTCTAAGCAGGACTAAACGCAAAAGAACAAGATTACCGAAATGTCGATGGGGTCGATCACTAATGACGAGCTGCCACTGGTATACACTAATAATCATTAAAAATATAAAAAAAATAATTTTGTAATAATTTTGAAATCATAAACTTGAAAGGAAGTTATTATAATTTCATCTTAAAAATTTTCCATTAAGTGATTATTTGAAATGAAAATTACACTACTATAGGTTGGATTTATTATTTTAATTGTTTTTTTTAATTTTGATTGTCAGTAAAAATTCAGTCTCCGTAATTATTTTAATTAAAGTTACACTAAACTTCGTAAAATTGATTATTTTAATTTGATTTGTTTTTAATGTCATTAATATTTTTTATTTAATTTATGTTCAAAATTTAGCAGTGGTCGAATGGTTAGCGCGCTTGGCTACTGATTTAAGGGACCTGGGTTCGAACCCAAGGTATGTTTGTGTTCCTTTCTGCTGAGGTCCAGCCATCATCACAAACCTTCTGCTATGCATGTAAACTGACAGGCTCCTGTCAGACCTCTGGCAAACAGCTATTTGAGGGATATTTATTATTACTGTTCAGTTGTTTTAAACAAAATATTTGTACAGCCTTATTACAATTTATTAATACGTAGCTAAAAAAATACGTCTTTATGTTTGTTTCAGTGTCAAATGTAGCAAAAATATGATATTTTTATATGCTAAATGAAATGTGTGCTCTCATGATTATAAAACTTCTCTTCCCTCTGGCGGGGCGGGGCGGGGGTGGCTCAGTCGGTAGCGCGCCAGGCTCGTAATCTGTAGTTCCCAGGTTCGAGTCCCAGCTGGGTCAGCGTTGAGATTTATCTCCGCGAAATTCCCCGCCCTGCCCACGGTCAGTAGGGGGCACCGATGGGCTTGGAAATGCCGCCGTCCGTCGGATGGCACGTTAAGCCGTGGCCCCGTGTGTGGGAGAGCCATACCCTGTGCACGATAAAGAACACGCTGGATGGCCTTGACGGGAGGCTACCATCTGTCTCCCAACAGCTGTTCAAGTGGGTCCCCTCACCCAACCTTCTCTGAGCCTTCGGGGTCCATGTGACCTGGCCATTTAGCCCATGGTGTGCAAAAAAGTGCCGCTCAGAGGTAAAACAACCCAACCCAACCCTTCCCTCTGGCTATCTTACCAATATTCTTCCTGTCATTCATAGATTTCCCATACTTAATCCATACTTATCGAATTCGTATTTGTCCAAAACTCTCGGTACATTGCTACTATTAGCAAGTCCATTTGCACTATTAATGCTATGAAAAATGATCTTCACACAAAGACGGAACTTCTCTATGATTTCGTCACTGCAACTTCGGAATCAACCAATGAGGTCAGAGAATAACGTCAGACGCCGAAGTTGCGTCAGAGTGACCATGCGAGGATCACAATTTTTTGCTGTGTGCACTGGCAATATGGCAGTGGTCTGCTTGTCTGCACGCCCATTGGCGATATCTGTTAAACTCAAAGTCAGCTGACCTTGAGCTGGAGTATTTCTCCTCCCAATGCAACACATTAGAGGGTAGCTCATGTGACACTCTCGAAGGCAAAGTCGTTCTTAAACAGACGAAAATATCGTGATCAAATACTTCGGAAATAACGAGCCAGCGTTGATCAGTCGTTTCAAGTTCACAAGGTAGGTAATTTCCTTCATTTCTTGTCCACACACTCTGACAATTTGAAGGAGTTATTTTTACTGTGTTATAGGGAAACCTCGGGAGCAAAAATTAAGTAGAGGGTTTCAGGAAGATTGTTCTTTATAAGTAAGATGACCAAACGTTATCTTACTATTAAACGTAACATCTTTGAGATTATTTGTACTGTCTTATTTACATGTACAGCTTTTGTACTGTTCCCTTGGCTTTCTTGTACTGCTTTCCTTGCGTTATACTTCCTCGTACTGCTTTCCTTAAGTTGTACTTCCTTGTACTGCTATTTTTCTTTGGTGAAAAAAATGTTTCCAACACTAAATGGAGTCAAGCAAGTTCATATTTCGTCGTAGCTTTTTTCCACACAACTTCAAAAATTATTCGAGAATGGATGAAGCAAATTTCGAAAATTCATTACGCTTAGAAATTTAGTAGTGAGAAGACGAAAAAAAGGACACAAAAATGCGTTAAGCAATTCCCATCAGAAAAGCATCTAATTGCCATTCTGAAGTTTCTTGCATATGATATTATATTGTTTACATTTTTCTGTGGGGTTTGCTGTCCAAATAATCGAATATCTTGTTTTAGCCCGTCACCATAATAATATGCAATATTTTTATTATGATTTCAGTCTGTCAATCAGTCTTTAGTTATTTAATATAATCATCAAATGTTTTTCTTTTACCTATTCTCCATCTGTAACAATTGAATGGCTCTTTGCGTTTATACTGATGTTAAACAAGATCTTTCAGTTTCACTATTATTTCTAATATTTTTTTTTCAAATATCATTAACACGTTAATTTTGTCATAAAATGATTATAATTAATAATCATATAAAACAAAATGATTAACAACATTGCCTCGATATCGAGAAATGGAGCCCGAACTCAACTATAATCCTTAGAATTCATCTACAATCCTTTAATGATAATGACGAACGTTTTTACAAGTAAATGAACTATTACGACGTTTTCATGTTCTCAGAGCAAAAAAATGGTGGCAAATATTTTTCGCAGAAATCCATAAACATATTAGAGAACCAGGCGAATGGATATTTCCCTGGCCTCCTTCCATTTTAAATTATTGTGAAAAGGCTTCCCTTGGTAAGAGATATATTTCTCTCCATCAATTAGCACAGAAAGAACTATTATAATATGATTTCTCGGAAAGTTCACAAAAAAGATAGAGAGTGTTTGTTCGTTTAAATGAAAAACTGTCTTAACTAAAAATGGTTTTCCAATTATTTTGATGCACATAATTTGATAATATTTACAAATGCACAAATATATATATTGTATTTATTAAAAACAAATTTAAAAAATATTCTGCTATACTTTTTTAAAATTTCTAAAATTTCTCTAATTTTAATTTTCTAAAAAAATATATATATCCTCTTTTTCTAATTTTCTAAAAATATTCTCTCATACTCTATATACGCTTTTGCAGGAAAATGTTTGTTGTGATCTATTATCTCTGCGGCTGATAAAAAAAATGGAGAAAACCATCCCATCACTATCCAAAGCGAACAACCACTTCGCTCTCATCTCCATAAGAGTTTTGCTAGTGAAGGAGGGAACGTTTTTTTTCTCCCCATTCAGCATCTCCACGGCACTTGCAATACTCTTCAAAGGTTTTCCTATTATTTTGATGCACATAATTTGTCAATATTTACAAATAAACATAATATATACTCTACTGTTTAAAAACAAATTTAAAAAATATGCTGTTCTCATACTCTATATACGCTTTTGAAGGCAAACATTTGTTGTGATCTATTATCTCTGCGCCTGATGAAAAAAATGGAGAAAACCATCCAACACTACCCAAAGTGCTCTCCATCTCCACAAGAGTTTTCTTAGTGAAGGAGGGAATGTTTTTTTTCATCCCCTTTTAGCTTCTCCACGGCACTCGCAATGCTCTTCAAAGGAGCCCGTGGTGAAACTGCAAATGAAATGAGACATGTTCTCGGTTATGATAGTGCAAACCTTTCTGACTATCAAGTTCACCAAGTTTCAATAATCTTCTTACAATTATGCGTGACAATCTTGATGTTTACAGCCTTGCAATCGCTAACGCTCTTCTCACTCAGAAGAATTTTCCTTTTCTCTCTCAGTACAAGGAAGATCTGATAAAGATTTATCGGGAAGAGGCACGTGAAGTGCATTTTGTTGTAGAGTGTCCAAAAGTGGTAGCTGAGATTAATCAATGGGTCAAAGAAAGTAGAAAGAACATGATGCATAAGCTTCTTGATTCGTTGAGTCCTTCCACTGTTATGGTGATTTTGAATGCAGGTATTTCAAAGGCACTTGGGAACGTCAAATTTTTCCTAAATGGACAATCTCGAAACCCTTTTACAATAACGGTCTGGAAGCTAAAGCTAAATAGTGATTTTTGTGATCTTGCAAAATCTTATTTCTTTCAGTGAGAAACAGAAGTCTTTAATTACTCGTAAGACAATGGTTGATAGGTAGTCACTGGAAGGAGAGCTATGCACCAATCCCCTGTGATAATGCATAGAACCGGCCAGGCCTAGCACCTAATGTCCGAACCGCCTTCTAGTGGTGCAGACCGTTAGTACCTTTCAAAAGAGATACTCTCTTGTGGAAGTGAACGGAATAGGAGGGCTGCCAGATTAGTGTGTCCTACTGATCTGGACAACTATGGCTACTTTTCTTTTCTTTCCTACCATGCTGAGGAGTGGTCAACCACACAGTTCTGGTCCTTACCATATAAATCCACTGGATTTGACTGAATTAAGGCTCTGAGCTTGATTATGGATCCTGATTTTGCTGCACTGGTGGGCTTCTGTGGAGGAAAAATCTTTTCTGTTTATTTGTGGGTTGACAGCCCCAAGTGAATAGATTTACAGGATATGTTTATCAGCTGGTGGATAATCCTGAGCAAAGGTCATCGTAGCCACCTGAACTCTAGCTTTACGGGCATCGTCAAATTTTACATTGGAGGAAGTCTTCCAGAGCAGATGACTTCAGCCTTTAGTGGTGGGGAAACGTGTCTTTGTCCCATGCCTGCGATTAGGGGCCTGTTTGATATTGTGGCATTCCCTCTCTCAATAAACATAATTTCTTTAAACATCCCATTATCCATTTTCTCTCCACAGGTAGTTGGAATGTGAGGACTCTGCACAGAGCTTTTTCTCTTGATATGCTCACACAAGAATTCCACCATTAGAGTTTAGATATTCTCGGCTTGCAAGAGACCAGATGGACAGATAAAGGGCAGATTCTTAAAAATAATCTTAAATTTCTCTTTTCAGGGAGAGAAGACAATAAACATCACTAAGGCGTGGGTCTGCTTCTCAGCAGACACTCTAGTGATGCTCTTCTACGATATGAGTGCATTAATAAAAGATTTCTTTCAGCAAAATTTCAGACAAGCGCTAAAGACTTGAATGTTATCTGCTGTTATGACCCACCGAAGATGCCGATGAGGATGAGAAGGATAGGTTTTATGGACAACTTCAGGATATTTTGAATTCTCTCAAGAAAGGAGATATTACCTTTGTTCTAGGTGACTTCAATGCCAAAGTTGGTACTGACTCTGACCTTTGGGGAGGAGTGATAGGCCCTTTTGGTATTGGTAGTTGCAATGGCAATGGGCAACGTCTCCTACAGGTAAGTAAATTCAATTGTTTCAGAATAACTAACACTTAACACCGCGACATACATAAGTACACATGGGTTTCACCTGATGGGCTGCATAAGAATATGATTGATTACATATTAATTAACAGCAAATGGGCTAGTTCTGTTAGAAATACCAGGTCATACAGGGGAGCTGAAATCGGATCTGACCATTATCTTGTTAAAAGTATTTTGCAACTTAAACTTAAAAAGTGTTGTGCTGAAGATAAAACATTTACCTTTAATACTGAAGCTCTGAAAGACTCAGTTATAGCTAAAGCTTACCATGATAGGTTACTTAGTCATTATAACAGTCATGGTTTGCTTACCACTGAAGTTGAGGAAGAATGGGGCCATTTTAAACAGGCTTTTTCGGAAACTAACAGTACTCTTTTAGAAAAAAAGGAGCAGAGGAGACAGAATTATTTGAGTGATAAGGCACTTGAGATTATTTCAGAAAGAAAGAACTGTAGAAATGTCCTTAATCAATATCGTACTAGTCCTAATAGAAAGTATTACTAAGAGCTTAATAAACGTGTAAAGGATCAGTTAGCTGCTGATTTTTGTCTTGATGACTTGGCTGACAAAGCCAAGGAAGCAATTGATTTTACCTAACACAACAGCAAAATTAAACAATTGAATTTACTTAACGCAACAGCAGAGAGCTCTACCAGATAGTGTTTTGTGTGGTAGAAAACGGAGAGGTATACAAGGATTGAAGGATAAACAAGGTAAGCTTATAGAAGGTGAGAAATCTGCCGTGGCTACGTGGGCTGACCATTTCAGTGATTTTCTAAACAATGTGGTTAGTTCTACTCCCATTAATTGTAATGATGAGAGATGCATTGGTTACTTTAATATTGGCTCTATAACACAATCTGAAGTTATTTTGGCTATTTCTAAATTTAAACTTCATAAATCCCCAGGGGTAGATGAAATTACTACGGAAATGCTTAGAGCTGGGAATGTTTCGGTTACCACTTGGATGACTGAAATTTTAAATATCTTTTATGATAAAGGCATGGCCCCTAAGGATTTTACCAGAGCTATTATTATCCCTATTTTCAAAAAAGGTGATCGCAGTTCTTGTTATAACTATAAGGGTATCAGCCTCCTCTCCGTTCCAGGTAAAGTTCTTTCCATGATTGTGCTTAATAGAATTAAGAATCTGGTTGACAGTCAATTGCGTGATGAGCAATGTGGATTCAGAAGTGGTAGGGGATGTGTGGATCAGACATTTTCACTTAGGCAGATTCTTGAGAAATGTTTAGAGTTTCAGAAACTTTGGTTGCTAACTGTGTTGATTTCAAAAAGGCTTTCAACTCTGCAGATCGTCATAATTTGTGGTTGATTGTAAGATCATATGGTATACCAGACAAGTTAGTTAACATAATGAAAGCTCTCTATAATAACACTGAGTCGTGTGTGAGAGTTGGCAACGCTTGTAGCAATTGGTTTAGCATTACTTCTGGTGTTCGACAAGGATGTATTTTGTTTCCTCTCTTCTTCAGTTTGGTTATTGATTATGTTATTTGAAATTCACTTCAAGGGAAAGATTTTGGCCTTAAATGGACTTTCCCTTTTTTTTTCCTTAAAGGGAAAGATTTGGCCTTCCCTTAAAAGGAATTGGCCTTCAAGGGGCCAATTATTCCCTTGAAGTTGGATTCACTTCAAGGGAAAGATTTTGGCCTTAAATGGCATCATTGCCTTTTGGCAAATGATGTTGATGAGATGAACTCTTTCATTCGGGCTGTTGATGAAACTGGTAGTAGAGTAGGTTTGGTTATAAACAGAGAGAAAACTAAAGTGATGAAATTTGGTCAGGCAGGCTGTGATTCAGTTAATCTGAATGGATGCAGTCTTGAACAGGTGTCACAGTTTAATTATATTGCGAGCTATGTAACAGACACTGGTGATGAGCGGCATGAGATTAACAGACGAATAGGGATTGCTGGCGGGACTTTTAAGAATCTATGGAGAATGTGGAGAAATAGGCGTATACACCTAAAGACTAAAATCAGACTGTATAATAGTTTGGTTCTTTCTAGTTACCTAACTATTATACAATCTATTATATAGTCTTTGGTTTTTCTAGTTATGGTAATGAAACTTGGACACTTTGTAAACAAGATAACAGGAAACTAGATGCTTTTGATTCTAGATGCTTACGCAGTATCTTGGGCATTAGGTGGTTCAGCTTTGTAACTAATGATGAGGTTAGGCGAAGGTATTTGCAACCTCCGTTAAGCAGCACATTGTGCAGAGAGAGACTCCGTTGGTTTGGACATTTTGCCCGTATGGATAATAATAGATTGGCGAATAGGGTTATGAAGAGTATGCCTAAAGGCCTCAGAAAGAGGGGGATACTTAAGATGCGGTGGGCAGATAATGTGAAACAGGACCTAGTCAGAATTGGTGTGCAGTGGCCGAATGCAGCAGATGTAGCTCATAACATACATGCTTGGAGAACTAAATTGCACGGTCTGGTTGGACCTCCGTTGCTCATGGCTGCTTGATGATGATGATGATGGTGATGGTGATGATGATGATGATGATGACGATGAGACATTTTAAAGAATCAAATAAACTCTGCAAATCTCTGGTTATTAATGAAGCCTCAGTGAGGTAATAGTTTCATATGTGATCCAACGTTCAAATGCCTCTGAAAATGTTCGCTGTAAACGCTTTTTGTACCTTTCCATCGTTCTTCATGAACGAGATATTTTTTTCCGCTCTCAAGATAAATTTTGCCCCACACACTTTGTAAGAATTGGAGGCGTGAGTGCGCTGTAGGGGAGTGGGCCTGGAATTTTTAAATCAATTTTTAGGGATTTTCCGAGTCCTCGAGGTAACAAAATGATTCTCGACAAATCACGTAGTTCATATATTTAAAAATGCACTTCTTACCAATTTTCTAATTTTACATACATATGATTTGTGAGATTGCTTCTTAAAAAAATGTTTATTGTATCAGGTTAAAAGTATTTTGTATTTTATGGATATTTTATGCACACTCTAAGCAATATCTTTTTGCACCCAATGGGTTTGATGGCTATGTCATAAAGACCCCAGGTCTGTGAGATGGTTGTCAAAAGGGACCCACAGTTGTTGCACAGTTGTTGGGAAACAAAATTCTCATGGAAGACAGGGAGAGAACATATTTTATTAAAAAATTCTGTTAAATAGGAATGATTTCACAATTATATAATTATAGAACTAATTTGTTTTTGTATTGTAATGAAAGAAAATTTTGAAAAGTTTTCCTTTCATAATCTTTTAATGCTTTTTGCAGGAAAAGGTTTGTGTGGCCTATTACCTCTTCAGCTGATAAAAAAAATGGAGAAAACCATCCCATCAATAGCCACAGCGAACAACCACTTCGCTCTCCATCTCCACAAGAGTTTCGCCAGTGAAAAGGGAAACATTTTCTTCTCCCCATTCAGCATCTCCACAGCCCTCGCGATGCTTTTCAAAGGAGCCCGTGGTGACACTGCGAAAGAAATGAGACATGTCCTCGGTTATGATTGTGCAAATATTTCTGATGATCAAGTTCACCAAAGTTTCGATGATCTTCTTACAATTATGCGTGACAATACTGATGTTTACAGCCTTGCAATCGCTAACGCTCTTCTCACTCAGAAGAATTTTCCTTTTCTCTCTCAGTACAAGGAAGATCTGAAAAAGATTTATCGGGCAGAGGCGCGTGAAGTGGATTTTGTTGAAGAAGGTCCAAAAGTGGTAGCTGAGATTAATCAATGGGTGAAAGAAAGTACAAAGAACATGATCCATAAGATTTTTGATTCCTTGAGTCCTTCCACTGTTATGGTGATTTTAAATGCAGTGTATTTCAAAGGCAGTTGGGAGCGCCCATTTTTTCCTAAATGGACAATCTCGAAACCCTTTTACAATAACGGTCTGGAAGCTAAAGTTAAAGAAGTGCCAATGATGTACATCGAAGAAAAATTTGGTTTCTCAAACCAAAGTTCTTTCAAGGCTTTGGAACTACCTTACGAGAGTCGAACTATTGTTATGCTCCTGCTTCTGCCTCACGAAAGAAACGGTATGAGAAATCTTGAAGAAAATCTGACCTTAGATCTCATCAATGAAGTCAAACAAAGTCTCTACCGCCTAAAGGTTGAAGTTACGCTACCAAAATTTCACTTGGAGTACACCAAAGAAATGAATGAAGTACTAAAAGAACTGGGAATGAAAAGCGTCTTTTCACATGAAGCTAACCTCAAAGGTCTTACTGATTCAGAAAGGTTATCAGTATCCCAAGTCCTCCACAAAGCAGTTGTAGATGTAAACGAGGAAGGGACTGAAGCAGCTGCTATAACCGTCATTAATGTGGAATCTGTTGCCTATTTCGCCACTCCGTCATTTAAAGCTGATCATCCTTTCGTGTTTTTTATCGTTGATAAACGCTCTGATATAATTCTTTTCATGGGCAAAGTAGAGGAACTGTAAATCTTCTAACCCTGATTGTGTAATCTTGTTAATAATGATTTTTGTGATCTTCCGTGAGAAACAGAAGTCCTTAACCGCACATAAAATATTTTTAAAAAATCAAATCTTAACTTGCCTTCATCAAAATTTTCGCGCTTCTAGCCAATATTCCAGCCAAACTTCGAAACAATTGTTTCCTATATTTGTCATTCTGTATTTCGTATACTTTTTTCTCCTATAGACGTTTTCCAAAACCATTGGGAAATAGAGATGAATATTTCTTAGTGGAAATTCTTTGGTAATTTTGAAAAACTTTATAATGCGATTGAATGAAAAATCTACAATTTTCACTCAAAATAAACCGCAATAACCTAGAAGCTAATAATAAACAATAAACAAACAAACTTTTATAAAAATTAACAAGAACTAGTTTTGAATTGGAATTTGTAATTTACTAATAGATGGCGTAGAATGTGGAAGTTTAGAATACTATAAATTCCAGCCATATCTACTAGCATCATGAACATATCTGCCAGTGAACCTTGACTCTAACTGCTAGTGAATCATGAAACGATCAGAATATATTTGCTAATGAACCTTGACATACTTTGAATCAATGCATCAGATCACGTAAACTGTTAAAAATGCCTTTATTCAATAGTAAATTCGTAAGAAGAGATATTGCAAGAAAATAAAAAAAAGCCTCAACGCAAAAAAATGTACAAAGAAATCTGTGGTAATTTTGGTCTATCGGAATATAAAATGGTGTTAACTGAAAGTGCGAAATGTTACTTATAAATCGCTTTTCACATTACAGGATTCGGTTACGAATTTATTTCACTTAACTTTTGTAAAAGGTGTAAGAAAATTTTTAAAATCATTCCATTATGATAATCTTTATACATCTTCGCAGGAACTTCATTGTGATCAAAAAGGTCTTGCTCTATTCCAGATAAAATGAAGAAAGCCACCCGATCTTTGTCCAATGCTAACAACCATTTCGCTCTGACTCTCCACAAGAGTTTGGCCAGTGAAGAGCGAAATATTTGCTTCTCCCCATTCGGCATCTCCCCGGCACTTGCAATGCTGTTGAATGGTGCCCGTGGTGACACTGCAAAGGAAATAAGATATGTTCTCGGTTATGATACTGCCAATCTCTCTGACGATAAAATCCACAAAAGTTTCGGTAATCTTCTTACAACTATGCGTGACAACCCTGATGTTTACGATCTTGCCATTGCCAACGCTCTTCTCACTCAGAAAGATTTCCCTTTTCTCTCTCAGTACAAGAAAGATCTGGAGAAGATTTATCGGGCAGCGGCTCGTGAAGTAGATTTTATTAACGAATGTGACAAAGTAGTAATTGAAATTAACGAATGGGTAAAATAAAATACGAAAAACGGGATTTTGGAGATCTTTGAATATTTGGATTCTTTCAGCGTTATGGTACTTTTGAATGCAGTGTACTTCAAAGGCACGTGGGAAAATCCATTTGATCCTGAGTGCACTACCCCTATACCATTTTACAATAATGGTCTGGAAGCTAAAGTAAAAGAAGTACCTATGATGTACACACAAAAATACTTCATAATCTTTGAGAATGATACCTTCAAGGCCCTGGAACTCCCTTATAAGGGTGAAAATATTACCATGCTTCTGATGCTACCTAATGAAAAAACGGGTTTAAAAAAGCTTGAAAATAATTTGACATTAGATATTATCAACGACATCAAAGGAAGACTTGACTGTCAAAATGTCCAAGTTACTATACCAAAATTTCACTTGGAGTTCACAAAAGAACTGAATGAATTTTTAAAAAATTTCGGATTTAGAAGCGTTTTTTCAGATAAGGCTAATCTGAAAGACCTGAGTAAATCAGAAGAGCTACTAGTGTCTCTGGTCCTTCACAAAGCAGTGGTAGACGTCATTGAGGAAGGCACTGAAGCAGCTGCTGTAACTGCCATCGCAGTATCTTGTTGTCCCTCGATAAACAAGAACCTCACCTTTACAGCCTTTCGTTTTCTGTATTATTGATAAACGCTGTGACTTAATCCTCTTCATGGGACGGGTAGAAGAACTTTAAGAACTTAAATACTTTGAGAATTTGATATTGCCATCATGTTATAATTACTTTTTTTTTAGGTTTATAAAAATAAATTTAGACATTATAAAATAATTATACATTTTTGTAAACGGAATTAAATTCTGAATGGAACTATTATGAACTAAAGCATTATTATCTAAATCTGCGGAAATTTTTGAGTAAAATCAGAGTAAAATTTAGAGACGATTCATTATCGATAAAGAGAGATTTTATGAAGAAATATCGTAAAGATGAATATAGCTTATTAATTTGAATTACCGAAAGCTGATTAAAAGTTTGAAATCATCACAAATTAAATTATTTAATCCGCTTTTCTTATTTATTTTTTTGCACAAGATATAAAAATAAAATTTTTATAAATGATATCGCACTTTTCAAAAGGTAATTATTAATGGAAAGAATAATGAATCATAGTTCTTATTTTCACACATAGATTAGGCTAGTATACTTGTAGGAATTTGACATTATTGGCTTAATAAAAGTTTGTGTCAATTTGTCTGGTATTTTCTCTATTAGAAACTACGATTCTGGCTGCAGCAAGAATTCTGATATCGAGTCTGAATTAGAAAAGGTACATGTGTAAACGCCAAAAACCTAAATTATCCCACCTACATAATTCCTTTTCTAAATATCTAAGCCGATCACAGGGAATTGTAATATAGCTGGCTGGGTTGAGTTGTTTTACCTCTGAACAGCACTTTTTTTGCACACCATGACTAAATGCCCAGGTCACGAGGACTCCGAAGGCTCAGAGAAGGTTGGGGGAAGGGACCCACTGGAACAGCTGTGGGGAGACAGATGGTAGCCTCCCGTTAAGGCCATCGAGCTTGTTCTTTAACGTGCACAGGATATGGCTCTCCCGCACATGGGGCCACGGCTTAGCGTCCCATCCGACGGACGGCGGTCTTTCCAAGCCCATCGGTATCCCCTACTGCCTAATTTTGCGGAAATAAATCTCAACGCTGTCTCAGCTGAGACTCGAACCTAGGAACTACAGATTACGAGTCTGAATTAGAAGATGTACGTTTGCTTCTTTAGAAATAAAAAATGAGGCACTGTTTTGCAACTGATTTGAATGGTTTATATTGTTCAAGGGACAATTAACGGTTAATGATGCCATTCAAGTAGCAATTTTGTAGTAATAATCAGAACTGAGAAATGGTTCGATTATTTTTCCTCAGAGCGGCATTTTTTTGCACACAATCGGCTAAATGACCAGATCACAAAGACGCCGAGGACTCAGAAAGGTTGGGAGGAGAGGAAAAGGAAGGACTCAGAAAGGTTGGGGGGGGGGGGAAATAGTGCTCTTCAAAGGTAAAAATAACTTACTTTCCATATAGTGGTTTGCAAGAAGCATTTATTCTGCCTTTACTAGGGGGCGGGGGTGGCTCAGTCGGTAGCGCGCCAGGCTCGTAATCTGTAGTTCCCAGGTTCGAGTCCCAGCTGGGTCAGCGTTGAGATTTATCTCCGCGAAAATTCCCGCCCTTCCCACGGTCAGTAGGGGACACCGATGGGCTTGGAAAGGCCGCCGTCCGTCGGATGGGACGTTAAGCCGTGGTCCCGTATGCGGGAGAGCCATACCCTGTGCACGTTAAAGAACACGCTGGATGGCCTTGACGAGAGGCTATGATCTGTCTCCCAACAGCTGTTCCAGTGGGTCCCCTCCCCCAACCTTCTCTGAGCCTTCGGGGTCCATGTGACCTGGCCATTTAGCCCATGGTGTGCAAAAAAGTGCCGCTCAGAGGTAAAACAATCCAACGTTAAAGAACATGCTGGATGGCCTTGACGGGAGGCTACCATCTGTCTCCCAACAGCTGTTCCAGTGCGTCCCCTCCCCCAACCTTCTCTGAGCCTTCGGGGTCCATGTGACCTGGCCATTTAGCCCATGGTGTGCAAAAAAGTGCCGCTCAGAGGTAAAACAGCCCAACCCAACCCTGCCTTTACTACAGATGCAGAAATGTAATACAAATGATTGTGATCGTAAAGCTACCCAAGTCTTTGCTTCAATCAAAACATTTACGAACGACATCAAGAAATAAACACTTGATATTTCATTCAAATGGACAGACATCCTAGGCATGTCAATGATACGGAGAGTTAAAACAGATATACTGAAAATGGGCTGCAAACAAACCGAGAGTGTTATTACTGGAGAGCACAAAGTTAAATATCCGCACCAGAAAAGTGATTTCGCACTGATTTAATGTCCATAGTGCAGTGGCAGTCGGACAACAGTAGAATATTCTGTTGCTAAATAGATTCCATAATATAAAATATATAAAAAAAATTAATACCCCCTCAAGCAGCTGCTTGCCACAGAGGTCTGACAGGAGCCTGTCACTTTATATGCCACAGTAGAAGATCTGAGAGGATGGCAGGACCTCAGCAGAAAAACGACACATGCATCCATGCCTTACCCGGGGCTCGAACCCAGGTCCCTTAAGTCACTAGCCAAGCGCGCTAATATAAACGAAACCATAATTGAGCGAAACAAAAAATAATCCATGGAAGTAAGATTTATAAAAAATAAATAAATACCCCCTCAAGCAGCTGCTTGCCACAGAGGTCTGACAGGAGCCTGTCAGTTTATATGCCACAGTAGGAGATCTGAGAGGATGGCAAGACCTCAGCAGAAAAACAACACATACAACCATGCTTTATCCGGGGCTCGAACCCAGGTCCCTTAGATCAGTAGCCAAGCGAACTAACCACTCAGCCACGGGACCGCATCTTTTTTTATTATAATATAATTAAGTGTTAATCATACCAGAAAATATCAGATCCCGAAAAGTATGCGAAATATAGAGCATTAGAAAATTTGTATTGTAGTTTTAAATACCCTACGACAGTTGGTTGCTTTACTTCTGTGTGAAACGTTTTTTGCTCACTATGGATTAAGTTGCTGGGTGATAACGACTTCAAATCTCAGAGAATGTTATGGAAGGGATCCAGTGGGCAGCACTTAGGAGACAGATGATCCTATCAAGGCCTGTCGTGTAATATGCATAGGCTACAAAAACATTTGGGTTTAGGTAGATATTGAGCAATGGTAAAGGTTTGAACTTGGGAACTGCAGATTGGAAAACTGCAGATGATGCAAAAATGAAACTAGCTTTTCAATTTTTTCAAAACGTAAACGTCTTGAATCTTGAATTTTTTTCAATCCTGGAATAATATTGAGTTAGCCAACCACTCCCCATTGAACCAAGGTAAATGGCGCGAAATATCGGGATAGCTCAAAATTTAAAGAAAGTTATGTATCAATAAAGTATGGTTTTGGTTTTCCTATGATGAGCTTTTTTAAAAGTAGTTTAACTCTTGAACCTTAAAAGCAGGATGTGAGCAAAAGTTTAAATCCAATTGTTTTCTTTTACTGATTGTACATTTTTTCAGCTGATCACTTTCTATCAGTTGGTTCTTAATGTTGAAGCAGTGTTGCAGGGAACATAAAATCAATAGAGCTAATGCTTAATAAAAAAAATTGAAAACTAGTTTCATTTTTTAGCAAGCAATAGTTCGATTATTTTTATGTTGTTAGTAATAACTTATCAACTAGCACTGTTTGCACAACCACCATATTCTACAAAAACGTGAAATTGCATCTCTTTTAGGAGCTGTGTATTGGGGATAATACGCTAAAGCCTATATGGCTTCAGCGTATTATTCCCAATTGTGTAGTTTTAAAAAAAATTCCCTTCTACTCCAGCAAATCGTAATTTTTTTTATGAAATTCTGAAAATTATGCGAGTTATATACAAATATTAATAATGTTCTATACGAATTACGTTAAAATACTCTGGAAATTTCAAATTAAACGCTATTCTCGTCTGTTTTGTGGAATGGACCGAAAGTAATTGGTTTATGAGAATGGTCAAAATTTAAATGCCTAGTTTATAATTTCCAAATTAAAAGTAGACAAACTTTACACCATACTATAGAAAAGTAAACAAAGTTCATTTTAAAAAAGAAGTAAACAAGACAATACTCCTAGCATGCACCGAGATGATGACCTCGCTTTGGTGGGAAAAGGTCACTTCCGCTAACCTAACACTTTTTCGTCTTCAATAACTACCGTAGATGACCTACATAGTTCTCACCTTTGCCTAGCGTTCGTTTACAACGAGCAAGACTTCCATCTCTGAGACAAAGTGTCAGTTCTTCTGAAGCAACGTGTGGAGCTTCTGAAATAAACGAAATACTTCACATAAGTATCTAACGTCGAAACATTGGAAAATGTCTGAAATCAGAAAACTAGGTAAGTTCGTTTTTTCTCTTTCGGTGTCTTTTTTTTTTCCTTGAACACAATTCGCGAAAATTCTTCTACAAATTGGAATTGGAGTTTGGCTCAGTCGGAAGAGAGTCAAGCGCGTAATCTGCAGTTTCCATATTCGAGTCTCAATGTATCGGAGTTGAGATTTATTTCCGTTAACGTTACACTCTGCTCTTATTGCAAAAAGGAATGAAATTACTGCTTCCGTTTGCTCTTAGTGAAATTACTGCTTCCATTTGTTCTTACTGAAATTATTGCTTCCATTGTAAACTTCTTGACCACCACATTCTGCAATCAAATTTTCAAATTTCTGGCACAAATAAGCTGTTTTTAATATTTGTTTAAAAGTTTTACCACTTTTCCACCTTTTTCCACCGTTAGAGGACGCTATTAGTGAGAGATTAGAAAACACGAAAAGTAATATTACATCAATACCTGTCCAACCGCTGAATAATTTTGAAATTATCTCTAAAATCAAAAAAGTTTTACATTAGGTGTCGCTGAAACGAGTGTTGGATAAATGAGGTTCTTATATGTCTATTATTGAATTTGATTCATCAGATCTGAATACTTTTCATCTGTTTTTTATTGAAAAAATTTATTTTTGTGAAAATAAACAAAAATGTGAGATATAGCTGATATTCCCAAATAGTTTCGAGGGTGGTCGAGAGTGTCTGTGAGACCCATTCGTTACAATTATGTGTCCTTTCAAGTAACTACTGTTGGATCTAAGCGAAATTGCACCAATGCGTAGTAAAGGAGTGAGCTGAAAGGTATTGAGAAGGAATGGGTCCTATCTTTTTCAAAAAATTCAAAATCGTCTGGGTGTGAAAATACCCAACGCCATAGACATAGGGTTAATAATATGGCTCTAACAATGCCGGATCTAGAAAGAGGGAGTGCTTCAGAATGCTAATAAGGGTAATAGAAACAAAAATTATGAAACTTATGCATATTTTCTGCATTTTTCAAGAAATTTTCTAAAGATTTAAAAAAAGGAGGGGAAAATATTACACTGCTGTGAAAATTCAGTCTCTTGGCCTCTCACTTTTACATTTTTTCCAGCTCGATTGTGTTTCTTCTCCTACCCCCCTCTGGAATTTTTTCTAGATCCGGGCCTGGCTAATAAACTGGCTATTGAATGAATGTATACCCCAGTGGTGACTCGTGAGTTTCTAAATAGGTGGGGCCACATAATATTGTACAAAGAGAAATCTACTAGGCAGGGGTGGTGGTGGCTTAGACGGAAGTGCGCAACGACGGCGATTTCTCCGACTAACCTCAATTCTTCCTCGGTGAAAAAAGAAACATCGATTGGATTGGAAAAGAACACAAATATGTACGTGTTATAAAATTTCCATATGTATATATATTGTGGCTTATGTCAGACACGTACCCTGGAGTTAGTTTCAGGATGGGATCCAGAATTTAGCTTCTGGGCTGGGGGTGGAACTTAAAGCTTTCTCGCAATATATCGCACTAATAATTAATGCGCTCAAGACAGTTTCGAGTGCATTACTTCACTAAATGCTTACTGAAATGAAATAAAACGGGCAAGATATTTTAGAGATCAAATATTCATGTAAAATTTTATTTTCATTATTTACTCGAATTCCAAGTTTGAGGTTTTCGTATATATATTACAAAAATGTTGAGGAGCGGGGGTGGCTCGGTGGGTAGCGCGCGAGGCTCGTAATCTGCAGTTTTTGGGTTGGAGTCCCGGCTGGGCAAGCGTTGAGGCTTATTTCCGCAAAGCTCCCCGTCCTGCCCACGGTCAGTAGGGGACACCGATGGGCTTGGAAAGCCCGTCATCCGTCGAATGGGACGTTAAGCCGTGGCCCCATGTGCAGGAGAGTCGTACCCTGTGCACGTTAAGAACACACTGGATGGCTTTGATGGGAAGGCTAACATCTGCCTCCCAACAGCTGTTCCCTCCCCCCAGTCTTCAGAGTCCTCAACGTCAGACTATGCGACAAGTCGGTTGAGGTATTCCAAGTCGCATCGGACTCGCCAGGAGTGGAGAGCGAGATGCAAAAAAGTGCGGACCCTGCTCTAAGCAGGACTAAACGCAAAAGAACAAGATTACCGAAATGTCGATGGGGTCGATCACTAATGACGAGCTGCCACTGGTATACACTAATAATCATTAAAAATATAAAAAAATAATTTTGTAATAATTTTGAAATCATAAACATGAAAGGAAGTTATTATAATTTCATCTTAAAAATTTTCCATTAACTGATTATTTGAAATGAAAATTACACTACTATATGTTGGATTTATTATTTTAATTGTTTTTTTAATTTTGATTGTCAGTAAAAATTCAGTCTCCATAATTATTTTAATTAAAGTTACACTAAACTTCGTAAAATCGATTATTTTAATTTGCATTTGTTTTTAATGTCATTAATATTTTTTATTTAATTTATGTTCAAAATTTAGCAGTGGTCGAATGGTTAGTGCGCTTGGCTACTGATTTAAGGGACCTGGGTTCGAACCCAAGGTATGTTTGTGTTCCTTTCTGCTGAGGTCCCGCCATCATCACAAACCTTCTGCTATGCATGTAAACTGACAGGCTCCTGTCAGACCTCTGGCAAACAGCTACTTGAGGGATATTTATTATTACTGTTCAGTAGTTTAAAACAAAATATTTGTACAGCCTTATTACAATTTATTAAAACGTAGCTAAAAAAATACGTCTTTATGTTTGTTTCAGTGTCAAATGTAGCAAAAATATGATATTTTTATATGCTAAATGAAATGTGTGCTCTCATGATTATAAAACTTCTCTTCCCTCTGGCAGGGCGGGGCGGGGTGGCTCAGTCGGTAGCGCGCCAGGCTCGTAATCTGTAGTTCCCAGGTTCGAGTCCGAGCTGGGTCAGCGTTGAGATTTATCTCCGCGAAATTCCCCGCCCTGCTCACGGTCAGTAGGGGACACCGATGGGCTTGGAAAGGCCGCCGTCCATCGGATGGCACGTTAAACAGTGGCCCCGTGTGTGGGAGAGCCATACCCTGTGCACGTTAAAGAACACGCTGGATGGCCTTGACGGGAGGCTACCATCTGTCTCCCAACATCTGTTCCAGTGGGTCCCCTCCTCAAACATTCTCTGAGCCTTCGGGGTCCATGTGACCTGGCCATTTAGCCCATGGTGTGCAAAAAAGTGCCGCTCAGACGTAAAACAACCCAACCCAACCCTTCCCTCTGGGTATCTTACCAATATTCTTCCTGTCATTCATAGATTTCCCATACTTAATCCATACTTATCGAATTCTTATTTGTCCAAAACTCTCGGTACATTGCTACTATTAGCAAGTCCATTTGCACTATTAATGCTATGAAAAATGATCTTCACACAAAGACGGAACTTCTCTATGATTTCGTCACTACAGCTTCGGAATCAACCAATGAGGTCAGAGAATGACGTCAGACGCCGAAGTTGCGTCAGAGTGGCCATGCGAGGATCACAATTTTTTGCTGTGTGCACTGGCAATATGGCAGTGGTCTGCTTGTCTGCACGCCCATTGGCGTTATCTGTTAAACTCAAAGTCAGCTGACCTTGAGCTGGAGTATTTCTCCTCCCAATGCAACACACGAGAGGGTACCTCATGTGACACTCTCGAAGGCAAAGTCGTTCTTAAATAGACGAAAATATCGTGATCGAATACTTCGGAAATAACGAGCCAGCGTTGATCAGTCGTTTCAAGTTCACAAGGTAGGTAATTTCCTTCATTTCTTGTCCACACACTCAGACAATTTGAAGGAGTTATTTTTACTGTGTTATAGGGAAACCTCGGGAGCAAAAATTAAGTAGAGGGTTTCAGGAAGATTGTTCTTTATAAGTAAGATGACCAAACGTTATCTTACTATTAAACGTAACATCTTTGAGATTATTTGTACTGTCTTATTTACATGTACAGCTTTTGTACTGTTCCCTTGGCTTTCTTGTACTGCTTTCCTTGCGTTATACTTCCTCGTACTGCTTTCCTTAAGTTGTACTTCCTTGTACTGCTATTTTTCTTTGGTGAAAAAAATGTTTCCAACACTAAATGGAGTCAAGCAAGTTCATATTTCGTCGTAGCTTTTTTCCACACAACTTCAAAAATTATTCGAGAATGGATGAAGCAAATTTCGAAAATTCATTACGTTTAGAAATTTAGTAGTGAGAAGACGAAAAAAAGGACACAAAAATGCGTTAAGCAATTCCCATCAGAAAAGCATCTAATTGCCATTCTGAAGTTTCTTGCATATGATATTATATTGTTTACATTTTTCTGTGGGGTTTGCTGTCCAAATAATCGAATATCTTGTTTTAGCCCGTCACCATAATAATATGCAATATTTTTATTATGATTTCAGTCTGTCAATCAGTCTTTAGTTATTTAATATAATCATCAAATGTTTTTTTTTTACCTATTCTCCATCTGTAACAATTGAATGGCTCTTTGCGTTTATACTGATGTTAAACAAGATCTTTCAGTTTCACTATTATTTCTAATATTTTTTTTTCAAATATCATTAACACGTTAATTTTGTCATAAAATGATTATAATTAATAATCATATAAAACAAAATGATTAACAACATTGCCTCGATATCGAGAAATGGAGCCCGAACTCAACTATAATCCTTAGAATTCATCTACAATCATTTAATGATAATGACGAACGTTTTTACAAGTAAATGAACTATTACGACGTTTTCATGTTCTCAGAGCAAAAAAATGGTGGCAAATATTTTTCGCAGAAATCCATAAACATATTAGAGAACCAGGCGAATGGATATTTCCCTGGCCTCCTTCCATTTTAAATTATTGTGAAAAGGCTTCCCTTGGTAAGAGATATATTTCTCTCCATCAATTAGCACAGAAAGAACTATTATAATATGATTTCTCGGAAAGTTCACAAAAAAGATAGAGAGTGTTTGTTCGTTTAATTGAAAAACTGTCTTAACTGAAAATGGTTTTCCTATTATTTTGATGCACATAATTTGTCAATATTTACAAATAAACATAATATATACTCTACTGTTTAAAAGCAAATTTAAAAAATATGCTGTTCTCATACTCTATATACGCTTTTGAAGGCAAACATTTGTTGTGATCTATTATCTCTGCGCCTGATGAAAAAAATGGAGAAAACCATCCAAAACTATCCAAAGCGCTCTCCATCTCCACAAGAGTTTTCTTAGTGAAGGAGGGAATGTTTTTTTTCATCCCCTTTTAGCTTCTCCACGGCACTCGCAATGCTCTTCAAAGGAGCCCGTGGTGAAACTGCAAATGAAATGAGACATGTTCTCGGTTATGATAGTGCAAACCTTTCTGACTATCAAGTTCACCAAGTTTCAATAATCTTCTTAGAATTATGCGTGACAATCTTGATGTTTACAGCCTTGCAATCGCTAACGCTCTTCTCACTCAGAAGAATTTTTCTTTTCTCTCTCAGTACAAGGAAGATCTGATAAAGATTTATCGGGAAGAGGCACGTGAAGTGCATTTTGTTGTAGAGTGTCCAAAAGTGGTAGCTGAGATTAATCAATGGGTCAAAGAAAGTAGAAAGAACATGATGCATAAGCTTCTTGATTCGTTGAGTCCTTCCACTGTTATGGTGATTTTGAATGCAGGTATTTCAAAGGCACTTGGGAGCGTCAAATTTTTCCTAAATGGACAATCTCGAAACCCTTTTACAATAACGGTCTGGAAGCTAAAGCTAAATAGTGATTTTTGTGATCTTGCAAAATCTTATTTCTTTCAGTGAGAAACAGAAGTCTTTAATTACTCGTAAGACAATGGTTGATAGGTAGTCACTGGAAGGAGAGCTATGCACCAATCCCCTGTGATAATGCATAGAACCGGCCAGGCCTAGCACCTAATGTCCGAACCGCCTTCTAGTGGTGCAGACCGTTAGTACCTTTCAAAAGAGATACTCTCTTGTGGAAGTGAACGGAATAAGAGGGCTGCCAGATTAGTGTGTCCTACTGATCTGGACAACTATGGCTACTTTTCTTTTCTTTCCTACCATGCTGAGGAGTGGTCAACCACACAGTTCTGGTCCTTACCATATAAATCCACTGGATTTGACTGAATTAAGGCTCTGAGCTTGATTATGGATCCTGATTTTGCTGCACTGGTGGGCTTCTGTGGAGGAAAAATCTTTTCTGTTTATTTGTGGGTTGACAGCCCCAAGTGAATAGATTTACAGGATATGTTTATCAGCTGGTGGATAATCCTGAGCAAAGGTCATCGTAGCCACCTGAACTCTAGCTTTACGGGCATCGTCAAATTTTACATTGGAGGAAGTCTTCCAGAGCAGATGACTTCAGCCTTTAGTGGTGGGGAAACGTGTCTTTGTCCCATGCCTGCGATTAGGGGCCTGTTTGATATTGTGGCATTCCCTCTCTCAATAAACATAATTTCTTTAAACATCCCATTATCCATTTTCTCTCCACAGGTAGTTGGAATGTGAGGACTCTGCACAGAGCTTTTTCTCTTGATATGCTCACACAAGAATTCCACCATTAGAGTTTAGATATTCTCGGCTTGCAAGAGACCAGATGGACAGATAAAGGGCAGATTCTTAAAAATAATCTTAAATTTCTCTTTTCAGGGAGAGAAGACAATAAACATCACTAAGGCGTGGGTCTGCTTCTCAGCAGACACTCTAGTGATGCTCTTCTACGATATGAGTGCATTAATAAAAGATTTCTTTCAGCAAAATTTCAGACAAGCGCTAAAGACTTGAATGTTATCTGCTGTTATGACCCACCGAAGATGCCGATGAGGATGAGAAGGATAGGTTTTATGGACAACTTCAGGATATTTTGAATTCTCTCAAGAAAGGAGATATTACCTTTGTTCTAGGTGACTTCAATGCCAAAGTTGGTACTGACTCTGACCTTTGGGGAGGAGTGATAGGCCCTTTTGGTATTGGTAGTTGCAATGGCAATGGGCAACGTCTCCTACAGGTAAGTAAATTCAATTGTTTCAGAATAATTAACACTTAACACCGCGACATACATAAGTACACATGGGTTTCACCTGATGGGCTGCATAAGAATATGATTGATTACATATTAATTAACAGCAAATGGGCTAGTTCTGTTAGAAATACCAGGTCATACAGGGGAGCTGAAATCGGATCTGACCATTATCTTGTTAAAAGTATTTTGCAACTTAAACTTAAAAAGTGTTGTGCTGAAGATAAAACATTTACCTTTAATACTGAAGCTCTGAAAGACCCAGTTATAGCTAAAGCTTACCATGATAGGTTACTTAGTCATTATAACAGTCATGGTTTGCTTACCACTGAAGTTGAGGAAGAATGGGGCCATTTTAAACAGGCTTTTTCGGAAACTAACAGTACTCTTTTAGAAAAAAAGGAGCAGAGGAGACAGAATTATTTGAGTGATAAGGCACTTGAGATTATTTCAGAAAGAAAGAACTGTAGAAATGTCCTTAATCAATATCGTACTAGTCCTAATAGAAAGTATTACTAAGAGCTTAATAAACGTGTAAAGGATCAGTTAGCTGCTGATTTTTGTCTTGATGACTTGGCTGACAAAGCCAAGGAAGCAATTGATTTTACCTAACACAACAGCAAAATTAAACAATTGAATTTACTTAACGCAACAGCAGAGAGCTCTACCAGATAGTGTTTTGTGTGGTAGAAAACGGAGAGGTATACAAGGATTGAAGGATAAACAAGGTAAGCTTATAGAAGGTGAGAAATCTGCCGTGGCTACGTGGGCTGACCATTTCAGTGATTTTCTAAACAATGTGGTTAGTTCTACTCCCATTAATTGTAATGATGACAGATGCATTGGTGGCTTTAATATTGGCTCTATAACATAATCTGAAGTTATTTTGGCTATTTCTAAATTTAAACTTCATAAATCCCCAGGGGTAGATGAAATTACTACGGAAATGCTTAGAGCTGGGAATGTTTCGGTTACCACTTGGATGACTGAAATTTTAAATATCTTTTATGATAAAGGCATGGCCCCTAAGGATTTTACCAGAGCTATTATTATCCCTATTTTCAAAAAAGGTGATCGCAGTTCTTGTTATAACTATAAGGGTATCAGCCTCCTCTCCGTTCCAGGTAAAGTTCTTTCCATGATTGTGCTTAATAGAATTAAGAATCTGGTTGACAGTCAATTGCGTGATGAGCAATGTGGATTCAGAAGTGGTAGGGGATGTGTGGATCAGACATTTTCACTTAGGCAGATTCTTGAGAAATGTTTAGAGTTTCAGAAACTTTGGTTGCTAACTGTGTTGATTTCAAAAAGGCTTTCAACTCTGCAGATCGTCATAATTTGTGGTTGATTGTAAGATCATATGGTATACCAGACAAGTTAGTTAACATAATGAAAGCTCTCTATAATAACACTGAGTCGTGTGTGAGAGTTGGCAACGCTTGTAGCAATTGGTTTAGCATTACTTCTGGTGTTCGACAAGGATGTATTTTGTTTCCTCTCTTCTTCAGTTTGGTTATTGATTATGTTATTTGAAATTCACTTCGAGGGAAAGATTTTGGCCTTAAATGGACTTTCCCTTTTTTTTTCCTTAAAGGGAAAGATTTGGCCTTCCCTTAAAAGGAATTGGCCTTCAAGGGGCCAATTATTCCCTTGAAGTTGGATTCACTTCAAGGGAAAGATTTTGGCCTTAAATGGCATCATTGCCTTTTGGCAAATGATGTTGATGAGATGAACTCTTTCATTCGGGCTGTTGATGAAACTGGTAGTAGAGTAGGTTTGGTTATAAACAGAGAGAAAACTAAAGTGATGAAATTTGGTCAGGCAGGCTGTGATTCAGTTAATCTGAATGGATGCAGTCTTGAACAGGTGTCACAGTTTAATTATATTGCGAGCTATGTAACAGACACTGGTGATGAGCGGCATGAGATTAACAGACGAATAGGGATTGCTGGCGGGACTTTTAAGAATCTATGGAGAATGTGGAGAAATAGGCGTATACACCTAAAGACTAAAATCAGACTGTACAATAGTTTGGTTCTTTCTAGTTACCTAACTATTATACAATCTATTATATAGTCTTTGGTTTTTCTAGTTATGGTAATGAAACTTGGACACTTTGTAAACAAGATAACAGGAAACTAGATGCTTTTGATTCTAGATGCTTACGCAGTATCTTGGGCATTAGGTGGTTCAGCTTTGTAACTAATGATGAGGTTAGGCGAAGGTATTTGCAACCTCCGTTAAGCAGCACATTGTGCAGAGAGAGACTCCGTTGGTTTGGACATGTTGCCCGTATGGATAATAATAGATTGGCGAATAGGGTTATGAAGAGTATGCCTAAAGGCCTCAGAAAGAGGGGGAGACTTAAGATGCGGTGGGCAGATAATGTGAAACAGGACCTAGTCAGAATTGGTGTGCAGTGGCCGAATGCAGGAGATGTAGCTCATAACATACATGCTTGGAGAACTAAATTGCACGGTCTGGTTGGACCTCCGTTGCTCATGGCTGCTTGATGATGATGATGATGATGGTGATGGTGATGATGATGATGATGATGATGACGATGAGACATTTTAAAGAATCAAATAAACTCTGCAATTCTCTGGTTATTAATGAAGCCTCAGTGAGGTAATAGTTACATATGTGATCCAACGTTCAAATGCCTTTGAAAATGTTCGCTGTAAACGCTTTTTGTACCTTTCCATCGTTCTTCATGAACGAGATATTTTTTTCCGCTCTCAAGATAAATTTTGCCCCACACACTTTGTAAGAATTGGAGGCGTGAGTGCGCTGTAGGGGAGTGGGCCTGGAATTTTTAAATCAATTTTTAGGGATTTTCCGAGTCCTCGAGGTAACAAAATGATTCTCGACAAATCACGTAGTTCATATATTTAAAAATGCAATTCTTACCAATTTTCTAATTTTACATACATATGATTTGTGAGATTGCTTCTTAAAAAAATGTTTATTGTATAAGGTTAAAAGTATTTTGTATTTTATGGATATTTTATGCACACTCTAAGCAATATCTTTTTGCACCCAATGGGTTTGATGGCTATGTCATAAAGACCCCAGGTCTGTGAGATGGTTGTCAAAAGGGACCCACAGTTGTTGCACAGTTGTTGGGAAACAAAATTCTCATGGAAGACAGGGAGAGAACATATTTTATTAAAAAATTCTGTTAAATAGGAATGATTACACAATTATATAATTATAGAACTAATTTGTTTTTGTATTGTAATGAAAGAAAATTTTGAAAAGTTTTCCTTTCATAATCTTTTAATGCTTTTTGCAGGAAAAGGTTTGTGTGGCCTATTACCTCTTCAGCTGATAAAAAAAATGGAGAAAACCATCCCATCAATAGCCACAGCGAACAACCACTTCGCTCTCCATCTCCACAAGAGTTTCGCCAGTGAAAAGGGAAACATTTTCTTCTCCCCATTCAGCATCTCCACAGCCCTCGCGATGCTTTTCAAAGGAGCCCGTGGTGACACTGCGAAAGAAATGAGACATGTCCTCGGTTATGATTGTGCAAATATTTCTGATGATCAAGTTCACCAAAGTTTCGATGATCTTCTTACAATTATGCGTGACAATACTGATGTTTACAGCCTTGCAATCGCTAACGCTCTTCTCACTCAGAAGAATTTTCCTTTTCTCTCTCAGTACAAGGAAGATCTGAAAAAGATTTATCGGGCAGAGGCGCGTGAAGTGGATTTTGTTGAAGAAGGTCCAAAAGTGGTAGCTGAGATTAATCAATGGGTGAAAGAAAGTACAAAGAACATGATCCATAAGATTTTTGATTCCTTGAGTCCTTCCACTGTTATGGTGATTTTAAATGCAGTGTATTTCAAAGGCAGTTGGGAGCGCCCATTTTTTCCTAAATGGACAATCTCGAAACCCTTTTACAATAACGGTCTGGAAGCTAAAGTTAAAGAAGTGCCAATGATGTACATCGAAGAAAAATTTGGTTTCTCAAACCAAAGTTCTTTCAAGGCTTTGGAACTACCTTACGAGAGTCGAACTATTGTTATGCTCCTGCTTCTGCCTCACGAAAGAAACGGTATGAGAAATCTTGAAGAAAATCTGACCTTAGATCTCATCAATGAAGTCAAACAAAGTCTCTACCGCCTAAAGGTTGAAGTTACGCTACCAAAATTTCACTTGGAGTACACCAAAGAAATGAATGAAGTACTAAAAGAACTGGGAATGAAAAGCGTCTTTTCACATGAAGCTAACCTCAAAGGTCTTACTGATTCAGAAAGGTTATCAGTATCCCAAGTCCTCCACAAAGCAGTTGTAGATGTAAACGAGGAAGGGACTGAAGCAGCTGCTGCAACCGCCATCACAGCACAACTACAGGCCTATTTCGCCACTCCGTCATTTAAAGCTGATCATCCTTTCGTGTTCTTTATCGTTGATAAACGCTCTGATATAATTCTTTTCATGGGCAAAGTAGAGGAACTGTAAATCTTCTAACCCTGATTGTGTAATCTTGTTAATAATGATTTTTGTGATCTTCCGTGAGAAACAGAAGTCCTTAACCGCACATAAAATATTTTTAAAAAATCAAATCTTAACTTGCCTTCATCAAAATTTTCGCGCTTCTAGCCAATATTCCAGCCAAACTTCGAAACAATTGTTTCCTATATTTGTCATTCTGTATTTCGTATACTTTTTTCTCCTATAGACGTTTTCCAAAACCATTGGGAAATAGAGATGAATATTTCTTAGTGGAAATTCTTTGGTAATTTTGAAAAACTTTATAATGCGATTGAATGAAAAATCTACAATTTTCACTCAAAATAAACCGCAATAACCTAGAAGCTAATAATAAACAATAAACAAACAAACTTTTATAAAAATTAACAAGAACTAGTTTTGAATTGGAATTTGTAATTTACTAATAGATGGCGTAGAATGTGGAAGTTTAGAATACTATAAATTCCAGCCATATCTACTAGCATCATGAACATATCTGCCAGTGAACCTTGACTCTAACTGCTAGTGAATCATGAAACGATCAGAATATATTTGCTAATGAACCTTGACATACTTTGAATCAATGCATCAGATCACGTAAACTGTTAAAAATGCCTTTATTCAATAGTAAATTCGTAAGAAGAGATATTGCAAGAAAATAAAAAAAGCCTGAACGCAAAAAAATGTACAAAGAAATCTGTGGTAATTTTGGTCTATAGGAATATAAAATGGTGTTAACTGAAGGTGTGAAATGTTACTTATAAATCGCTTTTCACATTACAGGATTCGGTTACGAATTTATTTCACTTAACTTTTGTAAAAGGTGTAAGAAAATTTTTAAAATCATTCCATTATGATAATCTTTATACATCTTCGCAGGAACTTCATTGTGATCAAAAAGGTCTTGCTCTATTCCAGATAAAATGAAGAAAGCCATCCGATCTTTGTCCAATGCTAACAACCATTTCGCTCTGACTCTCCACAAGAGTTTGGCCAGTGAAGAGCGAAATATTTGCTTCTCCCCATTCAGCATCTCCCCGGCACTTGCAATGCTGTTGAATGGTGCCCGTGGTGACACTGCAAAGGAAATAAGATATGTTCTCGGTTATGATACTGCCAATCTCTCTGACGATAAAATCCACAAAAGTTTCGGTAATCTTCTTACAACTATGCGTGACAACCCTGATGTTTACGATCTTGCCATTGCCAACGCTCTTCTCACTCAGAAAGATTTCCCTTTTCTCTCTCCGTACAAGAAAGATCTGGAGAAGATTTATCGGGCAGCGGCTCGTGAAGTAGATTTTATTAACGAATGTGACAAAGTAGTAATGGAAATTAACGAATGGGTAAAATAAAATACGAAAAACGGGATTTTGGAGATCTTTGAATATTTGGATTCTTCCAGCGTTATGGTACTTTTGAATGCAGTGTACTTCAAAGGCACGTGGGAAAATCCATTTGATCCTGAGTGCACTACCCCTGTACCATTTTACAATAATGGTCTGGAAGCTAAAGTAAAAGAAGTACCTATGATGTACACACAAAAATACTTCATAATCTTTGAGAATGATACCTTCAAGGCCCTGGAACTCCCTTATAAGGGTGAAAATATTACCATGCTTCTGATGCTACCTAATGAAAAAACGGGTTTAAAAAAGCTTGAAAATAATTTGACATTAGATATTATCAACGACATCAAAGGAAGACTTGACTGTCAAAATGTCCAAGTTACTATACCAAAATTTCACTTGGAGTTCACAAAAGAACTGAATGAATTTTTACAAAATTTCGGAATTAGAAGCGTTTTTTCAGATAAGGCTAATCTGAAAGACCTGAGTAAATCAGAAGAGCTACTAGTGTCTCTGGTCCTTCACAAAGCAGTGGTAGACGTCATTGAGGAAGGCACTGAAGCAGCTGCTGTAACTGCCATCGCAGTATCTTGTTGTCCCTCGATAAACAAGAACCTCACCTTTACAGCCGATCACCCTTTCGTTTTCTGTATTATTGATAAACGCTGTGACTTAATCCTCTTCATGGGCCGGGTAGAAGAACTTTAAGAACTTAAATACTTTGAGAATTTGATATTGCCATCATGTTATAATTACTTTTTTTTTAGGTTTATAAAAATAAATTTAGACATTATAAAATAATTATACATTTTTGTAAACGGAATTAAATTCTGAATGGAACTATTATGAAATAAAGCATTATTATCTAAATCTGCGGAAATTTTTGAGTAAAATCAGAGTAAAATTTAGAGACGATTCATTATTGATAAAGAGAGATTTTATGAAGAAATATCGTAAAGATGAATATAGCTTATTAATTTGAATTACCGAAAGCTGATTAAAAGTTTGAAATCATCACAAATTAAATTATTTAATCCGCTTTTCTTATTTATTTTTTTGCACAAGATATAAAAATAAAATTTTTATAAATGATATCGCACTTTTCAAAAGGTAATTATTAATGGAAAGAATAATGAATCATAGTTCTTATTTTCACACATAGATTAGGCTGGTATACTTGTAGGAATTTGACAATATTGGCTTAATAAAAGTTTGTGTCAATTTGTCTGGTATTTTCTCTATTAGAAACTACGATTCTGGCTGCAGCAAGAATTCTGATATCGAGTCTGAATTAGAAAAGGTACATGTGTAAACGCCAAAAACCTAAATTATCCCACCTACATAATTCCTTTTCTAAATATCTAAGCCGATCACAGGGAATTGTAATATAGCTGGCTGGGTTGAGTTGTTTTACCTCTGAACAGCACTTTTTTTGCACACCATGACTAAATGCCCAGGTCACGAGGACTCCGAAGGCTCAGAGAAGGTTGGGGGAAGGGACCCACTGGAACAGCTGTGGGGAGACAGATGGTAGCCTCCCGTTAAGGCCATCGAGCTTGTTCTTTAACGTGCACAGGATATGGCTCTCCCGCACATGGAGCCACGGCTTAACGTCCCATCCGACGGACGGCGGTCTTTCCAAGCCCATCGGTATCCCCTACTGCCTAATTTTGCGGAAATAAATCTCAACGCTGTCCCAGCTGAGACTCGAACCTACGAACTACAGATTACGAGTCTGAATTAGAAGATGTACGTTTGTTTCTTTAGAAATAAAAAATGAGGCACTGTTTTGCAACTGATTTGAATGGTTTATATTGTTCAAGGGACAATTAACGATTAATGATGCCATTCAAGTAGCAATTTTGTAGTAATAATCAGAACTTTGAAATGGTTCGATTATTTTTCCTCAGAGCGGCATTTTTTTGCACACAATCGGCTGAATGACCAGATCACAAAGACGCCGAGGACTCAGAAAGGTTGGGAGGAGAGGAAAAGGAAGGACTCAGAAAGGTTGGGGGGGGGGGGGAAATAGTGCTCTTCAAAGGTAAAAATAACTTACTTTCAATATAGTGGTTTGCAAGAAGCATTTGTTCTGCCTTTACTAGGGGGCGGGGGTGGCTCAGTCGGTAGCGCGCCAGGCTCGTAATCTGTAGTTCCCAGGTTCGAGTCCCAGCTGGGTCAGCGTTGAGATTTATCTCCGCGAAAATTCCCCGCCCTTCCCACGGTCAGTAGGGGACACCGATGGGCTTGGAAAGGCCGCCGTCCGACGGATGGGACGTTAAGCCGTGGTCCCGTATGCGGGAGAGCCATACCCTATGCACGTTAAAGAACACGCTGGATGGCCTTGACGAGAGGCTATCATCTGTCTCCCAACAGCTGTTCCAGTGGGTCCCCTCCCCCAACCTTCTCTGAGCCTTCGGGGTCCATGTGACCTGGCCATTTAGCCCATGGTGTGCAAAAAAGTGCCGCTCAGAGGTAAAACAATCCAACGTTAAAGAACATGCTGGATGGCCTTGACGGGAGGCTACCATCTGTCTCCCAACAGCTGTTCCAGTGCGTCCCCTCCCCCAACCTTCTCTGAGCCTTCGGGGTCCATGTGACCTGGCCATTTAGCCCATGGTGTGCAAAAAAGTGCCGCTCAGAGGTAAAACAGCCCAACCCAACCCTGCCTTTACTACAGATGCAGAAATGTAATACAAATGATTGTGATCGTAAAGCTACCCAAGTCTTTGCTTCAATCAAAACCTTTACGAACGACATCAAGAAATAAACACTTGATATTTCATTCAAATGGACAGACATCCTAGGCATGTCAATGATACGGAGAGTTAAAACAGATATGCTGAAAATGGGCTGCAAACAAACCGAGAGTGTTATTACTGGAGAGCACAAAGTTAAATATCCGCACCAGAAAAGTGATTTCGCACTGATTTAATGTCCATAGTGCAGTGGCAGTCGGACAACAGTAGAATATTCTGTTGCTAAATAGATTCCATAATATAAAATATATAAAAAAAATTAATACCCCCTCAAGCAGCTGCTTGCCACAGAGGTCTGACAGGAGCCTATCAGTTTATATGCCACAGTAGGAGATCTGAGAGGATGGCAAGACCTCAGCAGAAAAACAACACATACAACCATGCTTTATCCGGGGCTCGAACCCAGGTCCCTTAGATCAGTAGCCAAGCGTACTAACCACTCAGCCACGGGACTGCATCTTTTTTTATTATAATATAATTAAGTGTTAATCATACCAGAAAATATCAGATCCCGAAAAGTATGCGAAATATAGAGCATTAGAAAATTTGTATTGTAGTTTTAAATACCCTACGACAGTTGGTTGCTTTACTTCTGTGTGAAACGTTTTTTGCTCACTATGGATTAAGTTGCTGGGTGATAACGACTTCAAATCTCAGAGAATGTTATGGAAGGGATCCAGTGGGCAGCACTTAGGAGACAGATGATCCTATCAAGGCCTGTCGTGTAATATGCATAGGCTACAAAAACATTTGGGTTTAGGTAGATATTGAGCAATGGTAAAGGTTTGAACTTGGGAACTGCAGATTGGAAAACTGCAGATGATGCAAAAATGAAACTAGCTTTTCAATTTTTTCAAAACGTAAACGTCTTGAATCTTGAATTTTTTTCAATCCTGGAATAATATTGAGTTAGCCAACCACTCCCCATTGAACCAAGGTAAATGGCGCGAAATATCGGGATAGCTCAAAATTTAAAGAAAGTTATGTATCAATAAAGTATGGTTTTGATTTTCCTATGATGAGCTTTTTTAAAAGTAGTTTAACTCTTGAACCTTAAAAGCAGGATGTGAGCAAAAGTTTAAATCCAATTGTTTTCTTTTACTGATTGTACATTTTTTCAGCTGATCACTTTCTATGAGTTGGTTCTTAATATTGAAGCAGTGTTGCAGGGAACATAAAATCAATAGAGCTAATGCTTAATAAAAAAAATTGAAAACTAGTTTCATTTTTTAGCAAGCAATAGTTCGATTATTTTTATGTTGTTAGTAATAACTTATCAACTAGCACTGTTTGCACAACCACCATATTCTACAAAAACGTGAAATTGCATCTCTTTTAGGAGCTGTGTATTGGGGATAATACGCTAAAGCCTATATGGCTTCAGCGTATTATCCCCAATTGTGTAGTTTTAAACAAAAATTCCCTTCTACTCCAGCAAATCGTAATTTTTTTTATTGAAATTCTGTAAATTATGCGAGTTATATACAAATATTAATAATGTTCTATACGAATTACGTTGAAATACACTTGAAATTTCAAATTAAACGCTATTCTCGCCTGTTTTGTGGAATGGACCGAAAGTAATTGGTTATGAGAATGGTCAAAATTTAAATGCCTAGTTTATAATTTCCAAATTAAAAGTAGACAAACTTTACACCATAGTATAGAAAAGTAAACAAAGTTCATTTTAAAAAAAGAAGTAAACAAGACAATACTCCTAGCATGCACTGAGATGAAGATCTCGCTTTGGTGGGAAAAGGTCACTTCCGCTAACCGAACACTACTTTTTCGTCTTCAATAACTACCGTAGGTGACGTACATAGTGCTCAGCTTTGAATAGCGTTCATTTACAACGAGCAAGACTTCCGTCTCTGAGACAAAGTGTCAGTTCTTCTGAAGCAACGTGTGGAGCTTCTGAAATAAACGAAATACTTCACATAAGTATCTAACGTCGAAACATTGGAAAATATCTGAAATCAGAAAACTAGGTAAGTTTGTTTTTTCTCTTTCGGTGTCTTTTTTTTTTCCTTGAACACAATTCGCGACAATTCTTCTACAAATTGGAATTGGAGTTTGGCTCAGTCGGAAGAGAGTCAAGCGCGTAATCTGCAGTTTCCATATTCCAGTCTCAATGTATCGGAGTTGAGATTTATTTCCGTTAACGTTACACTCTGCTCTTATTACAAAAAGGAATGAAATTAGTGCTTCCATTTGCTCTTAGTGAAATTACTGCTTCCATTTGTTCTTACTGAAATTATTGCTTCCATTGTAAACTTCTTGACCACCACATTCTGCAATCAAATTTTCAAATTTCTGGCACAAATAAGTTGTTTTTAATATTTGTTTAAAAGTTTTACCACTTTTCCACCTTTTTCCACCGTTAGAGGACGCTATTAGTGAGAGATTAGGAAAACACGAAAAGTAATATTACATCAATACCTGTCCAACCGCTGAATGATTTTGAAATTATCTCTAAAATCAAAAACTTTTTACATTAGGTGTCGCTGAAACGAGTGTTGGATAAATGAGGTTCTTATATGTCTATTATTGAATTTGATTCATCAGATCTGAATACTTTTCATCTGTTTTTCATTGAAAAAATTTATTTTTGTAAAAATAAACAAAAATGTGAGATATAGCTGATATTCCCAAATAGTTTCGAGGGTGGTCGAGCGTGTCTGTGAGACCCATTCGTTACAATTATGTGTCCTTTCAAGTAACTACTGTTGGATCTAAGCGAAATTGCACCAATGCGTAGTAAAGGAGTGGGCTGAAAGGTATTTAGAAGGAACGGGTCCTATCTTTTTCAAAAAATTCAAAATCGTCTGGGTGTGAAATGACATAGACATATGGTTAATAATATGGCTCTAACAGTGCCGGATCTAGAAAGAGGGAGTGCTTCAAAATGCTAATAAGGGTAATAGAAACAAAAATTATGAAACTTATGCATATTTTCTGCATTTTTCAGGAAATTTTCTAAAGATTTAAAAAAAGGAGGGGAAAATATTACACTGCTCTGAAAATTCAGTCTCTTGGCCTCATCATTTTACATATTTCCGGCTCGATTGTGTTTCTTGTCCTCCCCCTCCCCTCTGGAATTTTTTCTAGATCCGGGCCTGGCTAATAAAGTGGCTATTGAATGAATGTATACCCCAGTGGTGACTCGTGAGTTTCTAAATAGGTGGGGTCACCTAATGTGGTAGAAAGAGAAATCTACTAGGCAGGGGTGGTGGTGGCTTAGACGGAAGTGCGCAACGTCGGCGATTTCTCCGACTAACCTTAATTCTTCCTCGGTGAAAAAACAAACATCGATTGGATTGGAAAAGAACATATATATGTACGTGTAATAAAATTTCCATGTCTGTATATTGTGGCTTATGTCAGATACGTACCCCAGGATTTAGTTTCAGGATGGGATCCAGAATTTAGCTTCTGGGATGGGGGGTGGAACTTAAAGCTTTCTTGCAATATTTCACGCTGATAATTAATGCGCTCAAGACAGTTTCGAGTGTATTACTTCACTAAATGCTTACTGAAATGAAATAAAACGGGCAAGATATTTTAGAGATCAAATATTCATGTAAAATATTATTTTCATTATTTACTCCAATTCCAAGTTTGAGGTTTTCGTATATATATTACAGAAATGTTGAGGAGCGGGCGGGGGTGGCTCGGTGGGTAGCGCGCCAGACTCGTAATCTGAAGTTTTTGGGTTGGAGTCCCGGCTGGGCAAGCGTTGAGGCTTATTTCCGCAAAGCTCCCCGTCCAGCCCAAGGTCAGTAGGGGACACCGATGGGCTTGGAAAGCCCGTCATCCCTCGAATGGGACGTTAAGCCGTGGCCCCATGTGCAGGAGAGTCGTACCCTGTGCACGTTAAGAACACACTGGATGGCTTTGATGGGAAGGCTAACATCTGCCTCCCAACAGCTGTTCCCTCCCCCCAGTCTTCAGAGTCCTCAACGTCAGACTATGCGACAAGTCGGTTGAGGTATTCCAAGTCGCATCGGACTCGCCAGGAGTGGAGAGCGAGATGCAAAAAAGTGCGGACCCTGCTCTAAGCAGGACTAAACGCAAAAGAACAAGATTACCGAAATGTCGATGGGGTCGATCACTAATGACGAGCTGCCAATGGTATACACTAATAATCATTAAAAATATAAAAAAAATAATTTTGTAATAATTTTGAAATCATAAACATGAAAGGAAGTTATTATAATTTCATCTTAAAAATTTTCCATTAAGTGATTATTTGAAATGAAAATTACACTACTATAGGTTGGATTTATTATTTTAATTGTTTTTTAATTTTGATTGTCAGTAAAAATTCAGTCTCCGTAATTATTTTAATTAAAGTTACACTGAACTTCGTAAAATTGATTATTTTAGTTTGCATTTGTTTTTAATGTCATTAATATTTTTTATTTAATTTATGTTCAAAATTTAGCAGTGGTCGAATGGTTAGCGCGCTTGGCTACTGAGTTAAGGAACCTGGGTTCGAACCCAAGGTATGTTTGTGTTCCTTTCTGCTGAGGTCCAGCCATCATCACAAACCTTCTGCTATGCATGTAAACTGACAGGCTCCTGTCAGACCTCTGGCAAACAGCTACTTGAGGGATATTTATTATTACTGTTCAGTTGTTTTAAACAAAATATTTTTACAGCCATATTACAATTTATTAATACGTAGCTAAAAAAATACGTCTTTATGTTTGTTTCAGTGTCAAATGTAGCAAAAATATGATATTTTTATATGCTAAATGAAATGTGTGCTCTCATGATTATAAAACTTCTCTTTCCTCTGGCGGAGCGGGGGTGGCTCAGTCGGTAGCGCGCCAGGCTCGTAATCTGTAGTTCCCAGGTTCGAGTCCCAGCTGGGTCAGCGTTGAGATTTATCTCCGCGAAATTCCCCGCCCTGCCCAGGGTCAGTAGGGGACACCGATGGGCTTGGAAAGGCCGCCGTCCGTCGGATGGGACGTTAAGCAGCGGCCCCGTGTGTGGGAGAGCCATACCCTGTGCACGTTAAAGAACACGCTGGATGGCCTTGACGGGATGCTACCATCTGTCTCCCAACAGCTGTTCCAGTGGGTCCCCTCCTCCAACATTCTCTGAGCCTTCGGGGTCCATGTGACCTGGCCATTTAGCCCATGGTGTGCAAAAAAGTGCCGCTCAGAGGTAAAACAACCCAACTTCCCTCTGGCTATCTTACCAATATTCTTCCTGTCATTTATAGATTGCCCAAACTTAATCCATACTTATCGAATTCTTATCTGTCCAAAACATTCCGTGTTTTGGTAATATTTTGCAAGTCCATTTGCACTATTACTGCGATGAAAAATAGACCTTCACACAAAGACGGAACTTCTCTATGATTTCTGCACTACAGCTTCGGAATCAACCAATGAGGTCAGAGAATGACGTCAGGCGCGGAAGCTGCATCAAAGTGGCCATGCGACGATCACAATTTTTTATTCTCTGCACTGGCAATTTTGGAGTGGTCTGCTTATCTGCACACCCACTGGCGTTATAAGTTAAAGTCAAAGTCAGCTGACCATGAGCTGTAGTATTTCTCTTCCCATTTCAATACACGAGCAATAGGTAACTCATGTGATACTCTCGAAGGCAAAGTCGTTCTTAAACAGACGAAAATATCGTGATCAAATACTTCGGAAATAACGAGCCAGCGTTGATCAGTCGTTTCAAGTTCACAAGGTAGGTAATTTCCTTCGTTTCTTATCCCTACACTCTCATAATTTGAACGAGTTATTTTTACTGTGTTTCCGAATGGTTAGCACGCTTGGCTACTGATCGAAGGGATCTCGGTTCGAGCCCCGGATAAGGCATGGATGTGTGTGTGTTGTTTTTCTGCTAAGGTCCTGCCATCCTCTCAGACCTTCTACTATGGCATATAAACTGACAGGCTCCTGTCAGACCTCTGTGGCAAGCAGCTGCTTGAGGGGGTATTTACTTTTTTTATTATAATGGGAAACCTCGGAAGCAAAATTTAAGCAGAGGGCTTCAGGAAGATTGTTCTCTATAAGTAAGATGACCAAACGTTATCTTACTATTAAAGGTAACATCTTTGAGATTATTTGTACTGTCTTATTTACATGTACAGCTTTTGTACTGTTCCCTTGGCTTTCTTGTACTGCTTTTCTTGCGTTATACTTCCTCATACTGCTTTCCTTGAGTTGTACTTCCTTGTACTGCTATTTTTCTTTGGTGAAAAAATGTTTCCAACACTAAATGGAGTCAAGCAAGTTCATATTTCGTCGTAGCTTTTTTCCACACAACTTCAAAAATTATTCGAGAATGGATGAAGCAAGTTTCGAAAATTCATTACGTTTAGAAATTTAGTAGTGAGAAGACGAAAAAAAGGACACAAAAATGCGTTAAGCAATTACCATCAGAAAAGCATCTAATTGCCATTCTGAAGTTTCTTGCATATGATATTATATTGTTTACAATTTTCTGTGGGGTTTGCTGTCCAAATAATCGAATATCTTGTTTTAGCCCGTCACCATAATAATATGCAATATTTCTTATTTTGATTTCAGTCTTTCAATCAGTCTTTAGTTATTTAATATAATCATCAAATGTTTTTTTTTACCGATTCTCCATCTGTAACAATTGAATGGCTCTTTGCGTTTATAATGATGTTAAACAAGATCTTTCAGTTTCACTACTATTTCTAATATTTTTCTTTCAAATATCATTAACATTTTAATTTTCTCATAGAATGATTATAATTAAAAATGCATATAAAATAAACGATTAAAAACATTTCGTCGATCTCGAGAAATGGAGCCCGAACTCATCTACAATTCTTTAATGATAATGATGAACTTTTTTACAAGTAAATGAACTATTACGACGTTTTCATCATCTCAGTGCAAAAAAAATGCTGGCAAATATTTTTCGCAGAAATCCATAAACATATTAGAGAACCAGGCGAATGGATATTTCGCTGGCCTCCTTCCATTTTAAATTATTGTGAAAAGGCTTCCCTTGGTAAGAGATATATTTCTTTCCATCAATTACCACAGGAAGAACTATTATAATATGATTTCTCGGAAAGTTCACAAAAAAGATAGAGAGTGTTTGTTCGTTTAATTGAAAAACTGTCTTAACTGAAAATGGTTTTCCAATTATTTTGATGCACATAATTTGTCAATATTTACAAATACACATAATATATACTGTAATGTTTAAAAACAAATTTAAAAAAATGCTGTTCTCATACTCTATATACGCTTTTGAAGGCAAACATTTGTTGTGATCTATTATCTCTGCGCCTGATGAAAAAAATGGAGAAAACCATCCAACACTATCCAAAGCGCTCTCCATCTCCACAAGAGTTTTCTTAGTGAAGGAGGGAATGTTTTTTTTCATCCCCTTTTAGCTTCTCCACGGCACTCGCAATGCTCTTCAAAGGAGCCCGTGGTGAAACTGCAAATGAAATGAGACATGTTCTCGGTTATGATAGTGCAAACCTTTCTGTCTATCAAGTTCACCAAAGTTCAATAATCTTCTTACAATTATGCGTGACAATCTTGATGTTTACAGCCTTGCAATCGCTAACGCTCTTCTCACTCAGAAGAATTTTCCTTTTCTCTCTCAGTACAAGGAAGATCTGATAAAGATTTATCGGGAAGAGGTACGTGAAGTGGATTTTGTTGTAGAGTGTCCAAAAGTGGTAGCTGAGATTAATCAATGGGTCAAAGAAAGTAGAAAGAACATGATCCATAAGATTTTTGATTCGTTGAGTCCTTCCACTGTTATGGTGATTTTGAATGCAAAGGCACTTGGGAGCGTCAAATTTTTGCTAAATGGACAATCTCGAAACACTTTTACAATAACGGTCTGGAAGCTAAAGTAAAAGAAGTACCAATGATGTACATCAAAGAAAAATTTAGTTTCTCATACCAAAGTTCTTTCAAGGCTTTGGAACTATCTTACGAGGGTCGAACTATTCCTATGCTCCTGCTTCTGCCTCACGAAAGAAATCGTATGAGAAATCTTGAAGAAAAACTGACTTTAGATCTCATCGATGAAGTCAAACAAAGTGTCTACCGCACAAAGGTTGAAGTTACGCTACCAAAATTTCACTTGGTGTACACCAAAGAAATGAATGAAGTACTAAAACAACTGGGAATTAAAAGGGTCTTTTCACATGACGCTAACCTTAAAGGTCTTACTGATTCAAATAGACTAACAGTATCCCAAGTCCACCACAAAGGAGTTGTACATGTAAACGAGGAAGGGAAGCAGCTACTGTAACCGCCAACTCTGTGAAACAATATGCCTTATTCAACACTCCAATGTTTAAAGCTGATCACACTTTCGTTTCATTTATTCTAGATAAACGCTCTGATTTAATTATTTTCATGGGCAAAGTAGAAGAACTTTAAATCTTCTAATCCTGTTGTGTAGTGTTGTTAATAGTGATTTTTGTGATCTTCCAAAATCTTATTTCTTTCAGTGAGAAACAGAAGTCCTTAATTACTCGTAAGACAATGGTTGATAGGTAGTCACTGGAAGGAGAGCTATGCACCAATCCCCTGTGATGATGCATATAGAACCGGCCAGGCCTAGCACCTAATGTCCGACCCCGCCTTCTCGTGGTGTAGACCGTTAGTACCTTTCAAAAGAGATACTCTCTTGTGGAAGTGAACGAAATAGGAGGGCTGCCTGGTTAGTGTGTCCTACTGATCTGGACAACTATGGCTACTTTTCTTTTCTTTCCTACCATGCTGAGGAGTGGTCAACCACACAGGGTTCTGGTCCTCACCATATAAATCCACTGGACTGGACTGAATTAAGGCTCTGAGCTTGATTATGGATCCTGATTTTGCTGCACTGGTGGGCTTCTGTGGAGGAAAAATCTTTGTTTATTTGTGGGTTGACAGCCCCAAGTGAATAGTTTATAGGATATGTTTATCAGCTAGTGGATAATCCTGAGCAAAGGTCATCGTAGCCACCTGAACTCTAGCTTTACGGGCATCGTCAAATTTTACATTGGAGGAAGTCTTCCAGAGCAGATGACTTCAGTCTTTAGTGGTGGGGAAACGTGTCTTTGTCCCATGCCTGCGATTAGGGGCCTGTTTGATATTGTGGCATTCCCTCTCTCAATAAACATAATTTCTTTAAACATCCCACTATCCATTTTCTCTCCACAGGAAGTTGGAATGTGAGGACTCTGCACAGAGCTTTTTCTCTTGATATGCTCACACAAGAATTCCACCATTAGAGTTTAGATATTCTCGGCTTGCAAGAGACCAGATGGACAGATAAAGGTCAGATTCTTAAAAATAATCTTAAATTTCTCTTTTCAGGGAGGGAAGACAATAAACATCACTAAGTGGTGGGTCTGCTTCTCAGCAGACACTCTAGTGATGCTCTTCTACGATATGAGTGCATTAATAAAAGATTTCTTTCAGCAAAATTTCAGACAAGCGCTAAAGACTTGAATGTTATCTGCTGTTATGACCCACCGAAGATGCCGATGAGGATGAGAAGGATAGGTTTTATGGACAACTTCAGGATATTTTGAATTCTCTCAAGAAAGGAGATATTACCTTTGTTCTAGGTGACTTCAATGCCAAAGTTGGTACTGACTCTGACCTTTGGGGAGGAGTGACAGGCCCTTTTGGTATGGTAGTTGCAATGGCAATGGGCAACGTCTCCTACAGGTAAGTAAATTCAATTGATTCACAATAACTAACACTTATTACAAACACCGCGACATACATAAGTACACATGGGTTTCACCTGATGGGCTGCATAAGAATATGATTGATTACATATTAATTAACAGCAAATGGGCTAGTTCTGTTAGGAATACCAGGGCATATAGGGGAGCTGAAATTGGATCTGACCATTACCTTGTTAAAAGTGTGTTGCAACTTAAACTTAAAAAGTGTTGTGCTAGGGTTAAAAAATTTACTTTTAATACTGAAGCTCTGAAAGATCCAGTTATAGCCAAAGCTTACCATGATAGGTTACTTAGTCATTATGACAGTCATGGTTTGCTTACCACTGAAGTTGAGGAAGAATGGGGCCATTTTAAACAGGCTTTTTCGGAAACTAACAGTACTCTTTTAGAAAAAAAGGAGCAGAGGAGACAGAATTATTTGAGTGATAAGGCACTTGAGATTATTTCAGAAAGAAAGAACTGTAGAAATGTCCTTAATCAATATCGTACTAGTCCTAATAGAAAGTATTACTAAGAGCTTAATAAACGTGTAAAGGATCAGTTAGCTGCTGATTTTTGTCTTGATGGCTTGGCTGACAAAGCCAAGGAACCAATTGAATTTACTTAACACAATAGCAAAATTAAACAATTGAATTTGCTTAACGCAACAGCAGAGAGCTCTACCAGATAGTGTTTTGTGTGGTAGAAAACGGAGAGGTATACAAGGATTGAAGGATGAACAAGGTAAGCTTATAGAAGGTGAGAAATCTGCCGTGGCTACGTGGGCTGACGATTTCAGTGATTTTCTAAACAATGTGGTTAGTTCTACTCCCATTAATTGCAATGATGACAGATGCATTGGTGGCTTTAATATTGGCTCTATAACACAATCTGAAGTTATTTTGGCTATTTCTAAACTTAAACTTCATAAATCCCCAGGGGTAGATGAAATTACTACGGAAATGCTTAGAGCTGGGAATGTTTCGGTTACCACTTGGATGACTGAAATTTTAGATATCTTTTATGATAAAGGCATGGTCCCTAAGGATTTTACCAGAGCTATTATTATCCCTATTTTCAAAAAAGGTGATCGCAGTTCTTGTTATAACTATAAGGGTATCAGCCTACTCTCCGTTCCAGGTAAAGTTCTTTCCATGATTGTGCTTAATAGAATTAAGAATCTGGTTGACAGTCAATTGCGTGATGAGCAATGTGGATTCAGAAGTGGTAGGGGATGTGTGGATCAGATATTTTCACTTAGGCAGATTCTTGAGAAATGTTTAGAGTTTCAGAAACCTTTGGTTGCTAACTTTGTTGATTTCAAAAAGGCTTTCAACTCTGTAGATCGTCATAATTTGTGGTTGATTGTAAGATCATATGGTATACCAGACAAGTTAGTTAACATAATGAAAGCTCTCTATAATAACACTGAGTCGTGTGTGAGAGTTGGTAACGCTTGTAGCAATTGGTTTAGCATTACTTCTGGTGTTCGACAAGGGTGCATTTTGTCTCCTCTCTTCTTCAGTTTGGTTATTGATTATGTTATTTGAAATTCCCTTCAAGGGAAAGATTTTGGCCTTAAATGGACTGGAGATACGAAAATTTCTGATTTGGATTATGCTGATGATTTAGCCCTTTTGGCAAATGATGTTGATGAGATGATCTCTTTCATTCTGGCTGTTGATGAAACTGGTAGTAGAGTAGGTTTGGTTATAAACAGAGAGAAAACTAAAGTGATGCAATTTGGTCAGGCAGGCTGTGATTCAGTTAATCTGAATGGATGCAGTCTTGAACAGGTGTCACAGTTTAATTATATTGCGAGCTATGTAACAGATACTGGTGATGAGCGGCATGAGATTAACAGACGAATAGGGATTGCTGGCGGGACTTTTAAGAATCTATGGAGAATGTGGAGAAATAGGCGTATACACCTAAAGACTAAAATCAGACTGTATAATAGTTTGGTTCTTTCTAGTTACCTAACTATTATACAATCTATTATATAGTCTTTGGTTTTTCTAGTTATGATAATGAAACTTGGACACTTTGTAAACAAGATAACAGGAAACTAGATGCTTTTGATTCTAGATGCTTACGCAGTATCTTGGGCATTAGGTGGTTCAGCTTTGTAACTAATGATGAGGTTAGGCGAAGGAATTTGCAACCTCCGTTAAGCAGCATATTGTGCAGAGAGAGACTCCGTTGGTTTGGCCATGTTGCCCGTATGGATAATAATAGATTGACGAATAGGGTTATGAAGAGTGTGCCTAAAGGCCTCAGAAAGAGGGGGAGACTTAAGATGCGGTGGGCAGATAATGTGAAACAGGACCTAGTCAGAATTGGTGTGCAGTGGCCGAATGCAGCAGATATAGCTCAGAACAGACATGCTTGGAGAACTAAATTGCACGGTCTGGTTGGACCTCCGTAGCTCATGGCTGCTTGATGATGATGATGATGATGATGATGATGATGATGATGATGATGATGATGATACATTTTAAAGAATCAAATAAACTGTGCAATTCTCTGGTTATTAATGAAGCCTCAGTGAGGTAATAGTTTCATATGTGATCAAACGTTCAAATGCCTCTGAAAATGTCCGCTGTAAACGCTTTTTGTACCTTTCCATCGTTCTTCATGAACGAGATATTGTTTTCCGCTCTCAAGATAAATTTTGCCCCACACACTTTGTAAGAATTGGAGGCGTGAGTGCGCTGTAGGGGAGTGGGCCTGGATTCTTTAAATCAATTTTTAGGGATTTTCCGAATCCTCGAGGTAACAAAATGTTTCTCGACAAATCACGTAGTTCATATATTTAAAAATGCAATTCTTACCAATTTTCTAATTTTACATATATGTGATTTGTGAGATTGCTTCTTAAAAAAATGTTTATTGTATCAGGTTAAAAGTATTTTGTATTTTATGGATATTTTATGCACACTCTAAGCAATACCTTTGTGCACCCAATGGGTTTGATGGCTATGTCACAAAGACCCCAGGTCTGAGAGATGGTTGTCAAAAGGGACCCACAGTTGTTGCACAGTTGTTGGGAAACAAAATTCTCATGGAAGACAGAGAGAGAACATATTTTATTAAAAAATTCTGTTAAATAGGAATGATTTCTCAATTATATATTTATAGAAATAATTTGTTTTTGTATTGTAACGAAAGAAAATTTTGAAAAGTTTTCCACTTTCATAATCTTTTAATGCTTTTTGCAGGAAAAGGTTTGTGTGGCCTATTACCTCTTCAGCTGATAAACAAAAAATGGAGAAAACCATCCCATCAATAGCCACAGCGAACAACCACTTCGCTCTCCATCTCCACAAGAGTTTCGCCAGTGAAAAGGGAAACATTTTCTTCTCCCCATTCAGCATCTCCACAGCCTTCGCGATGCTTTTCAAAGGGGCCCGTGGTGACACTGCAAAAGAAATGAGACGTGTCCTCGGTTATGATAGAGCAAATATTTCTGATGATCAAGTTCACCAAAGTTTCGATGATCTTCTTACAACTATGCGTGAGAATCCTGATGTTTACAGCCTTGCAATCGCTAACGCTCTTCTCACTCAGAAGAATTTTCCTTTTCTCTCTCAGTACAAGGAATATCTGAAAAAGATTTATCGGGCAGAGGCGCGTGAAGTGGATTTTGTTGAAAAAGGTCCAAAAGTAGTAGCTGAGATTAATCAATGGGTGAAAAAAAGTACAAAGAACATGATCCGTAAGCTTCTTGATTCGTTGAGTCCTTCCACTGTTATGGTGATTTTGAATGCAGTGTATTTCAAAGGCACTTGGGAGCGTCGATTTTTTCCTAAACGAACAATCTCGAAACCCTTTTACAATAACGGTCTGGAAGCTAAAGTTAAAAAAGTGCCAATGATGTACATCGAAGAAAAATTTGGTTTCTCAAACCAAAGTTCTTTCAAGGCTTTGGAACTACCTTACGAGGGTCGAACTATTGCTATGCTCCTGCTTCTGCCTCACGAAAGAAATGGTATCAGAAATCTTGAAGAAAATCTGAATTTAGATCTCATCAATGAAGTCAAACAAAGTCTCTACCGCCTAAAGGTTGAAGTTACGCTACCAAAATTTCACTTGGAATACACCAAAGAAATGAACGAAGTACTAAAACAACTGGGAATGAAAAGCGTCTTTTCACATGAAGCTAACCTCAAAGGTCTTACTGATTCAGAAAGGCTATCAGTATCCCAAGTCCTCCACAAAGCAGTTGTAGATGTAAACGAGAAAGGGACTGAAGCAGCTGCTGCAACCGCCATCAGAATACAACTACATGCACTCCATCATTTCGTCACTCCGTCATTTAAAGCTGATCATCCTTTCGTGTTCTTTATCGTTGATAAACGCTCTGATATAATTCTTTTCATGGGCAAAGTAGAGGAACTGTAAATCTTCTAATCCTGATTGTGTAATCTTGTTAATAATGATTTTTGTGATCTTCCGTGAGAAACAGATGTCCTTAACTGCACATAAAATATTTAAAAAAAATCAAATCTTAAACTTGCCTTCTTCAAAATTTTCGCGTTTCTAGCCAACATTCCAGCCAAACTTCGAAACAACTGTTTTCAGTTTTTATCATTCTGTATTTCGTATACTTTTTCTCCTATAGAAGTTTTCCGAAACCATTGGGAAATAGAGATGAATATTTCTTAGTAGAAATTCTTTGGTAATTTTGAAAATCTTTATAATGCGACTGAATGAAAAAACTACAATTTTCCCTCAAAATAAACCGCAATAACCTAGAACCTGATAATAAACAATAAACAAACAGACTTTTATAAAAACTAACAAGAACTGCTTTTGAATTGGAATTTGTAATTTACTAATAGATGGCGTAGAATGTGGAAGTTTAGAATACTATCAATTCCAGCCATATCTACTAGCATCATGAACATATCTGCCAGTGAACCTTGACTCTAACTGCTAGTGAATCATGAAATGATCATAATATATTTGCTAATGAACCTTGACATACTTTGAATCAATGCATCAGATCACGTAAACTGTTAAAAATGCCTTTATTCAATAGTAAATTCGTAAGAAGAGATATTGCAAGAAAATAAAAAAAAGCCTGAACGCAAAAAAATGTACAAACAAATCTGTAATAATTTTGGTCTATCGGAATATAAAATGGTGTTAACAGAAAGTGTGAAATGTTACTTATAAATCGCTTTTCACATTACAGGATTCGGTTACGAATTTATTTCAGTTAACTTTGGTAAAAGGTGTAAGAAAATTTTTAAAATTATTCCATTATGATAATCTTTATACATCTTCGCAGGAACTTCATTGTGATCAAAAAGGTCTTGCTCTATTCCAGATAAAATGAAGAAAGCCATCTTTGTCCAATGCTAACAACCATTTCGCTCTGACTCTCCACAAGAGTTTGGCCAGTGAAGAGGGAAATATTTACTTCTCCCCATTCAGCATCTCCCCGGCACTTGCAATGCTGTTGAATGGTGCCCGTGGTGACACTGCAAAGGAAATAAGATATGTTCTCGGTTATGATACTGCCAATCTCTCTGACGATAAAATCCACAAAAGTTTCGGTAATCTTCTTACAACTATGCGTGACAACCCTGATGTTTACGATCTTGCCATTGCCAACGCTCTTCTCACTCAGAAAGATTTCCCTTTTCTCTCTCAGTACAAGAAAGATCTGGAGAAGATTTATCGGACAGCGGCTCGTGAAGTCGATTTTATTAACGAATGTGACAAAGTAGTAATGGAAATTAACGAATGGGTGAAAGGAAATGCGAAAAACGGGATTTTGAGGATCTTTGAATCTTTGGATTCTTCCAGCGTTATGGTACTTTTGAATGCAGTGTACTTCAAAGGCACGTGGGAAAATCCATACCCCTATACCATTTTACAATAATGGTCTGGAAGCTAAAGTAAAAGAAGTACCTATGATGTACACAGAAAAATACTTCAGAATCTTTGAGAATGCTATCTTCAAGGCCCTGGAACTCCCTTATAAGGGTGAAAATATTACCATGCTTCTGATGCTACCTAATGAAAAATCGGGTTTAAAAAAGCTCGAAAATTGTTTGACATTAGATATTATCAATGATGTCAAAGGAAGACTTGAGTGTCAAAATGTCCAAGTTACTATACCAAAATTTCACTTGGAGTTCACAAAAGGACTGAATGAATTTTTGCAAAAACTCGGAATTCGAAGCGTTTTTTCAGATAAAGCTAATCTGAAAGGCCTGACCAAATCAGAAAAGCTACTAGTGTCTCTAGTCCTTCACAAAGCAGTGGTAGACGTCAATGAGGAAGGCACTGAAGCAGCTGCTGTAACTGCCATCGCAGTATCTTGTTGTCCCTCGATAAACAACAATCTCACCTTTACAGCCGATCACCCTTTCGTTTTCTGTATTATTGATAAACGCTGTGACTTAATCCTCTTCATGGGCTGGGTAGAACAACTTTAAGAACTTAAATACTTTGAGAATTTGATATTGCCATCATGTTATAATTACTTTTTTTTTAGGTTTATAAAGATAAATTTAGACATTATGAAATAATTATACATTTTTGTAAACGGAATTAAATTCTGAATGGAACTATTATGAACTAAAGCATTATTATCTAAATCTGCGAAAATTTTTGAGTAAAATCAGAGTAATATTTAGAGACGATTCATTATTGATAAAGAGAGATTTTATGAAGAAATATCGTAAAGATGAATATAGCTTAATAATTTGAATTACCGAAAGCTGATTAAAAGTTTGAAATCATCACAAATTAAACTATTTAATCCACTTTTCTTATTTATTTTTTTGCACAAGATATGAAAATAAAATTTTTATAAATGATATCGCACTTTTCAAAAGGTAATTATTAATGGAAAGAATAATGAATCATAGTTCTTATTTTCACACATAGATTAGGCTGGTATACTTGTAGAAATTTGACAATATTGGCATAATAAATGTTTGTGTCAATTTGTCTGGTATTTTCTCTATTAGAAACTACGATTCTGGCTGCAGCAAGAATTCTGATATCGAGTCTGAATTAGAAAATGTACATGTGTAAACGCCAAAAACCTAAATTATCCCACCTACATAATTCCTTTTCTAAATATCTAAGCCGATCACAGGGAATTGTAATATAGCTGGCTGGGTTGAGTTGTATTACCTCTGAACAGCACTTTTTTTGCACACCATGACTAAATGCCCAGGTCACGAGGACTCCGAAGGCTCAGAGAAGGTTGGGGGAATGGACCCACTGGAATAGCTGTGGGGAGACAGATGGTAGCCTCCCGTTAAGGCCATCGAGCTTGTTCTTTAGCGTGCACAGGATATGGCTCTCCCGCACATGGGGCCACGGCTTAACGTCCCATCCGACGGACGGCGGTCTTTCCAAGCCCATCGGTATCCTCTACTGCCTAATTTTGCGGAAATAAATCTCAACGCTGTCCCAGCTGAGACTCGAACCTAGGAACTACAGATTACGATTCTGAATTAGAAGATGTACGTTTGTTTCTTTAGAAATAAAAAATGAGGCACTGTTTTGCAACTGATTTGAATGGTTTATATTGTTCAAGGGACAATTAACGGTTAATGATGCCATTCAAGTAGCAATTTTCTAGTAATAATCAGAACTGAGAAATGATTCGATTATTTTTCCTCAGAGCGGCATTTTTTTGCACACAATCGGCTAAATGACCAGATCACAAAGACGCCGAGGACTCAGAAAGGTTAGGAGGAGAGGAAAAGGAAGGACTCAGAAAGGTTGGGGGGGGGGAAATAGTGCTCTTCAAAGGTAAAAAGAACTTTCTTTCAATATAGTGGTCTGCAAGAAGCATTTGTTCTGCCTTTACTAGGGGGCGGGGGTGGCTCAGTCGGTAGCGCGCCAGGCTCGTAATCTGTAGTTCCCAGGTTCGAGTCCCAGCTGGGTCAGCGTTGAGATTTATCTCCGCGAAAATTCCCCGCCCTGCCCACGGTCAGTAGGGGACACCGATGGGCTTGGAAAGGCCGCCGTCCGTCGGATGGGACGTTAAACCGTGGCCCCGTGTGTAGGAGAGCCATATCCTGTGCACGTTAAAGAACACGCTGCATGGGCTTGACGGGAGGCTACCATCTGTCTCCCAATAGCTGTTCCAGTGGGTCCTCTCCCCCAACCTTCTCTGAGCCTTCGGGGTCCATGTGACCTGGCCATTTAGCCCATGGTGTGCAAAAAAGTGCCACTCAGAGGTAAAACAACCCAACCCAACCCTGCCTTTACTACAGCTGCAGAAATCTAATACAAATGGTTGTGATCGTAAAGCTACCCAAGTCTTTGCTTCAATCAAAACATTTACGAACGACATCAAGAAATAAACACTTGATATTTCATTCAAATGGACAGACATCCTAGGCATGTCAATGATACGGAGAGTTAAAACAGATATACTGAAAATGGGCTGCAAACAAACCGAGAGTGTTATTACTGGAGAGCACAAAGTTAAATATCCGCACCAGAAAAGTGATTTCGCACTGATTTAATCTCCTTAGTGCAGTGGCAGTCGGACAACAGTAGAATATTCTGTTGCTAAATAGATTCCACAATATAAAATATATGAAAAAAAAAATAAATACCCCCTCAAGCAGCTGCTTGCCATAGAGGTCTGACAGGAGCCTGTCAGTTTATATGCCACAGTAGAAGATCTGAGAGGATGGCAGGACTCAGCATAAAAACGACACACACATCCATGCCTAATCCGGGGCTCGAACCCAGGTCCCTTAAGTCAGTAGCCAAGCGTACTAACCACTCAGCCACGGGACGGCATCTTTTTTTATTATAATATAATTAAGTGTTAATCATACCAGAAAATATCAGATCCCGAAAAGTATGCGAAATATAGAGCATTAGAAAATTTGTATTGTAGTTTTAAATACCCTACGACAGTTGGTTGCTTTACTTCTGTGTGAAACGTTTTTTGCTCACTATGGATTAAGTTGCTGGGTGATAACGACTTCAAATCTCAGAGAATGTTATGGAAGGGATCCAGTGGGCAGCACTTAGGAGACAGATGATCCTATCAAGGCCTGTCGGGTAATATGCATAGGCTACAAAAACATTTGGGTTTAGGTAGATATAGAGCAATGGTAAAGGTTTGAACCTGGGAACTGCAGATTGAAAAACTGCAGATGATGCAAAAATGAAACTAGCTTTTCAATTTTTTCAAAACGTAAACGTCTTGAATCTTGAATTTTTTTCAATCCTGGAATAATATTGAGTTAGCCAACCACTCCCCATTGGACCAAGGTAAATGGCGCGAAATATCGGGATAGCTCAAAATTTAAAGAAAGTAATGTATCAATTAAGTATGATTTTGGTTTTCCTATGATGAGCTTTTTTAAAAGTAGTTGAACTCTTGAACTTTAAAAGCAGGATGTGAGCAAAAGTTTAAATCCAATTGTTTTCTTTCACTGATTGTACATTTTTTCAGCTGATCACTTTCTATGAGTTGGTTCTTAATGTTGAAGCAGTGTTGCAGGGAACATAAAATCAATAGAGCTATTGCTTAATAAAAAAAATTGAAAACTAGTTTCATTTTTTAGCAAGCAATAGTTCGATTATTTTTATGTTGTTAGTAATAACTTATCAACTAGCACTGTTTGCACAACCACCATATTCTACAAAAACGTGAAATTGCATCTCTTTTAGGAGCTGTGTATTGGGGATAATACGCTAAAGCCTATATGGCTTCAGCGTATTATTCCCAATTGTGTAGTTTTAAACAAAAATTCCCTTCTACTCCAGCAAATCGTAATTTTTTTTATGAAATTCTGAAAATTATGCGAGTTATATACAAATATTAATAATGTTCTATACGAATTACGTTAAAATACTCTGGAAATTTCAAATTAAACGCTATTCTCGTCTGTTTTGTGGAATGGACCGAAAGTAATTGGTTTATGAGAATGGTCAAAATTTAAATGCCTAGTTTATAATTTCCAAATTAAAAGTAGACAAACTTTACACCATACTATAGAAAAGTAAACAAAGTTCATTTTAAAAAAGAAGTAAACAAGACAATACTCCTAGCATGCACCGAGATGATGACCTCGCTTTGGTGGGAAAAGGTCACTTCCGCTAACCGAACACTTTTTCGTCTTCAATAACTACCGTAGATGACCTACATAGTTCTCACCTTTGCCTAGCGTTCGTTTACAACGAGCAAGACTTCCATCTCTGAGACAAAGTGTCAGTTCTTCTGAAGCAACGTGTGGAGCTTCTGAAATAAACGAAATACTTCACATAAGTATCTAACGTCGAAACATTGGAAAATGTCTGAAATCAGAAAACTAGGTAAGTTCGTTTTTTCTCTTTCGGTGTCTTTTTTTTTTCCTTGAACACAATTCGCGACAATTCTTCTACAAATTGGAATTGGAGTTTGGCTCAGTCGGAAGAGAGTCAAGCGCGTAATCTGCAGTTTCCATATTCGAGTCTCAATGTATCGGAGTTGAGATTTATTTCCGTTAACGTTACACTCTGCTCTTATTGCAAAAAGGAATGAAATTACTGCTTCCGTTTGCTCTTAGTGAAATTACTGCTTCCATTTGTTCTTACTGAAATTATTGCTTCCATTGTAAACTTCTTGACCACCACATTCTGCAATCAAATTTTCAAATTTCTGGCACAAATAAGCTGTTTTTAATATTTGTTTAAAAGTTTTACCACTTTTCCACCTTTTTCCACCGTTAGAGGACGCTATTAGTGAGAGATTAGGAAAACACGAAAAGTAATATTACATCAATACCTGTCCAACCGCTGAATAATTTTGAAATTATCTCTAAAATCAAAAAAGTTTTACATTAGGTGTCGCTGAAACGAGTGTTGGATAAATGAGGTTCTTATATGTCTATTATTGAATTTGATTCATCAGATCTGAATACTTTTCATCTGTTTTTTATTGAAAAAATTTATTTTTGTGAAAATAAACAAAAATGTGAGATATAGCTGATATTCCCAAATAGTTTCGAGGGTGGTCGAGAGTGTCTGTGAGACCCATTCGTTACAATTATGTGTCCTTTCAAGTAACTACTGTTGGATCTAAGCGAAATTGCACCAATGCGTAGTAAAGGAGTGAGCTGAAAGGTATTGAGAAGGAATGGGTCCTATCTTTTTCAAAAAATTCAAAATCGTCTGGGTGTGAAAATACCCAACGCCATAGACATAGGGTTAATAATATGGCTCTAACAATGCCGGATCTAGAAAGAGGGAGTGCTTCAGAATGCTAATAAGGGTAATAGAAACAAAAATTATGAAACTTATGCATATTTTCTGCATTTTTCAAGAAATTTTCTAAAGATTTAAAAAAAGGAGGGGAAAATATTACACTGCTGTGAAAATTCAGTCTCTTGGCCTCTCACTTTTACATTTTTTCCAGCTCGATTGTGTTTCTTCTCCTACCCACCTCTGGAATTTTTTCTAGATCCGGGCCTGGCTAATAAACTGGCTATTGAATGAATGTATACCCCAGTGGTGACTCGTGAGTTTCTAAATAGGTATGGCCACATAATATTGTACAAAGAGAAATCTACTAGGCAGGGGTGGTGGTGGCTTAGACGGAAGTGCGCAACGTCGGCGATTTCTCCGACTAACCTCAATTATTCCTCGGTGAAAAAAGAAACATCGATTGGATTGGAAAAGAACACAAATATGTACGTGTGATAAAATTTCCATATGTATATATATTGTGGCTTATGTCAGACACGTACCCTAGATTTAGTTTCAGGATGGGATCCAGAATTTAGCTTCTGGGCTGGGGGTGGAACTTAAAGCTTTCTCGCAATATATCGCGCTGATAATTAATGCGCTCAAGACAGTTTCGAGTGCATTACTTCACTAAATGCTTACTGAAATGAAATAAACGGGCAAGATATTTTAGAGATCAAATATTCATGTAAAATATTATTTTCATTATTTACTCCAATTCCAAGTTTGAGGTTTTCGTATATATATTACAGAAATGTTGAGGAGCGGGGGTGGCTCGGTGGGTAGCGCGCCAGGCTCGTAATCTGCAGTTTTTGGGTTGGAGTCCCGGCTGGGCAAGCGTTGAGGCTTATTTCCGCAAAGCTCCCCGTCCTGCCCACGGTCACTAGGGGACACCGATGGGCTTGGAAAGCCCGTCATCCGTCGAATGGGACGTTAAGCCGTGGCTCCATGTGCAGGAGAGTCGTACCCTGTGCACGTTAAGAACACACTGGATGGCTTTCATGGGATGGATGACATCTGCCTCCCAACAGCTGTTCCCTCCCCCCAGTCTTCAGAGTCCTCAACGTCAGACTATGCGACAAGTCGGTTGAGGTATTCCAAGTCGCATCGGACTCGCCAGGAGTGGAGAGCGAGATGCAAAAAAATGCGGACCCTGCTCTAAGCAGGACTAAACGCAAAACAACAAGATTACCGAAATGTCGATGGGGTCGATCACTAATGACGAGCTGCCACTGGTATACACTAATAATCATTAAAAATATAAAAAAAATAATTTTGTAATAATTTTGAAATCATAAACTTGAAAGGAAGTTATTATAATTTCATCTTAAAAATTTTCCATTAAGTGATTATTTGAAATGAAAATTACACTACTATAGGTTGGATTTATTATTTTAATTGTTTTTTTAATTTTGATTGTCAGTAAAAATTCAGTCTCCGTAATTATTTTAATTAAAGTTACACTAAACTTCGTAAAATTGATTATTTTAATTTGATTTGTTTTTAATGTCATTAATATTTTTTATTTAATTTATGTTCAAAATTTAGCAGTGGTCGAATGGTTAGCGCGCTTGGCTACTGATTTAAGGGACCTGGGTTCGAACCCAAGGTATGTTTCTGTTCCTTTCTGCTGAGGTCCAGCCATCATCACAAACCTTCTGCTATGCATGTAAACTGACAGGCTCCTGTCAGACCTCTGGCAAACAGCTATTTGCGGGATATTTATTATTACTGTTCAGTTGTTTTAAACAAAATATTTGTACAGCCTTATTACAATTTATTAATACGTAGCTAAAAAAATACGTCTTTATGTTTGTTTCAGTGTCAAATGTAGCAAAAATATGATATTTTTATATGCTAAATGAAATGTGTGCTCTCATGATTATAAAACTTCTCTTCCCTCTGGCGGGGCGGGGCGGGGCGGGGCGGGGGTGGCTCAGTCGGTAGCGCGCCAGGCTCGTAATCTGTAGTTCCCAGGTTCGAGTCCCAGCTGGGTCAGCGTTGAGATTTATCTCCGCGAAATTCCCCGCCCTGCCCACGGTCAGTAGGGGGCACCGATGGGCTTGGAAATGCCGCCGTCCGTCGGATGGCACGTTAAGCAGTGGACCCGTGTGTGGGAGAGCCATACCCTGTGCACGATAAAGAACACGCTGGATGGCCTTGACGGGAGGCTACAATCTGTCTCCCAACAGCTGTTCAAGTGGGTCCCCTCACCCAACCTTCTCTGAGCCTTCGGGGTCCATGTGACCTGGCCATTTAGCCCATGGTGTGCAAAAAAGTGCCGCTCAGAGGTAAAACAACCCAACCCAACCCTTCCCTCTGGCTATCTTACCAATATTCTTCCTGTCATTCATAGATTTCCCATACTTAATCCATACTTATCGAATTCGTATTTGTCCAAAACTCTCGGTACATTGCTACTATTAGCAAGTCCATTTGCACTATTAATGCTATGAAAAATGATCTTCACACAAAGACGGAACTTCTCTATGATTTCGTCACTGCAGCTTCGGAATCAACCAATGAGGTCAGAGAATAACGTCAGACGCCGAATTTGCGTCAGAGTGGCCATGCGAGGATCACAATTTTTTGCTGTGTGCACTGGCAATATGGCACTGGTCTGCTTGTCTGCACGCCCATTGGCGTTATCTGTTAAACTCAAAGTCAGCTGACCTTGAGCTGGAGTATTTCTCCTCCCAATGCAACACATTAGAGGGTAGCTCATGTGACACTCTCGAAGGCAAAGTCGTTCTTAAATAGACGAAAATATCGTGATCAAATACTTCGGAAATAACGAGCCAGCGTTGATCAGTCGTTTCAAGTTCACAAGGTAGGTAATTTCCTTCATTTCTTGTCCACACACTCTGACAATTTGAAGGAGTTATTTTTACTGTGTTATAGGGAAACCTCGGGAGCAAAAATTAAGTAGAGGGTTTCAGGAAGATCGTTCTTTATAAGTAAGATGACCAAACGTTATCTTACTATTAAACGTAACATCTTTGAGATTATTTGTACTGTCTTATTTACATGTACAGCTTTTGTACTGTTCCCTTGGCTTTCTTGTACTGCATTCCTTGCGTTATACTTCCTCGTACTGCTTTCCTTAAGTTGTACTTCCTTGTACTGCTATTTTTCTTTGGTTAAAAAAAATGTTTCCAACACTAAATGGAGTCAAGCAAGTTCATATTTCGTCGTAGCTTTTTTCCACACAACTTCAAAAATTATTCGAGAATGGATGAAGCAAGTTTCGAAAATTCATTACGTTTAGAAATTTAGTAGTGAGAAGACGAAAAAAAGGACACAAAAGTGCGTTAAGCAATTCCCATCAGAAAAGCATCTAATTGCCATTCTGAAGTTTCTTGCATATGATATTATATTGTTTACATTTTTCTGTGGGGTTTGCTGTCCAAATAATCGAATATCTTGTTTTAGCCCGTCACCATAATAATATGCAATATTTCTTATTTCGATTTCAGTCTTTCAATCTGTCTTTAGTTATTTAATATAATCATCAAATGTTTTTTTTTTACCTATTCTCCATCTGTAACAATTGAATGGCTCTTTGCGTTTATAATGATGTTAAACAAGATCTTTCAGTTTCACTATTATTTCTAATATTTTTTTTTCAAATATCATTAACACGTTAATTTTGTCATAAAATGATTATAATTAATAATCATATAAAACAAAATCATTAACATCATTGCCTCGATATCGAGAAATAGAGCCCGAACTCAACTATAATCCTTAGTATTCATCTACACTCCTTTAATGATAATGACGAACGTTTTTAGAAGTAAATGAACTATACGACGTTTTCATGTTCTCAGAGCAAAAAAATGCTGGCAAATATTTTTCGCAGAAATCCATAAACATATTAGAGAACCAGGCGAATGGATATTTCCCTGGCCTCCTTCCATTTTAAATTATTGTGAAAAGGCTTCTCTTGGTAAGAGATATATTTCTCTCCATCAATTAGCACAGAAAGAACTATTATAATATGATTTCTCGGAAAGTTCACAAAAAAGATAGAGAGTGTTTGTTCGTTTAATTGAAAAACTGTCTTAACTGAAAATGGTTTTCCTATTATTTTGATGCACATAATTTGTCAATATTTACAAATAAACATAATATATACTGTACTGTTTAAAAACAAATTTAAAAAATATGCTGTTCTCATACTCTATATACGCTTTTGAAGGCAAACATTTGTTGTGATCTATTATCTCTGCGCCTGATGAAAAAAATGGAGAAAACCATCCAACACTATCCAAAGCGCTCTCCATCTCCACAAGAGTTTTCTTAGTGAAGGAGGGAATGTTTTTTTTCATCCCCTTTTAGCTTCTCCACGGCACTCGCAATGCTCTTCAAAGGAGCCCGTGGTGAAACTGCAAATGAAATGAGACATGTTCTCGGTTATGATAGTGCAAACCATTCTGACTATCAAGTTCACCAAGTTTCAATAATCTTCTTACAATTATGCGTGACAATCTTGATGTTTACGGCCTTGCAATCGCTAACGCTCTTCTCACTCAGAAGAAATTTCCTTTTCTCTCTCAGTACAAGGAAGATCTGATAAAGATTTATCGGGAAGAGGCACGTGAAGTCGATTTTGTTGTAGAGTGTCCAAAAGTGGTAGCTGAGATTAATCAATGGGTCAAAGAAAGTAGAAAGAACATGATCCATAAGCTTCTTGATTCGTTGAGTCCTTCCACTGTTATGGTGATTTTGAATGCAGTGTATTTCAAAGGCACTGGGAGCGTCAAATTTTTCCTAAATGGACAATCTCGAAACCCTTTTACAATAACGGTCTGGAAGCTAAAGCTAAATAGTGATTTTTGTGATCTTCCAAAATCTTATTTCTTTCAGTGAGAAACAGAAGTCCTTAATTACTCGTAAGACAATGGTTGATAGGTAGTCACTGGAAGGAGAGCTATGCACCAATCCCCTGTGATAATGCATAGAACCGGCCAGGCCTAGCACCTAATGTCCGACCCGCCTTCTAGTGGTGCAGACCGTTAGTACCTTTCAAAAGAGATACTCTCTTGTGGAAGTGAACGGAATAGGAGGGCTGCCAGATTAGTGTGTCCTACTGATCTGGACAACTATGGCTACTTTTCTTTTCTTTCCTACCATGCTGAGGAGTGGTCAACCACACAGTTCTGGTCCTTACCATATAAATCCACTGGATTTGACTGAATTAAGGCTCTGAGCTTGATTATGGATCCTGATTTTGCTGCACTGGTGGGCTTCTGTGGAGGAAAAATCTTTTCTGTTTATTTGTGGGTTGACAGCCCCAAGTGAATAGATTTACAGGATATGTTTATCAGCTGGTGGATAATCCTGAGCAAAGGTCATCGTAGCCACCTGAACTCTAGCTTTACGGGCATCGTCAAATTTTACATTGGAGGAAGTCTTCCAGAGCAGATGACTTCAGCCTTTAGTGGTGGGGAAACGTGTCTTTGTCCCATGCCTGCGATTAGGGGCCTGTTTGATATTGTGGCATTCCCTCTCTGAATAAACATAATTTCTTTAAACATCCCACTATCCATTTTCTCTCCACAGGTAGTTGGAATGTTAGGACTCTGCACAGAGCTTTTTCTCTTGATATGCTCACACAAGAATTCCACCATTAGAGTTTAGATATTCTCGGCTTGCAAGAGACCAGATGGACAGATAAAGGGCAGATTCTTAAAAATAATCTTAAATTTCTCTTTTCAGGGAGGGAAGACAATAAACATCACCAAGGCGTGGGTCTGCTTCTCAGCAGACACTCTAGTGATGCTCTTCTACGACATGAGTGGATTAATAAAAGATTTCTTTCAGCAAAATTTCAGACAACGCTAAAGACTTGAATATTATCTGCTGTTATGCCCCCACCGAAGATGCCGATGAGGATGAGAAGGATAGGTTTTATGGACAACTTCAGGATATTTTGAATTCTCTCAAGAAAGGAGATATTACCTTTGTTCTACGTGACTTCAATGCCAAAGTTGGTACTGACTCTGACCTTTGGGGAGGAGTGATAGGCCCTTTTGGTATTGGTAGTTGCAATGGCAATGGGCAACGTCTCCTACAGGTAAGTAAATTCAATTGTTTCAGAATAACTAACACTTAACACCGCGACATACATAAGTACACATGGGTTTCACCTGATGGGCTGCATAAGAATATGATTGATTACATATTAATTAACAGCAAATGGGCTAGTTCTGTTAGAAATACCAGGTCATACAGGGGAGCTGAAATCGGATCTGACCATTATCTTGTTAAAAGTATTTTGCAACTTAAACTTAAAAAGTGTTGTTCTCAAGATAAAACATTTTCCTTTAATACTGAAGCTCTGAAAGACCCAGTTATAGCTAAAGCTTACCATGATAGGTTACTTAGTCATTATAACAGTCATGGTTTGCTTACCACTGAAGTTGAGGAAGAATGGGGCCATTTTAAACAGGCTTTTTCGGAAACTAACAGTACTCTTTTAGAAAAAAAGGAGCAGAGGAGACAGAATTATTTGAGTGATAAGGAACTTGAGATTATTTCAGAAAGAAAGAACTGTAGAAATGTCCTTAATCAATATCGTACTAGTCCTAATAGAAAGTATTACTAAGAGCTTAATAAACGTGTAAAGGATCAGTTAGCTGCTGATTTTTGTCTTGATGACTTGGCTGACAAAGCCAAGGAACCAATTGAATTTACCTAACACAACAGCAAAATTAAACAATTGAATTTGCTTAACGCAACAGCAGAGAGTTCTACCAGATAGTGTTTTGTGTGGTAGAAAACGGAGAGGTATACAAGGATTGAAGGATAAACAAGGTAAGCTTATAGAAGGTGAGAAATCTGCCGTGGCTACGTGGGCTGACCATTTCAGTGATTTTCTAAACAATGTGGTTAGTTCTACTCCCATTAATTGTAATGATGACAGATGCATTGGTGGCTTTAATATTGGCTCTATAACACAATCTGAAGTTATTTTGGCTATTTCTAAATTTAAACTTCATAAATCCCCAGGGGTAGATGAAATTACTACGGAAATGCTTAGAGCTGGGAATGTTTCGGTTACCACTTGGATGACTGAAATTTTAAATATCTTTTATGATAAAGGCATGGCCCCTAAGGATTTTACCAGAGCTATTATTATCCCTATTTTCAAAAAAGGTGATCGCAGTTCTTGTTATAACTATAAGGGTATCAGCCTCCTCTCCGTTCCAGGTAAAGTTCTTTCCATGATTGTGCTTAATAGAATTAAGAATCTGGTTGACAGTCAATTGCGTGATGAGCAATGTTGATTCAGAAGTGGTAGGGGATGTGTGGATCAGACATTTTCACTTAGGCAGATTCTTGAGAAATGTTTAGAGTTTCAGAAACTTTGGTTGCTAACTGTTTTGATTTCAAAAAGGCTTTCAACTCTGCAGATCGTCATAATTTGTGGTTGATTGTAAGATCATATGGTATACCAGACAAGTTAGTTAACATAATGAAAGCTCTCTATAATAACACTGAGTCGTGTGTGAGAGTTGGCAACGCTTGTAGCAATTGGTTTAGCATTACTTCTGGTGTTCGACAAGGATGTATTTTGTTTCCTCTCTTCTTCAGTTTGGTTATTGATTATGTTATTTGAAATTCACTTCAAGGGAAAGATTTTGGCCTTAAATGGACTTTCCCTTTTTTTTTCCTTAAAGGGAAAGATTTGGCCTTCCCTTAAAAGGAATTGGCCTTCAAGGGGCCAATTATTCCCTTGAAGTTGGATTCACTTCAAGGGAAAGATTTTGGCCTTAAATAGCATCATTGCCTTTTGGCAAATGATGTTGATGAGATGAACTCTTTCATTCGGGCTGTTGATGAAACTGGTAGTAGAGTAGGTTTGGTTATAAACAGAGAGAAAACTAAAGTGATGAAATTTGGTCAGGCAGGCTGTGATTCAGTTAATCTGAATGGATGCAGTCTTGAACAGGTGTCACAGTTTAATTATATTGCGAGCTATGTAACAGACACTGGTGATGAGCGGCATGAGATTAACAGACGAATAGGGATTGCTGGCGGGACTTTTAAGAATCTATGGAGAATGTGGAGAAATAGGCGTATACACCTAAAGACTAAAATCAGACTGTATAATAGTTTGGTTCTTTCTAGTTACCTAACTATTATACAATCTATTATATAGTCTTTGGTTTTTCTAGTTATGGTAATGAAACTTGGACACTTTGTAAACAAGATAACAGGAAACTAGATGCTTTTGATTCTAGATGCTTACGCAGTATCTTGGGCATTAGGTGGTTCAGCTTTGTAACTAATGATGAGGTTAGGAGAAGGTATTTGCAACCTCCGTTAAGCAGCACATTGTGCAGAGAGAGACTCCGTTGGTTTGGACATGTTGCCCGTATGGATAATAATAGATTGGCGAATAGGGTTATGAAGAGTATGCCTAAAGGCCTCAGAAAGAGGGGGAGACTTAAGATGCGGTGGGCAGATAATGTGAAACAGGACCTAGTCAGAATTGGTGTGCAGTGTCCGAATGCAGCAGATGTAGCTCATAACATACATGCTTGGAGAACTAAATTGCACGGTCTGGTTGGACCTCCGTTGCTCATGGCTGCTTGATGATGATGATGATGATGGTGATGGTGATGATGATGATGACGATGAGACATTTTAAAGAATCAAATAAACTCTGCAATTCTCTGGTTATTAATGAAGCCTCAGTGAGGTAATAATTTCATATGTGATCCAACGTTCAAATGCCTCTGAAAATGTTCGCTGTAAACGCTTTTTGTACCTTTCCATCGTTCTTCATGAACGAGATATTTTTTTCCGCTCTCAAGATAAATTTTGCCCCACACACTTTGTAAGAATTGGAGGCGTGAGTGCGCTGTAGGGGAGTGGGCCTGGAATTTTTAAATCAATTTTTAGGGATTTTCCGAGTCCTCGAGGTAACAAAATGATTCTCGACAAATCACGTAGTTCATATATTTAAAAATGCAATTCTTACCAATTTTCTAATTTTACATACATATGATTTGTGAGATTGCTTCTTAAAAAAATGTTTATTGTATCAGGTTAAAAGTATTTTGTATTTTATGGATATTTTATGCACACTCTAAGCAATATCTTTTTGCACCCAATGGGTTTGATGGCTATGTCATAAAGACCCCAGGTCTGTGAGATGGTTGTCAAAAGGGACCCACAGTTGTTGCACAGTTGTTGGGAAACAAAATTCTCATGGAAGACAGGGAGAGAACATATTTTATTAAAAAATTCTGTTAAATAGGAATGATTACACAATTATATAATTATAGAACTAATTTGTTTTTGTATTGTAATGAAAGAAAATTTTGAAAAGTTTTCGTTTCATAATCTTTTAATGCTTTTTGCAGGAAAAGGTTTGTGTGGCCTATTACCTCTTCAGCTGATAAAAAAAATGGAGAAAACCATCCCATCAATAGCCACAGCGAACAACCACTTCGCTCTCCATCTCCACAAGAGTTTCGCCAGTGAAAAGGGAAACATTTTCTTCTCCCCATTCAGCATCTCCACAGCCCTCGCGATGCTTTTCAAAGGAGCCCGTGGTGACACTGCGAAAGAAATGAGACATGTCCTCGGTTATGATTGTGCAAATATTTCTGATGATCAAGTTCACCAAAGTTTCGATGATCTTCTTACAATTATGCGTGACAATACTGATGTTTACAGCCTTGCAATCGCTAACGCTCTTCTCACTCAGAAGAATTTTCCTTTTCTCTCTCAGTACAAGGAAGATCTGAAAAAGATTTATCGGGCAGAGGCGCGTGAAGTGGATTTTGTTGAAGAAGGTCCAAAAGTGGTAGCTGAGATTAATCAATGGGTGAAAGAAAGTACAAAGAACATGATCCATAAGATTTTTGATTCGTTGGGTCCTTCCACTGTTATGGTGATTTTAAATGCAGTGTATTTCAAAGGCAGTTGGGAGCGCCCATTTTTTCCTAAATGGACAATCTCGAAACCCTTTTACAATAACGGTCTGGAAGCTAAAGTTAAAGAAGTGCCAATGATGTACATCGAAGAAAAATTTGGTTTCTCAAACCAAAGTTCTTTCAAGGCTTTGGAACTACCTTACGAGAGTCGAACTATTGTTATGCTCCTGCTTCTGCCTCACGAAAGAAATGGTATGAGAAATCTTGAAGAAAATCTGACCTTAGATCTCATCAATGAAGTCAAACAAAGTCTCTACCGCCTAAAGGTTGAAGTTACGCTACCAAAATTTCACTTGGAGTACACCAAAGAAATGAATGAAGTACTAAAAGAACTGGGAATGAAAAGCGTCTTTTCACATGAAGCTAACCTCAAAGGTCTTACTGATTCAGAAAGGTTATCAGTATCCCAAGTCCTCCACAAAGCAGTTGTAGATGTAAACGAGGAAGGGACTGAAGCAGCTGCTGCAACCGCCATCACAGCACAACTACAGGCCTATTTCGCCACTCCGTCATTTAAAGCTGATCATCCTTTCGTGTTCTTTATCGTTGATAAACGCTCTGATATAATTCTTTTCATGGGCAAAGTAGAGGAACTGTAAATCTTCTAACCCTGATTGTGTAATCTTGTTAATAATGATTTTTGTGATCTTCCGTGAGAAACAGAAGTCCTTAACCGCACATAAAATATTTTTAAAAAATCAAATCTTAACTTGCCTTCATCAAAATTTTCGCGCTTCTAGCCAATATTCCAGCCAAACTTCGAAACAATTGTTTCCTATATTTGTCATTCTGTATTTCGTATACTTTTTTCTCCTATAGACGTTTTCCAAAACCATTGGGAAATAGAGATGAATATTTCTTAGTGGAAATTCTTTGGTAATTTTGAAAAACTTTATAATGCGATTGAATGAAAAATCTACAATTTTCACTCAAAATAAACCGCAATAACCTAGAAGCTAATAATAAACAATAAACAAACAAACTTTTATAAAAATTAACAAGAACTAGTTTTGAATTGGAATTTGTAATTTACTAATAGATGGCGTAGAATGTGGAAGTTTAGAATACTATAAATTCCAGCCATATCTACTAGCATCATGAACATATCTGCCAGTGAACCTTGACTCTAACTGCTAGTGAATCATGAAACGATCAGAATATATTTGCTAATGAACCTTGACATACTTTGAATCAATGCATCAGATCACGTAAACTGTTAAAAATGCCTTTATTCAATAGTAAATTCGTAAGAAGAGATATTGCAAGAAAATAAAAAAAAGCCTCAACGCAAAAAAATGTACAAAGAAATCTGTGGTAATTTTGGTCTATCGGAATATAAAATGGTGTTAACTGAAGGTGTGAAATGTTACTTATAAATCGCTTTTCACATTACAGGATTCGGTTACGAATTTATTTCACTTAACTTTTGTAAAAGGTGTAAGAAAATTTTTAAAATCATTCCATTATGATAATCTTTATACATCTTCGCAGGAACTTCATTGTGATCAAAAACGTCTTGCTCTATTCCAGATAAAATGAAGAATGCCATCCGATCTTTGTCCAATGCTAACAACCATTTCGCTCTGACTCTCCACAAGAGTTTGGCCAGTGAAGAGCGAAATATTTGCTTCTCCCCATTCAGCATCTCCCCGGCACTTGCAATGCTGTTGAATGGTGCCCGTGGTGACACTGCAAAGGAAATAAGATATGTTCTCGGTTATGATACTGCCAATCTCTCTGACGATAAAATCTACAAAAGTTTCGGTAATCTTCTTACAACTATGCGTGACAACCCTGATGTTTACGATCTTGCCGTTGCCAACGCTCTTCTCACTCAGAAAGATTTCCCTTTTCTCTCTCCGTACAAGAAAGATCTGGAGAAGATTTATCGGGCAGCGGCTCGTGAAGTAGATTTTATTAACGAATGTGACAAAGTAGTAATGGAAATTAACGAATGGGTAAAATAAAATACGAAAAACGGGATTTTGGAGATCTTTGAATATTTGGATTCTTCCAGCGTTATGGTACTTTTGAATGCAGTGTACTTCAAAGGCACGTGGGAAAATCCATTTGATCCTGAGTGCACTACCCCTATACCATTTTACAATAATGGTCTGGAAGCTAAAGTAAAAGAAGTACCTATGATGTACACACAAAAATACTTCATAATCTTTGAGAATGATACCTTCAAGGCCCTGGAACTCCCTTATAAGGGTGAAAATATTACCATGCTTCTGATGCTACCTAATGAAAAAACGGGTTTAAAAAAGCTTGAAAATAATTTGACATTAGATATTATCAACGACATCAAAGGAAGACTTGACTGTCAAAATGTCCAAGTTACTATACCAAAATTTCACTTGGAGTTCACAAAAGAACTGAATGAATTTTTACAAAATTTCGGAATTAGAAGCGTTTTTTCAGATAAGGCTAATCTGAAAGACCTGAGTAAATCAGAAGAGCTACTAGTGTCTCTGGTCCTTCACAAAGCAGTGGTAGACGTCATTGAGGAAGGCACTGAAGCAGCTGCTGTAACTGCCATCGCAGTATCTTGTTGTCCCTCGATAAACAAGAACCTCACCTTTACAGCCGATCACCCTTTCGTTTTCTGTATTATTGATAAACGCTGTGACTTAATCCTCTTCATGGGCCGGGTAGAAGAACTTTAAGAACTTAAATACTTTGAGAATTTGATATTGCCATCATGTTATAATTACTTTTTTTTTAGGTTTATAAAAATAAATTTAGACATTATAAAATAATTATACATTTTTGTAAACGGAATTAAATTCTGAATGGAACTATTATGAACTAAAGCATTATTATCTAAATCTGCGGAAATTTTTGAGTAAAATCAGAGTAAAATTTAGAGACGATTCATTATTGATAAAGAGAGATTTTATGAAGAAATATCGTAAAGATGAATATAGCTTATTAATTTGAATTACCGAAAGCTGATTAAAAGTTTGAAATCATCACAAATTAAATTATTTAATCCGCTTTTCTTATTTATTTTTTTGCACAAGATATAAAAATAAAATTTTTATAAATGATATCGCACTTTTCAAAAGGTAATTATTAATGGAAAGAATAATGAATCATAGTTCTTATTTTCACACATAGATTAGGCTGGTATACTTGTAGGAATTTGACAATATTGGCTTAATAAAAGTTTGTGTCAATTTGTCTGGTATTTTCTCTATTAGAAACTACGATTCTGGCTGCAGCAAGAATTCTGATATCGAGTCTGAATTAGAAAAGGTACATGTGTAAACGCCAAAAACCTAAATTATCCCACCTACATAATTCCTTTTCTAAATATCTAAGCCGATCACAGGGAATTGTAATATAGCTGGCTGGGTTGAGTTGTTTTACCTCTGAACAGCACTTTTTTTGCACACCATGACTAAATGCCCAGGTCACAAGGACTCCGAAGGCTCAGACAAGGTTGGGGGAAATAACCCACTGGAACAGCTGTGGGGAGACAGATGGTAGTCTCCCATTAAGGCCATCGAGCTTGTTCTTTAACGTGCACAGGATATAGCTCTCCCGCACATGGAGCCACGGCTTAACGTCCCATCCGACGGACGGCGGTCTTTCCAAGCCCATCGGTATCCCCTACTGCCTAATTTTGCGGAAATAAATCTCAACGCTGTCCCAGCTGAGACTCGAACCTAGGAACTACAGATTACGAGTCTGAATTAGACGATGTACGTTTGTTTCTTTAGAAATAAAAAATGAGGCACTGTTTTGCAACTGATTTGAATGGTTTATATTGTTCAAGGGACAATTAACGATTAATGATGCCATCAAGTAGCAATTTTGTAGTAATAATCAGAACTTTGAAATGGTTCGATTATTTTTCCTCAGAGCGGCATTTTTTTGCACACAATCGGCTAAATGACCAGATCACAAAGACGCCGAGGACTCAGAAAGGTTAGGAGGAGAGGAAAAGGAAGGACTCAGAAAGGTTGGGGGGGGGGGGAAATAGTGCTCTTCAAAGGTAAAAATAACTTACTTTCAATATAGTGGTTTGCAAGAAGCATTTGTTCTGCCTTTACTAGGGGGCGGGGGTGGCTCAGTCGGTAGCGCGCCAGGCTCGTAATCTGTAGTTCCCAGGTTCGAGTCCCAGCTGGGTCAGCGTTGAGATTTATCTCCGCGAAAATTCCCCGCCCTTCCCACGGTCAGTAGGGGACACCGATGGGCTTGGAAAGGCCGCCGTCCGACGGATGAGACGTTAAGCCGTGGTCCCGTATGCGGGAGAGCCATACCCTGTGCACGTTAAAGAACACGCTGGATTGCCTTGACGAGAGGCTATCATCTGTCTCCCAACAGCTGTTCCAGTGGGTCCCCTCCCCCAACCTTCTCTGAGCCTTCGGGGTCCATGTGACCTGGCCATTTAGCCCATGGTGTGCAAAAAAGTGCCGCTCAGAGGTAAACCAATCCAACGTTAAAGAACATGCTGGATGGCCTTGACGGGAGGCTACCATCTGTCTCCCAACAGCTGTTCCAGTGCGTCCCCTCCCCCAACCTTCTCTGAGCCTTCGGGGTCCATGTGACCTGGCCATTTAGCCCATGGTGTGCAAAAAAGTGCCGCTCAGAGGTAAACCAGCCCAACCCAACCCTGCCTTTACTACAGATGCAGAAATGTAATACAAATGATTGTGATCGTAAAGCTACCCAAGTCTTTGCTTCAATCAAAACCTTTACGAACGACATCAAGAAATAAACACTTGATATTTCATTCAAATGGACAGACATCCTACGCATGTCAATGATACGGAGAGTTAAAACAGATATGCTGAAAATGGGCTGCAAACAAACCGAGAGTGTTATTACTGGAGAGCACAAAGTTAAATATCCGCACCAGAAAAGTGATTTCGCACTGATTTAATGTCCATAGTGCAGTGGCAGTCGGACAACAGTAGAATATTCTGTTGCTAAATAGATTCCATAATATAAAATATATAAAAAAAATTAATACCCCCTCAAGCAGCTGCTTGCCACAGAGGTCTGACAGGAGCCTGTCACTTTATATGCCACAGTAGAAGATCTGAGAGGATGGCAGGACCTCAGCAGAAAAACGACACATGCATCCATGCCTTACCCGGGGCTCGAACCCAGGTCCCTTAAGTCAGTAGCCAAGCGCGCTAATATAAACGAAACCATAATTGAGCGAAACAAAAAATAATCCATGGAAGTAAGATTTATAAGAAATAAATAAATACCTCCTCAAGCAGCTGCTTGCCACAGAGGTCTGACAGGAGCCTGTCAGTTTATATGCCACAGTAGGAGATCTGAGAGGATGGCAAGACCTCAGCAGAAAAACAACACATACAACCATGCTTTATCCGGGGCTCGAACCCAGGTCCCTTAGATCAGTAGCCAAGCGTACTAACCACTCAGCCACGGGACGGCATCTTTTTTTATTATAATATAATTAAGTGTTAATCATACCAGAAAATATCAGATCCCGAAAAGTATGTAAAATATAGAGCATTAGAAAATTTGTATTGTAGTTTTAAATACCGTACGACAGTTGGTTGCTTTATTTCTGTGTGAAACGTTTTTTGCTCATTATGGATTAAGTTGCTGGGTGATAACGACTTCAAATCTCAGAGAATGTTATGGAAGGGATCCAGTGGGCAGCACTTAGGAGACAGATGATCCTATCAAGGCCTGTCGTGTAATATGCATAGGCTACAAAAACATTTGGGTTTAGGTAGATATCGAGCAATGGTAAAGGTTTGAACCTGGGAACTGCAGATTGAAAAACTGCAGATGATGCAAAAATGAAACTAGCTTTTCAATTTTTTCAAAACGTAAACGTCTTGAATCTTGAATTTTTTTCAATCCTGGAATAATATTGAGTTAGCCAACCACTCCCCATTGGACCAAGGTAAATGGCGCGAAATATCGGGATAGCTCAAAATTTAAAGAAAGTTATGTATCAATAAAGTATGGTTTTGGTTTTCCTATGATGAGCTTTTTTAAAAGTAGTTTAACTCTTGAACCTTAAAAGCAGGATGTGAGCAAAAGTTTAAATCCAATTGTTTTCTTTTACTGATTGTACATTTTTTCAGCTGATCACTTTCTATCAGTTGGTTCTTAATGTTGAAGCAGTGTTGCAGGGAACATAAAATCAATAGAGCTATTGCTTAATAAAAAAAATTGAAAACTAGTTTCATTTTTTAGCAAGCAATAGTTCGATTATTTTTATGTTGTTAGTAATAACTTATCAACTAGCACTGTTTGCACAACCACCATATTCTACAAAAACGTGAAATTGCATCTCTTTTAGGAGCTGTGTATTGGGGATAATACGCTAAAGCCTATATGGCTTCAGCGTATTATTCCCAATTGTGTAGTTTTAAACAAAAATTCCCTTCTACTCCAGCAAATCGTAATTTTTTTTATGAAATTCTGAAAATTATGCGAGTTATATACAAATATTAATAATGTTCTATACGAATTACGTTAAAATACTCTGGAAATTTCAAATTAAACGCTATTCTCGCCTGTTTTGTGGAATGGACCGAAAGTAATTGGTTTATGAGAATGGTCAAAATTTAAATGCCTAGTTTATAATTTCCAAATTAAAAGTAGACAAACTTTACACCATACTATAGAAAAGTAAACAAAGTTCATTTTAAAAAAGATTTAACAAGACAATACTCCTAGCATGCACCGAGATGATGACCTCGCTTTGGTGGGAAAAGGTCACTTCCGCTAACCGAACACTTTTTCGTCTTCAATAACTACCGTAGGTGACCTACATAGTTCTCACCTTTGCCTAGCGTTCGTTTACAACGAGCAAGACTTCTATCTCTGAGACAAAGTGTCAGTTCTTCTGAAGCAACGTGTGGAGCTTCTGAAATAAACGAAATACTTCACATAAGTATCTAACGTCGAAACATTGGAAAATGTCTGAAATCAGAAAACTAGGTAAGTTCGTTTTTTCTCTTTCGGTGTCTTTTTTTTTTTCCTTGAACACAATTCGCGAAAATTCTTCTACAAATTGGAATTGGAGTTTGGCTCAGTCGGAAGAGAGTCAAGCGCGTAATCTGCAGTTTCCATATTCGAGTCTCAATGTATCGGAGTTGAGATTTATTTCCGTTAACGTTACACTCTGCTCTTATTGCAAAAAGGAATGAAATTACTGCTTCCGTTTGCTCTTAGTGAAATTACTGCTTCCATTTGTTCTTACTGAAATTATTGCTTCCATTGTAAACTTCTTGACCACCACATTCTGCAATCAAATTTTCAAATTTCTGGCACAAATAAGGTGTTTTTAATATTTGTTTAAAAGTTTTACCACTTTTCCACCTTTTTCCACCGTTAGAGGACGCTATTAGTGAGAGATTAGGAAAACACGAAAAGTAATATTACATCAATACCTGTCCAACCGCTGAATAATTTTGAAATTATCTCTAAAATCAAAAAAGTTTTACATTAGGTGTCGCTGAAACGAGTGTTGGATAAATGAGGTTCTTATATGTCTATTATTGAATTTGATTCATCAGATCTGAATACTTTTCATCTGTTTTTTATTGAAAAAATTTATTTTTGTAAAAATAAACAAAAATGTGAGATATAGCTGATATTCCCAAATAGTTTCGAGGGTGGTCGAGCGTGTCTGTGAGACCCATTCGTTACAATTATGTGTCCTTTCAAGTAACTACTGTTGGATCTAAGCGAAATTGCACCAATGCGTAGTAAAGGAGTGAGCTGAAAGGTATTGAGAAGGAATGGGTCCTATCTTTTTCAAAAAATTCAAAATCGTCTGGGTGTGAAAATACCCAACGCCATAGACATATGGTTAATAATATGGCTCTAACAGTGCCGGATCTAGAAAGAGGGAGTGCTTCAGAATGCTAATAAGGGTAATAGAAACAAAAATTATGAAACTTATGCATATTTTCTTCATTTTTCAAGAAATTTTCTAAAGATTTAAAAAAAGGAGGGGAAAATATTACACTGCTGTGAAAATTCAGTCTCTTGGCCTTTTACATTTTTCCGGCTCGATTGTGTTTCTTGTCCTCCCCCCCCCCCCTCTGGAATTTTTTCTAGATCCGGGCCTGGCAAATAAAGTGGCTATTGAATGAATGTATATCCCAGTGGTGACTCGTAAGTTTCTAAATAGATGGGGTCACCTAATGTTGTACAAAGAGAAATCTACTAGGCAGGGGTGGTGGTGGCTTAGACGGAAGTGCGCAACGACGGCGATTTCTCCGACTAACCTCAATTCTTCCTCGGTGAAAAAAGAAACATCGATTGGATTGGAAAAGAACACAAATATGTACGTGTTATAAAATTTCCATATGTATATATATTGTGGCTTATGTCAGACACGTACCCTGGAGTTAGTTTCAGGATGGGATCCAGAATTTAGCTTCTGGGCTGGGGGTGGAACTTAAAGCTTTCTCGCAATATATCGCGCTAATAATTAATGCGCTCAAGACAGTTTCGAGTGCATTACTTCACTAAATGCTTACTGAAATGAAATAAAACGGGCAAGATATTTTAGAGATCAAATATTCATGTAAAATATTATTTTCATTATTTACTCGAATTCCAAGTTTGAGGTTTTCGTATATATATTACAAAAATGTTGAGGAGCGGGGGTGGCTCGGTGGGTAGCGCGCGAGGCTCGTAATCTGCAGTTTTTGGGTTGGAGTCCCGGCTGGGCAAGCGTTGAGGCTTATTTCCGCAAAGCTCCCCGTCCTGCCCACGGTCAGTAGGGGACACCGATGGGCTTCGAAAGCCCGTCATCCGTCGAATGGGACGTTAAGCCGTGACCCCATGTGCAGGAGAGTCGTACCCTGTGCACGTTAAGAACACACTGGATGGCTTTGATGGGAAGGCTAACATCTGCCTCCCAACAGCTGTTCCCTCCCCCCAGTCTTCAGAGTCCTCAACGTCAGACTATGCGACAAGTCGGTTGAGGTATTCCAAGTCGCATCGGACTCGCCAGGAGTGGAGAGCGAGATGCAAAAAAGTGCGGACCCTGCTTTAAGCAGGACTAAACGCAAAAGAACAAGATTACCGAAATGTCGATGGGGTCGATCACTAATGACGAGCTGCCACTGGTATACACTAATAATCATTAAAAATATAAAAAAATAATTTTGTAATAATTTTGAAATCATAAACATGAAAGGAAGTTATTATAATTTCATCTTAAAAATTTTCCATTAACTGATTATTTGAAATGAAAATTACACTACTATATGTTGGATTTATTATTTTAATTGTTTTTTTAATTTTGATTGTCAGTAAAAATTCAGTCTCCATAATTATTTTAATTAAAGTTACACTAAACTTCGTAAAATCGATTATTTTAATTTGCATTTGTTTTTAATGTCATTAATATTTTTTATTTAATTTATGTTCAAAATTTAGCAGTGGTCGAATGGTTAGTGCGCTTGGCTACTGATTTAAGGGACCTGGGTTCGAACCCAAGGTATGTTTGTGTTCCTTTCTGCTGAGGTCCCGCCATCATCACAAACCTTCTGCTATGCATGTAAACTGACAGGCTCCTGTCAGACCTCTGGCAAACAGCTACTTGAGGGATATTTATTATTACTGTTCAGTAGTTTAAAACAAAATATTTGTACAGCCTTATTACAATTTATTAAAACGTAGCTAAAAAAATACGTCTTTATGTTTGTTTCAGTGTCAAATGTAGCAAAAATATGATATTTTTATATGCTAAATGAAATGTGTGCTCTCATGATTATAAAACTTCTCTTCCCTCTGGCAGGGCGGGGCGGGGTGGCTCAGTCGGTAGCGCGCCAGGCTCGTAATCTGTAGTTCCCAGGTTCGAGTCCGAGCTGGGTCAGCGTTGAGATTTATCTCCGCGAAATTCCCCGCCCTGCTCACGGTCAGTAGGGGACACCGATGGGCTTGGAAAGGCCGCCGTCCATCGGATGGCACGTTAAACAGTGGCCCCGTGTGTGGGAGAGCCATACCCTGTGCACGTTAAAGAACACGCTGGATGGCCTTGACGGGAGGCTACCATCTGTCTCCCAACATCTGTTCCAGTGGGTCCCCTCCTCAAACATTCTCTGAGCCTTCGGGGTCCATGTGACCTGGCCATTTAGCCCATGGTGTGCAAAAAAGTGCCGCTCAGACGTAAAACAACCCAACCCAACCCTTCCCTCTGGGTATCTTACCAATATTCTTCCTGTCATTCATAGATTTCCCATACTTAATCCATACTTATCGAATTCTTATTTGTCCAAAACTCTCGGTACATTGCTACTATTAGCAAGTCCATTTGCACTATTAATGCTATGAAAAATGATCTTCACACAAAGACGGAACTTCTCTATGATTTCGTCACTACAGCTTCGGAATCAACCAATGAGGTCAGAGAATGACGTCAGACGCCGAAGTTGCGTCAGAGTGGCCATGCGAGGATCACAATTTTTTGCTGTGTGCACTGGCAATATGGCAGTGGTCTGCTTGTCTGCACGCCCATTGGCGTTATCTGTTAAACTCAAAGTCAGCTGACCTTCAGCTGGAGTATTTCTCCTCCCAATGCAACACACGAGAGGGTACCTCATGTGACACTCTCGAAGGCAAAGTCGTTCTTAAATAGACGAAAATATCGTGATCGAATACTTCGGAAATAACGAGCCAGCGTTGATCAGTCGTTTCAAGTTCACAAGGTAGGTAATTTCCTTCATTTCTTGTCCACACACTCAGACAATTTGAAGGAGTTATTTTTACTGTGTTATAGGGAAACCTCGGGAGCAAAAATTAAGTAGAGGGTTTCAGGAAGATTGTTCTTTATAAGTAAGATGACCAAACGTTATCTTACTATTAAACGTAACATCTTTGAGATTATTTGTACTGTCTTATTTACATGTACAGCTTTTGTACTGTTCCCTTGGCTTTCTTGTACTGCTTTCCTTGCGTTATACTTCCTCGTACTGCTTTCCTTAAGTTGTACTTCCTTGTACTGCTATTTTTCTTTGGTGAAAAAAATGTTTCCAACACTAAATGGAGTCAAGCAAGTTCATATTTCGTCGTAGCTTTTTTCCACACAACTTCAAAAATTATTCGAGAATGGATGAAGCAAATTTCGAAAATTCATTACGTTTAGAAATTTAGTAGTGAGAAGACGAAAAAAAGGACACAAAAATGCGTTAAGCAATTCCCATCAGAAAAGCATCTAATTGCCATTCTGAAGTTTCTTGCATATGATATTATATTGTTTACATTTTTCTGTGGGGTTTGCTGTCCAAATAATCGAATATCTTGTTTTAGCCCGTCACCATAATAATATGCAATATTTTTATTATGATTTCAGTCTGTCAATCAGTCTTTACTTATTTAATATAATCATCAAATGTTTTTTTTTTACCTATTCTCCATCTGTAACAATTGAATGGCTCTTTGCGTTTATACTGATGTTAAACAAGATCTTTCAGTTTCACTATTATTTCTAATATTTTTTTTTCAAATATCATTAACACGTTAATTTTGTCATAAAATGATTATAATTAATAATCATATAAAACAAAATGATTAACAACATTGCCTCGAAATCGAGAAATGGAGCCCGAACTCAACTATAATCCTTAGAATTCATCTACAATCCTTTAATGATAATGACGAACGTTTTTACAAGTAAATGAACTATTACGACGTTTTCATGTTCTCAGAGCAAAAAAATGCTGGCAAATATTTTCGCAGAAATCCATAAACATATTAGAGAACCAGGCGAATGGATATTTCGCTGGCCTTCCATTTTAAATTGTTGTGAAAAGGCTTCCCTTGGTAAGAGATATATTTCTTTCCATCAATTAGCGTAGGAAGAACTATTATAATATGATTTCTCGGAAAGTTCACAAAAAAGATATAGAGTGTTTGTTCGTTTAATTGAAAAACTGTCTTAACTGAAAATGGTTTTCCTATTATTTTGATGCACATAATTTGTCAATATTTACAAATACACATAATATATACTCTACTGTTTAAAAACAAATTTAAAAAATATGCTGTTCTCATACTCTATATACGCTTTTGAAGGCAAACATTTGTTGTGATCTATTATCTCTGCGCCTGATGAAAAAATGGAGAAAACCATCCAACACTATCCACAGCGCTCTCCATCTCCACAAGAGTTTTCTTAGTGAAGGAGGGAATGTTTTTTTTCATCCCCTTTTAGCTTCTCCACGGCACTCGCAATGCTCTTCAAAGGAGCCCGTGGTGAAACTGCAAATGAAATGAGACATGTTCTCGGTTATGATAGTGCAAACCATTCTGACTATCAAGTTCACCAAGTTTCAATAATCTTCTTACAATTATGCGTGACAATCTTGATGTTTACAGCCTTGCAATCGCTAACGCTCTTCTCACTCAGAAGAATTTTTCTTTTCTCTCTCAGTACAAGGAAGATCTGATAAAGATTTATCGGGAAGAGGCACGTGAAGTGCATTTTGTTGTAGAGTGTCCAAAAGTGGTAGCTGAGATTAATCAATGGGTCAAAGAAAGTAGAAAGAACATGATCCATAAGCTTCTTGATTCGTTGAGTCCTTCCACTGTTATGGTGATTTTGAATGCAGTGTATTTCAAAGGCACTTGGGAGCGTCAAATTTTTCCTAAATGGACAATCTCGAAACCCTTTTACAATAACGGTCTGGAAGCTAAAGTAAAAGAAGTACCAATGATGTACATCAAAGAAAAATTTGGTTTCTCATACCAAAGTTCTTTCAAGGCTTTGGAACTATCTTACGAGAGTCGAACTATTGCTATGCTCCTGCTTCTGCCTCACGAAAGAAATGGTATGAGAAATCTTGAAGAAAATCTGACTTTAGATCTCATCGATGAAGTCAAACAAAGTGTCTACCGCACAAAGGTTGAAGTTACGCTACCAAAATTTCACTTGGAGTACACCAAAGAAATGAATGAAGTACTAAAACAACTGGGAATGAAAAGCGTCTTTTCACATGAAGCTAACCTTAAAGGTCTTACTGATTCAAATAGACTAACAGTATCCCAAGTCCACCACAAAGGAGTTGTAGATGTAAACGAGGAAGGGACGGAAGCAGCTACTGTAACCGCCAACTGTGTGAAACAATATGCCTTATTCAACACTCCAATGTTTAAAGCTGATCACACTTGCGTTTTATTTATTCTTCATAAACGCTCTGATTTAATTATTTTCATGGGCAAAGTAGCAGAACTGTAAATGTTCTAATCCTGTTGTGTAGAGTTGTTAATAGTGATTTTTGTGCTCTTCCAAAATCTTATTTCTTTCAATGAGAAACAGAAGTCCTTAATTACTCGTAAGACAATGGTTGATAGGTAGTCACTGGAAGGAGAGCTATGCACCAATCCCCTGTGATGAGCATAGAACCGGCCAGGCCTAGCACCTAATGTCCGATCCGCCTTCTAGTGGTGCAGACCGTTAGTACCTTTCAAAAGAGATACTCTCTTGTGGAAGTGAACGGAATAGGAGGGCTGCCAGATTAGTGTGTCCTACTGATCTGGACAACTATGGCTACTTTTCTTTTCTTTCCTACCATGCTGAGGAGTGGTCAACCACACAGGGTTCTGGTCCTTACCATATAAATCCACTGGACTGGACTGAATTAAGGCTCTGAGCTTGATTATGGATCCTGATTTTGCTGCACTGGTGGGCTTCTGTGGAGGAAAAATCTTTTCTGCTTATTTGTGGGTTGACAGCCCCAAGTGAATAAATTTACAGGATATGTTTATCAGCTGGTGGATAATCCTGAGCAAAGGTCATCGTAGCCACCTGAACTCTAGCTTTACGGGCATCGTCAAATTTTACATTGGAGGAAGTCTTCCAGAGCAGATGACTTCAGCCTTTAGTGGTGGGGAAACGTGTCTTTGTCCCATGCCTGCGATTAGGGGCCTGTTTGATATTGTGGCATTCCCTCTCTCAATAAACATAATTTCTTTAAACATCCCATTATCCATTTTCTCTCCGCAGGTAGTTGGAATGTGAGGACTCTGCACAGAGCTTTTTCTCTTGATATGCTCACACAAGAATTCCACCATTAGAGTTTAGATATTCTCGGCTTGCAAGAGACCAGATGGACAGATAAAGGGCAGATTCTTAAAAATAATCTTAAATTTCTCTTTTCAGGGAGAGAAGACAATAAACATCACTAAGGCGTGGGTCTGCTTCTCAGCAGACACTCTAGTGATGCTCTTCTACGATATGAGTGCATTAATAAAAGATTTCTTTCAGCAAAATTTCAGACAAGCGCTAAAGACTTGAATGTTATCTGCTGTTATGACCCACCGAAGATGCCGATGAGGATGAGAAGGATAGGTTTTATGGACAACTTCAGGATATTTTGAATTCTCTCAAGAAAGGAGATATTACCTTTGTTCTAGGTGACTTCAATGCCAAAGTTGGTACTGACTCTGACCTTTGGGGAGGAGTGATAGGCCCTTTTGGTATTGGTAGTTGCAATGGCAATGGGCAACGTCTCCTACAGGTAAGTAGATTCAATTGTTTCAGAATAACTAACACTTAACACCGCGACATACATAAGTACACATGGGTTTCACCTGATGGGCTGCATAAGAATATGATTGATTACATATTAATTAACAGCAAATGGGCTAGTTCTGTTAGAAATACCAGGTCATACAGGGGAGCTGAAATCGGATCTGACCATTATCTTGTTAAAAGTATTTTGCAACTTAAACTTAAAAAGTGTTGTGCTGAAGATAAAACATTTTCCTTTAATACTGAAGCTCTGAAAGACTCAGTTATAGCTAAAGCTTACCATGATAGGTTACTTAGTCATTATAACAGTCATGGTTTGCTTACCACTGAAGTTGAGGAAGAATGAGGCCATTTTAAACAGGCTTTTTCGGAAACTAACAGTACTCTTTTAGAAAAAAAGGAGCAGAGGAGACAGAATTATTTGAGTGATAAGGCACTTGAGATTATTTCAGAAAGAAAGAACTGTAGAAATGTCCTTAATCAATATCGTACTAGTCCTAATAGAAAGTATTACTAAGAGCTTAATAAACGTGTAAAGGATCAGTTAGCTGCTGATTTTTGTCTTGATGACTTGGCTGACAAAGCCAAGGAAGCAATTGATTTTACCTAACACAACAGCAAAATTAAACAATTGAATTTACTTAACGCAACAGCAGAGAGCTCTACCAGATAGTGTTTTGTGTGGTAGAAAACGGAGAGGTATACAAGGATTGAAGGATAAACAAGGTAAGCTTATAGAAGGTGAGAAATCTGCCGTGGCTACGTGGGCTGACCATTTCAGTGATTTTCTAAACAATGTGGTTAGTTCTACTCCCATTAATTGTAATGATGAGAGATGCATTGGTTACTTTAATATTGGCTCTATAACACAATCTGAAGTTATTTTGGCTATTTCTAAATTTAAACTTCATAAATCCCCAGGGGTAGATGAAATTACTACGGAAATGCTTAGAGCTGGGAATGTTTCGGTTACCACTTGGATGACTGAAATTTTAAATATCTTTTATGATAAAGGCATGGCCCCTAAGGATTTTACCAGAGCTATTATTATCCCTATTTTCAAAAAAGGTGATCGCAGTTCTTGTTATAACTATAAGGGTATCAGCCTCCTCTCCGTTCCAGGTAAAGTTCTTTCCATGATTGTGCTTAATAGAATTAAGAATCTGGTTGACAGTCAATTGCGTGATGAGCAATGTGGATTCAGAAGTGGTAGGGGATGTGTGGATCAGACATTTTCACTTAGGCAGATTCTTGAGAAATGTTTAGAGTTTCAGAAACTTTGGTTGCTAACTGTGTTGATTTCAAAAAGGCTTTCAACTCTGCAGATCGTCATAATTTGTGGTTGATTGTAAGATCATATGGTATACCAGACAAGTTAGTTAACATAATGAAAGCTCTCTATAATAACACTGAGTCGTGTGTGAGAGTTGGCAACGCTTGTAGCAATTGGTTTAGCATTACTTCTGGTGTTCGACAAGGATGTATTTTGTTTCCTCTCTTCTTCAGTTTGGTTATTGATTATGTTATTTGAAATTCACTTCAAGGGAAAGATTTTGGCCTTAAATGGACTTTCCCTTTTTTTTTCCTTAAAGGGAAAGATTTGGCCTTCCCTTAAAAGGAATTGGCCTTCAAGGGGCCAATTATTCCCTTGAAGTTGGATTCACTTCAAGGGAAAGATTTTGGCCTTAAATGGCATCATTGCCTTTTGGCAAATGATGTTGATGAGATGAACTCTTTCATTCGGGCTGTTGATGAAACTGGTAGTAGAGTAGGTTTGGTTATAAACAGAGAGAAAACTAAAGTGATGAAATTTGGTCAGGCAGGCTGTGATTCAGTTAATCTGAATGGATGCAGTCTTGAACAGGTGTCACAGTTTAATTATATTGCGAGCTATGTAACAGACACTGGTGATGAGCGGCATGAGATTAACAGACGAATAGGGATTGCTGGCGGGACTTTTAAGAATCTATGGAGAATGTGGAGAAATAGGCGTATACACCTAAAGACTAAAATCAGACTGTATAATAGTTTGGTTCTTTCTAGTTACCTAACTATTATACAATCTATTATATAGTCTTTGGTTTTTCTAGTTATGGTAATGAAACTTGGACACTTTGTAAACAAGATAACAGGAAACTAGATGCTTACGCAGTATCTTGGGCATTAGGTGGTTCAGCTTTGTAACTAATGATGAGGTTAGGCGAAGGTATTTGCAACCTCCGTTAAGCAGCACATTGTGCAGAGAGAGACTCCGTTGGTTTGGACATTTTGCCCGTATGGATAATAATAGATTGGCGAATAGGGTTATGAAGAGTATGCCTAAAGGCCTCAGAAAGAGGGGGATACTTAAGATGCGGTGGGCAGATAATGTGAAACAGGACCTAGTCAGAATTGGTGTGCAGTGGCCGAATGCAGCAGATGTAGCTCATAACATACATGCTTGGAGAACTAAATTGCACGGTCTGGTTGGACCTCCGTTGCTCATGGCTGCTTGATGATGATGATGATGGTGATGGTGATGATGATGATGATGATGACGATGAGACATTTTAAAGAATCAAATAAACTCTGCAAATCTCTGGTTATTAATGAAGCCTCAGTGAGGTAATAGTTTCATATGTGATCCAACGTTCAAATGCCTCTGAAAATGTTCGCTGTAAACGCTTTTTGTACCTTTCCATCGTTCTTCATGAACGAGATATTTTTTTCCGCTCTCAAGATAAATTTTGCCCCACACACTTTGTAAGAATTGGAGGCGTGAGTGCGCTGTAGGGGAGTGGGCCTGGAATTTTTAAATCAATTTTTAGGGATTTTCCGAGTCCTCGAGGTAACAAAATGATTCTCGACAAATCACGTAGTTCATATATTTAAAAATGCACTTCTTACCAATTTTCTAATTTTACATACATATGATTTGTGAGATTGCTTCTTAAAAAAATGTTTATTGTATCAGGTTAAAAGTATTTTGTATTTTATGGATATTTTATGCACACTCTAAGCAATATCTTTTTGCACCCAATGGGTTTGATGGCTATGTCATAAAGACCCCAGGTCTGTGAGATGGTTGTCAAAAGGGACCCACAGTTGTTGCACAGTTGTTGGGAAACAAAATTCTCATGGAAGACAGGGAGAGAACATATTTTATTAAAAAATTCTGTTAAATAGGAATGATTTCACAATTATATAATTATAGAACTAATTTGTTTTTGTATTGTAATGAAAGAAAATTTTGAAAAGTTTTCCTTTCATAATCTTTTAATGCTTTTTGCAGGAAAAGGTTTGTGTGGCCTATTACCTCTTCAGCTGATAAAAAAAATGGAGAAAACCATCCCATCAATAGCCACAGCGAACAACCACTTCGCTCTCCATCTCCACAAGAGTTTCGCCAGTGAAAAGGGAAACATTTTCTTCTCCCCATTCAGCATCTCCACAGCCCTCGCGATGCTTTTCAAAGGAGCCCGTGGTGACACTGCGAAAGAAATGAGACATGTCCTCGGTTATGATTGTGCAAATATTTCTGATGATCAAGTTCACCAAAGTTTCGATGATCTTCTTACAATTATGCGTGACAATACTGATGTTTACAGCCTTGCAATCGCTAACGCTCTTCTCACTCAGAAGAATTTTCCTTTTCTCTCTCAGTACAAGGAAGATCTGAAAAAGATTTATCGGGCAGAGGCGCGTGAAGTGGATTTTGTTGAAGAAGGTCCAAAAGTGATAGCTGAGATTAATCAATGGGTGAAAGAAAGTACAAAGAACATGATCCATAAGATTTTTGATTCCTTGAGTCCTTCCACTGTTATGGTGATTTTAAATGCAGTGTATTTCAAAGGCAGTTGGGAGCGCCCATTTTTTCCTAAATGGACAATCTCGAAACCCTTTTACAATAACGGTCTGGAAGCTAAAGTTAAAGAAGTGCCAATGATGTACATCGAAGAAAAATTTGGTTTCTCAAACCAAAGTTCTTTCAAGGCTTTGGAACTACCTTACGAGAGTCGAACTATTGTTATGCTCCTGCTTCTGCCTCACGAAAGAAACGGTATGAGAAATCTTGAAGAAAATCTGACCTTAGATCTCATCAATGAAGTCAAACAAAGTCTCTACCGCCTAAAGGTTGAAGTTACGCTACCAAAATTTCACTTGGAGTACACCAAAGAAATGAATGAAGTACTAAAAGAACTGGGAATGAAAAGCGTCTTTTCACATGAAGCTAACCTCAAAGGTCTTACTGATTCAGAAAGGTTATCAGTATCCCAAGTCCTCCACAAAGCAGTTGTAGATGTAAACGAGGAAGGGACTGAAGCAGCTGCTATAACCGTCATTAATGTGGAATCTGTTGCCTATTTCGCCACTCCGTCATTTAAAGCTGATCATCCTTTCGTGTTTTTTATCGTTGATAAACGCTCTGATATAATTCTTTTCATGGGCAAAGTAGAGGAACTGTAAATCTTCTAACCCTGATTGTGTAATCTTGTTAATAATGATTTTTGTGATCTTCCGTGAGAAACAGAAGTCCTTAACCGCACATAAAATATTTTTAAAAAATCAAATCTTAACTTGCCTTCATCAAAATTTTCGCGCTTCTAGCCAATATTCCAGCCAAACTTCGAAACAATTGTTTCCTATATTTGTCATTCTGTATTTCGTATACTTTTTTCTCCTATAGACGTTTTCCAAAACCATTGGGAAATAGAGATGAATATTTCTTAGTGGAAATTCTTTGGTAATTTTGAAAAACTTTATAATGCGATTGAATGAAAAATCTACAATTTTCACTCAAAATAAACCGCAATAACCTAGAAGCTAATAATAAACAATAAACAAACAAACTTTTATAAAAATTAACAAGAACTAGTTTTGAATTGGAATTTGTAATTTACTAATAGATGGCGTAGAATGTGGAAGTTTAGAATACTATAAATTCCAGCCATATCTACTAGCATCATGAACATATCTGCCAGTGAACCTTGACTCTAACTGCTAGTGAATCATGAAACGATCAGAATATATTTGCTAATGAACCTTGACATACTTTGAATCAATGCATCAGATCACGTAAACTGTTAAAAATGCCTTTATTCAATAGTAAATTCGTAAGAAGAGATATTGCAAGAAAATAAAAAAAAGCCTCAACGCAAAAAAATGTACAAAGAAATCTGTGGTAATTTTGGTCTATCGGAATATAAAATGGTGTTAACTGAAAGTGCGAAATGTTACTTATAAATCGCTTTTCACATTACAGGATTCGGTTACGAATTTATTTCACTTAACTTTTGTAAAAGGTGTAAGAAAATTTTTAAAATCATTCCATTATGATAATCTTTATACATCTTCGCAGGAACTTCATTGTGATCAAAAAGGTCTTGCTCTATTCCAGATAAAATGAAGAAAGCCACCCGATCTTTGTCCAATGCTAACAACCATTTCGCTCTGACTCTCCACAAGAGTTTGGCCAGTGAAGAGCGAAATATTTGCTTCTCCCCATTCGGCATCTCCCCGGCACTTGCAATGCTGTTGAATGGTGCCCGTGGTGACACTGCAAAGGAAATAAGATATGTTCTCGGTTATGATACTGCCAATCTCTCTGACGATAAAATCCACAAAAGTTTCGGTAATCTTCTTACAACTATGCGTGACAACCCTGATGTTTACGATCTTGCCATTGCCAACGCTCTTCTCACTCAGAAAGATTTCCCTTTTCTCTCTCAGTACAAGAAAGATCTGGAGAAGATTTATCGGGCAGCGGCTCGTGAAGTAGATTTTATTAACGAATGTGACAAAGTAGTAATTGAAATTAACGAATGGGTAAAATAAAATACGAAAAACGGGATTTTGGAGATCTTTGAATATTTGGATTCTTTCAGCGTTATGGTACTTTTGAATGCAGTGTACTTCAAAGGCACGTGGGAAAATCCATTTGATCCTGAGTGCACTACCCCTATACCATTTTACAATAATGGTCTGGAAGCTAAAGTAAAAGAAGTACCTATGATGTACACACAAAAATACTTCATAATCTTTGAGAATGATACCTTCAAGGCCCTGGAACTCCCTTATAAGGGTGAAAATATTACCATGCTTCTGATGCTACCTAATGAAAAAACGGGTTTAAAAAAGCTTGAAAATAATTTGACATTAGATATTATCAACGACATCAAAGGAAGACTTGACTGTCAAAATGTCCAAGTTACTATACCAAAATTTCACTTGGAGTTCACAAAAGAACTGAATGAATTTTTAAAAAATTTCGGATTTAGAAGCGTTTTTTCAGATAAGGCTAATCTGAAAGACCTGAGTAAATCAGAAGAGCTACTAGTGTCTCTGGTCCTTCACAAAGCAGTGGTAGACGTCATTGAGGAAGGCACTGAAGCAGCTGCTGTAACTGCCATCGCAGTATCTTGTTGTCCCTCGATAAACAAGAACCTCACCTTTACAGCCTTTCGTTTTCTGTATTATTGATAAACGCTGTGACTTAATCCTCTTCATGGGCCGGGTAGAAGAACTTTAAGAACTTAAATACTTTGAGAATTTGATATTGCCATCATGTTATAATTACTTTTTTTTTAGGTTTATAAAAATAAATTTAGACATTATAAAATAATTATACATTTTTGTAAACGGAATTAAATTCTGAATGGAACTATTATGAACTAAAGCATTATTATCTAAATCTGCGGAAATTTTTGAGTAAAATCAGAGTAAAATTTAGAGACGATTCATTATCGATAAAGAGAGATTTTATGAAGAAATATCGTAAAGATGAATATAGCTTATTAATTTGAATTACCGAAAGCTGATTAAAAGTTTGAAATCATCACAAATTAAATTATTTAATCCGCTTTTCTTATTTATTTTTTTGCACAAGATATAAAAATAAAATTTTTATAAATGATATCGCACTTTTCAAAAGGTAATTATTAATGGAAAGAATAATGAATCATAGTTCTTATTTTCACACATAGATTAGGCTAGTATACTTGTAGGAATTTGACATTATTGGCTTAATAAAAGTTTGTGTCAATTTGTCTGGTATTTTCTCTATTAGAAACTACGATTCTGGCTGCAGCAAGAATTCTGATATCGAGTCTGAATTAGAAAAGGTACATGTGTAAACGCCAAAAACCTAAATTATCCCACCTACATAATTCCTTTTCTAAATATCTAAGCCGATCACAGGGAATTGTAATATAGCTGGCTGGGTTGAGTTGTTTTACCTCTGAACAGCACTTTTTTTGCACACCATGACTAAATGCCCAGGTCACGAGGACTCCGAAGGCTCAGAGAAGGTTGGGGGAAGGGACCCACTGGAACAGCTGTGGGGAGACAGATGGTAGCCTCCCGTTAAGGCCATCGAGCTTGTTCTTTAACGTGCACAGGATATGGCTCTCCCGCACATGGGGCCACGGCTTAACGTCCCATCCGACGGACGGCGGTCTTTCCAAGCCCATCGGTATCCCCTACTGCCTAATTTTGCGGAAATAAATCTCAACGCTGTCTCAGCTGAGACTCGAACCTAGGAACTACAGATTACGAGTCTGAATTAGAAGATGTACGTTTGCTTCTTTAGAAATAAAAAATGAGGCACTGTTTTGCAACTGATTTGAATGGTTTATATTGTTCAAGGGACAATTAACGGTTAATGATGCCATTCAAGTAGCAATTTTGTAGTAATAATCAGAACTGAGAAATGGTTCGATTATTTTTCCTCAGAGCGGCATTTTTTTGCACACAATCGGCTAAATGACCAGATCACAAAGACGCCGAGGACTCAGAAAGGTTGGGAGGAGAGGAAAAGGAAGGACTCAGAAAGGTTGGGGGGGGGGGGGGAAATAGTGCTCTTCAAAGGTAAAAATAACTTACTTTCCATATAGTGGTTTGCAAGAAGCATTTATTCTGCCTTTACTAGGGGGCGGGGGTGGCTCAGTCGGTAGCGCGCCAGGCTCGTAATCTGTAGTTCCCAGGTTCGAGTCCCAGCTGGGTCAGCGTTGAGATTTATCTCCGCGAAAATTCCCGCCCTTCCCACGGTCAGTAGGGGACACCGATGGGCTTGGAAAGGCCGCCGTCCGTCGGATGGGACGTTAAGCCGTGGTCCCGTATGCGGGAGAGCCATACCCTGTGCACGTTAAAGAACACGCTGGATGGCCTTGACGAGAGGCTATGATCTGTCTCCCAACAGCTGTTCCAGTGGGTCCCCTCCCCCAACCTTCTCTGAGCCTTCGGGGTCCATGTGACCTGGCCATTTAGCCCATGGTGTGCAAAAAAGTGCCGCTCAGAGGTAAAACAATCCAACGTTAAAGAACATGCTGGATGGCCTTGACGGGAGGCTACCATCTGTCTCCCAACAGCTGTTCCAGTGCGTCCCCTCCCCCAACCTTCTCTGAGCCTTCGGGGTCCATGTGACCTGGCCATTTAGCCCATGGTGTGCAAAAAAGTGCCGCTCAGAGGTAAAACAGTCCAACCCAACCCTGCCTTTACTACAGATGCAGAAATGTAATACAAATGATTGTGATCGTAAAGCTACCCAAGTCTTTGCTTCAATCAAAACATTTACGAACGACATCAAGAAATAAACACTTGATATTTCATTCAAATGGACAGACATCCTAGGCATGTCAATGATACGGAGAGTTAAAACAGATATACTGAAAATGGGCTGCAAACAAACCGAGAGTGTTATTACTGGAGAGCACAAAGTTAAATATCCGCACCAGAAAAGTGATTTCGCACTGATTTAATGTCCATAGTGCAGTGGCAGTCGGACAACAGTAGAATATTCTGTTGCTAAATAGATTCCATAATATAAAATATATAAAAAAAATTAATACCCCCTCAAGCAGCTGCTTGCCACAGAGGTCTGACAGGAGCCTGTCACTTTATATGCCACAGTAGAAGATCTGAGAGGATGGCAGGACCTCAGCAGAAAAACGACACATGCATCCATGCCTTACCCGGGGCTCGAACCCAGGTCCCTTAAGTCACTAGCCAAGCGCGCTAATATAAACGAAACCATAATTGAGCGAAACAAAAAATAATCCATGGAAGTAAGATTTATAAAAAATAAATAAATACCCCCTCAAGCAGCTGCTTGCCACAGAGGTCTGACAGGAGCCTGTCAGTTTATATGCCACAGTAGGAGATCTGAGAGGATGGCAAGACCTCAGCAGAAAAACAACACATACAACCATGCTTTATCCGGGGCTCGAACCCAGGTCCCTTAGATCAGTAGCCAAGCGAACTAACCACTCAGCCACGGGACGGCATCTTTTTTTATTATAATATAATTAAGTGTTAATCATACCAGAAAATATCAGATCCCGAAAAGTATGCGAAATATAGAGCATTAGAAAATTTGTATTGTAGTTTTAAATACCGTACGACAGTTGGTTGCTTTACTTCTGTGTGAAACGTTTTTTGCTCACTATGGATTAAGTTGCTGGGTGATAACGACTTCAAATCTCAGAGAATGTTATGGAAGGGATCCAGTGGGCAGCACTTAGGAGACAGATGATCCTATCAAGGCCTGTCGTGTAATATGCATAGGCTACAAAAACATTTGGGTTTAGGTAGATATTGAGCAATGGTAAAGGTTTGAACTTGGGAACTGCAGATTGGAAAACTGCAGATGATGCAAAAATGAAACTAGCTTTTCAATTTTTTCAAAACGTAAACGTCTTGAATCTTGAATTTTTTTCAATCCTGGAATAATATTGAGTTAGCCAACCACTCCCCATTGAACCAAGGTAAATGGCGCGAAATATCGGGATAGCTCAAAATTTAAAGAAAGTTATGTATCAATAAAGTATGGTTTTGGTTTTCCTATGATGAGCTTTTTTAAAAGTAGTTTAACTCTTGAACCTTAAAAGCAGGATGTGAGCAAAAGTTTAAATCCACTTGTTTTCTTTCACTGATTGTACATTTTTTCAGCTGATCACTTTCTATCAGTTGGTTCTTAATGTTGAAGCAGTGTTACAGGGAACATAAAATCAATAGAGCTATTGCTTAATAAAAAAAATTGAAAACTAGTTTCATTTTTTAGCAAGCAATAGTTCGATTATTTTTATGTTGTTAGTAATAACTTATCAAATAGCACTGTTTGCACAACCACCATATTCTACAAAAACGTGAAATTGCATTTCTTTTAGGAGCTGTGTATTGGGGATAATACGCTGAAGCCTATATGGCTTCAGTGTATTGGGGATAATACGCTGAAGCCTATATGGCTTCAGTGTATTGGGGATAATACGCTGAAGCCTATATGGCTTCAGCGTATTGGGGATAATACGCTGAAGCCTATATGGCTTCAGCGTATTATCCCATATTGTGTAGTTTTAAACAAAAATTCCCTTCTACTCCAGCAAATCGTAATTTTTTTTATGAAATTCTGAAAATTATGCGAGTTATATACAAATATTAATAATGTTCTATACGAATTACGTTAAAATACACTGGAAATTTCAAATTAAACGCTATTCTCGCTTGTTTTGTGGAATGGACCGAAAGTAATTGGTTATGAGAATGGTCAAAATTTAAATGACTAGTTTATAATTTCCAAATTAAAAGTAGACAAACTTTACACCATACTATAGAAAAGTAAACAAAGTTCATTTTAAAAATGAAGTAAACAAGACAATACTCCTAGCATGCACCGAGATGATGACCTCGCTTTGGTGGAAAAAGGTCACTTCCGCTAACCGAACACTTTTTCGTCTTCAATAACTACCGTATTTGACGTACATAGCGCTCAGCTTTGCCTAGCGTTCATTTACGAGCAAGACTTCCGTCTCTGAGACAAAGTGTCAGTTCTTCTGAAGCAACGTGTGGAGCTTCTGAAATAAACGAAATACTTCACATAAGTATCTAACGTCGAAACATTGGAAAATGTCTGAAATCAGAAAACTAGGTAAGTTTGTTTTTTCTCTTTCGGTGTCTTTTTTTTTTCCTTGAACATAATTCGCGACAATTCTTCTACAAATTGGAATTGGAGTTTGGCTCAGTCGGAAGAGAGTCAAGCGCGTAATCTGCAGTTTCCTTATTCGAGTCTCAATGTATCGGAGTTGAGATTTATTTCCGTTAACGTTACACTCTGCTCTTATTGCAAAAAGGAATGAAATTACTGCTTTCATTTGCTCTTAGTGAAATTACTGCTTCCATTTGTTCTTACTGAAATTATTGCTTCCATTGTAAACTTCTTGACCACCACATTCTGCAATAAAATTTTCAAATTTCTGGCACAAATAAGTTGTTTTTAATATTTGTTTAAAAGTTTTACCACTTTTCCACCTTTTTCCACCGTTAGAGGACGCTATTAGTGAGAGATTAGGAAAACACCAAAAGTAATATTACATCAGTACCTGTCCAACCGCTGAATAATTTTGAAATTATCTCCAAAATCAAAAAAGTTTTACATTAGGTGTCGCTGAAACGAGTGTTGGATAAATGAGGTTCTTATATGTCTATTATTGAATTTGATTCATCAGATCTGAATACTTTTCATCTGTTTTTTATTGAAAAATTTTATTTTTGTAAAAATAAACAAAAATGTGAGATATAGCTGATATTCCCAAATAGTTTCGAGGATGGTCGAGCGTGTCTGTGAGACCCATTCGATACAATTATGTGTCCTTTCAAGTAACTACTGTTGGATCTAAGTGAAATTGCACCAATGCGTAGTAAAGGAGTGAGCTGAAAGGTATTTAGAAGGAACGGGTCCTACCTTTTTCAAAAAATTGAAAATCGTCTGGGTGTGAAAAGACCCGACGCCATAGACATATGGTTAATAATATGGCTCTAACAGTGCCGGATCTAGAAAGAGGGAGTGCTTCAGAATGCTAATAAGGGTAATAGAAACAAAAATTATGAAACTTATGCATATTTTCTGCATTTTTCAGGAAATTTTCTAAAGATTTAAAAAGAGGAGGGGAAAATATTACACTGCTGTGAAAATTCAGTCTCTTGGCCTCTCACTTTTACATTTTTCCAGCTCGATTGTGTTTCTTCTCCTCCCCCCCCCCCTCTGGAATTTTTTCTAGATCCGGGCCTGGCTAATAAAGTGGCTATTGAATGAATGTATACCTCAGAGGTAACTCGTGAGTTTCTAAATAGGTGGGGCCACATAATATTGCACAAAGAGAAATCTACTGGGCAGGGGTGGTGGTGGCTTAGACGGAAGTGCGCAAAGTCGGCGATTTCTCCGACTAACCTCAATTCTTCCTCGGTGAAAAAAGAAACGTCGATTGGATTGGAAAAGAACATATATATGTACGTGTAATAAAATTTCCATGTATATATATTGTGGCTTATGTCAGATACGTACCTCAGGATTTAGTTTCAGGATGGGATCCAGAATTTAGCTTCTGGGATGGGGGTGGAACTTAAAGCTTTCTCGCAATATTTCACGCTGATAATTAATGCGCTCAAGACAATTTCGAGTGTATTACTTCACTAAATGCTTACTGAAATGAAATAAAACGGGCAAGATATTTTAGAGATCAAATATTCATGTAAAATATTATTTTCATTATTTACTCCAATTCCAAGTTTGAGGTTTTCGTATATATATTACAGAAATGTTGAGGAGTGGGCGGGGGTGGCTCGGTGGGTAGCGCGCAAGGCTCGTAATCTGAAGTTTTTGGGTTGGAGTCCCGGCTGGGCAAGCGTTGAGGCTTATTTCCGCAAAGCTCTTCGTCCTGACCACGGTCAGTAGGGGACACCGATGGGCTTGGAAAGCCCGTCGTCTCCTGCACACGGAGCCCGTGGCTCCGTGTGCAGGAGAGTCGTACCCTGTGCACGTTAAGAACACCCTGGATGGCTTTGATGGGATGGATAACATCTGCCTCCCAACAGCTGTTCCCTCCCCCCAGTCTTCAGAGTCCTCAACGTCAGACTATGCGACAAGTCGGTTGAGGTATTTCAAGTCGCATCGGACTCGCCAGGAGTGGAGAGCGAGATGCAAAAAAGTGCGGACCCTGCTCTAAGGAGGACTAAACGGAAAAGAACAAGATTACCGAAATGTCGATGGGGTCGATCACTAATGACGAGCTGCCACTGGTATACACTAATAATCATTAAAAATATAAAAAAAATAATTTTGTAATAATTTTGAATTCATAAACATGAAAGGAAGTTATTATAATTTCAGCTTAAAAATTTTCCATTAAGTGATTATTTGAAATGAAAATTACACTACTATATGTTGGATTTATTATTTTAATTGTTTTTTTAATTTTGATTGTCAGTAAAAATTCAGTCTCCGTAATTATTTTAATTAAAGTTACACTAAACTTCGTAGAATTGATTATTTTAATTTGCATTTATTTTAATGTCATTAATATTTTTAATTTAATTTATGTTCAAAATTTAGCAGTGGTCGAATGGTTAGTGCGCTTGGCTACTGATTTAAGGGACCTGGGTTCGAACCCAGGGTATGATTGTGTTTCTTTTCTGCTGAGGTCCAGCCATCATCAAAAACCTTCTGCTATGCACGTAAACTGACAGGCTCCTGTCAGATCTCTGGCAAACAGCTACTTGAGGGATATTTATTATTACTGTTCAGTTGTTTTAAACAAAATATTTGTACAGCCTTATTACAATTTATTAATACGTAGTGAAAAAATTACGTCTTTATCTTTGTTTCAGTGTCAAATGTAGCAAAAATATGATATTTTTATATGCTAAATGAAATGTGTGCTCTCATGATTATAAAACTTCTCTTCCCTCTGGCTATCTTAACAATATTCGTCCTGTCATTCATAGATTGCCCAAACTTAATCCATAATTATCGAATTCTTATCTGTCCAAAACATTCCGTGTTTTGGTAATATTTTGCAAGTCCATTTGCACTATTACTGAGATGAAAAATAAACCTTCACACAAAGACGGAACTACTCTATGATTTCTTCACTACAGCTTCGGAATCAACCAATGAGGTCAGAGAATGACGTCAGACGCGGAAGCTGGATCAAAGTGGCCATGCGACGATCACAATTTTTTATTCTCTGCACTGGCAATTTTGGAGTGGTCTGCTTGTCTGCACACCCACTGGCGTTATAAGTTAAAGTCAAAATCAGCTGACCTTGAGCTGGAGTGTTTCTCCTCCCATTGCAAAATACGAGCAATAGGTAACTCATGTGATACTCTCGAAGGCAAAGTCGTTCTTAAACAGACGAAAATATCGTGACCAATACTTCGGAAATAACAAGCCAGCGTTGATCAGTCGTTTCAAGTTCACAAGGTAGGTAATTTCCTTCGTTTCTTATCCCCACACTCTGACAATTTGAAAGAGTTATTTTTACTGTGTTAATGGGAAACCTCGGGAGCAAAAATGAAGCAGGGGGCTTCAAGAAGATTGTTCTCTATAAGTAAGATGACCAAACGTTATCTTACTATTAAACGTAACATCTTTGAGATTATTTGTACTGTCTTATTTACATGTACAGCTTTTGTACTGTTCCCTTGACTTCCTCGTACTGCTTTCCTTGAGTTTTGCTTCCTTGTACTGTTTTCAACAAATAAATAATGTTTTTTGCTATTTTTCTTTGGTGAAAAAAATGTTTCCAACACTAAATGGAGTCAAGCAAGTTCATATTTCGTCGTAGCTTTTTTCCACACAACTTTAAAAATTATTCGAGAATGGATGAAGCAAGTTTCGAAAATTCATTACGTTTAGTAATTTAGTAGTGAGAAGACGACAGAAAGGACACAAAAATGCGTTAGGCAATTCCCATCAAAAATCAAAACAGCGTCTAATTGCCATTCTAAAGTTTCTTGCTAGTAGTGGATATATTGTTTACATTTTTCTGTGGGGTTTGCTGATCAAATATTGGGATATATTGGTTTAGCCCGTCACCATAATAATATGCAATATTTTTATTATAATTTCAGTCTTTCAATCAGTCTTTAGTTATTAAATATAATCATCAAATATTTTTTTTTACATATTCTCTATCTGTCACAAATGAATGGCTTTTTACGTTTATAATAATGTTAACAAGATCTTTCAGTTTCATTACTATTCCTGATATTTTTGTTTCAAACATCGTTAACATTTTAATTTTTTCATAAAATGATTATAATTAATAATGCATATAAAACAAATGATTAACAACATTGCCTCGATATCGGGAAATGGAGCCCGAGCTCGACTATAATCCTTAGAATTCATCTACAATCCTTTAATGATAATGACGAACTTTTTTACAAGTAAATGAACTATTACGACGTTTTCATGTTCTCAGAGCAAAGAATGCTGGCAAATATTTTTCGCAGAAATCCATAAACATATTAGAGAACAAGGCGAATGGATATTTCGGTGGCCTCCTTCCATTTCAAATTATTGTGAAAAGGCTTCCCTTGGTAAGAGACATATTTCTCTCCATCAATTAGCACAGAAAGAACTATTATAATATTATTTCTCGGAGAGTTCACGAAAAAGACAGAGAGTGTTTGTTTGTTTAATTCAAAAACTGTCTTAACTGTAAATTTTTTTCCTATTATTTTGATGCACATAATTTGTCAATATTTACAAATGCACATAATATATATTATACTTATTAAAAACAAATTTTAAAAAATATGCTGCTCTCAAACTTTATAAACGCTTTTGAAGCAAAACGTTTGTTGTGATCTATTTATTATCTCTGAGGCTGATGAAAACAATGGAGTAAACCATCCCATCACTATCCAAAGCGCTCTCCATCTCCACCAGAGTTTTGTTAGTGAAGGAGGGAATATTTTTTTCTCCCCTTTCAGCATCTCCACGGCATTCGCAATGCACTTCAAAGGAGCCCGTGGTGAAACTGCAAATGAAATGAGACGTGTCCTCGGTTATAATAGTGCAAACCTTTCTGATATTCAAATTCACCAAACTTTCCTTAATCTACTTACAACTATGCGTGAGAATCCTGTTGTTTACAGCCTTGCAATCGCTAACGCTCTTCTCACTCAGAAGAATTTTCCTTTTCTCTCTCAGTACAAGGAGGTCTGAAAAAGATTTATCGGGCAGAGGCGCGTGAAGTGGATTTTGTTGAAGAGGTTCCAAAAGTGGTAGCTGAGATTAATCAATGGGTGAAAGAAAGTACAAAGAACATGATCCATAAGATTTTTGATTCCTTGAGTCCTTCCACTGTTATGGTGATTTTGAATGCAGTGTATTTCAAAGGCACTTGGGGGCGTCATTTTTTCCTAAATGGACAATCTGGAAACCCTTTTACAATAACGGTCTGGAAGCTAAAGTTAAAGAAGTACCAATGATATACATCGAAGAAAATTTAGTTTCTCAAACCAAAGTACTTTCAAGGCTTTGGAACTACCTTACGAGGGTCGAACTATTGCTATGCTCCTGCTTCTGCCTCACGAAAGAAATGGTATGAGAAATCTTGAAGAAAATCTGACTTTAGATCTCATCGATGAAGTCAAACAAAGTGTCTACCGCACAAAGCTTGAAGTTACACTACCAAAATTTCACTTGGAGTACACCAAAGAAATGAATGAAGTACTAAAACAACTGGGAATGAAAAGCGTCTTTTCACATGAAGCTAACCTTAAAGGTCTTACTGATTCAAATAGACTAACAGTATCCCAAGTCCACCACAAAGGAGTTGTAGATGTAAACGAGAAAGGGACGGAAGCAGCTATTGTAACCGCCAACTGTGTGAAACAATATGCCTTATTCAACACTCCAATGTTTAAAGCTGATCACTCTTTCTTTTTCTTTATTCTTGATAAACGCTCTGATTTAATTATTTTCATGGGCAAAGTAGAAGAACTGTAAATCTTCTAACCCTGTTGTGTAGTGTTGTTAATAGTGATTTTTGTAATCTTCCAAAATCTTATTTCTTTCAGTGAGAAACAGAAGTCCTTAATTACTCGTAAGACAATGGTCGATAGGTAGTCACTGGAAGGAGAGCTATCTTGTTTTAGCCTGTCACCATAATAATATGCAATATTTTTATTATGATTTCAGTCTTTCAATCAGTCTTTAGTTATTAAATATAATCAACAAATGTTTTTTTTTACATATCCTCTATCTGTCACAAATGAATGGCTTTTTGCGTTTATAATAATGATAACAAGATCTTTCAGGTTCACTAATATTCCTGATATTTTTGTTCAAATATCATCAACATTTTAATTTTGTCATTAAATGATTTTAATTAATAATGCATATAAAACAAATGATTAACAACATTGCCTCGATATCGAAAAATTCAGCCCGACTCATCTATATTCCTTAAAATTCATCTACAAACCTTTAATGATAATGATGAACTTTTTACAATGTATGTATGCACCAATCCCATGTGATGATGCATACAACCTACTAGGAGTAGCACCTAATGTTCAACCCCGCCTTCTCGTGGTGCAGACCGTTAGTACCTTTCAAAAGAGATACTCTGTTGTGGGTTGGGTTGTTTTACCTCTGAGCGGCACTTTTTTGCACACCATGGGCTAAATGGGCATGTCACATGAACCCCGAAGGCTCAGAGAAAGTTGGGGGAGGGGACCCACTGGAACAGCTGTTGGGAGACAGATAGTAGCCTCCGTCAAGGCCATCCAGCGTGTTCTTTAACGTGCACAGAGTATGGCTCTCCCGCACACGGGGTCACGGCTTAACGTCCCATCCGACGGACGGCGGCCTTTCCAAGCCCATCGGTGTCCCCTACTGACCGTGGGCAGGGCGGGGAATTTTGCGGAGATAAATCTCAACGCTGACGCAGCTGGGACTCGACCCTGGAAACTACAGATTACGAGCCTGGCGCGCTACCGACTGAGCCACCCCCGCCCCACTCTGTTGTGGAGCGCTGCCAGATTAGTATGGCCTACTGATCTGGACAGCTATGGCGACTTTTCTTTTTTTCCTACCCTGCTGTGGGGTGGTCAACCATACAGGGTTCTGGTTCTGACCATATAAACCCACTGGACTGAACTGAATTAAGGCTCTGAGCTTGATTATGGATCCTGATTTTGCTGCACTGGTAGGGGAAATCTTTTCTGTGGAGGGAAATCTTCCTCTGTGTTTTCTGTTTGTTTATGGGTTGACAGCCCAAAGCGAATAGATTCACAGGATACGTTTATCAGCTGGTGTATAATCCTGAGCAAAGGTCATCGTAGGCACCTGAACTCTAGCTTTACGGGCATCGTCAAATTCTACATTGGAGGAAGTCATCCAATGTAAATGACTTCAGCCTTTAGTGGTGGGGGAACGAATCTTTGTCCCATGCCTGCGATTGGGGGGCTGTTTGATATTGTCGGCATTCCCTCTCTCAATAAACATAGTTTCTTTAAACATTCTACTATTCATTTTCTCTCCATAGGTAGTTGGAGTGTGAGGACTCTGCACAGAGCTTTTTCTCTTGATGTCCTAACACAATAATTCCACCATTATAGTTTAGATATTCTCGGCTTGCAAGAGACCAGATGGACAGATAAAGGTCAGATTCTTAAAAATAATCTTAAATTTCTCTTTTCAGGGAGGGAAGACAATAAACATCACCAAGGCGTGGGTCTGCTTCTCAGCAGAGACTCTAGTGATGCTCTTCTACGATATGAGTGCATTAATAAAAGATTTCTTTCAGCAAAATTTCAGACAACGCTAAAGACTTGAATGTTATCTGCTGTTATGCCCCCACCGAAGATGCCGATGAGGATGAGAAGGATAGGTTTTATGGACAACTTCAGGATATTTTGAATTCTGTTAAGAAAGGAGATATTACCTTTGTTCTAGGTAACTTCAATGCCAAAGTTGGTACTGACTCTGACCTTTGGGGAGGAGTGATAGGCCCTTTTGGTATTGGTAGTTGCAATGGCAATGGGCAACGTCTCCTACAGGTAAGTAAATTCAATTGTTTCAGAATAACTAACACTTATTACAAACACCGCGACATACATAAGTAGACATGGGTTACACCTGATGGGCTGCATAAGAATATGATTGATTACATATTAATTAACAGCAAATGGGCTAGTTCTGTTAGAAATACCAGGTCGTACAGGGGAGCTGAAATCGGATCTGACCATTATCTTGTTAAAAGTATTTTGCAACTTAAACTTAAAAAGTGTTGTGCTGAAGATAAAAAATTTACCTTTAATACTGAAGCTCTGAAAGACTCAGTTATAGCTAAAGCTTACCATGATAGGTTAATTAGTCATTATGACAGTCATGGTTTGCTTACCACTGAAGTTGAGGAAGAATGGGGCCATTTTAAACAGGCTTTTTCGGAAACTAACAGTACTATTTTAGAAAAAAAGGAGCAGAGGAGATAGAATTATTTGAGTGATAAGGCACTTGAGATTATTTCAGAAAGAAAGAACTGTAGAAATGTCCTTAATCAATATCGTACTAATCCTAATAGAAAGAGTTACTAAGAGCTTAATAAACGTGTAAAGGATCAGTTAGCTGCTGATTTTTGGCTTGATGGCTTGGCTGACAAAGCCAATGAAACAATTGAATTTACTTAACACAACAGCAAAATTAAACAATTGAATTTACTTAACGCAACAGCAGAGAGCTCTACCAGATAGTGTTTGTATGGTAGAAAACGGAGAGGTATACAAGGATTGAAGGATAAACAAGGTAAGCTTATAGAAGGTGAGAAATCTGCCGTGGCTTCGTGGGCTGACCATTTCAGTGAAGTTCTAAACAATGTGGTTAGTTCAACTCCCATTAATTGCAATTATGACAGATCCATTGGTAGCTTTAATGTTGGCTCTATAACACAATCTGAAGTTATTTTGGCTATATCTAAACTTAAACGTCATAAATTCCCAGGGGTAGATGAAATTACTACGGAAATGCTTAGAGCTGGGAATGTTTCGGTTACCACTTGGATGACTGATATTTTAAATATCTTTTATGATAAAGGCATGGTCCCTAATGATTTTACCAGAGCTATTAATATCCCTATTTTCAAAAAAGGTGATCGCAGTTCTTGTTATAACTATAAGGGTATCAGCATACTCTCTGTTCCAGGGAAAGTTCTTTGCATGATTGTGCTTAATAGAATTAAGAATCTGGTTTGACAGTCAATTGCGTGATCAGCAATGTGGATTTAGATGTGGTAGGTAGATAAGATATTTTCACTTTGGCAGATTCTTGAGAAATGTTTACAGTTTCAGAAACCTTTGGTTGCTAACTTTGTTGATTTCAAAAAGGCTTTCAACTCTGTAGATCGTCATAATTTGTGGTTGATTGTAAGATCATATGGTATACCAGACAAGTTAGTTAACATAATGAAAGCTCTCTATAATAACACTGATTCGTGTGTGAGAGCTGGTAACGCTTGTAGCAATTGGTTTAGCATTACTTCTGGTGTTCGACAAGGGTGTATTTTGTCTCCTCTCTTCTTAAGTTTGATTATTGATTATATTATTCGAAATTCACTTCAAGGGAAAGATTTTGGCCATAAATGGACTGGAGATACGATAATTTCTGATTTAGATTATGCCAATGATTTAGCCCTTTTGGCAAATGATGTTGATGAGATGAACTCTTTCATTCGGGCTGTTGATGAAACTGGTAGTAGAGTAGGTTTGGTTATAAACAGAGAGAAAATTAAGTGATGAAAATTGGTCAGGCAGGCTGTGATTCAGTTAATCTGAATGGTTGCAGTCTTGAGCAGGTGTGACAGTTTAATTATATTGCGAGCTATGTAACAGATACTGGTGATGAGCGGCATGAGATTAACAGACGAATAGGTATTGCTGGCGGGACTTTTAAGAATCTATGGAGAATGTGGAGAAATAGGCGTATACACCTAAAGACTAAAATTAGACTGTATAATAGTTTGGTTCTTTCTAGTTACCTAACTATTACACAATCTATTATATAGTCTTTGGTTTTTCTAGTTATGGTAATGAAACTTGGACACTTTGTAAACAAGATAACAGGAAACTAGATGCTTTTGATTCTAGATGCTTACGCAGTATCTTGGGCATTAGGTGGTTCAGCTTTGTAACTAATGATGAGGTTAGGCTAAGGAATTTGCAACCTCCGTTAAGCAGCATATTGTGCAGAGAGAGACTCCGTTGGTTTGGCCATGTTGCCCGTATGGATAATAATAGATTGGCGAATAAGGTTATGAAGAGTGTGCCTAAAGGCCTCAGAAAGAGGGGGAGACTTAAGATGCGGTGGGCAGACAATGTGAAACAGGACCTAGTCAGAATTGGTGTGCAGTGTCCGAATGCAGCAGATGTAGCTCAGAACAGACATGCTTGGAGAACTAAATTGCACGGTCTGGCTGGACCTTTGTAGCTCATGGCTGCTTGATGATGATGATGATGATGATGATGATGATGATGATGATGATGATGATGATGATGATGATGATGATGAGACATTTTAAAGAATCAAATAAACTGTGCAATTCTCTGGTTATTAATGAAGCTTCAGTGAGGTAATAGTTTCATATGTGATCCAACGTTCAAATGCCTCTGAAAATGTTCGCTGTAAACGCTTTTTGTACCTTTCCATCGTTCTTCATGAACGAGATATTTTTTTCCGCTCTCAAGATAAATTTTGCCCCACACACTTTGTAAGAATTGGAGGCGTGAGTGCTCTGTAGGGGAGTGGGCCTGGATTTTTTAAATCAATTTTTAGGGATTTTCCGAGTCCTCGAGGTAACAAAATGATTCTCGACAAATCACGTAGTTCATATATTTAAAAATGCAATTCTTACCAATTTTCTAATTTTACATACATATGATTTGTGAGATTGCTTCTTAAAAAAATGTTTATTGTATCAGGTTAAAAGTATTTTGTATTTTATGGATATTTTATGCACACTCTAAGCAATACCTTTGTGCACCGAATGGGATTGATGGCTATGTGACAAAGACCCCAGGTCTGAGAGATGGTTGTCAAAAGGGACCCACAGTTGTTGCACAGTTGTTGGGAAACAAAATTCTCATGGAAGACAGGGAGAGAACATATTTTAATGAAAAATTCTGTTAAATAGGAATGATTTCTCAATTATATATTTATAGAACTAATTTGATTTTGTATTGTAATGAAAGAAAATTTTGAAAAGTTTTCCACTTTCATAATATTTTAATGCTTTTTGCAGGAAAAGGTTTGTGTGGCCTATTATCTCTTCAGCTGATAAAAAAAAATGGAGAAAACCATCCCATCAATAGCCACAGCGAACAACCACTTCGCTCTCCATCTCTACAAGAGATTCGCCAGTGAAAAGGGAAACATTTACTTCTCCCCATTCAGCATCTCCACAGCCCTCGCGATGCTTTTCAAAGGAACCCGTGGTGACACTGCAAAAGAGATGAGACGTGTCCTCGGTTATGATAGTGCAAATATTTCTGATGATCAAGTTCACCAAAGTTTCGCTGATCTTCTTACAATTATGCGTGACAATCCTGATGTTTACAGCCTTGCAATCGCTAACGCTCTTCTCACTCAGAAGAATTTTCCTTTTCTCTCTCAGTACAAGGAAGATCTGAAAAAGATTTATCGGGCAGAGGCGCGTGAAGTGGATTTTGTTGAAGAAGGTCCAAAAGTGGTAGCTGAGATTTATCAATGGGTGAAAGAAAGTACAAAGAACATGATCCATAAGATTTTTGATTCCTTGAGTCCTTCCACTGTTATGGTGATTTTGAATGCAGTGTATTTCAAAGGCACTTGGGAGAGTCAAATGTTTCCTAAATGGACAATCTCGAAATCCTTTTACAATAACGGTCTGGAAGCTAAAGTAAAAGAAGTACCAATGATGTACATCAAAGAAAAATTTAGTTTCTCATACCAAAGTTCTTTCAAGGCTTTGGAACTACCTTACGAGGGTCGAACTATTGTCATGCTCGTGCTTCTGCCTCACGAAAGAAATGGTATGAGAAATCTTGAAGAAAATCTTACCTTAGATCTCATCAATGAAGTCAAACAAAGTCTCTACCGCCTGAAGGTTGAAGTTACGCTACCAAAATTTCACTTGGAGTACACCAAAGAAATGAATGAAGTACTAAAACAACTGGGAATGAAAAGCGTCTTTTCTCATGAAGCTAACCTTAAAGGTCTTAGTGATTCAAAAAGGCTATCAGTATCCCAAGTCTTCCACAAAACAGTTGTAGATGTAAACGAGGAAGGGACTGAAGCAGCTGCTGCAACTGCCATCAGTATAAAACAATGTGCCAATTTCGACACTCCGTCATTTAAAGCTGATCATCCTTTCGTGTTCTTTATCGTTGATAAACGCTCTGATATAATTCTTTTCATGGGCAAAGTAGAGGAACTGTAAATCTTCTAACCCTGATTGTGTAATCTTGTTAATAATGATTTTTGTGATCTTCCGTGAGAAACAGAAGTCCTTAACTGCACATAAAATATTTTTAAAAAATCAAATCTTAAACTTGCCTTCTTCAAAATTTTCGTGCTTCTAGCCAACATTCCAGCCAAACTTCGAAACAATTGTTTCCTATATTTGTCATTCTGTATTTCGTATACTTTTTTCTCCTATAGACGTTTTCCAAAACCATTGGGAAATAGAGATGAATATTTCTTAGTGGATATTCTTTGGTAATTTTGAAAAACTTTATAATGCGATTGAATGAAAAATCTACAATTTTCACTCAAAATAAACCGCAATAACCTAGAAGCTGATAATAAACAATAAACAAACAAACTTTTATAAAAATTAACAAGAACTACTTTTGAATTGGAATTTGTAATTTACTAATAGATGGCGTAGAATGTGGAAGTTTAGAATACTATCAATTCCAGCCATATCTACTAGCATCATGAACATATCTGCCAGTGAACCTTGACTCTAACTGCTAGTGAATCATGAAACGATCAGAATATATTTGCTAATGAACCTTGACATACTATGAATCAATGCATCAGATCACGTAAACTGTTAAATATGTCTTTATTCAATAGTAAATTCGTAAGAAGAGATATTGCAAGAAAATAAAGAAAACAACGCAAAAAATGTACAAAGAAATCTGTGGTCATTTTGGTCTATCGGAATATAAAATGGTGTTAACTGAAAGTGTGAAATGTTACTTATAAATCGCTTTTCACATTACAGGATTCGGTTACGAATTTATTTCAGTTAACTTTTGTAAAAGGTGTAAGAAAATTTTTAAAATTATTCCATTTCGATAATCTTTATACATCGTCGCAGGAACTTTGTTGTGATCAAAAAGGTCTTGCTCTATTGCAGATAAAATGAAGAAAGCCATCCGATCTTTGTGCACTGCTAACAACCATTTCGCTCTGACTCTCCACAAGACTTTGGCCAGTGAAGGGGGAAATATTTGCTTCTCCCCCTGCAGCATCTCCACGGCACTTGCAATGCTGTTGAATGGTGCCCGTGGTGACACTGCAAAGGAAATAAGATATGTTCTCGGTTATGATACTGCAAATCTCTCTGATGATAAAATCCACAAAAATTTCGGTAATCTTCTTACAACTATGCGTGACAACCCTGATGTTTACGATCTTGCCATTGCCAACGCTCTTCTCACTCAGAAAGATTTTCCTTTTCTCTCTCAGTACAAGAAAGATCTGGAGAAGATTTATCGGGCAGCGGCTCGTGAAGTCGATTTTATTAACGAATGTGACAAAGTAGTAATGGAAATTAACGAATGTGTGAAAGGAAATACGAAAAACGGGATTTTGGAGATCTTTGAATCTTTGGATTCTTCCAGCGTTATGGTACTTTTGAATGCGGTGTACTTCAAAGGCACGTGGGAAAATCCATTTGATCCTGAGTGCACTACCCCTATACCATTTTACAATAATGGTCTGGAAGCTAAAGTAAAAGAAGTACTTATGATGTGCACAGAAAAATACTCCAGAATCTTTGAGAATGATACCTTCAAGGCCCTGGAACTCCTTTATAAGGGTGAAAATATTACCATGCTTCTGATGCTACCTAATGAAAAAACGGGTTTAAAAAAGCTTGAAAATAATTTGACATTAGATATTATCAACGACGTCAAAGGAAGACTTGAGTGTCAAAATGTCCAAGTTACTATACCAAAATTTCATTTGGTGTTCACAAAAGGACTGAATGAATTTTTGCAAAAACTCGGAATTAGAAGCGTTTTTTTTTCAGATAAAGCTAATCTGAAAGGGCTGAGTAAATCAGAAAAGCTACTAGTGTCTCTAGTCCTTCACAAAGCACGAGTAGACGTCAATGAGGAAGGCACTGAAGCAGCTGCTGTAACTGACATCGCAGTATCTTGTTGTCCCTCGATAAACAACAACCTCGCCTTTACAGGCGATCACCCTTTCGTTTTCTGTATTATTGATAAACGCTCTGATTTAATCCTCTTCATGGGCCGGATAAGAAGAACTTGAAGAACTTAAATCTTTGAGAATTTGATATTGCCATCTTGTTATAATTACTTTTTTTTAGGTTTTATCAAAATAAATTTAGACATTTTAAAATAATTATACATTTTTGTAAACGGAATTAAATTCTGAATGGAACTATTATGAACTAAAGCATTATTATCTAAATCTGCGGAAATTTTTGAGTAAAATCAGAATAAAATTTAGAGACGATTCATTATTGATAAAGAAAGATTTCATGAAGAAATATCGTAAAGATGAATATAGCTTATTAATTTAAATTACCGAAAACTGATTAAAAGTTTGAAATCATCACAAATTAAACTATTCAATCCACTTTTCTTATTTATTTTTTTCACAAGATATAAAAATAAAATTTTTATTAATAATATCGCACTTTTCAAAAGGTAATTATTAATGGAAAGAATAATGAATCATAGTTCTTATTTTCACACATAGATTAGGCTGGTATACTGTAGGAATTTGACAATATTGGCTTAATAAAAGTTTGTGTCAATTTGTCTGGTATTTTCTCTATTAGAAACTACGATTCTGCCTGCAGCAAGAATTCTGATATCGAGTCTGAATTAGAAAATGTACATGTGTAAACGCCAAAAACCTAAATTATCCCACCTACATAATTCCTTTTCTAAATATCTAAGCCGATCACAGGGAATTGTAATATAGCTGGCTGGGTTGAGTTGTTTTACCTCTGAACAGCACTTTTTTTGCACACCATGACTAAATGCCCAGGTCACGAGGACTCCGAAGGCTCAGAGAAGGTTGGGGGAAGGGACCCACTGGAACAGCTGTGGGGAGACAGATGGTAGCCTCCCGTTAAGGCCATCGAGCTTGTTCTTTAACGTGCACAGGATATGGCTCTCCCGCACATGGGGCCACGGCTTAACGTCCCATCCGACGGACGGCGGTCTTTCCAAGCCCATCGGTATCCCCTACTGCCTAATTTTGCGGAAATAAATCTCAACGCTGTCCCAGCTGAGACTCGAACCTAGGAACTACAGATTACGAGTCTGAATTAGAAGATGTACGTTTGTTTCTTTAGAAATAAAAAATGAAGCACTGTTTTGCAACTGATTTGAATGGTTTATATTGTTCAAGGGACAATTAACGGTTAATGATGCCATTCAAGTAGCAGTTTTCTAGTAATAATCAGAACTGTGAAATGGTTCGATTATTTTTTCTCAGAGCGGCATTTTTTTGCACACAATCGGCTAAATGACCAGATCACAAAGACGCCGAGGACTCAGAAAGGTTGGAGGGGGGGGGGAAATAATGCTCTTCAAAGGTAAAAAGAACTTACTTTCAATATAGTGGTTTGCAAGAAGCATTTGCTCTGCCTTTACTAAAGCTGCAGAAATGTAATACAAATGGTTGTGATCGTAAAGCTACCCAAATCTTTGCTTCAATCAAAACATTTACGAACGACATCAAGAAATAAACACTTGATATTTCATTCAAATGGACAGACATCCTAGGCATGTCAATGATACGGAGAGTTAAAACAGATATACTGAAAATGGGCTGCAAACAAACCGAGAGTGTTATTACTGGAGAGCACAAAGTTAAATATCCGCACCAGAAAAGTGATTTCGCACTGATTTAATCTCCTTAGTGCAGTGGCAGTCGGACAACAGTAGAATATTCTGTTGCTAAATAGATTCCATAATATAAAATATACATAAAAAGATAAATACCCCCTCAAGCAGCTGCTTGCCATAGAGGTCTGACAGGAGCCTGTCAGTTTATATGCCACAGTAGAAGATCTGAGAGGATGGCAGGACCTCAGCAGAAAAACGACACATGCATCCATGCCTTACTCGGGCCTCGAACCCAGGTCCCTTAAGTCAGTAGCCAAGCGCGCTAATGTAAACGAAACCATAATTGAGCGAAACAAAAAATAATCCATGGAAGTAAGATTTATAAAAAATAAATAAATACCCCCTCAAGCAGCTGCTTGCCACAGAGGTCTGACAGGAGCCTATCAGTTTATATGCCACAGTAGGAGATCTGAGAGGATGGCAAGACCTCAGCAGAAAAACAACACATACAACCATGCTTTATCCGGGGCTCGAACCCAGGTCCCTTAGATCAGTAGCCAAGCGTACTAACCACTCAGCCACGGGACTGCATCTTTTTTTATTATAATATAATTAAGTGTTAATCATACCAGAAAATATCAGATCCCGAAAAGTATGCGAAATATAGAGCATTAGAAAATTTGTATTGTAGTTTTAAATACCCTACGACAGTTGGTTGCTTTACTTCTGTGTGAAACGTTTTTTGCTCACTATGGATTAAGTTGCTGGGTGATAACGACTTCAAATCTCAGAGAATGTTATGGAAGGGATCCAGTGGGCAGCACTTAGGAGACAGATGATCCTATCAAGGCCTGTCGTGTAATATGCATAGGCTACAAAAACATTTGGGTTTAGGTAGATATCGAGCAATGGTAAAGGTTTGAACCTGGGAACTGCAGATTGAAAAACTGCAGATGATGCAAAAATGAAAATAGCTTTTCAATTTTTTCAAAACGTAAACGTCTTGAATCTTGAATTTTTTTCAATCCTGGAATAATATTGAGTTAGCCAACCACTCCCCATTGGACCTAGGTAAATGGCGCGAAATATCGGGATAGCTCAAAATTTAAAGAAAGTTGTGTATCAATAAAGTATGATTTTGGTTTTCCTATGATGAGCTTTTTTAAAAGTAGTTGAACTCTTGAACTTTAAAAGCAGGATGTGAGCAAAAGTTTAAATCCAATTGTTTTCTTTCAGTGATTGTACATTTTTTCAGCTGATCACTTTCTATCAGTTGGTTCTTAATGTTGAAGCAGTGTTGCAGGGAACATAAAATCAATAGAGCTATTGCTTAATAAAAAAAAATTGAAAACTAGTGTCATTTTTTAGCAAGCAATAGTTCGATTATTTTTATGTTGTTAGTTGGGTTGTTTGGGTTGTTTTACCTCTGAGCGGCACTTTTTTGCACACCATGGGCTAAATGGCCAGGTCACATGGACCCCGAAGGCTCAGAGAAGGTTGGGGGAGGGGACCCACTGGGGCAGCTGTTGGGAGACAGATGGTAGACTCCCGTCAAGGCCATCCAGCGTGTTCTTTAACGTGCACAGGGTATGGCTCTCCCGCACACGGGGCCACGGCTTAACGTCCCATCCGACGGACGGCGGCCTTTCCAAGCCCATCGGTGTCCCCTACTGACCGTGGGCAGGGCGGGGAATTTTGCGGAGATAAATCTCAACGCTGACCCAGCTGGGACTCGAACCTGGGAACTACAGATTACGAGCCTGGCGCGCTACCGACTGAGCCACCCCCGCCCCAATATGTTGTTAGTAATAACTTATCAACTAGCACTGTTTACACAACCAACATATTCTACAAAAACGTGAAATTGCATCTCTTTTAGGAGCTGTGTATTGGGGATAATACGCTGAAGCCTATATGGCTTCAGCGTATTATCCCCAATTGTGTAGTTTTAAACAAAAATTCCCTTCTACTCCAGCAAATCGTAATTTTTTTTATGAAATTCTGAAAATTATGCGAGTTATATACAAATATCAATAATGTTCTATACGAATTACGTTAAAATACACTGGAAATTTCAAATTAAACGCTATTCTCGCCTGTTTTGTGGAATAGACCGAAAGTAATTGGTTATGAAAATGGTCAAAATTTAAATGACTAGTTTATAATATCCAAATTAAAAGTAGACAAACTTTACATCATACTATAGAAAAGTAAACAAAGTTCATTTTAAAAAAGAAGTAAACAAGATAATACTCCTAGCATGCACCGAGATGATGACCTCGCTTTGGTGGGAAAAGGTCACTTCGGCTAACCGAACACTTTTTCGTCTTCAATAACTAACGTAGGTTACGTACATAGTGCTCAGCTTTTCCTAGCGTTCATTTACAACGAGCAAGACTTCCGTCTCTGAGACAAAGTGTCAGTTCTTCTGAAGCAACGTGTGGAGCTTCTGAAATAAACGAAATACTTCACATAAGTATCTAACGTCGAAACATTGGAAAATGTCTGAAATCAGAAAACTAGATAAGTTTGCTTTTTCTCTTTCGGTGTCTTTTTTTTCCTTGAACACAATTCGCGACAATTCTTCTACAAATTGGAATTGGAGTTTGGCTCAGTCGGAAGAGAGTCAAGCGCGTAATCTGCAGTTTCCATATTCGAGTCTCAACTGTATCGGAGTTGAGATTTATCTACGTTAACGTTACACTCTGCTCTTATTGCAAAAAGTAATGAAATTACTGCTCCCTTTGCTGTTAATGAAATTACTGCTTCCATTATGAACTTCTTGACCACCACATTCTCCCACCAAATTTCTGACACAAATAAATTGTTTTCAATATTTGTTTAAAAGTTTTACCACTTTTCCACCTTTTTCCACCGTTAGAGGAACTATTAGTGAGAGATTCGGAAAAAAAGAAAAGTAATATTACATCAATACCTGTCCAATCCGCTGAATAATTTCCAAATTATCTCTAAAATCAAAAAAATTACACTAGGTGTCGGTTAAAAGAGTGCTGGATAAATGAGGTTCTTATATGTCTATTATTGAATTTGATTCATCAGATCTGAATATTTTTCATCTGTTTTTCTTTGAAAAACATTTATTTTTGTAAAAATAAGCAAAAATATGAGATATGGCTGATATCCCCAAATAATTTCGAGGGTGATCGAGCGTGTCTTTGAGACCCATTCGTTACAATTATGTGTCCTTTCAAGTAACTACTGCCGGATCTAAGCGAAATTGCTCCAAGGTATAATAAAGGAGTGGGCTGGAAGGTATTGAGAAGGAATGGGTCCTATTTTTTTTTAAAATTCAAGATACAAAATCTTACGGATATGATAGACTCAACGCCACAGACGTAGGGTTAATAATATGGGTCTGTCTAACACTGCCGCATTTAGGAAGTGTGTGTGTGTGGGGGGGGGGGGTGCTTCAGAATGCTAATAAGGGTAATGGAAGCAAATATTATGAAACTTATGCATATTCCTTCATTTTTCAAGAAATTTTCTAAAGACTTAAAAAAAGAAGGGGAAAATATTATACTGCTGTGAAAATTCAGTCTCTTGGCCTCCCACTTTTACATTTTTACTTTAGGTTGTAAAAATTTCAATTGTTTTCATTGTCTGTAAAAATTCAGTCTCGGTAATTATTTTAATTACAGCTACACTAAAGTTCGTAGAATTGATTATTTTAATTTGCATTTGTTTTTAATGTCATTAATATTTTTTATTTAATTTAAGTTCCAAATTTACCCTGTTCAAGTGGTTAGCGAGCTTGGCTACTTATCTAAGGGACCTGGATTCGAGGCCCGCGTAAGGCATGGATGTTTGTGTTGTTTTTCTGCTGAGGTCCTGCCATCATCACAGACCTGCTCTGCATATAAACTGACAGGCTCCTGTCAGACTCTATGGCAAATAAAATTGCTTGAGGGATATTTATTATTATTGTTCAGTTGTTTTAACCAAAATGTTTCTATAGATTTATTATAATTTATTAATACGTAGGAAAAAAATTATGGCTTTATATTTGATTAAGTGTCAAATATAGCAAAAATATGATACTGTTATATGCTAAATTAAGTGTCTGCTCTCATGATTATAAAACTTTTCTTCCCTGGTTATCTTACCAATATTCTTCCTGTCATTCATAGATTGCCCATAATTAATACATACTTATGGAATTCTTATCTATCCAAAGCATTCGGTGGTTTGGTACTATTAGCAAGTCCATTTGCTCTATTACTGCGATGAAAAATAGACTTTCATAAAAAGACGCAACTTCTCTATGATTTCGTCACTGCAGCTTCGGAATCAACTAATGAGGTCAGAGCATGCTCTCAGATGCGGAGGTTCGTCAAAGTTGCATTGCGACGGTTACAATTTTTTGCTCTCTGCATTGGCAATATGGCAGTGGTCTGCTTGTCTGCACACCCACTGGCGTTATCTGTTAAAAGTCAAAGTCAGGTGACCTTGAGCTGGAGTGTTTCTCCTTCCAATGCAATACACGAACAATAGGTATCTCGTGTAATATTCTCGAAGGCAAAGTCTTCTTAAACAGACGAAAATATCGTTATCAAATACTTCGGAAATAACGAGCCTGCCTTGATCAGTCGTCTCAAGTTCACAAGGTAGGTAATTTCCTTCGTTTCTTGTCCACAAACTCTGAAAATTTGAACGAGTTATTTTTACTGTGTTATAGGGAAACCTCGGGAGCAAAAATTAAATAGAGGGTTTCAGGAAGATTGTTCTTTATATGTAAGATGACCAAACGTACTGCTTTCAGATTATTTGTACTGTCTGATTTACGTGAACAGCATTTCTACTGCTTCTCTTGACTTCTTTGTACTGCTTTCCTTGTGTTGTATTTCCTTCTACTGTTTTCAACAAAAAAAATTTTTTGTGCTATTTCTCGTTGGTGAAAAAATGTTTCCAACACTAAATGGATCAAGCAAGTGCATATCTCGTCGTACTTTTTTTCCAGACGACTTTAAAAAATATTTGAGAATGGATGAAGCAAATTTCGAAAATTTATTGCGTTTAGTAATTTAGTAATGACAAGCCGAAAAAAATGACACAAAAATACGTTAAGCAATTCCCATCAGAAAAGCATCTAATTGCCATTCTGAAGTTTCTTGCAGATGATATTATATTGTTTACAATTTTCTGTGGGGTTTGCTGTCCAAATAATCGAATATCTTGTTTTAGCCCGTCACCATAATAATATGCAATATTTCCTATTTTGATTTCACTCTTTCAATCAGTCTTTAGTTATTTAATATAATCATCAAATGTTTTTTTTTTTACCTATTCTCCATCTGTAACAATTGAATGGCTCTTTGCGTTTATAATGATGTTAAACAAGATCTTTCAGTTTCACTACTATTTCTAATATTGTTCTTTCAAATATCATTAACATTTTAATTTTGTCATAGAATGATTATAATTAATAATGCATATAAAATAAACGATTAAAAACATTTCGTCGATCTCGAGAAATGGAGCCCGAACTCATCTACAATTCTTTAATGATAATGATGAACTTTTTTACAAGTAAATGAACTATTACGACGTTTTCATCATCTCAGAGTAAAACAATGCTGGCAAATATTTTTCGCTGAAATCCATAAACATAATAGAGAACCAGGTGAATGGATATTTCGATGGCTTCCTTCCATTTCAAATTATTGTGAAAAGGCTTCCCTTGGTAAGAGATATATTTCTCTCCATCAATTAACACAGAAAGAACTATTATAATATGATTTCTCGGAAAGTTCACAAAAAGGATAGAGAGTGTTTGTTCGTTTAATTGAAAAACTGTCTTAACTGAAAAATGTTTTCCTATTACTCTGATGCACATAATTTGTCAATATTTACAAATGCACATAATATATATTGTACTTATTAAAAACAAATTTTGAAAAATATTCTGTTCTCATAGTCTGTATACGCTTTTGCAGGAAAACGTTTGTTGTGATCTATTATCCCTGCGGCTGATAAAAAAAATGGAGGAAACCATCCCATCACTATCCAAAGCGAACAACCACTTCGCTCTCCATCTCCACAAGAGTTTTGCTAGTGAAGGAGGGAATGTTTTTTTCTCTCCATTCAGCATCTCCACTGCACTCGCAATGCTGTTCAAAGGAGCCCGTGGTGAAACTGCAAGAGAAATGAGACTTGTCCTCGGTTATGATAGAGCAAATATTTCTGATGATCAAGTTCCCCAAAGTTTCGATGATCTTCTTACAACTATGCGTGAGAATCCTGATGTTTACAGCCTTGCGATCGCTAACGCTCTTCTCATTCAGAAGAATTTTCCTTTTCTCTCTCAGTACAAGGAAGATCTGAAAAAGATCTATCGGGCAGAGGCGCGTGAAGTGGATTTTGTTGAAGAAGGTCCAAAAGTGGTAGCTGAGATTAATCAATGGGTGAAAGAAAGTACAAAGAATATGATCCATAAGATTTTTGATTCCTTGCGTCCTTCCACTGTTATGGTGATTTTGAATGCAGTGTATTTCAAAGGCACTTGGGAGCGTCCATTTTTTCCTAAATGGACAATCTCGAAACCCTTTTACAATAACGGTCTGGAAGCTAAAGTTAAAGAAGTGCCAATGATGTACATCGAAGAAAAATTTGGTTTCTCAAACCAAAGTTCTTTCAAGGCTTTGGAACTACCTTACGAGGGTCGAACTATTGCTATGCTCCTGTTTCTGCCTCACGAAAGAAATGGTATCAGAAATCTTGAAGAAAATCTGACCTTAGATCTCATCAATGAAGTCAAACAAAGTGTCCATCGCACAAAGGTTGAAGTTACGCTACCAAAATTTCATTTGGAGTACACCAAAGAAATGAATGAAGTACTAAAACAACTGGGAATGAAAAGCGTCTTTTCACATGAAGCTAACCTCAAAGGTCTTACTGATTCAGAAAGGCTATCAGTATCCCAAGTCCTCCACAAAGCAGTTGTAGATGTAAACGAGGAAGGGACTGAAGCAGCTGCTATAACCGTCATTAATGTGGAAGCTGTTGCCGATTTTGACACTCCGTCATTTAAAGCTGATCATCCTTTCGTGTTCTTTGTCGTTGATAAACGCTCTGATATAATTCTTTTCATGGGCAAAGTAGAGGAACTGTAAATCTTTTAAACCTGATTGTGTAATCTTGTTAATAATGATTTTTGTGATCTTCCAAAAACTCATTTCTTTCCGTTAGAAACAGAAGTCCTTAACTGCACATAAAATATTTTAAAAAATCAAATCTTAAAATTGCATTCTTCCGAATTTTACTGTTGCTATCTAGTGTTACAGCCAAACCTCGAAAAATTTGTTTCCAATTTTTGTCATTCTGTATTTCGTATACTTTTTTCTCCTTTAAAAGTTCTCGAAAACAATTGGGAAATATAGATGAAATGAAAATTTCTTAGTGGAAATTGTGTGGTAATTTTGAAAAACTTTATAATTCGACTGAATGAAAAATCTACAATTTCATACTCAAAATAAACCGCAATAACCTAGAAGCTGATAATAAACAATAAACAAACAAACTTTTATAACAATTTAAAAAAACTTATTTTGATTTGGAACTTGTAATTTACTAATAGATGGCGTAGAATGTGGAAGTTTAGAATACTATCAATTCCAGCCCCATCTACTTAGCATGGTGATTTAAACCGTAATCGTCTTTCTCTCGACCTAAGGATGTTGCGAAAAGGTCTCCAAGTAACTTAAAGGTATCTGCTAGTGAACCTTGATTCTCTCTGCTATTGAATCATTAAATGATCAGAATATATTTGCTAATAAATCTTGACATACTTTGAATCAATGCATCAGATCACGTAAACTGTTGAAAATGTCTTTATTCAATAGTAAATTCGTAAGAAGAGATATTGCTAGAAAATAAAAAAAAGCTATTAACACGCAAAAAAATGTACAAAGACGTCTGTGGTAATTTTAGTCTCGTACTTCATATTGGAATATAAAATGGTGTTAATTGAAAGTGTGGAATATTACTTTTAAAACGCTTTTCACATTACATATTACGGTAACGAATTTATTTCAGTTATTTTTTGTATACGGTGTAAGAGAATTTTTTAAATTATTCCATTATGATAATCTTTATACATCTTTGCAGGAAATTTATTGTGATCAAAAAGGTCTTGCTCTACTCCAGATAAAATGAAGAAAGCCATCCGATCTTTGTCCAATGCTAACAACCATTTCGCTCTGACTCTCCACAAGAGTTTGGCCAGTGAAGGGGGAAATATTTTCTACTCCCCTTTCAGCATCTCCACGGCACTTGCAATGCTGTTGAATGGTGCCCGTGGTGACACTGCAAAGGAAATAAGATATGTTCTCGGTTATGATACTGCCAATCTCTCTGACGATAAAATCCACAAAAGTTTCGGTAATCTTCTTACTACTATGCGTGACAACCCTGATGTTTACGATCTTGCCATTGCCAACGCTCTTCTCACTCAGAAAGATTTTCCTTTTCTCTCTCAGTACAAGAAAGATCTGGAGAAGATTTATCGGGCAGCGGCTCGTGAAGTAGATTTTATTAACGAATGTGACAAAGTAGTAATGGAAATTAACGAATGGGTGAAAGAAAATACGAAAAACGGGATTTTGAAGATCTTTGAATCTTTGGATTCTTCTAGCGTTATGGTACTTTTGAATGCAGTGTACTTCAAAGGCACGTGGGAAAATCCATTTGATCCTGAGTGCACTACCCCTATACCATTTTACAATAATGGTCTGGAAGCTAAAGTAAAAGAAGTACCTATGATGTACACAGAAAAATACTTCAGAATCTTTGAGAATGATACCTTCAAAGCCCTGGAACTCCCTTATAAGGGTGAAAATATTACCATGCTTCTGATGCTACCTAATGAAAAAACGGGTTTAAAAAAGCTTGAAAATAATTTGACATTAGATATTATCAACGACATCAAAGGAAGACTTGAGTGTCAAAATGTCCAAGTTACTATACCAAAATTTCACTTGGAGTTCACAAAAGAACTGAATGAATTTTTACAAAATCTAGGAATTAGAAGCGTTTTTTCAGATAAGGCTAATCTGAAAGGCCTGAGTAAATCAGAAAAGCTACTAGTGTCTCTAGTCCTTCATAAAGCAGTGGTAGACGTCAATGAGGAAGGCACTGAGGCAGCTGCTGTAACTGCCATCGCAGTATCTTGTTGTCCCTCGATGAACAACAATCTCACCTTTACAGCCGATCACCCTTTCGTTTTCTGTATTATTGATAAACGCTCTGATTTAATCCTCTTCATGGGGCGGGTAGAAGAACTTTAAGAACTTAAATACTTTGAGAATTTGATATTGCCATCATGTTATAATTACTTTTTTTTAGGTTTTATCAAAATAAATTTAGATATTATAAAATAATTATACATTTTTGTAAACGGAATTAAATTCTGAATGGAACTATTTTGAACTAAAGCATTATTATCTATATCTATGGATATTTTTGAGTAAAATCAGAATAAAATTTAAAGTCGATTCATTTTTGATAAGGAGAGACTTCTTGAAGAAATATTGGAAAGGTGAATAAAGCTTATTAATCTAAATTACCAAAAGCTGATTAAAAGTTTAAAATCATCACGAAATTAAACTATTTAGTGCACTTTTCTTATTTATTTTTTTCACAAGATATAAAATTAAATTTTTTTAAAATGATATCCTCCTTTAAAAAAGGTATGAAAATAATTTGGAATGAATATGAATGGAATTAATGGAAAGAATAGTGAAACACAGTTCCTATTTTCAGACTGAGATTTGACTTGTATACCAGCAGGAATCTTGGCTTAATAAATGTTTGGGTTAATTTGCCTGGTATTTTCTCTATTAGAAACTACGATTTTGGCTACAACACGAATTCAGATATGGAGTTTGAATTAAATAACGTACGTGTTTGTTTACAAATAGAAAATGATGCATTGTTTTGCAACTAATTTGAATGGTTTATATTTTTCAAGGGACAATTAACGATTAATGATGCCATTCAAGAAGCAATTTTCTAATGATAATCAGAACTTTTAAATGGTTCGATTATTTTACCTCTGAGCGGCACTTCTCTGCAAGCAATGGGCTAAATTACCAGGTCACAAAGACCCCGAGGTCTCAGAAAGGTTGGGGGAAAGACCCACTGGGTAGTTGCTAGGAAACAGATAGTAGCCTCTCGTCAAGGCCATCCAGGGATGCTTTAACGAGCTCAGGGTATGTCTTTCCCGCATTCCGCTCCACGGCTTAACGTCCCATCCAATGGACGGCGGTCTTTGCAAGCCCATCGGTATTCCCTACTGATCGTGGGCGGGGCGGGGAGATGTGCGCAGATAAATCTCAATGCTGGCCTAGCTGGGACTAGAACCAGGGAACTGTAGATTACGAGCCTGGCGCGCTACCAACTGAGCCACCCCAGGCCTGAACATTTAAATTATATGGATTGTGGGGATATGCAGCATATTATCAAACGTAATGGTCTGGGATACTTTCATGCTATGGAAATGAAAATTCACATTTAATGCTGCATAACTTTAAAAATAAGCTTTGTAGAGAAAAATGCCACAGGAAATGAATTATAGATCTCAATCAAAATACATCGAAATCTCTGTTTTTAAACACAATTTGTTTAACATTTAAACAGTTGTAGAAGCTGAAATATTTGACAATGAACGCGATTCTTACGCTCGTTAGTTGCATTTATTTTAGCAAACCATTTGTTATAGCTTTCGTGGTAAATTCCTAAGACCAGCTGATGAATATTTCAGCTTCCAGAACTCTAAATATTACACAAATATTACTCGAAAAGGATGCTTTTGGAAATAGTTTTCAGATTTTTAGTTTATATCCTGTGATCTTTTTGCATGGGAAATGAACAAATTACACTGAATTATTTAGAAGAGTGGAGTCATTTCCATGTTGTCTACATGGAAATTTATGGTCAAAGTTCCCTAAATTTAAAATAAATCTTTTGTAGCAAAATTTCATCAGCATCATCTATTTGAGGATGATGGTGATGATGACGATGAAATTTTGCTACAAAAGGTTTATTTTAAAGTTAGGGAACTTTGAGTATGGATTTCCATGAACGCAACATGGAAATGATTCCATTGCTGTATATAATTTTGCATGCAAATAATTTCAAGAAAAATCTTTAAATATGAAAATAAATAATTTGATTTTTAAATGTTATTCCATACCGAAAATTTTAAATTATACAGAGGGTTAAAAAAGGACGCAACCCTCTATTTTATTTTTCTATTCAAACTTGACAAAAGACACAAATTTCAAAAGATGCAAATTAGACGTATATCTACCTTTACAACAGATGTTGAAAGTGGTTTCCTTCAACCTGGATGCAGGTTCGTACACGTTTAATGACATTTGCAGCCCCCTTTCGTAAAGTTTGTTTCCTTATGTTTAAAATTTCTCTTTCAATGTTAGCCTTCAAGTCTTCATGTTTATGAGAATTGTTTTGAAACACTACACATTTGAGATATCCCCAAAGGAAAAAATATTGAGAAGTAATATCTAGGGATATTGGGGGTCACAAATTTTTTGAAATCAAATGATCACCAAATATTCCTGCAAAGTGACCATTGTGTCATTTGCAGCATGGGCGGTCGCGCCATCTTGTTGAAACCAACACTCTCGTTCATTCACATCCAATAGAGCAATAAACTGTTGGATGTGGTCATGATAAACTTCACCAGTTACAGTTGAGTGAAAAAATTATGGCCCTATCACACGACGACGGGAAATTGCACACAAAACACCAATTTTCCGTGCGTGTAATGGTCGTTCGTGAAATGTGTGAGGATTTTCACTGCTGCATATTCGACTGTTTTGACTGCTCACATACCCATCCAAGTGAAACCATGCCCCGTCACTGAAATATTCACGGTCCAACACCTCAATTATATTTTCATCAACAAAAGAACGGAAACAATGAGAGTACCACAAACATTTTTCATGGTCTGGTTCTTTCAGTTCATGAACAACACCAATGCGGTAGTCATGAAATTTTAACTTCTTTGTAGCCCTGAAAACAGTAGCTGGTGACAGTCAACTTGTGAAGATAACTAAGAGAATTTCTGGGTGAGTGAGTTATACGCTGAGACACATCACAAGAACTTCGGCAGTTAACAGTGATGGCCGGCGTGGGCTCTTTTGATCCTGTACATACCTAGTGTCGCGAAATTTGTCAATCAAACGAGATATTGGCGACTTGTTGGGAACTGCAGACTGAGGAAACTTCAACTCAAACTCCTCTCACACACATTTGTAAGATTTCTGCGCACAATAAATCTCAAAAATAAATACATGTTCGTTTTTGGGAAACGACATAGCTGACATAACACAAAGGAATGAATACTTGAGTGAGACTAGCGCGTCACAAGGTCATTTGAACTGCTAAAGGTCGTTATCACAGCAGACAACGCTGATTTATTATTCAACATTGCTTCTTGCAGTGTTAAAGTCATTGCAGATGAATTAGTGGAGAGAAATAATTTAGAAATGATCTATGAGAAAGATACGGTATCCAAACAGTGTGATAACAGAACTAGACATAAGTGAAGAACTAGGGCACGTGTTTGGATTTTTGGTTAAAAACATGTTACGTTTAAATAGCTGTAGTGAATTCGAAAAACTCATGACAGGTAAAAAAATCTTGGAATGAAATAAGTTGATGTTATACCTCAAGGAATATAAAGGTTGGGTTGTTTTACTTCTGAACGACACTTGTTTTCACAAAATGGGCAGGTCACAAGGACCCCGAAGTCTCAGAGAAAATTGGGCGAAGGGACCCACTAGAACAGCTGTTGGTAGACAGATAGTAGCCTCCCGTCAAGGCCATCCAGTGTGTTCTTTATCATGCACAGTGTATGGCTCTCATGCACACGAGACCACGGCTTAACGTCTCACCCGACGGGCGGCGGTTTTTCTAAGTCCAGCAGTGTCCCCTGTTGGCCACGGGCAGAGCGGATAATTTTGCGGAGATAAATCTCAACGCTGACTCAGTTGGGTTGGGTTGTTTTACCTCTGAGCGGCACTTTTTTGCACACCATGGGCTAAATGGCCAGGTCACATGGACCCCGAAGGCTCAGAGAAGGTTGGGGGAGGAGACCCACTGGAACAGCTGTTGGGAGACAGATGGTAGCCTTCCGTCAAGGCCATCCAGCGTGTTCTTTAACGTGCACAGGGTATGGCTCTCCCGCACACGGGACCAAGGCTTAACGTCCCATCCGGCGAACGGCGGTCTTTCCAAGCCCATCGGTGTCCCCTACTGACCGTGGGCAGGGCAGGGAATTTTGCGGAGATAAATCTCAACGCTGACCCAGCTGGGATTCAAACCTGGGAACTACAGATTACGAGTCTGGCGCGCTACCGACTGAGCCACCCCCGCCCAACAAAACAGTAAAACAATGTGAAAAATCAATGAACACCTGCATATCATTTTGCAACAAAAGTCTACATTCGATGGTAATTTTCGGCCTTTCACATTTTTTATGATCCGAAAGAAAAAATGCAGTGTTTCTCTTTGTGGATAATGTATTTAAGAACTGTAATTTACTCATGCAATATTAATTCTTTATATCTATCGCTAAAGTGGAATTACATTTAGCATTATTAAAATTTAATTTTTGACAAAATTTCAAATTTTTCAATATTTCAAAATCGTAAATAGCTATGTATCATTGAACATTTTTGATTGAAAATTCATCTTCTTCGGAAACTTTATCGGGGGAGGGGGGAACATCCTCCTTTGAGGATGTTCATGAGGGTAAATAGAGAGCTCTCAAACGGAAGGTATTTGCAATCATTCAATGGAAATTCAATCACTTGCCCTCACTCCCCCCATTTACATTCGCCCCCTCCCCCTCCTCCTCTAGATCTTTTTGTCTACGTCCGGGCTGATACAGATTAGGTAGAAGTGGTCCATAAATTCATACTACTTAACAGGCCCGGGTCTAGGAAAAATTCGACGGGGGGGGGAAGAAAAAACAATCGAGAGAGAAAAATTTAATGGGGGGGGGAGCAACAGGCAACACTCCCTGCATCAAAAGCTTTCATTTTACACATAATCCGTCGCTTTCAAAAGATATAGACGAACAGCTTTTGGCAAATTCACAAACCGACAAATGACGAGCGAAAACCAATAGAAAGATGGATAAAAATTAAAACACACATTTATAATGAACTGAAGAAAAAAATCCCTACATTTTTAATGTGTTAAGGAAATTTACTGATTGAATAACAAAAATATGCATTTTTAATGAGTACTATAAATTTTGGACGGGACTGCTTTAAACAATCGAGCAAACAAATAGATAATACACTGAAGTGCCAATGAATTAGGGATAGCAACCTAATAACGTGATGGACCCCCTCTGGCCCTGATAACGGCCGCAACACGACGAGGCAAGGACTCCGCAAGCTTGCGTAAATGTTCCACAGGTATGGAGACCCATGCATCCTCCAGAGCTGTCCACAATTCTCTCAAGGTCGTCGCTGATGGGACACGGGCCCTAACACTCTGCTCGATGGTATCCCAAATATTTTCGATGGGATTCAAATCTGGGCTTCTAGGTGGCCAATTCATTATTTCAAAGTCAGCAGAATGCTCCTGCAACCATGCAGTATCCAACCTGTGAGATGAACAGTTGTCTTGCTGGTAGACGCCATCTCCTTTGGAATGCATGATGGCCATAAATGGGTGTAAATGGTCAGCCACGAGTTCTACTTACCTGGATGCATTGAGAGTCGTCGGTACACGTCCAAAGTTCCCACAGGTGTCCAACTGAAGACTCTCCAGGCCATCACTGAGCCACCATCAGCTTGTACTATTCCTACCTGATCCTTGGCTTTAGTTATTAAATATAATCATCAAATGTTTTTTTTTACATATTCTCTATCTGTAACAATTGAATGGTTCTTTGCGTTTATAATGATGTTAAACAAAATCTTTCAGTTTCACTACTATATCTAATATTTTTCTTTCAAATATCATTAACATTTTAATTTTGTCATAGAATGATTATAATTAATAATGCATATAAAATAAACGATTAACAACATTTCGTCGATCTCGAGAAATGGAGCCCGAACACATCTACAATTCTTTAATGATAATGATGAATTTTATACAAGTAAATGAACTATTACGACGTTTTCATGTTCTCAGAGCAAAAAAATTCTGGCAAATATTTTTCGCAGAAATCCATAAACATATTAGAGAACCAGGTGAATGGATATTTCGGTGGCTTCCTTCCATTTCAAATTATTGTGAAAAGGCTTCCCTTGGTAAGAGATATATTTCTCTCCATCAATTAACACAGAAAGAACTATTATAATATGATTTCTCGGAAAGTTCACAAAATGGATAGAGAGTGTTTGTTCATTTAATTGAAAACTGTCTTAACTGAAGAATGTTTTCCTATTACTTTGATGCACATAATTTGTCAATATTTACAAATGCACATAATATATATTGTACTTATTAAAAACAAATTTTGAAAAATATTCTGTTCTCATAGTCTATATACGCTTTTGCAGGAAAACGTTTGTTGTGATCTATTATCCCTGCGGCTGATAAAAAATGGAGGAAACCATCCCATCACTATCCAAAGCGAACAACCACTTCGCTCTCCATCTCCACAAGAGTTTCGCCAGTGAAAAGGGAAACATTTTCTTCTCCCCATTCAGCATCTCCACAGCCCTCGCGATGCTTTTCAAAGGAGCCCGTGGTGACACTGCAAAAGAAATGAGACGTGTCCTCGGTTATGATAGTGCAAATATTTCTGATGATCAAGTTCACCAAAGTTTCGATGATCTTCTTACAACTATGCGTGACAATCCCGATGTTTACAGCCTTGCAATCGCTAACGCTCTTCTCACTCAGAAGAATTTTCCTTTTCTCTATCAGTACAAGGGAGATCTGAAAAAGATTTATCTGGCAGAGGCGAGTGAAGTGGATTTTGTTGAAGAAGGTCCAAAAGTGGTAGCTGAGATTAATCAATGGGTGAAAGAAAGTACAAAGACATTGATCCATAAGATTTTTGATTCGTTGAGTCCTTCCACAGTTATGGTGATTTTAAATGCAGTGTATTTCAAAGGCACTTGGGAGCGTCCATTTTTTCCTAAATGGACAATCTCGAAACCCTTTTACAATAACGGTCTGGAAGCTAAAGTTAAAGAAGTGCCAATGATGTACATCGAAGAAAAATTTGGTTTCTCAAACCAAAGTTCTTTCAAGGCTTTGGAACTACCTTACGAGGGTCGAACTATTGTCATGCTCCTGCTTCTGCCTCACGAAAGAAATGGTATCAGAAATCTTGAAGAAAATCTGTCCTTAGATCTCATCAATGAAGTCAAACAAAGTGTCTACCGCACAAAGGTTGAAGTTACGCTACCAAAATTTCACTTGGAGTACACCAAAGAAATGAACGAAGTACTAAAACAACTGGGAATGAAAAGCGCCTTTTCACGTAAAGCTAACCTAAAAGGTCTTACTGATTCAGAAAGGTTATCAGTATCCCAAGTCCTCCACAAAGCAGTTGTAGATGTAAACGAGGAAGGGACTGAAGCAGCTGCTGCAACCGCCATCAGTATAAAACAATGTGCCTTATTCGATACTCCGTCATTTAAAGCTGATCACCCTTTCGTGTGGGGCGGGGGTGGCTCAGTCGGTAGCGCGCCAGGCTCGTAATCTGTAGTTCTCAGGTTCGAGTCCCAGCTGGGTCAGCGTTGAGATTTATCTCCGCAAAATTCCCCGCCCTGCCCACGGTCAGTAGGGGACACCGATGGGCTTGGAAAGGCCGCCGTCCGTCGGATGGGACGTTAAGCCGTGGCCCCGTGTTCGGGAGAGACATACCCTGTGCACGTTAAAGAACACGCTGGATGGCCTTGACGAGAGGCTACCATCTGTCTCCCAACAGCTGTTCCAGTGGGTCCCCTCCCCCAACCTTCTCTGAGCCTTCGGGGTCCATGTGACTTGGCCATTTAGCCCATGGTGTGCAAAAAAGTGCCGCTCAGAGGTAAAACAACCCAACCCAACCCTTTCTTGTTCTTTATTCTTGATAAAAGCTCTGATTTAATCCTTTTCATGGGCAAAGTAGAAGAACTTTAAATATTCTAATCCTGATTTTGTAATCTTGTTAATAATGATTTTTGTGATCTTCCAAAAACTTATTTCTTTCCGTTAGAAAAAGAAGTCCTTAACTGCACATTTAATATATATTAAAAAATCAAATCTTAAAATTGCATTCTTCGGAATTTTAGTGTTTCTATCTAGTGTTACAGCCAAACTTCGAAAAATTTGTTTCCAATTTTGTCATTCTGTATTTCGCATACTTTTTTCTCCTTTAGAAGTTCTCCAAAACCATTGGGAAATAGAGATGAATATTTCTTAGTAGAAATTCTGTCATCACTCCAGGCAATCCTTTGCCAATATTCGATTTTCCAGTTTCGATGCTCTTTAGCCCAGGCAAGGCCTTGAGCCAGGTGTCATGCCATTAGAAGTGGGACTCTTATAGGCGGCAGCTCGTGAAGCTGAGATGATGAGTGCATGGTTCGTGCACTGACTTCCCGACTGAAAGCTGCGTTCAGATGGGAGGTGATTTCGGATAATGTCTGGCCTCTAATCGATCCGTACGATGCAGGTCTGGAAAATATCTGGAAAATATCTTCTGAGAACCAATGTTCTAGAAAACCAATAGTTCTATAAAACATCTCAGAACCAATGTGTTAGGGGCGGGGGTGGCTCAGTCGGTAGCGCGCCAGGCTCGTAATCTGTAGTTCCCAGGTTCGAGTCCCAGCTTGGTCAGCGTTGAGATTTATTCTCCGCAAAATTCCCTGTCCTGCCCACGGTCAGTAGGGGACACCGATGGGCTTGGAAAGGCCGCCGTCCGTCGGATGGGACGTTAAACCGTGGCCCCGTGTGCGGGAGAGCCATACCCTGTGCACTTTAAAGAACATGCTGGATGGCCTTGACGGGAGGCTGCCATATGTCTTCCAACAGCTGTTCTAGTGGGTCCTCTCCCCCAACCTTCTCTGAGCCTTCGGGGTCCATGTGACCTGGCCATTTAGCCCATGGTGCGCAAAAAAGTGCCGTTCAGAGGTAAAACAATCCAACAACCTCCTTTCTTCCTTACGTTGTTGGTGTCGATTCACAAGGGGATTTCCCCGAACCTATCTACCGTGTAAATCGATTGATGGGTGAATGCGTTTCACTCGACAAAAGTTTCTTTTAATGTAAAGGGATCTTACTAAAGGGTATAAAGGTTCTTCGATCAATCAACACAAAAATAACATTAATATATATATGAATTCCATAGTTTTATCTCTCTGATTTTTCATTTGAAAAATCCTTCCTGAATTCAAAAGCAGAGTTAACTGAAAATGGTTTTTTTTTTTTGGTCTCTACTACTTCCAATACACGGAATAAATTTCATACAGACTGAAAACAAATTTTTAGAAATATTTTCCTTTCTCTTATTTTTATGCTTTTCTTTCAGCAAATATTTCAGTAATAAGAAATTTTTCTGTTTTCTAATGAAATCCCATTCTCATAATCTTCGCCTAATTTTTGCAGACAAATATTTTCCTGTGATCAGTGATTGCTTCTGCTGCTGTCGAAATGGAAGAAGCCATCACATCTTTATCCGAAGCGAACAACCACTTCGCTCTCAATCTCCACAAGAGCTTCATCAATGAAAAGGGAAACATTTTCTTCTCCCCATTCAGCATCTCCACAGCACTTGCCATGCTCTTCAATGGTGCCCGTGGTGACACTGCAAAAGAAATGAGACATGTTCTCGGTTATGATACTGCCAACCTCTCTGACGATCAAGTCCACAAAGGGTTCGATAATCTTCTTACAACTATGCGTGACAATCCTGATGTTTACAGCCTTGCCATTGCCAACGCTCTTCTCACTCAGAAGGATTTTCCTTTTCTCTCTCAGTACAAGGAAGATCTGGAGAAGATATATCGGGCAGTGGCGCGTGAAGTGGATTTCGTTAAAGAAGGTATCAAAGTAGTAATGGAGATTAATGAATGGGTAAAAGAAAATACAAGAAACATGATCCCGAAGATGCTCGATTCTTTGGATCCTTCCACCATTATGGTGCTTTTGAATGCAATGTATTTCAAAGGCACTTGGCAAAGGCCATTTGATCCAGAATGTACCACACCTAAACCATTTTACAATTTTGGTCTGAAAGCTAAAATGAAAGAAGTACCCATGATGTGCATGGAAGGATACTGTGACTTTTTTCAGGATGATTCTATCAAAGCCTTGGCACTTCCTTATAAAGGGGAAAATATTGTCATGCTTCTGCTCCTATCTGAAGAAAGAGATCGCGTAAAAAAACTCGAACAAAATCTGACGACAGATCTCATCAATACCATCATACAAAATCTTTTCTTAACAGAAGTCAAAGTTGTTCTTCCTAAATTTCACTTGGAGTACACCAAAGAAATGAGTGAAATGCTGAAAAAACTCGGAATTAAAAGCATGTTTTCAGAGGAAGCTGATTTGAAGGGTCTCAGTGATTCAGAAGGTTTGTCAGTGTCTGAAGTCCTCCACAAAGCAGTGGTAGAGGTCAATGAGGAAGGCACTGAAGCTGCTGCTGCAACTTCTATCTCCATCTTAGATTGTCTGGTCATCAACCAGCCATCCTTTACAGCTGATCACCCTTTCATTTTCTTTATTGTTGATAAACATTTCGACTTAATCCTCTTCATGGGACGGGTAGAAGAACTTTAGAAACACTTTTATGAAAATTGAAAATTCTCAAATAATGATAATTTGTGATCTTTATAATTAGAATGTTTTTTTAATGATGAATAGAAGTTAATTATTCAATGGATCTCTTAATTTTTAACAAGGAAAAACTCTACGAAAACCATTTCTAATCAGTCATATTAATCCCCGTACAAGTGAGTGAATATTAAGTTTTTTTTAATCTGATTCGATGAATTGAAAATTGTAGTTCATGTGTTTCATTATATACCTACATGTTATCATATTGAAATTATGTGCAGCAACTATATTAAAAGCAATTGCTACGAAATGATTCAAGATAACTTTATGTTGGTATTCTTCCCATTTATTCTCACAAATAAACTAATTGTTTGCCGTCCGGTGGCCGAGTGGTTAGCCTGCTTGGCTACTGCTCTAAGGGACCTGGGTTCGAGCCCCGGGTAAGGCATGGATGTTCGTGTCGTGTTTCTGCTGAGGCCCTGCCATCCTATCAGACTCTCTACTCTGGCATATAAACTTACAGGCTCCTGTCAGACCTCTTGGCTACTGATCTAAGGGACCTGGGTTCGAGTCCCGGGTAAGGCATGGATTTGTTTGGGTTGGGTTGTTTTACCTCTGAGCGGCACTTTTTTGCACACCATGGGCTAACTGGCCAGGTCACATGGACCCCGAAGGCTCAGAGGAGGTTGGGGGAGGAGACCCACTGGAACAGCTGTTGGGAGACAGATGGTAGCCTCCCGTCAAGGCCATCCGGCGTGTTCTTTAACGTGCACAGGGTATGGCTCTCCCATACACGGGGCCACGGCTTAACGTCCCATCCGACGGACGGCGGCCTTTCCAAGCCCATCGGTGTCCCCTACTGACCGTGGGCAGGGCGGGTAATTTTGCGGAGATAAAGCTCAACGCTGACCCAGCTGGGACTCGAACATGGGAACTACAGATTACGAGCCTGGCGCGCTACCGACTGAGCCACCACCGCCCCCATAAGGCATGGATGTTCGTGTCGTGTTTCTGCTGAGGCCAGGCCATCCTCTCAGACCCTCTACTCTGGAATATAAACTGACAGGCTCCTGTCAGACCTCTCGGCTACTGATCTAAGGGACCTGGATTCGAGCTCCGGGTAGCATGGATGTTCGTGTCGTGTTTCTGCTGAGGCCCGGCCATCCTCTCAGACCCTCTACTCTGGAATATAAACTGACAGGCTCCTGTCAGACCTCTTGGCTACTCATCTGAGGGACCTGGGTTCGAGCCCCGGGTAAGGCATGGATGTTCGTGTCGTGTTTCTGCTGAGGCCAGGCCATCCTCTCAGACCCTCTACTCTGGAATATAAACTGACAGGCTCTTGTCAGACCTCTTGGCTACTGATCTAAGGGACCTGGGTTCGAGCCCCGGGTAAGGCAAGGATGTTCGTGTCGTGTTTCTGCTGAGGCCCGGCCATCCTCTCAGACCCTCTACTCTGGAATATAAACTGACAGGCTCCTGTCAGACCTCTGTGGCAAGCACCTGTTGAGGGGGTATTTATCTATTACATTATTATATTCAAGTAAAACTTGTTAAATTGTCACATATGTGCATATCATTAAAGATGAAATAAAACTCGAAAATGAGAATCTACTCATTCTAAATATTGGCATAACGATTGTCGCCGCTTCCCTTTAAGGTGATGAAAACATTCAAGTTGTTGTTTTGGGCCATTTTACTTCTGAGCGGCATTTCTTTGCACCCCAGCACCCACACCACTGCCCCACCAATTTTAGGAGGGGCGGGGGTGGCTCAGTCGGTAGCGCGCCAGGCTCGTAATCTGTAGTTCCCAGGTTCGAGTCCCAGCTGGGTCAGCGTTGAGATTTATCTCCGCAAAATTCCCCGCCCTGCCCACGGTCAGTAAGGGACACCGATGGGCTTGGAAAGGCCGCCATCCGTCGGATGGGACGTTAAGCCGTGGTCCCGTGTGCGGGAGAGCCTTACCCTGTGCACGTTAAAGAACACGCTGGATAGCCTTGACGGGAGGCTACCATCTGTCTCCCAATAGCTGTTCCAGTGGGTCCCCTCCCCCAACCTTCTCTGAGCCTTCGGGGTCCATGTGACCTGGCCATTTAGCCCATGGTGTGCAAAAAAAGTGCCGCTCAGACGTAAAACAACCCAACCCAATCCTAAATTCAGTTTTCAAAAAACAAGGGCACTTCTTACGCGATTTCATTGAAACTTTAGGAAATTCGTTAACTACTGCAATGCATATTTCTTTACAACCGCTGAAGATACCGTACTTTGCAGAGTTTTACAAGCAGGTGAAATGTCTGAGTTGTCCGAATACTGTACGAAAAAAACATAATTACGGTAAGGCACTAGCCTCATAAACTACAGTTCCCAGGTTCGAGCCCCAACTATAGTAGTGTTGAGAGATATCTCACCTAAACCCCAACTCTGACCTAGGTTACAAATGGCTGACCATTTAGACTATTGTAAGCAAAAAACGTGGCGTTAAGGAGTAAGCCCAATCCAGATAACTGGAGAAATTTTTTAAATATATATAAAGGTTTTGCCTGTATTGCTGAACATTTTCAAAAGAGATACTTTAAATAATTAGCTAGAAAAGCCAGTTTATAACGTGCTAGAATTTTTTAAAAAAAGTTTGCAAATTAATTCATCCGTCTATAATAAATGCGAATATCCATTATTTTTTTTTTATTTTTCCATTGCCTAATATCTCTGTTGTCACAACAACATTCCATTTGGATACTTTATATTTCCCTTTCAACACCGATTTTTGACGGAAATTTTGCTTTTAAAAAATCAGAGTGGCTGCACTAGTAGCAGTAAGAACTTCTTGAGAGAGTGGATCAGATTTAATTACTACCATTAATAAACGTTAAGTACAAAATTTCAACTCAATACATGTTAAAATGGCAGAGAAACTAAACTGAAAGGCCAAGATTAAATGACTTCTTTAAGACTATTTGAAACGGAGAGAAAAGAATTTATAGCGGTCATTATGGGTTGGGTTGTTTTACCTCTGAGCGGCACTTTTTTGCACACCATGGGCTAAATGGCCAGGTCACATGGACCCCGAAGGCTCACGGAAGGTTGGGGGAGGGGACCCACTGGAATAGCTGTTGGGAGACAGATGGTAGCCTCCCGTCAAGGCCATCCAGCGTGTTCTTTCACGTGCACAGGGTATGTCTCTCCCGCACACGGGGCCACGACTTAACGTCCCATCCGACGGACGGCGGCCTTTCCAAGCCCATCGGTGTCCCCTACTGCACGTGGGCAGGGCGGGGAATTTTGCGGAGATAAATCTCAACGCTGACCCAGCTGGTACTCGAACCTGGGAACTACAGATTACGAGCCTGGCGCGCTACCGACTGAGCCACCCCCGCCCCAGCGGTCATTATGACATTAGGACTAATTACATCCAGTTTCCAGGGAAACAAGTCTGACATTTGTGCTTTTGCGTAAGCTTTAGTACTGGTATCAGTTCAGTATCTTGCCAATGTATGTTTCTGCATGATAGCAGAGCAGGAAGGAAAACAGGAAAAGGAAATTCCAGCTGTTATGCGAAAAGTAATGATTTAAAACTTAGTTCAGTCATTCTCTTTGTGATACTGTGTATATAATATTTTTCTTTTTCTGGTGGGGGCGGGGGTGGTTCAGTCGATAGCGCGCCAGGCTCGTAATATGCAGTTTCCAGGTTCGAGTCCCAGCTGGGTCAGCGTTGAGATTTATCTCCGCAAAACTCCCCGCCCTGCCCACGGTCAGTAGGGGACACCGATGGGCTTGGAAAGGCCGCCGTCCGTTGGATGGGACGTTAAGCCGTGACCCCGTGTGCTGGAGAGCCATATCCTGTGCACGTTAAAGAACACGCTGGATGGCCTTGACGTGAGGCTACCATCTGTCTCCTAACAGCTGTTCCAGTGGGTCCACACACACAACCTTCACTGAGCCATCGGGGTGCTTGTGACCTGGCCATTTAGCCCATTGTGTGCAAAAAAAATGCCTCTCAGAGGTTAAACAACCCAACCCTTTTTCTGGCTAGCATAAAGCATAAGTAGACACAAGCACCAATGAAAACCAGAAGAGATGCAAGTTCAGTATATGGACAGCAAGACAAATGATTCATCGAGTTTAGTTAAAGGAGGAAGTCACCTACTTAAGATCCCGGTAATGGCTGGTTGGTTGTTTAGGGTTCTATGGCGCATCAGCATCTAGGGCTATAATTAGCCAAACAAAAGTCCAAAAAGTAAAAAGAGAAAAATCATGAAACCCTGAACCAATATTTTAAAAGATAAATTACAAATTTAACAAGAAAAATGTAAAACAATAAAATACCACGTTGGGAATAACAGTAACAAATGTAGAAATATGTTATAAAAAGAGATAAAAGTAACCCAGGTAAAAGCAATCTGGGTTAAATATATATATAAAGCTGAAGAGTAAAAATTATATGCGAGTAAAATATCCAGTATATCTTAAAAATCTAAATACAGAGGTAAAAGAACAGTTATCAGATAACAAATGTCCGAGTGTAAGGGGCTCGGACGTAAAATCATGAAAATTAAAAAACAAACGCCGTTCAAAATTAAAACATGGACACGAGATTAAAATGTGTTTGATTGTTAAAATGGTGTCGCAAAACTCACACTTAGGTACGTCGTCCGCCCGTAGAAGAAACGAATGAGTAATATACGAATGACCTAAGCGGAGCCCGGTAATGGCGAGTTGTATTGTTTTACCTCTGAGCAGCACTTTTTGCATACAATGGGCTAAAAGGACAGGTCACAAAAACCCCAGGGGCTCAGAGAAGGTTATGGAGAGGGCAGAGAAGGATAAGAATTTTTCTGCAAATAATTTTTAAAAGCTGCTGCATCTGACAGTAAATATACACGATAAATGGCCAAAAAATGTTTCATCATTTTTTCTCAAATGAGTGAAGGTCCCAAATTTTTGGGGGGGATGGGGCGTCACCTTTCAACCCTAGTTAGAGCGCATTACAGCCAAAGCTGTTGTTTTCCCACGATTAAAATTACTACTGACTTACAGTTATCTAAAACTAATCTGACAATAGAATTTAGTGCTTTGGCATTTACACTTTCCATTCTAAATTTTTATCGAAGTTAAAAAAATGAGCTCTCGTAAAATAACTGATGCAACTCTATGATTTCGTCACTGCAGCACTGAAATTAATAACAAAATGAATGACGTCAGAACGCATACATTGTGTTCAGTTGTTTTCTGCACGCAAGACGTTATCTCTTTAGATTAGAGTCGAGCTCTTACGCTGGAGTGTTACTTCAACCAAAGCAACAGATAAGTCACATGATTCCTCCTGAAATGAAAACAACATGGTTTGAAGCTGGAAAAAATATCGTGCTCAAATGTTTCGGCAATAACGAACAAGTTATCATTATCTGAGACTAAAGAGGTAGGCAATTTTTTTTCATTGCTTTTTTCCCAAAGATTAGGGTCTCCGTACGTCACGGTGATCCAAAACAAATTCCGAGACGTTTAATTGTCCCAGTTTTTGTGACAATATTTGTGTGTTGTGTTAACTCCAACTGAGAGAGTAATCAGCAGTGACTCTGGTCTTAATAGGGCATGTCCTTGTGTGATAAAGGTTCTAAAAAGCTGGGCTGTTTTACCTCTGAACGGCACTTTTTTTGCACATAATGGGCTAAATGGCCAAGTCACAAGGACCCCAAAGGTTCAGAGAAGGTTGAGGGAGAGGACCCAATGGAACAGCTGTTCTGAGACAGATGGTAGCCTTTCATAAAGGTCATCCAGCATGTTCTTTAACGTGCACAAGGTATGGCTCTGCCGCACACTCTCGCTCTGCAGTTCTCAGGTTCGAGTCCCACTTGGGCCAGTTGATCTTTATCTCCGCAACTCAACAACTGTCTTAGTCAGATTTTCTGTCTGGATGCTTCCAATAAGAAATGTCCCAGTTTCACTAAACAGCGGCGGGGGTGGCTCAGTCGGTAGCGCGCCAGGCTCGTAATCTGTAGTTCCCAGGTTCGAGTCCCAGCTGGGTCAGCGTTGAGATTTATCTCCGCAAAATTCCCCGCCCTGCCCACGGTCAGTAGGGGACACCGATGGGCTTGGAAAGGCCGCCGTCCGTCGGATGGGACGTTAAGCCCATCCGACGGACGGTTTTTACCCCGGTTTTTACCAATCGGAATCTGGTCACCCTACTCATGACTAACAGTTTCAATTGAGTGAGTCATTTTCTGTGACCTAAGGAAAATTTTCGATTGAGAACGACATTGTAAAAGAGCTGTGTTAATTCGTTTTAAAATTTTCTGGAAATTCGAACAAAATATTTGACTTTTTCTCATTGCAGTTAAATTAATTTTTGTGGGTGATGAAATAAAGGATGTAAATTGTTTTTCTTTTTAATTATGGAAAAATATTTCTTTAAAACTTCTGAATCGAAACTTGAAGAGAACCAATATACATTCACATTTTGAACAACTCCATCAAGATTTGCAAAGCTTTTCTTGATTAGAACTGTCAATAGTCAGCTAGAAACAGATCACTTAGTGAGTTATAAACACTCTCACCTGGCTACAGTACGAAAACCAACTTCTTAATAACACTCTCACCTGGACAGAGCAGGCACACAACTCCTTAATATCACTCTCACTTGGCTACAAACAGGAAAATCAACTTCTTAATAACACTCTCTCTAAGCTACAGCAAGAAAAACCAACTTCTTAATAACACTCTCACCTGGATACAGTAAAAAACCAACTTCTAAATAGCATTCTCACGTGGATACAGTACGAAAACCAACTTCTTAATAACACTCTCACTTGGATACAGTAAAACACCAACTTCTAAATAGCATTCTCACGTGGATACAGTACGAAAACCAACTTCTTAATAACACTCTCACTTGGACAGAGCAGGCACACAACTCCTTAATAACACACTTACTTGGCTACAAACAGGAAAATCAACTTCTTAATAACACTCTCTCTAAGCTACAGTAGGAAAAACCAACTTCTTAATAACACTCTCACCTGGATACAGTAAAACACCAACTTCTAAATAGCATTCTCACGTGGATACAGTACGAAAACCAACTTCTTAATAACACTCTCACTTGGACAGAGCAGGCATGCAACTCCTTAATAACACTCTCACTTGGCTACAAACAGGAAAATCAACTTCTTAATAACACTCTCTCTAAGCTACAGTAGGAAAAACCAACTTCTTAATAACACTCTCACCTGGATACAGTAAAACACCAACTTCTAAATAGCATTCTCGCGTGGCTACAGTACGAAAACCAACTTCTTAATAACACTCTCACTTGGATACAGTAAAACACCAACTTCTAAATAGCATTCTCACGTGGATACAGTACGAAAACCAACTTCTTAATAACACTCTCACTTGGACAGAGCAGGCATGCAACTCCTTAATAACACTCTCACTTGGCTACAAACAGGAAAATCAACTTCTTAATAACACTCTCTCTAAGCTACAGCAAGAAAAAACAACTTCTTAATAACACTCTCACCTGGATACAGTAAAAAACCAACTTCTAAATAGCATTCTCACGTGGATACAGTACGAAAACCAACTTCTCAATAACACTCTCACTTGGATACAGTAAAACACCAACTTCTAAATAGCATTCTCACGTGGATACAGTACGAAAACCAACTTCTTAATAACACTCTCACTTGGACAGAGCAGGCATGCAACTCCTTAATAACACTCTCACTTGGCTACAAACAGGAAAATCAACTTCTTAATAACACTCTCTCTAAGCTACAGTAGGAAAAACCAACTTCTTAATAACACTCTCACCTGGATACAGTAAAACACCAACTTCTAAATAGCATTCTCGCGTGGCTACAGTACGAAAACCAACTTCTTAATAACACTCTCACTTGGATACAGTAAAACACCAACTTCTAAATAGCATTCTCACGTGGATACAGTACGAAAACCAACTTCTTAATAACACTCTCACTTGGACAGAGCAGGCATGCAACTCCTTAATAACACTCTCACTTGGCTACAAACAGGAAAATCAACTTCTTAATAACACTCTCTCTAAGCTACAGCAGGAAAAAACAACTTCTTAATAACACTCTCACCTGGATACAGTAAAAAACCAACTTCTAAATAGCATTCTCACGTGGATACAGTACGAAAACCAACTTCTTAATAACACTCTCACTTGGATACAGTAAAACACCAACTTCTAAATAGCATTCTCACGTGGATACAGTACGAAAACCAACTTCTTAATAACACTCTCACTTGGACAGAGCAGGCATGCAACTCCTTAATAACACTCTCACTTGGCTACAAACAGGAAAATCAACTTCTTAATAACACTCTCTCTAAGCTACAGTAGGAAAAACCAACTTCTTAATAACACTCTCACCTGGATACAGTAAAACACCAACTTCTAAATAGCATTCTCGCGTGGCTACAGTACGAAAACCAACTTCTTAATAGCACTCTACACATGGACAGAGCAGGCATACAACTCCTTAATAACACTCTCACTTGGCTACAAACAGGAAAACCAACTTCTTAATAACACTCTCACCTGGATACAGTAAAAAACCAACTTCTTAATAGCATTCTCACGTGGCTACCGTACGAAAACCAACTTCCTAATAGCACTCTCACCTGGACAGAGCAGGCATACAACTCCTTAATAACACACTCACTTGGCTACAAACAGGAAAATCAACTTCTTAATAACACTCTCTCTAAGCTACAGTAGGAAAAAACTTCTTAATAACACTCTCACCTGGATACAGTAAAAATCCAACTTCTAAATAACATTCTCACGTGGATACAGTACGAAAACCAACTTCTTAATAACACTCTCACCTGGATACAGTAAAAAACCAACTTCTAAATAGCATTCTCACGTGGATACAGTACGAAAACCAACTTGTTAATAGCACTCTCACTTGGATACAGTAAAAAACCAACTTCTAAATAGCATACTCACGTGGATACAGTACGAAAACCAACTTCTTAATAGCTGTCTTACCTGGACAGAGCAGGCATACAACTCCTTAATAGCACTCTCACCTGGACAGAGCAGGCATACAACTCCTTAATAACACTTTCACCTGACTACAGTAGGAAAACCAGCTTCTTAATAGCACTCTCACATAGATACAGGAAAATGAACTTCATAATAGCATTCTCACCAGGTTACACTAGGAAAACCAACTTCTTAATAACACTCTCACCTGGACAGAGCAGGCATACAACTCCTTAATAACACTCTCACTTGGCTACAAACAGGAAAATCAACTTCTTAATAACACTCTCTCTACGCTACAGTAGGAAACACCAACTTCTTAATAACACTCTCACTGGATACAGTAAAAAACCAACTTCTTAATAGCATACTCACGTGGCTATAGTACGAAAACCAACTTCTTAATAGCACTCTCACCTGGACAGAGCAGGCATACAACTCCTTAATAACACTCTCACTTGGCTACAAACAGGAAACCAACTTCTTAATAACACTCTCACCTGGATACAGTAAAAAAGCAACTTCTTAATAGCATTCTCACGTGGCTATGGTAGGAAAACCAATTTCTTAATAGCACTCTCACCTGGACAGAGCAGGCACACAACTCCTTAATAACACTCTCACTTGGCTACAAACAGGAAAACCAACTTCTTAATAACACTCTCACCTGGATACAGTAAAAAAGCAACTTCTTAATAGCATTCTCACGTGGCTATAGTAGGAAAACCAATTTCTTAATAGCACTCTCACCTGGACAGAGCAGGCACACAACTCCTTAATAACACTCTCACTTGGCTACAAACAGGAAAACCAACTTCTTAATAACACTCTCACCTGGATACAGTAAAAAACCAACTTCTTAATAGCATTCTCACGTGGCTATAATACGAAAACCAACTTCTTAATAGCACTCTCACCTGGACAGAGCAGGCATACAACTCCTTAATAACACACTCACTTGACTACAAACAGGAAAACCAACTTCTTAATAACACTCTCACCTGGATACATTAAAAAAGCAACTTCTTAGTAGCATTCTCACATGGCTACAATACGAAAACCAACTTCTTAAAAGCACTCTCACCTGGACAGAGCAGGCATACAACTCCTTAATAACACTCTCACTTGGCTACAAACAAGAAAACCAACTTCTTAATAACACTCTCACCTGGATACAGTAAAAAACCAACTTCTTAATAGCATTCTCACGTGGCTACAGTACGAAAACCAACTTCTTAATAGCACTCTCACCTGGACAGAGCAGGCATACAACTCCTTAATAACACTCTCACTTGGCTACAAACGGGAAAACCAACTTCTTAATAACACTCTCACCTGGATACAGTAAAAAACCAACTTCTTAATAGCATTCTCACGTGGCTACAGTACGAAAACCAACTTCTTAATAGCACTCTCACCTGGACAGAGCAGGCATACAACTCCTTAATAACACTCTCACTTGGCTACAAACAGGAAAATCAACTTCTTAATAACACTCTCACCTGGATACAGTAAAAAACCAACTTCTTAATAGCATTCTCACGTGGCTATAGTACGAAAACCAACTTCTTAATAGCACTCTCACCTGGACAGAGCAGGCATACAACTCGTTAATAACACTCTCACTTGGCTACAAACAGGAAAACCAACTTCTTAATAACACTCTCACCTGGATACAGTAAAAAAAGCAACTTCTTCGTAGCATTCTCACGTGGCTACAATACGAAAACCAACTTCTTAATAGCACTCTCACCTGGACAGAGCAGGCACACTCCTCCTTAATAACACTCTCACTTTGCTACAAATAGGAAAACCAACTTCTTAATAACACTCTCACCTGGATACAGTAAAAAACCAACTTCTTAATAGCATTCTCACGTGGCTACAGTACGAAAACCAACTTCTTAATAGCACTCTCACCTGGACAGAGCGGGCATACAACTCCTTAATAGCACTCTCACTTGGCTACAAACAGGAAAATCAACTTCTTAATAACACTCTCACTTGGATACAGTAAAAAACCAACTTCTTAATAGCATTCTCACGTGGCTATAGTACGAAAACCAACTTCTTAATAGCATTCTCACGTGGCTATAGTACGAAAACCAACTTCTTAATAGCACCTCTCACCTGGACAGAGCAGGCATACAACTCCTTAATAACACTTTCACTTGACTACAGTAAGAAAACCAGCTTCTTAATAGCACTCTCACATAGATACAGGAAAATGAACTTCATAATAGCATTCTCACCTGGCTACAGTAGGAAAACCAACTTCTTAATAACACTCTCACCTGGATACAGTAAAAAACCAACTTCTTAATAGCATTCTCACGTGGCTACAATACGAAAACCAACTTCTTAATAGCACTCTCACCTGGACAGAGCAGGCACACAACTCCTTAATAACACACTTACTTGGCTACAAACAGGAAAACCAACTTCTTAATAACACTCTCACCTGGATACAGTAAAAAACCAACTTCTTAATAGCATTCTCACGTGGCTATAGTACGAAATCCAACTTCTTAATAGCACTCTCACCTTGACAGAGCAGGCATACAACTCCTTAATAGCACTCTCACCTGGACAGAGCAGGCATACAACTCCTTAATAGCACTCTCACCTGGACAGAGCTGGCATACAACTCGTTAATAACACTTTCACCTGGCTACAGTAGTAAAACCAACTTCTTAATAACACTCTCACCTGGATACAGTAAAAAACAACTTCTTAATAGCACTCTCACCTGGACAAAGCAGGCATACAACTCCTTAATAACACTTTCACCTGACTACAGTAGGAAAACCAGCCTCTTAATAGCACTCTCACCTAGATACAGGAAAATGAACTTCGTAATAGCATTCTCACCTGGCTACAGTAGGAAAACCAACTTCTTAATAACACTCTCACCTGGATACAGTAAAAAACCAACTTCTTAATAGCATTCTCACGTGGCTATAGTACGAAAACCAACTTCTTAATAGCACTCTCACCTGGACAGAGCAGGCATACAACTCCTTAATAACACTCTCACTTGGCTACAAACAGGAAAACCAACTTCTTAATAACACTCTCACCTGGATACAGTAAAAAACCAACTTCTTAATAGCTTTGTCACGTGGCTATAGTACGAAAACCAACTTCTTAATAGCACTCTCACCTGGACAGAGCAGGCATACAACTCCTTAATAACACTTTCACCTGACTACAGTAGGAAAACCAGCTTCTTAATAGCACTCTCACCTAGATACAGGAAAATGAACTTCGTAATAGCATTCTCACCTGGCTACAGTAGGAAAACCAACTTCTTAATAACACTCTCACCTGGATACAGTAAAAAAAGCAACTTCTTCGTAGCATTCTCACGTGGCTACAATACGAAAACCAACTTCTTAATAGCACTCTCACCTGGACAGAGCAGGCACACTCCTCCTTAATAACACTCTCACTTTGCTACAAATAGGAAAACCAACTTCTTAATAACACTCTCACCTGGATACAGTAAAAAACCAACTTCTTAATAGCATTCTCACGTGGCTACAGTACGAAAACCAACTTCTTAATAGCACTCTCACCTGGACAGAGCGGGCATACAACTCCTTAATAGCACTCTCACTTGGCTACAAACAGGAAAATCAACTTCTTAATAACACTCTCACTTGGATACAGTAAAAAACCAACTTCTTAATAGCATTCTCACGTGGCTATAGTACGAAAACCAACTTCTTAATAGCATTCTCACGTGGCTATAGTACGAAAACCAACTTCTTAATAGCACCTCTCACCTGGACAGAGCAGGCATACAACTCCTTAATAACACTTTCACTTGACTACAGTAAGAAAACCAGCTTCTTAATAGCACTCTCACATAGATACAGGAAAATGAACTTCATAATAGCATTCTCACCTGGCTACAGTAGGAAAACCAACTTCTTAATAACACTCTCACCTGGATACAGTAAAAAACCAACTTCTTAATAGCATTCTCACGTGGCTACAATACGAAAACCAACTTCTTAATAGCACTCTCACCTGGACAGAGCAGGCACACAACTCCTTAATAACACACTTACTTGGCTACAAACAGGAAAACCAACTTCTTAATAACACTCTCACCTGGATACAGTAAAAAACCAACTTCTTAATAGCATTCTCACGTGGCTATAGTACGAAATCCAACTTCTTAATAGCACTCTCACCTTGACAGAGCAGGCATACAACTCCTTAATAGCACTCTCACCTGGACAGAGCAGGCATACAACTCCTTAATAGCACTCTCACCTGGACAGAGCTGGCATACAACTCGTTAATAACACTTTCACCTGGCTACAGTAGTAAAACCAACTTCTTAATAACACTCTCACCTGGATACAGTAAAAAACAACTTCTTAATAGCACTCTCACCTGGACAAAGCAGGCATACAACTCCTTAATAACACTTTCACCTGACTACAGTAGGAAAACCAGCCTCTTAATAGCACTCTCACCTAGATACAGGAAAATGAACTTCGTAATAGCATTCTCACCTGGCTACAGTAGGAAAACCAACTGCTTAATAACACTCTCACCTGGATACAGTAAAAAACCAACTTCTTAATAGCATTCTCACGTGGCTATAGTACGAAAACCAACTTCTTAATAGCACTCTCACCTGGACAGAGCAGGCATACAACTCCTTAATAACACTCTCACTTGGCTACAAACAGGAAAACCAACTTCTTAATAACACTCTCACCTGGATACAGTAAAAAACCAACTTCTTAATAGCTTTGTCACGTGGCTATAGTACGAAAACCAACTTCTTAATAGCACTCTCACCTGGACAGAGCAGGCATACAACTCCTTAATAACACTTTCACCTGACTACAGTAGGAAAACCAGCTTCTTAATAGCACTCTCACCTAGATTCAAAAAAAGCTTCATAATAGCATTCTCACCTGGCTACAGTAGGAAAACCAACTCCTTAATAACACTCTCACCTGGATACAGTAGGCAAACCAATTTTTCAATAAAGCTCTTTAAACACAACTAATAATCCCAGAGTTTGAGAACTTGTAGATGATTTTATTATCAGTGTAGTTTTTATTCAACAGAATCGTTGAATAAAAACTTACTCTCAAATCTTGAATACTTCCGAGAATAATCTTATTATGCGAAAGCTTTTCGTAATAAAAAAAGGCATCTTACAGAAACTGTATATAGGAAGTCTGTTGCGATTTTAAATCTCAGAATTGGCACTGCAAAACTGAATAGCATTTGTTAAAGTTAAGTAATGTGTTATCTATAAATGGCATTTCATTTAAAATGTTCGAAATGCATATTCTTTAGTCAATTTTATATCTTATTACAGAAAGTTTTGAAAATTATTCCACCTCACATAGTCCTTGTACATTTTTTCAGGAAATTATCTGTGCGATCTCTAATCTTCTGGTGACAAAATGGAGAAAGCCATCCGATCTTTGTCCAAAGTGAACAATGACTTCGCTCTAACTCTCTTCAAGTGCTTAGCCAGTGAAGAGGGAAACATTTTCTTCTCCCCATTCAGCATCTCCACAGCACTTGCCATGCTCTTCAATGGTGCTCGTGGTGACACTGCAAAAGAAATGAGACATGTTCTCGGTTATGATACTGCCAACCTCTCTGATGATCAAGTCCACAAAGGGTTCGATAATCTTCTTACAACTATGCGTGACAATCCTGATGTTTACTGCCTTGCCATTGCCAACGCTGTTCTCACTCAGAAGGATTTTCCTTTTCTCTCTCAGTACAAGGAAGATCTGGAGAAGATATATCGGGCAGTGGCGCGTGAAGTGGATTTCGTTAAAGAAGGACCAAACGTTGTAGCTGAGATTAACCAATGGGTGAAAGAAACTACAAGAAACATGATTCCGAAGATGCTTGATTCTTTGGATCCTTCCACCATTATGGTGCTTTTGAATGCAGTGTACTTCAAAGGGAAGTGGGAGATCCCATTTAATCCTAAATGTACCACTTCTAAACCATTTTACAACAATGGTCTGCAAGAAAGAGTTAAAGAAGTGCCCATGATGTATATGGCAAAATACCTGGCATTCTATGAGAACGATACCTTCAAGGCCCTGGAACTTCCATATCAAGGCGAAAACATTGTCATGCTTCTGCTACTGCCTCATGCAAGAAACGGTATAAAGGAACTTGAACAAAATCTGAAGTTAGATCAGCTCAATGGAGTCAAAAGAAACCTTTCCGTAACAGACGTCGAAGTTACTTTGCCCAAATTTCACTTGGAGTACGCCAGAGAAATGAAAGAAACATTACAGGAACTAGGAATGAAAAGAGCATTTTCAGATGAAGCCAATTTGAGAGACTTGAGCGATGCAAATAGATTATTTGTGTCTCAAGTGCTTCACAAAGCAGTGGTTGAGGTAAATGAGGAAGGAACTCAAGCAGCTGCTGCCACTTCAGTTGTTGTAGATTTGTGCGGCTGGTTGGTCGACCCCATCTTTACAGCAGATCATCCTTTCGTTTTCCTGATTTTTGATAGACGCTCTGATTTATTTCTTTTCATGGGCAGGGTTGAAGAACTGTAAGAGACTTAATAGGTACAGTCGCTCAAAAAAGTATCCGAACACTATGGTTGATTACAGAATTCAAAAAATATCTGGAGCGTGTACAGCAACTGTACACGCCCCAGTTACCGTTCACAGCAAACTGGAGCGTGTGCAGTTACTGCACACGCTCCAGTTTCACGTGGAGTGTTTTCCGTGTCACGTGGCAACCTCTGTGTCACGTGACACGAAGGTTGCCAGATCACTAATTTCTAAAAAAATCATTGCCAGATATTTTTTTGTGAATTCTGTAATCAACCGTAGTGTTCGGATACTTTTTTGAGCGACTGTACTTGATAATTATCGTTTTGTCACCTTCCTACTTTGTGATTTTGTAATTATGTTAATTGTGATTTTTGCAAATAACTGACGGAGATGAATTCTTCAAAATACTTATCGGCTACTTATAACGAAAACCAGTTTGAAAACTATTTCAAGTTATCCACCATACATTTGTTAACAAACCTCAATATCTTGACAATTTTGATCTTATGACTCACTAATTTGTGATTTCACGTTAATTGTGTTGGGTTGTTCTACCTCTGAGAGGCACTCTTTGCACACAATGGGCTAAATGGCGAAGTCACTAAGACCCTGAGGACTCATGTTGGGACTGATGTTAAGGATAAGTACTCCGAGAATTCATGTTGGGTTGTTTTACTGCTGAGTGGCACTCTTTTTGCACACTATGGGCTAAATGGCCAAGTCATAAGGATGCCGAGGACTCAGAGAAGGTTGGAAAATGAGAGTGTAAGAGACTTAATAGGTTGGGTTTGGTTGTTTTACCTCTGAGCGGCACTTTTTTGCACACCATGGGCTAAATGGCCAGGTCACATGGACCCCGAAGGCTCAGAGAAGGTTGGGCGAGTGGACCCACTGGAACAGCTGTTGGGAGACAGATGGTAGCCTCCCGTCAAGGCCATCCAGCGTGTTCTTTAACGTGCACAGGGTATGGCTCTCCCGCACACGGGGCCACGGCTTAACGTCCCATCCGACGGACGGCGGCCTTTCCAAGCCCATCGGTGTCCCCTACTGACCGTGGGCAGAGCGGGAAATTTTGCGGAGATAAATCTGAACGCTGACCCAACTGGGACTCGAACCTGGGAACTACAGATTACGAGCCTGGCGCGCTACCGACTGAGCCACCCCCGCCCTCCTTAATAGGTACTTGATAGTTATCGTTTTGTCACCTTCCTACTTTGTGATTACTACTTTGTGATTTATGTCCACTAGACAGCTGTTAGGAGATATGGTAGCCTCTCGTCAAAGCCATCCAGCGTGTTCTTTAACGTACACAGGGTATGGCTCTCCTGCACACGGGGCCACGGCTTAATGTCCCATCCTATGAACGGCGGCCTTTCGAAGCCCATTGGTGTCCCATACCGACTGAAGGCATGGCGGAGAGCTTTGCGAAGATAAATTTAAACGCTAACCCAGATAGGACTCGAACCTGGGAGCTGCAAATTACGAGCCTAGCATGCTACTGACTAATCCATCCCTGTGGTGAATCAGTCGGTAACAATGTGACCTACCTTTGTGAATTTAAAAGCAAGGTTACTCACCCTTGTCAATTTTTCAAATGAGGGAAGTGAATTATTCAATATTTTTCAAGGGCGGGGGTGGCTCAGTCGGTAGCGCGGCAGGCTCGTAATCTGTACTTTCCAGGTTCGAGTCCCAGCTGGGTCAGCGTTCAGATTTATCTCCGCAAAATTCCTCCGCCCTGCCCACGGTCAGTAGGGGACACCGATGGGCTTGGAAAGGCCGCCGTCCGTCGGATGGGACGTTAAGCCATGGCCCATGTGCGGGAGAGCCATACCCTGGGCACGTTAAAGAACACGCTGGATGGCTTTGACAGGAGGCTACCATCTGTCTCCCAACAGCTGTTCCAGTGGGTCCCTTCCACCAACCTTCTCTGAGCATTCGTGGTCCATGTGAGCTGGCCATTTAGCCCATTGTGTGCAAAAAAAGTGCCGCTCAGAGGTAAAATCAACAAACCAACTGTAGTCCACGAATTAAACGACCCACCCTTATTTACAACTAATAAAAAATTTCCATTCAATTTTGTTTCATTTCGCGTTTTTTTTTTTCATAAACATTTTTCACACTCAACAAAGTCAATTTGGATGCAAATAAGTAAGATATTGTTAAAGTAAATTAATTGTGGGGTGAAAAAATTAATTACATCATAAATTTAAAATTATTCAGTAGCAATTTAAGGCATAGGAATATGTCTGACAGCTTCAGTCGTAAGACTTTATGGGGCGGGGGTGGCTCAGTCGGTAGCGCGCCAGGCTCGTAATTTGTAGTTCCCAGGTTCGAGTCCCAGCTGGGTCAGCGTTGAGATTTATCTCCGCAAAATTCCCCGCCCTGCCCACGGTCAGTAGGGGACACCGATGGGCTTGGAAAGGCCGCCGTCCGTCGGATGGGACGTTAAGCCGTGGCTCCGTGTGCGGGAGAGACATACCCTGTGCACGTTAAAGAACACGCTGGATGGCCTTGACGGGAGGCTACCATCTGTCTCCCAACAGCTGTTCCAGTGGGTCCCCTGCCCCAACCTTCTCTGAGCCTTCGGGGTCCATTTGACCTGGCCATTTAGCCCATGGTGTGCAAAAAAGTGCCGCTCAGAGGTAAAACAACCCAACCCAACCTGGCCATTTAGCCCATGGTGTGCAAAAAAACTGCCGCTCAGAGGTAAAACAACCCAACCCAATATTTCTCAACAACTGGCTGAAATATTGACAAAGAAAAACACTTTGAAACCATTTAAAGTTGTCCACCATACATTGGTTGAGAAGCGTTAACATATTGATAATTTTGATTTGGTGATCCTGCTAGTTTGTGATTTGTAATCTTGTGATTTTTGAAAATAACTGATGGATATTAATTTTTCACTAACTGCCCCGGCTGCTGATACCGAAAAACTAAAGCGTCTCACAACAAAAATAAAAGGTTTAGTTTATAAATGGCTTTAAAAGAATTCATATAAACACTAATTACAGAAAACTCAATCCCCAACAGAATTCTCCAAAACAAAAGGTCTCGTTTGCAGAAAAAAATATTTTTTCGCACAAAAAAATTTCAGTTTAAAAAGAAACGTAAACATTGCGTTTCAAGGCAGAAAAAAATTATTACAGAGAAAACTATTTTCAAGTTTTCAAGGTTGTCAATATATAATGCTTTTAAAGTTGAATCACATCAATATCGAAATTCTCCTAATGATAATTATTGATAGTAAATTATTTAAAATCATTTACTATCAATAATTATCATTAGATGATAATTATGATATCATAAGTCGTTCAAAAAAATATCCGAACACTAGTTGATTACAGAATTCAGAAAAAATATCTGGCAACGATTTTTTTAGAAATTAGTGATCTGGCAACCTCGGTGTCACGTGACACGAAGGTTGCCAGATCACTAATTTCTAAAAAAGTTGCCAGATGTGTTTTCTGAATTCTGTAATCAACCATAGTGTCCGGATACTTTTTAGAGCGACTGTACATATCACCCAGCAAGAATGAACTATGACATCGGAATAAAAGCTAGATTATGACAACAGTTGTGAAATCAAGAAGTGACAGAAATAGTGGGTAAAAAATGATTTTTATCAGAATATGAAAGAGACCAAGTTGTTGGTGCTAATTGTGTTGATGACAACTCTATCTCAGAAACAGTGTGCCCCTTTTGTTGAAAAACAAAAACACCAACGACTGCTGGAAGATTTACAGACTTCTACTGAAAAAGGTATGTAAAATTATAAAACACTAATGAAATATAATATTAAAATATTTATTTATATATTGGTAAGAAAAGGAAATGTGATTTTTATTAGAGAAATGATGTACAAAGAAAAGATTTTTTGGGTTGTTTTACCTCTGAGCGGCACTTTTTTGCACACCATGGGCTAAATGGCCAGGTCACATGGACCCCGAAGGCTCAGAGAAGGTTGGGGGAGGGGACCCACTGGAACAGCTGTTGGGAGACAGATGGTAGCCTCCCGTCAAGGCCATCCAGCGTGTTCTTTAACGTGCACAGGGTATGGCTCTCCCGCACACGGGGCCACGGCTTAACGTCCCATCCGACGGACGGCGGCCTTTCCAAGCCCATCGGTGTCCCCTACTGACCGTGGGCAGGGCGGGGAATTTTGCGGAGATAAATCTCAACGCTGACCCAGCTGGGACTCGAACCTGGGAACTACAGATTAAGAGCCTGGCGCGCTACCGACTGAGCCACCCCCGCCCTCAAAGAAAAGATATAATGATTTAAAATTCTGTATCAAGGAACTCAAGACTGTATCGCTCATTGTAATTCTAATTCTTAGGTGAAACGTATAAATGTAATGTTACTAAAGATTTTGAGAATAAATCTGTCTATCTTTTAAGACAGTTATAGTCGCTCAAAAAAGTATCCGAACATTATGGTTGATTACAGAATTCGGAAAAAATATCTGGCAGCGATTTTTTTAGAAATTAGTGATCTGGCAACCTTCGTGTCACGTGACGCAGAGGTTGCCAGATCATTAATATCTAAAAAAAAATCGTTGCCAAATATTTTTTCTGAATTCTGTAATCAACCATAGTGTTCGGATGCTTTTTTTGAGCGACCGTACTCAATATTATAAAAAAATTTAAATTGTAAAGTTCATCAAAATGGATTTTTTAGAAAAAAAAAATTTTTTTTCTATTCAAAAATAAATTTTGATAAACTCTACAATTTTAATTTTTTGATAATTAATATTATAATAATAATTAATATTAATTATATATATATATATAATTAATATTATAATATTATTGATATTATTAATGTCAATAATATTATAATATTCATATTATATATATTATAATATATAATATGAAATATATTTTCCATTAGTTAATATAAATTTAAATTTAGTTTCAATTATTTACTTACATTATTCATATTATTAATATTAATAATATTAATAATCAAATCGGTGTCACTAGAGACACCGATGGGCTTGGAAAAACCGCCGTCCGTCAGATGGGACGTTAAGCCGTGGTCCCGTGTGCGGGAGAGCCATACCCTGTGCACGTTAAAGAACACGCTGGATGGCCTTGACGGGAGGCTACCATCTGTCTCCCAACAGCTGTTCCAGTGGGTCCCCTCCCCCAACCTTCTCTGAGCCTTCGGGGTCCATGTGACCTGGCCATTTAGCCCATGGTGTGCAAAAAAACTACAGCTCAGAGGTAAAACAACCCAATCCATCCACCCCGCCAGCAGGGAGAAAGAGAACGCCGAAGGACTTGGAAAGGTCGTCGTCCATTGTATAGGATGTTAAGCCGTGTCTCCGTTTTGCACGAGGCCCATACTCCGAAACATTAAAGAAGTGGGAGATTTTTCAGCGGGACAGGTTTTACATCTGCAGTTCCCTGATTACTCCCGCCTGGGCCACAGTCGAAATTTATATCTGCACAACTTTCTTCTCTCTGTCAGTAGGGGACACCGAAGGAAAATGGCCACCGTCCGTTGGATGGAACGTTAGGACGTTGGCCCGTGTGCAGGAGAGCTATGCTCTGTGAACGTTAAAGAACACTCTGGATGGTCCTGGCGGGATGCTGAAATGTTTTCTAACGGCTGTACAGTGGGTTCCCTCCCCCCAACCTTCTGAGCCACTCTGCAGGGTGGGGCGGGCGTGACGCAGACGGTAGCGCTTCAGACTCGTTATCTGGCCTGGGCCAGCGTTGAGATTTATCTCCGCACAACTCCCAGCCCTGCCCACGGTCATTAGGGGATACCGATGGGCTTGGAAAGGCTGCCGTCCGTCGGATGGGACGTTAAGCCATGGACCCCTGTGCCGGAGAGCCGTACCCTGTGCATGTTAAAGAACACGCTAGATGGTCTTGACGGGAGGCTACCATCTGTTTACCAACAGCTGTTCCAGTGGGTCTCCTTTCCCAACCTTCTCTGAAACTTCGGGGTCTTGTGACCTGGCCATTTAGTCCGTTGTGTGCAAAAAAAGTGTCGCTCACAGATAAAACAACCCAACCCATATCTACGTTTTGCAATTATTTGGTAAGAGGAAAAAAATAACTAAAATTTAAAATGTAAACTAGAAGGTTGTTTTTACCTCTGAGCAGCACATTTTTCGCACACAATGGGCTAAATGGCCAAGTCACAAAGACCCCAAAGATTGACTGAAGGGAACCCACTAGAGAGCCGTTGGAGGACAGATGAAAACATCCCGTCAAGGACATCCAGTGCGTTGTTCAACGTGCACAGGGTAAAACTGAGTAAGTAAATTATCCTTGAAAACACTGGAACTGCGTTACACCAAAAAATTAGCTTTGGCATTATCTCTCTATGTTGAGGATTTATGCTTTCCGGCAGCACATCCACGTTGGATACATTTTTAATATATCTCAGTTTCACGTGCATTTCCTTCTTCCCAATGGAAGATCTGACATATTGCAGAAGGAAACTGTGGCAGTTGGCTTCCTGTGACGGTTCCAACTCTCCTTTTCCTGTTACAAGAAGCTCTTCTCTTTTCCGGTGAGCCTCGCGAGTCTCCATGTAAGTCTTTCACGGTTTCAGCTCTATAAAACTATTTTATTAAGTTCAAAATTTCTAGTTTTTTTAGGAAATTATTGGCCTGGATTGTTTCTCGGATGGAAGGCAGAGATAAAGAACGAGATGATTAAAGCAAGTATAAGTGTTATTTCAATAAAGGGATTTGGGACGGGGGTGGCTCAGTCGGTAGCGCATCAGGTTCGTAATCTGCAGTTTAAAGGTTAGAGTCCCTCCTGGGCCAGCGTTGAAATTAATCTCTGCTAAACTCCCAGCCCTGCTATTGGTCAGTAGCTGTATGAGCCATTGGGGTCCATTTAGCCCATTGTGTGCAAAAATAGTACCGCTCAGAGATAAAACAATCCAACGTATCGTGGACAACAGCGAACTTTTCGACGAAGTTAAACCTATCAACATCTATGAAAAGCTTCTGAACGGGGGAATCGAACCCGCAACGTTAGAAAACAAAAAAGAAACTCTAGAAAATGGAGTTAGCCAAAAAGAAACTCTAGAGAATGGAGTTTGCCAAAAAGAAACTCCGGTAAATGGAGTTAGCTAAAACGAAACTCCGATGAATGGAGTTAGCCAAAAAAAGAAACTCTAGAGAATGGAGTTAGCCAAAAAAGAAACTCCGGTGAATGGAGTTAGCCAAAAAGAAACTCTAGAGAATGTAGTTAGTCAAAAAGAAACTCCGGTGAATGTAGTTAGTCAAAAAGAAACTCCAGACAATGGAGATAGCCAAAAAGAAACTCTGGTGAATGGAGTTAGCAAAAAAGAAACTCTAGAGAATGGAGTTAGCCAAAAAGAAACTCTAGAGAAGGGAGTTAGCCAAAAAGAAACTCTAGAGAATGTAAAAAACTCTAGAGAGAAACTCTAGAAAAACGTATCGTAGACGACAGCGAACTTTTCGACGAAGTCAAACCTATCAACATCTATGAAAAGCTTATGAACGGGGGAATCGAACCCGCAACTCTCCAGGTTCATGCCAGATCGCGCTACCATTACACCACGCATCGGACAAGAAAATCTTTCAGAATAAGACCCTATAAATCTTCACTGTTACGTGGCTGACACAGCGCCATCTATACTCAAGGAGATGCAACTTTTTCCCAATCGTTGCTATTGATTTTTAGATGTTGTTAATGAGAAGGTCGATAACGCTCAAGCATATATATGATTTAAAATCGATCCATAGTAAATACACAGATCACCTGTAGAGATAGACTTCAAACATTAGTTAAAAGCTTCTGAAAAAAATTCATCGCCGACACGGCGGGAATCGAACCCGCAACTCTACAGATTCGTGACAGAGCGCGCTGTCGGCGATGAATTTCTTCAGAAGCTTTTAACTAATGTTTGAAGTCTATCTCTGCAGGTATTCTGTGTATTTACTATGGATCGAATCAACATCTATTTTATGGAAGCAAAATAATTTAGAAATGAACACTCGACGGGAGGAGGAAATGTTTAAGGAAATAAGCAAACATTTTCAAAGAGAACAGATGTTTATTATATTATTATATTATTTATTATATTATGCAAAGTTTATTTTCCAAGCACAAACGCAATTATGGAAAGAGTTTTCTCAATAATAAACGACTTTTGGAGTTACGAGATTAAGTATTGAAACATTCTCAGCGGTAACAGCAATTAAATCTTAGATAATACCAGTGATGAATTTTCAGATGTGCACTCGCTCAAAAAAGTATCTGAATACTATGGTTGATTGGCAGATATTTTTTCTGAATTCTGTAATCAACCATAGTGTTCGGATACTTTTTAATATATATAATCCGTATGAATATATAATGCAATGAATATGGAGCGTGTGCAATTACCGTTCACAGCAAACTGGAGTGGTTGCGGTTAATGTTGACAGCACATTGGATCGTGTGAGCTCACAAAGACCTAGATCGTGTGGGCTCGCTCACGGAAATATTGAGCGTGTGCAGTTACCGTTCACAACAAACTGGAGCGATTGCGTTTAATGTTCACAGCACATTGGATCGTGTGAGCTCACAAAGACCTAGATCGTGTGGGCTCGCTCACGGAAATATTGAGCGTGTGCAGTTACCGTTCACAACAAACTGGAGCGATTGCGGTTAATGTTCACAGCACATTGGATCGTGTGAGCTCACAAAGACCTAGATCGTGTGGGCTCGCTCACGGAAATATTGAGCGTGTGCAGTTACCGTTCACAACAAACTGGAGCGATTGCGGTTAATGTTCACAGCACATTGGATCGTGTGAGCTCACAAAGACCTAGATCGTGTGGGCTCGCTCACGGAAATATTGAGCGTGTGCAGTTACCGTTCACAGCAAACTGGAGCGTGTGCAGTAACTGCACACGCTCCAGTTTGCTGTGAACGGTAACTGGAGCGTGTACAGTTGCTGTACACGATCCAGATATTTTTCCTGAATTCTGTAATCACATGATGCAAAGTTTATTTTCCAAGCACAAACGCAATTATGGAAAGAGTTTTCTCAATAATAAGCGACTTTTGGAGTTGCGAGATCAAGATTAAGTATTGAAACATTCTCAGCGGTAACAGCAATTAAATCTTAGATAATACCAGTGATGAATTTTCAGATGTACAGTCGCTCAAACAAGTATCTGAATACTATGGTTGATTGCCAGATATTTTTTCTGAAATCTGTAACGATTTTTTTTAGAAATTAATGATCTGGCAACCTCTGTGTCACGTGACACGAAGGTTGCCAGATCGTTAATTTCTAAAAAAAATCGTTGAAAAATATATTTTCTGAATTCTGTAATCAACCATAGTGTTCGGATACTTTTTTGAGCGACTGTAGGTGGTCATATTATTTTGATACTAGATCGTGTGGGCTCACTCACGGAAATATTGAGCGTGTGCAGTTACCGTTCACACCAAACTGGAGCGTGGGCAGTAACTGCACACGCTCCAGTTTGCTCTGAACGGTAACTGGAATGTGTACAGTTGCTGTACACGCTCCAGATATTTTTCCTGAATTCTGTAATCACGTGACACGAAGGTTGCCAGATCATTAATTTCTAAAAAAAATCGTTGAAAAATATATTTTCTGAATTCTGTAATCAAGTAGTGTTCGGATACTTTTTTGAGTAACTGTACTCAATATTATCAAAAAATTCAAATTGTAGAGTTCATCAAAATGGATTTTTTTAAATAGTCGTCAACTTACTGCTTTCGGCATTTTTAACGGCATAAATGTAATAACTTTAGCTTTTCAGAAATCTGGTCACCTTAATAATACCACATACAAAACTGAAAGTAATTATAAAATTGAACTGAAATAACCAATTAAAACTACAATTTTTTATTCCATTTTACACATGCTTTCGTTGTATGAAATAATGCACATAACACAAATGCGCAGCGTCAAAAATAATATATTTAAGAATTACTAACCATTAAGAATTATACAGGGTGTCCCTGAATTCATGGCTCAGACGTGAGGGGATGGTAGTACACACCGAACCCACCAATATTCGTCATAGAATATGTGGCCGTAACGCAGTGAGGAGTCGGAAATGAAGGTTGTTGTTGGGTTGTTTTACCTCTGAGCGGCACTTTTTTGCACACCATGGGCTAAATGGCCAGGTCACAAGGACCCCGAAGGCTCAGAGAAGGTTGGGGGAGGGGACCCACTGGAACAAGATGTTGGGAGACAGATGGTAGCCTCCCGTCAAGACCATCCAGCGTGTTCTCTAACGTGCACAGGGTATGGCTCTCCGACACACAGGGTCACGGCTTAACGTCCCATCCGACGGACGGCGGCCTTTCCAAGCCCATCGGTGTCCCCTACTGGGCAGGGCGGGGAATTTTGCGGAGATAAATCTCAACGCTGACCCAGCTGAGACTCGAACCTGGGAACTACAGATTACGAACCTGGCGCACTACCGACTGAGCCACCCCCGCCCCGTCGGAAATGAAGGACAGACACAGAGGTTTCCAGAGTGACATTTATTGGAGATCATTGCAACAAATGCTCAAAAGTCCGCCCACCAATGTTGATACAGGCGGCACAACGGCGGAGTAGTGATCGGCGTACCTGCTCGTAAACACCAGGGTTGCCGACGCTGAGAATACTGGGGTTTGGCCGATCCAGTGCTTTTAAGCCGTGCAGCCTCGTCTGCGCCCCCTACCGGCATCGGGCTGCGTTTGCGGGCACGTATTCTCTGACGAATATTGTGGGTTCGGTGTGTACTACCATCCCCTCACGTTTGGGCCATGAATTCAGGGACGCCCTGTAGAATACACGCAAAACAAAATATATGAGGAGTCATTATTTTTCTGACGGACCTTTGTGAGAAGTGTTTTCATTCCAGCTCATTCACCTGCCCCATAAACAAGATCATGTCGTTTCTTTTGTCCACTATGGCAAATGAGAAAGGATGATCGGCTTTGAAATGAGAAATTCTAGACACAGATTTAATTACTATAATGATTCCCGTCACTCCTGCAGCTTCACTTCCCTCTTCGTTCACTTCTACTACGGCCTTGTGCATCACTTTGGACACTTTCAGATTTCTGTGCCCATTGATTCCACTGAGATCGGCGCTGTTCCAAAACGCACTGATCATGCCGAGTTTCTGAAGAACATCGCTCAGTTCTCTGCTGTATTCCAGTTTGAATTTCGGTAGAGTTATTTCCACTTTCGCTTCGAATAGACGACTCCTTACATCACGAATGACGTCAGGTGAAAACCTTTTCTCCAGATCCTCGAGCCCGTTCAGTTGATCTGGAAGTAACAGAAGCATGCTCAGGTCATCACCCTTGTAAGGAAGTTCTAAAACTTGTGCGCCTTCCAACCTTCCATAAAGAAACATGCCGCTCATATGCATAAAAGGAACCTGACTGGGAGACGTCGACAAACCTCTGTTGTAAAATGTCCCAGGTCTCGTCCATCTGGTTTCGAACTGTGTCAGCCACGTTCCTTTAAAATAGACAGCACTCAGCAGCACAAGACGAGTACTTGGATCAAGTTCATCCAGCAACTTTTGTATCTTGTTCCTGGTCTTCCGTCTCACCCACTGGTTGATTTCAGCAACAACTTTTGGCCCTTCCCTTACAAAATCAACATCCACAGCAGAAGCCTGATAAATCTTTTGTACATTCTCTTTGTACTCTTGAAGGATGCCGAATTCCTTCTGTGTGAGGATCGAGTTAGCTATGTCCAGGATGTACTCGTCGGGAGTCTTGCTCAGTTCTGTCAAGAATGCCTGATAGCTCTGGTGCAGTTGTCGGTCAGAGAGATTTGCAGCATTGTAGCCAAGCGTGTTTCGCATTTCTCTTGCAGTCTGTCCTCTGGCCCCATAATAAAGCATCGCCAGAGCAGTGGATAAACTCAAAGGAGAGATGAACACGTTTTTCCCTTCTTTGCTGAGCTCTTTGTAGACATTGAGAGCCAAGTGGTTGCTCGCATCAGCTACTTGTCTGATGGCTCTTTCACGGTAAACGTCGGGACTCTGGGTCAACACATAAGGGACTAGTAGAAGAGGAAACAAAACCCGGATGTACTCCATCACCTATGAGAAAAAATATTTTTTTCAGAATTTTATAAAATCAAATCTTGAATCTTAAAATAATGTTTTAATTGAATTACATCCAAATAATTTTAATTTTGTTTTGGGGAAAATATGGGGTATATTCTATTTTTATGGGGGGGGGGGTGTAGGATACCTTTGAGTGGTTGCGTATTCGCTCCAGGATCTATCAATGTTCAGGATTTCCCCACCTGCAGTTTGGTAACTAACGAGACGCAGATGAGTTAGCAGAGGCCATTATCCAACAGATGGATGGGTCTGAGCGGCACTTGGGGCGGGGGTGGCTCAGTCGGTAGCGCGCCAGGCTCGTAATCTGTAGTTCCCAGGTTCGAGTCCCAGCTGGGTCAGCGTTGAGATTTATCTCCGCAAAATTCCCCGCCTTGCCCACGGTCAGTAGGGGACACCGATGGGTTTGGAAAGGCCGCCGTCCGTCGGATGGGACGTTAAGCCGTGGCTCCGTGGGCGGGAGAGCCATACCTTGTGCACGTTAAAGAACACGCTGGATGGCCTTGACCGGAGGCTACCATCTGTCTCCCAACAGCTGTTCCAGTGGATCCTCTCCCCCAACCTTCTCTGAGCCTTCGGGGTCCATGTGACCTGGCCATTTAGCCCATGGTGTGCAAAAAAGTGCCGCTCAGAGGTAAAACAACCCAACCCTGAGCGGCACTTTTTTGTGCACAATAGGCTAAACGGCCAGGTCACAAGGTTGCCGAAGACTCATTTTGGATTGTTTTGCCTCTGAGCGGCACTTTTTTGCACACCATCAGCTAAATGGCCAGGTGACAAGGCCCCCAAAGGCTCAGAGAGGGTTGAGGGAGGGGACCCACTAGAACAGCGGTTAGGAGACAGACGGTAGTTAAGGACATCCAGCGTGTTCTTTAACGTGCACAGGGTATCGCTCTCTCTCGTACACGGAGCCACGACTTAACGTCCCATCTGACGGACGGCGGCCTTTCCATGCCCATCGATGTTCCCTACTGACCGAGGGCAGGGCGGGGAATTTTGCGGAGATAAATCTCAACACTGACCCGTTGGGACTCGAACCTGGGAACTGCAGATTACGATCCTGGCGTGCTACCGACTGAGCCACTACCACCGTCCCAAATGGCGAAGTCACAAGGACTCAGAGGAAGTTTGAGGGAGGGAACCCACTGGATAGCTGTTAGGAGACAGATGGTAGCCTCTCAAGGCAATCCAGCGTGTTCTTTAACGTGCACAGGGTATGGCTCTCCCGCATACAGGACCACGGCTTAAAGTCCCATCCGAGGGACAGCGGTCTTTCCGAGTCCACCGGTGTCCTCTACTGACCAAGGGTAGGGGAGTTTTGCGGAGATAAATCTCAATGCTTACCCAGCTGGGACTCGAACTAGTCCATCGGTGACAGAGGGCTGGGAAGCCACAATGGAAAGTATGGTTAAAGCACGATATTAAATTTTTTTTGGGGGGGTGGGAGAATCTTCCCGAAACTTTTTTATTTCTGGGCGGTTCCAAGAATTTCGTTTCGTGGGGAGGGAGGGGGGCTATGAATAAGACTTTAATAGGGTTTCCCAGTTATTAAAATATACGACCGAACAGGAATGATTGTAGAAACTATTACATATAGAATATCATTTGTTTTTATTTTTAATTAATTTTTAGTGTCGGACATAAAATATGGGGCTGAAATAAAATTATACAAAGACAGGTGTTTTATATTTCTATGCAGGTAGACAAGTTCGAGATTTCGTATAAGAATATCGGATTTTCAGGGGTTTCAGGGGGTTTCCCCCTGGGTACGTTCTTGGGCCAAAGGACTTACAAAACAGAAGTTCTTGAAGCCTACGAGGACCTTCATATGACCTTGAATGGAAATGACTGCAGCAGTGGTTCCCTAAGAGAGCGTTCTCTTCAAACTTAAAAATTCGTGAATACATTATCAAAATATTCGAAAATTTGTATACAAAGTAGATATTATTTCAACGAGTTTTATACAGGAAAAACATTTTGAATTCCATGAACGATATGTTAAAAAGGTAAAGGGTTTGCTGGGCCCAAAAAGTGTGGGAACCACTGGTTTAGATCAAGGGTTCCCAAATCGGGGTGGGGGGTTATAAAACATTTCAAGGGGGGGGGGGGCGAAAATGTGAAATTAATTTATGAATTAGAATTGTGGTTAACAGAAGATTTGATGATAAATGAAAGATCAGAAGGGGCGAGGGTTTCTTTAAAAAAAAAAAATCAAAGAGTGATCTTGATGACGCAAAATTTGGGAACCGCTGCTTTAAAGTTAATCTCACGATTACAGCCGAACGCATTATTGAATTGACGAGAAATATGGTGTATCTTTTAGGCTAAATGAGGCAAGAAGCCTTGCAAAATGGGTCGATTGATTCTTAAGAAATTTTGGATTTATCAAGCATGGTAAAAGATGATTGCTAAAGGAATCAATTAGTGGAGAATTAAATGGAATTTTTTTTTACGATTCTGAATCTGGCCACAGTTCAAATTGCATTTTCTTCTTTCAATGCTTTCTGCAGCTGGCAACGAGTGTGAAACTTCATCTCCCAATCTTACTAAATCTCGTGTTTCTATTCTTCTCAATGCATGAAGAATAAACAGCTGATGGGTTGGGTTGTTTTACCTCTGAGCGGCACTTTTTTGCACACCATGGGCTAAATGACCAGGTCACATGAACCCCGAAGGCTCAGAGAAGGTTGGGGGAGGGGACCCACTGGAACAGCTGTTGGGAGACCGGATGGTAGCCTCCCGTCAAGGCCATCCAGCGTGTTCTTTAACGTGCACAGGGTATGGCTCTTACGCACACGGGGCCAAGGCTTAACGTCCCATCCGACGGACGGCGGCCTTTCCAAGCCCATCGGTGTCCCCTACTGACCGTGGGCAGGGCGGGGAATTTTGCGGAGATAAATCTCAACGCTGACCCAACTGGGACTCGAACCTGGGAACTACAGATTACGAGCCTGGCGCGCTACCGACTGAGCCACCCCCCCCCCCAAACAGGTGATGTCATAGCTTAAGAACGGTAAAGTCTTACGACTGAAGCTGTCAGACATTCCTATGCCTTAAATTACTACTAAATTATTTTAAATTTATGAAGTAATTAATTTTTTCACCCCACAATTTATTTACTTTAACATTATCTTACTTATTTGCATCCAAATTGACTTTGTTGAGTGTGAAAAATGTTTATTAAAAAAAAACATGAAAAAAAACAAAATTGAATGGAAATTTTTTATTAGTTGTAAATAAGGGTGGGTCGTTTAATTCGTGGACTACAGTTGGTTGGTTGGTTGGTTGGTTGGTTTTACCTCTGAGCGGCACTTTTTTGCACACCATGGGCTAAATGGCCAGGTCACATGAACCCCGAAGGCTCAGAGAAGGTTGGGGGAGGGGACCCACTGGAACAGCTGTTGGGAGACAGATGGTAGCCTCCCATCAAGGCCATCCAGCGTGTTCTTTAACGTGCACAGAGTATGGCTCTCCCGTACACGGGACCACGGCTTAACTGAACAATGGTGTGTAATAAGTTACTCTGTTCGGCGAGGCTTAAATGGCCACCAGTGGCTTGGAAAAGCCGCCGTCCTTTGAATGGGGCATTATGCCGTGATTTCCTGTGAGGGAGAGCACGAAACACCTGTGCACGTTAAAGTACACTCTGAATGGCCTTGATGGGAGAATATCATGTCTCCTAACGGCTGTCCAAAAGCTGTTAGGCTCCCAAATGTAAAAAAAAACAATAACCCAAGTGGTGCACGAACAGTCGCAGAAAGGACTCCAAGTGTGGAGAAGTGTTTGGTCACCCAGAATTTAAGTCGTTCTCCACGGAATTGCACTCATCTGAAGGTTGGTTTGTTTTACCTCTGAGCGGCACTTTTTTTTTGCACACCATGGGCTAAATGGCCAGATCACAAGGATCCCAAAGACTTGGAGAAGGTTGGTGGAGGGGACCCACTGGAACAGCTGTTGGGAGACAGATGGTAGCCTCCCGACAAGGCCATCCAGCGTGTTCTTTAACGTGCACACACCCTCGGTCACCGATATGATGCAGAGGCAGTCTTCTGTTGAATGCGACGTTATAAGGCGTGGATCCATGTACACCATCACATCAGGGAGGACCAAACTTTTGGACTCTTGGGTCGACTTTCAAGACAAAATCTTTCGCGATCGATCCTAGCACATACTAAATCACAATGATTTAACATTGCTTTTCCAGCTAAGCATAAAATAACAATTTAGCACCAAACATTAACTTGACATTGTTACATTAATTAAATACGACCTTTTCCACCTAAAACTGGCAGCTACACGATCGACCAATCAGTTGAATGCGATACAGTTTCGCCACCTCTGCCATATACGCTAAACAAATAATGCTTTGTTTGTAATAACAAATGTAAGCTTTATGTGGATGAAAGTTTGTGTCTGTTCTATTTCGGGTATTGGACTATGGTCATTTTAATGAAATGACTTTTCCAGTGCTAGAAACGTCTCAATCAATTCAGCCTAGTTTTTTGCCTGAAAACCTGGAGCACATAAGATTGTTGTTTTACCTCCGATAAGCACTTTTGCACACAACAGGCTAAATGGACAGGTCACAAGAACCCCAAATGCTCAGAGAAGGTTAAGGGAACTCGCTGGACAGCTATTGAGACAGACGGTAGCCTCCCGTCAAGGCTATCCAGCGTGTTCTGACACGAAGGTTGCCAGATCACTAATTTCTAAAAAAATCGTTGTCAGATATTTTTTCTGAATGCTGTAATCAACCGTAGTGTTCGGATATTTTTTTAATATATATAATGCGTATGAATATATAATGCAATGAATATGAAGCGTGTGCAGTTACCGTTCACAGCAAACTGGAGCGGTTGTGGTTAATGTTCACAGCACATTGGATCGTGTGAGCTCACAAAAACCTGGATCGTGTGGGCCCACTCACGGAAATATTGAGCGTGTGCAGTTACTGTTCACAGCAAACTGGAGCGTGTGCAGTAACTGCACACGCTCTAGTTTGCTGTGAACGGTAACTGGAGCGTGTACATTTGCTGTACACGCTCCAGATATTTTTTCTGAATTTTGTAATCAACCGTAGTGTTCGGATACTTTGAGCGACTGTACAGCTTACGGCTCTCCCACACACGGGGCCCACAGTTTAACGTCTCATCCGGCGAACGACTTCCTTTACAATCCCATCGGCGTCCCAAAGATAAATCTCAACTTTCGCCCAGGCGAGACCGAACCTAGAGAGCAAATAGGAGGACCATTAAACCGTTTCGGAAATAGAAATGAAATTTACCTGCTTCATAAATCAGGAAAATTCAAAACTTTCAAAACGGACTGAGGCAACACATCTGGTCCAGCCAAGCACTGAATGTGAAAGCGGATGCCAATTATCCGGTAAACATTAACAAAGTGACTTAGCATTCTTTCCAGGGAGAATAAACGTCGGCGCTATTCCGGCCTTCCGTTTGATGAGTATTGCGTTTCTCCATCAGTTATTCCCAGAATGTACAGATATATCCTTCGAGTGATAGTATAGGTAGCCATAACAACGTACATAAAAATCATAAGCCAACAGCATATCCAAGTCGGGATGTACGTTGAAATATGCCATTTCATTGAACAGCAAACCCTATTGCATATTTTGCCAATATGTTTAGTAAGCACAATTTCCAAAAGACGTACCCAGGTGGACGACCAGGGAGTGCGGATTCCCCCCCCCCTCCCAAAATCTCATCGATACATAAAAAATTTTCCACCCATTTTGAATCAAGACTGTGTTTTGCATAAATTTTATCCCCATAACAAATGCCCGACCATATAGATTTAAACAAATTTTATCCAATATCGAATATCATAATTTTAATCTTTCCTGTCCAGTGAAGTATATTAGTAATTGGGAAACTCGTTCCAGCTCCCCCCCCCCGCCCCCAAGAACACTCCACGAACTCATAACAGCACTTGTCGAGGAGAGGCCATTAATCCCTGATCAGTACCCTCAAACTATACGAGTCGTTGCTAGAGCTGCATGGCTGTCAGGGCTCCTGATATACTTCCACATTAACTTACTGCATGGAGTACAGTGGCTCAAAAACATATCCAAACACTATGGTAGATTACAGAATTCAGAAAATTTATCTGGCAACGATTTTTTTAGAAATGAGTGATCTGGCAACCTTCGTGTCACTTGATTACAGAATTCAGGAAAAATATCTGGAGCGTGTACAGCAACTGTACACGCTCCAGTTACCGTTCACAGCAAACGAGCGTGTGCAGTAACTGCACACGGTCCAGTTTTCTGTGAACGGTAACTGCACACGCTCAATATTTTCGTGAGTGAGCCCACACGATCTAGTATCAAAATAATATGACCACCTACAGTCGCTCAAAAAAGTATCCGAAAACTGATTACAGAATTCAGAAAAATTATCTGGCAACTATTTTTTTAGAAATTAGTGATCTGGCAACCTTCGTGTACGTACACGGTTGCCAGATCATTAATTTCTAAAAATATCGTTGCCAGATAATTTTTCTGAATTCTGTAATCAACCGTAGCGTTCGGATATATTTTGAGCGACTGTACATAGCAGACTAAGTATTGTTCCATGGAGGTCAATATACGATTATGATAACGCATACACATTATACGATTATGAATTTCTTCTGCTTGATTTACATTTAAAATGTAATAATAAACCTATTTACCAAATTTCATTGCATTCTCTTAAATATACTTTTAATTACGTGCAAATGTAAACATCCTTTAATGTTGAGCACCAGTGTGTAATCATTAATTATAGCCATTACTGCAATAATGAAGTACATTGCTAAAAGCTTTTTATTTAAAAAAAAAAAAACGATGTCGAAAAGATACGAAACGTTAAGAGAAAAAATTTTATACACTGAAGAATATGCAAAAAAAATTTAATCATGCATATTTTACTAATCCAATCTCATCAAATTTAAAAATATTTATTGCCACAATTCGAAGATCCTAAAAGTCTCGGGTGAAATGTCTGAACTTAAAAATGTCAAACAAGGGGAAATATTGACTACAGTTCATTGACTCGCCCCAGGAACAGAATCATGTCATTTCTCTTGTCAATTATAGCAAAGACAAAAGGACGATCCGCTCTAAATCGAGGTAAAAATCGAGCAGATTTAAGAGCCACAATGACTCCCGTCACTCCTGCAGCCTCGCTTCCTTCTTCGTTCACTTCCACGACGGCTTTGTGCAACACTTGAGACACTAAAAGATTCTTGCGTCCATTGATCCCACTGAAATCGGCGTTCCCAAATGCACTCACCATTCCAATCTTCTGGAAAACGGCGCCCAGTTCTTTTCTGTATTCCAATTTGAACTTGGGTAGAGATACTTCTATTTCCGTTTCGAAAAGATTGCTCCTTATGCTCCGGATGCTGTTGGATAACATTTTTTTCTCGAGCTGCACAAGGCTGCTTTGCTCATCCGGTAGTAGAAGCAGCATGCTTATGTCATTTCCCTTATAAGGCAATTCAAGAACTTGGGCATCGTCCAGCTTTCCATAGCGTAATTCCTTTTTCATATGCATAAAAGGAACCTGACTGGGAGACGTCGACAAACCTCCGTTGTAAAATTTTCCAGGTCTCGTCCATCTGGTTTCGAACTGCGTCAGCCACGTTCCTTTAAAATAGACAGCACTCAGCAGCACAAGACGAGTACTTGGATCAAGTTCATCCAGCAACTTTTGTATCTTATTCCTGGTCTTCCGTCTCACCCACTGGTTGATTTCAGCAACAACTTTTGGCCCTTCCCTCACAAAATCAACATCCACAGCAGCAGCCTGATAAATCTTTTGTACATTCTCTTTGTACTCTGGAAGAATGCCGAATTCCTTCTGTGTGAGGATCGAGTTAGCTATGTCCAGGATGTACTCGTCGGGAGTCTTGCTCAGTTCTGTCAAGAATGCCTGATAGCTCTGGTGCAGTTGTCGGTCAGAGAGATTTGCAGCATTGTAGCCAAGCGTGTTTCGCATTTCTCTTGCAGTCTGTCCTCTGGCCCCATAATAAAGCATCGCCATAGCAGTGGATAAACTCAAAGGAGAGATGAACACGTTTTTCCCTTCTTTGCTGAGCTCTTTGTAGACATTCAGAGCCAAGTGGTTGCTCGCATCAGCTACTTGTCTGATGGTTCTTTCACGGTAAATGTCGGGACTCTGTGTGAACACATAAGGGACTAGGAGAAGAGGAAACAAAAACCGGATGTACTCCATCACCTATAAGAAAAAATATTTTTTTCAGAATTTTATAAAATCAAATCTGGAATTTTTAAAATATTGTTTTTCTCACAAACAATTCATTAAAATTTCATTAAAAAAATTCATGCAGTTAATATGAATACTATGGCAGAGTCTGAAGTAAATTTGGGTTGGGTTGTTTTACCTCTGAGCGGCACTTTTTTGCACACCATGGGCTAAATGGCCAGGTCACATGGACCCCGAAAGCTCAGAAGGTTGGGGGAGGGGACCCACTGGAACAGCTGTTGGGAGACAGATGGTAGCCTCCCGTCAAGGCCATCCAGCGTGTTCTTTAACGTGCACAGGGTATGGCTCTCCCGCACACGGGGCCACGGCTTAACGTCCCATCCGACGGACGGCGGCCTTTCCAAGCCCATCGGTGTCCCCTACTGACAGTGGGCAGGGCGGGGAATTTTGCGGAGATAAATCTCAACGTTGATCCAGCTGGGACTCGAACCTGGGAACTACAGATTACGAGCCTGGCGCGCTACCGACTGAGCCACCCCCGCCCCTAAGTCTGAAGTAAACCAGTCAGAGTTGTTAGACTGTCAACCATGTCTGAACCAAACCAGGACTGGTTTACTTCCGACTCCAACATTATTCAAATTCTCTTCCGTGTTCAGTTTTGGAATAACATAAAAAGCTTTAGCTTGAGTGCAAAATTTATTAATTGCTTCGAGTTTGCTAAATTGAACGCCACTAGATGACAATTTTACCACTATTTTATTACTAGCTTATTTTTCACCGAAATTTAGATGGTCCCTTGAAAATTCTTCAATGAGAACGTAAAAAGTTGGATTGTTTTAATCCTGAGCGGCACTCGAACTTTGGAACTGCAGCATATGAGCCTGGCGTATTACCTACAACCACAAATATGCAAATGGTTTTAAACTCGAAGTTCTAAGATAGGGGGTGTTGGAGTTTGGCATGCTTAAATACAATGGAAGGGTTAGTCTATTCGAGTGATTTCCAAGTGTACTTGTCAGAGGAATTTTATGTTATTAGGGGGAATGGGATAAAGCCTTGGGTACGTCACCGAACTGTGCTTCTGTAGTAGAAACAAACTTACTTTTTAGTGCAATATAAGGTAAAAGGTTAAATGGGACATATTAGGAACCAGGCAGTTAAGTATCTAGTTAGGTGGCTTAAAAGTGTTAGAATCGGCAAACTATAAAAATGGAGAAAAAGTGTTCAGAGATTTGAAACCGGATTTTTAACACAACATAGAGCAGACAGTGTGCAAAATTTGAAACCGGCCGATCAAGTATGGGAAATTAGGGGTGCCTAAATCTGCTAGTAAACCAAACTTTCAACACACACAAGTCTCTGTTGGACGTGTTGCATGTGAAAATATGTACTGTTTGCAGATGTCTTTCTAAGGCGAATTACGTCCGTAGCTTCATCTGTGAAGAAATAATTTTCCATTTTCATTGACTAGCTAAAGCTAACAACTAGCTTAAGTGCTCGTCCAGGGAAAAAGTATTTTTCAAAACAATGGCGAATAAAATTTCACGTGCCGGTCAATATTTTGGACTGAAGAGTAGTTCCTTGAAAAGATCCTTTCTGCCACATTTCTATATATATATATACAGCCGTCCCCGTGGCCGAGTGGTTAGCGCGCTTGTTTATCGATCTAAGGGACCTTTGTTTCGAGCCCCGGGTAAGGCTGGATGTATGTGCTGTTATTTTGCTGAGGTCCTGCCATCCTCACAGACCTACTATGGCATATAAACTGACAGGCTCCTGTCAGACCTCTGTGGCAAGCAGCTGCTTGAGGGTTTTTTTTTTTATTGGTTTAGAGGGGCCACGGACCAGTAAGGTATCTCCGCAAAATTCCCCGCCCTGCCCACGGTCAGTAGGGGACACCGATGGCTTGGAAAGGCCGCCGTCCGTCGGATGGGACGTTAAGCAGTGGCCCGTGTGCGGGAGAGCCATACTCTGTGCACTTAAAGAACACGCTGGATGACCTTGACGGGAGGCTACCATCTGTCTCCCAACAGCTGTTCCAGTAGGTCCCCTCCCCCAACCTTCTGAGCCTTCGGGGTCAATGTGACCTGGCCATTTAGCCCATGGTGTGCAAAAAAGTGCCGCTCAGAGGTAAAACAACAATCCAACGGACCAGTAAGGAGATGGTGCTAGTTGAGATACCATTCTGGTGTTCTGCGCAAGTACACGCAGCGGGTTAGATCCCTATACATGTTACGAAGATATAATGCTATCAACGCAAAGAAATGTATCCATAAGTTTCATTTACCAATTACTATGTAGGTACTTCATATTGTAAAAAATATATTTATCAGTAGAAAAACCATTTTAAGCTGTTGTTCCTACACTTATGATAGTTAGTAGAATGACGTCATCATTTCCTGCATATTTCCTGCGATTGAATACATATCACTGTGCACCTAATTACTCTACCAAATATACTGCTCACAAAAATTAGGGGATATTTCATCGTGATAGGTCGCAGACCTATTGATTTTATTGATTTTAATTTTTTTATATACTGTATTTCATTTCTATCCTGATGCAACCACTTTGTGTCTGGAGATATCTTCGGAGGTTAATGGGTGCAACATCTCCGTTGCGAATTTCATTCAGGGTTCCGTTTCATCTGTTTACATTGGTTGCCGAGAGGAAACTTGGCTAATGCACGGAGACGAGAGGTGTCTTGTGAAACAATTTCAGCTCGCCCAGAAGCAGACATTGACCTTCCATAGGAATTAGAGTGTTGGCTGGCAGCAGAGCTCCATCTCACTTGTGAAATATGGAAATGGAGTCGGGTTTTTGCCCAGGGCTCGCTTCTGATTGGCCCTTTTTGGTCGAGAGTTCCCAGGGTTGCCAGAAAGATATTATCACGCTCGACCCGGGAGAAACAGTTCGGTGTGGGTTGATCAGACTAACAGACCAGGGTTCGGTCTTTTTCTATCTTTCTTTTGCTATCTTTGCTAAGTCCAACTTTAGGTTCACTGGACTGACTTTTAGGCCATGTTTCAGGGAGGGAAATTGTAAATGTAGACATCTCTTAAATTAGTGAGATGATAAACTTTTACCTAAATACGTTAGGCGAAATTTAAAGAAATTTGCTTTGCTTGGGAAAAACCACGATCAGAGAAATCTGGAGTGGGTGTTTCATGAAAATTTACGCCGTGTGCACATCACAATAACTTAGCAGAATACAGTTCTCGTTCCGGAGAAACTTCAACATGGTAAAGTTATTTTAATTTAACTTACTCTGCTTGTTGTCACTTTCACTTTTAAGTTTTATTTTCATTATTTTGTTTGAGTGTTGTTCGAACTTAAGCTTAACTGAATGGAGTGGGTACTTAGTCAATTAATTGTAATGTAAAGTCATCCACCTTTATAAGCCAGTGGTGGAACTTTGTTAAGTGTTGAATTTAAATAAATTCAAAGTTTTGTTATTGTTCAAACAAAAATTGGGTGTTGGTCAATCATGTGAAATCTCTACTCGTCGCAACTACAGTTAGAGAATACGGAACTGCGTATTGCTAGCTTGTAGATTGTTCCTGGTTCGAATCTAAAATCTTCCTTCGGCCACTCTTTCAAAAATATTTGTTTGAAGGCATTAAATTTCGAAGTCAGATCATCAAGCTATTGACATGCAGTTCTAGATAATTATTTTAGTAAACGCGGAACATTTTAAGTTCATACCGTATGCCTCGAAGAGGAAAAAGTTGCGGGTGACAATCGCTTCATATTCATTTTGAAATATCCCCTAATTTTTGTGAGCAGTATATATATATATTTCCAAAAATACATTTCGTAATTTTGCATGCATTTGAGCAGTAATGTGTAAATAAGAAATTTTCATTCGACACCGTGGCTGAGTGGTTAGCATGCTTGGCTATTGATGTAAGGAACCTGGGTTCGAGCCCCGGGTAAGGCATGAATGTGTCTTTCTGCTGAGGTCCTGCCATCCTCAGACCTACTGTGGCATATAAACTGACAGGCTCCTGTCAGACCTCTGTGGTAAGCAGCTGCTTGAGAGGATATTTATTTTTAGACTGGAAATCTAAAAAAAATGTAAATCAATGTGCGCATAAGTCTGTTAAACATGGTAAATGTGCGAAGTGAATTGTTTTTCCTCTGAGCGGCACTTTTTTTGCACACAATGGTCTAAATGGCCAAATCACAAGGACCCCGAAGGTTCAGAAGGTTGGGGGAAGAGGACCCACTGGAACAGCTGTTGGGAGACAGCCTCCCGTCAAGGCCAGTCAGCGTGTTCTTTAACGTGCACAAGGTTTGGCTCTCTAGCGCACGGGACCACGGTTTAACATCCCATTCGACGGGCGGCGGCCTTTTCAAGCCCATCGATGTTCCCTATTGGCCGTGGGCAGGGAGTTTTGCGGAGATAAATTTCAATGCTGTCCAGCTGGGACTCGAACCTAGGCGGATATGTGAAAATACATAAAATCGGTATATCGCAAAATTTAACATTTATCTGCAGTTAAGACTCTAGGGTAGGAGTCCTCAACGTGGGGTAGGCCGTGGGAGCTCAAAGGTCGCTAGATCTAATAAAGTGTTTTATTTTATTCCCGTTGTTATACTCTAACTATAGTTTTATCTATCTATACAAGGGGTACGCCAGTTACATACACATTTCCAGGGGAGGGGGTACGTGAAGCATAAAAGGTTGAGAACCACTGATCTAGAATGATATTTACAGACTTATTAAAATAACTAATTTTTAAATATTATTGTAAACAGTTTAATTTGAAGAAAAATATTCTACTTCAAGATATGTAATTTATTTTTGCGAATTTAGGACTGCTGTAGCTTTCAAAACTTTTTCCGAAATTTAGTAGTATTGCACGTTTCCTTAAAGGATAAATAACATTTTTATTAAATTGTGCCTTAAAATTTTAAATAAAATGTTACTATAAACTTGACAGTTTTAGTGTTTCACGAAAATAGGGGAAGCATAAGTTGCATTATAAACAGGCTTACCATATGTCCCGGTTGCGAGATCTCGTTCCAACCAGTTTGTAATTTTTTTTCTCCTTCCCTCTGACCACCTTAAAATCCTCAGAAATCTCACAAGCTCCTAGTACTCGATATGGTTACGAATTGCACATTCGCAGGCAGTTTCGTAAACAGGTAGAATATGGCTAGAATTACGCAACGTGAGACGAGCATGAGTCACAATGGCCGCATTCCCATCATGTGCATCGGGAATGTGATTGGCGTTCGAAGGATGGGGATGTAGAGGGTTTGGCGAAGTCTAAAGTCTCTGTAGTTTGCCAGGTCTAGTTCTACCTAGCCAACGTCGCGATTTGCTTCTGATAAACGCCTATCCTGCCCTCTGTCAGAAAGGGTTGGGTTGTTTTTACCTCTGAGCGGCACTTTTTTGCACACCATGGGCTAAATGGCCAGGTCACATGGACCCCGAAGGCTCAGAGAAGGTTGGGGGAGGGGGCCCACTGAAACAGCTGTTGGGAGACAGATGGTAGCCTCCCGTCAAGGCCATCCAGCGTGTTCTTTAACGTGCACAGAGTATAGCTCTCCCGCACACGGGGCCACGGCTTAACGTCCCATCCGACGGACTTTCCAAGCCCATCTGTGTCCTCTACTGTTAGAAAGGAAACATGGACTTTAAAAGGCAGCTGTCCGTCTGGTAGCATGTAAATCCGTGGCTCTTTGTACAGGAGATCCATACCGTGTGCTCGTTAAAAAAAAAACACGTTGGATGGCCTCGACGGGAGGCTTTCATCTGTCTCCTACCTGCCCTAGATGAGAAAGGGGGGACACCGATGGACTCGAAACGCTGCCGTGACTCAGTGTGCCTTACTTTTGTGCACGTTAAAAAACACTTCGGATGGCTTTGACGGGAGACTTCCATCTGTCCTAACAGCTGTCCAGTGGGTTCCATTCCTTGTGACATGGTCATTTAGTCCATTGTGGAGAGGACTGGGTTGGGTTGTTTTACCTCTGAGCGGCACTTTTTTGCACACCATGGGCTAAATGGCCAGGTCACAAGGACCCCGAAGGCTCAGAGAAGGTTGGGGGAAGGGACCCACTGGAACAGCTGTTGGTAGCCTCCCGTCAAGGCCATCCAGCGTGTTCTTTAACGTGCACAGGGTATGGCTCTCCCGCACACGGGACCACGGCTTAACGTCCCATCCGACGGACGGCGGCCTTTCCAAGCCCATCGGTGTCCCCTACTGACCGTGGGCAGGGCGGGGAATTTTTCGGAGATAAATATCAACGCTGACCCAGCTGGCACCCGAACCTGGGAACTACAGATTACGAGCCTGGCGCGCTACCGACTGAGCCACCCCCGCCCCATTGTGGAGAGGAAAATGTCTCTCTAAGTTATATGAAAATATGGTAAGTAATTATAAATACTATAATGCATTTCTAAATCTATCGTTGGGTTGTTTTACCTCAGAGCGGCACTTTTTTTTTTGCACACAATGGGCTAAATGTCCAGATCATAAGGACCCTGAGGGCTCGGAAAAAGTTGGTAGGAATGATACCACTGGGCAGCTTTTACGAGACAGGTGGCAGCCTCTTATCAAGGCCATCCAGCGTGTTCTTTAACGTGCGGAGGTTACGACTTTCCCGCACACGGCTTAATGTCCCATCCGACGGACGGCTGCCTTTACGCCGGTGAAGAGTTCGGCGGAGATAAATTTCAACGCTGACACAGGTGGGACTCGCACCTGGGAAATACAGATCACGAGCCTGGCACACTCCCGACTGAGCCACCCCCGCCCCACATCAAGTGCAGATTGCATAGTTATTCTGAATAGATTGACAATAGGCCTATGTCTCACAGAGGCGAGTTGGGTTGGGTTGTTTTACCTCTGAGCGGCACTTTTTTGCACACCATGGGCTAAATGGCCAGGTCACATGGACCCCGAAGGCTCAGAGAAGGTTGGGGGAGGGGACCCACTGGAACAGCTGTTGGGAGACAGATGGAAGCCTCCCGTCAAGGCCATCCAGCGTGTTCTTTAACGTGCACAGGGTATGGCTCTCCCGCACACGGGGCCACGGCTTAACGTCCCATCCGAAGGACGGGAGCCTTTTCAAGCCCATCGGTGTCCCCTACTGACCGTGGGCAGGGCGCGGAATTTGGCGGAGATAAATCTCAACTCTGACCCAGCTGGGACTCGAACCTGGGAACTACAGATTACGAGCCTGGCGCGCTACCGACTGAGCCACCCCCGCCTCACATCAAGTGCAGATTGCATAGTTATTCTGAATAGATTGCCAATAAGCCTATGTCTCACAGAGGCGAGACTTCTACTGTTGTTGGGAAAGAATTGGAGACTTTTCTGGTGGCACGGCTAATTCGAAGCCCCCCCCCCCCCCGGCAATAAAATTCGTACGTCGCCGATAAACTTAACTACGTCGCCAGCGTGCACAGACTGTTTAGTGCTCAGTGTAAAATGCCTTATTCTATAAAAAACAATGTTAAACATATATTAAAAAATAGTGATAGTTATTCCAAAAGCGCGTAATTAAATCCACGTGAAACGAAAACCTGGATATCGCCACAAAAAAGCAGAACACTTGGACGTCCTGAAAATTCTTTCAAGACACCGGGATAGTTCTGTAAAACCCGGGACGTATGGTCATCCTAAAAAATAAAATTGTTCCCTCAAGTTGCTTGCCACAGAGGTCTGACAGGAGCTTATCAGTATAATACGGCAGAGTGATAGGTCTGCGAGGGTGACGGGACCACAGCAGAAAAGCAACACAAACATCCATGCCTTACCCGGGGCTCGAACCCAGGGAACTGCTTTACGCCCCATTAGTAGCCAAGCGCGCTAACCCACTAACCACCCTGGGTAATTACCACCTCAGTTATCTCCGCCAAAATCCTCGCCCACGGTCAGTAACGAACACCGATGGGACGTTAAGCCGTGGCCCCGTGTGCGGGAAAGCCATACCCTGCGCACGTTAAAGAACACGCTGGATGACCTTGACGGGAGGCTGGATGACTTTGACTTGTCTTCTGACAGCTGCCCAGTGGGTGCCATTCCTACCAACTTTCTCAGAGTCCTCAGGGTCCCTTGTGAACTGGATTGGGTTGGGTTGTTTTACCTCTGAGCGGCACTTTTTTGCACACCGTGTTCTAAATGGCCAGGTCACATAGACCCGAAGGCTCAGAGAAGGTTGGGGGAGGGAACCCACTGGAACAGCTATTGGGAGACAGATGGTAGCCTCCCGTCAAGGCCATCCAGCGTGTTCTTTAACGTGCACAGGGTATGGCTCTACCGCACACGGAACCACGGCTTAACGTCCTATTCGACGGACGGCGGCCTTTCCAAGCCCATCGGTGTCCCCTACTGACCGTGGGCAAGGCGGGGAATTTTGCGGAGATAAATCTCAACGCTGACCCAGCTGGGACTCGAACCTGCCTTGTGAACTGGACATTTAGCCCATTGTGTGCAAAAAAACTTTCAGGTAAGCCAACCACCTACTCAGCAGGTCAACCAAACCTGCTTTGCCAACCATAGCGTCCACATCCCTATCCATACTAACATAACATTATCCCTTTAATTGTTTTTAGCAGATACATGTAACATTATTCGAAGAGTATTTCAAGCTATCGTGCCAAACAATTCTTAAAAAGAGAAAAAAAAGGAGTTTAGATAAAATTCTAATGACTTGGAGAGAATAATGAATCTATTTACCTGCTAGACGAACAGTGACAACTCCTGAACTGAGACGAAGTAGCCGTACAAGGAAAAATCCTCCTCCTTTAACGCACTTTATATTCGCGTTACATTACCGTAACTTCATAAGCCGACCTTGGCCGTAAAACAAGCCAGTAAATTATGGCGGATGTCTTTCCTCAGTTCTAGCAAAAAAGACGCACTTTCTCGAGAAAGAGTCCCCTTTCCGAAAAGAATGCGTCGTAAAGTTCAACTGTTAAGTCACACTAATCAGAAGAGACAAACATTTCATCATAATACTCACAGCGAGTTTGTTTTTTCAATCCAGGATCGAAATCGGGTTTCAACAGAAATCAAAAGTGACCAAGACAAAAACGAGTTTCTGATACTTGTTTGACGTCTTCTTTGATCGTTGGCGGTTGGGGTTTTCTTTCCCTTTTCTAGGAATAAATCCTTCCGCTTCTTACGTCATTTCCGGATTTACCATGTTTCAACACAAGTATGGCGCCGCGGAATAAATGCCCATGGAATTGTGCTTTGTCATGTAGAGTTTGATTTTGTTTCTTTTGGAAAATTGCGACTCCACCAAACTAACCAAAAATAAAATAAGCTAAAAAAAACACATTGGGATTTTTGCTTTCTCATGAGGAATACCTTTTATGCCGTTTTATATACCTTTTTAGTGTGTAGTATATTGTTACAAATAAAAGGATGAAACTCAGAGTGACCTCACATAAATAGTATATAACAATGATAATTCTAAAACAATGTAATTTATTAAAAAAAGTATGGATGAAATCATTTATACAAACTAAATTCAACCAGTGCTTATCATATATGTGAACAAATCTACAGTTTATCGAGAATAACCTTACCAAATCTTACAAACAACTACATGTAAGACAGAGCTGGTCTTAACTTTTCTTACAGAAATGTTAAGACCAACTCTGTCTAATGCTGTCCAACTTCTGTAACACCGCGAGCCATTTTTCCTTTTTCGCGGACCGTAAAAACGTTTTATTCGCGGGCCAAAAAAAAGAATAGGACTGGATAGGTAATTGAAAAATCAGTTCATTCACTCACCTCAAAAAGGGGCGGGGGTGGCTCAGTCGGTAGCGCGCCAGGCTCGTAATCTGTAGTTTCCAGGTTCGAGTCCCAGCTGGGTCAGCGTTGAGATTTATCTCCGCAAAATTCCCCGCCCTGCCCACGGTCAGTAGGGGACACCGATGGGCTTGGAAAGGCCGCCGTCCGTCGGATGGGACGTTAAGCCGTGGCCCCGTGTGCGGGAGAGCCATACCCTGTGCACGTTAAAGAACACGCTGGATGGCCTTGACGGGAGGCTACCATCTGTCTCCCAACAGCTGTTCCAGTGGGTCCCCTCCCCCAACCTTCTCTGAGCCTTCGGGGTCCATGTGACCTGGCCATTTAGCCCATGGTGTGCAAAAAAGTGCCGCTCAGAGGTAAAACAACAACCCACTCACCTCAAAAAATTACTTTGTTTATATGAAAAATAATAAGTAATAATAAACTAATATAAATTTTCTAAACCCCATCAAATATCTAATAAATTTAATGGGAGCATTGTAGCCGTAGTTGTTGGGCAATAAGAATAGAATGAATAAGTTGAAATAATGCAATAATAAATGCAAATAGAATGAGGTTGGGTTGGGTTGTTTTTCCTCTGAGCGGCAGTTTTTTGCACACCATGGGCTAAATGGCCAGGTCACATGGACCCCGAAGGCTCAGAGAAGGTTGGGGGAGGGGACCCACTGGAACAGCTGTTGGGAGACTGATGATAGCCTCCCGTCAAGGCCATCCAGCGTGTTCTTTAACGTGCACAGGGTATGGCTCTCCCGCACACGGGACCACGGCTTAACGTCCCATCCGACGGACGGCGGCCTTTCCAAGCCCATCGGTGTCCCCTACTGACCGTGGGCAAGGCGGGGAATTTTACGGAGATAAATCTCAACGCTGACCCAGCTGGGACTCGAACCTGGGAACTACAGATTACGAGCCTGGCGCGCTATCGACTGAGCCTCCCCCGCCCCCGAATAGAATGTGTAAGTTGAAGATTGTGTATCAAGTAAAATAATATAAGTTGACAAAAAATTATAAGGTGGATTACAGATATTTATTTAAAATTTCAAGTAAAAACATGATATTGTTCGCGGGCCGCTAGTTCGACAGCGTTGATCTCTACTCGACTGACATATTACCTCTTCATTTTGATTGCCATGTCTCTTGTAATAACCTTCACTTCAGCGTAAACATTCTTTGTCTTTTCTTACTAGTTTCACTAACAAAATTCTGGGGCGGGGGTGGCTCAGTCGGTAGCGCGCCAGGCTCGTAATCTATAGTTCCCAGGTTCGAGTCCCAGCTGGGTCAGCGTTGAGATTTATCTCCGCAAAATTCCCCGCCCTGCCCACGGTCAGTAGGGGACACCGATGGGCTTGGAAAGGCCGCCGTCCGTCGGATGGGACGTTAAACCGTGGCCCCGTGTGCTGGAGAGCCATACCCTGTGCACGTTAAAGAACACGCTGGATGGCATTGACGGGAGGCTACCATCTGTCTCCCAACCGCTGTTCCAGTGGGTCCCCTCCTCCAACCTTCTCTGAGCCTTCGGGGTCCTTGTGACCTGGCCATTTAGCCCATAGTGTGCAAAACAAGTGCCGCTCAGAGGTAAAACAACCCAACCCACTAACTAAATTCTACACTGATCAACTCTTTTAACCTCACGCGCACTCACCACATAAAATATCTCTTCTTTGGAATATCTTATCCTGTAATAAATTTCATAATAATATTCATTATATATTTTATATTCATTATTTAACATAATATTTTATTATATTATTGTAATTTTCATTTATTATATAACATTATAATAATATATAAAAATATTTGTAATAGAGTTCATGACGCATTTATCATAAATTCATTGTAGCATGTTCTTCTGTCATAACAATACATATGTTTAATATTTTTTCGCCTTCTATAGAAAATTTAATATGATGCAACTGGCGCCGGATCTACTGGACAAGGGGACAATGAATCCCCTACTCCCCTTGGGGGCGGGGTGGCTCAGTCAGTAGCGCGCCAGGCTCGTAATCTGTAGTTCCCATCTGAACGCTGTCCCAGCTGATTCAGCGTTCAGATTTATCTCCACAAAATTCCCCGCCCTGCCCACGGTCAGTAGGGGACACCGATGGGTTTGGAAAGGCCGCCGTCCGTCGGATGGGACGTTAAGCCGTGGCCCGTGTGCGGGAGAGCCATATCCTGTGCACGTTAAAGAACACGCTGGATGGCCTTGACGGGAGGCTACCATCTGTCTCCCAACAGCTGTTCCAGTGAGTCCCCTCCCCCAACCTTCTCTGAGCCTTCGGGGTCCTTGTGACCTGGCCATTTAGCCCATAGCGTGCAAAAAAGTGCCGCTCAGAGGTAAAACAACCCAACCCTTTCGAGTATTCACTCCCGACCCACGGCAGTTAGGAACCCGATCTGTCACACCAAGAGGGTCAGAACTAATTGTAACCACTCCCACCATATTCGGGACCGATCGCTCAAGTAGCCGTATAACCACGGGGAAACTTCCAGTTTCTGCCACCGATGGAGACACGTGTTTCCGCCCGCCGTCCGTTCGGGAGCGAGGGTAGTTCAGTCGGTAGCGCGCCAGGCTCGTAATCTGTAGTTCCCAGGTTCGAGTCCCAGCTGGGTCAGCGTTGAGATATATCTCCGCAAAACTCCACCCTGCCCACAGTCAGTAGGGGACACTGATGGGCTTGGAATGACCGCAATCCGTCGGATGGGACGTTTAGCCGTGGGCCCGTGTGCACAAAATTCCCCGTCCTGCCCACGGTCAGTAGGGGACACCGCTGGGCTTGGAAAGGCCGCCGTCCGTCAGATGGAACGTTAATCCTTGACCCCGTGTGCGGTAGAGCCATACCCCGTGCACGTTAAAGAACACGCTGGATGGCCTTGACGGGAGGCTACCATCTGTCTCCCAACAGCTATTCCAGTGGGTCCCCTCCCCTAACCTTCTCTGAGCCTTCGGGGTCCATGTGACCTGGCCATTTAGCCCATTGTGGGCAAAAATGTGCCGCTCAGAGGTAAAACAACCCAACCCTACCCGTTCGGGAATTACAGATAATATATAATATATTTATTGTATATCGGCATGGCCCCTAATACAATTCAGAGTGAATGAAGGAGTCTCTCCGTGAGGAAGGTTTCTTGACGATTATAATTTCAACGACTACGATAAACAAAACTAATAAAAAGCATACGGTAAGATAGATTTCTGTTGGCAGAAAAAGTGCGAAATTGCAATTTCAGTTTTTCTTTTTTAACTATTTGAGGTCTATCTAGTTACCAAGGAAATATCTATTGTTAAGGAGCGTGCACACCTGTCGCAATTTGCAACAGCAATGCAAAGACGACAGTGGTTGCTTCTTAAAAATGCATGTACAAAGCTGGGGTTGGGTTGTTTTACCTCTGAGCGGCACTTTTTTGCACACTATGGGCTAAATGGCCAGGTCACATGGACCCCGAAGACTCAGAGAAGGTTGGGGGAGGGGACCCACTGGAACAGCTGTTGGGAGACAGATGGTAGCCTCCCGTCAAGGCCATCCAGCGTGTTCTTTAACGTGCACAGGGTATGGCTCCCCCCACACGGGGCCACGGCTTAACGTCCCATACGACGGATGGCGGTCTTTCCAAGCCCATCGGTGGGCCCTACTGACCGTTGGCAGGGCGGGGAATTTTGCGGAGATAAATCTCAACGCTGACCCAGCTGGGACTCGAACTTGGGTACTACAGATTACGAGCCTGGCGCGCTACCAACTGAGCCACCCCCGCCCCACAAAGCTGGGGTTGGGTTGCTTTACCTCTGAGCAGCACTTTTTTTGCACATCATGGGCTAAATGGCCAGGTCACAAGGACCCCGAAAGCTCAGAGAAGGTTGGGGGAGTGGACCCACTGGAACAGATGAACTTTGATGGTAGCCTCCCGTCAAAGCCATCCAGTGGGCAAAGCTGGGGTAACGCCTACACTTGCAGCAACTGTAATTCAACTGCGATGCGACACGAAAATTTCAATTTTCCTGCCATTTGCAGTGTCATCTTCTTCGGTTGGAAACGATTTGACCGATAAGTTGAGGAACGAAGTGGTCGTGTGTCATCCTCCTATTTTGTTTGTGGTCTTGGCTTATTCAGCAGTTTTTTCCCATTACTCACCGTTAACAAGATAATTGTGTGAATCCTTTGGAATTTATTTTCTAGGAATAGCAATTTTGCTTATTTAAAAGCATCGAATCCTGACCGTGATATCAAGCTAAACTTGGCGAACTTCCAATAGGACTGCGATAAATAATCATTGATTATGCAATGATTAATATGTGACAGAATTACACTAGCCTACCAACGGATAATATATATGGCATATACATCTGCTCGGTTTATATAAGTTATTATTACTACACAGTTAAACAATTTGAAATTTGCAATAATGGCGGCAAGCCATAGCGCACTGGAACAGCTGTTGGGAGACAGATGGTAGCCTCCCGTCAAGGCCATCCAGCGTGTTCTTTAACGTGCACAGGATATGGCTCTTCCGCACACGGGGCCACGGCTTAACGTCCCATCCGACGGACAGCGGCCTTTACAAGCCCATCGGTGTCCCCTACTGACCGTGGGCAGGGCGGGGAATTTTGCGGAGAAAAATCTCAAAGGTGACCCAGCTGGGACTCGAACCTGGGGACTACAGATTACGAGCCTGGCGCGCTACCGACTGAGCCACCCCCGCCCCAGGGGGGGATCCACTGAACAGCTGTTAGGAGACAGGTGGAAGCCTCCCGTCCTTCGTGTTTATTATTGAAGTGAGCAGTAGAAACAAAAAAAATTGAGTTAATGAAAAAACTGTCATGAGCCGAATGAGATATAAACTCATCAGGGCCAGTTCCATTTATGTTTTAGAAGCGTTTCTTTATTACTTTTTGCTTAAGGCTTTTGGTAGGCGGTGGAAACAAAAGGAACTCTCTTATCCGCTTAATTTTTTTTCAAAAAGGATTCTTTTCTAGGAGTGAGAGGGGGCTGTTAAAGGAATCTCGCCCCAGGGCCCAGCGTTGCTTTGCTACCCAAACTGGAACCCACAAACTCCTGATGAGGAATCATCAAAACTCCCCGCCCTTCCATCGGTCAGTAGGGGACACCAATAAGCTTGGAAAGGCCGCCCGTCCGCCGGATGGGACGTGAAGCCGTGGTTCCGTGCAGAAGAGTCATATCTGTACGTTAAAGACAGCTGTCCAATGGGTATCCTTCCCACACCCTTCTCCGAGTCCTTGTGACCTGGCCATTTAGCTTATAGTGTGCAAAAAGTACCTCTCAGGTTTAAAACCAGGTGTCGTAAGAATATGAACATAAATAACCGATTTCTTTTCCCTTTTGAAAGTTGTGGAAGAGATGCTTTTTCAACAAAACTGTAAATTTCAATCAGATGTTTCATTCTTCTGAGAATATGTGAGATCATTTTCGGACCTTTTTTTTTACGTTATTAGGAGAGAGCTGAGACCGCCCCGATGACCACGTTGTTAGTGTGCCTGATTACTGATGAAAAGGACCCGTATTCGAGCCCCAGGTAAGAAGTGGATATTTTCTTTCTTGTGTATATCTTCTGCTGAGGTCTCGCCTTCCTAACAGACCTTCCTCTCTATGTTGTATCATGTACCTCTGTGACAAACAGCTGCTTGAGAGATAATCTATTATAATCTATTATTTTTATACGAGAGAGATAAAGTACTTACAGTTAGCCCTCCTAGTGATATCCAGATCCTTCTACCCTGCTGAGGAGTGGTCAACCATGCAGGGTATTGGTGCTGACCACATAAACCCACTGGACTGGAATAAAGCTCTGAGCTTGATTATGGATCCTGATTTTGCTTCACTGGTGGGCTTCTGTGGAGGGAAAATCTTCCGCTGTGTTTTCTGTTTGTTTGTGGGTTGACAGCCCCAAGTGAATAGATTCACAGGATATGTTTATCAGCTGGTGGATAATCCTGAGCAGAGGTCATCGCAGGCACCTGAACTCTTTGCTTCTATTGGCATCGTCAAATTCTACATTGGAGGAAGTCTTCCAGTGTAGATGTCTTCAGCCTTTAGTGGTGGGGGAACGGGTCTTTTCACCATGTCTGCGATTAGGGGGCTGTTTGATATTGTCGGCATTCCCTCTCTCAATAAACATAGTTTCTTTAAACATCCTACACTACCATTTTCTCTCCATAGGTAGTTGGAATGTGAGGACTCTGCACAGAGCTTTTTCTCTTGATGTCCTCACACAAGAATTCCACCATTATAATTTAGATATTCTCGGCTTGCAAGAGACCAGATGGACAGATAAAGGTCAGATTCTTAAAAATAATCTTAAATTTCTCTTTTCAGGGAGGGACGACAACAAGCATCACCAAGGCGTGGGTATGCTTCTCAGCAGACATGCTAGCGATGCTCTTCTAGGATATGATTGCATTAATGAAAGGTTTCTTACAGCAAAATTTCAGACAAGCGTTAAAGACTTGAATGTTATCTGCTGTTATGCCCCCACTGAGGATGCCGATGAGGATGAGAAGGATAGCTTTTACGAAAAACTTTAAGACATATTGAATTATGTCAAGAAAGGAGATATTACCCTTGTTCTAGGTGACTTCAATGCCAAAGTTGGTACTGACTCTGACCTTTGGGGAGGGATGATAGGCCCTTTTGGTATTGGTAGCTGCAATGGCAATGGACAACGTCTCCTACAGGTAAGTAAACTTAATGGTTTGAGAATAACTAACACTTATTACAAACACCGTGGCATACATAAGTACACATGGGTTTCACCAGATGGGCTGCATAAGAATATGATAGATTATATATTAATTAACAGCAGACTACCACGGCAGTCTCATCCCTGATCTTTTTCACCGAACAGGCCACAGAAAGAGAACCCTGGTAAGAAAGTTTCGACTAATAGGTGAAGTATCTGGGGAATTACAGAGCTCAGATATCTTTCGTTAAGTTTTAATATTATTGTGCATTTAAGCTCGTATAGGTGTCGCTGCCCATTCCAAATAAGCCGATTGCTGTATATACGATCACCAACTTTATTCTCTTTTAATTTTAAGCTGTATATCGTCCACGTCCCCTAGATACGACTTTGCTTTAATGTTATACATTCGTATGTTTCGGCACCAAGTCTTTAGGCTTAGTGGGGCGGAGGTGGCTCAGTCGGTAGCGCGCCAGGCTCGTAAACTGCAGTTCCCAGGTTCGAGTCCCAGCTGTGTCAGCGTTGAGATTTATCTCCGCAAAATTCCCCGCCCTGCCCACGGTCAGTAGGGGACACCGATGGGCTTGGAAAGGCCGCCGTCCATCGGATGGGACGTTAAGCCGTGGCCCCGTGTGCGGGAGAGCCATACCCTGTGCACGTTAAAGAACACGCTGGATGGCCTTGACGGGAGGCTACCACCTGTCTCCCAACAGCTGTTCCAGTGGGTCCCCTCCCTCAACCTTCTCTGAGCCTTCGGGGTCCATGTGACCTGGCCATTTAGCCCATAGTGTGCAAAAAAGTGCCGCTTAGAGACAACCCAACAACCCAACTTTAGGCTTAGCATATTGTGAATACGTCCAAAATAAATTCAAGGTTAACCTCGAAAAACTTTGAGAAAGAAACCGTCTGCACGAAGACAATATCAGAATGACAGATATAAAGAGCATTTCGTTCACCTGGTAGTTATCCCATGAAGTATATCTCCGTCCTTTGTGTAAGTAAGTATCGTCTTCCTTTTAAGTGAATATATCTTGTCTAATCCTTTCTATGATAAGTTTATATTCCCGATTTAAAACCAGCTTGATACAGATTAAAAGAAACTTGGGAAACTAATCGTACTGACAAGCTTTCGGCATCTTCTGGCAAAAATAAGGTATTTTCTTTTATGAGGTGGGGGGGGGATCTCTGAGCATGGAAACTGGAAACGTTAAATATACAGGGTGATTCAAAACTTATCGTTCAAATTTCGTGGGGAGGTAGGGAATACGTCAGGAAACCGATTTCACATAGGAAAGTATGTCCGCAAACGTCATCTACATGAACAAAATGGAGAAGTAAAGTGAACACAAGGAAACAGTACAGTTAAGTGGTAACGAATGTGACTTTTATTCCAACAAGGTAAAGTACAGGTTCACAGTAGGTGCTCAAAATTGCGACCATTTACACGGACAAAAGATTCACAGCGCCGTTGCATTGACCGCCGAACATTTTCAAAAACGCCTGGCATATCACGGACAATGCCTGCGGCGGCCACTATTCGTGCAACAAGGTCCATTTCACTGTCGACGGGGGTCTCGTACACATGGTATTTCATGGCCCCCCACAAAAAGAAATCCATGGGCGATAAATCAGGTGACCTGGGTGGCTAAGCGATCGCTGATGACAGCGGGAGTGGTCGGGAGAGCTGTACACTGGTTGGGTACACACAGCGCCCTCTACATACGCATGCGTACATTTGCGGACATACTTTCCTATGTGAAATCGGTTTCCTGACGTATTCCCTACCTCCCCACGAAATTTGAACGATAAGTTTTGAATCACCCTGTATAAAAGATGTCAGGCGACAAAATCTACCAATTAAAAAAAGTAACACATTTCGCTGTTTAATGCAGCTACGAAGCTTGCTGCAAAAGACAAATCAACTCACTAAGCTTTAGTGAATTTCGATAAATTTCCACATGAGAGTCGTTGGGGGCATGACAGATATTGAACGGCACTTCACTTCTCGCCAGGGGCGGGGGGGGGCTTACTCGGTAGCGCGCCAGGCTCGTAATCTGTAGTTCTCAGGTTCGAGTCCCAGCTGCGTCACCGTTGAGATTTATCTCAGCAAAACTCCACGTACTGCCCACGGTCAGTAGGGGACACCGATGGGTTTGTAAAGTCCGCCGTCCGTCGGATGGGACGTTAAGCCGTGGCTGGAGAGCCTTACCCTGTGCACGTTAAAGAAGGCTCAGAGAAGGTTGGGGGAGGGGACCCACTGGAAAAGCTGTTGGGAGACAGATGGTAGCCTCCCGTCAAGGCCATCCAGCGTGTTCTTTAACGTGCACAGGGTATGGCTCTCCCACACACGGGGCCACGGCTTAACGTTCCATCCGACGGACGGCGGCCTTTCCAAGCCCATCCGTGTCCCCTACTGACCGTGGGCAGGGCGGAGAATTTTGCGGAGATAAATCTCAACGCTGACCCACCTGGGACTCGAATCCTGGGAACTACAGATTACGAGCCTGGCGTGCAACCGACTGAGCCACCCCCGCCCCACAAAAGGTAATGGATTAGTCTCTTCCCACGGCCTTCCATTCTAACACTCTGATCATGGAGGCCTCCAATAAATATATTGTTACGATAGATGAACGTGCTACAATGGGCTTATGGTAGATGTGTCATGAACACTCGCCTATGCTTCAGCGTGACAATTATGTCATCAACTGTTCAGAACGTTGATGCTTTGAATAATAAGATTTATGGAGGAAAAACAAAAAGGTGCAGTGGAGTAGTGAAGAAATAAGAATATATTCTATAGAGTTAGTGTTGTGTGATACTACGTAAGAAGACTTATTATTTGATTCAAGATGAACCTGGTTCCGGTGGCGAAAGGGAATCAACTGTAGTTATTTTTGGGTCCTCTATCAGGAGAGATCAACATTAGATGTTTCGCATCTATAAGGTATAAAGCATTATTAAGGTAGTCCTCTAAAACAAATGAAATTCAATATAAATTGGATTGTTTGTTGGATGTTACAAATATGTTCTATTTTATCATAGGAACTTAATATTGACAGCATTGTGGTTTAAACATTGAAAATTAGTTAAACATAGTAAATCGTTCTTTTTATGGTTTGACTTTATACTAAGAGGAATAGAAATACTTGTCTTTAGATAAGATTGTTTAATTTGCATAAAGGGGCGGGGGTGGCTCAGTCGGTAGCGCGCCAGGCTCGTAATCTGTAGTTCCCAGGTTCGAGTCCCAGCTCGGTCAGCGTTGAGATTTATCTCCGCAAAATTCCCCGCCCTGCCCACGGTCAGTAGGGGACACCGATGGGCTTGGAAAGGCCGCCGTCCGTCGGATGGGACGTTAAGCCGTGGCCCCGTGTGCGGGAGAGCCATTCCCTGTGCACGTTAAAGAACACGCTGGATGACCTTGACGGGAGGCTACCATCTGTCTCCCAACAGCTGTTCCAGTGGGCCCCTTCCCCAACCTTCTCTGAGCCTTCGGGGTCCATGTGACCTGGCCATTTAGCCCATGGTGTACAAAAAAGTGCCGCTCAGAGGTAAAACAACCCAACCCTTAATTTGCATAAACTTTGTGCCTTTGTAATAAATTACTTCATTCACACTTTAGTATACATATATACTATTTATGAACTCACGCTAAGTTTTCATTTCTTTGAATTCATATAACTATGTACAAGGCGCTTTGAGCCTGCTCTAAGTATCAAGACCTCCAATAAATATACATAACAATCGCTTTGAATGTAGAAGTCACCAATAAATATATATTCAAGGTGCTCTGAACATGGTGGCCAACAACAATAAATATATGTACGAGCAGGGACGTACTGGGTGGAGTGAAGACCAGATAGCCCGGAACCCCACTCAACCACTCAACCACCCCCGAAAATCCTGTCGCCTTATATTAAATCTCAAACTTGTCTACCTGCTTTGAAATCCAAAATAATTGCCTTTGTATAATTTCATTTTAGCCTCATGTTTCATGCCCGACACTAAAAACGGATTAAAAAGAAACCAAATATAAAATCTTAATCCATATAGAATAGCATTTTAACTGTTCCTGTTCGACGGAATATTTTAGTAATTGGGGAACCCTACTCAAATCTTATTCTTATCCACCCCCCCCCCCCCTCCTCGAAAATGAATTCTCGGATATCCCCGTTTCTTCCAAAACTAAATCCTGGATACGTCCCTCTATACGAGGCTCCCTGACTATGGTGACCTCCAATATATACACTAGGTTCTCTGGGCATGGAGGCTTCCAGTAAATATACGTAAAAAGAGCTCTGAGATTCGAAGCTTTGGGTAGGGTTGTTTTACCCCTGAGAGGCACTTTTTTTGCATACGATAGGCTAAATAAGCAGGTCACAAGGATCCCGAAGGCTCAGAGAAGGTTGGCGGAGGGGACCCACTGGAACGGCTGTTGGGAGACAGATGGTAGCCTCCCGTCAAGGCCATCCAGCGTGTTCTTTAACGTGCACAGGATATGGCTCTCTCCCGTACACGGGGCCACGGCTTAACGTCCCATCCGATGGACGGTGGTCTTTTCAAGCCCATAGGTGTCCCCTACTGACCGTGGGCAGGGCGGAGAGTTTTGCAGAATAAACCTCAACGCTGATCCATTTGGGACTCGAACCTGGGAACTGCAGATTACGAGCCTGGCGCGCTCCCGACTGAACCACCCCCCGCCCCAAGCGATTCGAGTCCTCCAGCGGAGTTTAAATGAGATCTGATTGTCAATAACCACGAGATTCTGGTAAGTTCATGTTCTACATTTGTCATTTTCCCTTACTTCTCCCTCACGTGTGAAGAGTTGGATTGGGTTGTTTTACCTCTGAGCGGCACTTTTTTGCACACCATGGGCTAAATGGCCAGATCACATGGACCCCGAAGGCTCAGAGAAGATTGGAGGAGGGGACCCACTGGAACAGCTGTTAGGAGACAGAGGGTAGCCTCCCGTCAAGGCCATCCAGCGTGTTCTTTAACGTGCACAGGGTATGGCTCTCCCACACACGGGGCCACGGCTTAACTTCCCATCCGACGGACGGCGGCCTTTCCAAGCCCATCGGCGTCCCCTACTGACCGTGGGCAGGACGGGGAATTTTGCGGAGATAAATCTCAACGCTGACACAGCTGGGACTCGAACCTGGTAACTACAGATTACGAGCCTGGCGCGCTACCGACTGAGCCACCCTAGCCCCCACGTGGGAAGAGACTAATCCTTTACCTTTTGTCGAGAGCCTCAATGATCAAATCTAAGAGGTGGATCAAGGGCCCATGCTCTCTTTCAGAATGCTAATAATGGTAATAGAGGCTAAAAATTATTAAGCTTATTTATATTTCAATGCATTTTTCAAGAAATTTTTAAACACTTGTAAAATTACATTAAAAGCGGATTTTACCAAAAGATTATCAGAGACAATATATCTGCAAAGATCGGCTGGAACAGGGGTCCTCAACTTGGGGTACACCTTGAAAGCTCGAAAGTCGCTAAATCTAGTAAAAAAGACGCTAAGTTGGCAACACTGCTGTGCAAAAATGTCATTTTTTGTGTTTATCGATATATGTAATTTATGAATACAAAATTTAATGTTTATATATGTATGTTTTATTAAATTCCCATTGTTATACTATAACTATAGTTTTATCTGTCTATACAAGGGGTACGCCAGTTACATACACATTTCCAGGGGGTACGTGAAGCATAAAAGGTTGAGAACCACTGATATATATGTTTTACTTTATTCCCATTGTTATACTATAACTATAGTTTTATCTATCTATACAAGGGGTACGCCAGTTACATACACATTTCCAGGGGGTACGTGAAGCATAAAAGGTTGAGAACCACTGATATATATGTTTTACTTTATTCCCATTGTTATACTATAACTATAGTTTTATCTGTCTATACAAGGGGTACGCCAGTTACATACACATTTCCAGGGGGTACGTGAAGCATAAAAGGTTGAGAACCACTGATATATATGTTTTACTTTATTCCCATTGTTATACTATAACTATAGTTTTATCTGTCTATACAAGGGGCACGCCAGTTACATACACATTTCCAGGGGGTACGTGAAGCATAAAAGGTTGAGAACCACTGATATATATGTTTTATTCTATTCCCATTGTTATACTATAACTATAGTTTTATCTGTCTATACAAGGGGTACTCCAGTTACATACATATTTCCAGGGGGTACGTGAAGCATAAAAGGTTGAGAACCACTGATATATATGTTTTATTTTATTCCAATTGTTATACTATAACTATAGTTTTATCTATCTATACAAGGGGTACGCCAGTTACATACACATTTCCAGGGGGTACGTGAAGCATAAAAGGTTTAGAACCACTGATATATATGTTTTATTTTATTCCCATTGTTATACTATAACTATAGTTTTATCTATCTATACAAGGGGTACGCCAGTTACATACATATTTCCAGGGGGTACGTGAAGCCTAAAAGGTTGAGAACCACTGATATATACGTTTTATTTTATTCCCATTGTTCTACTATAACTATAGTTTTATCTATCTATACAAGGGGTACGCCAGTTCCATACACATTTCCAGGGGGTACGTGAAGCATAGAAGGTTGAGAACCACTGATATATATGTTTTATTTTATTCCCATGTTATACTATAGCTATAGTTTAATCTATCTATACAAGGGGTACGCCAGTTACATACACATTTCCAGAGGTTACGTGAAGCATAAAAGTTTGAGAACCACTGTGCTAGAGGTTTCGTTGATTTTTTTTTTATATTTTTCGTTGATTTCACGGATTTCGTTGTGAAAAGTTCCCAAAATTTAGTTGTGCCATAATTAGAACAGGGTTTTATTATCCTGAAATGTCCACAATAAAATCGCAAAAATAACATTTTTTTTTCCGTTCTTTAATTTTCGGCTGCCGGGTATAATTGGGCCATCGTTGAGATTTATCTCCCTCAAAACTCCCTGCCCTGCCCACGATCAGCAGGGGTTTCCGATATGCTCGGAAACCGCCATCCGTCGGATGGGACGTTAATCCTGTGCAGATTAAAGAACTCGATCGGCTGTTGATTAAAGATCTCCCATCAACTGTTGCAGTGGGTCCCCTCTCCCAACCTTCTCTGAGCCTTCGGGGTCCATGTGACCTGGCCATTTAGCCCATGGTGTGCAAAAAAGTGCCGCTCAGAGGTAAAACAACCCAACGTTAAAGAGCAAGCTGGATGGCCTTGACGGGAGGCTACCATCTGTCTCCCAACAGCTGTTGCAGTGGGTCCCCTCCCCCAACCTTCTCTGAGCTTTCGGGGTCCGTGTGACCTGGTCGTTTAGCCCATGGTGTGCAAAAAAGTGCCGCTCAGAGGTAAAACAACCCAAAGTTAAAGAGCAAGCTGGATAGCCTTGACGGGAGGCTACCATCTGTCTCCCAACAGCTGTTCCACTGGGGTCCTCCCCCAACCTTCTCTGAGCCTTCCGGTTCCTTTTGACCTGGTCATTTAGCCCATTGTGACAAAAAAATGCCGTTCAGAGCTAAAACAACCCAAGCCAAATATAATCTCTCAAAAAAAAAAAGGTCCTGTTGCCATTCGTGTTTGAGTGACACTTGACCTTCATGATTGGGACAAATTCTAAGGGGGATAATGACAAGGGTGGTAAAAAAAATGGGCACCGCTCAATTCCATTCATTTCGAAATGTAAAAATTCTTATCTGAAATCAGCCGTTTCGCATATGTAACTAGAAATATTCTCCCAAATCTGTGGAAATTAGCAATGCGTTGTGAAACCCATCACCTGGTGTTCTCACACTATCACGACAGAGAAACGGACACTGATTGCTCTTATCTCGGATGCTTTTTAGGTCCAACAGAAGGAAATGATTTCACTGAAGCCGATGACTATATAATAGAGTGACCAAAAAGATAATCTTCTTGTTTCCACAGGTTCGGTCATTCGAAACTGGAAATTGTGCTCTGTTGTCACAGGTAAGTTCCGTGTACTTATTATATAGCAAGGCATTTTAGATGTTTGGAATTATATCCTTAGGTTGTTGGGTTGTTTTACCTCTGAGCGGTGGGGCGGGGGTGGCTCAGTCGGTAGTGCGCCAGGCTCGTAATCTGTAGTTTCCAGGTTCGAGTGCCAGCTGGGTCAGCGTTGAGATTTATCTCCGCAAAATTCCCCCCCCCCCCTGCCCACTGTCAGTAGAGGACACCGATGGTCTTGGAAAGGCTGTTGTCCGTCGGATACCGATGGGCTTGGAAAGGCCGCCGTCCGTCGAATGGTACGTTAAGACGTGGTCCCGTGTGCGGGAGAGCCATACCCTGTGCACGTTAAAGAACACGCTGGATGGCCTTGACGGGAGGCTACCATCTGTCTCCCAACAGCTGTTCCAGTGGGTCCCCTCCCCCAACCTTCTCTGAGCCTTCGGGGTCCTTGTGCCCTGGACATTTAGCCCATGGTGTGCAAAAAAAGTGGCGCTCAGAGGTAAAACAATCCAAAACAATCCAACCCCCAACCTTCTCTGAGTCTTCCGGTTCCTTTTGACCTGGTCATTTAGCCCATTGTGACAAAAAAAAATGCCGCTCAGAGGTAAAACAACCCAACGTTAAAGAGCAAGCTGGATGACCTTGACGGGAGGCTACCATCTGTCTCCCAACAGCTGTTGCAGTGGGTCCCCTCCCCCAACTTTCTCTCAGCCTTCCGGTTCGTTTTGACCTGGTCATTTAGCCCATTGTGACAAAAAAATGCCGCTCAGAGCTAAAACACCCCAACCCAAATATAATCTCTGAAAAAAAAAAAGGTCCTGTTGCCAGTCGTGTTTGAGTGACACTTGGCCTTCATGATTGCACAAATTCTAAGTGGGATAATGACAAGGGTGGTAAAAAAAATGGGCACCGCTCAATTCCATTCATTTCGCAATGTAAAAATTCTTATCTGAAATCAGCCGTTTCGCATTTGTAACTAGAAATATTCTCCCAAATCTGTGGAAATTAGCAATGCGTTTTGAAACCCATCACCTGGTGTTCGCACACTATCACGACAGAGAAACGGACACTGATTGTTCTTATCTCGGATGCTTTTTCGGTCCAACAGAGGAAATGATTTCACTGAAGATGATAACTATAAAATAGAGTGTCCAAAAAGATAATCTTCTTGTTTTCACAGGTTCGGTCATTCGAAACTGAAAATTGTGCTCTGTTCTCACAGGTAAGTTCCATGTGCTTATTATATAGCAAGGCATTTTAGATGTTTGGAATTATATCCTTAGGTTGTTGGGTTGTTTTACCTCTGAGCGGCACTTTTTTGCACACCATGGGCTAAATGGCCAGGTCACATGGACTCCTAAGGCTCAGAGAAGGTTGGGGGAGGGGACCCACTGGAACAACTGTTGGGAGACAGATGGTAGCCTCCCGTCAAGGCCATCCAGCGTGTTCTTTAACGTGCACAGGGTATGGCTCTTCCGCACACGGGGCCACGGCTTAACGTCCCATCCGACGGACGGCGGCCTTTCCAAGCCCATCGGTGTCCCCTACTGACCGTGGGCAGGGCGAAATTATATCCTTAAATCGATGTTGTGAATCATAATATATAGTGCATGTCGTTAACGTTAGCCATGCACTACACTGTCGTATTGGAATAATGTGACCACCTACCATACATATACTATGGTAGGTGGTCATATTATTCTGATATGACTGTGAATATATGGGAAGAAAAGGACAGTTGCCTCATCCTTTGGAAAAAGGTTATTGAACAATTTATTTTTGTTCAATAGTATCAGATATATAAAAATCAATGCTTCATTGTAACGAAATGTAAATTTTGATTTTGGGAGGTTCCACCGCCCACGGTCAGTAGGGGACACCGATGGGCTTGGAAAGACCGCCGTCTGTCGGATGGGACGTTATGCCGTGGCCCGTGTGCGGGAGAGACATAGCCTGTACACGTTAAAGAACACGCTGGATGGCCTTGACGGGGGGGCTACCATCTGTCTCCCAACAGCTGTTCCAGTGGGTCCCCACCCCAACCTTCTCTGAGCCTTCGGGGTCCATGTGACCTGGCCATTTAGTCCATTGTGTGCAAAAAAGTGGCGCTCAGAGATAAAACAACCCAACCCAAACCACCCCCACCGCCACGTTTTCTTTCGTTTTCGTAAGCACGTCATTCATTTTTATTTATCAATGTGAAAAAATGTTTCTACTTGTATTTTACATAATAAGTTTCTCTTTTTCTTTGTTTTGCTTTTGGAAATTTTTAGTTGTTATGATGTATGCGTAATAGCTGTGGCGCGGGGATGGCTCAGTAGGTAGCGCGCCAGGCTCTTGATCTGTAGTTTTCAGGTTCGAATCCCAACTGGTGCAGTTGAGATGCTTGTGATCTGTAGTTTCCAGGTTCGAATCCCAGCTGGTTCAGTTGAGATGCTCGTGATCTGTAGTTTCCAGGTTCGAATCCCAGCTGGTTCAGTTGAAAAGCCCGTGATCTGTAGATCCCAGGTTCGAATCCCAGCTGGTTCAGTTGAGATGCTCGTGATCTGTAGTTTCCAGGTTCGAATCCCAGCCGCTTCAGTTGAGATGCTCGTGATCTGTAGTTTCTAGGTTCGAATCCCAGCTGGTTCAGTTGAGATGCTCGTGATCTGTAGTTTTCAGGTTCGAACCCCAGCTGGTTCAGTTGAGATGCTCGTGATCTGTAGTTTCCAGGTTCGACTCCAGCTGGTTCAGTTGAGATGCTCGTGATCTGTAGTTTCCAGGTTCGAATCCCAGCTGGTTCAGTTGAGATGCTCGTGATTTGTAGTTTCCAGGTTCGAATCCCAGCTGGTTCAGTTGAGATGCCCGTGATCTGTAGATCCCAGGTTCGAATCCCAGCTGGTTCAGTTGAGATGCTCGTGGTCTGTAGTTTCCAGGTTCGAATCCCAGCCGGTTCAGTTGAGATGCTCGTGATCTGTAGTTTCTAGGTTCGAATCCCAGCTGGTTCAGTTGAGATGCTCGTGATCTGTAGTTTTCAGGTTCGAACCCCAGCTGGTTCAGTTGAGATGACCGTGATCTGTAGATTCCAGGTTCGAATCCCAGCTGGTTCAGTTGAGATGCTCGTGATCTGTAGTTTCCAGGTTCGAATCCCAGCTGGTTCAGTTGAGATGCCCGTGATCTGCAGATCCCAGGTTCGAATCCCATCTGGTTCAGTTGAGATGCTCGTGATCTGTAGTTTCCAGGTTCGAATCCCAGCTGGTTCAGTTGAGATGCCCGTGATCTGTAGTTTCCAGGTTCGAATCCCAGCTGGTTCAGTTGAGATGCTCGTGATCTGTAGTTTCCAGGTTCGAATCCCAGCTGGTTCAGTTGAGATGCTCGTGATTTGTAGTTTCCAGGTTCGAATCCCAGCTGGTTCAGTTGAGATGCCCGTGATCTGTAGATCCCAGGTTCGAATCCCAGCTGGTTCAGTTGAGATGCTCGTGGTCTGTAGTTTCCAGGTTCGAATCCCAGCTGGTTCAGTTGACATGCTCGTGATCTGTAGTTTATAAGTTCGAATCCCAGCTGGTTCAGTTGAGATGCTCGTGATCTGTAGTTTACAGGTTCGAATCCCAGCTGGTTCAATTGAGATGCTCGTGGTCTGTAGTTTCCAGGTTCGAATCCAAGCTGGTTCAGTTGAGGTGCTCGTGATCTGTAGTTTCCAGGTTCGAATCCAAGCTGGTTCAGTTGAGATGCTCGTGATCTGTAGTTTCCAGGTTCGAATCCAAGCTGGTTCAGTTGAGATGCCCGTGATCTGTAGATCCCAGGTTCGAATCCCAGCTGGTTCAGTTGAGATGCTCGTGGTCTGTAGTTTCTAGGTTCGAATCCCAGCTGGTAGAGTTGAGGTGCTAGTGATCTGTAGTTTCCAGGTTCGAATCCCAGCTGGTTCAGTTGAGATGCTCGTGATCTGTAGTTTCCAGGTTGGAATCCCAGCTGGTTCAGTTGAGATGCTCTTGATCTGTAGTTTCCAGGTTCGAATCCCAGCTGGTTCAGTTGAGATGCTCGTGATCTGTAGTTTCCAGGTTCGAATCCCAGCTGGTTCAGTTGAGATGCTCGTGATCTGTAGTTTCCAGGTTCGAATCCAAGCTGGTTCAGTTGAGATGCTCCTGATCTGTAGTTTCCAGGTTCGAATCCAAGCTGGTTCAGTTGAGATGCTCGTGATCTGTAGTTTCCAGGTTCGAATCCAAGCTAGTTCAGTTGAGATGCCCGTGATCTGTAGATCCCAGGTTCGAATCCCAGCTGGTTCAGTTGAGATGCTCGTGGTCTGTAGTTTCCAGGTTCGAATCCCAGCTGGTTCAGTTGAGATGCTCGTGATCTGTAGTTTCCAGGTTCGAATCACAGCTGGTTCAGTTGAGATGCTCGTGATCTGTAGTTTCCAGGTTCGAATCCCAGCTGGTTCAGTTGAGATGCTCGTGATCTGTAGTTTCCAGGTTCGAATCCAAGCTGGTTCAGTTGAGATGCTCGTGATCTGTAGTTTCCAGGTTCGACTCCCAGCTGGTTCAGTTGAGATGCTCGTGATCTGTAGTTTCCAGGTTCGAATCCCAGCTGGTTCAGTTGAGATGCTCGTGATCTGTTGTTTCCAAATTCCAATCCCAGCTGGTTCAGTTGAGATGCTCGTGATCTGTAGTTTCCAGGTTCGACTCCCAGCTGGTTCAGTTGAGATGCTCGTGATCTGTAGTTTCCAGGTTCGACTCCCAGCTGGTTCAGTTGAGATGCTCGGGATCTGTAGTTTCCAGATTCGAATCCCAGCTGGTACAGTTGAGATGCTCGTGATCTGTAGTTTCCAGGTTCGAATCCCAGCTGGTTCAGTTGAGATGCTCGTGATCTGTAGTTTCCGGGTTCGAATCCCAGCTGGTTCAGTTGAGATGCTCGTGATCTGTAGTTTCCAGGTTCGAATCCCAGCTGGTACCGTTCAGATGCTCGTGATCTGTAGTTTCCAGGTTCGAATCCCAACTGGTGCAGTTGAGATGCTTGTGATCTGTAGTTTCCAGGTTCGAATCCCAGTTGGTACAGTTCAGATGCTCGTGATCTGTAGTTTCCAGGTTCGACTCCCAGCTGGTTCAGTTGAGATGCTCGTGATCTGTAGTTTCCAGATTCGAATCCCAACTGGTTCAGTTGAGATGCTCGTGATCTGTAGTTTCCAGGTTCGAATCCAAGCTGGTTCAGTTGAGATGCTCGTGATCTGTAGTTTCCAGGTTCGAATCCCAGCTGGTTCAGTTGAGATGCTCGTGATCTGTAGTTTCCAGGTTCGAATCCCAGCTGGTTCAGTTGAGATGCTCGTGATCTGTACTTTCCAGGTTCGAATCCCAGCTGATTCAGTTGAGATGCCTGTGATCTGTAGTTTCCAGGTTCGAATCCAAGCTGGTTCAGTTGAGGTGCTCGTGATCAATAGTTTCTAGGTTCGAATCCCAGCTGGTTCAGTTGAGATGCTCGTAATCTGTAGTTTTCAGGTTCGAACCCCAGCTGGTTCAGTTGAGATGACCGTGATCTGTAGATCCCAGGTTCGAATCCCATCTGGTTCAGTTGAGATGCTCGTGATCTGTAGTTTCCAGGTTCGAATCCCAGCTGGTTCAGTTGAGATGCTCGTGATCTGTAGTTTCCAGGTTCGAATCCCAGCTGGTTCAGTTGAGATGCTCGTGATCTGTAGTTTCCAGGTTCGAATCCCAGCTGGTTCAGTTGAGATGCTCGTGATCTGTAGTTTCCAGTTTCGAATCCAAGCTGGTTCAGTTGAGATGCTCGTGATCTGTAGTTTCCAGATTCGAATCCAAGCTGGTTCAATGGAGATTTATCTCCGCAAAACTTCTGCTCTCGATCAGTAGAGGCTTGAAATGCCGTCTTCCGTTGAAATGGACGTTAAGTCCTGTCTCTGTGTACAGTCGCTCAAAAAAGTATCCGAACGCTATGGTTGATTACAGAATTCAGAAAAAATATGTGGCAACGATTTTTTTTAGAAGTTAATGATCTGGCAACCTTCGTGTCACGTGATTACAGAATTCAGGAAAAATATCTGCACGTGTACAGCAACTGTACACGCTTCAGTTACCGTTCACAGCAAACTGGAGCGTGTGCAGTTACTTCACACGCTCCAGTTTGCTGTGCACGGAAACTGCAGACGCTCAATATTTCCGTGAGTAAGCCCACACGATCCAGGTCTTTGTGAGCTCACACGATCCAATACTTTTTTGAGCGACTGTACGGGAGAGCCACACTCTGTGCACGTTAAAGACCAGAAAGCCATAATCTGCACAAGTTGAAAGACTATCTGTCTACCAACAACTGTCCCAACCTTCTCTGAGCTTTCGGGGTCTTTGTGACCTTGCCATTTAGCCCATTATGTGCATAAAAGTGCCGCTCAGAGTTAAAACAATTCGTAACAAGGATTTTTTTTTTTTGGAACCTATCCTCTTTTATTTTTGCATAAGTTGTTGGTTTCCATTTGCACGGTTACCATTTACATGATGAATTCCCGGAACCTATCAGCCGTGTAAATCGGGGGTTGGGTGTATTTCGTTCGTATATATTCAACTCAAAAGAATTTTCCATTTATATCTTGAAAGAAAAGTTACCATATCGTACTTATCGCCGTGGAATGACAGTTAACCTTTTCCCCCACGTGCAAGAAAGCCATACCCTCTGCACGTGGGGCGGGGGTGGCTCAGTCGGTAGCGCGCCAGGCTCGGAATCTGTAGTTCCCAGGTTCGAGTCCCAGCTGGGTCAGCGTTTGAGATTTATCTCCGCAAAATTCCCCGCCCTGCCCACGGTCAGTAGGGGACACCGATGGGCTTGGAAAGGCCGCCGTCCGTCAGATGGGACGTTAAGCCGTGGTTCTGTGTGCGGGAGAGACATACCCTGTGCACGTTAAAGAACACACTGGATGGCCTTGACGAGAGGCTACCATCTGTCTCCCAAAAGCTGTTCCAGTGGGTCTCCTCCCCCAACCTTCGCTGAGCCTTCGGGATCCATGTGACCTGGCCATTTAGCCCATGGTGTGCAAAAAAGTGCCGCTCAGAGGTAAAACAATCCAACCGTCTGCACGTTACATAACACACTAGATGGCCTTGATTGGAGGCATCCATCCGTATCCTGATAGTTTTTCAGTAGATCTTCGCAGATTTCTTCCAACCTTCTCTGAGCCCTTGTGACCTGGCCATTTAGCCCATTGTGAGCAAAAAAGTTCCTCTCAGAAGTAAAACAACCCAGCCGTGATAAAGAATCAAATATTCTACCATTGAGTGACTGGCCGCTCATTCCATTCTTCGTAGTGGTGATCTTGATCAGTTGCTGGTAGCTCAGTGGTCAGGGCACAAAGCACGTGTAAGTGCGCTCTTCTTTTATCTCTGAAAGGCGTTTTGTGCACACAATGGGATAAATGGCTCATGTCACAAGGGCTCAGAGCTGAGTGGAGGAGCCCACTGGGCAGTTACTAGAAGACAGCATTGGGTTGTTTTACCTCTGAGCGGCACTTTTTTGCACACAATGGGCTAAATGGCCAGGTCACATGGACCCCGAAGACTCAGAGAAGGTTGGGGGAGGGGACCCACTGGAACTGCTGTTGGGAGACGGATGGTAGCCTCCCGTCAAGGCCATACAGCGTGTTCTTTAACGTGCGTAGGGTATGGCTCTCCCGCACACGGGGCCACGGTTTAACGTCCCATCCGACGGACGGCGGCCTTTCCAAGCCCATCGGTGTCACCTACTGACCGTGGGCAGGGTGGAGTTGGTTTGGGTTGTTTTACCTCTGAGCGGCACTTTTTTGCACACAATGGGCTAAATGGCCAGGTCACATGGACCCCGAAGGCTCAGAGAAGGTTGGGGGAGGGGACCCACTGGAACAGCTGTTGGGAGACGGATTGCCTCCCGTCAAGGCCATCCAGCGTGTTCTTTAACGTGCACAGGGTATGGCTCTCTCGCACATGGGATCACGGCTTAACGTCCCATGCGACGGACGGCGGCCTTTCCAAGCCCATCGGTGTCCCCTACTGACCGTGGGCAGGGTGGAGTTGGTTTGGGTTGTTTCACCTCTGAGCGGCATTTTTTGCACACAATGGGCTAAATGGCCAGGTCACATGGACCCCGAAGGCTCAGAGAAGGTTGGGGGAGGGGACCCACTGGAACTGCTGTTGGGAGACGGATGGTAGCCTCCCGTCAAGGCCATCCAGCGTGTTCTTTAACGTACACAGGGTATGGCTCTCCCGCACACGGGGCCACGGCTTAACGTCCCATCCGACGGACGGCGGCCTTTCCAAGCCCATCGGTGTCCCCTACTAATCGTAGCAGAGTTAAATCTCAACGTTGACCCAGCTGGGACTCGAACCTGGGAACTACAGATTACGAGCCTGGCGCGCTACCGACTGAGCAACCCCCGCCTCGCGTTCTTGAGATAATTATATCTTTAATTGAAATTTGTTGTTTATTGTTAGGACTGTAATGCTATGAAACAGAACATCTCTAATTACGTAATATAAAAATCACGTTGACAAAATCATTGATATTTAAAAAAAATAAATAAATAAATACCCCCTCAAGCAGCTGCTTGCCACAGAGGTGTGACAGTAACCTGTCAGTTTATATGCCATATTTAGCCTTAGAAAATTGAAGATACTGCTCTATGTAAAATGCAATGTAAAATATGCGATAAATTAATATTCTATTTTATTAATGGTGAGAAATTAGCAGAATAGATCCAGATTATGATTCTTCATAGCCAGATCAAAGTTGGGAGAATTCAGATCATATCTTGGAGCCAAAAAACTCGAAATCTGGCGAAACAATGAAAACAGTAGAGTCGCAAAAAAAGGAAAATATACAAGAAACAAATTTGGAAAGATTTAAAGTTGTATACTTGTTTTCTTAATGAAAGTAGACAAAATTGTCCCACTTTTTTGAAGTTAAAGGTGTCTTTTGTCCACAAATCGAGGATGCTTGCGATTGTGGGAATTCTGGAAGAAATTTTCTCTTTCTCTTTCGTATTTTGAACAATGAACTAGAAAGTGATCGATGTCCCCAAAAACTCTGCATTTGCTGCACAGTGGAGAATCTATTTACTTATTTCTGAATTTGATGTTAAAGTTTTCTGTTCCGGTTCTCAGGCTTCTGATCTGGACTTGTTCTTTCCTGGAAAACATTTTTAAACATGGCGTGTGATGCTTAGGATCAATTTGAAATCGGTAGTGATTTTTATCTTCAGAGAGTAAAGTCCAGGTGTTTTTTTCATTCTTGATTGAAATAATCAAGGAGTTTCTTGTTGATATCACTGATATTCTGGGGGCGGGGTGGCTCAGTCGGTAGCGCGCCAGGCTCGTAATCTGTAGTTCCCAGGTTCGAGTCCCAGCTGGGTCAGCGTTGAGATTTATCTCCGCAAAATTCCCCGCGCTGCCCACGGTCAGTAGGGGACACCGATGGGCTTGGGAAAGCCGCTGTCCGTCGGATGGGACGTTAAGCCGTTGCCCCGTGTGCGGGAGAGCCATACCCTGTGCACGTTAAAGAACACGCTGGATGGCCTTGACGGGAGGCTACCATCTGTCTCCTAACAGCTGTTCCAGTGGGTCCCCTCCCCCCAACCTTCTCTGAGCCTTCGGGGTCCATGTGACCTGGCCATTTAGCCCATGGTGTGCACAAAAGTGCCGCTCAGAGGTAAAACAAACCAAAACAAACAAACTGATATTCTTATTTAAGACATGAATGTACTCTACACTTTTGTCATTTCCGAAAATATCTCTATGACTAGGATCCCATACCATGGTGATAGCTTTTCCATTTGTTATGTTTTCATGACAATTTTTAACAATTTCGAAATTTACTTGAAAGTTGAGCCCTGTTTTGCAGTTCTTATCAGTGTGATTTTAGGCTATTGAGAGAATCGGTAAATATGATATAATTTGCTTGATTATGATTAGTGATCCAGTTAATATCTTGAAGAATAGCTGAAAGTTCACAATAAGTGCTTGAGTTTGCAGAATAGACAGGAAACTAATTTTCAATTTGCATAAAAGTTATGAAAAAGGCACTAGCAACATAAAGGGTTGGGTTGTTTTACCTCTGAGCGGCACTTTTTTGCACACTATGGGCTAAATGGTCAGGTCACATAGACCCCGAAGGCTCAGAGAAGGTTGGGGGAGGAGACCCACTGGAACAGCTGTTGGGAGACAGATGGTAGCCTCCCGTCAAGGCCATCCAGCGTGTTCTTTAACGTGCACAGGGTATGGCTCTCCCGCACACGGGGCCACGGCTTAACGTCCCATCCGACGGACGGCGGCCTTTCCAAGCCCATCGGTGTCTCCTACTGACCGTGGGCAGGGCGGGGAATTTTGCGGAGATAAATCTCAACGCTGACCCAGCTGGGACTCGAACCTGGGAACTACAGATTACGAGCCTGGCGCGCTACCGACTGAGCCCCCCCCCCCCCTCCCCAAAGAGTAGGTGTTCCAAGTAATAGACCCAATACACTTCTAAGTGAATTATTATAAATTGCTTTTAGTGCAGACCAATTGGATTTAGACATTCTAGTTGGGATAAAGTTTCCATAATCAATTTTAGATTGATTAGAGCATGATGGAGCTGAAAGAGTGAGGTTTCGTTTGCTCACCATTTTTCATTTGTAAGATATCGTAAGATGTTGATATTATTCTTAGGAGAGGTGTAGCTTTGAATGTGAAGTTTTTTATTGAGACTATACGGACTATGGTAAAAATTAATTAAATTAATAGTTTACTCTTTGATTGCATAATAATACAAGCATCATAATATTAATAAGCGATATTTTGTCTTGGGAAATTGAAGGTGCTATGTATAATATTTCTCGAGATAACAGTACAATCGTTCAAAAAGGTATCCGAACACTATGGTTGATTACAGAATTCAGGTACTGTACACGCTCCAGTTACCGTTCACAGCAAACTGGAGCGTGTGCAGTTACTGCACACGCTCCAGTTTGCTGTGAGCGGTAACTGCACACGCTCAATATTTCCGTGAGTGAGCCCACACGATCTAGTATCAAAATAATATGACCACCTACAGTCGCTCAAATAAATATCCGAACACTATGGTTGATTACAGAAGTCAGAAAAGATATCTGGCAACGATTTTTTTTAGAAATGAGTGATCTGGCAACCTTCGTGCCACGTGATTACGGAATTCAGGAAAAATATCTGGAACGTGGACAGCAACTGTTCACAGCAAACTGGAGCGTGTGCAGTTACTGCACACGCTCCAGTTTGCTGTGAACGGTAACTGCACACGCTCAATATTTCCGTGAGTGAGCCCACACGATCTAGTATCAAAATAATATGACCACCTACAGTCGCTCAAAAAAGTATCCGAACACTATGGTCGATTACAGAATTCATAAGAAATATCTGGCAACGATATTTTTAGAAATTAGTGATCTGGCAACCTTCGTGTCACGTGACACAAAGGTTGCCAGATCACTAATTACTAAAAAAAAATCGTTGCCAGATATATTTTCTTAATTCTGTAATCAACCATAGTGTTCGGATACTTTTTTGAGCGACTGTACCTTAAACATTTATAATGAAGACCATTATGTCCTCTTAAAACACCATTCTCCAGTTAATTACTTAATATAAATATCACGTTGATTTTGTAACAAGTAGCATTTGATCTTGGAAGTTTAAAGATCTGTCACGTTTAGGAATGAGATCTGGACGTTAGGATGAAGAATTCTGGGCTTTAAAATCTGAATATGATAAAAGAATTCCGTTCTTTTAATGCCCACGTTTTTCTGATTAACAGTTTTTTGTCTGACCCCCTCTGGACAATTACAATTCTCGAGATAAAAGTGCCCGAACATTTAAATTTCATGTAGGGGATTTGCAATCTGTGAAATCTCCTTAAACAAAACATTAATTTTGACCTCACGGCAATAACTGATATTTCTTCTGTTCTTTCAGGAACGAACATGGCGTACACGCACTTCCTTCTCGTGATGCTGGCTGGTTATGCAGCCTCCATTCCCAGAGCGCCCCTCAGCCAAGAGAACCTCAAGAAGCTTGCTTCAGCGAGCAACGAATTGGCTATTGATCTCCACAAGAAGCTGAGCGCTGAAGATAAAAATGTCTTCACCTCTCCTCTCAGTGTGAACACAGCCCTAGCGATGCTTTACTACGGGACCCGAGGTCACACTGCAGAGGAATTACACCGCATGTTAGGTTATGCTGATGCTGGCCTGTCGTCAAATGAAGTTCACCAATCGTACCGTAACTTACTGGAAGCTCTAAGCGAATCTTCTGATGAGTATCTCTTGGAAGTTGCCAATTCTGTTCTCACACAGAATAATTATCCCGTCCTTCCTGAATACAAGAATTATTTGCAGAACTTCTACCAAGCCACGGTAAGGGACGTCGACTTTTATAACGAAGGTGAGAAAGTGGTTGGTGAGATTAACGAATGGGTGAAGCTGAAGACCAAGGGTAAGATCGAAAAACTTCTGGAAGAATTGGATCCGGCCACTCGTCTGGTTCTTTTGAATGCCGTCTACTTTAAAGGCACGTGGCAGACGGAATTCGATCCAGAACACACCACAACTGAAAACTTTTACAATAACGGACAACTGACGTCACCAAAGCAAGTTCCAATGATGAGACTTCAGACTGAATTGCCTTACGCAAGGTTGGGAGGTGTTCGAGTCTTGCAACTTCCTTACAAAGGAAATGACGTCAGTATGTTGATCTTATTACCCGATGCTAAAAATGGATTATCTGGCCTTGAAGCCGTTTTGCAGAGTCGCACTTTAGGTGATTTGAAAGACCTTACGCAAAAGGTAAAAGTTGATGTGAAGATGCCCAAATTCGAAATGGAGTACACCAAAGAGTTGAAAGAAGTCCTCCAGGATCTCGGCATTAAGAGCATCTTCGAAGACGATGCCGATCTTAGTGGTATTAGCCAGGGTAAAGATCTTAAGGTGACCTCAGTGATGCACAAAGCCGTCGTGGAAGTGAACGAAGAAGGAAGTGAAGCTGCTGGAGTTACCGGGATCATTATAGAAACCAGAATGGGATTTGATGGAGTCGAATTCTTTGTTGACCACCCTTTCATCTTTGCTATCATGGATAACAAGAATGGTTTCATACTTTTCATGGGTCGCGTCTCCGAGTTGTAAATATAGAAAAAAAAATGCTGCTCATGGATATAAATAATCCCGATCTAACTGTAAAAGTAGAAAATAATAAAAGAAAATAATTTGATCTTTTGTATTCTTGTGACAAATGAATCATATCAAATAACATATGTAGTAAACCAGGACTAATCTTTAGGGGAGACTCGCAGGGGTTTTCCCCTCTTTCAGAATGGTAGTAACCTCGACAGAGACTTAAAAAACCATTAAATATAGTAGACTTAATTCCGGGCGAGCAAGCGAACAGGTGGGGGGGAGGACACATCTGACGTCATCGGTGACAAAAAATGACATACAAAATGATGGTTAACCAGGTACAGTCGACTGTACCTGTGGTTAACCAGGTACAGTCGCTCAAAAATATCCGAACACTATGGTTGATTACAGAATTCAGAAAAAATATCTGGCAACGATTTTTTTAGAAATTAGTGATCTGTCAACCTTCGTGTCACGTGACACGAAGGTTGCCAGATCACTGATTTCTAAAAAAATCGTTGCCAGATATTTTTTCTGAATTCTGTAATCAACCATAGTGTTCGGATATTTTTTTGAGCGACTGTGCTTGAGTGATCTTCCCAAATTTGGCAGGGTGGCCCCACGTAGTTCCACCCCTTTTGGGTTAAAAGATCGAGGAGCCTTTCAGTTTATACGTCATACTAGAAGTTGTGTGAGGAAGGCGAGTCCCTAGCAGAAAGACAACACAAGCATCCATGCCTTATCTGGGGTTTGAACACAGGTCTCTTTGATCAGTCCGATGGGCTTGGAAAGGCCGATGTCGTCGGATGGGACCGTGGCCCCGTGTGCGGGAGAGACATACCCTCTCCCGCACAAGATACCAAACCATGGCCCCGTGTGCGGGAGAGACATACCCTGTGCACGTTAAAGAACACGCTGGATGGCCTTGACGGGAGACTACCATCTGTCTCCCAATATCTGTTCCAGTGGATCCCCTCCCCCAACCTTCTCTGCGCCTTCGGGGTCCATGTGACCTGGCCATTTAGCCCATGGTGTGCAAAAAGTGCCGCTCAGAGGTAAAACAACCCAACTCTTTGATCAGTAGCCAAGCTCTGACAAGGGTCCGTCAGTTTATACTCCAAAGCAGAAGATCTGTGAGGAAGACGAGACCTCAGTAGAGACAACCCAAATCCATCCATGGCTTGAAATAATTAATAATATTTGACAGTATAAACAAACAACTGTTAATTAGAAAAAAGTGGGCATTAAAAGAACGGAATTCTTTTATCATATTCAGATTTTAAAGCCCAGAATTTTTCATTCCTAAACGTGACAGAATTAACCTCGACACGGGCAAGAAGAAAAAAGCAAACTCTTCATATAATAACTATATTTGATTTATTCGTAAGTAAGCGCTGTAGCTGCTTGAATTGATTTCAACACAAATTATGCTAAATACATGAGTAAAGTTTTAATTTTGTACGTAGGTCTTTTTGAATCTGAATAGCGTCTGTTTTGAAATGGGACTTTGGCGCAAAGCCACTCGGTAAATATGTATCCACCTTAATAGCAGAATTATATACAATTCATCCACATAATCACACACATGCTCATATATATATAATTGATTTATTAAACCAGCGTGGCGAATGGACTATGGTTGGGGGGAAGAGAACGAAATTTTTTCAAGTTGGAATTCAAATTTCGCCAACTGAGAAAATAAGTAAAATAAATAAAAAATAAATACCCCCTCAAGCAGCTGCTTACCACAGAGGTCTGACAGGAGCCTGTCAGTTTATATGCCATTAGTAGGTCTGAGAGGATGGCAGGACCTCAGCAGAAAAACGACACACAGGTCCATGCCTAATCCAGGGCTCGAACCCAGGTCCCTTAGATCAGTAGCCAAGCGTGCTAACCACTCGGCCACGAGACGGCAAGAGAAAATAAGTACTTTACATAAATTTAAATTTAATTATGTCTCTGTCAGGGATGTTCCCAGGATTTCGTTCCGTGGTGATGGGTTATATTGTACAGAGAAAGACTCCGCTGCTTGTAACCATGTTGCCCGTATGGATAATTATAGATTGGCGAATAGGGTTATGAACAGTGTGCATAAAGGCCTCAGAAAGAGGGGGAGACCTAGGATGCGGTGGGCAGACAATGTCAAACAGGACCTTGTTAGAATTGGCGTGCAGTGGCCGGATGCAACAGATGTAGCTCAGAACAGATATGCTTGGAGAATTAAACTGCACGGTCTGGTTGGACCTCCGTAGCCCACTGCTGCTTGAGGATGATGATGATGTGGTGGTGTGACAGCTACACAAGATTTTGCTGCCAACTTCACTTTCTTAGATTTTGCCAAGTTGCCTCGATTTTGGCAACAACTCACCATAATTTCGCAAAAAAAAATCCTAATTTTTACATCTCACCAGAATTTTACCGAGTTGTCTAAATTTTGCTTCCCTTTCTTAATTTTACAAAAGAATCTCAATTTTCACAACTCGCCTGAATTTTACCAAGTCACTTCGAATTTTGTCAGTTCAGATTCACTTTGATGGGGACTCTCCCTCAAAGCTACGCTCCTGAAATCAGTGATCAGAATAGAAAAAAAAATGTACAATTCATCGAAAGCTGGGAAAATTGTGGTAATTAATCCATAGTAAATCCCGTGGCCGAGTGGTTAGCACGCTTGACTACTGATCTAAGGGATCTGGGTTCGAGCCCCGGGTAAGGCATGGATGTGTGTATTGTTTTTCTGCTGAAGTCCTGCCATCCTCTCAGACCTTCTACTTTGGCATATAAACTGACAGGCTCCTGTCAGACCTCTGTGGCAAGCAGCTGCTTGAGGGGGTATTTATTTTTATTTATATGGTTGATTACAGAATTCAGAAAAAACATCTGAAGCGTGTACAGCAACTGTACACGCTCCAGTTACCGTTCACAGCAAACTGGAGCGTGTGCAGTTACTGCACACGCTCAATATTTCTGTGAGTGGGCCCACACGATCCAGGTTTAGAAATTAGCGATCTGGCAACCTTCGTGTCAAAAAAAAGTATCCGAACACTATGGCCGAGTGGTTAGCGCGCTTGGCTACTGATCTAAGGGATCTGGGTTCGAGCACCGGGTAAGGCATGGATGTTCATGTCGTTTTTCTGCTGAGGTCCTGCCATCCTCTCAGACCTTCTACTTTGGCATATAAACTGACAGGCTCCTGTCAGACCTCTGTGGCAAGCAGCTGCTTGAGGGGGTATTTATTATTTTAAATACACAGATAACCTGTAGATATATAATTCAACCAATAATGTTTTCCAAATAATTATTTGTTGTGGTAATAATTTCAAATACATTGCGACTGTGCAAGGACTTTATACAATGAAGCAAAGAATTATTTCTTGGTAACCGTTAAAATGTGATATCTGAACGTGCTAACAAAGTTTTGATTTGTAAATAATGAAAGCTAATAAAATAAATAAGTTAATCACAAAAACATGGCAATGAGCTGTGCTTATAAGTTTTCGCTCTAGATAAGAAAGCTGAACTATAGAATTTCAGTGTGGAAGGCATGATAATCAGGAAAGTACTTCAGAAGTTTTCACTCTTTAGATAGGGCGGGGGTGGCTCAGTCGGTAGCGCGCCAGGCTCGTAATCTGTAGTTCCCAGGGTCGAGTCCCAGCTGCGTCAGCGTTGAGATTTATCTCCGCAAAATTCCCCGCCCTGCCCACGGTCAGTAGGCGACACCGATGGGCTTGGAAAGGCCGCCGTCCGTCGGATGGGACGTTAAGCCGTGGCCCCGTGTGCGGGAGAGCCATACCCTGTGCACGTTAAAGAGCACACTGGATGGCCTTGACGGGAGGCTGCCATCTGTCTCCCAACAGGTGTTCCAGTGGGTCCCCTCCCCCAACCTTCTCTGAGACTTCGGGATCCTTGTGACCTGGCCATTTAGCCCATGGTGTGCAAAAAAGTGTCGCTCAGAGGTAAAACAACCCAACTCTTTAGATAACGAAAGTAAACTATATAATTATGTTGAACGAAATAATGGGGAACGTGATCGTGAAACTTCACTCTATTGGAAAACGAAAAGTGAACTCTGAAATTTTGATGTGGTAAACGTGATAACGAAGAGAGTAACTGCGAACTTTCACTCTTTATGTTATGAGTTGGGTTGCTTAACCTCTGAACGGCACTTTTTTGCACACCATGGGCTAAATGGCCAGGTCACATGGACCCCGAATGCTCAGAGAAGGTTGGGGGAGGGGTCACACTGGAACAGCTGTTGGGAGACAGATGGTAGTCTCCCGTCAAGCCATCCAGTGTGTTCTTTAACGTGCATAGGGTATGTCTCTCCCGCATACGGGACCACGGCTTAACGTCCCATCCGACGGACGGCGGCCTTTCCAAGCCCATCGGTGTCCCCTACTGACCGTGGGCAGGGCAGGGAATTTTGCGGAGATAAATCTCAACGCTGACCCAGCTGGTACTCGAACCTGAGAACTACAGATTACGAGCCTGGCGCGCTACCGACTGAGCCACCCCTGGCCCCTTTATGTTATGAAAAGTGAACTATAAAATTGAAATACGGTAAATTATATATCGAAGAGAGTTCTTGTTAAATCCACACTTCAGATAAATGAGAAATGTGCTCTAAAACTTCAACGTGCAATCGTGATAATGGAGAAAGCAAGAATTTTTCATTCTCTGAATGATGGAACGTGACCTACAGGACTTCAAAGTAGTAAACGAGATAAAGAAGAAAATGCTTGCATTAATTTTATTCTAAAGACAACTAAAAATATGACTATACAACTTCAACGTGAGAAATATGATAATAAAATATACGTTTATGATGTTTCACTTTTGGATAACAAAAAAGGAACTACAAAGTTCTATCACAGAAAACATGAAAACGGAAAAAGTTCTATAGGTAATGGAAAATTAACTATATGTACAGTCGCTCAAAAAAGTATCCGAACACTATGGTCGATTACAGAATTTCAAAAAAAAATATCTGGCAACGATTTTTTTAGAAATTAGTGATCTGGCAACCTTCGTGTCACGTGATTACAGAATTCAGGAAAAATATCTGGAGCGTGTACAGCAACTCTACACGCTCCAGTTACCGTTCAAGGCAAACTGTTGCTGTCCGTTCACAGCAAACTGGAGCGTGTGCAGTAACTGCACACGCTCCAGTTTGCTGTCCGTTGTCCGTTTTGCTGTCCGTTCACAACAAACTGGAGCGTGTGCAGTAACTGCACACGCTCCAGTTTGCTGTGAACGGTAACTGGAGCGTGTACAGTTGCTGTACACGCTCCAGATATTTTTCCTGAATTCTGTAATCACGTGACACGAAGGTTGCCAGATCACTAATTTCTAAAAAAAATCGTTGCCAGATATTTTTTCTGAATTCTGTAATCAACCATAGTGTTCGGATACTTTTTTGAGCGACTGCATAACTTATACTTTCGAATTTCGATCTTTAGATAAAGAAATCTATAGCATCTGCAAAACGTAAAGCATTTTATATAATGAAGAGTGAAAGGTAGAATTTCAGAGTGGGAAATCTTAATAACGTTTCCCTCTGCATACAACGAAGATTGGACTCTAAAACGTCAGCGTTATATCAGTGAAAGTGCGCTAATAACGAACATGGTAATGAAATTAATCTTGCAAAATCTAGGTTTTTAAACTTGATAATGTGGGTGTGATTTTAAAGGTTCTGCAATAAATGAAAGGCGAACAGTGAAACTTTGAACACCGTTACCGTGAAAATATGATAATATAGAATAAGAGTTCCAAAGCTTTTCGGCATTACGACTCCCCCCCCCCCACTTTGATTTTTGAGAAACCCTCACGCCTCTCACTCTCAGTTATCATTAATCAACCCTCCCTTTTAACAACATTTTCAATTTATGATGAAAATGAACAAAAAATTTCACAACTTCACTCGGAACTTCACTTCGGAACCTTTGATTTAAAAGCTCTGAAAGAAATTTCACGTATCGTAATTTACGCTTCTGCTCCAGAACTAATATTTCAACATAAAACCTTAAATGAAATAGAAGTGAGGGTTTTTTTCTCTAAAAGCTACAGATTATTGATTCTGCCAACAAACAGCACCAAACCACTCTTAAGATCGATGATAAAGAAGAGGAACGGATGATCGGCGTTAAAAATGGGTTTGTCCAACACGGCCATCTTCGCTGTGATGACAGCTCCGGAGACCGCAGAAGCCACACTGCCTTCTTCGTTCACTTCGATCTTCGCCTTGTGGATGACGTCAGAAACGAACAGGTCATTTCTGGCGCTAATTCGATTCATTTCGGCGGTTGAAGAGAAGGCACGCTTCATCCCTAGTTCCTCTAAGTCTTCCTTCAACTCCTTACCGAACTCAATCTTAAACTTCGGAATTGTGACTTTCACATCGGCGTCGTACATCTGCTGCAAGATGTACTTCACCATCTGGGATGTCGTCTGTTTCTCTAAATCATCGATGGCATCTCTCTCGTCTGGGAGTACGAGGATCATGCTCAAGCTGTGACCTTCATAAGGCAGCTCCAGAGCTCTATACTCATCGTAAACGTGAACGTAACGTAAACGCTTCTTCAAATGCATCATCGGCACTTCTATCTGTTCAAAGCCTTGATTGTAAAAATAATCACTCCGCGTATCGTTTGGATCAAATTGAGTTTCCCATTTTCCTTTGAAGTAAATTGCGTTCAGCAACACCATGCAAGTCATCGGATCCAGATAGTCGAATATTTTCCCAATCTGGCCACCAGTAGTTGATTTCACCCATTCGTTGATCTCTCGGGACACTTCTTGGCTATCGCTCACAACATCTACTTCACGTACGATGGCATTGTATATCTCTCGCAATGTCTCGTTGTATTCAGGAAAAACATCGTAACCTTGTTGAATCAAAGCTACATTGGCCATATTCAGTGTATACTTATCGTTGGACATTGTGAGGTCAGGTAATATTCTATGAAATACAAAATTCTCATCTTCTTCAGTTCTGTCGTTCAGAGGATAACCAAGTACCTCAGCCATCTCGTTTCTGGTCAGGCCTACTGCTCCGCTGGCGAGCATGGCTATCACCATGGAAACGCTAAGAGACGAGAAGAAGACGTTTTCGTCTGTCTTGGTCAGTTGGCGGAGAAGGTTAAAAGCGAAATCGTTCGATCCTTCGACAACTAAGTCCTGGACAGAAGGCAGATATTCACGTGCGTGTAGAACTTCGAAGGACAGAACAGCAGCGCTGAAGATGTGAATCCAGGTCAGCATCTGAAAAACAAATTAATTAAAATATAGAAATTTTTGTTTCTCTTAATTACTGTTTAAAAGAAATAAAATTTATAAATATTGATCTTTATGGCATAGTTAATATCATGGGCACCAGCATTACTGAATCAAATTTGGTTCATAAACCATTAAACACTTTGTACTTTTGTACGTCAAACAAAAACTGTATTTTATTGAGGGGCGGGGGGTGGCTCAGTCGGTAGTGCGCCAGGCTCGTAATCTGTAGTTCCCAGGTTCGAGTCCCAGCTGGGTCAGCGTTGAGATTTATCTCCGCAAAATTCCCTGCCCACGGTCAGTAGGGGACACCGATGGGCTTGGAAAGGCCGCCATTAAGGTTAAGCCGTGGCCGCGTGTGCAGGAGAGACATACCCTGTGCACGTTAAAGAACACGTTGGATGGCCTTGACGGGAGGATACCATCTGTCTCCCAACAGCTGTTCCAGTGGGTCCCCTCCCCCAACCTTCTCTGAGCTTTCGGGATCCTTGTGACCTGCTTATTTAGCCTATCGTATGCAAAAAAGTGCCTCTCAGGGGTAAAACAACCCAACCCTGTATTTTATTGTTTCTGTTATTAGACGTAATTTTTTACAGATTTTTTTTTTCAAGATTCTTTTAAGATTCTTTTCCGAAGAAAACTAGAATCCTGAACTATTTAAAAGTTATTTTTATGCTCTACAACAGTGATGATTCTTAAACTTTTTCGCTCAAGTCACACTATTTTTCGCCCAGAACACTCGCGTAACATTAAACATTTGAGTTGGCAATACTAGGTGAGACTGTCGATTCAGCCTCAAAATGCGAAAAAACCTGTTCCGACTAGTTCGTGCATTGGCCGCTAGATGACAGTAGCAGCCTAGTATACGAGATTTTCTAAGAGTGCGTTTCAATGTATGAACTACTGTCATTGACGCATTTATAACATACACAACCAAAATTATATATGATTTAATAATATGGAAAAAGAAAATCTGCTTACTAATGCCGATAGAATAAGTAGTTCTTAAATATACGGCGAAATAACGAATAAAATGCAGTTTTATGACAATCCCGAGGGGTTAGCGTGCTTTGATATTGATCAAAGAGACTTCGGTTCGAACCCCGGATGCTTATGATATATGGATATTTGTGATATATGGATGTTTGTGTCGTTTTTCTGCTGAGATCTCCCCTTTCTCACAGACCTACTATGGGGGTATTAAACTGACAGGCTTCTGTCAGACCTCTGTGTGGCAAGCAGCTGCTTGAAAGGATTTTTTTTTTAATGAAATATTAAAGAGCTACTTTAAATTTTTTTCCCAGAACTGTTCAAAAGCCATTTTTTGTCTCAAAACAATTAAATTTTTGGAGAACATGCATTTAAATAATAATCAATTTCTCTTATTGCTCACGATTTTTTTTTTTATGGACTTAATCATTTTCTTACAAGTTATTCTTCAGAGATCTAATTTTGAAAGCTAGCATAACAGGCATGTTTCCTGGAGACTGTTGGTTCGAATCCCACTCATGGCAAAACCAATTTTTAGCCGTCCCATGGCCGAGTGATTAGCGCGCTTGGCTACTGAACTACAGGACCTGGGTTCGAGCCCCGGGTAAGGCATGAATGTACGTGTCGTTTTTCTGCTGAGGTCCTGCCATCCTCTCAGACCTTCTACTATGGCATATAAACTGACAGGCTCCTGTCAGACCTCTGTGGCAAGCAGCTGCTTGAGGGGGTATTTATTTTTTTTTATTTTATTTATTTTCTATTTTACAATATAAACTTAATCATATATAGGTTCAATATTATCTCCATAATGTAATGTGGCAGTGGGGAAAAATTGTTATTTAAATACCTAGTTTTCAAACTGTAAAATATTTATTATGAATACCTGCCATAAAAATATTAAATTTCTGGATTTTTTCTGTAATAATTTGTGGATAAAAGAAACAATGCAATTTCTAAAATACACTTATTCCAAGTATACTTTATGTTAAAATTTTAAACAGCAGAATACATCAAAGTAGCTCTCTCCATTAAATAAAAAAATAAATACCCCCTCAAGCAGCTGCTTGCCACAGAGGTCTGACAGGAGCCTGTCAGTTTATATGCCACAGTAGGAGATCTGAGAGGATGGCAGGACCTCAGCAGAAAAACGACACACACATCCATGCCTAATTCCGGGGCTCGAACCCAGGTCCCTTAGATCAGTAGCCAAGCGTGCTAACCACTCGGCCACGGGACGGCCATTAGAGAACACTAATAAGGACATTTCATCATCTGTGAATAAATAAAAAATAATAAATACCCCCTCAAGCAGCTTCTTGCCACAGAGGTCTGACAGTTTATATGCCACAGTAGGAGATCTGAGAGGATGGCAGGACCTCAGCAGAAAAACGACACACACACACACCCATGCCTTATCCGGGGCTCGAACCCAGGTCCCTTAGATCAAGTAGCCAAGTTTGCTAACCACTCGGCCACGGGACGGCTTATAGGAACTGCTAAATTATTAAACACCACTTCATTCCAGTACTTTTTTTAAATATTAAATTATATATAATTATTCAAGGAACATATGCTAATTATCACTTTAAACAAAACATGCAGTAAGAATTTTGGAAGTATTTTTAAAAATGGTACACCTGCATTTAATTTATTATAGGCAAAAATTACTGAAATTGGCAAGATACAAGTTGAAAGGAATATATCATTAAAATTTTTTCCAGATATTATGTTTTTTTACAAAAGAATGCTGAAAAATTAAGGATGCATCGCGTTGTCTTTAACAATAGCTTTAAAGTAATATTTTTTCCTTTGGATTCATAAGACAAATATTTAATTTGTAGCAATTGGATAATTGAACTGTTCTGGTTGGTTGGGTTGGAATGTTTTACCTCTGAGCGGCACTTTTTTGCCCACAATGGACTAAATGGCCAGGTCACAAGGACTCCGAAGGCTCAGTGAAGGTTGGGGGGAGGGAACCCACTGAACAGCTGTTAGGAGACAGATGGTAGCCTCCCATCTAGACCATCCAGCATGCTCTTTAACATTCACAAGATATGGCTCTCCTGCACACGGGACAATGGCTTAAGGTCCTATCCGACAGATGGCGGCCTTTCCAAGCCCATTGGTGTCCCCTACTGACCGTGGGCAGGGAGTTTTGTGGGCATAAATCTTTACACTGACAAAGTTGGAAACATAACGATACTTAATTAACCGTTATTAACGGGGGTCGTAAAAAAGCGAGAGTGAGTTGGGTTGTTATACCTATGAGCGGCACTCTTTTTGCACATTATGGGCTAAATGGCCAGGTCACATGGACCCCGAAGGCTCAGAGAAGGTTGGGGGAGGGGACCCACTGGAACAGCTGTTGGGACACAGATGGTAGCCTCCCGTCAAGGCCATCCAGCGTGTTCTTTAACGTGCACAGGGTATGGCTCTCCCGCACACGGGGCCAAGGCTTAACGTCCCATCGGGCGGACGGCGGTCTTTCCAAGCCCATCGGTGTCCCCTACTGACCGTGGGTAGGGCGGGGAATTTTACGGAGATAAATCTCAACTCTGACCCAGCTGGGACTCGAACCTGGGAACTACAGATTACGAGCCTGGCGCGCTACCGACTGAGCCACCCCCGCCCCACGCGAAAGTGAGTAATCACTCATTTTGGCGTCTCATTTACGCGTTCTTTCACCGTTGAAAAGGAACGTACACATATTCTATGCATACAAAAAGACGCTTATGTCTTTAACGTTAATTGATATTTACTCTCCGTTTCTGCTTTAACTGTGAAAACAATACAATGCGTTGAAGAGACGAATGAACTTGTTGCATCGCTCGAAAATTTGAAACGTATATATATGTCCTAAGAGAGTTGGGTTGTTTTACTTCTGAGCGGCACTTTTTTGCACACCATGGGCTAAATGGCCAGGTCACATGGACCCCGAAGGCTCAGAGAAGGTTAGGGGAGGGGACCCACTGGAACAGCTGTTGGGACACAGATGGTCGCCTCCCATCAAGGCCATCCAGCGTGTTCTTTAACGTGCACAGAGTATGGCTCTCCTGCACACGGGGCCACGGCTTAACGTCCCATCCGACGGACGGACGGCCTTTCCAAGCCCATCGGTGTCCCCTACTGACCGTGGGCAGGGCGGGGAATTTTGCGGAGATAAATCTCAACGCTGACCCAGCTGGGACTCGAACCTGGGAACTACAGATTACGAGCCTGGCGCGCTACCGACTGAGCCACCCCCGCCCCATTCCTAAGAGAGTGAGGAGAGTGAGGAGAGTGAGTGTTCCTCTGCTCACTGTTGCGGGAAATACTATCAGTTGCGGAAATTCTAATAGTAGCGTTCGTTATTATATCAAAAATTTGTGAATCTCCTTTTTTGGAAACATGTATACATACATACGAAATCCTCATGCAGCCATGGGCTACTACGGAGGTCCAACCAGTATGTAATTTTGCTCTCCAGACTTATCTCTTTTGAGCTACAGCTGCTGTATTTGGCCACTCTAGGCCAATTCTAGAAAGGTCCCATCATATCCTAGGTGTGCCCCTTTTTCTGATACCCTTAGGTACACTGTTCATAATCCTCTTTGCCAATTTGCAGCTATGCATACGGGCAACATGGCCAAACCAACGCAGCCTCTCTCTGCACAATATGCTGCTCAAAGGAGGTTGATGACTTCTTCTTCTAACCTCATCATTAGTTACAAAGCCAAACCACCTAATTCCCAAGATACTGCGTAAGCATCTAGAATCAAAGGCATCAAGTTTCTTGTTATCCTGCTAACAAAGTGTCATGTTTCGCCACCATAACTAACCTTAGAAAGAACCAAACTATTATACAGCCTAATTTTAGTCTTTAGGTGTATACGCCTATTTTCCATACTCTCCATAGATTCTTAAAAGTCCCAGCAGCAATCCCTGTTCTTCTGTTTATCTCATACCGCACATCACCAGTATCCGTTACATAGCTCCCAAGCTAACTAAACTGAGACACTTGCTCAATAGTACAGCCATTCAAAGCCTCTGAAGCACCATCTGCCTGATCAATTTTCATCACTTTAGTTTTTTCTCTCTTTATCACCAATCACCTGCATAATCTAAATCAGAAATTTTGAAATCTCTAGAATAGGAGTTCTCAAAGTGGGGTACGCGTGTTGTTGTTGTTGTTGGCAACACTGCTGTGCAAAAATGTAATTTTTTATGCTTATCGATACATGTAATTTATGAATACAAAATTTAATGTATATATATATATAAGTTTTATTTTATTCCCATTGTTATACTATCTATACAAAGGGTACGCCAGTTACATAAACATTTCCAGGGAGTACGAGAAGCATAAAAGGTTGAGAACCACTGATATAAATGTTTTATTTTATTCCCATTGTTATACTATAACTATAGTTTTATCTATCTATACAAGGGGTACGCCAGTTACATATACATTTCCAGGGGGTACGTGAAGCATAAAAGGTTGAGAACCACTGATATATATGTTTTATTTTATTCCCATTGTTATACTATAACTATAGTTTTATCTATCTATATAAGGGGTACGCCAGTTACATATACATTTCCAGGGGGTACGTGAAGCATAAAAGGTTGAGAACCACTGATATATATGTTTTATTTTATTCCCACTGTTATACTATAAACTATAGTTTTATCTATCTAACCAAGGGGCACGCCAGTTACATACACATTTCCAGGGGGCACGTGAAGCATAGAATGTTGAGAACCACTGATATATATGTTTTATTTTATTCCCATTGTTATACTATGACTATAGTTTTATCTATCTATACAAGGGATACGCCAGTTACACACACATTTCCAGGGGGTACGTGAAGCATAGAATGTTGAGAACCACTGATATATATGTTTTATTTTATTCCCACTGTTATACTATAACTATAGTTTTATCTATCTAAACAAGGGGCACGCCAGTTACACACACATTTCCAGGGGGTACGTGAAACATAGAATGTTGAGAACCACTGATATATATATATGTTTTATTTTATTCCCATTGTTTATACTATAACTATAGTTTTATCTATCTATACAAGGGGTACGCCAGTTACATACACATTTCCAGGGGATGCGTGAAGCATAAAAGGTTGAGAACCACTGATATATATGTTTTATTTGATTTCCATTGTTATACTATAACTATAGTTTTATCTATCTATATAAGGGGTACGCCAGGTACATTACACATTTCCAGGGGGTACGTGAAGCATAAAAGTTTGAGAACCACTGATATATATGTTTTATTTTATTTCCATTGTTATTACTATAACTATAGTTTTATCTATCTAACCAAGGGGCACGCCAGTTACATACACATTTCCAGGGGGTACGTGAAACATAGAATGTTGAGAACCACTGATATGTATATGTTTTATTTTATTCCCATTGTTATACTATAACTATAGTTTTATCTATCTATACAATGGGTACGCCAGTTACATACCAGGGGGTGCGTCAACATTTCCAGGGGGTGCGTGAAGCATAAAAGGTTGAGAACCACTGATATATATTGTTTTATTTTATTTCCATTGTTATACTATAACTATAGTTTTACCTATCTATATAAGGGGGTACGCCAGTTACATACCAGGGGGTGCGTCAACATTTCCAGGGGGTACGTGAAGCATAAAAGGTTGAGAACCACTGATATATATGTTTTATTTTATTTCCATTGTTATCCTATAACTATAGTTTTATCTATCTACATAAGGGGTACGCCAGTTACATACACATTTCCAAGGGGTGCGTGAAGCCTAAAAGGTTGAGAACCACTGATATATATGTTTTATTTTATTTCCATTGTTATACTATAACTATAGTTTTATCTATCTATATAAGGGGTATGCCAGTTACATACACATTTCCAGGGGGTACGTGAAGCATAAAAGGTTGAGAACCACTGATATATATGTTTTATTTTATTTCCATTGTTATACTATAACTATAGTTTTATTTATCTATATAAGGGGTACGCCAGTTACATACACATTTCCAGGGGGTACGTGAAGCATAAAAGTTTGAGAACCACTGATATATATGTTTTATTTTATTTCCATTGTTATCCTATAACTATAGTTTTATCTATCTACATAAGGGGTACGCCAGTTACATACACATTTCCAAGGGGTGCGTGAAGCCTAAAAGGTTGAGAACCACTGATATATATGTTTTATTTTATTTCCATTGTTATACTATAACTATAGTTTTATCTATCTATATAAGGGGTACGCCAGTTACATACACATTTCCAGGGGGTACGTGAAGCATAAAAGTTTGAGAACCACTGATATATATGTTTTATTTTATTTCCATTGTTATACTATAACTATAGTTTTATCTATCTACATAAGGGGTACGCCAGTTACATACACATTTCCTGGGGGTACGTGAAGCATAAAAGTTTGAGAACCACTGATATATATGTTTTATTTTATTTCCATTGTTATACTATAACTATAGTTTTATCTATCTACATAAGGGGTACGCCAGTTACATACACATTTCCTGGGGGTACGTGAAGCATAAAAGTTTGAGAACCACTGATATATATGTTTTATTTTATTTCCATTGTTATACTATAACTATAGTTTTATCTATCTACATAAGGGGTACGCCAGTTACATACACATTTCCTGGGGGTACGTGAAGCATAAAAGTTTGAGAACCACTGATATATATGTTTTATTTTATTTCCATTGTTATCCTATAACTATAGTTTTATCTATCTACATAAGGGGTACGCCAGTTACATACACATTTCCAAGGGGTGCGTGAAGCCTAAAAGGTTGAGAACCACTGATATATATGTTTTATTTTATTTCCATTGTTATACTATAACTATAGTTTTATCTATCTATATAAGGAGTATGCCAGTTACATACACATTTCCAGGGGGTACGTGAAGCATAAAAGGTTGAGAACCACTGATATATATGTTTTATTTTATTTCCATTGTTATACTATAACTATAGTTTTATTTATCTATATAAGGGGTACGCCAGTTACATACACATTTCCTGGGGGTACGTGAAGCATAAAAGTTTGAGAACCACTGATATATATGTTTTATTTTATTTCCATTGTTATACTATAACTATAGTTTTATCTATCTACATAAGGGGTACGCCAGTTACATACACATTTCCAAGGGCTGCGTGAAGCCTAAAAGGTTGAGAACCACTGATATATATGTTTTATTTTATTTCCATTGTTATACTATAACTATAGTTTTATCTATCTATATAAGGGGTATGCCAGTTACATACACATTTCCAGGGGGTACGTGAAGCATAAAAGTTTGAGAACCACTGATATATATGTTTTATTTTATTTCCATTGTTATACTATAACTATAGTTTTATCTATCTATATAAGGGGTATGCCAGTTACATACACATTTCCAGGGGGTACGTGAAGCATAAAAGTTTGAGAACCACTGATATATATGTTTTATTTTATTTCCATTGTTATACTATAACTATAGTTTTATCTATCTATATAAGGGGTATGCCAGTTACATACACATTTCCTGGGGGTACGTGAAGCATAAAAGTTTGAGAACCACTGATATATATATGTTTTATTTTATTTCCATTGTTATACTATAACTATAGTTTTATCTATCTATATAAGGGGTATGCCAGTTACATACACATTTCCAGGGGGTACGTGAAGCATAAAAGGTTGAGAACCACTGATATATATGTTTTATTTTATTTCCATTGTTATACTATAACTATAGTTTTATCTATCTATATAAGGGGTATGCCAGTTACATACTCATTTCCAGGGGGTACGTGAAGCATAAAAGTTTGAGAACCACTGATATATATGTTTTATTTTATTTCCATTGTTATACTATAACTATAGTTTTATCTACCTATATAAGGGGTATGCCAGTTACATACACATTTCCTGGGGGTACGTGAAGCATAAAAGTCTGAGAACCACTGATATATATGTTTTATTTTATTTCCATTGTTATACTATAACTATAGTTTTATCTATCTATATAAGGGGTATGCCAGTTACATACACATTTCCAGGGGGTACGTGAAGCATAAAAGGTTGAGAACCACTGATATATATGTTTTATTTTATTTCCATTGTTATACTATAACTATAGTTTTATTTATCTATATAAGGGGTATGCCAGTTACATACACATTTCCAGGGGGTACGTGAAGCATAAAAGGTTGAGAACCACTGCTATATATGTTTTATTTTATTTCCATTGTTATACTATAACTATAGTTTTATCTATCTATATAAGGGGTATGCCAGTTACATACACATTTCCAGGGGGTACGTGAAGCATAAAAGGTTGAGAACCACTGATATATATGTTTTATTTTATTTCCATTGTTATACTATAACTATAGTTTTATTTATCTATATAAGGGGTATGCCAGTTACATACACATTTCCAGGGGGTACGTGAAGCATAAAAGGTTGAGAACCACTGATATATATGTTTTATTTTATTTCCATTGTTATACTATAACTATAGTTTTATCTATCTATATAAGGGGTATGCCAGTTACATACACATTTCCAGGGGGTACGTGAAGCATAAAAGGTTGAGAACCACTGATATATATGTTTTATTTTATTTCCATTGTTATACTATAACTATAGTTTTATTTATCTATATAAGGGGTATGCCAGTTACATACACATTTCCAGGGGGTACGTGAAGCATAAAAGGTTGAGAACCACTGATATATATGTTTTATTTTATTTCCATTGTTATACTATAACTATAGTTTTATCTATCTATATAAGGGGTACGCCAGTTACATACACATTTCCTGGGGGTACGTGAAGCATAAAAGTTTGAGAACCACTGATATATATGTTTTATTTTATTTCCATTGTTATACTATAACTATAGTTTTATCTATCTATATAAGGGGTATGCCAGTTACATACACATTTCCAGGGGGTACGTGAAGCATAAAAGGTTGAGAACCACTGATATATATGTTTTATTTTATTCCCATTGTTATACTATAACTATAGTTTTATCTATCTATAGAAGGGGTACGCCAGTTACATACACATTTCCAGCGGGTGCGTGAAGCATAAAAGGTTGAGAACCACTGATATATATGTTTTATTTTATTTCCATTGTTATACTATAACTATAGTTTTATCTATCTATAGAAGGGGTAAGCCAGTTACATACACATTTCCAGGGGGTGCGTGAAGCATAAAAGTTTGAGAACCACTGATATATATGTTTTATTTTATTTCCATTGTTATACTATAACTATAGTTTTATCTATCTATATAAGGGGTACGCCAGTTACATACACATTTCCAGGGGGTGCGTGAAGCATAAAAGTTTGAGAACCACTGATATATATGTTTTATTTTATTTCCATTGTTATACTATAACTATAGTTTTATCTATCTATATAAGGGCTACGCCAGTTACATACACATTTCCAGGGGGTGCGTGAAGCATAAAAGGTTGAGAACCACTGATATATATGTTTTTTTTTATTTCCATTGTTATACTATAACTATAGTTTTATCTATCTATAGAAGGGGTACGCCAGTTACATACACATTTCCATTGGGTACGTGAAGCATAAAAGGTTGAGAACCACTGATATATTGCCTGTACGCGGTGAGGGGGACCACCCTGTGAAGGTTCCGCCGGCTCGGTTACCTTCGCAGGGTCCTAAACGCTCGCCCGCGTGTTTGCCGTGCGCGGAGACCCGTGTCCCGGGAAAGGGGGATCCTGGTAGTTGCTCGGGGGTCCCCGTCTTCTCTCCTCAGCTCATGACTGGCGTGGTCCCCATTGTCTGTCTGTCGCGGGGCTGGGCAGCGGATTCCGGGGCCTCTGCTATACACTGCTTTGGCCTCTGCTTCCGGTAAACGGGAGCTCCTGGGGTGCCCCCCCCCCCCCCTAGGAGCAATCGGCTGGTGGGCAGGTCCTGCTAGGGTCAACCGTGCAGAGCGGTGAGTAACCTTTCCCACGGTCCGGGTACAGTTTTACAAGTTTCCTCACAACTTATTTTTCTTTTGTAGTTATCCTTTCTTTGCGAGGCCAGTTTGGCCATTCACAGTTTTTATTATTTTACGCTTTGTTTGATTTGTGTAGAATGTTTTGTTCTGCACATTTCTCTTTTTATTTTCCTTATATTTATTTGTGAGGGCTTGGCTCACTGTCTGTGTGGGTATAGTGCCTGCGTAGCCCTGGCGCCCGACTGGGCGTCCCCTTGTTGGGCTCCGTGGAGGGTGGGGACAGCGGGCACTGAATCACACAAAAAAAATCATGAGAGAGAGTGATGAAAATAATGCGATCGCCGCCAACAAGAGGGCTCGACATGAGCCCCCATCTTCCTCGTTGTCTCAGTTATCTCTGCCGTCGTCTTCTATGTCTGTGTCTTCGTTCCCAAAGTTCCTGATCATTCACTCCACGGGTGATCAGGTACTTGGGGACATGTCCCCTTTTTTCGTTAATAAAGGTTTGAAAGGTCTTGCGGGAGAGCCGAAATCCGTTAAGCGCCTACGATCTGGTGACTTACAAGTTGAGACCGCTTGTTCCAAACACTCGGAACTGCTCCTGAAAGTTAAAGCAATTGGTGGGGTGGCTGTCGAAGTCACTCCCCATAAAACTTTGAATTCCTCTCGGGGTGTGATCACCGAATGGGGCCTCCTCAAAGTCACTGAGGAGGAAATCCTCTCGGAGCTCACACCTCAAGGAGTAACAGCGGTCCACCGGGTTTCGACATGCCGTGATGGAAAATTGACACCCACCCGGGTGCTGATTGTCACATTTAACACGCCACGCCTGCCTTCTTACATCAAGGCAGGTTATTTACATTGTGAGGTACGGCCGTATATACCGAACCCTCTGCGCTGTTTTCAGTGTCAGATATACGGTAATGCCCGAACAGCATGCAGGGGCAAGCCCACCTGTGCTCGCTGTGGCAGTAAGGATCATCTCGATCCTGACTGCACAGCAGAAAAGGCATGCTGTGTGAACTGCAGTGGCGAACATCCGGCGTACTCCCGCGACTGTCCGAAGTGGAAAGAGGAAAAGTAGGTACAAGGCCTCAAAGTCATGAATAACATCTCGTATGCTGAGGCGAGAAAGCTTGCTGCACCGCCCACCCCGCCTGGCAAGGTTTCCTATGCCAGTGCAGTCATTGGAAAGCCCATCGTTCCAATGACTTCTGTTGCGGTGCAGACTGACATCAGTGTACCACCTACTGAGTCTTTCTCGCCAGCTGCAAAGTACCTCCTCACGCAGGCGAGACCGAGGGTGGTGTCGACTTCGACATCAACCCCGGTTTCCATTCCAGCAGCTCAGCCTTCCACCTCCACCGGAAGGCCTCCTCCTTCCCGTCCTCAGACAGCAAGACCTTCCAAACCAAGGGGGCCCCCACCGAGGCCAAAAAAGAAACTTATCACTCCTCCTCAAAGGGCGGTCACCGATCCATGCCCCTCGGACGATTCCGAGGACATGAATACCGATCGCCCCCTATTCACTAAACCGTCCTCTGCGGCGGTTAAGTTGAATAGAAACACGTCGTCCGCCCACTCTTCTAAGTCCTGAGATGGCCACACTCCTACAATGGAATTGTCGTGGATTCCAGAGGAATCTTGACGACATCAAGGCCCTCCTTCAGGCGCACCAGCCCATCTGTGTGTGCCTGCAGGAGACATACTTGCAGCCAGTCACAGATCCCACGATCCGGCACTTTTCACTAGTTCGCCGGGACCGGGATGGAGATGGTGCGGCTCGCGGGGGTGTTGCCATCCTCGTGAGCAACCATTCTCCATTCCAGGTCGTACCACTCACCACCAACATGGAGGCGGTAGCCATCCGTCTCTTCGTGGGGTTCTCGCTGACTGTCTGCTCTGTATATCTTCCACCTGGGAGCATCGTCTTCCAGGAAGACCTTGATGATCTCGTCTCGCAGCTGCCGTCCCCCTTCCTCATTATGGGGGACCTCAACGGACACAGTCCACTTTGGGGCAGTGCTGACACCAACGGGAGGGGTGGGGTCCTAGAGCAGTGGCTCCTGGATCCTTCTCTCTCCCTGTTGAACACCGGTGTCAATACTTACTTTCACTCCCCAACCCGCTCTTTCACTGCCATTGACCTTACCATCTGCTCCTCCTCGATCCTTCCACTCTTTACATGGGAGGTCGAGGACAACCCTTATGGAAGCGATCACCTCCCTGTGGTGTGCACCATCTCCCATGGGGGTCTTGCAGCCCTTCACGCGTCTCGCGGTGGAGGCTCGATCTCGCTGACTGGGGTGGTTTCGAGCTGCTCTCAGAGCTCGATGACCACTCTGTCAGCCAGGAGCCAATCAATGCGGCAGTAGCGGAGATAATGGACTGTATCGTAGATGCAGCTGCATCAACAATTCCTCAAACTTCTACACGGTTTCCTCGCTTTCCGAAACCGTGGTGGAATCCAGATTGCACCACAACTCGTAAGGCTCAGAACAAGGCATGGGGGGTGTTTCGGAGATATCCGACAACCCCCAACCTCGAAAATTTCAAACGCGCCAGGGCGAAAGCTCGTTTCGTCCGACGCCAGAGTCAGAAGGAATCTTGGATCAAGTATACATCTTCTATCACCCGCACGACTAGTTCTAAGGTCGTGTGGGATAAAGTCCGGAAGATGAGTGGGAACTATACGTCCCACTCGTTATCGATCCTGGAGCACAATGGACAGGCAATTGCTGATCCCAAAGCAATTGCCGACACTCTGGAGGAGTCATTCTCTTCCATCTCTTCGTCTTCCTCTTACACCCCCGAGTTTCTGGCCCAGAAGGGCAGGGCAAAGCGCTCTCCGCTGTCTTTCCACTCGAATGGCCTGGAGCCTTACAACAGTCCATTCACAGCGGAGGAGCTTCGCCTTGCTCTGCACTCTTCTCGTGCCTCTGCTGTAGGGACGGACAATGTCCATTATGCCATGCTCCAACATCTTTCACCATCGAGTAAGGATCGGCTGCTCCATCTCTTCAATCGCATTTTTCTCGAGGAGCAGTTTCCGGACTCCTGGCGGGAGGCCATCATCTTGGCCTTCCCCAAGCCAGGCAAAGATCCCAAGATTCCTTCCAATTATCGTCCCATCGCGTTAACGAGCTGTGTGTGCAAGGTGTTGGAAAGAATGGTAAATGCCAGACTCATCTGGTATTTAGAACATCACAACCTTCTTTCCAACACCCAGTGTGGCTTTCGCAGGCAACGGTCAACTCTTGACCATCTGATACGCCTCGAATCGGCTATCAGAAATTCTTTTTTACGTAGAGAGCACCTGGTGTCAATTTTCTTCGACATCGAAAAAGCGTACGACACGGCTTGGAGATTCGGCATTCTTCGTGACCTCCACAGCTTCGGCTTGAGAGGTCACATGCCGATCTTCATCTCCAACTTCTTATCGACACGCTCTTTTCGTGTCCGTGTCGATAACACTCTGTCGCGGCCGTACCCCCAAGAACAGGGGGTGCCACAAGGCTGCGTTCTGAGCGTTACGCTTTTCGCTGTCAAGATTAATTCTATAACTAGACAACTTCCTCCATCAGTAGGCAATGCCCTCTATGTTGATGACTTTAGCAACTTTTGCTCATAGTCCAGCATGAGGGTCATTGAAAGACAACTGCAAATTGCCCTGAACAATCTTTCGGTTTGGGCGACGGCAAACGGGTTTCGGTTCTCCCCACAGAAGACCGCTTGTGTGCACTTTTGCCACAAGCGTAATCTTCACCTGGATCCCGAGCTGCGGCTCGGGGGTAACATCATTCCATTTGTGGTGGAGACCAAGTTTCTCGACCTCATATTCGATCGGAAATTGACCTTTTTACCACACATACGTCATCTCAGGTCCAAGTGCACGCAGGCATTGAACATCGTCAAGGTCCTCTCCTCTCTTTCTTGGGGGGCAGACCAATGTTCTTTGCTCCGCCTATACCGTGCACTTGTCCGATCGAAACTGGACTACGGATCCCAGGTGTACGACTCGGCCCGGGATTCGGTGGTGAAGGTGCTGGACCCCCTCCATCATCAGGCCCTCCGTGTTTGCACGGGAGCCTTCCGCACCTCACTGGTCCAGAATCTTTACGTTGAGACCGACGAACCTTCTTTATCTCTTCACCGTCAGCAGTTGTCCCTACAATATGCGTCTAAATTGCGATCCCTGCCTGGCCATCCCACTTGGGACTGCGTTTTCAGTCCGAAGTGGGAAATGCTTTACAATAATCGGCCGAGTGCCATTCGTCCTTTTGGTTTGCGTATCCGAGGCTACCTCAGAGACATCAACACCAGTCTCGATAGCGTTGCACAGTCGACAGCTGAGCCACTTCCACCTTGGCTCGCTGTTTCCCCTTCCTGCGATTTTTCCCTGTGCAGGACGGGGAAGGCCTTTACACCTGACTGTGTGTACCGGCAACTCTTTGCCAGCCATCATGCTGAGCACCCGGACTTCTTGCCTGTCTTTACAGATGGCTCGAAGTCCGGCACTTCGGTGGGATCAGCCATGGTCTGCTGTGATGTAATCATTGCAGACAGATCCCACTGCAGTGTTCCATCTTGACCGCAGAGTTGCACGCTATCAGCCTCGCCTTGGACCACGTGGCGACTAAGCATCATCGTCGGTGTGTGCTTTACACCAACTCGCTTAGCTCGCTACAGGCTTTGATCTCGGTGAGGCATCGACCTCACCCTGTTCTTACTAAGATACGCCAGCAGCTACATCGCTGGCAGCCACAACCACAATCCATTTCTGTTGGGTGCCCGGTCACGTCGGGATTAGGGGCAATGACTTGGCAGATGCTGCTGCCAAGTCAGCCACGCCCCTCTCCGACTCTCCGTTGCCGGTTCCCTATCTGGATTTCCGGCAGCGTTTTACCACCGAGCTCCGGGTACAGTGGCAGAGATCTTGGTCGGAACAGCTTACGAACAAGCTCTTTGAGATCAAACCTATCATCAAACCATGGCAGTCTTGTTACCGCAGGAATCGCAAGGAGGAAGTTGTACTTGCTCGCCTCCGCTTAGGTCACTCGTTTATTGCTCATTCGTTTCTTTTACGGGCGGACGACGTATCTAAGTGCGAGTTTTGTGACACCGTTTTAACAATCGAACATATTTTAATCTCATGCTCCGCTTTTAACTTTGAACGACGTCTGATTTTTAATTTCCATAATTTTATGTCCGAGCCTCTTACACTCAGACATCTTTTATCTGATCATTGCATTTTATCTTCAGTTTTTACCTTTTTGAAATATTGTGGATATTTTAACCGAATTTGATTTTACCTTAACTTAAAGCATTATTTACCCCAGGTCTCTTACACCTGGGATTATTTTATTTCATATTTCTACAATTGTTTTACTCTGTTCATATACACTTGTTTTTTGTTATTTTACCACTTTACAATGTTGAAAATGTATTTTAACTTTTGGTTACAGGGTTCTATGTCTTTTATCTTTTATATTGTCTTTTGTTTGGCGCATTATGGCCTTGTTGCCGATGCGCCATTAAACCCCAAACAACCAACCAACCACTAATATATATGTTTTATTTTATTTCCATTGTTATACTATAACTATAGTTTTATCTATCTATAGAAGGGGTACGATAGTTACATACACATTTCCAGGGGGTGCGTGAAGCATAAAAGTTTGAGAACCACTGATATATATGTTTTATTTTATTTCCATTGTTATACTATAACTATAGTTTTATCTATCTATAGAAGGGCTACGCCAGTTACATACACATTTCCAGGGGGTGCGTGAAGCTTAAAAGGTTGAGAACCACTGATAGATATGTTTCATTTTATTCCCATTGTTATGCTATAACAATAGTTTTATCTATCTATACAAGGGGTACGCCAGTTACATACACATTTCCAGGGGGTGCGTGAAGCATAAAAGGTTGAGAACCACTGATATATATGTTTTATTCTATTCCCATTGTTATGCTATAACAATAGTTTTATCTATCTATCTATACAAGGGGTACGCCAGTTACATACACATTTCCAGGGGGTGCGTGAAGCATAAAAGGTTGAGAACCACTGATATATATGTTTTATTTTATTTCCATTGTTATGCTATAACAATAGTTTTATCTATCTATACAAGGGGTACGCCAGTTACATACACATTTCCAGGGGGTGCGTGAAGCATAAAAGGTTGAGAACCACTGATATATATGTTTTATTTTATTTCCATTGTTATGCTATAACAATAGTTTTATCTATCTATACAAGGGGTACGCCAGTTACATACACATTTCCAGGGGGTGCGTGAAGCATAAAAGGTTGAGAACCACTGATATATATGTTTTATTTTATTTCCATTGTTATACTATAACTATAGTTTTATCTATCTATATAAGGGGTACGCCAGTTACATACACATTTCCAGGGGGTACGTGAAGCATAAAAGTTTGAGAACCACTGATATATATGTTTTATTTTATTTCCATTGTTATACTATAACTATAGTTTTATCTATCTATACAAGGGGTACGCCAGTTACATACACATTTCCAGGGGGTACGTGAAGCATAAAAGTTTAAGAACCACTGATATATATGTTTTATTTTATTTCCATTGTTATACTATAACTATAGTTTTATCTATCTATAGAAGGGGTAAGCCAGTTACATACACATTTCCAGGGGGTGCGTGAAGCATAAAAGGTTGAGAACCACTGATATATATGTATTATTTTATTTCCATTGTTATACTATAACTATAGTTTTATCTATCTATATAAGGGGTACGCCAGTTACATATACATTTCCAGGGGGTACGTGAAGCATAAAATGTTGAGAACCACTGATATATATGTTATATTTTATTTCCATTGTTATACTATAACTATAGTTTTATCTATCTATACAAGGGGTACGCCAGTTACATACACATTTCCAGGGGGTACGTGAAGCATATAAGGTTGAGAACCACTGATAGATATGTTTCATTTTATTCCCATTATTATACTATAACTATAGTTTTATCTATCTATACAAGGGGTACGCCAGTTACATACACATTTCCAGGGGGTACGTGAAGCATAAAATGTTGAGAACCACTGATATATATGTTTTATTTTATTTCCATTGTTATACTATACCTATAGTTTTATCTATCTATAGAAGGGGTACGCCAGTTACATACACATTTCCAGGGGGTACGTGAAGCATAAAAGGTTGAGAACCACTGATCTATATGTTTTATTTTATTTCCATTGTTATATTATAACTATAGTTTAATCTATCTATACAAGGGGTACGCCAGTTACATACACATTTCCAGGGGGTGCGTGAAGCATAAAAGGTTGAGAACCAGTGATATATATGTTTTATTTTATTCCCATTGTTATACTATAACTATAGTTTTATCTATCTATAGAAGGGGTACGCCAGTTACATACACATTTCCAGGGGGTGCGTGAAGCATAAAAGGTTGAGAACCACTGATATATATGTTTTATTTTATTTCCATTGTTATACTATAAATATAGTTTTATCTATCTAAACAAGGGGTACGCCAGTTACATACACATTTCCAGGGGGTGCGTGAAGCATAAAAGGTTGAGAACCACTGATATATTTGTTTTATCTTATTTCCATTGTTATACTATAATAAATTTCACGAATATGAAGCGACGCAACTAGACACTATGAGTAAACTAGCTACCATTGAAACTACATGTGCAGATCTCACTCAAGAGAATACGGCTCTAAAGTCGCAAATTAATGATCTTGAACAATACGGCAGAAACCGAAATATCGAGATACATGGCATTCCAATGGACGACCAGGATGAGAAAGAAAATCTAAATCAGATAATGATCAACGTTGCAAAAGCGCTAGATATAAATAATTTTAACATTGATCAACTTGAAGCCTTACATAGACTGCCAACAAGGAACAAGAAAAAAACACCTGCGATTATTGCCCAATTTAAATCTAGAAACGAACGTGAACAATGGATGTCAAAAAAGAAATCGAAAATCTTTGCCAGTAACGTTATTGATGACGCTAAAAAAACGCCAGTGTATATAAATGAAAATTTAACTCCAATAAACAGAGAACTTTTCTGGAAAGCGAGGTGCCTGGCCAAATCAAAAAATTTTAAATACGTCTGGTTTCGGAACGGGAAAATCATGATGAGAAAAACTGATGGTGACAGCGTAATTCGAATTGATATGCAAACGAATTTCGACGAATTTTAAACGGGAAATATATTGTTTATTTGCTCCACCTTATTTGTTCTGCCATGGCGACTTTTCATTTTGATGACTTACCAACATTTGATCACAACGAAAATGTCCTGTGCGACTATGAAGAAGTTAAGAAATGGTTCTTGACTAGTAAATTATGTTATGAATCTGATGAACATTTAAGCTTTCTGCATGTGAACATTCGAAGTCTGAAAAAAAACTGGGATACTCTCTGTGTTTATCTTAAAGATATCTTGAATTTCTTAGATATTATTATATTAACAGAAACTAACATCCTCAGCACCGATGCTCCATTGTTCAATCTAGAAAATTTTAATCAACTTTTTACGAGAACTCCTGGTGCGTTTGAACATGGGATTCTACTTTTCTTCCGCGACACATTATTAGTCAAAACGATACCTTCACTTGTATTCCCTGCTGAAACACTGAATATAAATATCTACAAGGGTAATTTAACTTTCAATTTACTTGCTATTTACAGATCACCAAGCTCGAACATTAACACTTTTCTTTCTAATCTCAAAAATTGGTTCGAAACAACTGATAAACATCGCAATCAAATACTAGTTGGAGACTTTAATTTAGATATCAAAAATATCAAAAAACACGGAGTTGCCAAATACGTAGAATTGTTAACCGAGTTTGGTTTCTCACCTATTATTACTGGTATCACCAGGGAAGACATCATTGGTGACTCTCTTTCTCAGACATGCATTGATCACATTAACGTCCGACTTGACATTAAACTCGACACAAATTCAATGATTTTTGGCAGTAGGATCGCAGACCACTACTTAATCGCGGCAATTTGCGGGGGGAAAAAACTAGGGAATTCGTCCAATCACACTAAAAAGCTAGACAGCAATTTTAACACGAAAACTATCTTAGATCATAAAAACATATGCAAAGAAATAAGTCTAACAGACTGGCTGGACAGAGGCACTGGAAACGAAACCCCAAATTCAGAACTAATAGACGTACTTTATGAAACATTCATAAAAAAATATATGGCGATTGTCAACAATAACAAAATTAATAAACTATCGGATGGCTCAAAAATGAAACAACGAAATTGTAGCAAAGACTGGGTAAATCAGGAAATAATAAACTTAATACGTAAAAGAGACTCGGCTTGGATTGATTACAAAAATAACAAGAGAAACAGAAATTTTAAATTACTATACACAAACTTAAGAAACACAGTCACGTCCGTTATTAGGCAGGAAAAGAAAAAATATTACTTCAAACAATTTGAGTCATGTAAAAATAAACCAAAACAAAATTGGGAACTCATCAACCAAATTATCAACAATAAACCTAAAACTGCCATTGACGATTTTATCATGAAGAATATGCCACAAGGTATGTCTGAAACTCAAGCAGCAGAGAAATTTAACAACACCTTTGCAGACATTATTGTCAATCTCAGAGACGATAACCGTATACAGAATCTCTCTACAGTTCCTAAACATATCCAACCTTCTGTCCCCTCAATTTTTATTCCTCCCATCTCAAAACAAGAAACTTTCAAAATTCTAAGTGACTTAAATGAAAGAAAATCATGTGGATACGATCAGGTACACATAAAGCACATTAAAGCATGCAAAACCTCCTTAGCTGATCTCGTGACAAACTTTATCAATGAAAGCATATCTACAGGAAACATCCCTAATAAACTCAAAATTGCTATTCTAAGACCAATTTACAAAAGTGGAACTAAATCCGATTGCACTAACTATAGGCCCATTGCCATCTTACCCGTCCTTCACAAAATACTTGAAAGATATGTAGCTAACGTTCTAGCCAATTTCTTGAAAAAACATAACATTATTAGTGAAAAGCAATATGGTTTCCAAAAAGGTAAAAATACAATTACACTTTTAACGGAGTTTTCTGACGTCATTAATGGAACTTTAAACAACGGAAAAAAAGCAGCAGCTATCTTTCTGGACTTTCGTAAGGCATTTGATACGTTGGATCACGATATTTTGCTTCAAAAATTGTATATTTATGGTGTCCGAGGTATTACCCTTAAATGGTTTGAAAATTATTTAAAAAATAGAGTGCATGTTACCAAAATTAATGGCGTTTTTAGTGAGAAGAGAACAGTGTACACTGGTGTTCCACAAGGTTCAATTTTAGGTCCGCTTTTATTCATTATTTATATTAATGATCTAGCTAACCTTAAACTGAAGGGCTCTCTTTATATATATGCTGATGACACCGCCTTGGTTAACGTGAATCACAATATAGGAGACGCAGTCCGAGATACACAGGATGATTTTAACAAAATTATTTACTGGTCTAACATTAATCGTATTTACATAAATTCAGAAAAAACCAAATGGATGAGCTTTCATTCACCAGGATACTATGATCTCTCATCTTATGCAATTAAAAACCACGAACCCTTGTGTCCCCACAACATGATAACTCATGACCCTGACTGCTGCGACTGTGATGTTATTGAGCGTGTTGAGAGCCATAAATATCTTGGACTCTACATGGACACAACCTTCCGATGGAATACACATATTCAAAAGTTAGCAGGGAAATTGCGTCTATGTGCATCTAAACTTTATAAACTACAATTTGTTGCAAGCACACATACATGTATTTTGGTTTACAAAGCTATCTGTGAATCTATATTGACCTATGGTTTGACAATATACGGCTCAACTAACCTCACAAATATAAAGAAAATAGAAACTATTCAATCATCCATTGCTAAAAATATAATCCCATACAACTTAAGAAATTCATTTTATCATAGCGAAGAAAGACTAAATTATCTAGGCATACTCTCTTTTCACAACCTTTACAAATACAGCATCACTTTAAAATATTTTTTTGATAATCAATTTAAATATAAAATCTCTCATGGGAAAAACACAAGGTTACAATCCAAAAATTATTTCCAACTTCCAAAAATATTAAACAATTACGGGAAATGTACAAGGGCATACACAATACCTTACGTGTTCAATCAACTGCCAAGGGAAATTATTTTATTAAACAATTTTAAAGAAATCAAAAATAAGACAAAAAATTTTCTTCTAGGCACTAAATTTTAAATAAAAATTTCAACCACTACAATGGAGCTTCCACTGAAATTCATATAATTTGATGACATTGTTTTAAACTATATCTTATGTATTTTCATGTAACGTTATTATTCTTCTCTCCTGCAGATAAGCAAATGCTTTGCGGGTCATTTGTTTAAAATTTTGTATAACTAACATGAATATGAATAAAGATTATTATTATTATTATCTATCTATAGAAGGGGTACGCCAGTTACATACACATTTCCAGGGGGTGCGTGAAGCATAAAAGTTTGAGAACCACTGATATATATGTTTTATTTTATTTCCATTGTTATACTATAACTATAGTTTTATCTATCTATAGAAGGGGTACACCAGTTACATACACATTTCCAGGGGGTGCGTGAAGCATAAAATGTTGAGAACTACTGATAAATATGTTTTATTTTATTTCCATTGTTATACTATAACTATAGTTTTATCTATCTATAGAAGGGGTACGCCAGTTACATACACATTTCCAGGGGGTGCGTGAAGCATAAAAGGTTGAGAACCACTGATATATATGTTTTATTTTATTTCCATTGTTATACTATAACTATAGTTTTATCTATCTATACAAGGGGTACGCCAGTTACATACACATTTCCAGGGGGTACGTGAAGCATAAAAGTTTGAGAACCACTGATATATATATTTCATTTTATTCCCATTGTTATACTATAACTATAGTTTTATCTATCTATACCGGGGTACGCCAGTTACATACTCATTTCCAGGGGGTACGTGAAGCAAAAAAGGTTGGAACCACTGATAGATATGTTTCATTTTATTCCCATTGTTATACTATAACTATAGTTTTATCTATCTATACAAGGGGTACGCCAGTTACATACACATTTCCAGGTGGTACGTGAAGCATAAAAGGCTGAGAACCACTGATATATATGTTTTATTTAATTCCCATTGTTATACTATAACTATAGTTTTATCTATCTATACAAGGGGTACGCCAGTTACATACACATTTCCAGGGGGTACGTGAAGCATAAAAGGTTGAGAACCACTGATCGATATGTTTCATTTTATTCCCATTGTTATACTATAACTATAGTTTTATCTATCTATACAAGGGGTACGCCAGTTACATACACATTTCCAGAGGGTACTTGAAGCATAAAAGGTTGAGAACCACTGCTCTAGACCATTTAGGCCAAAATCTGTCCCTTGCAAAGAATTTCGCATTTCATTATCAATAACCAAACTAAAGAGAAAAGGAGACAAAATGCACCCTTGTCTAACTCCACTAGCAATGCTAAACCAATCGCTGCAAGACGTACCAACTCGCACACACGACTCAGTGTTATTATAGAGAGCTCTCATTACACTTACTCAGTGGTTCTCAACCTTTTATGCTTCACGTACCCCCTGGAAATGTGCATGTAACTGGCGTACCCCTTGTGTAGACAGATAAAACTGTAGTTATAGTATAACAATGGGAATAAAATAAAACATATCAATATATACACATTACGACTTTTGAGCTCTCACGGCATACCCCCAAAAATTTTATCGCGTACTTATCGCGTTATTAAGAACCCCTATCCTAGAGGAGGCGGTGACTCACGCATGCTCAGTTTGCCTTCAATAATACCCATTTCGGTGGAGTTGTTTGTAAATGCAGAACTATTCTGTTCAAGTTCTGACGTGTATTGAAGTTAGTGTTTACGCCGTACTATGGGCATACGCACTAAAACCTCAATGCTGTTTTAACACATATCTTGTGTTAATTTTAGTTTTACATTAAGATTTAATATTGATAAGTTTTTGATTAAACGGAAAAAATTAAATGAAGAATCAGTGGTAGAAAGTAACAACAAAATGGTTTATTTCCTTCACAACGAATTGGGAGTGGCCGGTACTGAGGCTATACGAAAATATCTTTTGAGAACCACTGTTCTGGAAAATATCTTCTGAGAACCATTGTTCTGGAAAATATCTTCTGAGAACCACTGTTCTGGAAAATATCTTCTGAGAACCACTGTTCTGGAAAATATCTTCTGAGAACCATTGTTCTGGAAAATATCTTCTGAGAACCACTGTTCTGGAAAATATCTTCTGAGAACCAATGTTCTAGAAAACCAATAGTTCTATAAAACATCTGAGAACCAATGTTATGGAAAATATCTTCTGAGAACCACTGTTCTGGAAAATATTTTCTGAGAACCACTGTTCTGGAAAATATTTTCTGAGAACCACTGTTCTGGAAAATATCTTCTGAGAACCACTGTTCTGGAAAATATCTTCTGAGAACCACTGTTCTGGAAAATATCTTCTGAGAACCAATGTTCTAGAAAACCAATAGTTCTATAAAGCATCTGAGAACCAATGTTATGGAAAATATCTTCTGAGAACCACTGTTCTGGAAAATATTTTCTGAGAACCACTGTTCTGGAAAATATCTTCTGAGAACCATTGTTCTGGAAAATATCTTCTGAGAACCAATGTTCTAGAAAACCAATAGTTCTATAAAACATCTCAGAACCAATGTGTTAGGGGCGGGGGTGGCTCAGTCGGTAGCGCGCCAGGCTCGTAATCTGTAGTTCCCAGGTTCGAGTCCCAGCTTGGTCAGCGTTGAGATTTATTCTCCGCAAAATTCCCTGCCCTGCTCACGGTCAGTAGGGGACACCGATGGGCTTGGAAAGGCCGCCGTCCGTCGGATGGGACGTTAAGCCGTGGCCCCGTGTGCGGGAGAGCCATACCCTGTGCACGTTAAAGAACACGCTGCATGGCCTTGACGGGGGGCTACCATCTGTCTCCCAACAGCTGTTTCAGTGGGTCCCCTCCCCCAACCTTCTCTGAGCCTTCGGGGTCCATGTGACCTGGCCATTTAGCCCATGGTGTGCAAAAAAGTGCCGCTCAGAGGTAAAACAACCCAACACAACCCAACCAATGTGTTATGGAAAATATCTTCTGAGAACCACTGTTCTGGAAAATATCTTCTGAGAACCATTGCTCTGGAAAATATCTTCTGAGAACCACTGTTCTGGAAAATATCTTCTGAGAACCAATGTTCTAGAAAACCAATAGTTCTATAAAACATCTCAGAACCAATGTTATGGAAAATATCTTCTGAGAACCACTGTTCTGGAAAATATCTTCTGAGAACCATTGTTCTGGAAAATATCTTCTGAGAACCACTGTTCTGGAAAATATCTTCTGAGAACCAATGTTCTAGAGAACCAATAGTTCTACAAAACATCTCAGAACCAATGTTATGGAAAATATCTTCTGAGAACCAATGTTCTAGAAAACCAATAGTTCTATAAAACATCTCAGAACCAATGTTATGGAAAATATCTTCTGAGAACCACTGTTCTGGAAAATATCTTCTGAGAACCATTGTTCTGGAAAATATCTTCTGAGAACCACTGTTCTGGAAAATATCTTCTGAGAACCAATGTTCTAGAGAACCAATAGTTCTACAAAACATCTCAGAACCAATGTTATGGAAAATATCTTCTGAGAACCAATGTTCTAGAAAACCAATAGTTCTATAAAACGTCTGAGAACCACTCTTCTGGAAAATATCTTTTGAGAACCGCTCTTCTGGAAAATGTCTTCTGAGAACCAATGTTCTAGAAAACCAATAGTTCTATAAAATATCTTCTGAGAACCAATGTTCTAGAAAGCAAATAATTCTAAAAAACCTTCTGAGAACCACTGTTCAGGAAAACATCTTCTAAGAACCATTGTTCTAGAAAATATCCTTTGGCAAATCGATGAAAAATGAAAAAATCATTTTACAATGTTCTTCAATAGTGATTCAAGAACATTGTATAATGATTCTTTCATTTTTTCGGGGCGGGGGTGGCTCAGTCGGTAGCGCGCCAGGCTCATAATCTGTAGTTCCCAGGTTCGAGTCCCAGCTGGGTCAGCACTGAGATTTATCTCCGCAAAATTCCCCGCAAAATTTCCCAACAGCTGTTCCAGTGGGTTCCCTCCCCCAACCTTCTCTGAGCCTTCGGGGTTCATGTGACCTGGCCATTTAGCCCATGGTGTGCAAAAAAGTGCCGCTCAGAGGTAAAACAACCCACCCAACTTTCATTTTTCATCGATTTGTAGAAAAGTATGCGTAAGAGCAGCGTCTGCTATTAACATTTCAGCTTCTAGAAGATATCACTAATTCATCTCAAGTGACTTTTTTCGTGAAAAACTTATTTTCAAGTTCTCTTCAAATGCACGGAAATGTTCCAATATACGTATGTTGGGAGGATAATTTATATACTAGATCTATTCCCCTATTTAAAAATTAGCTTTAACTCTTACCTTAGAAATTTAAAGTTCCAAATTCTTCGGCAATTTTCACCCAATAAAGATAACAGTACAAGAAACCATAGTCCAGACGATTCGAACGGCTAGGTTGCAGATGACTTGACAGTTGCGTTGGATACTCAGTTACCTTTAACTGGGTCTGGCATGCGGGTACCCACGGATCACTTCTGCTTTGCATTGGTTTCTTTCTCTATGCTCAACCGTTGACATAATTCCTGCTCTTCTGCCCGGATGTTTGTGTCATTCGTGCCTCCATTGTTCGCTGAAGGTCGCGTGACGACGCCATATTGACGACGATATTTTGTTGCAAACGACGCGATTCTTTTCAAAAAGCTCGATGATACGAGTTCTTTGTTCCTGGTGGTGGAAGCACGCTCCAGGGAAGATTCTTTGTACGAGTTTGCGTAAAAAGAGGAACATTTAATGATTTTTTCTTCTTTTTTTTTTGTTATTTATAACGTTTTTATGTTTACGAATGCATTTATTCTCTATTTATCCTTTTATCCCTATTGGTCAATATAAGCTTAGCCATTGCACTCCAAATGGGTCAAAAAACTGTTATTTAAATGTGAGTATTGAATGGTCTCTTTTCAACAATTTCGTAATAGAGTCAGTTTTTGTTTTTTGTTTGAACCTTTTCGTGTAGCAGTAGTGTTAAGATCAAACCAGTAGAAGCCGGAAGAGACCAGACTCGAAATTCGATATTCCCAAGTTAGGGTTGGGTTGTTTTACCTCTGAGCGGAACTTTTTTGCACACCATGGGCTAAACGGCCAGGTTACAAGGACCCCGTAGGCTCAGAGAAGGTTGGGGGAGGGGACCCACTGGAACAGCTGTTGGGAGACAGATGGTAGCCTCCCGTCAAGGCCATCCAGCGTGTTCTTTAACGTGCACAGGGTATGGCTCTCCCGCACAACGGGGCCACGGCTTAACGTCCCATCCGACGGACGGCGGCCTTTCCAAGCCCATCGGTGTCCCTTACTGACCGTGGGCAGGGCGGGGAATTTTCGGAGATAAATCTCAACGCTGACCCAGCTGGGACTCGAACTTGGGAACTACAGATTACGAGCCTGGCGCGCTACCGACTGAACCACCCCCGCCCCACCCAAGTTAGAGGCGATGGGCTTGGAATAATGCTATACTGCATTGTAAATCCAGTGTCTTGATTTCCAATGCAGTATAGCATTTTTCTCCTCTGTTTGACAGGTCTTTAAAAAATTTCTTGAAAAATGAATGAAATAAAAAATAATAAATACCCCCTCAAGCAGCTGCTTGCCACAGAGGTCTGACAGGAGCCTGTCAGTTTATATGCCACAGTAGAAGATCTGAGAGGATGGCAGGACCTCAGCAGAAAAACGACACAAACAGCCATACCGTACCCAGGGCCCGTAGATCAGTAGCCAAGTGCGCTAACCACTCGGCCAGGGGACGGTTGAAATAAAAATACCTTTAATGAATTTTTGCCTTATTAGCATACTTAAAGAGGGGGGGGGGGGGGGGCATGGCTCCTTTTCCTCCCTCCCCTCCTAGATCTGGACTTGGTGTTGCCGATAATTTTCCTAGTGCCCTAGTGGTAATAAGTGGTACAAAATAACACATGGAAATGATACTATTAAGAGAGTTGCTCTACGAGAAAAATAGTCCATTATTTGCTCGTTTTCAGAAAAAACGAGCTGGTTTCACTTTATCGTCTGTCTCTCTCTCAACATCGTAATTTTTTGCTTTCAGAGATAAATAAAAATATTTTCTGGGGTTGGGTTGTTTTACCTCTGAGCGGCACTTTTTTTGCACACCATGGGCTAAATGGCCAGGTCACATGGACCCCGAAGGCTAAGAGAAGGTTGGGGGAGGGGACCCACTGGAACAGCTGTTGGGAGACAGATGGTAGCCTCCCGTCAAGGCCATCCAGCGTGTTCTTTAACGTGCACAGGGTATGGCTGTCCCGCACACGGGGCCACGGCTTAACGTCCCATCCGACGGACGGCGGCCTTTCCAAGCCAATCAGTGTCCCCTACTGACCGTGGGAAGGGCGGAGAATTTTGCGGAGATAAATCTCAACGCTAACCCAGCTGGGACTCGAACCTGGGAACTGCAGATTACGAGCCTGGCGCGCTACCGACTGAGCCACCCCCGCCCCATTTTCTGGGGTTGGACGAGGTATTGACGAATTATGATTTTCACTTTCGGAACCTTCCTATAGCTATAATTGCGACCTCTAACGGTGGAAAATTTTCAAAATTTCCTATTAATATTGCAAGTGATGTCATTATGTTACAAATTTAAAATTATGATGGTGAAATGTGAACATTATGAAGTTTGCACTGACAACAATGATTTTTACCTTTACCCCAGAGGGGGTGGGGAAAACGCATTTTTTTGTTTTAAGCAAAACGTGTTTATTTTTAGAGACAAATTTAAACTACTTTTTGGGTTGGTTAGGTATTGTTGATCAACTATTATGATTCACGCTTTTAGAATGTTTCAAAAGTTTTAATTTTGCCCTCTGGCGGTGGAAAAGTTTGAAAATTTAAAGATTTTAAGCGAATATTGCAAACGATCTATTTGGGCAGAAGTTTGATATTTCAGCAGTGAAGTGTAATTATCGAAACTGTTTACATCGTCAGCAATAATTTGTCCTTTCACTCCCTGGTGGGGGGCGGGGGTGGCTCAGTCGGTAGCGCGCCAGGCTCGTAATCTGTAGTTCACAGGTTCGAGTCCCAGCTGGGTCAGCGTTGAGATTTCTCCGCCCTGCCCACGGTCAACAGGAGACACCGATGGGCTTGGAAAGGCCGCCGTCCGTCGGATGGGACGTTAAGCCGTGGCACCGTGTGCGGGAGAGCCATACCCTGTGCACGTTAAAGAACACGCTGGATGGCCTTGACGGGAGGCTACCATCTGTCTCCCAACAGCTGTTCCAATGGGTCCCCTCCCCCAACCTTCTCTGAGCCTTCGAGGTCCATGTGACCTGGCCATTTAGCCCATGGTGTGGAAAAAAGTGCCGTTCACAGTAAAACAACCCAACTCCCTGGTGGTGGAAAAACGCAACTTTCTGTATCGAGAGATTAAAGAAAAATTCTTTTTGAGTTGAATCGGCGATAGCCAAATTTGAAAATTCATAGTTTTCATATCCTCCAAAAGGCTTTAATTTACCATCGTTAGAGGGCGCAAAATGTAGAAAATGCAAAACTTGAAGTAATGTCGCAAATGATATATTTATACAATTAGAAATTCAAAATTACAATTGATTAAAATTCTACCGGTTGCTCCTTAATTTTGAAAACTTGTACAGTCGCTCAAAAAAATATCCGAACACTATGGTTGATTACAGAATTCAGAAAAATATCTGGCAACGATTTTTTTAGAAATTAGTGATCTGGCAATTTTCGTGTCACGTGACACATTGCCAGATCACTAATTGCTAGAAATTTTTTCTGAATTCGTTGCCAGAAATTTTTTCTGAATTCTGTAATCCACCATAGTGTTCGGATACTTTGTTGAGCGACTGTAGGTGGTCATATTATTTTGATACTAGATCGTGTGGGCTCAATCACGGAAATATTGAGCGTGTGCAGTTACCGTTCACAGCAAACTGGATCGTGTGCACTAACTGCACACACTCCAGTTTGCTGTGAACGGTAACTGAAGCGTGTACAGTTGCTGTACACGCTTCAGATATTTTTCCTGAATTCTGTAATCACGTGACACGAAGGTTGCCAGATCACTAATTTCTAAAAAAATCGTTGCCAGAAATTTTTTCTGAATTCTGTAATCATCATAGTGTTCAGATACTTCTTTGAACGACTGTACTTAATTTTAAAAATTCCAATCATGTTTAAATATAGTAATAATAAATAATTCTATTTCATATACACTGGATGAATTCAAATTTTTAATTTTAAGGAATAAATGAGATATGCGTTTTGCGTTTATGCGGCTAAAAATATATTATTATTTACAATTTACAATCACCCATTAGTACGAATTACTAATGTTAAAAAGTGAAATATTTGGGACCAAAAACTTCATTTATTTTTTAAACGAAACCTATATTCGCGAGAGGCGATATGTTAGCCTTCTAGTTTCCTTCTGTCGTTTCGTTATGATATATCAGAAAACATTTCACCGAGAATTTGATGCGAAACAAAATGATTTTATTGAAATTACTTTTACAAGACCCCTCACTACAGCTGATTGACACGACCCAAGAATAAGATCATGTCGTTCCTGTTATCAACGATGGCAATGGCAAAAGGATGGTCTGCCTTAAAGGCTGGTTTCATCGAATAAGCGACCACAATACCAGTGACTGCTGTGGCTTCACTGCCTTCTTCGTTGACTTCTATCACTGCTTTGTGAATCACTTGGTCGACAGCGAGGTTGCCATTCTCACTGATTCCGCTCAGATCAGCACTTCTTCCGAAGACTTTTTTGATTCCAAGTTGCTGTAGAACCGCACTCATTTCGTCCTCGAATTCCAACTTAAACTTGGGGAGTGTGACTTCAACTTCTGTCTTGAACATCGATTTCTTTATATCTCCAATAGTGTAGGACGCTAACTGCACCTCCAAATCTTCAAGACCATTCTTCGCTTTTGGAAGAAACACAAACATGCTCACATCTTTGCCCTTATAGGGAAGTTCTAGAACTTTACCAACACCTATATTACCGTATCGGAAATCTTCAGTTAAATGCATCAGAGGTACTTCTTTCTTTTCTGTTGTTAATCCGCGGTTGTAAAAGACTCCAGGTTTGGTTTTCTTCGTCTCAAATAGGGTTTGCCAGGTGCCTTTGAAGTAAACAGCATTCAAAAGAAGGAGACGTGTACTAGGATCCAGATTATCGACCAGTTTCTGAATTTTTTCCCTCGTCTTCTCTCTCACCCATTGGTTAACCTCTTCAGTTACTTTGGCTCCATCTTTCTGGAAATCCACTTCTCTAACTGAAGCCTTGTAGAGTTTCTGGAGATCCTCTTTGTAATCTGCCAAGATAGGGAAATCGCTCTGTGTGAGGACGGAATTGGCTACGTCCAAGACGTACTCATCCGATGCCTCGTCCAGTTTCGACAGCAATGTACCGTAGCTTTGGTGCACTTGGCTGTCAGAGAGCCCTACATCTTCGTAGCCGAGTGTGAGTCGCATCTCCTCTGCGGTGTTTCCCTTGGCTCCTCTGTAGAGCATGGCCATGGCTGTTGATATGCTGAGTGGAGAGAAGAAAAAGGAATCCTTACTCACAAGGAATTCCCTGTAGAGACCCACGGCCAATCGGTTGTTTGCATCGGCTAATTCTTTCACTGATCCTTCAGCGAGAGAGGATGCTGGTTTGCTGAGTGCGCAACTGGATCCGACCAGAAGGAGCAGGAGTAAATTCCAGAAGTCCATGATCATTTCTATTCGAAACAAAATGAAATATAAATTAGACTCTCCTAAACTTTTAAAAGTGTTTTCGTGAAAGTATGATATATAATATTAAAGAAAACTTGGATTCAATTATTTGTTTAAAGGGATTCATGTGAACAGTGTTGAATGAAGTTTTCGTATGTGGGATGGACAAAAATAATATATGGAGAAGACATGAAACAATACAACGTCTTTTTTTTTTACTAAGCATTCCACTTTAAAGAATATTACACGCATTTGCTTCAACCAGTATTTTTCAATTGGGTTTCCATGAGCATCTCCAAAAGTTTCAGCGATAATGTTGGGTTGTTTTACCACTGAGCAGCACTTTTTTTGCACACCATGGGCTAAATGGCCAGGTCTCATGAACCCCGAAGGCTCAGAGAAGGTTGGGGGAGGAGACCCACTGGAACAGCTGTTGGAAGATAGATGGTAGCCTCCCGTCAAGGCCATCCAGCGTGTTCTTTAACGTGCACAGGGTATGACTCTCCCACACACTAGCCACGGCTTAACGTCCCATCCGACGGACGGCGGCCTTTACAAGCCCATCGGTGTCCCCTACTGACCGTGGGCAGGGCGGGGAATTTTGCGGAGATAAATCTCAACGCTGACCCAACTGGGACTCGAACCTGGGAACTACAGATTACGAGCATGGCGCGCTAACGACTGAGCCACCCCCGCCCCCAGGAGAGGATCGTGTTTTTCAATTGTTATGGGAGTACAACTGACAATCTCTTTTTTGGTCTCATAATTTTACCTGCTTTAGGATTTGTGGGTTTCGATGGCATTTTTTTCCACTTCTTTTTCTCTATCCGTTTTCCCCTCGAAGGCCATTTTTTAATTCTTCATTTCTTCACATCATCGCTCCATTTCTTCCTCAGCCTTCCTCCTTCTTTTCTTCTTCCAGTGGGTTGCCATTTCCTTTTCTCTTTAGATACCTTCCTTCACTCATCCTATTCATATTTTTTATACCAGCTCGATCTCATTCTGTCACTCTTTCACCCATTATCTTCCTCTTCTCTTTGAGCCAACCAAAGATAACCACAGTTATGGACTGAGCTATCTATGGTTAGCTCAGTCTATAGAATCCCAAGGGCGGGGGTGGCTCAGTCGGTAGCGCGCCAGGCTCGTAATCTGTAGTTCCCAGGTTCGAGTCCCAGCTGGGTCAGCGTTGAGATTTATCTCCTCAAAATTCCCCGCCCTGCCCACGGTCAGTAGGGGATACTGATGGGGTTGGAAAGCCCGCCGTCCGTCGGATGGGACGTTAAGCCGTGGCCCCGTGTGCGGGAGAGCCATACCCTGTGCACGTTAAAGAACATGCTGGGATGGCCTTGACAAGAGGCTACCATCTATCTCCCAACAACTGTTCCAGTGGGTTCCCTCCCACCAGCCTTTTCTGGGCAATCGAGGTTCTTGTTATCTGGTCATTTAGTCCATTGTATACAAAAAAAGAACCCCTCAGAAATAAAACATCCTAATTTCAGTCTCCACTGTGAATGTTCTCCTGTGAATGTTCTCCTCAGTCTCCACCAGAAATGTTCAGCTTTTTCCGCGATAATCACTACTCGGACCTCAATGAGAAAAGGGACCACGATGGGTTTGAAAAGGCAGCCATCAGCAGATGGCACATGAAGCATGATTCCTTGCACTTTAAGAACACGCTGGATTTCGTTGGACTGTCTAGGGACCCTTTCCTTTAACCAAATGGAAATCTTGGAGTCCTCGTGACCTGTCCTTTAGGCGCATTACGTGCATAAAAGTGCTGCTCATAGGTAAAACAATCAAATATATATTAGAGGGTCGTGTATGTATGCTTGAGAATTGATTGTATGGATAATTGTATGGATAATTTAGAATAACAATTCTCAATTAGATTTATTAACAATCCGATTTGAAACAAAATGGTTTAATTAAAATTAAACAAAGAATATCTCACTATAGGTGATTGACGCGACCCAAGAGCAAGATCATGTCGTTCCTGTTACCAACGATACAGACGCCAAGGGAATGGCACCCTTAATTTTATTTATAAATAATAATTTATTAAATATATCGTAAATTTTTAGCTACAGAAATTTGTTTAAATATACTTATTAAGATGCTGTAATAGAAAGTTTCCGCTCTGATATCTTGTTAACCATACATCACGGCACGGTTATGGTTCTAAGGCTTTTCAAAAAGAGGCAACTGGTATTCGACGGTTGTGGTTCTAAGGCTTTTCAAAAAGAGGCAACTGGTATTCATTCCTGAAATCCTTTATGACTCGAGAGAGTCGCTTTGGAAGATTCTTTTCAGATTCTCAGATTCTTTTCTATGGTTGGGTTGTTTTACCTCTGAGCGGCACTTTTTTGCACACCATGGGCTAAATGGCCAGGTCACATGGACCCCGAAGGCTCAGAGAAGGTTGGGGGAGGGGACCCACTGGAACAGCTGTTGGGAGACAGATGGTAGCCTCCCGTCAAGGCCATCCAGCGTGTTCTTTAACTTTGGATTATTTCATCTCTGAGCGGCACTTTTTTGCACACCATGGACTAAATGGCCAGGTCACATGGACCCCCGAAGGCTCAGAGAAGTTTCGGGGAGGGGACCCACTGGAAGAGCTGTTGGGAGACAGATGGTATCCTCCCGTCAAGGCCATCCAGCGTGTTCTTTAACGTGCACAGGGTATGGCTCTCCCGCACAAGGGTCACGGCTTAACGTCCCATCCGACGGACGGCGGCCTTTCCAAGCCCATCGGTGTCCCCTACTGACCGTGGGCAAGGCGGGGAATTTTGCGGAGATAAATCTCAACGCTGACCCAGCTGGGACTCGAACCTGGGAACTAACAGATTACGAGCCTGGCGTGCTACCGACTGAGCCACCCATGCCCCAGATTCTTTTCTAACAACTATTCCAGACCCAAAAAGTCACTTCGCCTTTTCTCTCTGAGAATTTGTAATGAGGTAAAAAAATATTCCGAATTAAAACGGAGGAAAAAAACAACCTAGATTGCACGTTATTGGGGGGAATAAATTTTGATTTAAAAAATACCAAAAAAGAATACCAAAAAAGATGTTTTGTCCCCTTTTATTCTATTCCGTCATCTGCTCTCCTCCTCTTTCTGAACGTTTCTTTAAATCTGGACTTGTTTAAAGCAATAGAAGTTGAAGCATTTAACATATTTTTATCAATTGTAGCGTAGCAATTCATAAACATTTTCCTTAGAATCAATTGAAACACAAATAATAATTATTATAATGAATCATTCAAAGAAATGTAATTTCAGATGATCGTCTGATAATTCAGTTTTTATGAATTTCGAAAGATGCGTAAGGAAAGCTTCTGTTGTTAAATGTTCCAACTTCAATCAATATTTAAATTCTAAACCAATATTGCTGAAAATCGATGCAGAAGGAAGAGATCTTCAGTTCTTCAGTTTCTTTCTGAAATAAAGTGTTGATAGTTAAAGTGCTTTGAACGTAGCTTTCCATTCCCATGTTAGCGAATTGTTCCAATGCTTATTAGAAGGGGGAGGGGTTGGGTTGTTTTACCTCTGAGCGGCACTTTTTTGCACACCATGTGCTAAATGGCCAGGTCACATGGACCCCGAAGGCTCAGAGAAGGTTGGGGGAGCGGACCCACTGGAACAGCTGTGGGGAGACAGATGGTAGCCTCCCGTCAAGGCCATCCAGCGTGTTCTTTAACGTGCACAGGGTATGTCTCTCCCGCATACGGGGCCACGGCTTAACGTCCCATCCGACGGACGGCGGCCTTTCCAAGCCCATCGGTGTCCCCTACTGACCGTGGGCAGGGCGGGGAATTTTGCGGAGATAAATCTCAACGCTGACCCAGCAGGGACTCGAACCTGGGAACTACAGATTACGAGCCTGGCGCGCTACCGACTGAGCCACCCCCGCCACAGGGGGAGGGGTAAGACAACTAGATCATATTTCGATAAATTCATTCAGAATCTTAATCAGAAACAAAATCGTTTTATTAAAAGTAAACTCAGAAAAACCTCCTCATTACAGCTGATTGACACGACCCAAGAATAAGATCAAGTCACTTCTGTTATCGACGATAGCGAAAGCAAAAGGATGATCAACCTTAAACACAGGTTTTGGAGGAGGGATAGAAGACGTGATCACAACACGGATGCCAGTGACTGCTGCGGCTTCACTGCCTTCTTCGTTGACTTCTATCACTGCTTTGTGAATCACTTGGTCGACAGCGAGGTTGCCATTCTCACTGATTCCGCTCAGATCCGCACTTCTTCCGAAGACTTTTTTGATTCCAAGTTGCTGTAGAACCTCACTCATTTCGTCCTCGAATTCCAACTTAAACTTGGGGAGTGTGACTTCAACTTCTGTCTTGAACATCGATTTCTTTATATCTCCAATAGTGTAGGACGCTAACTGCACCTCCAAATCTTCAAGACCATTCTTCGCGTTTGGAAGAAACACAAACATGCTCACATCTTTGCCCTTATAGGGAAGTTCTAGAACTTTACCAACACCTATATCACCATATCGGAAATCTTCAGTTAAATGCATCAGAGGTACTTCTTTCTTTTCTGTTGTTAATCCGCGGTTGTAAAAGTCTCCAGGTTTGGTTTTCTTCGTCTCAAATAGGGTTTGCCAGGTGCCTTTGAAGTAAACAGCATTCAAAAGAAGGAGACGTGTACTAGGATCCAGATTATCGAACAGTTTCTGAATTTTTCCCCTCGTCTTCTCTCTCACCCATTGGTTAACCTCTTCAGTTACTTTGGCTCCGTCTTTCTGGAAATCCACTTCTCTAACTGAAGCCTTGTAGAGTTTCTGGAGATCCTCTTTGTAATCTGCCAAGATAGGAAAATCGCTCTGTGTGAGGACGGAATTGGCTACGTCCAAGACGTACTCATCCGATGCCTCGTCCAGTTTCGACAGCAATGTACCGTAACTTTGGTGCACTTGGCTGTCAGAGAGCCCTACATCTTCGTAGCCGAGTGCGAGTCGCATCTCCTCTGCGGTGTTTCCCTTGGCTCCTCTGTAGACCATGGCCAGGGCTGTTGATATGCTGAGTGGAGAGAAGAAAAAGGAATCCTTACTCACAAGGAATTCCCTGTAGAGACCCACTGCCAATCGGTTGTTTGCATCGGCTAATTCTTTCACTGATCCTTCAGCGAGAGAGGATGCTGGTTTGCTAAGTACACAACTGGATCCGACCAGAAGGAGCAGGAGTAAATTCGAGAAGCCCATAATCATTGCTATTGGAAATAAAATTAAAAAAAAATATTAGGATCCCTAAAATGTCCAGATATTTATTCAAAAAATTGCGATATACGATATATACAACTACATGAATTCATTTATGCTTTTAAAGTGAGTTAAAAAGAATCGTGTGATTCCTTGCGATAAGTTCTTAATACTGTATTCTTTGTATGGAAAGAGGACCGAAAGATACCCAGAAAACATTAAACCATAATAATTTTATTTACTTAGTATCACGTTCCGAAAACACCACGGTCGATTTGACGTACTGTTTTTTAATTTGGATTCCAAAAGCATCTCCAATAGGTCCCATAAATTTTTTAACTAGCAAAGATTGGGTTGGGTTGTTTTACCTCTGAGCGGCACTTTTTTGCACACCATGGGCTAAATGGCCAGGTCACATGAACCCCGAAGGCTCAGAGGACCCACTGGAACAGCTGTTGGGAGACTCCCGTCAAGGCCATCCAGCGTGTTCTTTAACGTGCACAGGGTATGGCTCTCCCGCACACGGGGACAAGGATTAACGTCCCATCCGACGGACGGCGGCCTTTCCAAGCCCATCGGTGTCCTCTACTGACTGTGGGCAGGGCGGGGAATTTTGCGGAGATAAATCTCAACGCTAACCCAGCTGGGACTCGAACCTGGGAACTACAGATTACGAACCTGGCGCGCTACCGACTGAGCCACCCCCGCCCCTAACTTGCAAAGAGCATGAGAATTAAATAAGGTGTGTTACAATGACGTTATGTAATAACTCCGCTGAAAAGTGCCTGTTCAGTAAATGTGAATATTCAAAAGCAATAGCAAGGACCGGAAAGATCAGTGCACATGGTCCTCCCTTACATAAGGAGGATAAAGCCCAATTCACTTGCTACAACAATCGGTAACGCTCTTTTTCTAATTTAATATTTCTAATTATTAAAAATTTAGGGGTAGGAGAAGAAATTCAGTGTTTTTCCTGTTTCCCGTGGCTTTTCTTACTATAAGATTGCTGCATAAACACTGCATCTCTTTCTCCCTATCATTCAGTCTTCATGTTGAATCGATTCTCCGCCCTGCCCACGGTCAGTAGGGGACACCGATGGGCTTGGAAAGGCCGCCGTCCTTCGGATGGGACGTTAAGCAGTGGCCCCGTGTGCGGGAGAGCCATACCCTGTGCATGTTAAAGAACACGCTGGATGGCCTTGACGGGAGGCTACCATCTGTCTCCCAACAGCTGTTCCAGTGGGTCGCCTCCCCCAACCTTCTCTGAGCCTTCGGGGTCCATGTGACCTGGCCATTTAGCCCATGGTGTGCAAAAAAGTGCCGCTCAGAGGTAAAACAACTCAACGTTAAAGAACACGCTGGATGGCCTTGACGGGAGGCTACCATCTGTCTCCCAACAGCTGTTCCAGTGGGTCCCCTCCCCCAACCTTCTCTGAGCCTTTGGGGTCCATGTGACCTGGCCATTTAGCCCATGGTGTGCAAACAAGTGCCGCTCAGAGGTAAAACAACCCAACGTTAAAGAACACGCTGGATGGCCTTGACGGGAGGCTACCATCTGTCTCCCAACAGCTGTTCCAGTGGGTCCCCTCCCCCAACCTTCTCTGAGCCTTCGGGGTCCATGTGACCTGGCCATTTAGCCCATGGTGTGCAAAAAGTGCCGCTCAGAGGTAAAACAACCCAACCCAACTCATGTTGAATCGCATTGTTTTCTCATCGTCGAAATAAGCGACGGTGTGGAAGAAACGCACCATTGCCCCATTTCTGTCTCTGCCTTTCTCTTATTCCTCTTCTTCTACCGGTGAGAAGTTACTACCATTCTGAAAATTCCCCGCCCTGTCCGCGGTCAGTAGGGGACACCGATGGGCTTGGAAAGGCCACCGTCCGTCGGATGGGACGTTAAGCCATGGCCCCTTGTGCGGGAGAGTCATACCCTGTGCACGTTAAAGAACACGCTGGATGGCCTTGACGGGAGGCTACCATCTGTCTCCCAACAGCTGTTCCAGTGGGTCCCCTCCCCTAACCTTCTCTGAGCCTTCGGGTATATGTGACCTGGCCATTTAGCCCATGGTGTGCTAAAAAGCCGCTCAGAGGTAATACGATCGAACCCTACCAGTGAGCTCCCATTTCTATATTTTGTTCATTCCTATCGTCGCCGTTTGGAATACCATTTCGAATTTTCCTTCATTCCTATCATCATCGAAATCAGGAACAGTGTGGAGGAATCACCCACTGCCCCATTTCTTTCTCTTACTCCTTTTTTTTCTTCCAGTGTGCTCCCACTTCCATAATTTCTTCGGTTATTTTTCCTTCATTTATCCTATTCATATGTTCAAACTATCTCAGTCTCATTCTCTCTCTCTTTCCCTCTCTCCGTAACTTCCTTTATACTTCGGGGCGTACTTCGGGGCGGTGCTTGGCTTAGTTCATAGCGCTCCAAGCATGGAGATATGGTTTTAATTTCGATCCTGCGCTGTGAGTGTGTTGAGATCTTTTCGCGCTATCAACCAATCTGCGCTCAGTGATAAAAGAGACACCGATTTGCTTAGAAAACTACCCTTCTCGGATGGGATGCTAAGCCGTGTTTCCTTGTGCAGGAGAACCCCGTTTGAAACACGACAGATGCTCTTGATAGACACTTCGGTTTGTTTCCTAACAGTCCATTGTATCCTCTTCCTCTATCTAGATATGATCCTTTGGGATCCTTCGGACTTAGCCATTTAGTTATTATGGACTCCAGAGTGCCGATTAGAGGTGGGTTGGGTTGTTTTACCTCTGAGCGGCACTTTTTTGCACACGATGGGCTAAATGGCCAGGTCACATGGACCCCGAAGGCTCAGAGAAGGTTGGGGGAGGGGACCCACTGGAACAGCTGTTGGGAGACAGATGGTAGCTTCCCGTCAAGGCCATCCAGCGTGTTCTTTAACGTGCACAGGGTATGGCTCTCCCGCATACGGGGCCACGGCTTAATGTCCCATCCGACGGACGGCGGCCTTTCCAATCCCATCGGTGTCCCCTACTGATCGTGGGCAGGGCGGGGAATTTTGCGGAGATAAATCTCAACGCTTACCCAGCTGGGACTCGAACCTGAGAACTACAGATTACGAGCCTGGCGCGCTACCGACTGAGCCACCCCCGCTCCCGATTAGAGGTGAAATAACCTTATAGCCCAATATGTGTTGGAGGTTAGGATAGGATTGTCTACTATGTCTTAAATTCATTCAGAATCTTATGAGAAAAAAAATGGTTTTGTTAAAACAAAATAAGAAAATCTCACTACAGCTGATTAGCACAAGAACAAAATAATATAATCTCGTTGCTGTCATCAATTATAGCAAAGACAACATTATCACCATCCTTAATTTTATTTACAAATAATAATTTAATTAATGGAACATATAATTCCAGGTTATAGAATGGGGGAAGGGGTGGCTCAGTCGGTAGGGCGCCAGGTTCGTAATCTGAAGTTCCCAGATAAGAATCCCAGCTGGGTAGGTGTTGAGATTTATCTCCGCAAAATTCCCCGCCCTGCTCTCGGTCAGTAGGGGACACCAATGGGCTTGGAAAGGCCGCCATCCGTCGGATGGGACGTTAGGCCGTGGAGCCGTTTGCGGGAGAGTCATATACCCTGTGCACGTTAAAGAACACGCTGGATGGCCTTGACGGGAGGCTACCATCTGTCTCCCAACAGCTGTTCCAGTGGGTCCCCTCCTCCAACCTTCTCTGAGCCTTCGGGGTCCTTGTGACCTGGCCATTTAGCCCATGGTGTGCAAAAAAGTGCCGTTCAGTGGTAAAACAATCCAATACAGGTTATAGAAACTGATTGAAATGTACTTTCTATGGGGCTACGAGGATAACTGAAAATTTGTGTTTTATTTACGGTTTCCAACTGGCTATATAACGAAGGGTTGGTGAATTTAAAAGTTTAACACTTTCAAATTTTAACATTGTTATATAAAAATAATTTCGTCATCAGATAAAATTCTTTAAATTTTGCGAAAAATATTTTTTTCGTCTTCAAATTTATTTTCGCCACTGCACGGTTCTGGTTTGAACGCTACTCCAATAGAAGATACTCGGAATTCAAGCTAGAAGTCCTTCCTGACTGGAAAAGGAGTCCCTTTGGACCATGTAGCAATAAGTCTTTGCTAACATCTACAACAGACAGACATAAGTAGGACGGCAAGGGGACTTAACCATCACCTCTGGAAATTCTTAATGAAACTAAAATGATTGTAAATTACTGAAACAGAGGAGTAAACACAGAGTGCACACTTTGGCCGGAGTAATTTCTGATAATATATATATACCGAAAGGGTGTTCTAGTGTATTTCAATTTATTTAATTGGATTGTTTTACCTCTGAGCGGCACTTTTTTGCACACCATGGGCTAAATGGCCAGGCCACAAGGACCCCGAAGGCTCAGAGAAGGTTGCGGGAGGGGACCCACTGGAAGAGCTGTTGGGAGACAGATGGTAGCCTCCCGTCAAGGCCATCCAGCGTATTCTTTAACGTGCACAGGGTATGGCTCTCCCGCACACGGGGCCACGGCTTAACGTCCCATCCGACGGACGGCGGCCTTTTCAAGCCCATCGGTGTCCCCTACTGACCGTGGGCAGGGCGGGAAAATTTTGGGGAGATAAATCTCAACGCTGAACCCAGCTGGGACTCGAACCTGGGAACTACAGATTACGAGCCTAGCGCGCTACCGACTGAGCCACCCCCGCCCCTATATTTCAATTTAAACACAGTACTTGCAAGCACAACTCTTCCATTAAAATATTCTCTAAATCGTGACCGATAAAGAGTTATGGAAGTTGAAACATTTAATAGCCATTTCTAATCATACAAATTCTTCTCAGAAGTTAATAAAACACAAATAATCATCGTATTAAATAATAGCGATAATTCCGGGAGAAGAAACGAACGTGGGGGAGACATGTCTGATGTCATCGGTGGCAGAAATTGACAACTTCTTGCAATTTCCCATTTCTCCATGGGGCGGGGGTGGCTCAGTCGGTAGCGCGCCAGGCTCGTAATCTGTAGTTCCCAGGTTCGAGTCCCAGCTGGGTCAGCGCAAAATTCCCCGCCCTGCCCACGGTCAGTAGGGGACACCGATGGGCTTGGAAAGGCCGCCGTCCGTTGGATGGGATGTTAAGCCGTGGCCCCGTGTGCGGGAGAGCCATACCCTGTGCACGATAAAGAACACACTAGATGGCTTTGACGGGAGGCTACCATCTGTCTCCCAATAGTTGTTCCAGTGGGTCCCCTCCCCCAACCTTCTCTGAGCCTTCGGGGTCCATGTGACCTGGCCATTTAGCCCATGGTTTGCAAAAAAGTGCCGCTCAGAGGTAAAACAACCCAACCCATTTCCCAATGATTCCGCGGTTGCTTGAGCGATCGGTCCCGAATTTGGTGGTCGAGTGGTCCCGTTTAATTCTGACCTTCTTTGTTTGACGGATGGGTTCGTAGCTGCCATGGGCCGGAAGTAATCCCTCGAAAAGCGTCCAAGATTTCTGGAACGCTGCAGTCTCCTGCCTTGCGAAAGAAATTGTCAATCGATGTACAATTGTGAGTGGAAGTCTGTGCACGAACTATTCAAATTTTGGTCTGCGGACCATATTCGTTGAGAGATTACCAGATCTGTTTCTTTTAATCTTTTTTTCTTTTGGCGAATTGCGTTTTTGTATTCAGGCCAGTTTTCTTAAGATTAAAAACCATCCGATTTCTAACGTGCAACTCTATTTTAGAATATTCACACTTTCAAAGTTTGATCACAGCACTACATAAAATATATTTTGAAACATTATTTGCATAATGTCTATGGGAGCGTTTCTCCAAATTCACTCAAATCTATCGGGGCAGTGGTGGGTGGTTCAGTCGGTAGCGTGCCAGGCTCGTAATCTGAAGTTCCCGGTTCAAGTCCCAACTGTGCTTGAATTGTAGCAAGTCAGTGTGAATTTTTCCAACTCCCCTTCATTTGACCAACTCTCCTTAATTTCACAAAACCAATCCCAATCTTTACATATCTTCTAAATTTGCCAAGTCACTTCAAATTTTACAAACTTTCCAGATTTTGTCAAGTTGCCTCGATTTTGCCAACTCGCCGTAATTTTACAGAAAAAATCGCAAATTTTTACATCTTCCCTGAATTTGCCAAGTCACTTCGAATTTTATCAACTCTCCTTAATTGCACAAGAAAGGCACAATTTTCACAACTCCCCTGTATTTAACCAAGTGGCTTCGAATTTTGCCAACTCCCCTAGATTTTGCCAAGAGTTCTCGAGTTCTCCAACTCTCATTAATTTCACGATTCTGCCAAATTGCCTTGATTTTACCACCTTTCCTTAATTTCGCAAAAATAATCCTAATTTTTACATCTCTCCTGAATTTGCCAAGTCACTTCAAATTTTTCAAACTCCCCAATGTTTTGCCAAGTTTTCTCGATTTTGTCTTAATTTTACAAAAACAATCCCAACTCGCCTGTATTTTAAAAAGTGGATTCAAATTTTGCCAACAGCCCTAGATTTTGACAAGTTTCTTCGATTTTGCCAACTCGCCAGAATTTTACAGAAAAAAATCCCAATTTTTACATCTCACTTTTTTTTGCAAAGTCACTCAGAATTTTGCCAATTCTCCAAGATTTGCCAACTCTCCTAGATTTTTCTAACTCGCCATAATTTTACAGAAAAAAAATCTCAATTTTTACATCTGACTGAATTTTGCCAACTTCCCACGACTTTGACAAGTCACTTGGAATTCTATCAACTCCCCAAGATTTTACCAAGTTGTCCCGATTTTTGCCGACTCATTTGTATTTTGCTAAGTGGCTTCGAATTTTGCCAACTGCTCTAGATTTTGCCGTCTCCATTTTCCCGACTGCCCTAAATTTGCCAAGTTGCCTCGATTTTGACAACTACCCTAGAGTTTGCTAACTCACTTTAATTTTACAAAAAAAAAGTTTACAAATTTTCCCAACACACCTAGATTTTACGAAGTCGCTTCGAATTTTGCCAACTTCGAGTTACTTTAGAGGGAGGGGGAAGCCTCCCCCATAGCTACGCCCCTGACCCCTACCCTGCCCTCGGTGAGAAAGGTGACACAGTGGGCTTGGAATTGCTTCCATCCGTCGAAATCCCGTTAAGCCAATGTAAGAGAACTGTACTCCGTGCATGTTAAAGAACAGTGGATCCCCTGTCCCAACCTTCTTTGAGACTTCGGGATCCTTTTGACCTGACCATGTAGCCCATTGTGTGCAGAAAAATCTTGCTCAGAGGTAAAACAACACAAGTCTTTTGTTTAAAGGCTAGTAGCTTAAAAATAATTTTAAAAAGCTGTACTTACTTTCTTGCTGTGCCCTAAGAGTCGAACGATGTCAAAAGCTGTGGATAGGAGAGAAAGACATTGCATTGCAGAGAATTTATACTTTTCTCTATCAACAATTTTTCCTTCCTTTGAACTGACCTTGACCTTCAAAGTCGTGCCAACTAGATTAAAGTCTTTTTATTGCTCTTTCACTTCTTGTTGTAAGTGGAAGCAGATGTTCCTTTCTCAAGATGAAACTGTTCTTGATAAAAAAAAAAGATAAATGAATCGAAGTACAGGTGAATCACATCTCAGGTAACACGTGTGGATATCCAAGTTTCAAACTCAAGGACATTGAAACTTAAATATTGTTGGGTTGTTTTACCTCTGAGCGGAATTTTTTTTTTGCACACAATAGGCTAAATAGCCATGTCACAAGGATCCCAAGGGCTCAGAGAAGGTTGGGGAAGGGGAACCCACTGGACAGTTGTTAGGAGACAGATGGTAACATCTCGTCAAGGTCATCCAGCATGTTTTTTAGTGTTCACAGAGTATGGCTCTCTCCCGCACACGGAGCCACGAACATTTTCAAACACATTGGTGTCCCCTTTCATACCGTGGGCAATTGGTATTAACATATATATAATCATGCCGGGATCTATTTTAGAAAAAAAAGGGCAGGTAGTCTGTCTCGATCGGGACAGGAAAAAAGTAGGAGGGGGGCAACCCCCGTCTCGTAAAATACAGTAGCATTTCTTATGCAGATTTCATTAATCTGATTTTATCATATTGGACGATATTACAAAATATAAATTCCAGCGGGTACCCAGAAACTTCCAATAATTTTTCTTTTATTCATATTGCAATATGACATTTTCACTTCCATTTTAGAACCCCTCCTGTTATTGTCCCCCTCCTCCCTTTTTATCCGGTCCTATATATGAAAAATAAATTACCCCTCAAGCAGCTGTCTGCCACAAAGATCTGAGGCGTCTGTTAGTTAAATATGCCAATAGAGAAGTTGAGAAGGTCCTTTGAGGTCAAATATAGATCTATCGATGCTAGAGGTTTAAAAATTGGTGCCTGGGGAAATTTCGAGTCGTAAATCTCAATAATTTTGTACATTTTGCATGTGATCGGTCCTTTCAGGTCAAAAGTCAACTTTTAATATGACTTGTGCTGGATAGTTAAGAATTCATCAAAGCTGTTTCAGGCAGTAGAACTCAGAAATGCGATGAATATTCAGATCCGGTGTCGCAATCAAGGCCAAATAGGGGTCGGAGTGATAGTCCTTAGGAGGGGGCATTAATCTTGGCCTTGATGGGAGGCTACCATCTGTCCAGTGGGTCCCCTCCTCTTAACCTTCTCTGAGCTCTCGGGGCTCAGAGACCTAGCCATTTAGCCCATTGTGTGCCAAAACGTGCCACTCAGAGGTAAAACAACCCAACTCAAACCCCCTCCCCCCAAGCTTATGACCGCACCCAGTCAGCAATCTGAAGGGAAAGCCTGATGTCATGTGATTTAGGCTGTGCCACCGGAGCTTACCAGAGGAGTGGCTCAGTCGAAGCGTGCTAATAGTCGCCATTGCTGTTTGCAACTTTACCTTTGTGTGCAAAATGTAAGTTCTATTTCTTTATTCTGTTTAATCTCTAGGGTAGTGGCCGAGTGGTTAGCATGCTTGGCTACTGATCTAAGGGACCTGGGTTCGAGCCCCGGGTAAGGCATGGATGTGTGTGTCGTTTTTCTGCTGTCCTGCCATCCTCTCAGATCTCCTATTGTGGCATATAAACTGACAGGCTCCTGTCAGACCTCTGTGGCAAGCAGCTGCTTGAGGGGGTATTATTTTTTATTTATAGTAATTATGCTCATCATGCCCCGTAAATGTTGTGTCCCTGGCTGCCGTAGTAATAACAGTGGATCGTCATATGTATGCATGCCACAATATAAAAAAGAAAACATTTTGTGTTAACTATGTTGATCATTTTAAAACAAAAAGAGATTTAGTATTGCATGTACGTCAGAAGCAAATTAATATGCGTTATCCTGGAAGGCTAACTTATCCTACTGAAGTTTCTATAAATGTGGGAATATTATATTATGTTGTTTTTCAAACGCTTACATCAATTACTTACACATTTTGGATCAAGGGAAGACTTCATAATAAAATAATGAATGCTATAAGAATGAATACCGATGTATTTGTTTGAAAAGGTTCTTTTTGTGGAGAATTTGTATAATAAATAAAAGTTATTAATCCATTTTTTATATCAGTTGGTGAAATTTCCTAGTGGCCACACCTAAATTATCTGGTGGTGGCATTTGAGAACCACTGCATTACAGATTATCGGATGTTTGACTCTCCTGGCCGCCTAAAATATTCAAAGTTGAATTATTTGGTTCTGGCAAAGTTGATCAAACTTTAAACATTCATTTCAACTTCCTGAAGAGAAGTACTGAAACAGGTGGTTAAAAAGATGTACCTAGAACATAAACTCAGCGTTTTGCTGTTTTCAGCTATTTGTAAGATTCAAAAAGTAGATATGTCCATTGCTGACTGGTATATATTGTGAAAGTATTGGAAGGTGGGGGGGAGGGGGTCTATGTCCGAACTAGGGTTAAGATTTTCGCCTTTCCGATTCTAGTCATGCATATAATGTTTACCATTCCGCTATGCAAGATTGTGAATTTTAATATTGCTGAACTAGAAATCAGCTTTAAAAATTTTCATTCAAATTTAAACTATACTTGTAAAATTTTAACTTTTTTTTCACCTGTTGATTCCATTTGAAAAAATGATGATAAAATCTAAATATAATCCATTCTTTCTATCTCTTTTTAGTTTTGATACATTTTTCAAAATTTTTAATTGCAATTTCGTTTTTAAAGCAAAATAAATTTTTTATGACACTTCCTCAATCACTGAATTTCTAAATCACCTGAAAAGAAGGGGCGGGGGTGGCTCAGTCGGTAGCGCGCCAGGCTCGTAATTCGTAGGTTCCCAGGTTCGAGTCCCAGCTGGGTCAGCGTTGAGATTATCTCCGCAAAATTCCCCACCCTGCCCACGGTCAGTAGGGGACACCGATGGGTTAGGAAAGGCCGCCGTCCGTCGGATAGGACGTTAAGCTGTGGTCCCGTGTGCGGGAGAGCCATACCCTGTGCACGTTAAAGAACACGCTGGATGACCTTGACGGGAGGCTACCATCTGTCTCCCAACAGCTGTTCCAGTGGGTCCCCTCCCCCAACCTTCTCTGAGCCTTTTGGGTCCATGTGACCCGGCCATTTAGCCCATGGTGTGCAAAAAAGTGCCGCTCAGAGGTAAAACAACCCAACCCTCCCGTCAAGGCCATCCAGCGTGTTCTTTAACGTTGGATTGGATGGACCCCAAAGGCTCAGAGAAGGTTGGGGGAGGGGACCCTCTGAAACAGCTGTTGGGAGACAGATGGTAGCCTCCCGTCAAGGCCATCCAGCGTGTTCTTTAACGTGCACAGGGTATGGCTCTCCCGCACACGAGGCCACGACTTAACGTCCCATCCGACGGCCTTTCCAAGCCCATCGGTGTCCCCTACTGACCGTGGGCAGGGCGGGGAATTTTGCGGAGATAAATCTCAATGCTGACCCAGCTGGGACTCGAACCTGGGAACTACAGACTACGAGCCTGGCGTGCTACCGACTGAGGCCCCCCCCCCCTGTTTTAGAGGGGAAGAAAGCTTTGGGGATAAAATTTACATAGCCTATCACTTTCATCCATTTAGTATTTAGTACACTTATAATACACACACAATTGGGCATGTGTCAGTTCATAGTGTTACAAATTCATATTCTAATGTTTCTAGGTTCTAGTCATAAGTTCTGTTCATTGACAAACAAAAACATGCGAAACAAATTGTTTAATTCTGTAATTTACAAGAAACCACAGTATACATCTTTTAGTATTGTTTGAATTTCTACAATATCATCACCATTCTAAACGTTATCCTAATCTACATTTACATTTACCAGAACAGACCACACTAAATTAATTAAATTGCTGCCTGCTCAATCTGGTTCTTTTCTTATCATATACACACACACAAAATCATTAATCATCAATTGGTCTTCCAACTTCAGGAAAAATCTCAGGAAACTTGATGTCTCTAAGCATAAGAGAGTGATGTCTTGAATCAAAAGGTTCCTTGTACACTTTAAAACCATTCATGTCCATGTATTTATTAATAAGTGCACCTAATCCAAACGCAATACCAAGCTGAAGTCCTAAGAGAGACCTTTTATCTGAAAATAAAATGTATCAAATAAACATCAACAGAGTCCTGGAGTATTTTTACAAAAATCCATATTACTAATAGACTATGACACTTTTCTGTTTTGGGAAGACACAGCATAAAATTTTTCAATCAATATATAAATAAGAAGATTTAAAACACATAATAATCAATAACCTAGCTACATGAGGAACACTTGCAGGTACTAACAGAAGTGAAAAGTCAGCATTTTTTAAACTGGAAGAACAAGTAAAACCTGTGGTGAATATGAAAATCTCATTTTCAAAGGGAATGCAGTTTTCCGTTTACCAACTTTTGCACCCTTTAAAAGTTTTAATTCAAACTAATGTATGATTGGAAAAATGCAAATAATAGTAGTATTCTATTAGTACTTATACAACATAAAAGTACTTTTATTTTATTCCTTAAAATGAAAAGACTGCATTTTTACACCACTCTGAGAAAAGTGGGGTCACTGAGTCATGTACATTTGAACTTTGTATTAATGCCACTTTCCAAACTCATATAGTGGGCCATTATACCACAAATCATTATTCCCACAATAATCATTATACAGACCATGGTCTGTAAATGATAGCTAGGTATTCACTGGAAGGAGAGCTATGCATCAATCCCCTGTGATGATGTACAGAACTGACCAAGTTTTGCACATAAAGTCTGGTCAAGCCTTCTCATAGTACAGACTTTAGTATCTTTTACAAGATATTCTCTTGTGGGACTAGAAGGGACGGCAACTTGATCACATCAACATGTCAGTAGAAAAACTCTTGACATTCTACCATCGAAATTTCAACCACAAAGAGATCACTTGCAATATTCATTGAAAGTTTTGCCTTTTCCATATTTAGTGCCCTTCAACAATGTAAATTAAAATTACCTTAGAATTTGAAAAATGCAAATTATATATTCATACCTATCTGATAAAACAGAATTTTCCAATTATCTCTTAACACAGTTGTTTCCCACCCCACAAAGGTGTAAGGGGACAACTTATCGTTGTCAATGTAAACCTTCACATTCCACCATCATTACATCAGTACCCCATGTAAATGGATAATGTAAAGTTGAATGAACTGTGAAGGATTATATGCCCACAAAATGCAACTCTTCAAGACCTAAGAACAGAATTGCCAGCACAACCTACCATCCAATGAAAAGATGTGACTATTCACCTATGGAAGTTTTATAAATTTTAGAGTAAGATGATTTATATTTTAAAAAGATATAGAATGTACTTTAAGGAACTAGTACAGATAAACTGTAATTTAAATATGAATGGAATCGAAATATGTTGGTCAATTACTGTTGGACTCATCACAGAAACTTCAGGTACTAATTACAAAAGGAAATATTCAGCTAAAAAAAATACCTTATATATATATAATTTTAGCACATTGCATTAGAGAAAGTAAAAATTTTATTTGTTTCCCCCAAAATTGGTAAGTGGTGCAAATATTTTAACTGATTTTCAAATTCAGTGCATTCCAATTTATATGAATAATCTATTGCTATAAGAAAGCAAGAAAAACGTTTAATTTGTTGTAGTGCTATCAACTATAAGCATATTTATAATATACACTACCCTCTAAAAGTATCCAGACATTTCCATAGTATGTGAATGAAAAGCCACATTCAAAGCTTCTGACTTTGATAATAAGTTTCTCATGGGAAAATGTTATTGGGGATAAACTGACACCCAAATCTCTCTATCTGAAATATTTGTTTCATGTTTAAATAATTATGCAAGCTCAAACATTTAACTGTAACTTTTGCTACTCACAAAAATTTATTTCAAAAAATAAAACAAGTGTTATAACAAATCTTTCACTGACAAAAATGTAATATTTGAAGTCTGTGTAACAATTTTATCACTTTTCATCAATTTGCCCTCACAAATTGATTGTTATGCAAGCCAAACAATCTCAGCTTTAACTTTACAATCAATCGGCAGGCTACAGGTTACAAATTTCAAAATCACCATTTTGGATTCGTGTATATAGTTCAAGACACAAGCAATGTTTAGGAAGAATGTGACAGCAATGTCTGCTGTTAAATGTTCCAGCTTCAATAACTCATTAAATATTAGGCCAATATTTTTGAAAACTGAGATTTGGAGAGATTTGAGTGAGATCTTCAATATATTTCTAGTGACATTTTCCATAAAAAGTTTATTTTCAAAGTTAGGGAGCTTTGAATGTGGCTTTTCATTCCCATAACACGGATGTGTCCAGATACTTTTCAGAGGGTAATATAGTTCCAAAGTCGAGTTTAAATATTAAAAACCTTTTTTTTTTCTGGTGACCTATCACAATATGTATAATAAAATTTTGCTGTAACAATCAGCTTTAACTTTACAATCAATCAACAGGCTCTAAGGTTACAAATTTGAGAATCACTATTTTGGACATTTAAATGTAATAGTTACACTTTATGCATTTTCAGTACATAATCATATAGATTTATCAGATTTTTATATTCTTTGGCAAATAATAAATTAGTGGCATAAATAGAGCCCTGCATAGATAACAAAATTCTATCAACATCTGCATATACAGTCGTATCAGAATAATATGACCACCCATGAAATCACAGTGTACCCACCCAGGCATGTCACAGAGTGCACATGACAAGGACGGACCTTTAATATATATAATATATATATAATATGACCACATGGAGATATAAGCGGCTGGCCAGGGCAGATGATCCGTAGTGCATAACATGAGCACAATAGGCGGAGGTATTGATTTGACGGATGTTCAAAAGGAATGATCATCGGCTACCGCGCCAAGGGTGGAAGCATCTTGGAAACAACAGACTTCGTGGGCTGTTCGCGAGGTGCTGTAGTAAGGGTTTACCAAGAATGGACCACTGTCACACTGAGTACCTCCAGAAGTCATAACTGTGGAGCCACAAAGGCCATCAACCCCAAAGGAGAATGTCACCTCCGCTGACGTAAAAGGCAATCGACAAGCAACAGTGCAGCAATTGACCACTCAAATGAATGCTGGGCATCCAGGTATGTATTGATAACAGTAGAGCAAACCATGTTACACATGGGTCTCCGGAGTTGACGCTATGTAAAGGCGCCCATGTTAACCAAAATCCATTGGCAACAATGCCTGCAATTCGCACGGGACTACTGTCATTGCACAGTGGAAGAGTGGAAAAGGTTGCCTTCTCTGACAAATCGAAGTTTCTACTCCACAGAAGTGATGGCCAGTGCCGGATATGGCGTCAGACACATGAGAACCAACACCCGAACACGCTTGTTGGTCAAGTACAGGCTGGCGGTGGCAGTGTGTATATCTGGGGGATGTTTTCCTGGTATGACCTGGGACTGCTGGTACCACTAGATGGGTCTCTGAACGCCAATGGCTACCAGTCCATCCTCGCTGACCACATGCATACCTTCATGTTGGACGTTTATCCTGGTGGTGATGGTGCCTATCAACAGGACAATGCACCCTGCCATGTTGCTAAGGTGATGGGTGACTGGTTCAGAAACACGACAGCGATGTCTCTGTTCTCCCACGGCCGGTGAAATCGCCCAACCTAAATTCCATATAGCACTTGTGGAACCATTTGGATCAACAGGTTCGGCGTGCGGACCCACAACCACCTCATCTCTGGAACCTCCGTGTCTGCTGGAGTCTGAATGGGCACGTGTTCTTATGGCAACCTTCCACGGCCTCATTGTGTACATGCCACTTCGCTCACCACTGTCATCCGAGCCAATGATGATTATTCCCATTATTAGGTAGGTGGTCATATTATTCTGATACGACTGTGTATATTTGCTATTTAATAACTGTTGAGATAAAATAGTATGTGAGTAAAAGAAATCAGGCTGATGTTTATTAATAACTGATAATTAACTAAAAAAATAAGGTGATAAAAGAGCCTGTATTTCAGAAAAATATGCCTTACTAAATGTTAGACAAAAAAATTGTTGTAAATAAGTAATTTTGCAAATTCTCCAACTAAATTTTGCTCTTTTAAATGCAGTTATATATGACTAAGAACCTCTCCTCTACCTTTCACTCTACAAACTTCACTATTTCCACAGAAATTTTCAGATTATTTCCAGTTTTCTATGCAGCATTCCAAGTAATTTTTTTTAAATTTATATTTGCTTTGTCAGCAAAAAGATCACTTTCAGAAAAAATTTTAATTTTAATTTGTGACTTAATCCCAAAACAATTTTCCATTTTAAAGTGAATGCTATCACTGTATTTATAAAATCAAATTATTTTCACTTATGTCAGCCATGAATAATGCAGTAACATTATCCAATGTTCCAACAAATTTTATCTGCTATCCACGTTAGTATCAATTTTTACCAGTGGTTTTATTCACTATCCATGTTAACATTAATTTTTTTTATCTGTGCAGGCTCTAGGTATAAACATAACTAAAAGCAAAATTATTATTACAAATTAAATTTAGTCAGTCAAATGATATTTACATTTAATTCCCCAGACTGATCCTGCTGCTAATCCTGCAATAAAATGGTTGTAATAATCATCCTTTTGTCGCAATTGGGTTGAAATGCATGTAGTAGCACCAGCGACAGCACCCATTGAGGCTAAAAGGAAAAATTAAAATTTTTTGTATATAGTTCAAGACATTAGCAAAACCAACAACTTGCACCCAGAAAATGTGGCCATGTTGATATCACATAAAATGGCATTGTTTAACATGAAAATAAATATTCAATAAATCTTTGACATGGCTATTGTTACAAAATATATGTAGAATTGTTAAAATCATATGACCTGTTTTTTTCTTCTCCTGTGTTTTCTGAGATATGTTGAAATTTATTTTTTAATAAGAATATTTTTCATAAACTATAGTACCAGATGTGTGAAATATATGGCCTGAGAGACCTTTCGTCTGAACCATGATAAATTTTTACATTTGGTTGGTTGGAGTTTAATGGCACATTAATGTAAATTTTTACAATATAGATAATTATGAGTAATATGTATAGTATAAAGTCCACTGATCCAAGAATTTGCAAAAAAATAATAAGGTTTATTTTAGGAAGCATTAGTAAAGATTACTGTTTTAAATCTTTACTGGTGCTTCCTAAAAATTCTATAATACAGGTATACCTAACTACTGGCATACCTATTCTATAATATACTGATATACCTAACTCTTGCCAATCTGGGAGTTAAATTCTTTGAATGAACAGGCAACAATCCGCAAGAATTGCAACCCGTGGAAAAAACTGAAATGGGAATATATGACCATGGGATATAAATTGGGGAAACATAAGTAGATGTTTTTTTTTTTTTCCACAATAAAAGCCTGAATGTAAATAGCTGTACATATGTATGGAATAAATAAATGAAAAAGCAAGAATACAGTTGGGTAAAATTCATGTACTATGCAGATAATTCTGTGTTATTATACACTTGATTCACCAGTTATAATCTTGCATGATATCCTTACTGCACTACCACTTGAAAAGGCTTTATATTTAGGTGCCATGGTTCAATTAAATGAAAGTAATGACAAAAACATTAAATAGAAATTTCACAGGGGGAACAACCTCAATGAAATATGAAAATAACTGATAGAACACATAGAAGAGATCAAGCATTGTAGCAAGAAATTCATGCTCACTTGTAACATCAAGCTTCAGGGTATTAAGTGCATGTCTAATAGTTTCCATTTTCATAGGGCAATAACCTCAATGAAATATGAATGTGACTAACAAATGGCAAGAACACAAAAATGATTGCGATCTGCTTGCGGAAAACATATTCATGCTCACTCATAACATTACTAGCTTAATACAGTATTAGATGCATGCCAATTAGTTTCGGTTAATACTATAAGATGCCATTATATATATGTGACACTACAGAAGTGATTCACGTGACTGAAATTAACTTTTCATCATATTATGAATGCGTGAATGTAAAGTGCTATTCTGTATGATCATATTTGATGGGAGATTCAAGACCGGAATCAAATTTTTTTCTGCATTGGATAAATAAGTGTCAATTTATTTAACGGTACGCCGTCCCGTGGCCGAGTGGTTAGCACGCTTGGCTGCTGATCTAAGGGACCTGGGTTCGAGCCCCGGAATTAGGCATGGATGGTGTGTCATTTTTCTGCTGAGGTCCTGCCATCCTCTAAGATCTCCTACTGTGGCATATAAACTGACAGGCTCCTGTCAGACCTCTGTGGCAAGCAGCTGCTTGAGGGGGTATTTATTTTAGCCGTCCCGTGGCCGAGTGGTTAGCGCGCTTGGCTACTGATCTAAGGGACCTGGGTTCGAGCCCCGGGTAAGGCATGGATGTACGTGTCGTTTTTCTGCTGAGGTCCTGCCATCCTCTCAGACCTTCTACTATGGCATATAAACTGACAGGCTCCTGTCAGACCTCTGTGGCAAGCAGCTGCTTGAGGGGGTATTTATTTTATTATTATACTATCAAATCTGAAATTGCAAAAAAGTTCTTGTGATAATAGTCATTTCTGATTATGAATTATGGTTTCTAGCATTACATATTTGTTTAGTATAACTATAAAAAAAATACCCCCTCAAGCAGCTGCTTGCCACAGAGGTCTGACAGGAGCCTGTCAGTTTATATGCCATAGTAGAAGGTCTGTGAGGATGGCAGGACCTCAGCAGAAAAACAACACACACATCCATGCCTTACCCGGGGCTCGAACCCAGGTCCCTTAGATTAGTAACCATACCCATAATTTATCAGGTGACATAAATCAAGACTTTTAATTAAAAAAAAAAGATTATGTTCTATATTAACAGCTTCCTGTTTTTCCATCGCCACCCCTGACAGTTCACCAGTGGATCCCAACTCTCCTATCAAGTATCCTCCAAGTCAACCCCTATTACAAGAGAAATTCAAGTTTATACATAACAGAACCAGAGTTTAATTTCTTTCAGCTCATTTAAAAATAAATCAAGCTGCTAATGTTTACTCTTTGTCATATGTCTGTCTTTTTTTGAGATAAATGAAGAATTCTTCTTTGGGCTGAATAGGTATTGATGAAATATTAGATTCACACTTTTTAAATCTCCTGATAGATTTAATAAGTGTCCTCTAGTGGTAGTAAAGTTTTGGAAAATAACTATACTTTAACTCTTTCTTCTTTCAATACTGGCCCAAAACAGCCCAAACTGCAGATAAGAGGTAGTAAAGAGGAAGAAATAGCATTGATTAGATGAGCTCGTTTAAAATCTTGGACGTTTTGGGCTGGTATGCTACTGAAAGGGTTAAACAATTTATTTAAACTAGAAATTTTAGTGGAGGAATGTAAGGATTAAGAGTTTACACTGACAGCAATAATTTGCTTAACTCCAGCAGTGAGGGGGAATGCAACATTTTTCACTTTAAAAGATAAATTAAAATATTCTTTTTTTTTGTTTTAATGCTAATAAAATAATACCATTGGTATTTTCCCTATCATTCATTAGTTTGAATTGCCACTTGTTAAAGGGTGCAAAAGTCAGAAAATGAAAAACATCATTCTATTTGAAAACACACATTGACATTTGCCAGAGGTGATATGCATTTAGTTTTTATTTTACAAAACTGAATTCAAGCAGAAAATTCAAAACCATTAATGCAAATGTATAAAAATATTTTCTTCACTGTTAATTTATCACCAGCAAATTTTATGCTGATTCCCACCATCACCCCAATAAAGTGAAAAAATAGTTTTAAACTGAAACTAGAGTTCTATTATAGGATAGGATTTAGAATTTAATGGAACACAGGATGACAAGAGGAAAACCCATATAGATATTTGGGAGCATGGAGTCAAGTATTTAAGAAGTTACAGAGTTGTCCAAAACACTTAAAAACTCAAAATTAAACCCAAAACAGAAAAATATATGAATACAGAGATAAAAGTAGCTTTAAACTTGATTTCATTTTTACTTGAATTTAATTTTAAAGAAAAATGTAGTGCATGGATCAAACCTAAATGAAAAATTTTGGACCGGGCAATCAAGAATTTTAAAAGTTATAAGGGTTTCAAAAAACAAATGCTAATTTCTTGACACTGTTTATACTTTCCCTAAAATATAAAGTGCATACTATTCTTTTGTCAAATGATTTCAATAAATAAATAAAATTAAGAAAATTTAAAAAAGATTAAGAAGGGTTGGGTCGTTGAGCAGCACTTTCTGTTTCGGTTTGATGAGCAATACATCTGAGCAGCACCTTTTTGCACACACTGGGCTAAATCGCCAGGTCAAAGGATCCCAAGGGCTCAGAGAAGGTTGGGGGGAGAGACCCACTAAACAGCTGTTAGGAAATAGATAGTAGCCACCTGTCAAGGCCATATAGTGTGTTCTTTAATATGCACAGGGTATGGCTCTCCTGCACATGGGGCCATGGCTTTACATCCCATCCAACAGATGGCAACCTTTCCAAGCCCACTGTTATCCCCTACTGTCTGAGGGCAGGGTTGGGAGTATGTGGAGATAAATCTCAATGTTGGCCAAGCAGGACTTGAACCTGGAAAGAACAGACCTTCACTCAAGTTTAGAAGCATACCTTTTAAAGAGCATTAGCATTCAGTCTGGGGGGGGGGGGGGAATAAACCAGCACATATACTAGTGGTCAAAACTGATATACCTACTCCCAGGTTAATATCCTTACATTGACATGGCTAAGACTTTCAATAGCAACATTTTCATTGATCTAAACTCGTGATCTAATGATCTTTTAAAATACCATTTTATTCAGGAAAAGTATTTAATCACCTTTTAATATAGGTGGAAAGGGATAAATGTCATAGGGAATTGTTATTGAATCCTTCACAGCAAAGGTGTATTTGATAAACTTAAGAAGTGTGGAAATCTTGTGGCAACTGCTGTAAATATTCAAGAGTGAACTTTATGATATTATAGAAGATATCAGTTATAGCCTGTATAACCTGTTTTTATATTATGAATTAAGCTTATTCTGAAATCATATTTATGAATTAAGCTTATTCTGAAAATCATACAAACTTGACAAATTCTGAAATTAAAATTTAAAATAGCCCCTCAAGCAGCTGTTTGCCACAGAAATGACAAGTCCAGAAATAGATACTTCTGTTCTTAGTACAACACATGAAACTTTTATTTTTAACTCTTTGCACTCCATAGGTGCCGCTATGGCAACATACTAATACTATTTAACAACTCATACTAAAAAAAATCTGGAGTGCAAAGGGTTAAAGTACAGAACTTCCTATTCAATTTTTTCATATATCACATAAAAATATATAATTCAAGCTTGAAAAATAATATCTTCCATTTGGAGCATATTTTATTATGATATAACTTGTGCAAAGGATTTTAAAGTAACCTGATCTCCATTTCTTAGATGTAATATACAGGATTGCCAATTTGTTCATTTCTATTACTCTGTGCAACTTAATGATTAAGACTCACAAGTTTGATCTGAACTATTGAGAACTCATTTTTTCTTAAAGTTTTGAAATTCTCTCAAAAATTAACCACAAACTGAATTTTTAAATTGGAGGATTTTGGATGTAACTATCAAATAAGTACATCTATTTCTTTTACATTTTATTTTCTCCTTTTCTGCTTTAAACCTATTTTACTATCTCTAGAATTATTCTTCATTTATCCCAGTATTCAGTTGTAATTTCCTGTGATTGAAACCGAAACCACTTGTATTGTGCAAAGTAGGTTCAACAGAGTTGAGTTTGGTTGTTTTATCTCTGAGCAGCACTTTTTTGCACACAATGGACTAAATGGTCAGGTCACAAGGACTCAAGAGCTGAGAGAAAGTTGGGAGAGGAGACCCACTGGACAGTTATTGGGAGACAGATGGTATGCCAGGATCTGGCAGCTGAATCCTACTTCAAGAACTGCATTTTGTTAATCAACAATAGGAAACATGTCATAAATTTGTCTGTGTGGTCAATGCAATGCCCTGAGTTGATGTTTTATGGCTATGACAACTCACAGAAGGTTCTGATCTGTAAAAGGGGTGAGTGGAGCCAATGGACAAGGGCAAGTTGACCTTGTGTGGGTGACAGTGTTGATTGTCAACTGACCCAAAGGTCAAATGATTACCTGGGGTGGGGGAACTTTGGAAGTGGAGGAGAATGAGACTTGACTTAGGTGAAGGCAGACACTATTCCGAGAGGAGGTAGAGAAGGACAACTGATTTGGGTGAAGGCAGGTGCAGTTCCGAGTGGAGGAGAAGATGGTTTTCTGTGGGCTGGAGATGCCGTTATGATGTAGCTGTGATACATCCCAATACACCCTGTGCATCTAAATAATTATTACTTCTGCCTCCTTCATTGGTACTACATAAGGTCCTGCCTGTGAAATAAGTTACTGATTTCAATAAATGTGCAACTGCCCACTGGCTGCCTCACCATAACTTTATTTTAGCAAATAAATGTTATTGTTTAATTTATTTGGCTTCTGGTTATTAATTGACAATAGCAGGAATGGGCTATCTTTCGTTGCTGAGCACACGAACCAAAAATTACATTGGAGATGAACCAAGAATAGAATTTAAATAAAGTGTGGACAATGTAAGAAATAAATAAGAAAGCTCACAGTAGCCTCTCGTCAAGGCCATCCAGTGTTTTAACATTAACAGGGTGTGGCTCTTCCACACAAGGGGCCACAGTCCCATCCTATGGACAGCAAACTTTCCTAGCCCATTAGTGTCCCTACTGACTGAGGGCAGGACAGGGAGTTTTGCAGAGATAAATCTCAACACTGACCCAGGTGGGACTTAAACCTGGGAACTACAGATTACAAGCCTGGTGTGCTACCAAATGAGTCCCTCCTGTCCAGTCACACAGAAATACAAGACATAGATGTCTCTAATTATACACATATGCATCATAGGTGCAGTGGCTTGTTCACAGCATCAACCCATTTGGATATCGATATACAATGGATATCATCTACATTCATTCAGTTATTATTTTATTTATTATTTTATTTCCATTTTAATAATTAAATCTTGATTTTTATTCCTAAATATATATTTTTTTCTTTTTGATTTTATTACTGTAGATTTATATGTAGAATTATCAATCTTTTGGAATTATGCAATATCACTGATTTTTTATAATGAGGAATTCTTACAACTAGTTGCAACTAGTTGCTGTCGATTTCCGTAAATTAGCTATCTTTTGGTTGGCTGATTTATCTATCTTTCTGAGTTATGCTACATCAGATGGGTGTTTTAAAAGTTGTTACAAATCATTTATTTAATATCCCATTAGCTTATATATAATTTTTCTTTTATTATTTGTTGTTTTTTTTTAGTAAAAAAAACTATGAACTTGTACTGTTTTCTGAAAATGAATGAGGTCTTGGGTATGGAAGCAAAATGGACTTCCTTGGCATGGGAATCAGTCCTCATGTACGAGGGCAATTTCGGGAAGGGTTTTAACATTCCCCCCCCCCCTCCTAAACTCATCATGAAAGTTTCACTCCCCCTCCTCCCTTAGAAAAATTTCATTTTTAAAAAAATTACAAGTTTTATGTTTATATTGAATGATTTTAAAAGCACCCCCCAGTATCTCTGCTGTGCCACTCTGACGATATAACATTTTTTTTTCTTGCCCAAACCTTTCTGCACTTAGCCAAGATTGATAAACTTCAACACTCAAAGAAAAAAAATTCATAACATTTAGTAAAAAAAGTCAAGAAAGTTTTTTTCCATTTCATAACCAGTTCAGAAAATCCCACGTATGAGAGAAGTCCAAGTCACTTTGTATAACACTAGCAGTGTTTAAAATATACAATACTGAAAGGAATCATTAAAAGAAACAAAAATCATGTTTCAGGTTAAATATTATATTATTCAGGATGAAATTTCCTTTCAATTAATATATAATTTAACTATTTTTATTCATCGGGTTTTCCAAAATTAAGCCTTAATTGTATAGTGCGATATTTTTTTTTCATATATTTCATCCTACTGAAAAAAGCTTATTAAAATCAATATGCTTGTAAATTTCTTTATATTATTTATTTTCATAAAATTTATAATTAAATTCTGTTTAATTTGGTATGTAACACAACCTATTTCCATTGATTTGTTATTTTTTTTTTAATTCTCAAGTTGATTTGTTTATCTGACTCAGCATAATTGGCTAAAAGCCTGGAATTTTCTCAAAGTATGGTACCGAGAAAAAAAATCACAAAACAAGAGAAATCTATTCATGTGCATTATAATCCTTTCTGTCTATTAGTTGTTTTTTTTAATAAACTTTTGTTGCCAAATGCATTTTTTTACTACATGACTCTAAAAAAGTTTTATTAAAATAAAACTAGTTGCTGCTGTTGTTTTTTGTTAAATATTATATTTTCAGAAAATCCAGAATTAAATGCTGATTAATTTGGCATATAACATGCCATAATTCAATTCATTAGTTATTTGGCAAAAAAAAGTTCTAAAGTTAAATTTTTTTTTGGCTGAGCATAGGGAGAAAATAGCTTGGCCTCTGTGGAAACTAGTTTTTCAGGCTGGGCATTGGAAGGTTAAGAACATAAATAAAAAATACCTTAGCAAAAAATGTATTAATTTTAAAATGGAATACATGCCCATTTAGTATATAATGAATATCTTATTTAATGATAAAATTACAATTATCATTTAGTTGCAAAACATATTATTTCAATAATATGTTTTGCAACTAAACAAATTAATATTAATATATGAATAATTTATTGACAGGAAAAAAAAAAGAATTTATGCTTATTTTATGGATTACATTAAGATTTTACACTCTATGAAGCAAAATATTTATGTGCTTCTCTACAAGAAGCAATTAACAATAATATCCTTATAAAAGAAAAATATGTAAGTGGTATTTAATACTTTTAATGTACAAAGTACATCACTGTGCACAATATAAGTAAAAAAAATTAACTTACCAAATGGAATCATCCAATGGCCAAATCTTACAATGCCAGCAAGATAGGTTTGTGGTGAGGAGAAATAGAGCATTTCAAAAGCAGCAAATGGTAGACCTAAAAATTATCAAAGAAAATTACTTTGAACAATTTACAGTTCAATGTTCCTACCTAGAAAATAACATGAATCAAGTAAATTGACAAGTACAGCACTAATGTCAAAACCACATTTTCTAGCCATATGTGAGGAACAAAGATAAAAAAAAAGGGGTAAAAAAGGCAACATTTTGGATTTTGCACAGGGGCTTCTGATTGTGCCAAAGGTTTTACCACTGAAAATATAATTCTGATGCTTTTACTGCCATTCCTCACATAATATTATACATTCTTAGAAAAACATCCATATAACCACTGGTAGTACTTGGCTGGTATAGAAACATGGTTTTCTGAGAATTATGCCAATATTTGGCTTGATTAGGGTTGATTTACAACTGAAAACGCATAAGATATTTATACACCATTTACCAATCAGCAGTTACAAATTAAATGGTGATGGTTGTGCAGTGAGCTTTAATGGCATGTTATTGCCAAAAACTACTCTCAGAATGGCCCAAACTAAGGGGAGACCAGGTTAGGAAAGAACTCTTATCCTGTGGCATTTGCAGGAAAATAGGCAGGAAGCAACTCAGCAACACATCACATCTCCTCTTGATGGTTCAACAAGACCAACATCAGGTAGATTTCAAGTTGTTCACCATCAAAAACGATGTTCCAGCAAACCATTGGAAAGCTTTCTTGTAGCATCACATCAATGTGCTACTTCATAATGGAGGGGAACTTGGGACTAGATACTAAGTAATTCATTGAACACAACACTGCTCATTATCCCCTCAGCAACCATTTGTTTTAGTCCAGACCATCACACTCTTTGTAGCCCATCTCTTCATTTCAATGGTCAAAATGCAAAAAAGAGTTTCTATATGGGCAGCAGCATAAAGAGTAAAGCTTGGCTCCCATTGGCTAGTGTATGGGTGGAACGATCTGACATGAAGTTGGGTATCTTGGTTCTTGTGTGCTGCTCTCTTGTGGGATGTATCATTCCTTAGCTGGTTGAGAATTTTTTACCATTTCTCAGAATCATTCCAAGGTCAGATACAAGTGATGGCAAGGAAATGATAACTCATGAGCACTAAGAGGAGGGGGGAAGAGAACATGAAAAATACATATGGAGGTCCAAAGGCATGGACATGTTCAGATTTGAAAAAAATATGGCCATGACAGTGATACACTCACAAGTATGTTTGGGTAGTATAAAGTTTCATGCATTTTACAAGCATTTCACAGAGGTTCCAGGTTTTATTATCTTGTAGGAAACATAGGAATTAAGTAAAATTGCATTTTCACAGATTTTAAATATTTCTTATGAAGGGATTCTTTTCAATAAATGTGAAAATGCAAAAAGCAATAAAAAAAAGAAATGGAAACTCCACACAGATCCCTCCCCTATTTCACACCTACAAGTCTCAATTCATTTGTAAAAGTACAACTGCTATCAATGTTCTAGTCTCATGACGAATGTTTTCCTTTAATTAATAGAAATAAAGTACAAAGGAGAATCTTTAATTAAAGAACCAATTCCACATGCACAAGAAAAAAGGCCAGAGTGATTATGTTGAGTGTACTTTGTGCACATGCACAAAGAAAATATTTTCCATTAAATCTATGGCAGAATTTCTCAACAGACTCAAGGCTCTGTCCATTCCTTCCAACAGCAAATTAGTCACACTTGATGCCACTGCCGAGCTGGCATACAACAAGCAGCTACCATAGACAGGGAGCATGCCATACTGCTTGCTTGAGCATTCACTTATTTTGGATCTTTATGAACACAGTTATTTTGGATAAAAATCATTTAAGCACAAAAATTTTCCCTTCCTGAAATTAATGTCATTCATGAAACATTAAAACCAGTCACCAAAAATAATTATTTCCAGTTGGGCAACAGAATCTACAGGCAGGACTCAGGGGCCCCCATGCACTCACCCCATTCTAGCATCCTGCCTGAGATTGTCCTCGAAACAAAATTATTCAACACACCAGCAATTTTATCCGTCTTCTGATGTTGGTATGTCAAGGATATATTTTTAATTTGGAATGGCAGCAATGAGCAATTAAACTGCCTCATTAATAAAGCGAACATCACCTATACTACATCTGATGAAGGAGGAGTGAAACATCAATGCCATCCCCTATTTAGACATTTTTATCCAAAAAAAAATGATGCAGGAGCCTTGGACAATGTCATTATACTGAAAGCCTACCTACATAGCCTCCATCACATGTACAGAATCATGCACCCCTATGTGCATACAAAATTGCAGCCTTCCATTCTCTCATTCATATGGCCTTCACCATATCAAATGAGTTTTTACTTAAAAAAGAAATTTGAAACATTCAATCCATTGCTGCATCTCATGGCTATCATCCAAAAACAAAAGAAAAGCTAGTTAATAAGTATAGAAATGACAACAGATTCAGCTCTCTTCCCAATCACTGACTCCGAGAAACTTTGCTGGATCATTATCTTACATTCCTGTCTGGTGTGAATCAGTCTACAAATTATTCAGAGCCCAAAAAATCAATATTGTTTTCAGCCCAGCTCCAAATCTAAAGAAAATTAAACAAAAAAAAAAGACAGCCAAATTTAGCCTCCTTCAAAAATCAGGTATATACAGATTTTCCCCTATATTTTCTGGATAATTCTGCTGTTTACTATATCAGAAAAACCATACATTCTTTACAGGAGAGGTTCACAGAGCATCAGATAGATGTCAGCCAAAACAAGCTAACAACTGCCACTACCGAGCTGGCAATACAAACAGCTACCATAGACTGGGAGCACACCATACTGCTTGCTTGAGCATTCACTTATTTTGAAGCCATCATCTGTGAGGCTATTGAAATAATGGCCTCACCATCCCCACCTGCAACTGAGACACTGGAATCACCCTTCACAACATGTTGAAAGAAGTTCTTAAAAGCCTTAACATTACTACATAGTGTCACTTCACTGAAGACAGAGTGCTGTTCTTGCTCCAAAAAGCTTCCGAGTTTGTTATTAAAAATTTAAATATGCAAATAGTTTGAAGGATAAACTTAAATTTTATTCCTCAATGACAGAGAACTTAAAGTAATTTTAATATTTTTCTAAGCAAGAAAGTCTTTTTTAATTGAATTATATGGATATATTATACTGTCATTTTATATATCATTACATGCAATTGAAATATCTTTTGCAAAAATTACTAGCAATATTTTTGGTATATGGAGTATTATTCCTAAAGCAAATCTAAACACAGCTAATTCTTTATAAATGATCTGCTAATAAATGCATAGATAAATTGGATTTTACATTTCTGCAAATAATCAATATAGAAATCAACAATCATGATTAAAAGGGACTCAGTTCACTAGATGGCATTACAAGTGGAACAGAATGTATGGAAGATGGGTAAAGTAAAGCAAGTAAAAAATGTACATTATGTTAGTGATGTCTTTTTGTAGTATTAAACAGTTTACTCAATTATCTATTTATGTTTTGCATGGCTCTAGTTTTTGACAACACTTTGGTTTTTTTTTAATGTTGAAGGTGAATAAAAGTTATGAAAATTTTGTTTTTTTTGGTGGGGGGGGGGATTATGCATTGTGTTTTCATGCAATTTTGATTTATTCCCATATATATAGTGAAAAAGTATAAATTTTGCATCATAAATATATATTTATTGCCGATTATTATGTTGAATGGGAAAAGGGAGATTATGGTGTTTCTAATTTGGATGTATACATTTTAGCTGACATGCTCTTTTAAATACTTTTCATTTTGGGGAGAGAGGAGGGGAAGTGTTGTCTGTAAATTAGTAGAAAACTAAGGAACTTATGTCATATTGTATAAAAGTGGCCAAAAAGGGGGTATAAATGCTTATATGGGACATAATAAAATTTGCTATTTCACTCATATGTGAAAAAAATTTCCTTTATGAACACACAAATAATTTATCTAAATATTTTACACTGCTTTCCAAAAAAATCAATTAAAATTAGAGCAATGCAATTAATATTGTGGGTAGATTTCATTCAAGGTTAAATTGGATCATGGTGAAATTAACCTTTGATTTGGGGCTCTACACCAGAATTTTAACTCCATGAGAGTCATCACAAAATTGGGAGTAACAAGTGACGGGTTAATTCCGAAATCAATAATAATACTCATCCCTCAATAAATTAGCACTTATGAGTATTTTCTAAAGCAAGCAATACATACACATCATCATCATCCTCAAGCAGCCATGGGCTACAGAGGTCCAACCAGACGGTGCAATTTAGTTCTGAGCTACATTTACTGCATCTGGCCACTGCACACCAATTCTAACAAGGTCCTGTTTGACATTGTCTGCCCACCGCATCCTAGGTCTCCCCTTCTTTCTGAGGCCTTTAGGCGCACTGTTCATAACCCTATTCGCCAATCTATAATTATTCATACGGGCAACATGGCCAAACCAACGGAGTCTCTCTCTGCACAATATGCTGCTTAAAGGAGGTTGCAAACTCCTTTGCCTAACCTCATCATTAGTTACAAAGTTGAACCACCTAATGCCCAAAATACTGCGTAAGCATCTGGAATCAAAAGCATCTAGTTTCCTGTTATCTTGTTTACAAAGAAATTAAGATACACATACCTTATTTATTAGCGTGAATTTCCCCCTGCTAGTATGAGTATCAAACAAGTAGCTCATCTGTGAGCATATTGAATCACATTTCTCTTGTACCATCTCTCTCCTGTGATCTTCAGTGCATCAGTGAGTTTTGTATTAGTAGTGTTTATGTGCATATCTAAGTGCTTCTATTTTGATATCTTTCATTGTTATTGATCATTATTTTGTAAAACAATGCCCCAAAACACATCTAAATAATTCACAAAGTAATAAAGCTAAGAGAGTGAGAAAGCCATTAAGTGTGGCTAAGAAACTTGATACTGTAGAATGAATTGAACCTGTGAATGTAATAGGAATATCTGACCAGCCACAAATTTATCTTCATCAACTGTAAGTGCAATTCTTTCTCAAAAAGAAAAACTATAGTTGCTGAAAACTCTAGTGGTGGAACAAAATTGGAGCATATAACATGAACTAGATGTTACAAAAATATCACAAAGGCTATTACACATTGGATCAATAGACACAACCAACATAAAATGAATTTGAGTTTTCTTATCATCCAAGAGAAAACTATGTTGTTGTTTGAAGATTTAAAGCTAAAGGCTAAAGTAAAAGACATAGCAAATGTGGATGGGGAGAAAAAGGCATAGAAAATGTGGAGAATCTGGAATTTAAGACAAGTCGTGGTTGGTTTGAAAAATTCAAGATATGTGCTAATTTGTACAGGCTTTGCACATTAGGAGAAAAAAGGTGAATGGCTGATGTAGCAGCTGCAGTAAGTTTTCTGAAGAACTCATGATGTTTTTTTCAGCATATTATTTCCCATATTTCATGTCTACGGGACATTTCCTGTGATACTTTACCACTCAATCAAATTATTTTGCCTTAAGTGGCATAATGGCTAGCAACTATCGGTGGTGTTCCAGGAGGCAAAATTTCTGGTTTTATGAACTCTGAGGTAGTGGTCAGCAGTGATTTCGGTCTTGGTAAGGCTCTTTTATGAGAAGGCTCCTACAAACTAAGAGTAGTCCTTAATTCTTTCACTGTCTTTTTTATGTTGCAAAAAAAAATGCTCTCAACTTTCATAGCTCCAATCCATCTATGGAAGGAAGCAAAATTTTTTGCAATTTACTATACTTTTTTAGTCTGGCAGGTAAATTACAGATATTAGAGTATGGAAAATAGCAACTTTTACAACATTAACAGAATTTATTTAGCATTCATGATTTACATTTACAGTAAATTATTTCATGGTTAACAGTAAATTATATTATAACCATGGGTTCAAGAAATTTTAAAAAGGAAAGTACATTTTCAATTAAATTTTTTGAGTGCTTTAATTTTAGTCTAAAATATGTTATGAATTTATACATAAAGGTCATTTCATGTTTTTTCAAAATTCAGAGAGAACATGAAATAAAAAAGGAGGACGTATGGTAACTCTAGTCAAAAACAACTTGGACATGTCTTAATAATTGGTAATGCTCCTGATCATTCAATTAATGATGAAGACTATATTTGTAATGCATCAGAAAAACGTTTAAACAAGTTTTGTGTAGTGGTAGAATACAAGGCGAATCCAATGAGATAGAATAGGATAGAGTGCACAACCAGTTTGGAAAGTTGAGGCGACTTGAACCAGCAGCCATGTATAGGGTGGGCAGTAATGCAGGCAGCTGCTATTGCTTAGAATTGGCTTCACGCGCATTAGTAATTTAATTTTCACCAAAAAGAATACTTACCTAAATAATAATTCTCAGAATTATCTAGAAGTAAAGATGCCTTTCAAAAATATTAAATATACATTTTCTCTTTTTATTCTTAAAAAATTTTTTTTAAAAATTGAAACAGCTGCTTGCCAGAGGGTTGGGTTGTTTTACCTCTGAGCAGCACTTTTTTGCACACCATGGGCTAAATGGCCAGGTCACATGGACCCCAAAGGCTCAGAGAAGGTTGGGGGAGGGGACCCACTGGAACAGCTGTTGGGAGACAGATGGTAGCCTCCCATCAAGGCCATCCAGCATGTTCTTTAACGTGCACAGGGTATGGCTCTCCCGCACACGGGGCCACGGCTTAACGTCCCATCCAACGGACGGCGGCCTTACCAAGCCCATCGGTGTCCCCTACTGACCGTGGGCAGGGCGGGGAAATTTTGCGGAGATAAATCTCAACGCTGACCCAGCTGAGACTCGAACCTGGGAACTACAGATTACGAGCCTGGCACGCTACCGACGGAGCCACCCCTGCCCCACTGCTTGCCAGAGGTCAGACACATGCTTGTCACTTCAATATGTCATAGAGATATTTTCATGTAATATTCAATATCTGACAATTCAGTTTAAAAATAAAATCCAATTTTTGAAAGAAAACAAATTTTTTACATACTTTGTATCATAAATCTTTTTTTCTTCACATTTAACTTTATTAACCCATTTTTCACATGATTCAATTTTTCCAGATATAGAATGATACCTACTATTTTAATCACTTTTAGTTTTATTTTGAAGGAAATCTTTTAAACGATTTTAATTGATGAAATGCTTTAGGCTTTCTAGCACACATTTGGTAACTTATTTACCTAATCTGTCACTATATATGTATGCTAATAAAAAAGTATTGTTTATTCATTTTTCAGATTTTGCAGAGAGCTATTAGATATCAACCTCAAAAATATAAGTTAAAGAATTTCGCTTAGATTCACCTATTAGTTACTTCACAGAACACATAATTATAATGAATAGATCTCACAGATCCAGCTTGCCATCAAGTGTAACTACTGTATATTTCCACAGATAAGACGACCTTCAGATAAGACGAGATATAAATTTTCATCAAAGTTTTATAGTTTTAGCATATATCTGTCCTATAAGACGACCCCAAACTATAAACAGCCTATGAATTTAGTTTAGATCGGTGATCATCATCTGGATAATAATAATGTATAGCATATACTGAATTATGTCCTATTCGCAAACATTCGCACTGATTCGGGCATTCGGGTAATGACCTTGACTATTCACAAAAGCGTCGTATGGGCTATTCTATTTTGTGGACATACCCTACTCTGTACTAGTAAATAATTACGGTTTGTCCGTTTTTTCCTCAGTAGCTCAATAAACATAACTCTTAAAATTTTGTTTTGTTTTAGTATTGTTGTACTATTACAATGTAATGTATTATTTACTATTACAATGTAATGTATTATTTACTATTACAATGTAATGTATTATTTACTATTACAATGTAATGTATTATAGCATATTTAAATAATATGATAGATTTTTCGATAAGTTGTAGTAATAATGGTTTCAATTTATATAAATTTCAATCTAATTTTTTTTGTATCTGTCCTATAAGACGACCCGGATTTTGGGGGCCTTTCTTTATGATTCAACTATCATCTTATCTGAGGAAATATACGGTATTTGGGCACAGATATGTTACCTGTGTCCAAATAGATCTACACCCCCCCCCCCCCTCCATGAAAAAAAAATCTTGTCTTATACGAAATCTAAAAACTCATCTACTTGCTTTAAAATCCAAAACCATTGTATTTGTATAATTTTGTTTCATGTCCATATTTTATGTCTGACACTAAATATAGATTAAAAAAAACAACTACTACAAAATCTTATTACATACAGAATATCATTTAACTTTTCCTGTCCAATGGAATATTTTAGTATCAATAATAATTCTCGGATCCTTCCCCCCTACTGAAACAAAAATCAATGGGTATGTTGAGGCAACTTGAAGGATATCTGATATACACTGCACGACATTGAAATTGCTCCACCCAGAAGGAGTGAGGGGATAGGGGTGAAATGTAGCACATGCATAGCAAGACAAATTGGCATACCATGATTTAATTTGCATCCACTTACAGTGGTTAGAAGATGAGATAATGCGGCATAATGTGACTGTCTCAGTAGGTAGTTGCACACCCTGAACGGCAATACGGCACGGAGTCATGCAGTCAACAGATATGGTCTTGAGGAATTGCACACCAAGCAGCATGACTTGACATCCCATAATTCATCAAGATTCCGTGCCAGCCAGTGAGGATTGCACACGTCGTCCAATGTGGTTTTCTATTGGGGATAAATCTGAAGATCGTGCTGGCCATGGCAATACTTGAACGTGTTGCAAACATTGTCTGGAGACCCTAGCAGTGTGTACACAGGCATTCTCATGCTGGAAAATGGACTGCTGCATGCCTCCCAGGAGCAGTAACAAAACAGGTAGAACTGAGCTAACGTATCGTGCAGCTGTCAGCGTTCTCGTAATGCGGACAAGAGGTGACCTGCTATCCTATCCAATAGCACTCTATACCATTATGCATGGCTGACAGGTGGTATGCCGGTCGTGAACAAAAACTGGATCCATTCTCTTGCCAGGTTGTCACCATACACAAACCCGTCAATTGTCAGCATCTAGACAAAAGTGGGATTCATCACTAAACACAACAGTGTTCCATTCATGACCCCAGTTCGCACGACTATGGCACCAAGCCAAACGAGCACTGTGATGGTTTACAGTCAATGGCAGTCAACATAATGGTTGCCTAGAGTGCAGGTATGCCTCATGCAACCTTTGGTTTACCATTTGGATTGCTGTGGGGACGTCCATGGCTGCTGATACAGCCCATCGAATAACGTCTGCAGTGCTCTGTGGCAACAAACAAACATGTTGAACAATGCGCCTATCAAGCCATGCTGATGTCTTTTGGAAGGCACCATTCCCTCTGCAATGCATGTTAGAACTTTCATTTCATCACTGTTGCCAACAGCATCCAACAGTTCATGCATCTCCCTAAACATGAGCAGAAACACGACATATAGTCCATCAAGCTTCACATAGGCCTATAATTCTTCCTCAATTAAAAGGACCTTCTTGTTCAGAATTAATTAAAAACGATTTCGAATTCTCTGTTATTGAGCAATAAAATTTTTAAAGTTTATCTTCAAACTATTTGTATGTTGAAAGTTTTTTAGGAGAAAACTCAGAAGCTTTTCAGAGCAATAGCAGGCTCTGTCTTCAGTGAAGTGATGCTACATAGCATCACTTCATTGAAGCAAGTGTGCAACTGAAGCACTACAGAAGCACTACATTCAAGACTGAAGCACTACATTCAGAGCAACTGAAGCACTACTGAAGACGAAGCACTGTCATTGCTTCAAAGAGCTTCAGAGTTTTTTCCTAAAAATTTTCAATATACAAACAGTTCGAAGAATAAACTTTAAAAAATTTACTGCTCAACAACAGAGAATTTTAAGTTATTTTTAATTCTTACTCTCTCAAAAGCATCCAAATGGCAATAAATTTGCCAATCTGCGTGTACCAGCCATTTTCAGCGTTCCCTGAACAATTTCCAAGCAAGAACTACAAAATCTCAACTGGTTGCACGACTTCCACCTGCATAAACACAATACCATTCCTGTTCCTAATTGCACCTTTTATCTCTTGAGCCACACATCATTGGCTCTGCATTATCATCATTTACATATCTCAACTGCGCACACCTGTCCTTCTTGGGTGGGGCAATGTCAAGCAGTGTATTTTAATATCTCCCATTTTAGCTTATTATTACAAAAATAACTAATTTTTAAGTAAAAATATATGAAAAATAATGATATCAAATGAATAAAATGCAATAGGTTTATATAACCTCATTTTTTCGATCCTCATTTAATCGAAACTTAGTGTCAACACTTATCTTTTTAGTGATAGATAAAAAAAATTTAGCGCGTTGGATAGATATTGATGAAATATTACTTTTTTCATTTCTCAAACATCTCAAAGGCTTAATATATCCTCTAACGGTGGAAAATGGCAAACGTTTCAACAAATATTTGCAACGACCTATTTTTGCCAGAAATTTAATATTTTTGATGCATGCCCAGATCTAGAAAAAAAATTGGGGGGGGGGGCCTAAAAAATCACAATCGTCAGAAAAATGCAAAAATTGGGGGGGAGGGGGCAAGAGACTGAATTTCCAATGAATTATATATAACATTTTCCCTTCCATTTTACAGGTTTTTAAAAGAATTCTTTAAAAAATGCATGGAATATAAATAAGTTTAATAATCTTTTTCCTCTGTTATTATTATTAGCATTCTGAAAGGGGGCATGGTCCCCTTCCCCCCCCCCTTCCCAGATCATGCCTTAGAGCCCTGATGACACTGGCATCTGCAAGATATATTATTTTAATAATAGTAATCGATGCAAAAAAAATTTAATTTACACCAAACACCAGTTTAGAAAAAAAATTATAGAAGTATTTCTACAAGAAATGTACCCAAATTTATCTGCAAAATGCATAGTCTTCTTGTTATCACTAAGAGTGCCCCTCTTATTACTTCTAAGATAGAAAGGAAAAAAATAGATATATAATCCTTATTAACAGTGCTGTTGCTTTATAAAAATCAAATGAAGTTGGTAATAATTTTAATGTATCCTACATTATAAATATATTCGTTGATGGAAGGAATGCAAGCAACCACTTAAACTCCTGGATCAAAACTGTTTCCTTTGGCTTCCACCAGATAGCGCTGGATGCGGTTGGCCATGTAAAGGGTGGACACAAACCGAGTTTCCTTTGGCTTCCGACTGGTGGCTCTGTAACACAACGGTTGCTAACTATATCTTACTCTATCATGTTGGACGAATCTGAAACTTTTACATGCATTTTAACTCAGATTCAGTTTCACTTTTACGAGTTTTTAACTACTAGAATAAATTTTAGAAACAATTCCGCTCATATAACGAGATGAGCGTGCTCTTCTTTCACCGGTTGCTTTTCCATGTTGTTGTTCCCAAAGGATTTCATTAAAGGTCAAAGTTTTACCTGCTTTAAGAGACAGTTTTGTCGTACACCATATTTTCTTAAAACAATCTTCACCATCCGGCGTATCGTAGTATTTATACGTCATTGTAATAATATGTAATTTGAATTAAATCACGAAAAGTTTAAAAATGAGTTATTATAGATATATTCCATCAACCTCAACCAAACTCATCCAAAAAAACACTTTCACGATTACGATACAGATGAAATAATCATCTTCTGTGTACCAATTCGTTAGGGTTGCCAATAACGCCAAACACTTTATATTTAATGCTCCATGGCCGAGTGGTTAGCGTTCTTGGCTACTGGATCTAAGGGGCTGGATTCGATATGGACTTTAGTGTCGTTTTTCTGCTGAGGTCCCGCCATTCTCATAGACCTTCTACTATGGCGTATAAACTGACAGGCTCCTGTCAGACCTCTGTAGAAAGCATCTACTTGAGGGAGTAATTATTTTACTTTTTTATTATAAATAAATATGTTCATGGCAAAGAATGTAAAAAAAACAACTTGAACAAGAAAGGACCACGTATTATCCACCGTTTAATGGCCTTTAAAAAAAGAACATTCTTCCATATATGTATAGCATAGATATGCTTTTGTTTCTAACTTCGCTTTCGTACTGGCTATTAAAATTTCCAGGAGGGGGAAACTTGATACCTTCCTTAAATCTTACGCTAATTAATTATTCCCTCAACTTTTTATCAGCATAACAATGAACAATGAATATTTTGCTGATAAGAATGTTTAAATTTCTTCAATTAAAATAAATATCCAACTTCTAAAATAAAAAATTAATCATTTTCAAGTACAGAAAGAGAAAATTGGGAATAGATGTTATAAATAAACAATGCAATTTAAGAACTTTGGTTAAGGCCACGAGTTGAAAACTTCCACCGACAGGATCGGATCTGTGGAACAAGGGAAGAACATCTCTCCCCCACCATTCTTTAGGAATCTCGGAATTCGAAAGCTGCTTTTTATCAATAATAATTAAAAACATTTTTTCCATTTCCCTTGTTCTCAAAGTAATTCCTATTTTA